>CM066321.1:88380876-89661501 GCA_033807775.1 Saussurea involucrata | reverse complement strand
GGTCTCGGATCCCTTGGGCATATGGAGGTTAGCTTGTAGGTTGGAATTTGTTTTCTCCTACATGAAGGAACGGGGAGTCCATTTGGATTCCGGCGTAGACGAGAGGGTGTCTGTTAGGCCCCGATCGGATTAGCTTATGCAGCTCCCTGAACCCCGTGTTTAACCTTGGATGATGTTATGAAAAAGATGTGAAAGTATTTTCTTTATGAAATGATCTTTTACTGTGATGCATGCTTATGGAGGGAATTCACTAGACCTTTTGGTCTAACCCTCGCTTTTCAAAAACTAAACCATTTTCAGGTAAGCGCGCTATTGGTTCTTCTAGTAAGAACTAGGAGTGACTGCAAGGAGGATTTGGAGACTAGAGCGACTCCAGAGTTTTGGATTCTAATGACTATAGATGTAGCTCTCGGCTGTGGATTTTAGACTTCCGCTGTCAAATTTTGTCTAGTATAGAAGAATTAACATTTATGGACAAGTTTAATTATGTAATTTGAATGCTTATTTCTTGTTGAATGCATATTATGTTTTTGGGGACGTTACAAATGGTATCAGAGCCTTAGTTTAAGGGATTTAGGTGACCAATAGGGCCTAAACTTAAACTGTAAGATGAGGGACACAGCCGAGACATAGGATTGCCTCTAGGAACGTTCACTATAAATGCGCTAGGAAATAAGGTGCCAAGGACAAACGTGTAAGGTAAGTTTGGAGTTACACCTGGCCAGTGTAATTATGAACTTACAGGTACATGTGCGTGCTTAAACTTACCTTATATAGCAAGATTATTGTGTCATGTCTAGCAAAGGTTGATTATTGTCTTCTTTCAGCGCTAGTGAAATGGCCGGAAGAACTTTGAGAAGTAGGTCGGCACCTGCTGTGCCAAGGAATCAAGATGATGAGGTGCTGGAGAATGGACCGGTGGAACCAGCGAGGGCAACTGTTACCCGTGGAAGGGGAAGAGGTAGGGGTCGTGGAAGAGGTCGGGGAAAGACACCCCGTCGGGCTGCTACCCAAGTGGCCGGGGATGGAGGAAACCCGAACCTGAGAGCAACTCGTGCAACTAGGAGGGCGAGGAGTGTGGAAGCCCCTGTTCATCAAGAAGACTCTCTTCAGGAGAGTTCCGCTTCTGCCAGGAGGGTAACTCAGCCAAGGGGACGGGGTCGAGGCCGCGGATCTACGTTCGTCACTCGAGAGAACCTAGCTGCTGAATTGGGTAAGATTCAAGAGACCTTGCAGGCCCTCCTCACCAAGCAGAACGAGTCAGCTTCGGGAAGCAAAGAAGCAAGTGAGAACCGAGAAAGCGTGGAGCTGTCTAGTCCACTAGTGACCGGTACTGGGAGTCACTTGAATTCAAACCCCCAAGCGGTGAATGAGTTAGCAGCTAAGGGATGCAATTTCAAGGCCTTTGCCTCATGCAAGCCCCCTACTTTTAAGGGCGAGTATGACCCTATCTTAGCAATGAAATGGGTGAAGGAAATGGAACTAGTCTTCGATACTTGCAAGTGTGCTGATGGGGATAGGGTAATGTTTGCTCTGTCCATGTTGAAGTCTGATGCAGTCTACTGGTGGGAGGCCGAGACTGGGGGAAGGGGTTCGATAGCGGCTAAGGGAATGTTGTGGGAAGCGTTTGTAGACAGGTTCAAAGCTCAGTTCTGCCCGCTCGCGGCAGTGAAAAGATTGGAAGAAGAGTTCTTGGGGTTGGACCAGGGAAGTATGACAGTGCGGGAGTATACCACAAAGTTTATTGAGAAGTCTCGCTTTGCAGATTTGTACGTGCCAACGGAGGAACGCCGAGTGGAGCGTTTCATTCATGGACTGAAGGGCAGTATCCGAGAACTAGTTCTGACAAGGAACCCCACTACCTTTCAGGCGGCCATTAATGCGACCGAGATGATTGAAAAGGAGAAGGTTCGTCAGATGACTGAGAAGGGTGGTGAAAAGCGCAAATGGGATGGACCGGGTAAGGACTTCAGGAAAGGGAAAGTGTTTCGATCGGACAACCGTGTTAGTAAGGACACCGTTGGAAAACCATGTGCGAAGTGTAACAGGGTGCATCGGGGAGAGTGCATGGCAGGTTCAAACTCATGCTACTGGTGTGGTTTGCCCGGTCACATGTCAAAGGATTGTCGCAGTGGGGGAAAATCTTGTTACGAATGTGGGGCTACTGGTCACATGCGTAGTGAGTTGCCCACACTTGAAGAAAGGGGGATCAGTTCCATTTGGTGAACGTCAGGGTGGGAAAGGAAATGACAAGGGAGCAGATCCAGCGCGCCCGAAAGGACGTGCATTCCGCATGACTGCGGAAGAGGCGGAGGAAGTTTCAGATGTGGTGACAGGTACGTTTCTAGTGAACTCTCTCTGTGCCAAGGTGTTATTTGATTCAGGAGCAAATCGCTCCTTTGTATCGCATGCTTTTATGAAACGTTTGGGGGTGAGGCCTAGACGTTTGGAGAGAGCACTAGAGGTGGAAACCGCGAATGATAGTTGGGTATATGTTAAGGAAGTAGTAGAAGACTGTGTCATAGATATAGAAGGGAGGTTGGTGCCTTCGAGGTTATATCCTATGGCAATGGGAGAGTTTGACGTAGTGTTGGGAATGGATTGGCTAGCCGCGAACGATGCGAATATCGTTTGCAACAAAAAGCTGATCAGGATCCGGTCACCTGATGGGAATACCATAGTAATCTATGGAAACCGTCGTGATAGGAAAACCAGCCTCGTCTCCATGATTAGGGCAACTAAGTGTTTGAGAAAGGGGTGTCAAGGGTTTTTAGCATACGTGTTGGACGCCAAGAAAGAGAAGCGTGTGGTGAGCGATGTGCGTGTGGTAAACGAATACCCGGAGGTATTTCCGGATGACTTCACAAGTCTACCCCCGGATCGCCAGATCGAGTTCGGAATTGATCTGATACCGGGATCTGCACCGATTGCCCGCGCACCATATAGATTGGCGCCGTCCGAAATGAAGGAAATGATGACGCAATTGCAGGAGTTACTAGACAAGGGGTTCGTTAGACCGAGTACATCTCCGTGGGGAGCACCCGTGCTCTTCGTAAAGAAGAAGGACGGTACTATGCGAATGTGCATAGACTACCGAGAACTCAACAAGGTCACGATTAAGAACAAATATCCAATTCCAAAAATCGACGACCTGTTTGATCAGTTACAGGGAGCCAGTTACTTCTCCAAGATTGATCTAAGGTCAGGATATCATCAACTCAAGGTGAGGGAAGAGGATGTGCCGAAGACCGCGTTTCGGACCAGATATGGACACTACGAATTCCTAGTGATGCCGTTTGGGCTAACCAACGCCCCGACAGCATTTATGGACTTAATGAATAGGGTATGCCAACCTTATTTGGATCAGTTCGTGATAGTGTTCATAGATGACATTCTGATATTTTCAAGATCGGAAGGGGAGCACGAAAGCCACCTTCGTACAATTCTCGAGCTATTGAAGCAAGAGAAGTTGTATGCGAAGTTTTCCAAGTGCGAGTTCTGGCTGAGGGAAGTGCAGTTCCTCGGGCACGTGGTGTCTGAGGCGGGGATTATGGTGGACCCGACGAAGATTGAAGCCATTCGAGACTGGGAGCAACCTAGGAACCCATCCGAAGTTCAAAGTTTCCTCGGGCTGGCGGGGTACTACCGGAAGTTCATCAAGGACTTTTCGCGTATTGCCACGCCACTGACCTCTTTAACAAAGAAGAATGTCAAGTTCATCTGGTTAGAGAAACAAGAAGAAGCATTTCAGAATTTGAAGGACATGCTGAGTAGCGCTCCGGTTTTGTCGCTACCGGACGGTTCGAGCGATTTTGTGGTTTTCAGTGACGCATCTGTTGGTGCAAGTGTACCCAGCTTTAATATTAAGATATATTTTTGGTACACATAAAATCACATCTCCATATTTATTTTGATGATTACAAAACACACCGCATTCTTTGTTATCTAATATTTTATCTGAGTGTGCAGCTTTTAAATAATCTCGATAATTTTATCTGAAGAATCCAATACTGAAGATTTTCGTCGTTTTAATTTTAAAATGATAAATCACCCTAAAATAATATACCACTTGGATTTTTCTAATACTGTCTTTTTAAATAAACCAAGTCAGCTCTCCTCACCATCTTATCATCTTGCTGGATCATTTAATGTGAAAGATTTGTTTCTAGAAGAATCTGCGCATGCGTACTGCTTCCTGCAACAATTTTCTGGGCGGCATACCGCGAAGGTACAGGCGGTATACCGCGGCAGGCATGGTGTATATCTCTGATTGGTTGGAAGCTCCCTTTGTCTGCACGGCATACCGCGAAGAATAGCCGGTATACCGCTGGTACAAGTTTACGTTTTGTTTTGCAGGGTTGACCTTCTCTTCTGCAATGTACTTTTCTTCTGCACGGTATACCGCGAAGGATTGCCGGTATACCGCGAAAGCCCGTGGACTGTTGCTCATCCAGTATATACATGCAACCTACCAGCATTCAAAGCTATTTTTTTACAATAACTCCTCTCTGCATTTGATAAAGACTCTGCAGCCTCTTCTCTTGATAATTAAACTGTTAAAATTATAAAACACGTTTTTGAGTAAGAAATCTTGAGTTGATAGCAGATTAAAATCTCTCGATTAGTTGAATCAGCAACACAACTCAAGTGATCAAACTCTCTAAAAATATCCAAGTGATAAACCTTATACAAGAGTGATTATTCATATTGAAATTATACCCTCTTGTAAGTGTTTGAATAGAGTGAGTGATCCACATAATTCTCTCAAAGAAGAGTGATTCGCGTTTGTTGTACTAAGGTTTGTGTTCTACCGTAAAGAACACGTTTTCTTATTGGATCTCCGAGAAGTGTTTTCTCGAGGTGGACTAGCCAACCGCGTGATTGGTGAACCACTTTAAAATTTCGGTGTCAAATATTCTCTTTCCTTTATCTCTTTATTTTTTCCGCTGTGCTTTATTATATCTGTTTATATAAACTGCTTTGCATTTATATTTATTTATACAATCTCTGTGTATCTGTTTGTATTTATACTCTTCTGTATTGTACTATATTTACTCTGTATTTATTTACAAAAGAATTTTTGAAAGTAAGATTTTTTATAATACAACCTAACCCCCCCCCCCCCCCCTTGGTTGTCCAACAATTGGTATCAGAGCAGGGCTTTCAAAATTTTTCTGCTTAAATTTTTTTTCTAAAATGACTCAACAAACTAATATTGTGTTTTCAAAACCTCCTTTGATAGATACTGAAAAGTTTGGCATTTGGGCCGAGCTATTTGAATGTCACGTGCGTGGCAAAAATCAAAAGATTTGGGACATAATTGAAAATGGGAACTTTAAACCCAAAATTGTTAAAGATGATGTTTTTATTGATAAACCTTTAGATGAATGGACTACTGCTGATGAATCTCATTTTTGTTTAAACTTTGAAGCTAAAAATATATTATATGCTGCTTTAACAACTGATGAAATTGAAAGAGTATATACATATAAAACCGCTAATCAAATATGGGAAAGTTTAAATAATACTCATCGTGGAAACACGGAAGTTAAATCAAGTAAAGTAAATATTCTAGTTCACGATTATGAACTATTCGAAATGAAACAAGATGAGTCAATTGACTCTATGTTTAAAAGATTTAACCTTATTATGACTACTTTGAAAGGTTTGGATCGCACTTATCCTAACGAGGACTATATAAGGAAAATCCTACGAGCCCTTCCTTCGGAGTGGATGCAAAAGATAACATCTTTGGAAGACTCCCGTGACCTTTCCCTAATGAAGATAGATGACTTAATCGGAAATCTCAAGGTGCACGAAATTGCACTTAAAAGAAATAAAGAAAGGGAGCAAGTTAAAAAGAAGTCAATCGCTCTCAATGTCTCAACACCAAAAGTCGAGAAGAAAAAGGAGAAAGCTAGCTCCTCAAAAGATCCTTCCGAAACTCTCGATGAAGTCGCCATGTTGGTAAGAAACTTTTCCAAGTTTTTTAATAATAATAAATTTTCTAACAATGGCAGATTTCAAAGAAACGGCAACTACCGTCGTGGTGGTGAAAACCGAAGTCGTAAGTTCCATAAACGAGACGAAAAAGTAAAGAAAAATGACGACTCAAGTGGTGACGATAAAGCTAAGCCAAAGAGAGGATTTTGCTACTCGTGTGGCGACAAAGATCATTACGCCAATGAATGTCCGAAAAAGAACAAGTACCAAAACAAGAAGGATAAAGCCTTCATTGGAGGCGCGTGGAGCGCGAGTGAAGAAGAAGATGACTATCAAGCCATTTGTCTTATGGCTGCAAGCGACAACGAGGTAAACACTTCTTATTCAAATTACGATAGTGATTATGATAGCGATAGCGAAAACAATCTTGAATTATTGCATGAATCGTTTCATAAAATGGCTAATCTTGCAAATAATTATAAAGACGAAATTGCTATGTTAAAAGAAACTGTAAATGCATGTAAAAAGGAAATAAATAATGTTAATCAAAAATATGCAAATGATATGAATATAATTGCTAAATTAGAAACTAAATTAGGAGAAAAGGATTTTTGTAAATCTTGTGATGCTCTAAAGAAAGAAATTGCATGCTTAAATAAAAAGTCACATGAAAATATTATTTGTACAAAATGTGATATTCTTGAAAATGAAATTGCATGTTTAAAGGCTAAATGTGCTTCATATGAAAAAGATAACATGTTAGCTAAAGCTTTTGAAAGTAGTAATGAAAAAGTTCTTAACATGCTTAATATGTCGAACCGTATAAATTGTAGAAAAGGTATAGGTTCAAATACATGTGTTGAAAAATGTAATTGCATGCCTATTAAAAGATGTTATGAACCACCTAAGTTTAATACACGAAAGCCGTATCTGCAAAAACCTCCGTATGTACCTAAAATGCATAATGTAAATTATAATACGAGAAAACCGTATGCTCGCATGTATAACGATAAGTATTCTAAACCTAAAAATAATGCGAATATAAATGCTTGTTTTTATGTGTATGATAAATACAATCGCAAAATTAAAATGATAAATAAATGGATTCCAAAAGGAATGTTTAGTAATGATAATCCCGGTGGTATGCGTTTATGGTTTTAAATGTGTTATATATTATATATATATATATATATATATATAGTTTAAATATGATATATTTTCTTGTATATATAAGTAATATATTGTTATATGTACTTTTGTTTATATATATATATACATACGTACTACATATATATATATTCTTTTTGATCTATTATATATATATATTTTGCTTAACTTTATATATATGTTGGTTGTTATCTTGAAACTAATTTACAAGGACCCACGAGAAATGGGGACCATAAAAGTTACATCTTTATTATTGTAGATAAACCTTGATATGGACTGGATACTCGATAGTGGTTGCACACGTCACATGACCGGAAACAGCAATCTTTTTTCATCATATAAGTCATGTGATGGTGGACAGGTAATTTTTGGAGGAAACTCCAAAGGAAATATAATTGGGAGAGGTACAGTTTCTTGCAATAATGTTAAATTTCTTGATGTGAATCATGTTGATAATTTGCATTTTAATCTGTTAAGTGTTCGCCAATTGTGTAAAAATGGTATAACTGTCGTCTTCGAAGAAGACTCGTGCAAAATCTTGAAAAATGGCAAAGTTCTTTTAACTGGTTCTGTGAAAGGAAATTTATATATTTGCAAAACTGTTGTATCTGAAAATGTATGCTTATCTTCTATTTATGATGTTTCTACTTTATGGCATAGACGTTTAGGTCACGCTAATCTAAGATTAATGCAAAACTTAAAAAATAAGGAGCTTGTGAGTGACCTTCCAAAATTAAAGTTTGATAATCATTTTTGTGATGCTTGTCGTGTCGGCAAACAACATCACGTTTCTCATAAATCTAAAAATGTTATTTCTACTCAAAGAGTTTTAGAACTTCTTCATATGGATCTTTTTGGCCCTATGGCGATTCAAAGTTTTGGAGGAAATTTTTACACTTTGGTTATTGTGGATGATTATTCCCGTTATACTTGGACTTTATTTTTGAGGTACATCTAACCAAAATTCCTATTATGTGTGATAACTCAAGTGCCATAAACTTAAGTAAAAATCCTGTTTTACATTCTCGTACAAAACATATTGAATTGAGACATCACTTTTTACGAGATAATGTTCAAAAAGGCCAAATCGTGCTTGAAAAGGTTGATTCAGAAGATAATCTGGCCGATATTTTCACTAAAGCCCTAAACAAAACTGCGTTTTTTAAACTAAGACTTGGTTTAGGCATGCTTGAGTACAACCCTTGAGAAAATGCTAACTCTCAAATATTTCATATCTTGAGGGGGAGCATCTTTCAAGGGGGAGCATAGCGTCTTTCCTAACCCTTTTTGCTTTGACAAAAGGGGGAGAGAAACCGAGTATGCTCTCCTGTTTAGCGTGTGTTTGTCATCATCAAAAAGGGGGAGATTGTTGGTGCAAGTGTACCCAGCTTTAATATTAAGATATATTTTTGGTACACATAAAATCACATCTCCATATTTATTTTGATGATTACAAAACACACCGCATTCTTTGTTATCTAATATTTTATCTGAGTGTGCAGCTTTTAAATAATCTCGATAATTTTATCTGAAGAATCCAAGACTGAAGATTTTCGTCGTTTTAATTTTAAAATGATAAATCACCCTAAAATAATATACCACTTGGATTTTTCTAATACTGTCTTTTTAAATAAACCAAGTCAGCTCTCCTCAACATCTTATCATCTTGCTGGATCATTTAATGTGAAAGATTTGTTTCTAGAAGAATCTGCGCATGCGTACTGCTTCCTGCAACAATTTTCTGGGCGGCATACCGCGAAGGTACAGGCGGTATACCGCGGCAGGCATGGTGTATATCTCTGATTGGTTGGAAGCTCCCTTTGTCTGCACGGCATACCGCGAAGAATAGCCGGTATACCGCTGGTACAAGTTTACGTTTTGTTTTGCAGGGTTGACCTTCTCTTCTGCAATGTACTTTTCTTCTGCACGGTATACCGCGAAGGATTGCCGGTATACCGCGAAAGCCCGTGGACTGTTGCTCATCCAGTATATACATGCAACCTACCAGCATTCAAAGCTATTTTTTTACAATAACTCCTCTCTGCATTTGATAAAGACTCTGCAGCCTCTTCTCTTGATAATTAAACTGTTAAAATTATAAAACACGTTTTTGAGTAAGAAATCTTGAGTTGATAGCAGATTAAAATCTCTCGATTAGTTGAATCAGCAACACAACTCAAGTGATCAAACTCTCTAAAAATATCCAAGTGATAAACCTTATACAAGAGTGATTATTCATATTGAAATTATACCCTCTTGTAAGTGTTTGAATAGAGTGAGTGATCCACATAATTCTCTCAAAGAAGAGTGATTCGCGTTTGTTGTACTAAGGTTTGTGTTCTACCGTAAAGAACACGTTTTCTTATTGGATTTCCGAGAAGTGTTTTCTCGAGGTGGACTAGCCAACCGCGTGATTGGTGAACCACTTTAAAATTTCGGTGTCAAGTATTCTCTTTCCTTTATCTCTTTATTTTTTCCGCTGTGCTTTATTATATCTGTTTATATAAACTGCTTTGCATTTATATTTATTTATACAATCTCTGTGTATCTGTTTGTATTTATACTCTTCTGTATTGTACTATATTTACTCTGTATTTATTTACAAAAGAATTTTTGAAAGTAAGATTTTTTATAATACAACCTAACCCCCCCCCTTGGTTGTCCAACAGCATCGAAGCTCGGCTTGGGTTGCGTACTCATGCAACGGGGTAAGGTGATCGCTTATGCCTCCCGGCAGTTAAAGGATCACGAGACTCGTTATCCTACGCATGATTTAGAATTGGCGGCGGTGGTTTTTGCCCTGAAGATTTGGCGACATTACCTGTATGGGACGAAGTGCCAGATCTACACGGACCACAAGAGTTTATGTCATCTCTTTGATCAAAAAGAGTTGAATATGCGCCAAAGAAGATGGATTGAATTGTTGACCGACTACGACTGTAAGATCGAATACCATCCGGGGAAGGCAAACGTGGTGGCGGACGCTTTGAGCCGTAAGGAACGAGGTGAAACCCCCAGGATTGTGGCCATGAGGGCTGAGGTCACATTCAATCTGTTAGCCGAAATAAAGAAATGTCAGGTTGAAGCGCTCAAAACCGAAAATCTTAAGAAGGAGAGAATGGTAGGGCAAGCGTCCATGTTAGTGGAAGATAGTCGAGGGATGAAATGTATGAATGGGAGAATCTGGGTTCCGAAATTCGGAGAGCTCCGAAAGCTGATTCTTGAAGAAGCTCACAAATCAAAGTACTCGATCCACCCCGGAACTAACAAGATGTACGGAGACCTACGACGAGACTACTGGTGGCCCGGATTGAAGAAAGACGTGGCCCATCTTGTAGAGACCTGTATGACGTGTTCGCGTGTAAAGATCGAACATCAAAGACCGTACGGAAAGCTCCAGTCGTTAGAGATACCGATGTGGAAGTGGGACCAGATCACGATGGACTTCGTGACCCATTTGCCTAGAACTCCAAAGGGTTATGACGCCATTTGGGTGATCGTAGATCGACTAACGAAGTCGACATGACCAAAGCAGTGCCGTTGAATGACATTAAGGTGGACGAAAAGTTGAACTTTGTAGAGGAGCCCGAAGCAATCACGGATGTTAAGGTGAGGAAGTCACGGAGCAGAGAAACTAGGCTGGTTAAGGTACAATGGCGACACCATAAGGGTCCTGAGGCGACCTGGGAGTTAGAGTCAAAGATGAAAGCTAGATACCCGCATCTTTTCCAATGAGGAATTCCGGGGACGGAATTCTTTTAAGGGGGGAATGATGTAACAACCCAAAAATCCAAGTAAGTTTTAGAGTTTGGTGGTCAAAGTGTTATAAATGAAAGTTAACTTGAGGGACTAGATTGTAAATTTGTGAAGGGTATATATAGGCCCCAATCCCTAGGGCAGCCATCATTTGGCTGAAATCAGTGTTTTTGTGGGAGGCTCTTAGTGTTGGCGGCTAAGGAAGAAGGAAAGAAAGAAAGAAAGAAGGTTGAGAAGGAATCAAGAGAGAAAGGAAGAATCAAACTAGCTTCTGCAAGGTAATGTATCCCAATTTGTTCATCTGATTAGATTAATGCTCCTCCTTCCTATTGTTATGAATCCTTAAGACTGAGGTGGTTGATTACTTGAGTTTTCACCATTTTCCCTTAAAATGAAGTTTCATGGGTTTTGTCATTTTGAATCAAGTTTAGGAGGTTAAAGTGGGATTAATTGGGTGTTTGGGGTTGGTGGACGAACCCTTATGGTTACCTAATCAAGCAAATGGCTAAAATCGGGTTAGAAATCACTTTTTAGAAATTCATTTTCGAACAACAGTCGTATCCGGACACCTTCAATTCTTGATGATATGGTGATTTCCGGATACGGATGCTAGTGTCCGGGTAGAGCTCCATGGTGGTATCCGGACTAGTGTGTTATCCGGACTAGTGTGTTATCCGGACTAGTATGGTATCCGGACTAGTATGGTATCCGGACTAGTATGGTATCCGGACTAGTATGGTATCCGGACAAGTGTGTCATCCGGACAAGTGTGTCATCCAGACAAGTGTGGTATCCGGACAAGTCAGTACCCGGAAACTATGTGCTGGTCAGTAGGTTGAGCCGTTTTATCTAATGAGGATCTATTGCCCTTAGGTGTTCGATTGGTTTAGCTGGGAAGAGTTAAGAAGTGCGTTCTACGATAATCAAAGGTGAGTTCTCTCACTTCTTTTATGACGTACTGTTTTACTGAATATGGTTCCTTTATCGAGCATGAACTGATTTATAAGACTATGCATGCTTCCATGATTTACATGTTTACCCATAACACGAAAGATGTTTTATGTTTTCAAGAATATGTTTTCAATGTATGTGTATGCTATGTGGAGTCGGTTGCACGGTGGGGACGGGGTACCTTGGGGTCTCGGATCCCTTGGGCATATGGAGGTTAGCTTGTAGGTTGGAATTTGTTTTCTCCTACATGAAGGAACGGGGAGTCCATTTGGATTCCGGCGTAGACGAGAGGGTGTCTGTTAGGCCCCGATCGGATTAGCTTATGCAGCTCCCTGAACCCCGTGTTTAACCTTGGATGATGTTATGAAAAAGATGTGAAAGTATTTTCTTTATGAAATGATCTTTTACTGTGATGCATGCTTATGGAGGGAATTCACTAGACCTTTTGGTCTAACCCTCGCTTTTCAAAAACTAAACCATTTTCAGGTAAGCGCGCTATTGGTTCTTCTAGTAAGAACTAGGAGTGACTGCAAGGAGGATTTGGAGACTAGAGCGACTCCAGAGTTTTGGATTCTAATGACTATAGATGTAGCTCTCGGCTGTGGATTTTAGACTTCCGCTGTCAAATTTTGTCTAGTATAGAAGAATTAACATTTATGGACAAGTTTAATTATGTAATTTGAATGCTTATTTCTTGTTGAATGCATATTATGTTTTTGGGGACGTTACATCAATACATTATATATATATATATATATACACGCACACATGTTCATTGTTTCATTTTTATCAGGTTTAGGAATTCAACAAAAATCAAAATCATATTTACAATATTAAAATTTCCTATTTAAGATAACCATGAATGAAAAAGATCTCAAAATTTTATGTGATTTACGTTAAAAATCACAAATTAGTTTTTTATAAATATAAATTGACTAAATGGTGGATTTTAGATCTATCCGTAAGCCAAAAACATAGTATTTTGACCATAGATGTAATCGTCTAGATTTTTTGTTTTTTGGTAGGGGCCTCATAATTTGACATTTCAAAAATTATGGTAGTTTGAAGTTGTGCATTTATACCATTTTTATACTCCCAATACTTATGAGTCAACCAACTTTTTATTTGCTCTATGATAGCTATTAATTATAAATATATATAAACAGTGTTTTTTTCCCATCCAGTTTGCTCACACACACACACTATTGTGTGTTTTAACAAACCCAATTCAAATCTTACAAAAGATACAGAGAACAATAGATATTGTTGGATTGAAGTACAATTGTCAACTGATAAACGATCTGAAGGGTGTATATGTGTGGGATTGATTCATGTTGGTCTAGTAAGAGTGCGACTCCAAACTTCAAAGCGCCATCCCTCTGTTCAAATCGATTATTCCCATCCATATCCCTTGATTCTTTTACACGGTTCTCCGAAAGTTATCACAAAAGTGTAACAATTGGTGTTTTTGATCAAGACCATTCGTCACCATCTTTTTCGTTCATAATATGGGGGACGACGAGAAGATGTGATCTTTGGTCAAGGGAGCGAGCAGAAGGTGGTTTGGATAGTCAAACCCCCTCTCCATTAAACAAACTAAACCGCAAGTGCCAAACCGGCCAGGTTGAACCACTTAAATGTGGTCTGTATTGAATGGTCGACACAATTTAGGCTTATCATGGTCTTTCAGCTATGCATGAAACATGAGAAACTAGAACACAACCGGAAATAGCTTGATAAAACTTGACAAGGGTGGTGTTGCACAAATGTAGATAATGTAGAACAAATTAAGCATCATGTACCAAAAAATACAATAAATGTGGTTCAATTACTCATAGAACAATAAAGGATTGTTAGTGCTTGACTTCAATAACATAAAAATATAAATTAAGAAGCCATCAAACCCTCAAATAAAAAGGTCCAAACCATAAAACAACTAAAAACAGTCCACGCTAGTTTAATTCAATCGGTTTTTCAATCCAAAAATTCTCTTAAACACCTCTACTAGCAATACAAAAGGTTGAATCCACTATACAAAGAGGCGGAAGGTTAACTTGGGGGTCGTTTACAAAACGCTTATTCGGGTAAGTGCTTACCAAGTCACATTAGTTTACCGAATAAATATGGCAAGGACTAATAATCTTACCCGGTAAGAGCGGAAGCAAGGAACGAGAGTCGAAAGCAAGGACCGAGAGTCATACACGGTAAGTGAGTGCGACGACTCTTACCACGGTTTGCGCTTACCGGCTAAATTGTTGCATACGATGCCATTTTAGTGGACTAAAATCTTTCCCGGGAAGTAAGTGATAATGTTGAATTTTACCGATAAGCACTTACCAGGGTAAGTGATTAGGTAAACGGCCCTTTAATTAAGCTAACACAATTTAATGGATAAATTATTGAATAGGAAACAAACAACCAAAATATAATTTAATGAAATTCTAAAAAATAACCACATGAGATTGGTAGCAATATAATTGAACTTTTTCTAGAAGAAAAAATGAAGAGTAAACTATGTTTTTAGTCCATGCGGTTTATTAAAAGTTGTAATTTTTATTATTGTGGTATTTATTTTTATAGTTTAATTCATTGTTATTTTCGTTTATGAGATTAACTCCTACTTTTAAGTATGAAAGAAGAAAACAACAAAGAATTTGTAAATTATAGGGCCATAAAACATTAATAAATTGTAAACCATAACGACAAAAACGATAATTAATGATAAAACATAAGGATGAAAGTCATAATTTCAAAATCCTAAGGACTAAAATAGCATTTTCAACCACCACAGGGACTAAAAACGTAATTCACTCAAAACAAAGGAGTGGCATGCCTGTAATTAAGGGGGATAGAAAGGTCAAAGAAGTGAGAGTGAAGATAAAAGGAAAGGAAAGGACAATGTTTCTATGCCGGGCTTTTTCTGGCCAATCCTGTTGCCTGCTCGTGGAACAGGAACTACTAACGCCGTCTCTTAACGGGATAACCCGTTTACTGAATTTTATAATTTCATTTAAAAGTATATAATTTATTAAATAAATGTTTCATCTTAAATAATTGATTACTTAATATTTACCCTTACGATATTCACGAGATCACGTAAGAAGTGCTATTTTTATGAAAATTGTGTGGAGTACTTTAAACCGTTCAATCATTTTTAATCAAATACTTTCCCATAAATTGCGTGAATTGATTCGACATATCTTGATACATCTTTTCTCAGTGCATCTCATCCTAATATTCGTCCATTATTCAACGATTCTTACGTTTCTCATCAAATTTGTCATTTCTCGCTGAACCCGGACTCATATCAGTTAAAAGAAATTAACGGTAACAAAAACAGTTTGTTAGGTTTGGCGTCACGCACTACACACACTACCGAGAAAGGAGACAAATAAAAGGTTTAGGCCATGAGTACCGGTATCCAATGAACCCACTTGCCACATCAGCGCCACATCAGCTTTTCTCTTTCCTACCCTCCTTACCTAATCCTTACCCAAAAGTGGAGTACCACTACCCAATGAACCCACTTGCCACATCATCTTTTTTAATTCTTTTATTTATACATTTAATTATTTAACAAAATACAAATATTTATATATATTTAATAAATAAAAATAAGATAAATAATAAAAATAAAAATTCATATCATTCATTAAAAAATTAAAAATTACAAAATACAAAACATTAAAAATTATGATATTTTCTAATTTTCTCTTTTCTCGCTAAAGTAGCCCTCAAAACATCTCCCGAAAGGTTATCATGCGGGGCTATGAAAAACTCGAAGTCTTGTTGATATCGTTTTTCTCGTTCGAGATCCAACTTTTGTTGTCCATGGCGACCCATAGAATTATAGAACACCTTCGAGATTCGGTTCCAAAAACTGTCTACATTTATGTAAATTCAAGTATAAGAATAATAACAAGAATATTAATAATAATAACAATATTAATAATAATAATAATAATAATAATAACAATATTAACGTATTGTTTCAAAAATATTTAAAAAATAAATAAATAAATAAAATTGCAACGGGTTAATCGGGTTCATGAACCCACTCCCCTTACCCGAGCTCCTTACCCCCCCCCCCCCACACATGAAACCCCCCCCCACCCCACATGAAACCCCCCGTACCCGATGTGCCACCTCGGTCGAACCCGCTATCCTACCCGAGGGCGCTACTCATGGCCTTATATATATATATATTATATGTATAGAGAGAGAAAGTGGGAGTGTTTTAGAGAGAGAAGAAATCTAGGCGTAGTATATCACTCAATTTTCTTGGTTAAGTAACGGCGTTTTCACATTTCCTGGTGTGAGAGAGAGAGAGAGAGAGAGAGAGAGAGAGAGAAACAAGTCTTGAGCTGAAGCAGCATCATCCGTTTTGGTTTTCTGATCTGTTTATTTTCTAACCGAAGATTAGGGTTTTGATTTTGAGCTGGTTAAGTTTCATCGTAACGTCGTATTTGTTAGTTTTGGGGGTGCTATCATCATAAGTATGCATTTAATGTGGAGAATTTGATGATTTTGGAGGTTTAAGTATTTATTTAGAGATTTTTGTATTGGAAGAATTTGTGTTGCTTGTGCTGTTTAATGTACCTTTCGACCATGGACAATCGAGGGTCAACAAATTTCTCATCTGAAGGTGAAATTTCTTCACTGATTATTCGATTTTTCATGGCCATGTTAATTTTGACGACTATTATCTGAGTTTTTGTTTGAATTTATTATTGATGTGATATTTTCATTTAATGATTCTCCATCAATCACGAAACTAGAGTCTATTATTGACTCTATTGGGCTGATTTTGAATTTCAAGGTTGAAATTTGTGGAACAATATTTTTGAAAGGAGTATTTCTTTCAAGGATTTCTATTTTTATTGATTATTGATGTGGTTTATAGTTTTCTTCTCTAATCTATGCTGAAAATGTTATATTCTTTGTGGATTTTTCGTTTAATTCGATTATGAGCTATGGAAGATCTGCTGTATAAGGAGCTATGGAAGGCATGTGCGGGCCCACTAGTGGATGTTCCAAGAGAGGGAGAAAGAGTTTTCTACTTTCCTCAAGGCCATATGGAGCAAGTAAATAAAAGTTTCTTGATTTTGCTTAAGATTCTTTTGACATGGAAGTTCTATTCTTTTGGTTGATTATATGGGTTTTAATTTACCAAAATTGGGCTGTTCTGCCTTTTCTGCTTCTTGTGGGTTTTGTTTAGTTAGAGGCATCAACAAATCAGGAATTGAATCAGAGTATTCCTCACTTCAACCTCAAATCAAAGATCCTTTGTAGTGTTGTTTATACTCAGCTACTGGTATGTAATCCGTTGTTGTTATAATGTTATGGTTTGGATTACATGTATTATTTAGATTACCATTGGACTTTATTTTAGATTCATATGTTTAATATTTTTAGAAAATTGGATAACATTGTAGGCTGAACAAGATACAGATGAAGTTTATGCTCAGATCACTCTACTTCCGGAGCCAGATGTAAGAGTTCATATTTTAGATTATTTAAAAACACAAGGCAAACTGATGCCTTTTGTTCGAACGTTATATCTTTATGCTTTTATGTAACAACCCGTAGCAAAGTGATCCTACCAGCCCTGATAAATGCCTTGCCGACCCTCCAAGGCCAACCGTCCACTCTTTCTGCAAAGTCTTAACGGCATCTGATACGAGCACTCATGGTGGGTTTTCAGTGCTCCGAAAACACGCAAATGAATGCCTGCCCGTATTGGTAATTTCGCTTTTGTTAATTGTTGTTCCCTTTCTCTAACTTGTATGTTTTAACAGTTTGATGTTCTAATTTTCTGTTTTCGTTGGTTCAGGATATGGCTCAGCCTACTCCTACTCAGGAGCTAGTAGCTAAGGATCTCCATGGCTTTGAGTGGCGATTTAAGCATATATTCAGAGGTTATTATGCGCTCATGCCTTTTTTCGTTTAGTTAATTGAAGCCACATTTTTATTTTCATGAGAAGTAACTTCTCTTTGGTTGAGCAGGTCAACCACGAAGGCATTTGCTTACAACCGGATGGAGTACTTTTGTTACTTCTAAAAGATTGGTGGCCGGGGATTCATTTGTATTCCTTAGGTATTGATTTCCATTCTTGCTTTGGTCTTGTGCGATTTTCTTAGTTTAATGAAAATTGCAACGTGTGACTTGTCACATAGCCAAATTATAAGGTATTACTATCCGTCAAATATCTGAAATACCCTTTAGTGAAGACATCTATGGAACTCGTGGACCCAAATTATTGTCATCAACTTGTTTATAATGATTATAACGGACAAGCGGGTATTTTTAATTTGGAATCTTTTTTTAAAGGAAACACCACAAGAAACAGGAGTTTTAGCAACGACTTTTGTCGTCACTAAAAGTCCATTTACCCCTGCAATCGGTTTCCAAAGACGACCTGTCATCGCTATAGCTTGTGAATGAAACTTTTTGTCGCTAAAAGCGCGTCGCTGAAAGTCACTTTTCTTGTAGTGAAATGTTGCATATTTCTTTGTTCTTATGGTTTGTTTGTAATTTGTACCCTTGACTACATCTTTATTAAAATATGTGATTATAGGGGGGAGAAAGGTGAATTACGCGTTGGAGTAAGACGTGTTGCTCAACAGCATAACTCCATGCCGTCTTCCGTGATTTCGAGCCGGAGCATGCGCCTTGGAGTGCTTGCAACTGCATCACACGCTGTTTCTACCCAAACCCGCTTTGTTGTTTACTACAAGCCAAGGTATGTTACTTTCTCCATTAAAGTGAGTATTTACTGTCCTTAATGACATAATCTGTTGCTTATTGTAACACATAATTGTTTTCCTATAAATTGAAGTCCTATAAAGCAGTCTACTAGGATTTAGGACATTTAGACATATTCGGCGTCTTATAAAGCCGATTTTTCTGTAGTGTATTCATGAATTACACCTCTTTATACTTGCAACTATTTGATTTGCTGAAATTTTACAGGACAAGTCAGTTTATCATTGGCTTGAACAAGTATATTGAATCAATAAACAATGGATTTACCGTCGGCATGAGATTTAATATGCGGTTCGAGGGTGAAGACTCTCCAGAGAGAAGGTAAACATAATATTTATAAGTTGTTGGTATTTAAGTTGATACAAAGAGATACTTTTTTCATGAAAATTCCTTCATTTGATTAGGTTTACAGGTACAATAATTGGAGTCGAAGACTTGTCTCATCAGTGGGAATGTTCTAAATGGCGCTCATTGAAGGTATACATATGATGTATTTTTCTGATGAATCTATAATTATTTCTAAAGGCATCGTGTATGCACCAATTTACAAGGGGCGGGGATGGAAATTTCTTTATGTTAGTCTAAGACTTGTCCTTAGACTTAGAGCCTTGAACCTATTCTCTTCAAGATATGTTAGAAGCTGGCTTCTCTTCTCAAGGGCTCTTTTGGAAATTAATCTGGGCGTTCCCCATATTCTCGCAGCTTGAATGACAACAAAATAAAAGAAACTTAACTTTCTCCCATGGTTCCAGGTCCAATGGGATGAATCCACATCAATAACGAGACCAGAAAGGGTATCACCATGGGAGATCGAGGCTTATACCACTCCTGTTCCGACAAGCTTGGTTCAACCGGTGGCACCTAAAAGTAAAAGGCCTCGACCTTCAGTCAATATCCCTAATCTTGGTGAGTTGACTTTTCTTTTACCTTTATGTTTGTTGTCTCTATATCCCTTATTAACCTCTTGTATTTTGTACTGGGCTGATTGTGTTCTAGAACCTGCATGTTCGACTGTATCAGCTGTTTGGAATCCTTCACATGAACAAATAGAAAATGGTAAAAATGGCAATCTTTTTAGGATGCAGACTGGCTATCATCATCCCCAACGAACTCTTTCTTTGAATATTTCTTGCAGGTCAAACAGAAGATAAGAAAGGTCTCGTAGGTTGGTCTGTCCATTCAAATTCGAATTATGCGCCTCAAGAATCCACAAAACTGACCAAAGATTCAATTAATACAAGTTCGCTTGACTTGAAGAAGTCTGAAAATATTTCAAGTTGTAGATTATTTGGTTTTGACTTGAAGATCGCCCCAAAAGGTGATACTATACCTGAGGTAGCCCCATCTTTTGAAAGGCATGAATCGGATGGGATTTCAGACGAGAAGCCTGACCACCCATCAAAGGATCATAAAGGTGGTCAAAGCAAACAAAGTGCTTTGACAAGGAGCCGTACCAAGGTACATCTGATCCTTCAAACGACTTGAACTTGTTTATACACACACACACACATATACACACACATAGGCTGAGGGAGGTTCAGGGGAAAACCCCCCAAAAAATTGAAAAACCGAGAAACACCTTGGTAACCATTCATAAGGATGGTACACATGTGATTGAAGCTGTTTTTTGGTTTCCATGCACATGTGCATGTTACAAATTACTTGTATGCACATGTGCATACTGTCCGGATGAACGGTTACCAGGGTGTTTGTCAGTTTTTCAATTTTTTTGCGGCTTTCCCTTGAAGCTGACCCTACATAGGCAAATCCTGTCAGAACCACAAAAAGGTTACAAACCGTGAGAACCCAGCACATCATGCGTTATTTCACATGATTATTTTTCCATCTATGGTTGGGATTTAAGGTATTGATTAACATATGTTTGTTTCACAATGTCTTGGGGCAGGTACATTTGACAATCTTTAACAAGCATGTCTAACATAGTTATAATGATTAAAGGTTCAAATGCAAGGAGTTGCGGTGGGTCGTGCAGTGGATATATCTGTGTTAAAAGGGTATGATGAGCTCATAGATGAAGTTGAAGAGATGTTTGAGATCAAGGGGAAACTTCGCCCTAGAAATGAATGGGAAATCGTGTTTACTGATGATGAAGGAGATATGATGCTCATGGGTGACGATCCATGGCAGTAAGTAACCTTACCCTAGATGCATCAATCATGTACTTAACCTTGACGGCCAACTCTAAATGCTAGACCTTGGGGCTCCTCTCCATTGGTCGCAAGTTTGAGTCTCCTCAGGGCCACTGAGGATATTCTTGGCCTCAGGGACCCATGGGATAAGTCGAGGAGCACGCAAGTTGGCCCTGACACCCACGGTTAAAAAGAAATAAAAAAAAATAGATCATGAACTATCGTTAACTGGCACTGACAAAGGTTCAATGCACAGGGAGTTCTGTAGAATGGTGAAGCGAATTCTGATATGTTCGAGTCAAGATGTGAAGAAAATGAGTTGTGGAAGCAAGCTGCAACTTTCTTCTTCCATAGACAACGAAGTGTCTGGCTTTAGCTTGGAAGCTGCTGAAAATTGAAAAAATTCCGCGGTTTTTTGTATGTAATCTTGCCTGTGTTTTTAGGTTTGTGGTCTACGTTTTTTTGAAGTCTCGGGGTGTTTGAAGATGAATGGAAAGGGGAAATAAGGGCACAAGTAGTAGTAATATGGTATTGAAGTTAGAAGAGTGAGGTGATTGAAGAAATGGAAGCACAGGGTATGTAGGATTAGGATGCTGTGTGTATTAGTGGTTGAATGTTTGATTCAGTTTCTTATGGTTGTATTTTATGTTATTTGCTTAGTCTTTTGACAACTAGTGGGTGGGATAACTCATATATGTTATTTATGTTTAAGAGATTTGCATTTTCCATATCAATAATACATATTTCTAAGTACTTTGCTTCAAACTTCACTGTATTTGAAGACCCATTTAGGCCTCCCGTATTTATATAACAAGTAAGAAGGTAGACATCCTTACATAATTTACAGATTCCATATGTGATCCATACTAACCTGATATAACTCACCGCATAATTTGTGATGTATTTACAAATTATTCGATTCACGTCTTATTGGGAATCGTAGTTCATATAATCAAGTCCCAATTAATACATGTTGTTAAAGCCAACAAAATTTGCAAACAGATGACTTGTTATGCCAACTTATAAAAAAAGATGGCTTATTATTACCAACTTCATAAGTCATCTTGTACGTACAGCTTGGATAACACTTGGTATGCATAAACTAATCTAGTCTAATGACTATTCTACCCTCCTAGCAAAACTCCTTGAATGAAAATTCAAGAATCATGGATTTGAACAGTGACAACAATGGATTCTTCAATTGGATGACACAACTTGTTGTCGTCCATACCTGAACTAGATGATCCTTCAAATATGATCACACTATGTTCTAAAGGAACCCCTTGATCAGAGTTCGAGCTCAGGTTGATCGCGGTGGTTGGTTCAGGAACCACCAGCGGCTCGTGGTGGCTGTCTTTGGCGGCACTGATGACTGAGCATCTGCAGAGTGGACACGTGGTGTTCGAATGGATCCAGTTTCGTATGCAATCACCATGGAATACATGTTGGCAGGCTGGTATTTGATGTAGCTTCTCATTCATCTCGAATTCCCCCAAACATACACAACACCTTCAGATCAAAATTTCATGGAATTCCAGTTAGATTTTTGTTAAAATCATGGATATATATAATGCTTCACTTTTTCAAACCATAGTTCTTTGAGAAAATGCATAGCAATGTTATCCAGTTTATAAACATGAGTTACTTTGAACAAAATATTCCTTAAAAAATATAATAATTCACTAAGTCAATCACCCAATAATTCATATGCTTACATTGAATCCTTCGCATATAAATCTTCATCGAACAAGATCACAGTAAGCCTGTCTTCAAGGTTTATCTTCGATCCCATTTCGCTCTACAAGAAAATAGACACCAAAAGAATCAGGATTTGCGAGAAAGATATATATATATATATATATATATATATGGTTGGGTTCCGGTGAGAAGTGACAAATTTAGTGAGAAGCGTGAAAAGTGGTTATCAGCCGTTGGATGAGAAATGGACGAACATTAGGATGAGATGCACCAAGATAAGATGCACTGAGATGCACCGAATCAATTCCCTTTCAAGCCACAATTCATGGGAGGGTATTTGATTAAAAGTGATCAACGGTTTAAAAACAGTTCTCACCAAAAATGGCACTTCTCACGTGATCCCATGCCTATTATATATATATATATATATATATAGAGAGAGAGAGAGAGTTGTATACATACATATTGAGGGAGAGTTGAGGAATCTTGATTTCTTGAAGCTTGTATGGATGCAGAAGAAGATGAAGAATTGGTGTTACTAAAAGTTCTTTTGAGGTAGAACAAGTAAAACAAGAGAAAAAGTATTATGGAGAAGAGAATTGGGATGGAAAATATGAATGCTTGGTATAATTTCATTTGAAGTGCTTGAGAATACAAGTGTGAGTTAGCACCAGTGCTTGCACTTGAAGTTTGAAGGTACCCCATTGCCTTTTTAACTACTTAAATTTGCTTCTAATCACCCTTTTGAAAATCTAAATGACCCAAGAACAACACAAAAGCCCCTTCTGAAACTCAAAGAAACCCAAGCTAATGCTGTCTTTTTCTTGATTTCTTGATCAAGTGAGGATCTGATCGAGTATATATATGGATGATAAAGTTAGAATCTTTTGGGAGAAAGAGAAGATGGGTGTTATGGGGTTTTGTGATTTTGCTCACCTACTCGAAGTTTATATAAGAATTAAGGGGAAAAGATACTTGTACGGCTTAAATTTTCAACAAGAAACTTAAAGAAACCCTGGTGGACTTGCTGATTTGTTGATGGAGTCAGAACCCAAGTGCATGAATGCAAATAACGTGAAAGTTAGAATCTTTTGATGGAAAAGAAGATGGGTATTGTATATTTATATGGATAGTGTTTCTAAACACCAAAAAGACACTTCTTTGTGTGCAAGAAACTAAACTGGATGTCAAGTTTCTTGATGGAGTGATGGAGGACTTGGAGTCTGTAAATGCAGTTACGTGAAACAGTGAAAGTTGGAATCTTTTGGGAGAAAAAGAAGGTTTTGTTTCTAGTAAGCAACTGAATTCATATGAGTTGAGTTCAAAGAGGTTTTGTTTGGTTTTATATATGGAAGTTATGATCAGAAATGGTTGTGGGTTCCTTAGTCGAGTGAGTAACCGAGGGATGGGGTGGATGAGTGGATCATATGGATAATGAGTTAGATGTGAAAGGAGAAAGGGAAAAGCAAATATGGTGAGTATAAGAAATGGTTATGAGATGCAGGAATAAAGTGATGAAAAGGAATTAAACATGATGATTATATATATATATACACATGTTATATATATATTACTTCTCATATATAGAGAGAGAGACGGGGGATAATCAAACGAAAACAGAGTTTAAGATAACAAGATAACAGTCAAATCACATATGATATATGAAACACGCAGGGGCGGATGGCCCTTAGGGCCTTTACAGGCCATGGCCTGGGCGATTTTAAAAAAAAAAGTAGTAAATTGTTTTTAGCAGGCTTTTTGAAAATAAATCCCAATTGGGCCCCCCACTCTAATTCTCTAAAGCCTCTCGACTCTCACTCAGACTCACTCTCGTCTCTCTCTGTTTGTGATAAAAAAAAAAGAACGCTCCCAAATGGCCAAATCCCAGCAAAAAAAAAGAACGCCGCTAGCCCTGAGCCCCTCGCCGGTCGCCGCCGCCTTCGCCGGTAGCCGCCGCCCTCTGCTCTTCACGACTTCACTGGTAACTGGTAAGTTTTACTGTTTTAGACTTTTAAACTTTAGTCTTTTACCCTATAACCCTAACCTAACCTAAATGGCTAAATGGCTAAATGGCTAAATCCCTAATTTTCTTGTTTATTAATTGAATAGAATAGTGAATCTGAATAGTATTACTAATTTATCATTTGTGATTATGTTATATTGTTATATTTGCTGAAAATCTGAAATGTTATATGTTATATTTGTTGAAATGTTATATCACTTATATGTTATCATTTGCTAAAATGTTATATGTTATCATTTGCTGAATAGTGAAAATCTGAATAGTATTTCACATTTCACTGATTTGCTAATTGCTAGTTTGCTGAAATCTGAATAGTATTACTGATTTATCATTTATTAAAGATTATTTGTGAATATTGATTATGATTTATGTGAATAGAATATCTAAAATTGTTTGGTTAGCTAAGTTTATCTAAAAGTGTTTGGTTAGCTAAGTTAGGTTAAAAATTGTTTCACATGTAGATAAAGATGAAAAACCAATCTACAATTCATGGGTTTTTTAAAAGAAAACATGTTAGTTCTTCTTCTCAATCTCAAGATCCCGAAGAAACAACAAATGTAGATAATACCCCTACATCTAGCGTTCCGACTACCAAAAAACCTTACAAAAAAAACTCAAGTGGAAAGTAATGATGTCGATCTTAGTACACTAGAACGAGACCCTGGTTTGACATTTTCATATTTAACGTCTAGTTTTAATGTTTTTACTACTTTAAAACTTTGGATAATGTATTTTTGTTATTTTTGAATTTATATAATATATTAGTCCGGCCCGTGTGGTTGAAAGGCTTGTGTTCCGCCCCTGGAAACACGGTCACGCAAGGGTTAAACCCTAAATATGGTCTAAGGTCGCATGAATAATATGTGATTTTATTGTATTATCCCATGTGATTTGACCGTTTTCGTGTTCTCTCATTTACTACCAATCTCGTATTAACCTGATTATATATATAGAGGGAGGTTAAGAGGAAAACCCCCCCAAAAAAAACTGAGAAACACCCTGAGTAATTGTTCACATGTACTTTATGCACATGTGCATACAAGTAATTGAAGTTGTTTTGTTTTTGTTTTTGTTTTTGTTTTTTGTTTTTATGCACGAGTGCATGATGTACATGTGAATACAAGTAATTGAAGTTGTTTTGTTTTTGTTTTTATGCACGGGTGCATGATGTACATGTGCATACAAGTAATTGAAGTTGTTTTGTTTTTGTTTTTATGCACATGTGCATTTACAAACTATGTGTATACCGTCTAGATGAAAGGTTATCAGAGTGTTTCTCAGTTTTCCTTTTTTGCGGGTTTTCCCCCTGAACTTTACCATATATATATATATATATATATAGAGAGAGAGAGAGAGAGAGAGAGGAATGATCATGCGAGAAGTTAAATAATTTGCGAGAAGTCACAATATCACATATGATTTAACTCCTTTTGGTGTGTTTAATCATATATGATTATGTAATACCCCGGGTAAGTTCGTTAGTTAGAATTCTAGTTCCGTTAAATAAAATTAACTTTATAATTAATGTTTAGGGTAAATTTGGGTTAATTTATAAGTTTAAGGTATGTTGGTCATTAGTGATTAGTTCAAGGACTAATTATGTAAAATTGGGTAGATATTATCCTTTTCAACATTCTGATATTTCACAACTCAGAAATATCCAGAATTAGAGTGTGTGTGTGTGTGTGTGTGTTTGGAGAAGAAGAAGAAAAAAGAAGGTTTTGTGGCTAAGGGATTTGATTTGGTGTACTTGGAAGTAATACTAAGGTATGTTTCTGTTCGTTTTATGTTTGTAATTGCTATTAGGAAGTATCGATCGGATTAGAATTATCACATCTGGACTGGGGTGATTTCAGTCAAAATCTGGGTTGAAAATAGGCAAACCGACAGAGGTTTCCGGATAGAATGAATGTATCCGGGTAGTTTTGTTGATAGTGTCCGGTAGTTTCTTCATGCAGGTGTCCGGACGAATCTTGCATCCGGTAAGTTCCTCTTTTCATTAAGTTTCCGGACGAATTTAGATACCGGATGGAGTCCGCATTACTGTGGTTTCCGGATGACGTCCGGATTGGACATGTTGTCCGGAAAGTTGGGGTTGTCCGGACTAGTTGTGTTGTCCGGATACTTTTGTGGTTTCCGGAAACTTTAGCTGTTTGGTCATTTTTTAGAGTTTAGATGCTTTTGAGTATCCAGTAACCTGTATTTTGTTGACTCATGGTTAGGGAAAGAATGAGGACTGGATATACTGTGGACCCGACTTAAGTTCGGGCTGGGGGGGGGGGGGGATATTGAGGATAGAGTTATCTAGAGTTCTTAGCTTTAAGTAAGTCTTATGTGTTCTATTTGGTAAAAAGATATTGTATCTGATTGTTACAGAGCATGTGAATTCTGGGTAAAGGACTGAACCTGTTAAGAAGGCTTGGAAACGTGTTGATAAACAAACACGTGAGTTTTACTTCAAAATGTTTTCAAACTGGAATACATATATGTGTATATCGGATATGTGATAGATGATATGATTATGTGTTTATGTGTGAAATATGATATATTGAGATATTGTATTTACATGAGCATTACACTACATGGTAGTGAGTTGGCCGGGCTTAGGACCGGTGGTGTTGACCGTAATATTCGTACGGCGGTGTTGGCTGTAATTGTCGTACAACGGAGTTAATTTATTAGTTGGCTTGCAACCAACTAATATGGCCATGGAAATGAGACAGGGAAGTACACAATGCATGAGTCCTATTTGGTATTTATACTTGTGATATGTATATGGTGTTTGTGCAAATGGTTTCAAACTAACAGGGATTTTCTCACTTAGACCGCTAGGTCTAACCCTCATTTTGTTTTAAAAATATGTATTCCAGGTCGTGGATCGGGTAAGAGCAAATGAGAATAGTACTATGTGTTTAGCTTTAGAAAGAAGGAGGTTATGAAGACTAAGACGTGTTTTGCTGTTTTAATTTCATAACTAGATATCATGTATTTAGTTAGCGAAAAGTTGTAATGGAATACCTTATTTTGAATTGTAAAGACTAAGGGACCGTATTTGTTATATAATGTATCTTTGTTATGTAACGACGTTATGAAATATATGTTATTTGTTGTATGTTTGGGATCCGGGTTGTTACAGATGGTATCAGAGCCAGGTTTAAGGGATTTAGGTATTTGTATCTGTACCTAGACTTAAACTGCATGTGAAGTAGGATGTCCTTATTATTTTAGAACCTTGGGATGATTAAGTATAAAAGGTAGAAGGAACATCATGTAAGGTAATTTCATATTACACCTGGCCAGTGTAATTGTGATCTTACAGGTACATGTTTGAACTGGAATACCTTGTTATATGGGGTATGTGCTTATGTGTATATTAACCTTGTTTGAATCAACAGAATGGCAAGTGGTACTAGACAAACGAATCGAGGGGGAAGAGGAGATCATGATAGAACAAATCCAACAGTTGGGGTAAGAGGAAGAGGGGGAGAAAGAGGTAGAGGCAGAACAGGCGGCAGAGTTCAGCGGCGAGGTACTGAATTTGTAACAAGGGACGATCTAACAGCTGAAATGGGAAGGTTACAAGCAAATATTCAAGCCATGTTTAACCAGACTCGTAATACTGAAACGGAAAGACCATATCCTAACCTGGAAGATGAGATGCCTATCACGCCTACTGTCGTACCAGTAATGAAAAAGTGTGATTATAAAATGTTTCTCAATTGCAAGCCTCCTACGTACTCAGGAGATCGGGATCCAGTGAAAGCTATGAAGTGGCTGAAGGAAATAGAAGCTATTTTCAAGACTAGTAAATGCGCTGAAGAGGATAGAGTACTTTATGGAACCGCAATGTTAAAAGGCGATGCTTTATACTGGTGGGAAGCTCATATTTCTTCGGGAGGGTCTGACATATATTCTACCTTCTCTTGGGAAGAATTTGTTATAGCTTTCAGGAAACAGTTTTGTCCTCAAGCCGCAGTTAAACAATTGGAAGGGGAGTTTATGAACTTGCAGCAAGGGAATTTGTCAGTTCGGGACTACACCGCTCGTTTTCTGGAAAAGTCTCGTTTTGCGGAATACTACGTTGCTACGGAGGCCATGAAAATTGAAAGGTTTATCTTTGGATTGAATGCAGAAGTCAGAAGTTTTGTGATTGCTAAAGGACCAGAAACTTTCTCCGCCGTAGTAGACGCCGCGGAAACTGTGGAGCAAGATAAAGAGGGAAGTACTAGTGATAAGAATGTGGGGAAAAGAAAGTGGGAATGACCGCAGTATGATCCGAAGAAGTCCAGGTTTCAGCGATATGATAACCGTCCGCCTTTCCGACCAACGGAAAGACCTTGTCCAAAATGTAACCGTATCCACCAAGGAAATTGTCAAGTGGATCCTCGGATTTGTTATAAGTGTGGGAAGATCGGACATATAGCTAAAAACTGTCAAGTGACGCGGTTTTGTTTCTCATGTAATTCTCCGGATCACATTCAGTCTGATTGTCCGAGGGGAAGAATACAGCAAGGGGGTACGTCAGGGAAACTAGCAATTGTCAGACCGGTGGTACCAATAATAGAGCCATCAAGAACAAGGGGTCGTGCATTCCAGATGATGGCACAAGAAGCGGAGGAAATCCCGGATGTGGTTACAGGTACATTTTTAATAAATTCTACACGTGCTAAAGTGTTATTTGACTCTGGTGCAAACCGATCGTTCGTATCTCCTTCATTTGATGCTTATATGCATTTAAAGCCTAAAGTGTTAGATCATGCCTTAATGGTAGATACTGCAAATGATAAGCAAGTGTCGGTTAAAGAAGTTTTTGATAATTGTGTAATAAATATAGAAGGGTGCGGAGTACAGATTCAGTTATTTCCTATAGCCTTGATCGAGTTTGATGTGGTAGTAGGGATGGATTAGTTAGCCGAGAATCAGGCTAACATAGTTTGTGATAAGAAGTTAATAAATGTTCTCTTGCCTGAGAGGGGACCGGTAGTGATTTATGGTGATCGTAGGAATCATCAGTCTTGCCTTATATCTATGTTAAAAGCTCGTAAGTGTGTCAGTAAAGGTTGCCCGAGTTACTTAGCTTATGTGATAGATACTAAGCTAGAAAAGAAAAAGTTGGAGGATATTCCTATTGTTAGTGAATTTCCAGAAGTTTTTCCTGAAGACTTGAATAGTCTTCCGCCCGTTAGACAAGTAGAGTTTGGTATAGATCTGATTCCTGGAGCCGCTCCTGTAGCCCGTGCACCGTATCGTCTGACACCTCCAGAGATGAAAGAAATGATGACACAACTGCAAGACCTATCCGATAAAGGCTTCATCAGACCCAGTTCTTCGCCGTGGGGTGCACCAGTCTTGTTTGTGAAAAAAAAGGATGGTTCGATGAGAATGTGTATCGACTACCGGGAACTGAATAAGCGCACGATCAAGAACAAGTATCCGCTTCCCAGAATTGATGACCTCTTCGATCAATTGGTTGGAGCTTGTTATTTCTCCAAGATTGATCTAAGATCTGGTTATCATCAGCTGAAGGTTAAAGAAGAAGACGTTCTGAAAACTGCTTTTCGCACAAGGTACGGTCACTATGAATTCCTGGTGATGCCATTTGGACTGACGAACGCTCCAGCTGCTTTTACGGATTTAATGAATCGGGTATGTAAGCCATATCTCGATAAATTTGTTATTGTATTTATCGATGATATCCTTATCTACTCCCGATCCAAAGAGGAGCACACACAACATCTTCGTTTGATTCTGGAGTTGTTGAAGAAGGAACAGTTGTATGCTAAATTTTCTAAATGTGAATTCTGGCTACGAGAAGTTCAGTTTCTGGGGCATGTAGTTTCTGAGAAAGGCATTCAAGTTGATCCAATGAAAGTGGAAGCGATTGAAAAGTGGGAACCGCCGAGAACGCCAACCGAAGTACGAAGTTTTCTGGGTTTAGCCGGTTACTATCGAAAGTTTATAAAAGATTTTTCTCGTATCGCTACGCCTCTCACTAAGCTGACCCGGAAGAATCTAAAGTTCGAATGGAAAGCAGAACAGGATGAAGCATTCCGGATATTGAAAGAGAAACTCTGTAGCGCACCGATACTAGCATTACCTGAAGGTTCCAATGATTTTGTTGTTTACAGTGATGCTTCCAAACTGGGATTAGGTTGTGTACTAATGCAGCGTGGAAAAGTTATTGCTTATGCTTCTCGTCAACTAAAGGATCATGAAAGACAGTATCCTACACACGACATGGAACTTGCAGCAGTTGTTTTCGCGTTGAAGATTTGGAGACATTATTTATACGGCTCTAAATGTCAAATTTATACCGATCATAAGAGTCTCCAACATCTCTTTGATCAACGAGAATTGAATATGAGGCAAAGAAGATGGCTAGAACTGGTAAATGATTACGATTGTGAAATCCTTTATCATCCGGGAAAGGCGAATGTGGTAGCTGATGCACTGAGTCGACAAGAGAGAAGTGAGACGATAAAAGCCATTGCACTACGAGCTGAATTTCTACCTAACATCTTTGACGAATTGAAGAAGTGTCAAGTAGAAGCATATCAGGAAGAACATTGGAAATCAGAAAGGTTAGTGGGAATATCAGCATTGCTTGTAAAAGATGATCGGGGGTTATTGTGTCTGGAAAGCAGAATTTGGGTGCCTCGTTTGGGTGGGTTACGTGATCGGGTACTACAAGAAGCTCATCAATCTCGTTTCTCTATTCATCCAGGTACGAATAAGATGTATAAAGACCTAAAACAATTCTATTGGTGGCCGGGAATAAAAAGAAGCATTGCTCAACATGTGGAAGGTTGTACTACTTGTAAGAAGGTAAAGATTGAACATCAAAAGCCGTTTGGTCAGTTGCAACGATTAGAAATACCTATGTGGAAATGGGATCAGATTACTACAGATTTCATCACAAAGCTACCAAGGACTCCAAAGGGATTTGATGCCATTTGGGTGATCGTGGATAGATTGACGAAGTCTGCTCACTTCTTGCCGATAAAAGAAACGGATTCGTTGGAAAGACTAGCCAAGTTGTACATCGACGAAATAGTAACTCGACATGGAGTTCCAATCTTGATTATTTCCGATCGGGATAGTCGTTTTACTTCAAGGTTCTGGAGGAGTTTTCAAAAATAAATGGGTACACAGATAAAGTTAAGTACAACATATCATCCTCAAACCGATGGTCAGAGTGAACGAACAATTCAGACATTAGAAGATATGCTACGGGCCTGCATTGTTGATTTTGGGGGATCGTGGGATAAGCACTTGCCATTGATCGAATTTGCCTATAACAACATGTAACACCCTAAAATTCAGGGCCAATTTAAACCTCAAAATATACATGTTATGATCATCAAAATATCAGACTTTTATAAACCGAAGGGTCATAAGTAAATTTCTATATATACACAAAGTCGTCTAACTTAAATAGTCTGATCAATCTAATTATACATCACAATAAGATCAACTAGATTATCTAAGGCTCGTCCCAAAAGTCCTCAAAAGAATATCTTGATCCTTCGTTATCGCCGAGTCTGATTCCTTTCAACTGAAATCTCACTTCCCAAACTATATCCCAGAGCCAGTACCTGGTAAGACAGTTTAATTTGAAACATTAGGCTTTCGCCTAGTGAGATTATCCAAATCAAATTAAAATTAATCAACAAAAATATTAACAGATATACCAAACCTGTTATCAACAATCTTACCATACCAAGCTCTTATCGACCAATGGAATCCACTTATTCCCTTACTCATGACTAATTCATCTAGTCATCATACTATCAACGAGAATTACTATAAATCCCACCGGACTTATAAATAACTCTAACTCCCAGAAATTACAGTTTCCAAACCTGCTTCTTTCTGAATTAGGATGTCAAATCCTCAACAATAAAGATATCTCATCTTTCGCTTGAAATGGGAATTACAACTCCGAGTCTGCCATTCCTCATTTCATTTCCTCCTCATCTTGAATCACTGGTCTCAAATGAGATTTCCTTTTTATTGCGATCAACAACCACCAGAGACCCTCACAGATGATTCAAGATTCACTCCAACAACTAGAATTACATCCTAACGGTCCCCAGCTAGTAAACGGTTCTCATTATACCGTACTATATGCCCACTAGACCAGATGTAGATTTCTAGCCAACGCCACACAATAACTGTGTATCATCACTCATTCTATTGTATACTAAAGCTATACAATTCAACATATATTCTATATCTCTATGTACAGAATATTAATTTCAACGATTATCCCTACTTTGCCATTTAGCATCGGGGATCAACATCTCAATATTTAACTACAGCTCCGGACTCATAAATAAGTCCTTACATCTTAACATAGCATGGTTTTTACATCAACAACAGAGTTATAAACATATAACAAATAGCATTTACATATCAGATTGTATGTCACATAACAGCCTCAAAGTACTACTGAAAGTCAACAACTTTTCGCAAGCTACTGTAGCGAAAACTACACTTTTCGCAAGCCAAAGCTGCGAAAACTTCCACTTTTCGCAACCCACTATTGCGAAAACCTCACTTCTCGCAACCCTCTATTGCGAAAACCTCACTTCTCGCAACCCTCTATTGCGAAAACCTCAGAACTCGCAACCCTTGGTTGCGAAAACCTCACTTTTCGTAACCCACTGTTGCGAAAAGTCACTGTTCATCGTCTTCTCTACAGATTCAGTTCTTTATTTAACTCAATAGGCTTACCAGTTTCATAATTAAACCACACCACTGAGATTATATGCAAGTATAACATATCTCTAATCACTTTTAATTGCTTAATTTCAATAAGAATGAGTAACTCACCTGGGTATTCTTGAACACAGTGTTCTTCCAAAATCAAAGGCTTAATCAACAGCTTAATCAAATCTGGACAGAATACTATAATTAAAATCTGTGGAGATGAATGATACTAACAGAGAAATTAAATTCTTACCACAAAAATCACCAAACGATTTCCTTTCTCAAAAATCTATCTCTCTCTCTGCTTCGTTCTATCTCCCTCTCGCTATTCCTCTGATTTTCTTTTCTTTTTCTTTTAGAAAACCAACCACAGAAAATCAGTATTATCAAATACTGATTTACTCCTAAGGTGACACCTCACATAAAGCATGAGTCATTAACCCATTTTCCAATTTATACCTCAAACTTCCAAATAATTGCCAATCAACCCTCCAAGTTAATTTTCTCCTAACTAAATTGTACCAAAAATACAATTTATATCATATTAATTTACAATGGAAATTTCGGGGTGTTACACAACAGTTATCATTCTAGCATACAAGCGGCACCGTTCGAAGTTCTGTATGGTAGAAAATGTCGAACTCCTTTGTGTTGGAACGAAGTGGGAGAGAAACAGCTAGCGGGGCCAGATATAGTTCAGTTAACCGCGGATAAGATTACTCAGATTCGGGAACGTTTGAAAGTGGCTCAAGACAGGCAGAAAAGTTACGCGGACCGACGCCGGAAACCGTTGGAGTTTCAAGTTGGAGATTGTGTAATGTTAAAAGTCTCACCTTGGAAAGGAGTCATTCGGTTTGGAAAGCAAGGTAAACTGAGCCCAAGGTACATCGGACCGTTTGCAATTACAGAAAGAATCGGAGAAGTAGCCTACAGGTTAGATCTTCCGTCAGGGTTAAGCAGGATTCACAACGCGTTCCACGTTTCAAATTTTCGAAAGTGTTTGGTTACTCCAGATCAGGCAGTTTGTCTACCAGATATACAAGTTGATGAAAAGCTGAATTATGTGGAGGAACCTGAAGCCATAGTTGACCACAAAGTTAAAGTGTTGCGGAACAAAGTAATCAGACAAGTGAAAGTTCAGTGGAAACACCATAGGGGTCAGGATGCTACTTGGGAATCAGAATCAGAAATGAGAACTAAGTACCTGTACCTATTTGCTTAACCGAATTCCGGGACAGAATTCTTTTAAGGGGGAGATGATGTAATACCCCGGGTAAGTTCGTTAGTTAGAATTCTAGTTCCGTTAAATAAAATTAACTTTATAATTAATGTTTAGGGTAAATTTGGGCTAATTTATAAGTTTATGGTATGTTGGTCATTAGTGATTAGTTCAAGGACTAATTGTGTAAAATTGGGTAGATATTATCCTTTTCAACATTCTGATATTTCACAACTCAGAAATATCCAGAATTAGAGTGTGTGTGTGTGTGTGTGTTTAGAGAAGAAGAAGAAAAAAGAAGGTTTTGTGGCTAAGGGATTTGATTTGGTGTACTTGGAAGTAATACTAAGGTATGTTTCTGTTCGTTTTATGTTTGTAATTGCTATTAGGAAGTATCTATCGGATTAGAATTATCACATCTGGACTGGGGGTGATTTCAGTCGAAATCTGGGTTGAAAATAGGCAAACCGACAGAGGTTTCCGGATAGAATGAATGTGTCCGGGTAGTTTTGTTGATAGTGTCCGGTAGTTTCTTCATGCAGGTGTCCGGACGAATCTTGCATCCGGTAAGTTCCTCTTTTCATTAAGTTTCCGGGCGAATTTAGATACCGGATGGAGTCCGGATGTAACATCCCATATTTCATCTCTTGTGGTATTTAGTGCAGAAATAAGAATTCTGGGGCTCTTTTGTAAAAACCTGAAAGTTATGTGGCTGGAGTGTGATAGAGAGAAGTTTATTAAGACAAACCCCTTCAAAAACCCTATTTCCATTTCTTGTTTTCGGCTGGAACTTCTCTAGAGAGGAAAGGAGCTCAAGTTCCACCATTGAAGGTTTGGAGAAGGTGGATCAGCTAGAGATTGAAGAAGTTGCTGCTAAGGTATAACTCCACCCACCTTTCTTTAAGTTTTGTGTCTAGAATGGGGTTTAGATGCATGTTCTTGATCCCAATCTCTTCTCATTTTTGTATTTTGAGATGAAATCTTGTGGAAGGGTGTGTTGGATGAATCCCTTGAGAAGTTTGAGAACTCTTGGTGATAGTTCACCTTTTCAAGGGAGGTTTATAAGTTTTGTTCATCCATTTTGGGTGTTGATTCTAAAATATTGTTTTAGGAGAGCTGAATCTGATTTGGGGAAGTTTGGGGATGAGAAATCTTTGAGTTTTGGGAAGAAATCTCGTGCAGGAAAATCTGTCCAGGGGTCCGCGCCGGTGGCGGCGCCGATGGACTGGCGCCAGCATCGGCGCCAGTCGCTGTTTCTTGTTTTTTCGTTTTTGCTTCGTTGGTCGTTTGGGCTTGGGTTCGAGGCTTGGTTTAGGGGATTGTCTTAGGACATTATGGAAAGTGTTTTAGAGCATGATTGGGGAGTCTAATACCTCATTTGTTAACCCCAATTCAGGTGACCGTTTGGTGTTTAAGCGAGCTCCCAAGTAGTGAGTCGTTTAGCCGAGCATCAGGTGAGTTCCCTTATGCATTATTTCTATCTTTTAAAATGAAATGCGAAGAATTGATATGTCTGAAAATGAGTTACTTGTTTATCATGAATCTTATGTTTTTCTTATGCATGAAAAGTGTTAGTTTGTAATGTGGAAGGAGGATATTCCTCGAGTAAGTTTAAAGCATGTTCTAAGTGTTTATGTTTGTGATAGAGTCGGGTTACACAGTGGAGGACCCCCGAGTTGCCGTCCCTGGCTTTGTAAGGTGATGAGTTGCCGTCCCTGGCTTTGTAAGGTGATGAGTTGTCGTCCCTGGCTTTGTAAGGTGATGAGTTGCCGTCCCTGGCTTTGTAAGGTGATGAGTTGTCGTGCCTGGCTTTGTAAGGTGTTATTGGTCCGTACCACTGTGTATACCCTTGTTTGAGCTCAAACTTGTCAAGTGTTATGTGTATGGAAAAGTGTTTTGTTTTTAATGTTTTGCAGTTACACTTTTAAGGAGGGAATTCACTAGACCTCATGGTCTAACCCTTGCTTTCAAAACTTAAAAACCATTTTCAGGAAAGGGTGACTTAGGTGCTTGTAGCAAGGGAAAGGAGAAGGCTTGAGACGGAGGTGCGAGATTAGAGACCGTCAAGTTCCAGTTTTTGTTTAGTTAGCATCTCGGTTGTATTTGCTTGAGGACCTTATTCAATGTAATTGATATTGGAGTTTATGATGTATTTGGGACCCTTATGGGCTTTTTGGCTAATGTTTTATGTTAAGCAGGCTTGGGGTTGTTACAAATGGTATCAGAGCCATAGTTTAAGGGATTTAGGTGACCGGATGGGCCTAAACTTAAACTTTGAGGATAGGGACACAACCGAGATATAGGAAGTCATTAGGAATGACCGTAAACATAGGATATCTTGACAATGGTAATGAGAACCCTCATGTAAGGTAAATTCAAGTAGCATCTGGCCAATGCTATTATGGATCTACAGGTGCATGGGTGTGACCAATCGCTATTGTCGGGATGAGTGGTGAGGGTGGTGGTATGTAGAGGGTTCTAACCTTGTGTTTGATAGCAAATAGTTGATGTGTCATGGAAGAGATTCCTTATGATGGGATGTCTGCAACTTCTAGAGGAAGTGTTGTCTAGAAGTAAATTTTCTAGGATTCAAATTAATTAATGGTGGTAGGGGGGAACGACTCCTAGTGTTAGTGGGTCCCCACCCTTAGGATCGTGGGTCGGTCAGTTGAGCTAGGAGTGAGAATTATGCGGACATCCTGAAACCTTTAATTCGAGATCAAGTTAGGGAACCTAGTCTTGGATTCCCTAGTCAAGCGGTTTAGTGGCAAGATTAATGATTGCAAAAGATCAGTGTTGTTTTTGTGGTATGCATGTAAGAGTGGTCGATCAGGTAGGTTATGAAGCACTTGTGCTACAAGTTGTAGCATAAGTAAGGAAGCGGTTGTTGGTTATAGTATGGTACCAGTAAAGAGTTAAAGTGAGTGCAACGGTTGACTTAGTTAGGGTGAATAGCCTTCCTTCGTATATTGAATTCCATGCATTTTTGTTGTTAAACGCATTATACGAGATTCCTTCGTGATAAAAAGCATGTACGTGTATGATATGTTTTCTTGTTTTGGGAAATGAGTGACGCGTACGAGCGTGTTTTCTTTAAAGTAAAAGACAAACTTGTTTTCATCATACGATAAAGCTTTGAACTTAGTGATTTACGAATTATTTCACGTTTTTCTTGTGGAGAGAATCTTCGTTACGAAAATATGAAAGAACATCATTATTGCAAGGTTTGTTTTACAAACAAAATGAGTACTGACTCGTTATTTTCATGTAAACGAGTGTTGGAGTTGACAGACCCACTTTGGGTAAGTAATTTCGTTCGAAAATTTTCCGGCCATACGCGAAAGGGTTTCATTGGAGACAATCGTAGTGTCAGCACCGATTTGGATGGACAGGGTTACGAATTATCGTAAGAGTGCCTGTGAGTGATCTTTGCGATCGTTGTGTTTTACTATTCATTTTGAGTAATGTTGTTTCATGCATACCCAAACTCGCTTTATACTTTTGCATCTATCGTGTTTCTTAAAAGCGCGCGAAATGATTTCAATCGTTGTGTCATTATGCATGAAGGCTATGAACTCGCTAGGTCGGGGGGGGGGGGGGGGGGAGGATGTTACGATTTAAGCCAAGGAAAGGGCTTTGGGAGTTAAATTGCTAGTTGTATAAGATGTGGTCAAGTTATGACCATAGTGTTCCGTTAGAGTAAGTGGGTGAGTACCTGGAGTCTTGGGTAGTGAAGCTGGAATGTTGGTATGAGTGTAGTTTGAACTATTGTCGGGATATGTGAGAATAGTTTTAATCGCAGTAAAGTTGAAATGGCCAAAGTGTTTCTGTTGGTGGAATAGTAATCAGTAGCGTTACGTTACCTAATGTAATGTTTTCGGTTTCGAGTTGGAGTACTGAGATGGTTTGATAATTAGATCTTGCTAAGAAAGATCTTGTGTTTAGTCTCTCGAGGGAGAACGGTGGGGTATAAGTTGGTTATAAGGCGTAGGACGAAGTGGGTTATGTTAGGAATCCTAGATGGTCAGGAAAGAATGAAATCATCATGTAGTCCATTAATGTGGAGGTTTTGTCAGGAGATTGAAACGCGAGAGTGAACCCGTTGGGTGTGGGTGGATGAGGTCGTTGAATTGTGTAAATGGTATGGAATAGGAATACCTAGTGAAGGCATTGGGAGAACGGGAGATCACCGGTGTGAATGTAATGTCCATTGAGGCTTTGGATGATTAGCTTATGGGTAAGGTGTCTAGTACAGCGGAGATAAATTGCGAGGAGTTAACGAGGAGCGAGAACTGGTTCGGGAGTTAGGAGAAATAGATTCTTTCGAGAATCCTGATTCGTCGTGAGGCGACTGGGCAATTGCATGTCGATTATCGATGTCGAATCAGTGGCCGTTTGTTGGATAGTTGTCGGGAGGTTGGTATTGGAGAAGTAGCTATAGTGTGGCTATCTTGTTGAGTTTTCTTACAAAGAGGCAAGAAGTTGTTTGGAGAAAGATAGGTATCCGACGTGACGTTTGACCACTTTGTGTGGGTGTACAAAAGTAAGAGATCGTGATTGCTTAAGTGATTTTCTTATGGGGTATGATGATCCATTTAAGAACGAGACGTTAGGGTAATCGAAACAGGTGTACCTTGAGTAATTGACCTTGTCAAGTGGTTCATTTAGACCCGGGAAGGGCAAAGTCGATTAACGTTTTGGCTTTGTTTGGTTTGGTGTTATGGGTGTCGTAAAGTAAGTAGTATCCTTTGTGTGTGTGAGGAAATCATGATAGCCTGATTGCAAAGTAGTCGTGTGGTGCGATAGCAGCATGAGGAAGTGGTAGCACTCGGAATCAAAGGAACGTGTAGGTCATAGATGTAATGTTGAATTGCTGTAATGTTGGAATAGTCAAAGGTAATGAGCATGCCTGGTTTAAGTGTGTGGTTTTGCGGGCGGTATACGTTAATACTAGGTTGAGATCAAGAGATTAAGTTGCGGTTGGTAACGAGATGACAGGAGAACCCTTGTCCTTTTCGATCCCATTGGATTTGGGTGAGTTTTCATGCTTCACTCGATTGTCGAGCAGGATAATGTACCCGTTAAGTTGTAGTGCTTCGTCGTGAAGTTTAGGCAAGAGCGTTGGAGTATTTCGTGGATGTAATGAATTAGAATGAGCGGGTCGGCGGTGTTGGAAAGTTAGGAACTCTTGGTAGTTCTTGGTGTTGAGTACCTCATGAGAACTTGGCTAAAGGTCTTGACTGATAAGTATGGAGAAGTTGTTCTGTTAGGCTGTAGCGGTGTGCGATGGAAAGTTTGTGTAAACATGAGAGAAGATGTTGACAGTATAAAAGATCAAGTATTGACAGACTCGCGGTAAGACGATGTCATGAGACGTTGATTGGGCGGACTATAGTTGAAGAACTGTTCTTTTTAAGGCATAAGATAAGGGATTGTTGTTATGTCTTGGTTAATGAGTTGAGAAAGCTAAGTTCATGCGACCGGTCTAAAAGTTGGTGCTTGTGGGTGAGTCATTCTTTTGAGGGATCTTTAATGTATCAGGTTAGGATGGGAACAGGTGGTCGAATGTGGTGCTCTAGTTGAGAGACCGTGGGTTTAGATGCGATATCGTCGAGGAGAATGTTTCACACGAGCGTGTTGATCAGTGTCCGATTAAGGGAGATAGTTAGAATGAGCTTGGTCACTCCTCCGTGTGAGAGGGCAAGTGAACGTTGGAGGCAGTTCCTAGTTAGTGGAACCATTCAGTGGATTTGAGCGAAGGACATGATTGTGTATAGAATGGAATTATGGCTTAGCGAATGTGGGGAGTTTGGATCGTTGATTTGTAACTGTTAAGGCACGTGTGATCGGTGATTTGAGGAAACGCAATTGTGCCAGGCGAACGCTATTTTGGTAGGAGGGCGTTCTTCCTTTGATGAATGTTATGTGGTGGTGAGAAGGCGGTAACGTTATGAGAATGGTAGTGTGTAATGTCGACGAAAGGAGTGATAAGCCTCCGTTTAGAAATTCGGGTTATTGCGGTGTTAACTCGAGTAGAGTCGTATTCTATTAAAGAGAGTATTTTGGATGAGTAGTATGTTTGAACGAAGAGATTACAAGTGTGTGGCTGGGCGTGCTGCAGACCCGAGAGTGTAGTGGTTGGCCTAGGGACGATGTCAAAGAATATTGTACGTTGTCGATGCTGATCGGGAGTGGATGGATAGGTGAATGGAACTAAGATGATTGGATTAGAAGGTTCGAGCATTGTCAATCTCAAGTCGGGAGAACAATTGGATGGGAAAATATTCCCATGGTTTGGAGTAGTGTGTTTCAATAGGAGATTGAATTGGACTACATTGTAATGGAGTAGTGGCAGTTTTCGAAAGAACTGGGAATTATTGATTTGTTTAGAGGCACTCGGTGAAAATCTAGAGTGCTTTTGGTATGTCTTAACCCATGTTTGGGGAATGTTGGTTGGGAAGAAGTTTGGTGTAGCTTCGCAGTCAGTGTGAGCAATTGAGGCCGGATGGTTGAGAATTGGACAGACAAAGAAGTTAGTTTGGTAGGGATGTAGTGGTAACTTCCTAAGAAAATTTTGAGGCAACATGGGAACCCGAGATCGATATGAGGGCAAGGTACCCGCACCATTTCAGTGATGAGATTCCGGGGACGGAATCCTGTTAAGGGGGAGGTGATGTAACATCCCATATTTCATCTCTTGTGGTATTTAGTGCAGAAATAAGAATTCTGGGGCTCTTTTGTAAAAACCTGAAAGTTATGTGGCTGGAGTGTGATAGAGAGAAGTTTATTAAGACAAACCCCTTCAAAAACCCTATTTCCATTTCTTGTTTTCGGCTGGAACTTCTCTAGAGAGGAAAGGAGCTCAAGTTCCACCATTGAAGGTTTGGAGAAGGTGGATCAGCTAGAGATTGAAGAAGTTGCTGCTAAGGTATAACTCCACCCACCTTTCTTTAAGTTTTGTGTCTAGAATGGGGTTTAGATGCATGTTCTTGATCCCAATCTCTTCTCATTTTTGTATTTTGAGATGAAATCTTGTGGAAGGGTGTGTTGGATGAATCCCTTGAGGAGTTTGAGAACTCTTGGTGATAGTTCACCTTTTCAAGGGAGGTTTATAAGTTTTGTTCATCCATTTTGGGTGTTGATTCTAAAATATTGTTTTAGGAGAGCTGAATCTGATTTGGGGAAGTTTGGGGATGAGAAATCTTTGAGTTTTGGGAAGAAATCTCGTGCAGGAAAATCTGTCCAGGGGTCCGCGCCGGTGGCGGCGCCGATGGACTGGCGCCAGCATCGGCGCCAGTCGCTGTTTCTTGTTTTTCCGTTTTTGCTTCGTTGGTCGTTTGGGCTTGGGTTCGAGGCTTGGTTTAGGGGATTGTCTTAGGACATTATGGAAAGTGTTTTAGAGCATGATTGGGGAGTCTAATACCTCATTTGTTAACCCCAATTCAGGTGACCGTTTGGTGTTTAAGCGAGCTCCCAAGTAGTGAGTCGTTTAGCCGAGCATCAGGTGAGTTCCCTTATGCATTATTTCTATCTTTTAAAATGAAATGCGAAGAATTGATATGTCTGAAAATGAGTTACTTGTTTATCATGAATCTTATGTTTTTCTTATGCATGAAAAGTGTTAGTTTGTAATGTGGAAGGAGGATATTCCTCGAGTAAGTTTAAAGCATGTTCTAAGTGTTTATGTTTGTGATAGAGTCGGGTTACACAGTGGAGGACCCCCGAGTTGCCGTCCCTGGCTTTGTAAGGTGATGAGTTTCCGTCCCTGGCTTTGTAAGGTGATGAGTTGCCGTCCCTGGCTTTGTAAGGTGATGAGTTGCCGTCCCTGGCTTTGTAAGGTGATGAGTTGTCGTGCCTGGCTTTGTAAGGTGTTATTGGTCCGTACCACTGTGTATACCCTTGTTTGAGCTCAAACTTGTCAAGTGTTATGTGTATGGAAAAGTGTTTTGTTTTTAATGTTTTGCAGTTACACTTTTAAGGAGGGAATTCACTAGACCTCATGGTCTAACCCTTGCTTTCAAAACTTAAAAACCATTTTCAGGAAAGGGTGACTTAGGTGCTTGTAGCAAGGGAAAGGAGAAGGCTTGAGACGGAGGTGCGAGATTAGAGACCGTCAAGTTCCAGTTTTTGTTTAGTTAGCATCTCGGTTGTATTTGCTTGAGGACCTTATTCAATGTAATTGATATTGGAGTTTATGATGTATTTGGGACCCTTATGGGCTTTTTGGCTAATGTTTTATGTTAAGCAGGCTTGGGGTTGTTACACCGGATTACTGTGGTTTCCGGATGACGTCCGGATTGGACATGTTGTCCGGAAAGTTGGGGTTGTCCGGACTAGTTGTGTTGTCCGGAAAGTCCTGTTGTCCGGATACTTTTGTGGTTTTCGGAAACTTTAGCTGTTTGGTCATTTTTGAGAGTTTAGATGCTTTTGAGTATCCAATAACCTGTATTTTGTTGACTCGTGGTTAGGGAAGGAATGAGGACTGGATATACTGTGGACCCGACTTAAGTTCGGGCTTGGGGGGGATATTGAGGATAGAGTTATCTAGAGTTCTTAGCTTTAAGTAAGTCTTATGTGTTCTATTTGGTAAAAAGATATTGTATTTGATTGTTACAGAGCCTGTGAATTCTGGGTAAAGGACTGAACCTGTTAAGAAGGCTTGGAAACGTGTTGATAAACAAATAGGTGAGTTTTACTTCAAAATGTTTTCAAACTAGAATACATATATGTGTATATCGGATATGTGATAGATGATATGATTATGTGTTTATGTGTGAAATATGATATATTGAGATATTGTATTTACATGAGCATTACACTACATGGTAGTGAGTTGGCCGGGCTTAGGACCGGTGGTGTTGGCCGTAATATTCGTACGGCGGTGTTGGCTGTAATTGTCGTACAGCGGAGTTAATTTATTAGTTGGCTTGCAACCAACTAATATGGCCATGGAAATGAGACAGGGAAGTACACAATGCATGAGTCCTATTTGGTATTTATACTTGTGATATGTATATGGTGTTTGTGCAAATGGTTTCAAACTAACAGAGATTTTCTCACTTAGACCGCTAGGTCTAACCCTCATTTTGTTTTAAAAATATGTATTCCAGGTCGTGGATCGGGTAAGAGCAAATGAGAATAGTACTATGTGTTTAGCTTTTGAAAGAAGGAGGTTATGAAGACTAAGACGTGTTTTGCTGTTTTAATTTCATAACTAGATATCATGTATTTAGTTAGCGAAAAGTTGTAATGGAATACCTTATTTTGGATTGTAAAGACTAAGGGACCGTAATTGTTATATAATGTATCTTTGTTATGTAACGACGTTATGAAATATATGTTATTTGTTGTATGTTTGGGATCCGGGTTGTTACAGATTAAGCGTCTATGTGTTGTCAATGCAACATATGATATTAAGACTTCTTACCTTATCGTGAAATGTTTAACTTCTCGTTTGAACACGCCGCTATATATATATATATATATATATATATATATATATATATATATATATATATATATAGAGAGAGAGAGAGAGAGAGAGAGAGAGAGAAAAAGGTTCAAACGAGAACGCTAACTATTTACGAGAACACGAGGACGGCCGCCCATGTACAAAATCACATGTGATTCACGTACAAAATCACATGTGATTACGCGACTTGCAAGTCGCGTCCCAGGCCGCGCGTGTCCAGAATTTTAATCACATATGATTTTGTACGTGAATCACATGTGATTTTGTACATGGATGGCCGTTCTCGTGTTCTCGTAAATAGTTAGCGTTCTCGTTTGAACCCACCTCTCTCTCTCTATATATATATATATATATATATAGGGTTGAGTTCATGTGAAGCCCGTGAGACCACATTTTCATACTTGTAAAAAAAATTGAACTTTCACAGCAAAAACACTGTGAAAGTTATCTTCACGGTGTTTTGCTATGAAGTTTCAAGTGTAAAAATGTTGTCTCACATGTCTCACGAAAACAACTTGGTCTTACATGATCCCAAATTTATATATATGAATGATCAAACGAGAACAATACATATTTAAAATAACACAAGAATATATAACATGGGTGCACTAAGGATGAAGGGACCCTCCATCAGTCCAACACTTGCATTTTAATTTGTTTATGATTAGTAGAAACATCACATCATTATGGTAATGCGGCTCCCTAGACCCACATTCATATTGGTGCACTAGCTTATATGCTTCTTTCACCGGCAAATGCTTCACCTTGGGTTGCTATTTGATTTGCATATAATATAACACAACATGCAATCTATTGTGGGCATAATTTGTTCAAGTTGGACAATATTTTATACCCCTTCTCTTTTTTAATGTTTGGGGTACCTTTATTCTAAAAAGGACAATTTCAAGTATTTAGTATTTTTATAATTCAAAAAGAGGGAGAGGGAGAGGGAGAGGATGATGTAACGAATCACATAAAGACGATTGGAGTGGCTTAAGTGAAGAGCTATCATAGAGGTGTTCTGCGACAACAAGGTTCTACTAAAACTGGAAGTCAAATTCTGCAAAGTAACCATCATACAACTATGTTATTATGTTATATGAGTTGGAACGTTATGTGACAAAAAAAGGCCCATGAGAGGAAGTTGAAAGTTGTAGAAATGAGGATGCTTTAATGGACTTGTGGTTGAACCATGTAAGACCGGATACTGAACAAGGTCTTTCATGCGAGGTTGGACGTTGTGCCTAGGGGTGTTAACAGCCAAGTCGAATCGAGTAGTAGGTTGTTCAAACTTGTCTCAAGAAAATAATACCAGACTCGAGCTTAAACAACCTTTTCAAAGTAGTGCTTGAACTTGTCAATAAATATTATTAAGCAAAAAGATAATCATGTGTAATTTGGGAGAATTGAATAATGGTTAGTAGAGGTAGTATGACATGAATGCAAATCATGTCTCTCTCAAAATAGTGTATGATCAAATTGGGCCACCACCAATCAAGATCCTCTTTCATTCCTAATTAACATATCATTTGTTTAATACCAAAACCATGTAGCTCCTTCCTTTAAACATTCAAACTTGAGTTTAAATTTCATATTCAATAATGTTTGATGAATGTCAAGAATAAGTCAATAGATGAAAGTCACAAATTTACCTGCTTGGGTGCGGACATTTTCCGTACTATATATGGTATGGTTCAGAGTCAAATCGTACTATTTGTGTCTATCGTACATTAAAATATAAAATGAATTATATCACAATATTTATAATCAAAAGTACATATCAACTTCAGTAATACAACACAAAGTTTATGTACACATAACATAGTTAAATCCCAATGCATAACAACCTTTGATCAAACTTCTAAAATAAATCTAAAACGGAATAATGGTGTGTAGCTCAGTTGGTAATGGATGAGGGGCATCTTTATACAAAAAGCAGAAGGTCTCGGGTTCGAACCCAAGCATAGCCACAACCGCTGAGTGAGTCAGATATGCCCCCCACATTATGGATAGGCAGCCGATTGTCAGATTGTGGGCCGGTTGGGATTGCCGGTATCAACCTTTTTGTACAAAAACTTCTAAAATAAATCTAAAACAGAATAATGTTCTAAAACAAACAATCATGCTCCATATTTCATCAAACTCCCAAGTACCGACAGTCTTTTTATGTTGTAATTGAGTTGATTTAGAATTAAGGTTTATTTTTTATTAAATGATGAGTTTATACTTACGGGTCGTTTACCAAATTATTGCCGGGTAAGCACTTACCAGCAAGAGATTCGCCTTCGTTTATCTTATCGTGTAACATCCTTGGCTATGAAAATGAATTGTTGGTAAGCATACTAAACCCGGTAAGCACTTACCCGGGTAAGAGTCGTTTCCCACTCTTACCGGGTAAAACTCTCGGTCCTTGCCTTGTCTTGTCTCTTACCGGTAAGTTTCTCGGTCCTTTCCCCTCAATCAATAAGGTACATGATGTCGGTAAGCGCTTGCCCCGGTAAGTGTTCAGTAAACGGCCCATTTACTTTTGAGTTTTAAATATTATTTTTGGTGATATATAATATTAACAAAAATTAATATTTTGTGTAGTATCATTTGAACCAAGGTTTTGTAATAAAAACCCGCCAACCGAATCATATAGTGCGGTTTGACAAAAATATGAACTATAATCGTACAATAAAAATTAATACAGTACAATTTGATACGGTACGAATAATTTATCCGATTTAATCAACGCCTTTTATGGTGAAAGTAAAGTATGGGCAACTGGTTGGTTTCTAGCTATCTATCAAAACCAAAAAGATTTGTAAAGTTGAATAACACTGTATGGCTGCAAATCAAGCTGCTATCTAACATAAAGGGTGTTGGAAGTTGTATAGTCTCATAGGCATGGGTCACCTTCTTTTTCTTTTTTCTTTTTGTAATTTTGGTGTATGATTAATCTATGAGTAGTGAGTGCTCTTTGACATGAAAAGTTAAGTTTTCTTACCCAACAAGCCTTCTTTTAGATAAAGATAATCAAAATAAATTAAAAGACGACTCAGATACAAGAATGTGTGGGCGATATCGAAAGGGTTATCCATGGACCTACGGCTGCATTTGCACTATCAGGTTCTGTTTAAAACCTTTGATTTTCTAGGCTATATCACTAGGGGCGAGGTCGAGCGGTAGGGGGAAGGGCATGGATGGAAAAAAGAAAAGAATAACATGTTGAATCCATAAGCCAGGGGCTAGGGTTGAATCCATAAAGTTAAATAAGAATATAGCTTAATCATTAAGCCGTACACAAATGTGGTGTTTGTTTTTTACGAGGTGTTGAAGTATGAAGTCTTATTTCACTTCTGATTGATAATAGGTGGTGCTGAAGTCTGAAATCTGAATTGTAAGCGTAAATGCTAAAACTAGAGGTGTTCATGAGAATATATTTTTATCTGCGATACTGGTTCAAGCTTCATTTAGATGTTTTCTCAAACTAGCTATATTCAAACCCTTAAATCTTTCGGCTTAGGTTTCACCACACCTGATTTGTATCATGTATTTATCCTATTACAATCCTAGGGACAGTTCAAATGAAAATCGTAGATATTTTGAAAACCCGGGAACACAGGACCAAGTATTCATACTTCTATTCACGGTGAATGTCTAGCTATCCACGATAAAAATGCATGATGATATTCATGGTGAATATGATTATTCTGGGTTATTCATCGTAAATAATACATGAAATAGTTGATTCTCATGTTCTTAGCCCTGAATCAAGCTTTATCCGGACTTTCTGCCACAACGGTTTTATATGTACCCTTTTATGGACCCAATATTGCGCATTTACGGAAACTCGAAACCTACTAGAGCTTTCCAGATCCGGACTGAGCTTTTTCAGTCAAACCAAAAGCCACATAAAGATGAACAGGATGCCTATTCCTTTAATCTCATCAAAAGAAAGATTCTTGAATACAAAAGAATACGTCTCCATACAGATAAGTGACATTTCTACACAAATACACTTTCAAGAACCCCAAAAAGGATTTAGATTCTTTAATTTTGAAACTAAAACCGAAAGAAAATATAGTACTAATACTTCCTCTTCCTTATCTGGAAAGTCGATGATCTGATGACATCATCATCCATCGTCAACGTTGCCTCCAAAACCTCCAAGGATTCGGGTTTTGTGAAATAGGTAAACAAGAGATAGATACCATCTAAGTAAGTATTAGTCTCACCAGCTTTGTTTTTCTTCTTGATGCTGTAAGCAAGAGGGATGACTCCCCTGTTGAATACCTCCACATACATGCCACCCCCAGCCACAAGCAACTGTAAGAAAAAAAACCCATAAAATGATTAATTAAATTAACCACTAAATGGATTTAATTAATCAAGATTTGTTCTTCCCACTTCTCTTTTCGCGGCATACATAAGAAAGCACTAAACTTTTATTCGGTTTATAATTGTATATAAAGTTATTGTTTATGGCGTAAATGGTAAGCTACATGGGGTTGCAAAAGGCAATCTAAGTGCAGCCGTGTAACGAAAAGGTAGCAAATCAATAGATTCATCGTCCTCATGTTGTGTTCTTGACTCAGAAGTGTGTAATACCAACCAACCAAGGCTAGTTTGTAGAGGATTCCAGGTCATATCTCATATGCATACAGAAAAAGATTTATTTTTTAAAGAAAGAAAGGAAATGGTAAGCCAACAACAGACAACAAAAGAAAAAAATAATAATAATGCAGTTGTAAATATTTGAATCGAATTGTTCTACTGATGTGGTCAGCAAAGTGCTATATAAAATGAGACCCATGATCATGTCTTCCTTTCGCATAACACCATGTAAACGGGACCCACAAAATGAAAATATTGAACAATTGAAATGATAAGAACCTTAAGGTTTTCTAAACCACCATTAAAGATCCTTAGCAAGAGAAGAATGATGGGAGATGATAAGTAATGAGTACTTCACAATGAGTCCTTATGTTCTCAAGGGTGCATTCGACTGTTCTTTTTTTTTAACCAATTGGAGTGTTCATTTTAATTTTTTGCATTTTTGGAAGAAGCAAAGAGGCAAGCACTACTCTATGAAACCACACTACTAAATGATAATCCATCACATCAATAGCTCTTTGCTGCTTTTAAGTTACAACTCTACAGAGGCACTCAATGACTCATATTCCTCCTTATTCTTATCAAAATAAAGTAAAAAAAGTAATTTAAAAACACCCTTTAAAAAAGAAAGATATCAAAGTAGTATTCAAGTCAGACCTCACAATCTGGATGTTGCTGTTGAACTTTAGTCTTGAGTTACCTATATTTCCTACTTTAAATGGAAGTGTGCAATTTTTTACCAAAATGAAGCCTTGTTGTAATGCATAATCAATTATGTAGTACCCGAAAATGCATAATCAATTATGTAGTACCCGAAATCTGTTTAAATGATTCACACAAAATATTCACTTATGACCATAAAAAAAACAGATCCCCAAATAATATAGAAGGTCCAGCCATCAAGATCATATAAGGTGGAAGAAGAAAAGTTGATGAATACAGATTTTTACCATTTTTTACTTCTATCTTTAAGATAAATAAGGTTTGAAACCTCCAAAAAAAAAAACTCAAGACATTCATATAAATCCCACAAAGACCATCAGATATGTATTTCTTGTTGGGTATGGATAAAAAGTCTGCTGAGAACAGAACCACATTTCTAAAGTATACCCCCAAGCTGAAGTTAGAAATACATAAGTCAAAGGCATTTAAGAATGGCTTATCTGTTCCCAGATATACCTCAACAATTTAGTCGTGGTTGCATGATGCTGGAATATTGATAGTTAAAAAGAACTAAAAAATATGCATATCATTTGACTTTGAAGTCCTAAAAGAGGAAATCATCTGACTTCTTATTTTCTTCAAGAAACTAGAAAGAAAAATATACCCAAAACTTTTTTTGAAAAACGTTACTGCATAAGCTTTGCTGTGAGTGATCCTACAACTATAGATTGAGAGGATAGGAAGACAGAGAAACCCAATTGGGAGTTTGGGACCTCATAATTCATGTGCCAAAGCCTGATATTGTTTGCCCAATTCAAGGTATACATCTTATCAAAGTTCCATAAGTGTAATCAAGGACTCAGATGCTTGAGTTGTGTTATTGAATGCTAACTAACATACCCTAAAACTTAATACATCATTTTTTCCAAAAATAAAGAACTTTACGTTCGGTACACTGGACAGGACAGAACAGGGATCACTGTCCCACGTTTGGCAGGACTTTTATGTGGAACATAGTGAAACAAAGTGGAACAGGCCTGTTCTACCCCCACCCCATGGAACAAGCTGGAACAGACTTATGTTTTACCAATATAATCTCAAAATAAAATCTAATTCTCTTCTAAAACATCAAATACATGTTCTATTTTATACTTTATTCATTCTTTAAATTTTATTTATTGTATTTTATCTAATGTTATTTGTTCTGTCCAATTCTGTCTACCAAACGCTGAACAACTGTTTTGTCCTGTTCTGTCGTGTCATGTTCTATCCTGCATACCAAACGCACCCTTAGTGGTACAAATGAAGTCTTTGGTCCTGTTTGGTTTGCAGGATTGGATGGGAATTGGAATTGAATTCCATTCCAATCTCATGTTTGGTTTGAAGGATTTCCAGGATTTGAAATCCTGGGATTTCATTCAAATCCCACAAACATAGGATTTTGAAATCCCACGGGGATGGTTGGTAATTCGCGGGATCTCATAGGATTTGTTTGCAATAAGATTTTAAAATATGTTGTTTTGTAATAAAAAAAGGTAATTTAATTATTCATATAACTTTTTATAATGTGTGTTTATATAATACTTATAAAAAGTGAAACTCAATTCGATTCCAAATCCTTCCAAATCCCTTCGATTCCAAATCTTTCCATGAAATCCAAATCCCTTTGATTCCAAATCTTTCCATAAAATCCAAATCCTCAAAACCATTCCATCAAACCAAACTCCCCCTAAGACTAGATGTGATAGGTTTAAATCTTGAACATTGATCATAAGAATGAAAAAAATAGTTCCACTCCATTGTGGTTATTGAAAATTATCAATTGGCTAACTTTCCTATGTTGATATTTGGCTACCACTGACAACAGAATTAATTGGTCAAAAAACTTGGAAGATTCCATTAACTACTCATTAAAATGTAAAATCATCGAATTTAACAGAAAATGCAATTGCCAGGAGTGCCACCTCCTTTCCAAAAAAAACAAGAAAATGCAAACCAATGAGAAATCATCTCAAGATTTAGGTCATTCTGCTAGTTATATCTCTGACCGCTTTACCCTTAAGAGTAGAAGTTAGGTTTGCGTGCATCTTACCCTCTTGAAAGCCCATCTCAGGTGGGATATACTAGGTTCATTTGGTTAGGTTTAGTTCGATGAGAAGTTGAAGTTAACGTGAGAAGCATGAGAAGTGGTTATCAACCGTTGGATGAGAAATGGACGCACATTAGGATGAGATGCACCGAGATAAGATGCATCGGATCAATTCCCTTCTAAGCCGCAATTCATGGGAGGGCATTTGATTAAAAGTGATCAACGGTTCAAATCTACTTCTCACGTTTCTCACGTTAACCTCAACTTCTCACACGATCCTTCGCCTATCTCCTTGATGAACAACATAAAACGCATACAAAAGGATTCTACTCACCATTGTGGATTCCTCTCACGCTTGTACCAAGAACGATCCGTATAGTGGATCTTTTCTCGGCATCTTAATAGGGGTTTCCACGTAAAAAACTGGCGTCATTCTCTCTTTTCTCTCTTTGTTTTGATATATGATTGTGAGTTTCGTAGTATCTCATATGCTTCAGATTATAATTGATTCATTATTACATACTGAGCATTCATTATCGCATAGGTATTGGAATTAAGGATGATTTGAGATTTGATTATCGGGGAATTGACTTTTCAGTTTGACTTTATTTGACTACTTTGTTGATTAATCAACTAATCACTGAATTAAAGTTGGATTTGATAAGTTCAAGTGCTTATTGTTTAATAATAAGTTCAAAACCAGCTTTTCCCAAGAAGTATAGAATAATAATTATTATTATTATAATATTAATAATAATAATTCAGCACTGCCTTTATTTTTAATAAAACAATAGAAAATTCAACAACACCAAACTTTGCTATGGTATCCTAAATTCAAGCTCCCTCCTTCCAAAACCAGATATCCATGCTTCCTTATAATAGGAAGAAGGATACATTTATCTTCTTCAAAATGGTCAATAACCAATAACATTAATTTCTAAAAAACATGAAAATATAAAATTATTCTTAAAAAAGTTGCCATTTTGGAATAGTATCCCTAAAATTGTTGAATTATTAATCAGATAAATTCACATGGATCTCACAGTAAAAACAGTCAAATTGGGAATACTTTCACACAAAAACTACATATTAGCCCTAGAAAATTGTAGATAATTACTGTGCAAATTCACAAAAACAAGACATGAGAATTGAAAAACACACCCAAAATCTAGTTACAATTCGATGTTCGAATCCGATGATGGCAGAAATGTATTCAATTGCAAAATGAAGTAATAATACCTCTTCGTATTTCTGTGTAAGAGAGAGGCGCTCATCTTCAGACATATCGGGTCTTAAAACAGCCATTGTTTCATATTGTCTCAAACCGGGTGGGCATTGGGGCTCCTCTTTTTCTTCAATGGCAGTCGCAACAGAGCCGGATGAGTTGTTGGGGTCATCTTCACCTCCCAATCCTCCTTCGAAGAATGTACCAGAGAAATCAAGGGTTTGAGCCTTGATTGAAAACCCTTGAAATGAGTGTCTTCCAATTTGATGTTGGTAGTGAAACGACATAGGTTTGGTCTTGGTGAAAGGGGCTAAGGTTTGTAGCAGAGGAGATGAAGCGAGTAAAGAAGAAGAAGAGGCCATTGTTGTTGTTGGTTAAGGTGAGGAGATGCGAATTGCTATAGTGAAGGATGATGGAAGTAGATAAGGGCCGTTGGCTACGGTCTTTATTTATTTTTATATTTTTATTTTTACTTAACAATTATTTTAGGAGGGGGAGATTAAGAAAAAAACCTCAAAATAAATTAAAAGCTAAAGAATATTTTGGTGTTAATTCATCTGGACGGTATGTATTTGTATATACAGATAAATTATGTTGTTGTTTTGGTTTTTATGTACATATGCATTATGTACTTGTATATATATATGTGCATATTATAAATTACTTGTATGCACAAGTGCAAACCATCCAGATGAAGAACTACTAAGGTATTTTTCAGTTTTCTATTTTTTAAGGTTTTCTTCTGATCCTGTTCATATTGTATGTAGGCTCGTTTATTCATTTGTTTTATTTTTGTTTGAGTTTATTGTAAATGTTTAGTATTTAGTCACAATTTTTAAATATATGTCTAAAATAAATGTACATTTTTTATTTTATTTTTTTGAAAAGGAACATTTTTTTATTTTTGAAAAGCAGAAAGAGAATAAATATTCAAACACTTAAAAGATGAATTTGTTTTAATAAAATGTTATTGAGGTTCCAACTAATCATCATTCTCCTTCTCTCCATTCTTAAGAATCGCGTTGGTTAAGTTTCAATTAAAGCTTATGGATGTACTTTTACTTTCTTAAGACATCACGCGTTGTGTGATGATTAAAACTTAATTTGATGATATTCAATTTTTATGGTGTCATCTCAATACCCAACGTTTTCCTTTTATATAGACACAAATACATTTCATCCACCTTTCTTATACACAACTTTTTGTTTCAATATTTCAACTTTTCACCAATGTATGATAACTCTAAATCAATCACAATTCACCATTTGAAAATACTTAATTCTCAAAGTGCCACTTCAATGCTCAAAGATTTTCCTCTTATATATATAAAGAAGATAATGGTTACTAAGACTGTTTTTTTTTTTTTGCAAAAGATGGTCATCCAAAATAATATCACCCCTTAAATCAAACAAATTTTTTTCTTTTGCAAAAAGGAGGTCATTCAAAAATAGACAACCATATGAACCACGTGAATTTACACAAATGCATTTTATCCGCGTTTCTTATACACAACACTTTGTTCCAATCTTTCTCTCCTCACAAATGTAGGACTATTCTAAATCAATCACAAATTCACCATTTGAAAATACTCAAATCTCATGGTGGTACCTCAAGACTCTAAGGTGGCGTTTGACTCGCAGATTCTGGAGGAATCTGATGGAATTGGAATGTCGAATTTCATTGACAAAATTTCATTCATTCGTTTAGTTCGTTCTTTTTCACGGAACGAATATCTGAATTCCATCAAATTCCACAAATGAAGAAATTCAACATTCCTTAGGGGGTGTTTGGTTCGTATAATGATTTATGCGGGAATGGAATCTGTGAAATGAATTGGAATCTAGAAGGAATTGGATTGGAATGTTATCAGGTTTAACCAACTGTTTGTTTGGCATGAAATATAATGTAATTTGTCCAATGAATTGGAATCTCACTGTTTGGTTTGTAATAGAATCGGAATGGAATTATGGAAAATGACAAAAATGTCATTCTGTTGATTTTTATTTTTATTCTTATAAACAATTATAAAATTAGCATTTAATGAGAAATCAAAACTGAAGAAATCAAAGGAATCTGTCTGTTGATTTTTCTGAAAACAAAGATTTTTCTGAAAACAAAGATTTTTCTTAAACAAGGAAATCGAAGGAATCTGTATGTTGATTTTTCTTAGTAACTAAGAGGTATTTTGGTGGAATGAAATGTTGTATTTTCATAATTCCACATATACCCTTTTAACTTAAATATAATATGCATATTTAATTTAATTTAATACTTTAGTTTTTTATTTTATTTTATTTAATATAATTTAATATATTTTTTTATCTTCTCGAAATATATTTTATTTTTTGAAATATAAGTTTGTTTATCTGACAATATATTTTATTTGGATTGTGTATATTATATCTTTTACACTTTAAAGTATTTAAAATTTATTTTATTAAAGTATTTTTAGTTAAAAAAATGTTTAATGATTATTTTATTAAAGAATTTTTTGTTTAAAAAAAATAAAAATTATCAAAAGGGTATTTTTGTCATTTACCAAAAATTCATTTCAATTACAAAGCTACATTATGTGAACCAAATAGACAAATTTCAATTCCATTAACAGATTTCATTCCAATTCTGTCAACCAAACAGGTGGTCAAACCTGACAACATTCCATTCCAATTTCCTTAAAGTCAATTTTTTTTTAACAAATTCTATTTCATCCAAGAACATTCTGCAAACCAAACGTCACCTAAGATTTCTCTCTTATTTATATAAAGAAGATATAAAGATGATAATGATTACGAAGTTTTTTTTCCTGCAAAGATAGTCATCCAAAATAAGACAACTTCTTGAATAAAAATATTTTTTTTTGTAAAAAGAAGGTCATCTAATATATACAACCCTATGAGTTAAACCACGTGATTTTACCCAAACGCATCATATTCACCTTTCTTATACACAATTTTATTCTAAATCTTTCAACTTCTCACCAATATGAGATAATTTGACCATTTAAGAATATTCAATCCTCATTATGTCACATCAATACCCCATAATTTTTCTTTTATATATATAAAGATTTGTTGGTAATCATGAGATCAGTGGCGAAGGGTGCCAATAGATATCCATACAACCATTATTTTTCCGACGTACAAAAAATAGCTATCAAGAATGCTACCATTTTATTTTATTATGTACTATGATACAATCACAAAAATAATTTTTTAGGCCCGTCTTTAAATGGAATATCAATATCCTACATTTGTCTACTTTTATTTATTCGATTGGTAGTGGTAAGTAGAGATGGCCATATGGACGGGCCAGGCCGGACTGGATCGAGCTTTTTTTGGGACCGGGCCTAAACACTATTCAAAAGATCGGGTTTTTTTTGGGCCTGGGTCAGGCTTGGGGGTTGAAGGTCCGGCGCGTTTAGGCTTTTCAAAGACCGGGCTTTAGGGACCGGGCCCTAAACCGGGCTTTCTAATATATATATATATATATATATATATATATATATATACAATTTTTAATAAATATTATTTGTATCTACTATAAAATACTTAATTGGGTCACTCAAACATACTTAAAAATACGTTTTATTAGAATTTCGATTGAATTATAAATAACTACATTTATTGAATTATAAAGAAAAATACATTTAAATAACTACATTTATTAAATTATAAAGAAAAATATTCTTAATTCTCGTCCTCGTATGGTGGATAGTATGCAAGAGTTCCGGTCGTTCGAAGTCTAGTAAGAGTCGTTCCATCATCGAGTTCATCAACATCGTGTTGTTCTTCATTGCCGGTCTCGTCGTCGTAACGTGATACAGTACTTTCACAATCGGTACTTGGCGGGGTACTTAGCGCATCACAGTATTCGTTTTCTTCGAGGTTTTCTTCCACTCCCTCGAGCTCCGCCTCTAGGTCCGTTTGGTCTTGAATTCTTTCAAGACTATCCAAGTAGTCCTTCAAACAAACGCAACATTCTACCGACTCCCGGGTTAATCTTGTCCGACGGGCTGAAAGGATCCTGTCACTAAGAGAAAAAGCGGACTCCAAAGCTACGGTACTAGCTTGGACTGTTAGTATATCACGGGCCATACAGGCCAAAACCGGAAATGCTTGTTCTCTTTCTTGCCAAAATGCTAATTTGTTTAATTCTTCAAAATTCTCAACTTGATTCCAAGAGAAATTAGTATTTATGTAAATTTGTAATTCATTGAGATCATTGTCAAATCGGGATTTTTTACTTGATTCATTTTGCACCTCATTTGAAATATTATAAAAAACAAGTGTTTTTTTATAATTGAAAATTGACGTTCACCCGAATGTGGCGTATCAAACATTTCAAACGCGATTATACGTTTGACCATTTGCCACGACTCCATCCAATGTGCCGTTATACATATATAAGAATTTGGCAATCTGTGTGGTGCGCTCCACACATCACAAGTTAAAGAAACGTTGTTAGACATTTGTTCAACACATGTTTTTCATTTCATTTTTAGCATCTTTCCACATTTTTATTACATCACGTCTAAGAGTTTGACGGCTTACCGGAGTGTAGCGAGGTTGTAGACATCTTTGGATCATCTTCGACATATACGGATTGTGGAAATGTCCAAACGGCAACCCCATTTGAATGACACATTTTGTTGTTAATTCTCGAGCCAACATGTTATCGTACGACCATATTTGACCTTGGTTGTCAAGTATGGGTTGACTTGAATCACCTCGTGTCTTGCATGCGTTATCGGTGTGCCTCTTTAAGGTCGAGTTTCTCGAGATCGCAAGGAGAGCTCCACACCTTTTGCATTGTGCCTTTTTCCTATCGTTGAGAACCACCATATTGAAACCATTCCAAACTTCGGATTTTCGTCCGTGTTCGACAATAACTTCTCTAATTTGATCGTTTGTTGCACTACCGCCGGCCATTTTGGTTGAAGGATGGAAAATTTGAAAGAACGAGAAGTTGCGAGAAATGAACACGAGAAAGCGAGAAATCGAGAATTGCGTTTTTTGTTTTTTTGTAATTTGGTATCAAACCTCATACACCCACTACTTATTTATTAGAGGTGTAAATATGTCAGGTTGGGTTGGGTTGGGTTTGGGTTCAACCCATTTACTAATTGGGTTGAAGTTTTCAACCCAACCCAACCCGTTTAAGTAAATGGGTTGAGATTTTCAACCCAACCCAACCTGATACTTAAATGGGTTGGTAGCAGCGGGTTGACCAGTTTATGATTTTCTCAACCCAATCTGTTTAATAAATGGGTTGAACCTGGATTTACCCATTTAATTTTAAAATTTTAAATAAAATAAAAAAGAACTAAAACATAATTCCATGACAAAGTCAATCAGGTTGTAGCGCAGTGGTTGATCGCCCTGGATGATGTGGTGGAATATCCCATCTACCCAGGGTTCGATTCCAAGCGTCCTCAACATTGATAAGACATCTTTAAGTTTCAAAATTGCCAGAGATTAGTCCGGGCTGTGCCTGGGATACCCTTTCCAAAAAAAAAATCCATGACAAATACACAAGTCACAACCATAAAACTAAATAAATTGTTCAAATTTTCAATAAAACACACCCATAAAGTGAAATAAATTGTTCAAAATTTCAATAACACAACCATAAAGTCAAACAAATAAGTTTATAGGGTTGGCGTCGATCTATTGGCTGGAACTGGAAGGAAGTGTCGGTTAGGGTTTAAAGAGTTTAGACTTTGAAAGTTTGAATGATGGAATATTGAAATGGAAGGACTGAAGGAGTTCTGTTTAGACTTTAGTGGAATCATATTTAGTTTTTTTATTAACCTTTTTATTATTAATTATAAATAAATAATGATAATAAATTAAAAACAAGTCATAAATAGGTTACAAACATGTTGTAAATGGGTTGAAATCAGGTCGAAAATTTCAACCCAACCCAACCCATTTATTAATTGGGTTAGGCGGGTTAACCCATTTAACTAAAAATCTAAAATGGGTTGAAAATCTCAACCCAACCTGCTACTATTGGGTTGGGTTGACGGGTTGAGTCACTTTTTGCCACCCCTACTATTTATAGTGTTTAAGAGGCAAAAAAGCCCAAAAAAAAACGGCTAGAAATCGAAAAAACGGTCATATTAACGGCTATATTTTTTAATTGGGCGGGCCGAGCCTAAACCGGGCCGAGAAAAATGCTGAAAACAGGGCCTGGTAGGCCCTGACGGGCTCGGACCGGGCTTGAAGCGGGCCGGGCCTTCATCGGGCTGGGCTTTGGGCCCCGTCGGGCTAGGGCCGGGTCGGGCTTGGAATCTTCATAAGAGCATCTCGAATGGAGGTTCTTATAAGAACCTCCTTTTTACCTTTTTCGTTGTTAATTCATCTTCAACTCATCAAATTAAGAACTCACTTAAATGTCTACAATGGTAGTTATTAAAAAAACCTCTTTTTTGTGGGTTCCATTGATTTTTTCAACATCAATAATAATTAAATAAGTTATATTAATAATTATAAAGTTAACCAAAAAAAAAATAAGGACAATGTCACTTCTCACAAACTTGATGGTAAAAACCAATGTTATTATTTAAGAACCTAAAAAAGTTTGGGTTCTTATAAGAACTCTTCACAATGATAGTTTCTACAAGACATTGCACTTTTTGCTTGTAAGAACCTTGCATTGAAGATGCTCTAATCATAAGCTTGTAACCTATATAAAAATGTATATTTGAAGTATATAATAGACCTTTGGATCTTATTTCAAAATCCAACGTACATTTTATTTATATAATTCTACATTTTGGTTATTTTATCAACTATTTTAGCCATTAAATTAGAGAGGGAAAATATATACTCACTGAAACATAAACATAATAATCAGAAATTAGTTTTATACACTTGTTCTTCTAAGGAGACATAATATAACTTCCTAGATTCAAGTTTTTGCAACTAAAACATGATAGTCTCATCCTTAAGCAGATTTCAAAAAACCATATCAATTGTAGAGATGAACTTTTGTAACAGTGGTGATTATACTTGTCAGATATGTCATGGTGCTAACACTGTTTTGCAAAGCCGAAGATGAAGGTAGTGAATAAACACATACATAACTATCGCTTAACAGGTATAAGTTGATAGCGTCATTACTTAAGGTTAAATATTTAAACCGCTAAAAATAATTATATTAACATCTGAAAAAATTATCTATACTACTTTATTAAAAGGCTATTACGGTTATTTTCAAGATACAGTTGTTCTCAAGAGGTACAATAAAATAAGCATGATGTACAACAAGCTCACCTCTCCCACGTTCTCTCAAAAATCAAAAAAATTTCAATTTTTAAGTTACACTTTATAACCTTAGAATTAGTTATTCAATTTACTTTTAATCCCTTGTTTTTTCATTTTTTATTTTACACCCTTATCGTATTAACATAAATAATCGTATATGAACTAGAATGCATTAAAAAATACATTTCTTTTTTACAATTATTATACCATTGTAATCGTCTCGTCAATACATTCAAAATGAACCAAATATTTGAATATTTTTGGATTTAATCGTATTATTAAATATCGTGAACATGTACGAATTAAATTTGTTTTATATCTCTTACATTATTTATTTTCATTTTACACCCTTATAATATTAAAAAGACATAATCATAGTTTAACTAAAATATATTAATAAATGCATTTTTTTACAAATTATATTATTACAATATTCTCGTCAATAATTTCAAAATAAGTTTATTATTTAATATTTTTTTAACTTAATAATATTGTGAAATATCATAAATACGTATCAAGATTTTTCAAGAATGACGTATCGAGATTTTTTAAACTTGTACATTTTACGCCCTTATCTATATTTATCTACTATACTCCTTTAAAAAATAAATCCATTTACGGTTATTCTTGAATTTTTAAGAAGTACAAATCTCAATACATCATGTACAAGTTTAAAAGCTTTAAAACCTCCCACGTTCGACATGATAATTAAAAATAAAATTACTTTTTATTTTTAAATTACAATTCATACCATTATAATTAGTTATTTAATTTATTTTATATCTCTTCTTCTTTCATTTTTCATTTTACATCTTTATCATATCAACATACATAAACTAAAATACATTAATATGTTTTCTTTTTTACAAATTATACCAATATAGTCATCTCATCAAAACCTTCAAAATGAACACAAATGTTATGGGTTTGAAGACCCTACTATCGAACGAATATGTTTCAATTTTTTTTACCAATTAACCATATTGACCTTTAATTTTATACATCTGATATACGATTTAAAAACGAATAAATATGAACATGAAACAAATTTATTTTTTCGAATTTCCGGTTTTAGATTCAAGATAGTTCGCGCCGCACAGCGCTCGGTCCATAATTGATAACAGATTATAATTGAATTTGAATGACCAATTAAAAGGGTTGAAAACCCATGATTTTGGGACGCAACAGGAACGAAGAGCAAAAAGTGACGTGGACAGGAGTCAATCGAGTCCGACGCAGTTACGACTTGTACTTCCTACAATACGAGTTGTACGCAGTTTGGATTAGACGTCAAACGTCGTCGTCTCATCTTCACTTGACTGCCTTTACTCTTTCCCTGTAAACAATTCAGAGAGCCGACGAAGAGGAAGAACACCAAACCCTCTATTTCCGTTCGCTGAGGTTCTACAAACATGGTAAAAATTGGCTAAATCATCAATTCTTAATTTCTGTTTCTGTTATGGTACACTGCAACCTTACTAAAACCTGTCATTTTGATGTGCACAGTCGGCGCTCTTCAATTTCCATTCATTTCTGACGGTGGTGTTGTTGGTGATCTGCACTTGCACTTTCTTGAAGATGCAGTTTCCTGCTATCCTTGAACAGAAAACAGGGTTAGACACTCTTTTACACAGTTTCCGATCATTAGAAAGCATCCAATTTTGGTTTGTTAATAATCAATGTTAGGCTTTAGTAAGGTTATGAAGACATTTTCTAATTCTGTCATCTGTTTGTGTGATGCAATCTGTCTCTAAAACACTAAATCAACTAATGTTGGAGGTGCTCCATTGATTAACTAATGAGAACCATCCTTGAAGCTAAAAGAGTAGGAAGAGAGAGAGAGAGAGAGTATTCCTTCACTATGCTTACAATGATCGTCCTAACGCTCTAACAACGTTCCCTACATGTCAAGTAGCAGCATTCTTATATTGGACACATAAAAGGGGGATCATTACAACTGTAAAATTTAAAAAAACTACATGTTTTGACACTTTAACAACTTCTATCACATAGATGGTTGAGTGTCATTGCCCTAACCTTCCCATTACGGTATTCCCTTGCATTTTGGCCTGACTATGGAAGACTATTACAACCGGATTGGAGGAAATTTATGATGATCCCATGGCTGAACTAAAGGATTTGAATGATGAGTTTGATAGTGTAGTTAGCAGTGTCTACAGAGATGGAGTTTGTTGTTTTATCACTGCCTTGAAGACGAAATCCAGTATGTAGTAAGGGTATTTTATCTCCAAATCATCAAAGAGGCCTACGCTGGGCTAATCTGCAAGAAGCCAACCTCAAAACCAAACAAAACCAAAGGCACCACCAAATCATCCCTTTTATCCACCACTAGCACCAAAGGCTGTTCCAGAAAACCAAAAAAAGCTAGTTGCCAACAATCCTAGAGCTTGGAAAAATGTAATTAAACCCAATGGAGCAAACTACAAACCAAACATCACAAAAGAGCTTTAACCCTTGATCCCTTGTTGAGATTTCAATGAGAAAAGGGTCAAGGGTCTTTGTTTCTTTTGTGATGAGAAGTATGAAGCAGCTCACAGTTATAAAGGGAGAATACCTTAGGTTTATCACCCAGAACTTGAAAATGTGACAGAAGAGTGGGAAGAAGAATTTGCATATGAGGTGGTCAATCAACCTGCCCAAATCTCAGTCAATGCTTTACCATGGCTGACGGACTACCGATCCATGAGGGTCGCCATCAAGGCAAAAGCCCCCCTTCAAATGCAGTTAGACACAGGGACTCCCCACAACTTTAGTGATGCTTTTTAAGCTCATAAAGTGGGTCATTGGTGAATTTTTCTGATGGAAAATGCAGGGTATGACAATGGTATTCATGGTAGATTTGTTCTTACTGCCTTTAGGGGGCTGTGATGTAGTTTTGGGGAGTCATTTGTTTGCATCCTTAGGCAAGTTACACTTCGATTTCTTGAATTGCTCCATAGAGTTCACTATGAAGGGAGAAATGGTGGTGCTAAGAGGGGCTACAGCCAAGAAGGTGTAAACTATGGGCAATCATAGAACTGGAAAGTGTTGAAACAAGGGGGCAAAATACATGTGATACACTTTTATGTAGCTCATAAAAGAAGATCCTTTACCTTTAGTTCAAATATGCACAACCCAAGCACTAATTCATTCTCCAAAATCCCTACAAGGCTACAATAAGTACTAGATAACTACTTCTAGCTATCGAAGAAATTCTTTGTGGCACAGTTTTTTAGAATTAATTTCGTCAAGATCTGTTGGTGGGACACTTCGGAGGTGAATTCCGATCTTTGTGAATTTGATATTTTGAATCTCAATTCTTTAAATACTTGATATTTGTAAATAAATTCTTAACAAATACAATGAAATTGTTAGAACACAAATTACACGGGTTTTCGTTTGTCAATCATCGAAATGATGAGATTATCAAGTGTAATAAAATATAGGAAAATGATTTTCGTACACTTGCACCAACACGTTATTTCTCTAATTGGCATAAGATTAGGGTGCTACTAGATCAGAGTATGTTGCACCTGATATCATAATATTGCCTTCAACATTCATGAGCACCATGAATTCTTAGTATTCCCTTTTGGTCCCACCAATGCACCTTCCAATTTGTAAGACATGTATTGTTTGGCATGTGAAACAATACTCTTTTTGTAATACATGTGCTGATTCATATGAAACCTTATGCCTTATGTATTATAATATTGTATATGTGAAACTATAATGTTTCATGTTTTGCATGCCCTTTGTTGTTTCACATGTGATAAAATTGTTGCAATACTGCCATATAAAATTATAATAAATTCATATGATGTCGGATGATGCGATTCAAAACAATTTAGAAAGCTAATAGAGGCATCTACATTTATCATGCTTTGAGTTTTCGAAGATATAAAACTTTTTTGGGTCGAAATCCAGGTCGAACTTGGAGTGGGTTGTCTCTCGGGCAGCTTTGCGACTCTTCAGTATAAAAATCTGGTATACCCTGGGTGTGGTCAAATAAGTCAAATAGGGTGGGCTGTCTCATAAGTGGTCAGTGCAATAGTATAAATAAGGAGTAGAGGAGTCTAGTGAGGGCATCGTGAATTCTATTGAGTTTTGAGTTGGGCGAAAGCCTTTGGGAGACCTCCAGCTTCTCGAATTGCTGGAACCCTACGTGTAATCATTTGATTTCCATTCTAATTCCAGATTGAAGTCACTTTTGTGTTTCAATTTCACTGTTAATTGCTCCAGTGTACACCAAAATCATAAGAAATTCATATGGTATCGGGATGATGCATTCAAAAGGCTATAGAATGCTAACATAGATATCTACATTTATTATGGTTTGAGTTTTCCTATATATATAAATTGTTTATGGGTCAAAGTCCAGGTCGAACCTGAAATGAAACCGTATATGCTTTATCCCTTATAAAACCATATGTGAAATAGTATGCTTCATGTGTTGCATGATCTTTGTGTGAAAAACTATGCTGTATTACAATACATGTATTGTTTCACTTACATGTTTCACTTATTTATGTACATGTATTTTTGACGTGTGAAACAATATTTTACTATAATACATGTTAACAACATTGTATTGTTTTGCATGTGAAACTATACATGTGTCATTTATTGGCATGCATTGTTTTAACTATGAAAAAAAATACTATATTGTAAAACTTGTAATGGTTAATGTGAAAACTACAACGGTTAAAACAACCTTGAGAAAAATGTAATGATATGGGTGCCAAATTTAAGAGAATGAATTGCTCCTTGTTAATATAATTTGATTAACTGAATTTTTAATTGTAACTGAAATATCATAGATTAAAAAAAGGTGGTGTTCTATTTTTGTTTAAGAAATAGAAATTTATTATATTTGTACTTCGGAAGGTGCCACTTATATGAAAACAATATTATATTGTCATTTTTACCCTCTCAACCTCTTTACTAGAATAAAAAGGGTACCCTTTTTTATCATTATGACAAAAATGTCATGTTGAATAGCCTTTGATGAAATTCGTTGAACGGTTGAGATTGGTTCACATGGTTTTTAACATTTTTTGAGGTTTTCATTTGATTGGCGCCCTATATGTATATAGAGGAGAGATCTTTTACAAACCCAACCATTAATACAAACTATACAAGCCAATAAATTGAGATATTTATAGAAATGATGAGAGTTCACTTATTATGATTTGGATATTTATAGAAGATTATCAGCGTCCATTTATTATGATCAACGCTTTATAATAGGGAACAATCAAGATATTCATTTAATCAAATATTCATTAGACTAGATGAACCGTGGAGATTGGTTTGTATTGGGTTTGTAAATGAAACCACCTCTATGTATTTATGTATGCTGTATATGTACATATGTGTGTGTATATATATTGTAATTGTCTAAAAAGGCAATGAAAATACAAATTCTCTTTTTTCTTAAGCTCTCTGCTCCCCGCTCTCCATAGTTCCTCCTCTATTACTTTTGAGGATTATTTTCATCTCATTTATCCAAGCTAATCGAGACTTAGGTACTTTTTACCAAACGCTTACCGGGTGTCACTTACCTTACCGGGTGAGCATGACAAGTACCAAGAATCTTACCCGGTAAGAGACATAACAAGGACCAAGAACCGTACTGGTAAGTGAGGGAGAAAACTCCTACTCAGTAAGCGCTTACTGGGTAAATAACGTTTACCAACAAATCAACAATCTATTTTGATGGCCGATAATGTTACCCAATGAGGTAAGTGAGGGTGGTGACTCTTGCCGTAAGCACTTACCCGGTAAGCGTTTGCTAAACGACCCCTTAGTTAATTGCTGGAGCACCTCCAACATTAGCCGAGTTGGTGGTTCTATGAGATTGCATCATTGCGCCATTTATCTTGCACTAATATCAATGTATGAATGCTTGTTCATGGTTCATCAGATAGTTTTCTGGCTTTATGTGGTAAATTCCTTATATATGTAGACATTTCCCAAGTTTTGATTTAGTGAATAAAAAGTTGGTCGATCAGATCAATTTGTTTGTTTTGTAATAGAAGCATCTTGAAAATTCTAGTTTTTTATGTTGTATAGATATTATTATAGGCTAGTAGTTAGGTTGTGTGGAAGGCTAGACAAGTTTTAATGGTTACGGCCACACATGGCAAAATAAACAGAATTGTTAATGTAATTCATGCTTTTTCCAATTACATACTTGAAAAAGAACATGACACCAATTACATGCAGATTCACACAATCATATCAACTACATCATCATTATCCAATTTTAAACAAATTAACCGGCATAAATGATCAATTTTGGACAAAAGGACAAGCAAGAGAACAACTTGATAGAGAAATGTTACTCATCTCGATCAGGTTTGAACCTTTTTTGAAACTGCAAAGATACTCTCGCACCTAGTTAGTAATGAGTCTCAAATTGGCCATGGGTAGAAGAGACTCAGTTAGCACTAGTTGATGGTGGGTTTTGATAATTTATGTTTTAAGTATTTTGATTAAAAGTGGACAAAAATATGAGAAATATTTTTATTTGAATGTCAACTGAGAAAAGGTGTGAATACAGTGATTTGCTTATATATGTTGGCGGCCACACATACATAGAACAAAACGTTGCATGTTGCAATTTTGGTTCTCAGAGTTAGTGTAACGCAGTATGCAAAGTTTTGAAAGCAGTATCGATCACTAAATGGCACTGATGGAACATTCTTGTGAGAGTAATCACAATTGATGTTGCTGATGCTTTAACATTTCTTTTGGTCACATATCTTGATTATAGGTTTTCTGGTTTTTAGGGTTTATGAAGGGTGTTACCAAGTGAAATCAGCTGATCCAAGATTTTCTTTATTGAATTCTATATATCCTCTATAGCTGCACCTTCCTGAGATTTGGGAACATGATTATATTGACGATGTGAATAGATAACTGAAGTACTAGAAAGGTTGCCAACTTGCCGGCTGACACAGTGAAAGAGTTTCTGATTTCTGATGTCCAAGTTAGTCGCAGAAAAATAGGGCTTAGATTGCTACTGCCCAACTTATGTAAAACAGTTGGTTATAGTTTTTGATTGGCTTGCTCAAGTGATTTTCCGGTTGTTTGTTTGCAGATTTCGAGGTTTCTTCTGGAAGGCTGCAAGAATAGGTAAGTTTCTGATGGTTATATACATTGGTATTATGCTTTCGGTGTAATACCCTTCTTAGAGAACAATCTAATAAGTACATAAATTTAACAAGCTAACAGATAAAATAACCAAGCCAATTGTGGAAGTCATCATGTCCTTCATGCTTTTAGAATGATGAGTAGCATAGCATACAACTAATACCAAGTATTGTGTTAATACCTATATTTACGTGGTTAAGCGTGTTTAGGTGAGAGTAGTACCAGCCTACCAGGATGGGTTTGATTTATATCATCTTAAGAGAAATGAACGTCTGATGTGGGTCCCATTTGGTATATATGAGTTAACTTTTAACATGATCCTGTCATAATACTAATTACATTGAATTCCTTTAAAAATGTGTGCATCTATATTTGCAGATTGTAAATATGGCATCTCACTTTCACTAATACTTGAAACAGGTGAACGGTTGAGCCCATGGGTGGCGGCTGGATGCTTCACAATGGGCGTGTCGACCATATTTTTCTGAGTGACGTTCCCAATTTCCCATGATGTTGTGAAGTAAGAAAAATAGCTTTTTTCTTCGACTTAAAACGTAGGTTGGTATTCGATTCCTTAACTTTGTTAAAAAACCGTTGTGAAAGAAAAGATGGGTCTGTTTTCGTTCATGTAATACAACCAGTAGACAAAGTCAGTTCACTTTAAACACAGATGAGTGACGTTCCCCTAATGTTATATATATAGGGTCAGGGTTCATGGAAAACTAAGGAACACTCTGGTAGCCATTCATCTAGACGATATGCATTTGTGCATACAAGTATCTAATAACCTTGCTTCTGCCCGCTGCTGGCGCACCTCTCCTAACTATTGCCCATTTATTCACACGTGCATGAAAACAAAAAAAACTTAATTTACTTGTATGCACAAATATATACCGTCTAGACAAAGGCTACCACGGTGTTCCTCAATTTTTTATTTTTGAGGTTTTCTGTGAACCTCTCTCTCTCTCTCTCTCTATATATATATATATATATATATATATATATATATATAGTATATTTTACAAACCACTACATTCTTAGAAACTATGCAAACCAATCTAAACCCTTAAAAAAGTTTATCAACGGGTGGCATTTGTGTAAATTAATCGACTTAATGCTTCCATATTTAATAATTCAAAGGGCACGTAAGGGTATTTCCGGGAAAAAATATTATACACCAATTAATTAAAGAAAGATTTAATTACGAATTTGAATCCCATATTTATCGCTCATTCTTGTTAATAAACTGATTCCCAAGTTTTTCACCCCATCACTGTTAATAATCATGTATACGTTGTTAATAATCTTTTTGTTTAGTTTATGAAATTATGGATTCATGAATAGAGTATCAGCCGACGATGATGAAGCAATGAAGCATCGGTGTCGGACAAGACGATTCATCAGTCAACGGTGATGAATAACTAGCGTCGGCGGTGATGAATCAATGAAGAGTTGACGTTGGACAAGACGATTCATCAGCCACGGTGATGAAATGAATAACTGGTGTCGGCGGTGATGAAGCAATGAAGACTTGGTGTCGGATAGGACGATTCATCAACCGACGATGATGAATCATGGCTTCATGATTACTGGAGAAACGAAACGAAACGAAACGAAGGGCTTCATGATCACCGGAGAAACTAAACAAACGGCTTCATGATTACCAGAGATTCGCTTCATGATCACCGGAGAAACGAAACAAACGGCTTCATGATTACCGGAGAAACGAAACGAAGAATCCTCCATTTTTTTGAATAACCCAGCAAAATTCCGTCGAATGCAGTAGCAAGAACACAAGAACAAAGAAAATGAAAAAAACAAATTAACTAATGATTACGGTAATTAATGAATGATATTTACAAATCACTAAAAAATAGGTAACTGCCATGATTAACCAGATTCTGAAAATAATTATTAAAAAATATAATTATCGATTTACTTAAATACCACTGCGGATTATGCTTAATAAATATTTAATTTTAATTACATTTTTTAAATTATTGGTTATGGAGTGGTTTGCATGGTTTCTACAAATGCATTGGTTTGCAAAAGAAACTTCCCATATATATATATATATATATATATATATATATATAGAGAGAGAGAGAGAGAGAGAGAGAGAGAAAACCTCAAAAAAATGGAAAACTGAAAAACACCTTGGTGGTCTTTCATCGGGACGGTATGCACTTGTGCATACAGGTAAATAGTTGACTTTTTGGTTTTATGCACAAGTGCATTATGTATTTGTGCATACAGGTAAATAGTTGACTTTTTGGTTTTATGCACAAATGCATGTTACAAATAACCTGTATGCACAAGTGTATACCGTCCAGATGAAGGGCTCTTAGGATGTTCTTCAGTTTTCTTTTTTTTTAAGGTTTTCCCTTGAACCTGACCCTATATATATATAGGATGATAATCAAATGAGAACCTAAAATAGGTTGAGAACCATGAAAACCAATCTAAGCCGTTAATTGATTTTAATCTATGGATATTATTATAGGCAAAATAGGTTGAGAACCGTGAAAATCTATGAATGAATTTTTATGTTTTTAAAACCATAGGATCAAAACCAAATGACGGCTTAGATCGGTTTCCACGGTTCTCAACCTATTTTTGGTTCTCACATGATTTAACCCCTATATATATATATATATATATTTGTTATTACGGGAAGAAGATAGAGGTAATTTAGGACATGTCGAATAGGGTAAGGATCTCAACGGGTACACAACAAGATATAAGGAACGACTTCAAACATATCCATCATGTTGTCATCCCGGTAATTTCTTAAAGTTAATGTCGTAGTCATTTACTTTTCTACCCTTTTGTTTTCTCTTTTAGGAAAAGAGAAATAGTAGACCCATAAGCTCAATCAAAATGGCAACAAGACTTTGAATCCACCCATGAGTTTAATTAAATGCAAAGGAAACTTTACACAAATCCAAAAACGATCGGATCTTTGCCTTAGATTTGTTGGTATATAATATAATGGTGGGTCTAAACATGAAGGTCAAAAGTGTAAATGCAACATTACCAAGCTAGCAATGGCAGATGATATATATATATCTAGATATTTATTATGTATTTTTCCTTATAAAAATAGGAAGTCGGCCATCCCAACAATGACAAATATGCAAAAAATATAGGGGTATCAAACGTGGAAAGGGAAATTAAATGGTTGTTTGAGGGCAAAAACGTCATTGCATTACTTGCCATCATCTAATCAAATCATCATTAACTATAAATTAATGGGACTTTTACATTAAGTCCAATGGTTTATTTAACAGGTTCTGAAAAATGCAATGGTTTCTTTGTTTCAAAAAATTGTCCAAGGACTTAATCATTCCTAATATGAAAGTCCGTTGGGTTTTAGTGTACTTTTCCCTAAATTAATTAATAGTTAATTAAGCACTAATCACAATAATTAGGAGTGGGTCAAGAACATTATTAATAAATAATAGTCGGCAACTGGTTCTTTTATCTGGCTTTTTGTATCTTTATCTCTGTATTAGTTGAGTTTGATTTATAATTTTAGTTATGGATTGGATTATATTAACTTTGTATAGTCATATTTAGTTTTTTTTTTAAATAATTTTTTGATTTAAAAAAAATATAAATAAGTTATAGTCAAGAACAATATTATATACTAAAGTTATTTTTCCAACTTGGTTTATATGCTTTTTGTAGTTAAAAATTTGTATTTGGACAACGATTAGTGAGCAACACCTTTCTTGTTTGTCCTATGTGTAAAAATATATTTTTCGTGTATTAAAAAAATGTATAGAATAAATACGATAATTATTTTCTAATTAAAATTCCTATTACTAAGAAATACAATTTTGAGTAAATTACGTTTTTAGCCCCTGTGGTTTGTTGGAAATTTCTGTTTTCGGTTTTGAAACTATGATTTTTGTCCCTATGGTTTATAACTCATTATCTTTTTCGTTCTTATAATTTAAATTTTATTGATTTTTTCATCTCTATGGTTTACAATTCATTTCTATTTTAGTTCTTCATACTCGAAAATAGAAATGAATTACAAACCATAGGGACGAAAACTGAAATTTCAAAACCGTAGAGATGAAATCCATAATTTTTAACAAACCACGGGGACAAAAAAGGTAATTTTTTCTAAGATTTTATTTACTACATAAATGTCATTTGACTTTTGATATTTTTTTTTCACTTATTATATTCATTTGTTAACTTATTGCATAGCTATCCAATCTTCTTTAAATTAGTTAATAAATCAGTGTACATGGTTTAATTAAGTGCGGTTAGTTTCTTTATTTTTAAAGTAAGATAAAATATGATTATTCATATTCAAATAAGTTTGTGTTTTATACAAATAATATAACATGTATTAAATAATACCATTTGACAGATAAACTCTTGGTGAGACGATTATGTATACTATGATCGGAAAACCTATTTATGCACGACAGGAACTTGGTATGGTACCGGGTGTTTTTTCCTTCCTAATAATGTGTATCAAACTTATTTATTATAATTAATATTTTGTTGTAGGATAAGTGTGTGATCGTCTAAAGGATATGACGATATAGATAGAGATAAACATATTAAAGATAGATTAGAACTGACCATCCATATTTAATGGGCTTTTGATTAATGAGAATCTGATGTTTTCCTTTTCTCTATTTACCATTCTATTTCTCTTTTCCTTTAACACGTTATCAGCATGTAAGCTCAGATTGTTGTCGCCGCTGCTAGACAGTCGTTCAATCGATGTCTATTGTGACCAAACAATGCTCCTACTCTCAATATATTATCAAGTAAGCATTTTTTATTTAACATGTAACTGGCGTAAATCATGTAAATTATCGGTTTTATGTTTTCTACAACAAGTTGTTATTTATAATTTATGTTTTGATTGACCGGATATTTTTTTCTTTCAATTTTCTACGGCCAACAATATCATTGAAATTAAGAGTCCCCAACAGAGTTTTCTTTCTGAAATGGTTTCAACACGCCGTCCCTTTCAAAAGTTAAAAAATAATAATAATAATAATAATAATAATAATAATGGATGATAGCTCCAAGGCTCCGTTTTTTGTTTAAATTAACTATTTTTTCTGTATTAGTTAGTGGTTTATTTATTTATTACATACTAGTCTTTCGCTCGCCCTTTGTGCGACGATCAAATTGGTGTTTTAAGTTAATTATTTGATGTTTAATAGTTGTTGAATAATTTTGTGACACATACAATAATTGATAAAAAGAAAACAAAAATTCCACAAATAGAGAATATTATCTTGAAGATAAAAATACGTCTATTAAGTTTGATACCTATTATAAATGTCGTTACTAAATGAATTTATCAAACGAATACACAATAATTGCATATTTATATTTTTGAAAAAAGTTCGAACTCATAATTCAAAAGTCAGTTGATAAGTGATATCTTTTCTTTTCAAGTAATTAAATCTTTTATGATAATTCTAAGGGTGTTTCGTTGACAGAATGAAATTTGATAGAATTGTAATTCGTCGAAGGAATTCGACTTTGAAGTAAAAATTGATATGAAATTGCAAAAAGAAAATCACGACAATTTAGTGATTATTTGTATCAAATTCCATACTAATTTCAACAAATTCCATACTAATCACGACACATTAATTCGTATATAATTATGATATTTAATAATACAATTAAATCCAAAAATATTCAATATTGGACTAATTTCGAAGGTATTGACGAAACGATTACAATGGTATAATTTGTAAAAAATAGAAATGTTTTTAATGCATTTTAGTTCATATACATTATTTATGTTTATATGATAAAAGTCTAAAATGAAAAATAAAAAAGAAAGAGATTAAAAGTAAACTACATACCTAATTATAAGGGTAATAAATGTAACGTATAAATTAAAAAAAAATTGAATTAAGGAGAGATTTAAGGAAGAGTGAATGTAGGTGTGCTAATTGAACTTATAATGTAAACTGCGTCCAGATACATGTTTAGACAGAAAAATACTGAAGTCGGCTCACCAGAAGACGACACGTGACATGCTAGTTACTTATTTATTATATGTATAGATTTATCAGATTGATATTTATATGTTAAATTGTTTTAAATTTTGATACAATGCATTGAAACCTAATATTCCTACCTTGCTAAATATTACCATTATGATGTTTATTGTTTATTGTGATTTTACAATTATTATCATAACATAATGTCAAATAGATTTCTACTAGATATTTATAATTCATTGTTATATCATAATATTCATATTATTATATTTGTTTGTATATGACATAAGTTGTCGTACTAAGATATAATATCATGATCAATATATACTTTTATGAAGATTTCTTATTATTTAAAAATTATATCTATTATTATGTTTATCTTAACGTATTTGGTAGGTGTATCTAAAATTATGGATGAATAATCATATATGAATGCGATTATTTGAGTAGAGGTGAGTTCAAACGAGGACGCTAACTATTTACGAGAAGCACGAAAACGACCGCCCATGTACAAAATCACATGTGATTCACAGTACAAAATCACATGTGATCCGCGCGGCAAGCCGCGCGACTTGCAAACCGCGGGCCAAACCGTGCGGGCAGGGACGGACCCAATTAAGGGCATACGGTGGCATGTGCCACCGTGGTATTTCTTCGACGAAGGGTAAAAAAATTTGGTTTCGTGATAGGTGCAACTGTATCGTTTTAGGAGGTGCTCCCGTATTCTTTTGAAAGTGCAAGTGTACCTCGTAATCAACCAAAAATACCGGAAAACTCTTGAAATCAACCAAAATTACCGAAAAAATCTCTCGAATCGATAAAAAAACTTAAAAATCCCTAAAATCAAAACAAAAACTTTAAAAATCCCTCGAAATATCGAAATTTGGCTAAAAACACATTGGTCGATATTGAACATTGGTATAAAAGATATACATGTCGATAAAAACCGTATGAAAAAACTATAGTGCCACCGTATGAAAAAGTTTCCGGATCCGTCCCTGCGTGCGGGTCCAGAATTTTAATTACATATGATTTTGTATGTGAATCACATGTGATTTTGTACATGGACGGCCGTCCTCGTGCTTCTCATAAATAGTTAACGTTTTCGTTTGAACCTTTCTCTATTTGAGTATTCAATCATTTTATTTAAATATTTATTAACTTAATTAATCATGTATTAGTTTTTTAAGTGATTATCTATATACTATTCAAATGTTTTTTTTGGATTAATTTTTCCGCATGATATTTAAAACATACCATATTTAAATATGCACCTTTTCTTTTGGAATTATTTATACATATATCTTAGATTATTGGATTCATTAAGCTATATATATAATTAATTAATTGGTTTAATGTTAAATATTTAATTGACCTAGTAATTTTATTTACTTATTTTGATCAATTCAAGTTTTATTTCAATTATTTTAGACATGTTATTATTTGTTCCTCAATGTAAGTTTGTCAATTTAATTAAGGATTTATTATCTCGAATTGATATACTTTCCTAGATACTCACATATTTACCTTATCTCATGAATTTAAAATTGTGAATGTTTATTTAATTGTGAGTTCCTACTCGTAATTTTCAACTTTACAATTAATTTTTGGAAGTTACACTTTCAACCTCCATATATTTTGGTCTTTTACCAAAAGCTATAAAAATACTATTAAGATGTTAAAAGTTTGAATTTGACTTTATGTCAAAACAATATTTATTTGTCTAATGACAAAATCTCTTAAAATACTATTATGGTTTTAAAAAATTGGCTTCATATGCCTAACTCATATTCTTTTCGGCCTCCTGCCAAAAGCTTTATAATTAACAATGTTATCTTCAAAATATTTAAACCGCAAGATATCGATTGGATTTTGTCAAACGAGTGTAAACAGCCCTATGGTTTATAGGGACTTAAGAAATCCATGTGATTCCCCTACTACCTGGAGATCCAATAGATTGAGTAGTTTTGATTCACAAATTGAAATATTGATGAAGTATTATCAACAAAATATAAGAATACAAAAATCCAATATCATTATGATAATGAAATTTCATGCATAAAATAATAATTATAAACCATAATTCACTATTTTAGAAAATAATATGTTCTCCATTTTCTACGACATATCTAAATCAGAAGGATTTGATTACCATAAGATAGGTTCGAAAAAACACAAGAAAATATGCAAAAATGATCGAACCCTTTTGACCCTAAAAAAACACTAGATGTTAAGATACAAGTAAATACTTTGAAAATTTTAAGACGATACATCAGCCACAACCTTCAGAGGGAATAACTAGAAACCGCCAAGAACCGTGGGAAGTCCCAAAAAGGAAATTTGAGAATATTCAGTACCATATATTTCTCAAACTAATCATACAGTGGAATGAAACCTATTTACTTGATTACAAGAAGGTAACTGATTTTGACAAAGAAATGTCATGTCTCAAAATGCATCTCAATCTTTGTGGCAAGGAACTCACAAAAGATTATGCGAATCATAACATCTTTTCATCTTTCCTATATCACCAATCATACTAATAAAACATTATAAGCTACAATATAACCTTTAACAAACTCATTAACTTAATGTAAGTGGCTAAGAGTTGTAATTAACAATGTTTTTTTAACAACGCTAGACACATCCGGATAAAGAAAATTCTTGAGGCAAGCGTTGGAGGTGGAAAGAACTCCAAAGGATAGTGAGTTAAACATATTGATCCACACACATATGCTAATTATATATCATATGGACAAGGTTGTGGAAATGGTCAAATTCATGGCAAGAGTCGGGAATGAACTCCTAATAGAAAATGGAACAAGTTACAAATGAATTATGTCATATCTAAGATTGGTTGAGTATAAGTTTAGTAGAATATACTTTAACTATCATTAATTGCATTTGCGTATATATACACCTGAGTTTATAACCATTATAGATATAAATAAACACATAAAAAACAAACGCAAAACTCTCAATGTTCTTCGTTCCATGTAGGAATGTATCGAGGAGAACTTGATTGTTTTTGTGACATCTCATACAATCTTACAAAATATATTATTATTCATTGAATTATTATTTTTAATTCCTCTAAACACTTAGACGATGGACTGTCATTTGTTGCTAAAGCACTATATTAATAGGAACCTTGTTAAGATATTCGTACCAATGAGAAATCATATTATAAGAATGGAAATGGGTATATGTACATCAACTCTATGATATGAAATCAAAATATATTAGAGAAATTAATGTATTAAATTACTGGATTATCTAATCATATTTTGACACCAATAAAGAACTTTGGGACAATGACACATATATGTTTCGCATGACCACGTGGGACACCATGGTCATGACATAGTAATCCATGTATTGAAAAATACTAGATACATTCTCTTTCGAGTGAAAGACAAAACGATAGAATTAACCAAATTGGAACTGTTGACTTTTACTGCACAAGAAGTAACACCACCATCATAATATGTCATCTTCAATACCTAGACATTTTGTATACCAGCTAAGAACATAATATAAATAGTTCATTCTTACAACGAATACAAGGTGATATTTATGGACATAAAAATTCAGAATGCGGACCATTAAAGTACTTTATGGTTCTGGTTTTTGTTAATGCCAAAAATCGTCCAGAAGGATAACTTAAGGTTGATTGTGGAGCTTTAACAACTAAAGAAAGGAATCGTTCGACAAAACAGTGCATTGAAGACAAAAAAACGTAAAAGAGACAAAGATTTTGATGACGCGGGAAAAACCTCAACGAGGAAAAAACCCGCGGACGACTGTGGAAGTCGTCGCTGCACTATGATCGCCAAACAGGGACGATGTCCTTTGTTTCAGGTGTCGGGGATACAGTGATTACAATACAAATGACTTGAAATATAAAAATAACAAGTGTATTGAATGTAAAACTAGTGTGTCGTGTGCTAAGACTGCTGGTCGAGAGTATAAGTCGTGAGTCGAGAGCGATCACTTGAGAGATATTTCTTTGCTTCAGATGCTCTTGAGTACGCAGTGTGTGATTCAAAATTCGGGTCCCCGCAAATGATGACTTTGCCTTCAGATTTATAGTCTTCGAAACGCATTTAATGACTCCATGAATTCTTCTAGTAACGGTCGCAACGGTCTTTGTTGTTTAATGTTCATAACTGCTCTGTCGGTTTCGTCCGTTGGCCATAAATGTCGTTTGACCTGCATTAAATGAGGAAAACATAACAAAAGAATCGTACGTTAGTTGGTCGAGGTCGTGTGTTTCTACACGACGGTCGAGGTCGAGAGGTACGTTCGACTTTGGCTTTGGTCAAAGAGTAAAATGCTTATGATTTGACTTGTGTTTAGGGAGAAGTGTAATAAATGTTCTTAGTGCCTTGGTCGTAGTCGAGACTGGTGAAATTTTGCCCAAACAGTTTGCCCCCAAATTTTGAAAAAGTGGAGTGGCAAATTCAAATTTCAAAAGTTTTTTAAATTTTGCTAGTCGGACGTCCAGGGTCGTGACACGTGTAAAAAAACCTTTTCAGTTGCCTTGGAACTGGATCGGTCCAATTCTAACTGAATGGAAAGTCGAAAAGGGGATAAGGTCGTGACGTCATGCTGACGCGCGATCGTGCATAACAGCTGTATTTGCCAGGTGTCGACAATCTGTCGAGCATTCGACAAGGCGAGGACACGTGTCGAATATCGAGAGGCTCGACCTGACACGACTGTTTGCATAAATAGAGACCTTCGACGGATCTTTTCCTTTTACGATTTTAGAGAGATTGTAAGAGAGATTTTCTTTGATTTGCTTGCTGTTCTTCGCCGAATCTTTTCCAAACTTGCGAGAGATCTTCGACTTGTTAGAGATTCGAGGTTTAGAGCGCCTATAAAAGGTACAACTTTCCAGTCTTTGTATGCGCCGTAAGTCCATTGCTAGGAAACCTAAGAAGAACTGGGATATCTGAGGCTTTTCAGAGCGTCAAATCTTGTTAACCGGTCTATCGATGTCGACGGAGCCTAGGAGCGCCATTCAAGATCAAGATGATCTTGATAGTTTTAGGAATCTAGCGAGAATCCCTGCGGGGATCGCAGTGAGCAAAGCCGGTAAAATTCGGCCGGAGATGTGCCCTGAGGGGTACGTCGTAATATATCAAGATAGGATTCCACTGGCCATATTCGCCTTTAGCTAAGGCGTTTATGTGTGAGTTCGACCTGTCGCCAGGGCAACTGATGCCCCAGTTCTGGCGTGTAATTCTGGTTATCGAGAGACTTACTTTGCACTGGGTGTCGCCGATGAACTTAAAAGATATTTTGACCGCTTACCAGGTCAAGCCGGACACATATCGTCGCTACAGCTTATTTTCAAAGCATAAGGGCGACCGTACCTTGGTCCAGAAAACTGCGGTCAATGAGCGCAAATGGAAGACCAGGTACATCTTCGCGCGGGTAGAGACACTAGACCCTGACAGCGATTGGATTAGGTCCGGATGGAACATGGCGGGTGTTTGGGTAAAAAATCACACCCTCGGCCGACTTGGGAAATTCCTTCGACATGACCCATGGACATTGACTACCCCCGACCGACAAGGATAATACCCATTATTATCATATCTCAGACGTACGTTAAATAACCACTATAATTGACATATTGGGTCAGTAGTCATCTAATGATCGCACGTTGATACGTCACGTGTCGCACGTCGCACATCTCCAGTCACACGTCACTAAGTCTTATGTCACCAATTAAAACTCGTCGGTCTTACGTCGACAAGTCTCTTGTCGATTAGCCTTACATCGCTTTGGTCCAGCGACAGCATCGTCCTAACATCTTGGTCTTACGACCTAGTAGACTTACGACCTGATCTTGCGACATTATCATCCTAGTCATACGACATTTTTATAAGACTATCCTTATAATAAGATAAGGCCCGACAAAGGCCCAAAAAGCCTCTGTCGTCATTCTTAAAAGGTAAGTCGAGAGTTCCTCTCGACACTCGACCTCGACGTCGCCTGCTCCGCACGACCGTTGCATGAGATTATGCAACCTCGACCAACTAACGTTCACTATGACTGTTACGTTTGTTAAATGATTAATGCAGGAGTCAACACTCTTTATGAGCAACGGCTATAACCGACGAAGTCATTAACGAGCATTTAATCCCACATTGAAGACATCGACCGTTAAAAGACCAATCATCAAAGGAGCATTCAATGCCCGACATCGGTTATAAAGCGCGCCATAAAGGCACCATTAATAGCCGACGGAGGCTATAAAAAAGCCTATGCTGCAACCAATTCGGGGGGAGAACATAAAACACTGAAATCAAACACTCAAACTCCAAAACCAGAGCACTGAAGGCTAGAAGCACGCTGTGAACTCAAGAACACATGAAGAACAACACTTTCTCTCAAGTGATCGCTCTCGACGCACGACATCAGCCCTCGACCAGCAGTTCACACATTGTTTTCACACACGACAAACACTTGTTTTACATTTTAAACACTTGTACTTTACATTTCGAAGCATTTCCTTCATTTGTATTGTAATCATCGTACGACCGACACCAGTACCAAGGACATCGCCCCTGATTGGCGACCATAGTGCAGCGACGACATCCACTGTCGTCCGCAGGTTTTTTCCTCGTTGAGGTTTTTCCTGCGTCATCAAATCCCTTGTCTCCTTTATTTTTATCCTCGTCGCACGTTTCGTCGAAAGATTCTTTCTTTAGTTGTTTAAGTCCACATCGACCTTAAGTTGTCCCTTTGGTGCGATTTTTGGCATTAACAGTTTGGCGCCATCCGTGGGACCTCATCTAGAGAAAATCCTCGACAAACGTGCGCCTTACTAACGGTTTTTTGGAAGTTTCCTCTGTTCTCTGTTGCAGGAAAATGACAGATAAGAAAAAATGCTCGGTAGATGTATCGCATGTATCGCATCATCCGAAGGACTCGGGGGCTCGGAACGCCCGTTACAAAATGTGAAACACCATATTTCGATTTCAAAAGTCCTTGGAAAAAAGGCGCTTCTCGACTCCAAGTTACGGTAACTGTGACATCCCGCTTGGATGGAATGAGGTATAACAACCCTATATATATATATACTCCAAGTATATTTTCCTCGTTCAATTATTTTAATCTAAATGTTGATTTAAGTATCAAATGATCATTGGTCAAACCAACGACCACCCCCGATTTTACATTGCAGGCTCGCAAGATTATATAAATACAGGTCTTACGATTTACATAGTAAGAAACGAAAGTCTCTACGGCTTAAAACGCAGATCCTACGATATATACTCGTCGATAAAAGACGTCTCCCATTTTTTATCTTATGATCGCCAGCCATAACAAAACAGGTTAAAATTCTCGGTCGCCAATAAAAGCGACTCGCATGTCGAAATCTCATGATCGCTAGTCATTACATATGTCGTCAATAAAGACAACTTGTACATTGAATCTCGCAATCACCAGTCATGATTCCAAGGGACCAGAATACTCAAACCGACACTTTTGCAAACCTTGCGTATGCTTTGGTCGAACCAATACTCGACAGATTCCAATGACCCATCTGGCGATGTTATCCATCGAAAATGGCGATGTCATCCAGATGGAAGACCAAGAAGATAATTGGTCGAGCGACATCCGAAATTGTCTGCGACAAAGGATCCCAGTTCGTAATCAACAAGACTCGACAGTTCTGTGAAGACCGCGACATCAAGCTGATGACCTCGACACCCAGGGGCAAGCGGTCGATCGACATTTCAACAAGAACGTCACAACTAAGGTCTTTCAAGAAGGCGACTACGTCCTCCGCCGAGTGCTCCAAAGCACTCAAGAGCTCAATGCAGGTAAAAGGTCCTTATTATATCTCAGACGTCGTAGGTAAAAGTGCCTATCGGCTGCAAACCCTCGACAATCGAGATATCCCACGTAGCTGGAATGCAACACATCTAAAAAGGTATTTCTTTTAAAACCTTTTTTCTCATACACTTTTTAATCATCACGACGATTACTGACTTAAGCATCGGAGGGTCGTTGACTAGCCAACGACCAACCTCTAGCGTTGCTTTATCGTAGGATCGCACGGCATAAGTTATTAAGTCTATCATACGACTTCAGTAAAATCGCACGATATAAACAACCAGTTTTATTAGACAACTCGATTGTATAACTACAGGAACACGTGATTCAAGTTCATCGTATGATCAAATCACACGATCATAAGGTCTAGCAACCCCACAATCTAAGTTCTTCAACTTAGAAAAACTTCATGAATGAATGCTGTAATTGCATGCGCTTATGTTTGCTTATACGATTCAGGAATATAAAAGTCTTATGACTTATGTCCTAGTCGTTGTATTACAATGGATGCCCAAGTCGCACGACTTCTTGTTCATTTTTGTACTTAATGAATTTTTACAGTCGACATTACATCTGTCCATGACATGTACGAATCAGGTTCAATAGAAAGGTAAACTTTTTACCGACTATCGCTAAAGCGAAACTTACAACTAGCTAAAAATGCTAGACACAACGTATCATAGGTCTCTAGCGACCGTATCGGCTGTAAACGCCAGATCAAAGGTCTTTAACGACCAAATCGGCTCGAGCGCCAGAACATATGTCTCTAAACGACCGTATCGGCTGTGAACGCCAGACCACAGGACCACGTCGACCGAGAACACCAACCCGACGACATGGACCCCTGTCTCCTCGATAGGAAAGCGTTCCCTGAAAGATGGGAGCAAATATTTCCTCAGATGAGGAAACAACGTCGTCCCGTCTAGGACACCGACAACGTCGTCCCGTCTAGGACACCGACAACGTCGTCCCGTCTAGGACACCATCGGCCGATGACCCGTCCCCCTTGTCGGCAGACGCTGGGGATAACACCTTAGACACTGGCTTCGTCACTGTCGCTGGAAGCGCCGAACTTGCTGGTGTCGCTTCCATCGCACCAGAACGGCTGGATGACGCCCTCGCCTCTTTAGGCGTAACAACTCTCGACGAAACATCAGCCCGCGAAGACGGTTCCTTCAGGACTACCGTCCTTGTCTTCTTCAAGATTCCCGACCCAGCTGTCGGGGCATTCTTTCTCCTTTCCCGGCCTCGAAGGGCAAGCACAACTTGCGTCGCCTTCTTTGGCTGACCAAGTCAGTTTTTCTCTGATGATCTTAGCGAAAATAACACGTCTTCGTAGCAACGCATTTTACTTTAGTGCGAGATCTGAAATTCCACTGGCTTTGAAATTCAGATCTCGGGGGGCTAACTGTTCGGGTAAAAAATCACACCCTCGACCGACTTGGGAAATTCCTTCGACATGACCCATGGATATTGACTACCCCCGACCGACAAGGATAATACCCATTATTATCATATCTCAGACGTACGTTAAATAACCACTATAATTGACATATTGGGTCAGTAGTCATCTAATGATCGCACGTTGATACGTCACGTGTCGCACGTCGCACATCGCCAGTCACACGTCACTAAGTCTTATGTCACCAATTACAACTCGTCGGTCTTACGTCGACAAGTCTTTTGTCGATTAGCCTTACATCGCTTTGGTCCAGCGACATCATCGTCCTGACATCTTGGTCTTACGACCTAGTACACTTACGACCTGATCTTGCGACATTATCATCCTAGTCATACGACATTTTTATAAGACTATCCTTATAATAAGATAAGGCCCAAGAAAGGCCCAAAAAGCCTCTGTCGTCATTCTTAAAAGGTAAGTCGAGAGTTCCTCGCGACACTCGACACTCGACCTCGACGTCGCCTGCTCCGCACGACCGTCGCATGAGATTATGCAACCTTGACCAACTAACGTTCACTATGACTGTTACGTTTGTTAAATGATTAATGTAGGAGTCAACACTCTTTATGAGCAACGGCTATAACCGACGAAGTCATTAACGAGCATTTAATCCCACATTGAAGACAGCGACCGTTACAAGACCAATCATCAAAGGAGCATTCAATGCCCGACAACGGTTATAAAGCGCGCCATAAAGGCACCATTAATAGCCGACGGAGGCTATAAAAAATCCTATGCTGCAACCAATTCGGGGGGAGAACATAAAACACTGAAATCAAACACTCAAACTCCAAAACCAGAGCACTGAAGGCTAGAAGCACGCTGCGAACTCAAAAACACATGAAGAACAACACTTTTTCTCAAGTGATCGCTCTCGACGCACGACATCAGCCCTCGACCAGCAGTTCACACATTGTTTTCACACACGACAAACACTTGTTTTACATTTTAAACACTTGTACTTTACATTTCGAAGCATTTCCTTCATTTGTATTGTAATCATCGTACGTCCGACACCAGTACCAAGGACATCGCCTCTGATTGGCGACCATAGTGCAGCGACGACATCCACTGTCGTCCGCAGGTTTTTTCCTCGTTGAGGTTTTTCCTGCGTCATCAAATCCCTTGTCTCCTTTATTTTTATCCTCGTCGCACGTTTCGTCGAAAGATTCTTTCTTTAGTTGTTTAAGTCCACATCGACCTTAAGTTGTCCCTTTGGTGCGATTTTTGGCATTAACAGCGGGTAAGATTTTGGCTCTGGTCGAGCGTTTTTTATGTTGTCTGTATTGCTTTGCTTTTCGACTGACTTTCTTTCTCCGTCTTTTCAGATATTAATTTTGACGCCGTAAAGCCCGACGACGATTCCGGGACTAAAATCGAGAAGTTCTTGGAGATTAGTCCTGACGAACGATCGTTTGTCACACGCCACTTGGTCGACGAGGACGAGGACACGATTTTTCTGAGTGACAGGATACAGAGGGATCGAAAGGAGGAGGAGAAAGAAGAAGAGAAGGAGGAAGAGGAGACTGAGGAGGGAAGGAGGGAGGAAGAGTCGATAGTGGTAGAGATGACTGGTAAGTGTACCTTTATTTGTTCGACATGCTTCTTCCATCGTTTCAGTCGCCTAATTGTCCTTTTTTCTTTTTTTCATAGGAGAATCTCAACAAGAACCCCAACAGGAATCCCAACAGCCGCAACCGAAAATGCCGTCTAAGATGGCTAAGAGGGCGGCTCAGGCCGAATTGGCTCAACAGGCGAGGGAAAGAAGGATGGAAGCCTCGACAGCCGGGTCGAGGGTCCTTAAGAGAAAAGAGGCTCCGACAACTGGGTCGGGAGTCCTCAAGAGGACGAGGACGTTCGTCCGGAGGGAACCGTCTTTGAAGACGGGCGGCTCATCGAGAGTCGTCTCGCCTGAGCAGGCGAAGGTGTCGACCGCATCTGTCGAGAAGACTTCCGACACGGTCGATGTTAATGCCAAAAATCGCACCAAAGGGACAACTTAAGGTCGATGTGGACTTTAACAACTAAAGAAAGGAATCTTTCGACAAAGGCGTGCGACAAAGACAAAAATGTAAATGAGACAAAGGATTTGATGACGCAGGAAAAACCTCACTGAGGAAAAAACCTGCGGACGACAGTGGATGTCGTCGCTGCACTATGGTCGCCAATCAGGGGCGATGTCCTTGGTGTTCCGGGTGTCGATCGTACAGAGATTACAATACAAATGAAGAAAAGACTTCGAAATGTAAAGTACAAGTGTTTGGAATATAAAAACAGTGTGCGTCGTGTGTGAAAACAGTGTATAAACTGTTGGTCGAGAGCGATAGTCTTGCGTCGAGAGTGATCTTCTATGAATGATCTCTTTGCTTCGAATGAATATTCTTCGAGTGTTTGTGTTTGCTTCTGTTGTTCGATGCTCTTGTTCTATCTCTCTCTGTGTTATTCGGTGTGGATCAGGTGTCTTGAACTGATGATTGAGCTGGGATTTTATAGTCTTCAGATGACTTTAATTGAATCTTTAAGTGCCTTGAAGATTGTTTGTAACGGTCGTCGTCTTCAATGTGAGTTTGGATGCTCATAACTGATTTCGTCGGTTATAGCCGTTTGTCCATAAATGACTTTGACTCCTGCATTAAACATTGAAACAAATATAACAGTTTGTATAACGCGTTAGTCGGTCGAGGTCGTACGGTTTTATGTGACGGTCGTGCGGAACGGGCGACGTCGAGGTCGAGTGTCGTGAGGAACTCTTGACTTACCTTTTAGGAGGGATGACAGAGGTTCTTAGGGTCTTCGTCGGGACCTTATCTTAATACAAGGTATAACTCATGACATGCGTCTTACCTTTTCTGGTCGTGGTCGAGACCTGTGAAATTTTGCCCAAACAGTTTGCCCCCAAAATTTGAAAGTAGGATGGCAAATTCGAATTTTAAAATTTGCTCGTCGGGTGCTAGGGTTCTGCATTAAAAATACCTTGGTTGTTTCGGAACCGAATTGGTTTAATTATAACCGAGCGAGAAGTTGAAAGGGGAACGAGGTCGTGACGTCATGCAGACGCACGTTTATGCTTACCAGCTGTCTTTGACAGGTGTCGACGATCCCTGCAGTCATATGAAGGGACGATGGCACGTGGCGATCATCTAAGGGATCCGATCGTTTGCATAAATAGGGATCATAATGGATCATTTCCTTTTATATCCTCTTGAAAAGTTTCTTAGTGTGGAATTTTTCTTTGATCCCTTGTTGTTCTTTGCTCAATACTTTTCAAAATTTTCGAGTGTTCATACGAGGTATAGCTTCTCGATTCCTCTCAGGCCTTCCAAGATTGATGGCTCTTTGAGAATGATTATGTTCGAGAAGACTCTGATTGCGATAGACACGACGTTCGTGGATCTTGCGCATCTGGCGACGATGTCTTCTGCTGCCGCGTCGACCCTTTCATCAGTCGACATGGGCGAGGGTGTAATGACGGGAGAGAGTGAGGAGGAAGTCATGATGATCAACTTTACGTTGTCGTCGATCCTCTTGGCTGACTGTGTCCTTGACGGGACGAAGTCATTTCCGCATCTGGGGAAATATCAGCTTCTATCTTTCAAAGAGCGCTTTCAAAAGATCTCCATCGAAGAGACGGGATCGTGTTTAGCTGGACTAGCGTTCTTTGTGAGTTTTTCTTCCCAAGCTCGTGTTCCCAATGTTTCCTCCGAATGTTTGCTTAACATACCCCTTTTGTAGATGTTTCAATCTCCTTTTGTTAGATACGCGAAGATAGAGGAGATGTTGGACTGGAAGTCGACCGTCGAGAAGATCATATTCCTTCCTCTAACATTAACATTAATCTTAAGGGCCGCATTCTTAAATGTCGCAGCGTAGGGTGTCACCTAACATACTCGTTTGATCCTTGCATTAGCTTCTTAGCGCATTTTCGGGTGTGACGAGGATTCGAAGGTCGAGACTGAGCATACGATCGACGTTCCTCTCTAGATTTAGGAAATGCTATGTCTTTTCATGTCTCGACCGTTGGTGGTCGAACCATTTTAACTTTGTACACTCGACCGTCGGTCGATCCTATGTAATCGTACGTTTCGTAAATGAATTTCATCCTTCTGTCGAATTTTTATTCCGATTTATATATGTCGTAGATAGATGTAATATCAACTGTGTAACTTTGTTAAGTATAAAACGAGCGAAGAATCGTGCGACTTAGGCATTCATAGCAATATAACGATTGAAATATCATACGTTTGACTTGTAATGATAGGCTCAATTATTGACGTGTTAGAACGTACAAAATTTTTCTGAATTCAGAAACTCAGATCGAGAGGTCGCTCAAACCTTATGATCGTGTAACCAAATTTCATGATGAAATTTGAATCATGTGCCCCTGTAGTAAAACAATTAAGTTGCATGAGAGAAAAATGATTCTAGAAAAAAATACTTTTTCAAGTGCGTAGCATTCCAACTGCGTGGGATTTCTTGATTGTCGAGAGTCTGGAGTCGATAGGCTCCTTCACCAACGACTTCGGAGATGCGGTAAGGACCTTCCCATTTAATGGAAAGTTTACCAGCATTGAGCTCTTGAGTGTTTTGGAACACTCGACGGAGGACGTAATCGCCTTCTTGAAAGACTTTGACTTTGACGTGTTTGTTGAAATGCCGCTCGACTACTTGCTTCTGAGAGGCCATTCTGATCAAGGCTGACTCTCTAAGCTCTTTGAGGGCGTCGATATCATAATTTAAATCAATCATGTTGTGGTCGACGAAAGTATGCCTCGAAGTTGGGAGCTGGACTTCGATTGGCAGGACTGCTTCGCAACCGTAGACGAGAGAGAAAGGGGTTTGTCCTGTGGATGTGCGCGGTGTCGTGCAATTTGCCCATAGGACTGAAGGGAGTTCTTCGACCCTTCTTCCTTTTGCAGCTTTTAACCTTTTCTTGATCGAAGCTATAATGGTCTTATTACTTGATTCAGCAAGTCCGTTCGCCTGAGGGTATCTGGGAGTCGAGGTTGTTAACTTGATACTCCTGTCTTCGCAAAATTGTTGGGTCCTGTCGCTTATGAATTGGGATTCGTTGTCACAGACGATTTCGGATGGAATCCCAAATCTGCATATGATGTTAGTCTGGATAAAAGAGATGACTTACTTGTCCCTGATTTGGGAAAAAGCAGTCGCCTCCACCCACTTGGAAAAATAATCGGTAAGTACGAGGAGGAATACCCTTTGCCCCGTGGCCGGGGGTAGTTTGCCAACAATATCTATTCCCCATCTCATGAAGGGCCATAGGATGAGTGTCGAGTGCAAAGGTTCAGAGGGTTTATGTGACATACATGCATGTCGCTGACAAGGGTCACAGTTCTGGACGTACTTGACGGCGTCTTGTCGCAATGTTGGCCAAAAATACCCTTGTCGAGAGATACGATTAGCCAAACTGCGACCACCGGAGTGATTGCCACATTCGCCTTCGTGCATCTCGTGAAGGATTTTTTGGACCTGACTCTTGCTAATGACGCATCTTAGATTTAATCCTGTCGATGATCGTCGATAGAGCTTATCTCCAATTATGGTATATTTAGATGCTTTGAATCTGATCTTCCAGGCTTCTATCTTGTCTTCTGGGAGTTGGTCGTGCATAAGGAAATTTCGGATGTCGCACGGCCAATTATCTTCTTCTTCTTCGATCTGGACGACGTCAATGTTGTCGATAGACGATGTCGCCAGATGGATCATGGGAATAACGTCGAATATAGGTTTGACCAGAGCAGACCCAAGATTTGCCAAAGCGTCGGCCTGAGTATTATGGTCTCTCGGGATTTGTTCGATAGAAAATGTTTTAAACATTTTTGATTTTTCTTTTGCTACCTTCAGGTACGCTGTCATTTTTGAATCTTTGGCCGCGAATTCTCCATTCATCTGGTTCACGACCAGGAGAGAATCTCTTTTGACATGTAGCGCGGTTGCCCCCGAGTCGTGAGCCATATTCATCCCTACGATCAGGGCTTCGTACTCGGCTTCGTTGTTGGTGGTTTTGAAATCGCATCGAACTGAGTATACCATCTTGCCCCCCTGTTGCGACTTTAAGACGATGCCTAGTCCTGAGCCTCTAATGTTGGATGATCCATCGACGTGTAAGATCCAGGACACGTCGTCGTGAGTCGCCACAGTTGATACCTCGAGCTCTGCTTCTTTCTCCAATTCAGGGCTGAAGTCAGCAATGAAATCGGCCAAGGCTTGCGACTTGATCGCGGTCCTGGGCTTGAAGTCAATGTCGTAGCTATTGAGATATATGCTCCATTTTGCTAAGCGACCTGTCAACTCAGGTTTTCTTAAGACAGACTTAAGAGGGAAGTTAGTTATGACATTAATGGGATGCGACTCAAAATAATGTCGCAGTTTTTTAGCAGCTGTGACCAGCGACAAGAGCAATTTTTCCATAGAGGAATACCTGGTTTATTCGTCCAGAAGAGATTTACTTACATAATAGATTGGCAGTTGCTGCTTTTCATCTTCTCGTGTTAGGACGGCACTTACCGCGTTTGGACTAACAGCCATATATAGTTGTAAGATTTCATGGTCGCGAGGCTTCGACAGTAAGGGAGGCGACGTCATGTAGTTTTTGAGCTTTTGCAATGTCTGTTCATGATCGTCGGTCCAGTCGAAGCCTTTGTTCTTCCTGAGGACGTTGTAAAATAGATGACATTTATCTGAAGATCGGCAGATGAACCTGTTTAGAGCTGCTACCCGACCAGTGAGCCTTTGGACTTCTTTGAAATTCCGAGGAGATTTGATCTCGACAATGGCTTTGATCTGGTCGGGATTGGCTTCGATGCCTCGGCGAGTGACCATATAGCCCAGGAATTTCCCAGCGCTGACACCGAAAGAACATTTCGTCGGGTTGAGCTTCATGCTATACTTTCTAAGGATATTAAACGATTGCCTCAGATGTTCGACATGGTCGATCGCTTGTTTTGACTTGACCAGCATGTCGTCGATATACACTTCCATCGTGTCGCCGAGATGGTCTTTAAACATTTTATTCACTATACACTGGTAGGTAGAACCTGTATTTTTTAGTCCGAAAGGCATAACTTTATAACAGTAAATACCTCAGTCAGTCATAAATGCGGTTTTTTCTTGGTCCTCGACGTGCATTAAGATTTGATTGTATCCGGAATAGGCATCCATGAACGTCAGTAGTTCGTGCCCAGCTGTCGCATCGACCATGGCATCGATATGAGGTAATGGAAAAGGATCTTTTGGACAGGATTTATTGAGATCTGTGAAGTCGATACAGACCCTCCACTTTCCGTTCTTCTTCGCTACCACCACGACGTTAGCAAGCCAGTCGGGGTATTTTACCTCTCGAATCTTCCCTGTCTTGAGAAGATTGTCGACTTCGTCATTTATCACTTTATTCCTTTCAGGAGCGAATTTCCGTCGCTTCTGCTTAATAGGTTTGAATGATGGGTCGACGTTGAGCTTGTGAGAGATGACGTCAGGATCTATGCCAACCATATCTTCATGCGACCAGGCGAAACAATCAGCATGTTCCTGCAAAAAAGATATTAACTTTCCCTTAAGACAAGGATTGAGAGACGACCCGATTAAGATTTTTTGGTCAGGCTTGCTTGAGTCTAGAACGACTTCCTCGAGGCGATAATCGTTGACTGTTTATCTTGTACATTTTTGAGCTCCTCATGTGCTGGGACAACGACTTGTTCGTTATTCGCCATTTTCCTGCAACTGAGAATAGAAGAAACTCCAAGAAAACGTAAGTAGGACGCACGTTTGTCGAAGATTTTCTCTAGATGGGGTCCCACGGATGGCGCCAAACTGTTAATGCCAAAAGTCGCACCAAAGGGACAACTTAAGGTCGATGTGGACTTTAATAACTAAAGAAAGGAATCTTTCGACAAAGGCGTGCGACAAAGACAAAAATGTAAATGAGACAAAGGATTTGATGACGCAGGAAAAACCTCAACGAGGAAAAAACCTGCGGACGACAGTGGATGTCGTCGCTGCACTATGGTCGCCAATCAGGGGCGATGTCCTTGGTGTTCCGGGTGTCGATCGTACAGAGATTACAATACAAATGAAGAAAAGACTTCGAAATGTAAAGTACAAGTGTTTGGAATGTAAAAACAGTGTGCGTCGTGTGCGAAAACTGTGTATAAACTCTTGGTCGAGAGCGATAGTCTTGCGTCGAGAGTGATCTTCTATGAATGATCTCTTTGCTTCGAATGAATATTCTTCGAGTGTTTGTGTTTGCTTCTGTTGTTCGATGCTCTTGTTCTATCTCTCTCTGTGTTATTCGGTGTTGATCAGGTGTCTTGAACTGATGATTGAGATGGGATTTTATAGTCTTCGGATGACTTTAATTGAATCTTTAAGTGCCTTGAAGATTGTTTGTAACGGTCGTCGTCTTCAATGTGAGTTTAGATGCTCATAACTGATTTCGTCGGTTATAGCCGTTTGTCCATAAATGACTTTGACTCCTGCATTAAACACTGAAACAAATATAACAGTTTGTATAACGCGTTAGTCGGTCGAGGTCGTACGGTTTTATGCGACGGTCATGCGGAACGGGCGACGTCGAGGTCGAGTGTCGTGAGGAACTCTCGACTTACCTTTTAGGAAGGATGACGGAGGTTCTTAGGGTCTTCGTCGGGACCTTATCTTAATACAAGGTATAACTCATGACATGCGTCTTACCTTTTCTGGTCGTGGTCGAGACCTGTGAAATTTTGCCCAAACAATTGACACGACACCCGTTGATCCTGCGCATCCGGCGAAATCGACGAGGTCTCCTGCTGCCGCGTCAAGCCCCGGTGAACTTTACGTTGCCGGCGGATTTCATGACGGACAATGTCCTGGACGGGACGAGTTTGTTCCCCCATTTGGATAAATTTCAGCTCCCCTCTTTCAGGGAGAGTTTCAACGGGTGCTCTATCGAGAGCTCGGGGGCTTATGTCGCCGGAATGGCGTTTATGGTAAGTCTATCTTTCAAGACTTTGTTTTTCGTTGTCGTTATCATTGTCGATGTCGTTGTCGTTTGTTTATTGTAGTTGGCGTTTGTCGTTGTCAGATATTTTTACTAACGAGTTTATATGTTTCAGACGTTTCAGTCTGCACTGGCCCTGCAAGCCGAGATGGTGAAGATGGAAGGTCTAGTGTCCTCTACCATTAAGAAGGAGGATGCGATGTTGGCGAGGGAGAGATCTGCCCTGGCGCGTGTCGAGGAGATGTCGATAAAACTTGACGATGCCCTGAACGAGCTGGAAGCCGTCGGACACGTGAGGGACAACGTGAACTATCGTCTGAAGGAATCCTTCTCTGTGATTGCAGATCAGAGAGAGGAGCTGGACAGGATGCAAGCATCCTTGGACATGAAGGAGAAAGAGGTCGAGGAGTCCAAGTCCAAGGTGGCGGTCCTGGAGAAGGGGGTGAGGGAGCTCAAAGATGAGGTTGCGTCTACCTTTGCCCTTGCTCTTTTAACAGCTCGGGCAGCGATCATGCGGCAATACTTATCGGGGAAGAATCCCCTCGCGTCTGCAACTGAGGAGCTAGCCTTTTTCCTAGCCAAGGTCGGGACCGACAGGGATCTCGACTCCGACAATAAGAAGGAGGCTGAGGAAGAAGAGGTTGTGGACGAGGGCCTCCAGGGCGAAGTTTTGGGCAAGGATGCTGCTGACGCTCCTTCTAGTCCTTAGAGGATTTGGTTTTTTGTCTTTAGCTTTGAATGCTCGACCGTTGGTGGTCGAGTTACTTTTAGATGTAATCGCTCGTTTATGAATGAAACTTTGTTTTTCTGCTAAACTTGTGTATTTATTTTGATTCGCATTTGCCATAGATAGGTACATTATCAACTGTCAAGTATAGAATAAACAAGGAATCGTGCGACTTAGGCATCCATTGTAATTACAAATCCTAGCACACGAGTTATAAGTCTTTTATACTTTAACATCACGTTTGGCAAATATAAATACAGACGATCAAAGCATTCACCCAGAACATGAAATTTCTATAGGTTTAAGAAACTCAGATCGGGGGTTGCTAGACCTGGGTAATCGTAGGATTATATCATACGATAAGACTTGAGTTGTGTGTTCCTGCAAAATAATCAAGTCATAGAATCGAACACTTATGTCATGCGATCTTGCGAGATTAAAGCCGTGTAGTAGATTTTGCGATCTTATGTCGTGCGATCTGCGATAAAAAAATGTCAGAGGTTGGTCGTTGGCTAGCCAACGACCCTCCGATGCTTAAGTCAGTAATCGCTGTGGTAAAAAATCGGATGAAAAATAGAAAAGAACTTAGAAGACATACCTTTTCTGATGTGCCGCATCCCCACTATGTGGGACGTCTCGATTATTGATACCATCTTGCCCCCCTGTGGTGACTTTAAGACGATATACGAAATCTAGGATATGTCGTCGTGAATCGCCACAGTAGACACGTCAATCTCTTCGTGCGACCAGGGAAAAAACAATCGATATGTTCCTGTAAACAAGATATTAGTCTGTCTTTAGGGTAGAGATCGAGAGACGAACCTGTCAAGAATTTCTAGTTGAGTTTGCTCTGGTCTATGATGATTTCCTTTACGCAATAGTCGTCAGCTGTTCTAGGAATATCCTGGACCTGCAACCACTGTATGGCTTATTTCAATGGCTTCAGAGTGGTCATATAGCAATCACGAGCGACTTTCGGCTCACTTTTGATCTCCTAGATTCCCCACGGCGTAGGGAACTTCATAATTTGGTGATACGTCGAGGGAACGGCTTTCATTTCATGGATCCATGGTCGACCTACGATGATGTTATAGGCCGACGAGCAATCAATAACGCTGAACTTGGTCTGCTTGTTGATTCCTCCAGCATAGACATGCAAGATGATCTCTCCGAAGGTATTCGTCGCTTCTCCATTGAAACCGACAAAGGTTGTCGAACGTCGGGTGATTTTCGATCGATCGATTCCCATGGCCTTGATGGTGTCAAAAAAAATGACGTTCGCTGAACTGCCTCCATCGACTAAGACTCGTCGGGTTAAACAATTACCAATCGTGAGTTGAATGATCAACCCGTCATGATGCGTCTGATATGAATCACCGAGGTCGTCTTGGTCGAACACGATCTTCATAGCTTCCAACTCCAGATCCCCTTTGGGTCTTGATGAACGCGGGATAGGTCGATCGTCAGGTGCTTGGCTGGTGTGACGTTTGGCTGCGGAATAGGTCAGACCGCACACGTCAGAACCACCAGTGATGCAGTTGACGACCTTTGCGTGTTCGGGGGTAGGCGGTCGATGGTCGTTAGCGGGAGTAACGACGTCATCGATGATATCTTTGAGATTTCCTTTCGAGACATGATACGCTAGCTTCTTTTTGAGAGCTATGCAATCATCTGTCGCATGACCATGGTCGACATGGAAGTTGCACCACTTCGACTTATCTTTCTTGGCGTCATCTTGATCAGATTTCTTCGGCCAACGGATGGTCGCTTGGGCCGACTTCAGAGCTTCGACCAAGTCTTTAGTGGTCCCTTTGAATCCGTATGAGGATATCTTGGGGTACTGAGGAAATTTGGTCGCGGTCTTGGCTTCCGCTTTTGTCTTGAATCGGACGTTCGAGATTTGGCGCGCGGGTTCTATGTTGATTGCCTTTGTCTTGAACTCTGGTTTCTTTACACCCAACGACCTCTTGTCGTCGGTATGCTTACGACGAAAGGTTGCATCGTCCTCTACCCTCATATACGCTAGGGTTCGAGCTCGGACGTCTTCAAAAAATTCTGGAGGATACTTGGTCAAATCAGTGTATAAACCTGAACTGTCGTCTAGACCACGTTTATAAGCTTCGATTGCGGTCTTGACGTCACAGTTGCAGACACTAATCATTTCTGCATTGAATCTATTGAAGTAGCTCCGAATAGACTCATTAGCTTTCTGCACGACATAATACAGGTCACTGATCTGCTTCTCCATCTTGCGACAGCTGGCGAATTGCTAGGAGAATTGATTGACCAACTCAGCGAACGACCCGATGGACTTGGGTTTGAGATTGATCAACCATTGGAGGGCAGGACCAGTGAGAGTCGCCCCAAAGCTCTTGCACATGCATACTTCTTGATACATGTGTGGGATCGAGACCGTCCACATGAGCTGCTTATACTGCACGATGTGCTCCGTTGGATCGGTCACCCCTGAATATTTGGGCGTGAAGGCGGGGATGTTGAATTTTTTGGGACGTTGACTTTCGCGCTCTTGTCGATGAAAGGCGACGCCTGAAATCCTGAGCGAGGCTCGACGTCGACGGGTACGGTTGCCCCGGGTAGCTTAGCGAGTAGGGACAGGACACGCTCATTTTGATCTTCTAGCATCTTTAATCGCTGGGCGACAGGGTCGTTAGGATCGAAATTAGCACCTGTCAGGGGATCAACACCTGAACTGGTGCCATTACCATACGACGAGCCATTGGCGTCCCCGTTGAAAGGGACGAAATATGGCTGCAACCCGTTCTGAAACTGCTGCGACCCGTTGTGAAACGGCTGCGACCCGTTTTGCATAGATGGAGGCCTGATATACTGAGGAGGAATATGCCCAGACTGGGGATTTGGGTTGAACGATCCTGGCTGCTGGCTCTGCGCGAACGGACCTAGCTGCTGATTCTGCATGAATGGACCTGCTCCTGGATTACGGACGAACGGAGCCGAACCAGGTTACGGACGAACGGAGCGGATCCTGGATTCTGACCGAACGATCCTTGACCTGGATTCTGAACGAATGGATTTGGACCGTTCTGTGGTCCGAAGGGATTCCTTAGTCGCACGATTTCCTCGGCTGCTCTTCGACTCTGCTCAGCCATGGCATTGATTTTGATTTCGCGCCACTTCCAACTCTTGGTACATCTGGGCAATGACCTGCTCTGGATTTCCAGGGGCTGCCATTTTCCTGAAATAGAAAAAGAGGACACTACAAGAAACCGTTAGTAAAACGCACGTTTGTCGAAGATTTTCTCTAGATGGGGCTCCACGGTGGGCGCCAAACTGTTAATGCCAAAAATCGTCCAGAAGGATAACTTAAGGTTGATTGTGGAGCTTTAACAACTAAAGAAAGGAATCGTTCGACAAAACAGTGCGTTGAAGACATAAAACGTAAAAGAGACAAAGATTTTGATGACGCGGGAAAAACCTCAACGAGGAAAAAACCCGCGGACGACTGTGGAAGTCGTCGCTGCACTATGATCGCCAAACAGGGACGATGTCCTTTGTTTCAGGTGTCGGGGATACAGTGATTACAATACAAATGACTTGAAATATAAAAATAACAAGTGTATTGAATGTAAAACTAGTGTGTCGTGTGCTAAGACTGCTGGTCGAGAGTATAAGTCGTGCGTCGAGAGCGATCACTTGAGAGATATTTCTTTGCTTCAGATGCTCTTGAGTACGCAGTGTGTGATTCAAAATTCAGGTCCCCGCAAATGATGACTTTGCCTTCAGATTTATAGTCTTCGAAACGCATTTAATGACTCCATGAATTCTTCTAGTAACGGTCGCAACGGTCTTTGTTGTTTAATGTTCATAACTGCTCTGTCGGTTTCGTCCGTTGGCCATAAATGTCGTTTGACCTGCATTAAATGAGGAAAACATAACAGAAGAATCATACGTTAGTTGGTCGAGGTCGTGTGTTTCTACACGACGGTCGAGGTCGAGAGGTACGTTCGACTTTGGCTTTGGTCAAAGAGTAAAATGCTTATGATTTGACTTGTGTTTAGGGAGAAGTGTAATAAATGTTCTTAGTGCCTTGGTCGTAGTCGAGACTGGTGAAATTTTGCCCAAACAGTTTTGACACGAGGAACACGTGTAATATTATTGTCCACATGAAATGTTGCACTCCTAGAACTAGTTATATGTTTAAGGACTCACCACCCTGATTTTCTCATCAAGTCTGCATGACTTAGAATGCTGGAGAATTTACATCATAAGGATTTGATGATTATTGAATATGTATAGAGATTAATGTAGAGTTTCCTATACCCCATGTGTATATATAAAATGGTCTCGTAGAATGATAAAAGTTGTCATCAAAAGAATATAGATGGTAGCTAAGGCATTGGTTATGCGCACCAATTTATCCACATCTGCATGGGGTTATGCAATATTACATGCAACTTTACTTATTCGTGTTTAGACCCACAACCAACCAACCAATCTCATGCGTACCAGTTGGTAACTGGATATAAGCCTAATGTTTTACATTTACGTATGTTTGGTTGTGTTGTATATGTGCCAATTACGCCCCCACAACGTACCAAAATGGGTCTTAAAGACGATTCATCTAATGTTGGATATGAATTCCCAACAATTATCCGCTAATTAGAACCCTTGACGAGTGATCTCTTTACCGTTAGATTTACGGGTTGTCACTTTGATGAGACAACCTTCCCGTCGTTAGGGGGAGATAGGAAAAAGGATTTTCCATGGGAACGACAGGAAGTGTCATTAAATATTTCAACCGTGTCTCATTTTGATCCCCAAAACTTCACAACGTAAAGTTGAAGTCAAACAAATCAGACTCGATACCTGATACGTTTAATATTATCTAGAAGTGACAAAATCACATATACGAGCTGCAAATATACTTGCAAGGTCAAAAGTCCCCAAATAAGGGCACAACGTCGCAGGAAGTACGTTGCAATCACACGTGGTGGAGGTGTGGTTGAGGTCATAGCTCCCAAAAGGAAATGGGGGAAGCTACTTGGTTCGATAGATACTCATCTAAAGGAAGAGAAAAGTAAGGCACAACTATTTATCATCAATACATGAGATCATCTCTGATTAAATCTATGTCTATGAATCATTACTGGAGGACGCTCCGAAGTTAATACTGATTCCAGAGATCAAAGAAATCTCAAATGAATATGAGTCGATGGACAGATCATACATACTCAATGATGATATAATTGCATATATCGTTGCTTATGAGATAACAAAGCACAATGTCATCGAACCATGCTCAGTTGAAGAATGTCAACAAAGAGCAAATTGGCCTAAACGAAAAGAAGTAATCCAGGATAATTATTTGACAAATGAACATGTATTTGGTTCGGTAGTGCTAACCGACCAAGTGTAAAGTCTGTATGACATAGATAAATCATTTGTCAGGGAAGCGTAATGAGAATACTTAAGTCATAATATATAAGGCTCTCATTTGGCGCAAGGTTTCTCACAACGCACTGGATTGACCACAATAAGACTCACTCTCTCGTGATGGACAACATTCTGCTAGTTAATTAGCCAAGTAGTTTCCGAAGGACTGGAAATTGCAACTCAACGATGTAGTTACTACATATCTCTATGGGGATCTAAATTCAGAGATATATAAAAGTGCTTGATGGCATTATACTGATATCAAGTAACTCTAAACCATGAAATTCATTTACAATAAAATTGAAACACTCACTTTATAGATTAAAGCAATATATGCGGATGTGGTATACCCGCCTGAGTGAATACTTGATTGGGAAACGATATATAAGAACGATGAACTGTGCCCTTGCGTATTTGTTTAGGAAAAGAAAGTTCCAGATTTTCATAGTAGCCTCTATATGTCGATGTTATGAACATAATAGACACTCTTGATGAAATAAGAGAAAACACAAGCTATTTGAAATTTGAATTTGAGATAAAAGATCTTGGGAAAACTTGGTTTTATCTAGATACTTGAGCTACGACACCGAGTTTGTGGAATATTGATCCACCGATCCGCATATGTCTAGAAAATGATCAGGCGACTTAATATAGACAAAGCGCATCCGACTAGCACTCCCATGATCGGTCAAAGTGTTGGATATAAGGAAAGATCCATTTTGTCTAAAGGATAAGGATGAAGAGGTGTTGGGAGCTGGAATTCCATACCTAAGTACAATAGGCGCATTATTGTACTCAACATAATACACTTGACCGTATATTGTACTTCCCACTGAACTTGTTAGCTAGATTTAGCTCAACGCCAACGCAACGTCATTGGAATGATGTCAAATTAATCTTTTGGCACCATTGATGTGGGCCAATACTTTCCCTATGGAGAAATTTGGATTGATAATGGAACTTAAATACCTATTTAGATTGTGAGCTGCAAAAGTACTAGCTCTTATAGAAAAACACCAAACAATGTCTTGGTATATATTTGTTGATATTAGATATATGTTCAACTCATATAAAGGTTGTTCCCAAATTGGCTAAGGAATTATCATATGGAACATGCCGATTGCTTGGAAGTAAACTAAGCAAACCCTTAATAGCTACATTCTTAAATTATCAAGAATATTACTCTCCATGATACTATTCAAGAGTGTATATGGTTAAGGACTATCATTACACATATAAGATGAGCTAGTAATTTTGAGTTTAACCACTATACAACTTGCATGTATGAAAATAATGCATCATGTATCGAAGAAATGAAAGTAAGATATATCAAGGGTTATAACACAAAGCATAGCTTAAGTTTTATATAATCAATTCTCCTCAAGATTAAAGTGAAACTGAATAAGATGCGAAGAAAATGTGACATGTTTGTTTACCAAATCAATACGTAAAACCATATTTGGGAAACATGTAGAAAGTATTAAAATGAAAATGTTTTAAACCTCCTTTGATTAATGCACGAATCAGAGGGAGTAGTAGACAAAAGGGGGAGTCTACTATGTGTGTAATATTGGTATGTTGTGCTCTTTCCTTCAACCAAGGTTTTATTTTTCACATTGAGTTTTGTTCCTTGGGTTTTTATTTTGGCGTAAGGTTTTAACGAGACAACAATTGTGCACCATCACTCCTTTAACTCGGCACAAGGGGGAGTGTTGTAGGATAATTGTGTCGTCGTCTAAAAGATATGGCGATATAGATAGAGATAAACATATTAGAGATAGATTAGAACTGATATCTCTCGTAGTTATCTACTTGTATACCATCCCTATTTAAAGGGGCTTTTGATTAATGAGAATCCGATGTTTTCCTTATCTCTATTTACCGTTCTATTACTCTTTTCCTTTAACATATCTAAGATTTTATACCATATACCAGTCAACATTATTTGGTATTAATTTTTTTTGGTTGATACTGGTTTTGTATCAATTTCAAATTACATGTGTGAAAATCTTGTCATTTTGTTCAAATTTTGAATGACATCTTGAGTTTGTAGGTAATACATATAGGGTGCGTTTGGTACGCAGACAGGATGTGACATGACGGAACATTTGTTTAGCGTTTGGTAGACAGAACTGGACAGAACAGAACATATAACATTAGATAAAATACAATAAATAAAATTTAAAGAATGAATAAAATATAAAATAGAATGTGTATTTGATGTTTTAGAAGAAAATTAACCACAAGGGTTGTGGCGTACTGGTTATGGCCTTGGGGGATGTGGTGGAATATCACATCTGGCCAGTGTATTGAAATGAAATGTTATAAACTTTGACCACTTGTTTGTTGACAGACATTGTTAGAAAAATTTGAATCTTTTGTTTGCTTCACATATTTAGCTTTGGAATTGGAGTGAAATATTGGCAAATGACCAAATACTCTTTTTGAAAATTTTGAAACCGAAACTCAACTTTGTGGTTCGGATCGATAGCGGTCGACGGTGGTTGACAGTGGTTCAGAAATGTGGTTTAGATCGGTGGTAGTTGGTGGTGGGCGGTGATTCAGATAGGTGGTGGTCAGCGGTGGTTCAGATCGATGGTGGTCGGTGGTGGTTCAGATCGATGGTGGTCGACAATTTTTCAGATTGGTAGTTCAAAACGGTGGTGTAACACCCCGAACTTTTGAGTAAGCTCTTTATTCCTTTTCCTCAAGTATTTAATTGTGTAATTCTCGTATGAAACTCTACGTACTTGTTACGGGGACAAAAACCCGTGTTTGCATGGAATACCTTGTTGTACATTCCGAGGTGGCATGGTTTTGAGGGTGATATGGCGATCAGCGATGTAGTAAGCGAGAGTCGTTGTTTGGATCCAATCGGCTCGCGGTACAGTTTGGGCGAGAGTGTCAGGGTCACTCTCGCGTGTCACAATCGCCGAAGAAGGCCAAGCCGCACCCCTCCACTTTCGGTACATTTTGGGCGAGAGTGCCAAGGTCACTCTCGCGGTGTCACTATCGCCGAGAGCCCACGAGAAGCAGTTGGTACCTAGCGGTACATTTCCAACGAGAGTGTGCGGCGAGTATGCCAAGTCACTCTCGCACATCACTATCGCCGGACGGGTTCCAGCTTTAAATAGAAGCGCATGTCGGGACTTTTTAGGGCTGATCAGATTTTTGAGTGAGGAACCGTTTTTCTGCTTTTTGGAAGGCGATTTTTCCTCCCACTTCACATACCCTCGTTAACTTCTTCATCCACTAACGTTGAATGCATTTAATACTTGCATCTAGGGTTTCTACACTACTTATTGCAATATTCTAAGGGTATCTCCAAGTCTCAAGAGCTAGGGTGCAAGTTCTCCTCTTAGGGTTTTCATCAAAAATATAGGGTTTCTCTTACAACCCTAAGGGTGACTCTCTCTTAACTCACAACTCTTAGTTTAATGTTTTTTTGAGTGTCTAAATGTGTTCTTGACATCATTTTGGAGTTTGATGAAAACTAGGGTTTCATAGTTTTGATGTAAAAATATGTTTTGAGCTTCTTGACTTGTTCTACATGCTTTTCCATGTATAAAAGATGGATAACATGGTGTTTTTTTGAAGTATATAATATTTATATACGGCAAATGAAACAAAGAAACTCACACACCCTCCTCACCTTTGGTGAGGTTTGACCCATGACCTACTACAAGGCCAAAGGGTCCGATACCGCTAGGCCAAAGGCCCTTTGGTTGGATAACATAGTGTTGGGGAAATCTTAAACTCAAAAGGTAGTACATTCATGCTTGGTTAAATCAATGTACATAATCTTGATGTTTTTCATGCCTTATACTTGCCCTACTTGGATTGTGATTAAGAGTTGGAAATAGCATGGTAAATAATGTGGAAATATACCTTCACTCTAATTTGGACATGTGGTAAAATGGAGTAATTAACTTGCATGAGTAGTAATGATAGTACTTGTTTTATGATCATGAACTATTAATGGTGATGTCTAGATCTTTGTGCACGAGGATTTAGTTACATAAATTATATGTTATGAACTGTTGGTCACCTTAGGCCACGAGCGAGTAGGCAATAGGGGACATCGAGGTCCTTGAGGTGTAACTCGTCTAGCTTGGATGTGCAATGTGGTCCTATAAGTCCTTGAGGTGTAACTTGATGGAGTAGGCAATAAAGACAATAAATGATGGTTTGAGGTTGTGATGTCTTGATGGCATAGGAACTAAAATCGGGACTTGAGGTGCAATCCAATAACATCATGGGTGACTCCACGTCATGTGTACTCGTCACCTCGATGGGTCTCCCCCGTATTTCAAGAGTTTTTCTCTTGCCTATCTATGATCAGGTTTGGTTACTTGATGGAAATCAATGGTGATTGTTCTTACCGCACGAATTCGATAACTTCGGTTTGGTTTGCAATACCGCTCACTTATTAATTATATGAAGTAACACTCTTTCACTAGATTTCGGTCTAACACTTGTGGTGTTGTATATTGTGGATACAGGTCCCACTAGCGGAGCGTCCTTAACGCGTTGAATTGTCGACCATGCTTAGGAGCTTGGAGGGTCGGACTTTTGGGAAATTCGAGATGAGATAGTTTTGGAGATATAGTGACACCCGTGTTAATCTAGTCTAACGTATTTCTAGATTAGTAGGTTGTTGTGTATTATGTCTCGATACTCGTTAATTTAAACCTTGTTCAAACTATCCCGTACATTATGGATCTTAGTTGGTTTATTTTATGAAGTTTTATTTTACCCATTTTTCGGAAATCCCCTATTTTAAATGTCTAATTTTTAAGGTGTTACAGGTGGTTCAGATCGGTAGTGGTCAACCATGGTTCAGGTTGGTGGTGGTCAGCGGTGATTCAAATCGGTGGTGGTCGGCGGTGGTTCAAATCGATGGTGGTCGACAGTGGTGCAGATCAATGGTGGTCGGTGGTGGTTCAGATCGACGACGGTCGACGGTGGTTCAGATCGGTGGTGGTCGACGGTGGTTCAGATCGGTGGTGGGCGACGACTGTGGTGATCGGGGTAAATCAAGTAGGGAAAATGAGGATAATTTTGTCTTTTCAAGAAAATGGGATTGAATTCTTTCTCAATTGTGATAGAATGACCAAATTCATTAATGGTGGAACATATGAAATTCAATTTCGTTCCATAGGTAAACCAAACACCTGAACGAAATTTAATCGATGGAATTGCTCATTCCAAAGTTCCAAATCATTCTAATTCCGTCAGAATCCTGCAAACCAAACACCCCTTTAATATCTTATATTGGTATACCCTCGATGATGCATTGATGCATTATATAGTACCATGTAGAAGTGGCCAAATATCGGTCCCGTTCCCAAATAGTAATCTCGTAACTGATCCCGGTCCCGACTCAAGTACGAAAGTCCGGTTAAGCTTTATAAGGCTAAGTTATGAGAATCGGTCCTGGTCTCGGTCCCGAGCTGGGCCCAAACCGGTCCCACTTTTTTTTAAATTGATTTTTAACTTGTAAAAAGTATTTTATGAAAAATTTGGACAACTAAATACTAACAAATACGTTTTTATTATAATTGGATCAATCAAATACATTAAAAATATGTTTTATTATAACCGGATCAATCACATACATCAACCAATACGTTTTTATTTAAAAATCATTAAAATATACTTTAAAAATAAATTTGAAAATAAATTTTAAATCGTAATCGGTCCCTACCGATTCGGGCTGGTCCTAGTCCTAAGTCGATTCCAATCTGGTGGTCCTTTGCCAATCCTGGGTAGGCCGGATCTATTTAGACATCTCTAATATTGGGAAATTGACTCAAATAGCCAAACCCAACATCAGTATTGAGAAAATAGTCATTTTCTCTCCGACTTTACCAAAATAGTCATGGGTCCTCACTCGCAATTGCGGACCTGGTCCGCACTCGCAATTGCGGATGCAGAGAGGTCAGATGAACGGCCCAAATGCGTTTAATCAAGTTCGGTGCGCACCGGGTCAGGCCGGGTACGAGTGCAGACAACCCGTTTTCAAGGTTTTTTTTGTCTTTTAGTGGTCCCATTGCGGTCCGCACTGGACCGAGTCGGGTCAGAGTGCGGACCCATGGCTATTTTGGTAAAGTCGGAGAGAAAATGATTATTTTCTCAATACTGATGTTCGGTTTGACCATTTGAGTCAATTTCCCTTTTTTTTTTACTTTTTAGGCTATAAAATGCTTCATTAACTATCTTTGAGCCAATTTCCTTTTAGTTAATTAGTTATTAAAGTGTATAATAAAGAGTCAAACATTAAAGATGCCACAAATCAAATAATATATGAAAAATGATTATTTCTGTAAATATGATTATAATATGGAAAACCCAAAATTAGAATTTAATAGCACTACGAAAGAGGTATTTAGATTACATCACTAATTAATATTTGGTGGTTGGGAATTTTTTTTAAACCATAGGTGTTCGGGTCATCCTGTGTGTATCCCAACTAATTTTAAGAGATTTGTAGAACAACTGAACAGTTAGGAAAATGGTAGGTGCGTACGATTATATGATCATTTGAGTCAAATAATTTGTTTTGAGTAATTAGTTTGATAGTAGCCATGACAAAACCGATTTTAAATGACATAAGTTTTAAAAAGCATATTCAACGAATACTCTAAAATATAGATTCTAAGCAACATTTTCCAAAATGAGAGTATGAAATTCCTTAATTTTGAAGAACTCCTAGAAAATAAGTACCATGAGAGAATTTGTTTTATTATATTTCTACTGATAAAAAAACTCTAAAGTTAAACGTCCAGGAGAGTAAAATAATGTGTTGTTAAATGTATAAAGTATTTTAATAATATAACTTATTTAGTAATTTTCGAATTAGAAAAGTTATTAAGGTTGAATATGAAATTTTTTTTAGAGATTTAGAATTTTAATTCTTCATTTTCTCAGACAAGTTTTGGAGTAAGGAAAATAAAATATAATTCCGTCAAAAGAAAAAAAATACTTCCTATCTTATTGTTATGCATTGTTTTAAAATGGTCGCCACAATAGTCACCGTGACACGTGTTATGGATCAAGACTTGTGTATCACGGCATGCTAAGCTTGTAGCACGTGCATGGCATTTGGGGTATTCACGGTTCGGTTTACTTTGGTTAGTAAGAAAAATGTGAACTGTACCGCATGAAGCAGATGCCTGGTTACTTGAATCGAAACCAATTGTAGGTTGGGCAGAACCGCATCGAACCAAACCAAGATAAGGGGGCTACCCGCGACTCAGTTCGTGTTACCCAAATTTGTAAAAAAAATATCATATACAATATAAGATTTGTAAAAGAAAATATCGCTCTAGTTTCTATTTCGTTTTATTTTTGTCTTTGAAACTAATTCCGATAAAAAACTATGTTAAATCTCTTTAAGTCAAGGTTAGTTAACATATTTATTTATTTTTCTACTAAGTAAAATACATTCCCTAAAAGATATTCCACGCTTCTTTCTTATTCAAAATTTGAGAATAATAATTTTTAAAGTAAAACATAAATTAAGAAATTAGAACTTGTAACAACCCAGTCAAAAGTAAAGCATGCAATTCATATAAATCCGAACATCTCAAAAATGGGTCCCAAAAATTCTTACATAAGTCTCAAAATTTAGGTTGGCAGAAACAACATATACACAACTGAGAAATACTAAAACTAAAGATAATAGTGTCTCTGTCTCTACTGCACTTATCCATTAACTGCCCTGCTCACCTGCCAGAGCCTTTCACTATCTGCTTACCTGAAAAGGGTTTAATTTGGAAAATGCGAGGGTTAGACCATGAGGTCTAGTGAGTCCCTCCTGACAGTTCTCAAAAACATTTAGAACAGTATAAAACTTTCAATAGTAAACTTACATTTAACTGTACATTTAAAATCTTTCACGGATAAGATCCCCTCCCGTAAATGGCACCCTGAAGTCACTCAAGAGTGACAACGAGTCAGTCTCACCCTGCCTTACTGGGTCACACTTCCCATGGCATAAACGAAACCTCCCCCCGACGTGAGTACTGGCAGAACCTCCCCCCGACTTAGCCAATTTACGTCTATCACAATGTATGCATACATTTCATAAAACTTCACATAAAGCTTTCATACATAAAATTCATATGAATATAGCATGGTAATTCTCTTCTTTTACTTACTTCAGAAAAACACGTCAAAAGCACGTATTTTAGTTAGAAAACTCACATGGTGCGCATACTATCTTTTCTTACTCTGTTCCTGACTTCCAATCGGTTTACCTGAGAAACGAGTGAGATATAAACTGCTCAGATCCTAAACCAACTTTTCAGATACTAACTGGCCGGATACAAACTTACCGGACGCTAACTTAACGGGTAACAAGGACTTACCGGAACTTTTAAGCTTACCGGACAAACCACAATCCGGACGTCCGAACTTTCCGGACCACATCCTACCCGGATAGTTATCCGAAAACCTCAAATTAAGCGGACACTTACCCGGATACCTCCCAACCCTTACCGGACGACGATTGCGATACCCCTCTTGGGTCGAAACCTATTAAAATGCTCTTAATCCAAAACGATTTTGAGCCAAACACCAACATAACTTATCCCGCTTTTTTCCTTACTAAACCCTTAGCTATATTACCCAAAAAAGGATGCTTAATCCACCTCTTTGAACATTAATCTCAACCCTCAAACAAAACTCTTAAATACCCAACTCTTCAATAAAACAAAGGGTCAGAATTGAAATAAGGAATTACCTATATGAACTAGACTCCAATGCTACTTCCTCTTCCAATTTTTTTATTGCTTAAGCCTTCTCTTCAATTGAAATTGAAATCTGGTTTCTCTCCTTCTCTACTCTTATTCAGCCGCCAACAATAAGGATGAAATGCTCACCTAGGGTTTTGTGCCCAATTAGAGACTTTTATACCTTCTTAGAAATTTACCTTTCAGTCCTTGCACTTACAACTTTACCGCATTTCTCACAAGACTTTAATCTTTTTTCCACTTTGGTCACGGTTATTACAACACTTCCCCCTCAAAAGAATTCCGTTCCCGGAATTTCATTAACAAAAAGGTGAGGGTATCTGGACCTCATATCCGCTTCTACTTCCCACGTCGCCTCTCGTCCCTTATGATACCTCCACTGGACTTTTACTAGTCGGACTTCTCTGTTCCTCGTTTTGCGAACCTTACTGTCCACGATCTCTAATGGTTCTTCTTCGTAAGTCAATTTCTCGTCAATGCTGACGTCTTCTAACGGAATAGCCACATCGGTCTCGGCCAAACATTTCTTCAGATTTGACACATGAAATGTCGGGTGAACTCCTCTCAGTTCTTCTGGCAACTCTAGCTTGTAAGCTACTGCGCCAACTCGTTCAATGATAACAAAAGGCCCTACGTATCGCAGCCTCAACTTCCCTTTCTTTCCGAAACGCACTACTCCCTTCCAAGGCGACACCTTCAGCATTACCTTGTCACCCACTTGAAATTCAATGGGCTTCCTTCGTTTGTTCGCGTACTTCCTTTGTCGATCTTGCGCGATTCTCATCTTATCACGGATCAATTCTATTTTATCTGCTGTTAGTTGCACTATCTCCGGGCCTGCTAACTGTCTCTCTCCCACCTCGTTCCAACATAACGGTGTACGACACTTCCGTCCGTACAATGCTTCGAATGGTGCCTCTTGGATACTCGCATGATAACTGTTATTGTATGAGAACTCTATCAACGGTAAATGCACTTCCCACAATCGATTACACACGCTCGTAACATATCCTCCAAAGTCTGAATAGTCCTCTCGCTCTGACCATCCATTTGAGGATGATACGCCATGCTTAACTTCAGTTGCGAACCTAACTCTCGCTGAAGACTTCTCCAAAATGCTGACGTGTACCGACTATCGTGGTCAGATACGATGGATCGCGGCACTCCGTGCCTAGATACGATCTCATTGATGTATAAACGGGCTAACTTCTCTAATGAATCTGACTCCTTGATTGGTAAGAAATGCGCAGACTTGGTGAGTACATCCACAATTACCCAAATCGCATCGTTACCCTTCGGAGTCCTTGGTAACTTCGTTACGAAGTCCATGGTGATATTATCCCATTTCCACACTGGTATCACCGTAGACTAAAGTTCTCCGTATGGTCGCTGATGTTCTTCCTTAACCTTCAAACATGTCACACATCGCTCCACAAGGTGAGCGATATCCTTCTTCATCCCTGGCCACCAGTAAAACTGTCTCAAGTCTCGATACATTTTATTCGTTCCTCGGGTGCATGGAATACCGCGACTTATGCACTTCTTCTAAGATGCTTACTCTCAAGTTGCCCAACTTGGGAACTGATAACTCTATTTTTAGAGTTATTATTTCCTTTTATTTTTATTTTATTTTGTCAAATTTTAGCCATTTCCCTTCTCAAAACCCCCATTCTTGATAATATTCATAAAAATGAGCAAAAAGAGTGAACCATGGTCTTAATAAATTATTTGGTGGAGTTTTGTTACTTTTTCACGAAATATCCGCAGTGACTTGCGCATCCCACTCCGGACCCCACTATCGAGCAGAGAAGAAGACAAAAGAAATTCAAATCTTAGCTTGAAAGTAAAAATCTGGAGAGTGGAAGGTTCATTTGGCAGAAGGCATGGGATTGAGAAGTACAAAGTGTTCCTAAAAGCATGGCAAGGTGAATTAAATAATAACACCCATGGTACTTTAAAGTTTACTTTGTGGAAAGGTGAAGGGTCCTATGGGTAAAAGAGCTACAAATTGGTGGATTGAAGTGTTGCACAAAGAAGCTGAATTTTATGTTTTCTCACTTCAGTCCTTATTCTCTAGTCATGACCCATCTTTTGTAAAGCCCAACCTTTCCTCTTAGTATAAATAGAGGTGTTGGGTTCCATTAAATTCATCTTGCACATCTCATCTACCACATTTAGTGTTATTATAGTTCTAGTTATTAGCTCTCATTTACCGCAGTAGTTCTCTAAATTTCTGTATTTTCCATTCCTAGTGTAATTGTAGTTTCGAGTAATTTGTGGCAGTGACGTACCCTCGTTCCCCACTGCGGTTTTAATACAAGTCACTTTCAGTTTACTTATGTGCAATTCTTCATCTTTTGCTTTCTTTATTTTAGTAATTATGGGATAAGCATCCTTTGGGATGTAGGAAAGAGAAGTACCTGGATTTTAGAGAAAATGCTTGAGTAATCTTTATACTTAGAATATTTATTGTTTTGGTCATTCACTCTCGATTATTGCCCAATGATGCAAACAAGCCGATCACTTGTAAGGATCTAGAGTCTTGTTCTTAACTCAGAAATGAGTAGAACGTAGTGACACGAGCTTGGATGATGCTAGGGGATTCGAAAGAATTCTTATGACACTTACGAAGGTGAGGTCGGCACAGTGAGCTAATCTCAACCCACTGGAGTAGTAGGCAAGCTAGTTGGTGTATTTAAAAACACTTAGAGTATTTGTCTCTACACATTCCATCGAGACCTGAAAAGGTCCATTTTGAGATTACCATTGATAAAACGATAAATACTAAGAGTATGAAATTTTTGCTTAAATGTGTGAGTATTTTGTAACCGGTCTTTTCTAGCGAAAATACCGACTTCAAGTACAAGGATCATTTTTAGGATCAAGTATTTAATATAAAATTTAGGGAAAATCTAACCTACATTCCTTCTTTTAAATCTTAAGTAAAATCGTTAAAGTAACATTTCACCAAACAAACCAAACTATTGCTTCTTCTGTAATTGAAACTTGTAAAAGGAAGCTCATGAGAACCGTATTGTCTTGATTGCCCAGTCCCTGTGGATTCGATTCTGGTATTTTACCAACTATTACTTGCTGTGACGATCATAGTGGTCAGTGTACACTTGCACTTCCCATTGTGGACAATTTGCAACCCACTGCGATTAAATCACATATTTCGCACGTACCAAGTTTTTGGCGCCGTTGCCGGGGACTGGCGTGATTTTAAATCTCAAGACATTAGTTTTTGTTCGAGCCCGAGTAACTCGTTTTTCTAAGCCGTTCGTGTTGTATGCCAAGGCAACAACACGGACCTTTGTTACCAATCGATCTTGAAATAGAGAAAACTTTTCGAAGAAGACGCAGAAACATAAATACAAATCGACAACCCCCTGTGACCCCCACTGTGAACATGGCAGAAATACCACCACCTGTAGTGGAGACCACGGTGACGATTGCCGATAGCAAAGATAAAAAAATACGGGACTATGCTACTTCCGGAGTTGGTGATTTAAGCTCCGGGATTTTAAGGCCCAACATTATTGCAACACATTTTGAACTCAAACCGGTGATGTTTCAAATGATCCAAGCCATGGGTCAGTTTGGAGGATCACCATCTGAGGATCCACACTCACATTTAAAATCTTTTTTTGAAAATGACCGATTCCTTTCAGTTGCAAGGTGTGAGTGATGAAGCATTAAGGCTAAGGCTTTTCCCCTTTTCACTAAGGGATAAGGCAAAGTCCTGGCTAAACTTACATGCACCTCACTCGATAACCACTTGGCAAGAATTTGCTGACAAATTTTTACAAAAATACTTTCCTCCCACAATGAATGTAAGGTTTCGAAATGATATTATTCTGTTTAGGCAAGAAGAAGATGACGCTGTTTCAGATGCATGGGAATGATTTAAAGATTTACTTCGAAAGTGCCCACACCACGGCATCCCACATTGCATCCAATTGGAGACCTTTTACAATGGTCTTTCCAATGCAGCCAAAATCATTTTAGATGCAACAGCAGGTGGGACATTCACGAGTAAGACTTACAATGAAGGATATCAGATTTTAGAAAAAGTGTCCAACAACAACACCGAGTGGTCAAATCCTAGAACACCCGTGCCAAAGACCAACACCATTGATTCCGAGGCACTCAAAACCATGAATGCACAGTTAGTGGCCTTGACTAAATTAGTTTTGAATCAAAATAGAGGCCAAGTCAATTCCGCAACACATCTCCCTGAAAACTGTTCCCTCTGTGGAGAAGAACATGTTTTTGACTATTGTCCAGCAAATCCCAAGTCTGTTAATGTTATAGGACCAACCCGAGGAACAACCCATGTTCGCAAACCTATAATCCAGGTTGGAGGAATCACCCGAATTTCTCTTGGGCTGGCAATCCAGGACTCCGGCCCCACGGGGCGAGTCATGGCCAGCAAAGACCACAAAATCCGCCTGGATTTCACCAACATCACAGTGGGCATCCCCCACAGAACTTTTAGCAAGGGCAATCCTCGCAACAGTTCCAACCATGACCAACTCACCCCACTGATACTCAACCAACAATCGAATCAATTCTCAAAGGTTTCATGAATCAAACTCAAGCAGCCATTAGGAACATAGAGACTCAAGTAGGACAACTAGCCGTCGAAGTTAAGAATAGACCACCAGGGACGTTACCTTGCGACACCGAACATGCTAAGGTGATAGGAAAAGAACAAATCAAGTCCATAACACTGAGGAGTGGAAAGGATCTGAAAGATATCATTTTTGATTCTCATGATTCGCCTCAAATACCCACTGTCCCTAAACCCACAGTGGGCACTCCTCAAGTAACTGTCAAACCCACAGTGACGAATGACATCCCTGAGCTTCCCACTTTTGGACCCATACCAAAACCTACTATTCCAAAGCCAACACCACAGCAAACTCAAATTGACCCACGAAATGTACCTTTTCCTGAAAGAATGAAGACTAAAACTATCGATGTTCAATTTAAAAAATTCTTGGACATTTTTAAACAGCTTCACATTAAGATACCCTTGGTAGAGGCTCTAGAGCAAATGCCAAGCTATGTTAAATTCTTGAAGGATATTTTGAACAAAAAGAGAAAGTTGGGTGAGTTTGAGACTGTGGCTTTGACCAAGGAATGCAGTGCCCTCCTTACTAGCAAGATTCCGCCTAAGTTGAAAGACCCGGGTTGTTTCACCATTCTATGCACAATAGGAGGACAAGAAGTAGGTCAAGCACTTTGTGATTTGGGAGCTAGTATAAACTTGATGCGGTTATCCATTTTTAACAAGTTAGGTATTGGAGAGGATAGACCCACAACCGTGACATTACAACTAGCCGATCGGTCTATTGCCTACCCAAAGGGAAAAATAGAAGACGTTTTGGTCCAAGTGGATAAATTTATCTTCCACGTCGATTTTCTAGTTTTAGATTATGAGGCCGATAAAGATATCCCAATCATCTTAGGGCGTCCGTTTCTTGCAACCGGACGTACTTTGATCGATGTGCACAAAGTGGAACTCACCATGAGAGTCAATGACCAAGAAGTAACATTCAATGTCTTCAAGTCCCTTAAGTTCATAGAAACCGAAGATTGTTTTGCTTTGAGTTCGATTAGTGGTGCCTTAAGTTTTGAAACAGTGAGCACAGTGGGCAGTGAGAGTGAGCACTCAAAATCTGAGAGTGATGACACTTTTGAGGATGAGTGTAACGCAATAGTGGCAGCCTTTGAACCTCTGGACTTCAAGGACAAAAACGTTCAACCCCCTTCAATAGAACAACCCCCCGAGTTAGAGTTAAAACCATTGCCTTCCCACTTGAAATATGCTTATCTCGCTAAGGATAATAAACTTCCCGTTATTATCTCTTCCAAACTTAGTGAGAAACAAGAACAACTTCTGATTGATTTGTTGATAAAGCATAAGAGGGCAATTGGTTGGACCATAGCGGACATTAGAGGTATTAGCCCCTCCCTATGTCAACATAAGATTAACTTGGAGAGTGACCACCCTGGAAAAGTTCAACCTCAAAGAAGGTTGAACCCCATAATGAAGGAGGTAGTTAAGAAAGAAGTTTTGAAGTGGTTAGACGCCGGTATTATCTACCCCATAGCTAGTAGTAGTTGGGTGAGCCCCGTCCAATGTGTCCCTAAAAAGGGAGGGACGACTGTAGTGAAGAACGACAAGAACGAGCTTATTCCCACTAGGACCGCTACTGGGTGAAGAATATGCATGGACTATAGACAACTCAACCTAGCCACCAAGAAAGACCATTTTCCCCTACCTTTCATTGACCAAATGCTTGATAGGTTAGCGGGAAAAGAATTCTATTGTTTTCTAGATGGATACTCCGGATACAACCAAATCCATATCGCCCCCGAGGACCAAGAAAAGACCACCTTTACTTGTCCCTACGGCACTTTTGCATTCCGGAGGATGCCATTTGGATTGTGTAATGCCCCAACCACTTTCCAACGTTGTATGATGGCCATTTTCATCGACATGATAGAAGACACCATAGAAGTTTTTATGGATGAATTTTATGTGATAGGGACATCGTTCGACAACTGCCTGGGAAATTTGGAGAAAAGCCTAGTGAGATGTGAGACCCACGACCTTATTTTAAATTGGGAAAAATGTCACTTTATGGTCGAAGAGGGTATTGTCCTAGGTCATCTTGTTTCAAAAAGAGGGTTAGAAGTTGACAAAGCCAAGCTTGAAGTAGTGGCACAACTTCCCAAACCCACAACTGTGAAAGGCATTCGAAGTTTTTTGGGTCACGCAGGTTTCTATAGGAGGTTCATCAAAGATTTTTCCAAAATAACCAAACCCCTATGTATCTAGCTACAACATGAAAAAGAATTCAATTTTACCCAAGAATGTCGTGATGCTTTTAAAACAATCAAGAAAGCCTTAGTTACTGCACCCATAGTGACCACTCCTGACTGGTCACTCCCATTTGGAGTTATGTGTGACGCCAGCGAGTGGGCTGTGGGGACTGTTCTGGGACAAAGAAAGAACAAAATCTTTCACCCCATTTATTATGCAAGTAAAACACTGATTGAAGCTCAGATTAATTATACGGTCACTGAAAAAGAATTACTTGCGGTGGTGTTTGCTTTTGATCGTTTCAGGTCATACTTGATAGGGACGAAGGTCATCGTGATAAAAAACTTGATCAACAAGGCTGATTCCAAGCCACGTTTGATTCGATGGGTTTTATTGCTGCAAGAATTCGACCTTGAGATCGTTGATAGAAAAGGAACAAGCAATCAGGTAGCTGACCATTTGTCCAGGCTCGAAAAGATAGTGACCACTGTAGATCCCACTCCGGTCAAAGCAAATTTTCCCGATGAACAATTGTTATCAGCCCAACATCATGAAAAAAATATTCCTTGGTATGCTGACATTGCAAACTTTTTAGCAAGTGGACTAAAGCCCCACGGGATGAGTGGACAACCATTTAAGAAATTTTTACATGACACTCGTCAATATGTTTGGGGTGACCCTTTCTTATATAAGATAGGGACGGATCAAATATTGAGACGTTGTGTCCATGGGAGTGAGCAACATCAAATACTCCAAGGTTGTAACACATCCCACTACGGTGGCCACTTTGGTGGAAACCGCACTGCTGCAAAAATCTTTCAAAATGGGTTCTTTTGGCCCACTGTGTTTATAGACTCTTTCGAATTTGTGAAAAACTGTGAGCAATGTCAACGCACCGGGAACATTTCACAAAGGAACGAGATGCCTCTTAATAACATTCTAGAGGTCGAACTTTTTGATGTTTGGGGGATTGATTTCATGGGTCCCTTCCCAAACTCAAATAATAATTTTTATATCTTGGTTGCGGTAGACTATGTTTCGAAATGGGTGGAAGTTGTTGCATGTCACTCTAATGATGCAAACACCGTGGTGAAATTTTTGCATAAAAATATTTTCACTCGATTTGGAACACCACGGGCATTAATTAGTGACGAAGGCACCCATTTTGTAAACAAAGTCATGAGCTCGGTCATTGCTAAGTATGATATACATCATAGAGAGGCCACCGCATATCACCCGCAGACCAACGGTTTAGCCGAACTTTCAAACCGAGAAATCAAAGGCATTTTAGAGAAAGTCGTTAAACCACACCGCAAAGATTGGTCAACCAAACTTGATGATGCTCTTTGGGCCTATCGTACGACCTACAAAACTCCTTTGGGAATGTCTCCATTTAAGTTGGTTTTTGGCAAAGCTTGCCACTTACCAATTGAGTTGGAACACAAGGCATTTTGGGCCCTTAAAGAGCTTAACATAAGTGAGGATGTTGCGGGAACCAAGAGATTTTTGCAATTGCATGAGTTAGAAGAGTTGAGATATCACTCCTATGAAAATGCAAAGTTGTACAAAGAGAAGACCAAGATGTGGCATGATCGAAGAATCAACCATAGGGAGTTTGCCGAAGGCCAACAAGTACTATCGTTCAATTCCCGTCTCAAGCTCTTTCCAGGTAAGCTAAAATCTCGATGGACGGGACCATACACAGTGGTCAAGGTAAGTCCCTTTGGAACAGTGGAATTAATGTCCCCACAGTCTGGTCAAACCTTCAAAGTCAATGGGCAGAGGGCGAAGCACTTTCTGAGCGATAGTGCCCACAATCCGTCCCACTCTCTACCCCACTCTGTTTAAGAAAAGTCAAAACCACTTGTAAATATTTTATTTCAGTTATTTGCTTTGTTTTTATTATTTTTAGCCTTTTTAATTCTGCATGGTAGTTTATTTTAATGTGTGTAGGAGAGATTGACAGTTTTTGAAGAAAAGTCAAACAAGTGCTTCGTAGTGACATCGAGCATGTCACTGCGATTCCCACTACCGAACTGACGCTGAGATGGGACGGTTTGGGGGCCCAAGAGCTGACATCAAATCAACTTTTCTTACACCAAATGTCTCCTTTTTCTGCCACCTAGCCCCTATTTCACATTTTTTCAAGAAAAACCATCATATCTTTCTTTCTCTCTCAATAACCGTTCCCTCCAACATAATATCCAAAAAATTGTTTCTTTACACACAAAAGCCTAAAAACACCTTTTCCTCCAAATATTCAAACACAAACACATTCTCTTTCTCCATTTTCTTTCTCTCGAACCAGACCACAAACAAACCCTTCCATGGCAAGAAGCAAAAGATTAAACCCTAACCCTAACGAGACCGGTCGTGCTGCAGTCCGCCGCAGAACCGCCGATGACAAGCTGCCGGAAAACATCACCGACGACTTGAACGAACCTCCGCCATCATCCGGCGAACATCCAACGACTACCGACGTACCAGATGCAGGGTCGTCCAAGCAGGAGGGTTCCAAAACTGCTTCTTCATCAAAAGCTTCGGACACCAGTCTGAAGCATTTGAGGAGGAAGAATCACAAACTGAAGAGGATATTCTGAAGTTGGAAGAGGAGTACAATCAAAGACTTCTTGCACTTCGGAAAAAGAAGGAAGAGGTCGAGAGGAAACGGAAAGAAGAGGAAGAAAGATTGGCAAAAGAGGAGGCTGAAAGAGTAAGAAAAGAGGAGGAAGAGAGAATCCGAAAAGAAGAAGCCGAACGGTTGGCGAGAGAGGAAGAGGAGAGGCAAAGGGTCGAAAAGGAGAAGTTACTTGCAGAGGCTGAGAAAAAAAAGGGCAGGAGAAGAAAGGATGAGAAAGGAAGAACAAGACCGACCCAGACAAGAGGAGGAAAATCGACGAAAAGAGGCAGAGGATGCGACACTCATGCACAAGGAGCAGATTCAGACTGATGAAAACATCCAAGTCGCAAACATTGTTGATTTGGAGGCACTCCAGAAAGCTGCCCACAGTGAGGAAAACCCGATCAAAAGAGCATTAAGGAAGAGAGGAATGGTTACCAGATCTGGGGTGACCATTTCGGAGAAAACACCAACCAAGAAACCAAGGAAGCAACCATCTGGGAAAGGTAAGGGTCTTGAACCCTCTTTAAGTTCATCATCTGTTGAAACTGATGCTGGGAATGAACAAATGCAATCTGAAAACCCACATCAATCCATAGTGGGCACTAAGCATGCCCCTATTGGGGTGCCTAGGCAGTTCACGACTCCAGCAGTTGCTGCCCACTATGAGTGCATTTACAAGCAAAAGTTGAACTTGAAGAGGGGTTTTGACCCCGACTTTGTAGAGGCCAACCCGTTTATCAAAGATAAGGTTTTACAGCAGGATTGGACGACTTTGGCATCTGCCAATCGTCGGGCCAATGCCTCTTTGGTACGGGAATTCTATGTCGAAGCCTCCCAGACTAAGGAACCATTTATGAAGGTCCGGGGTCGAACCGTGCAATATACCCCTAGTGCTATCAACCAGGTCCTTGGAATAAGGACCCCAACTACATGTTCCTTTGCATGGTTCCTACAAAAAATGACCCCGGCAGACGAAGATCTTATTTTAAAAGAATTAGCAGTTGAGGGAAGGCCCTGGGATAAGGATGGCACTAGAAGGTGCCTACACGCTAGCTCCCTCACTACCGAGGCCGCTGTGTGGTTCCAGTTTGTACGTGCCTCCTTATCACCGACTACTCATGATACGACCCTCTCGATCCACAAGTGCGCATTGCTGTACTGCATCCTAGCGGGTAAACCTATCAACCTGGGCATCCTAATGCACTCTGCCATCTACTCTGCTCGGACCCGAAAGAAGGTAATCCTCCCTCTTCCTTGTCTTATTACATCGTTACTAATCGCGGCTGGAGTGCCATCTGCTGTAGATGACAAGTGGCTCACCTCTATGAACAACATCAGTGTTGTGACCATCAAAAAGATGGGGCGAGCAATCACTACTCCCCCCCCCCCCCCCAAGAACCTGCTGATGATGATCCCACAGTGAGATCCACCGGTACCCCACTCTGCCAACCCACTCCAGGAAGCTCAAGCAACCCCATGACTGCAATTCTGACCGCGTTAACAGCTCTCACCTACCGCGTAGATCTTATGGAAGCCCAACAGAACCATATGAACCAGGCGACAAAATCATTATGGATGTATACTCGTGATCGGGATGCGATTATGAACTAAATGTAACAAGGTGCTGATCCACAGTTAGCCGCACAACTACCCGACTTTCCAGAAGGTATCTGTCCCAGCAATGACAGTGACGATGGTTTCCATGAAGACTCCGCCGAAAGCTCACAGCAAGCAACTCCGACCCACTGAATGGTTTGTTGGGATTATGGTTCCCACTTTGATGTTCTCAAAAACAATTTTTATTTTCTGTTTCGTTTCGTATTCTGCCTATGGCTAGGCATATGACACTATTGCTACTATGTTTATTTTTATGCATGAATTCCTGCTGCTAAGCAGGACATTTTGGGTACTAACTCACTTCTTGTTTGAATGCTTGTTTGATCCGTTTCCATTTCAAGGTACAACTTTCGGATTTCGACTTAAAAGGTCCCTTTTGTAAGTACGAATCTCAACTTGTCACCATGAAATGATATAGGCCATTTTTCGCATCCAAACTCGACCTTTTTGCACCCCCAAATACCTCCTTCAACCCACTTTCCAAGTCACAGTGAGGACACTGTGCAATCTTAAGTTTGAGGTGGGGACTTCCAGAGTGACTTCCAGTCTTTCCACAGTGGGGACACTGTGAGGTCCTAAGTTTGAGGTGGGTAAATTATACCCCCTCCCAAAAAAAATTGAAAAACACAAAAACAGATGAAAATCGGAGTGACACTACAGAAGATTGATGGTGTGCCTTTTATGGACCATCAAAGTGCTCACTCCCAGAAAAAGATGGTGTGCCTATTCTGGGCCATCAGAATACCCACTCTCACAAAAATAGCCATACCCAAATAAAGCCTAAAAGTGTACGTACTTACCCTTGCAAAGTACAAAACACTCACTTTTTGGAAATAAAAATCTTAAAGCAAGATTCTCGGTCCATTCGTGTCTCAGCTGTGTTCTCCTGTATAATGGGATCAGATGTTTCTAGGTTTCGTTGAGGAATATGCTCAGTCATCCCTCCCAAGGTAAGATCACGCGGTGGAGGTCTAGCTGTTGCCGTTACCCTTGGTTGATCAGCTGTAGACGCAACGACGTCATTACCCTCCCCACGATTCCGAGTATTAACCATCGATGTCTGTCACACAATCGAGGATAAGATAAGAAACAGGTTATAAGATTCGAACATAAGGAATCGTACCAATACATGCTTCAATCATCATAACAATAGTAAGCTAAGCATACTCACGGAATAATACATTCATAATAGCAGTAGCTAATTGAAATTATGAATATAATTCACATAAGAATTCTCGTTACCAAGGTCACAACTTTCAACATATGCACTCCCGATGACTCTAAGACCATCCTATCTTAGAAGTTCTACCCAAACTTGCCAATTCATTCTTAATCCTTCTTCCAGTTTAAGTCTAGGCACCAAACAACATACCTAGTTCACTTAAACCATTGCTCTGATACCAACTTGTTACACCCTAAAATTTGAGCTCTTAATCCATAGGGAAATCCGGAAATTTGGGTAAATTTAAACATTCAAAAACATCCAACTTAACCCTTAGAGTAACGGAGTAGTTTTAGTAATGTACAAAAAAGAGTATCAAGACATATCTTACAACAACCTATTAATCTAGACCATAAATGTACAACTAGATTAATCCGGGTGTCACTATGTCTCCAAAAATTTCTCTCTTCTTGATTCCCAAAAAGCCCGACCTTCCCAAGCTCCTAAGCATGGTCGGCACGCAACGAGTTAAACGCTGCTAAGTGGAACCTGAAATCCACAACATACACCCGAGTGTCAGATCAATAGTCAAAGGTTTATAAATTCAATTAATAATAAAGAATTATATGTATTGACAATAATATAGATACCGTCACCGACAACATTCCACATTACCACTATTCCCAAGTTGACATGATCCATACCTGTCACGGCATAAGACATACAAAGCCCCAGCACGGGGAAAGTCCATACCTCCCCTTGATAATAAGAACATCTTATTCATATCACCATGACATGAATAGATTACATCTCAAGCCCCGGTCCTAGTTCCCATGTCATATAGACATCTCAACCTCGAACCATAAAGATCGCCTTTATTTCATACCCCCTAGGGTTACACCTCAAGGACTTACACGGACCATATTGCATATCCGTCTAGACGAGTTACACCTCAAGAACCCACGTCCTTTATTGCATACTCGCTAGTGGCCACCAATGGCTTACCCAATCCATACATGTATACCATATAGATTTAGATCCCTCGATCATAAAAATTAAAATGACACAACCTCCAAGTCATGATTCATAAAGGCCTTTAATTAAATTACCACGTTTAAGGCATGACTACGATTCCCATGAACTCTTGTTGGCCAATAAAATATAATCAAGTTTATGAACCCACATGAATTATATCATAGTATTACGAAATTGAATAAATACATTCTCCTTATAAATGATACTACAAAGAAGCATATATAGGTCTTTCTATTCGTATAAGCATTCCTATATACATATATATATGTATATATATATGTGTGTATATATATATGTGTATATATATGTGTATATATTTATCCCTAATCACACATTTCATCAAATAGGGTTAGCATTCATAATCCAAGATCAAATCCTACAACATTTATATCTTACACATTTAAATTAATAACAACAAATATAGTGTGTATATGAGAAAACTCACATTGTAGGGTTTTGTAGTGAGAAAAACCCCCAAATTAGAAGATGACCTAATTTATAGCAATTCCATGGTTAGATCAACACATTTAGAGTAAATCACTTCAATATATGAAGAATGTGACAAGAATAGCTCACCCAAAGGCTTGAAAGTGAAACCCTAGACACTTGAGGGCTCTAGTCCTTTGAGATTTCAACTAGCAACCTTGAGATCTTTTTATACCAAGAAGCTAAGAGATTTAAAAAAAAACCTAGAGTTCCACCATTAATGCAACTAAGGTTGTTGTTGGGAGTAGTAAATGAAGAGAGGAGGGTGGAAGGGGATGGAGAAATCGCAAGGAGAGAGAGAGAAAAGTCGGCAGAAAATAAGAGAGGGAGAGTGAGTCTTCTTTTCTTTTACAAGAGTAGAGAATGTCATAAATAAGCAAAGTTACCTGCTGCCAAAACCCACGCAAAACAGATCGACGGCGAGAGTGACAACGGCGGTTGTGACCATGGCACTCTCGCCGGTCACTTCCGCCGGAAACGTACCGAGAGCAGTTTGGGTTCACAAAAGAGGCAGCAGCGATAGTGACATCTCGCGAGAATGACCCTGGCACTATCGCCGGGGCAATCTCGCCGTACCTGTACCGACGGTGAAAAAATACCAGGGGTGTTGGGGTGCAGCAGGAAAACTTGACTTTCTCCCTTATTTTATTCTTTTTCTTTTCTGTTTCACGACCAAAGCATGCAGATAGAAGTTACCAATATCACTATTATTACTTTTATCATTAATACTTCTTATTACTTTATTATTAATACTATTATTACTTTATTATTAATAATATTATTATTATTATTATTATTATTATTATTATTATCCTCAATTAAATAGTATGTCCAAACATGGGAGTTCAAGATAAAGAAGCAACTTAACGAAATTGTCGTGAACACATGCCGTCGCCAAAACTACTATAGTGAGAAAGATAGGTTATACTTACTTGAAAAAAACGGAGTGTTACAATCCTCCCTCCCTAAAAATGAATTTCGTCCTCGAAATTTGGCACTAACTGAAAAGGTGAGGGTACCTCCTCTTTATCTCTTCTTCCGGTTCCCACGTGACATTCGCCCCTCGATGGTGTTTCCATTGTACCTTTACTCTCACTACCTCTTTATGACGAAGTTTCAGAATTTCCCTATCCAAAATAGCTTCCGGTTCCTCTACACACCGGTTGTTGACTACCCGGACCTCCGATAGGGGAATAACGTCGGGTTCCTCCGCCAAGCACTTTCGTAAATAGCAAACATGGAACGTGGGGTGAATCCCACTCATCTCGGGCGGTAGGTCCAACTTGTAAGCTTGGAGTCCCACACGCTCAATGATCGGAAAAGGTCCGAGAAAACGAGGACTAAGCTTCCCACGCTTTCCAAACCTAATTACCCCCTTCCAAGGTGAAACTTTCAAAAATACTCGCTCCCCCACTTGGAACTCTATCGGTCGTCTCTTTTTATCAGCATAACCTTTCTGACGATCTTGAGCGGCTTTCAGCCGTTCCCGAATGCCCTTTACCTTGTCGGCCGTTTCTTGCACAAGTTCGGGACCTGCAAATTGCTTTTCACCCGCTTCAAGCCAGCAAACAGGTGTTCTACATTTTCGCCCGTACAAAACCTCAAATGGAGCCGCACCCAGACTCGAGTGGTAACTGTTGTTGTAAGCGAATTCCACCAATGGAAGATGAGAGTCCCAATTTCCCCCAAAGTCGATTACACATGCTCGCAACATATCTTCCAAAGTCTGGATCGTACGCTCGCTTTGTCCATCAGTTTGAGGGTGGTAAGCCGTGCTTAAATTCACCCTTGACCCCAATTCCCGTTGAAAGGCATTCCAAAAATGAGAGGTGAAACGGCTATCCCGATCGGATACAATAGACTTTGGCACTCCATGCCTTGAGACCACTTCATTGATGTACAATCTTGCCAATTTGTCTAAAGGCAATGTTTCCCGCATGGCCAAAAAGTGAGCTGTCTTGGTCAATAGATCCACAATTACCCAAATGGTGTCGTGACCCTTCAAAGTCTTCGGCAGTTTCGTCACAAAGTCCATTGTAATGTGATCCCACTTCCATTCCGGTATTTCGAGCGACTGCAAACTGCCATAAGGTCGTTGATGCTCGGCTTTCACTAACGAACACGTATTGCACCTTTCCACAACACTGGCTATGTCAAGCTTCATAACCGGCCACCAATAATTCAACCTCAAATCTCTATACATCTTGGTGCTCCCGGGATGTATTGAGTACTTTGACTTGTGAGCTTCTTCCATAAGTAAATCCCGACACCCTCCAGTTTTAGGCACCCAAATCCTTCCTTGGAAAAGTTTCAATCCCCTACCATCTTCCGTCAATAGAAGATGATACTTCACCATAGATTCATCCTTGAGGTTCGCCTCAAGTAGTACTTCGGATTGAGCGGTCTTGATCATATCCATCAGGCTCGAGATGACCTCAATTCTTGCCAGCGAAGTTTGTACTTTCCCGCTATACTCTTTACGACTCAAGGCGTCCGCTACTACATTTGCCTTGCCCGGATGATACAATAGTTCACAATCATAGTCCTTAAGCAACTCCATCCACCTTCGTTGCCGCATGTTCAACTCTTTCTGATCGAAAACGTACTTCAAACTTTTATGGTCGGTGTAGAGCGTGCATTTGGTGCCATACAAGTAATGTCTCCATAACTTCAAGGCAAAAACGACCGCTGCCAATTCGAGATCGTGAGTTGGATAATTCTTTTCATGCTCCTTCAATTGTCTCGATGCGTAGGCTATCACTTTTCCCCTTTGCATCAAAACACAACCCAAACCCATCTTGGATGCATCACTATACACGACGAAGTCTTCGGTTCCTTCAGGTAAGGATAAGATTGGAGCTTCACAAAGCTTTCGTTGTAAGGTCCGAAAGGCTTCCTCTTGTACCTTAGTCCACACATACTTCACGTTCTTCCGAGTCAAAACCGTGAGTGACGAAGCAATCTTGGAGAAGTCTTGTATGAATCTACGGTAGTATCCGGCTAACCCCAAAAAGCTTCTAATTTCAGTCGGACTCTTCGGAGGCTCCCAATTCATCATAGCCTCAATCTTTGCGGGATCCACTTTTACACCGTCTTGTGACACCACATGCCCGAGGAATTGTACTTCTTGCAACCAAAACTCACACTTAGAGAATTTAGCATACAATTTCTCCCTCCGCAACACTTCTAACACTTCCCGAAGATGCTGCTCATGATCTTCTTCGTTCTTAGAGTACACCAAAATATCGTCGATGAACACGATGACGGACTTATCCAAAAACGGTCGGCACACTCGATTCATTAAGTCCATAAAAATTGCCGGCGCGTTTGTCAACCCAAATGGCATAACTAGAAACTCGTAGTGTCCGTACCGAGTCCTAAATGCCGTTTTTGAAACGTCTTCTTCCTTTACCTTCACTTGATGATAACCGGATCGGAGATCGATCTTGGAGAAACATCCGGCTCCTTGAAGTTGATCAAATAGGTCATCAATACGGGGAAGTGGGTACTTGTTCTTCACGGTCACCTTGTTTAACTCTCGATAGTCAATACACATCCGCATCGACCCATCTTTCTTTTTAACAAAAAGTACCGGAGCTCCCCAAGGCGATGAGCTCGGCCTCACGAACCCTTTCCCTAAAAGTTCTTGCAATTGCGTCATCATTTCCTGCATTTCAGTCGGAGCGAGACGATAAGGCGCACGTGCTATCGGTGCCGCTCCCGGAACTAAATCGGTTTTGAACTCTACTTGACGGTCGGGCGGCAAACCCGGTAAATCGTCGGGAAATACGTCCAGATATTCCTTAACAATTTTTACATCCTCCACATTCTTTTTCTCTAACTTGCTGTCCACCACATAGGCCAAGAACGCTGGATGCTTTTTCATTAAACACTTCCTTGCTTTGATGGAAGAGATGATAGCCACATCACCCTTGCGCTTTTCTCCATATACTAACACGAAGTCCCCACTTAAGAGAGGTATCCTTATAATCTTCTTCGAGCATAAAATCTCAGCTTTATGTTTGGCCAACCAATCCATTCCAATTACCACGTCAAAACTCCCAATAGGCATAGGGAGTAAATCTACATCAAAAGTTTCGCCACTGATCTCGAGACTACACCTTTCTAGAATTTCACGCAAAACCGATTTTTCCCCATTTGCTACCTCAATGACTAGAGCATTTTGTAGTGGACTACTAGGCACACCCAAAGATTTGTAAAACATAGTCGAAATAAACGAATAATCTGCACCCGAATCAAACAATACTCTAGCGGGTAAGGAGTTGAGTAAAAACGTACCTGACACCACGTCGGCAGTCTCCTTTGCTTCTTCCTTGGTCATTAGGAAAGCCCTCCCTTGCGGTTTGGGGATGGCCTCCCGTTTCGGTTGGCTTCCAGAATTGGTCCCTCTTGAATCCCCTTTCTTCTTAGGACAATCCCGTTGCACGTGCCCGATCTCCTTGCACTCAAAACAAACTATCCCCTTGATATAGCAATCCCGGTTAGTGTGCCCCATCTTCCCACATTTGTAACAAGTAACTTGACTCGACATACAAGACCCAACGTGCCTAGTCTTGCACTTAGGGCACCACCTTGCCTCTCGACGATAGTCCCCACCTCTACTGCTTTGCTGAAACCTCGGCCTCTTAAACGAATTCTGTGAACCTTCCCACTTCCTCTTCTCCGGTAATCGGTTCGTCACCTCTTTATCCTGACTGTACGCGTCTTCAACCAACTGTGCTTCCTCGATTGCCTCACGGAGAGTAGAGACCTTAGATACTCGGACCATTGTCATCATGTCAGAGGGAAGGCCCTTGAGATAGGCCTTGATTTTCTCCTTCTCACTAGGGACTAGATGCCCTACCAAGCCCAACTTATCCATAAATAAACGGTTGTATTCTGTCACCGGCATGTTTCCTTTCCTCAAGTTCCGAAAACTTTCTTCAATTCGGTCCATCGCCCTTTCGTTACAGTACTGTTCTAACACTTTCTTTTTGAACACATCCCAACTTAGTTGAGCCAAAACAGACGCCTGAAGAGAAGTAGAGTAAACATTCCACCATATGAGGGTCGTCCCTCTCAACATTTGTGAGCCAAATTTAGCCTTCTGACTTTCCCCACATTCGCTAGTTCGAAAAGCCTGTTCCATTTCCCTTATCCAGTTCATGCACACAACCGGATCATCAGTACCCTTAAACTCAGGCGGACGGCAACTGAGGAAAGTTTTAAAAGAACAAGTCTTTCCCGCTTGCCCGATCTCCAAGGTTCCCGTACCAACGGTGGGAATTGCATTCTCCCCAGATCCAGTTCCCAAAACGTTTTCAGCAACCGCCTCATTCTTACGATTGCTCGTATCCCGGTCCTCTAAAATTTTCAGAAATTGCTCTTGTTGTTGACTCATAGCCCTGTTAATAGCCACCATCATCCTGTCCATCATTCGTGTCTCAGCTGTGTTCTCCTGTATAATGGGATCAGATGTTTCTAGGTTTCGTTGAGGAATATGCTCAGTCATCCCTCCCAAGGTAAGATCACGCGGTGGAGGTCTAGCTGTTGCCGTTACCCTTGGTTGATCAGCTGTAGACGCAACGGTGTCATTACCCTCCCCACGATTCCGAGTATTAACCATCGATGTCTGTCACACAATCGAGGATAAGATAAGAAACAGGTTATAAGATTCGAACATAAGGAATCGTACCAATACATGCTTCAATCATCATAACAATAGTAAGCTAAGCATACTCACGGAATAATACATTCATAATAGCAGTAGCTAATTGAAATTATGAATATAATTCACATAAGAATTCTCGTTACCAAGGTCACAACTTTCAACATATGCACTCCCGATGACTCTAAGACCATCCTATCTTAGAAGTTCTACCCAAACTCGCCAATTCATTCTTAATCCTTCTTCCAGTTTAAGTCTAGGCACCAAACAACATACCTAGTTCACTTAAACCATTGCTCTGATACCAACTTGTTACACCCTAAAATTTGAGCTCTTAATCCATAGGGAAATCCGGAAATTTGGGTAAATTTAAACATTCAAAAACATCCAACTTAACCCTTAGAGTAACGGAGTAGTTTTAGTAATGTACAAAAAAGAGTATCAAGACATATCTTACAACAACCTATTAATCTAGACCATAAATGTACAACTAGATTAATCCGGGTGTCACTATGTCTCCAAAAATTTCTCTCTTCTTGATTCCCAAAAAGCCCGACCTTCCCAAGCTCCTAAGCATGGTCGGCACGCAACGAGTTAAACGCTGCTAAGTGAAACCTGAAATCCACAACATACACCCGAGTGTCAGATCAATAGTCAAAGGTTTATAAATTCAATTAATAATAAAGAATTATATGTATTGACAATAATATAGATACCGTCACCGACAACATTCCACATTACCACTATTCCCAAGTTGACATGATCCATACCTGTCACGGCATAAGACATACAAAGCCCCAGCACGGGGAAAGTCCATACCTCCCCTTGATAATAAGAACATCTTATTCATATCACCATGACATGAATAGATTACATCTCAAGCCCCGGTCCTAGTTCCCATGTCATATAGACATCTCAACCTCGAACCATAAAGATCGCCTTTATTTCATACCCCCTAGGGTTACACCTCAAGGACTTACACGGACCATATTGCATATCCGTCTAGACGAGTTACACCTCAAGAACCCACGTCCTTTATTGCATACTCGCTAGTGGCCACCAATGGCTTACCCAATCCATACATGTATACCATATAGATTTAGATCCCTCGATCATAAAAATTAAAATGACACAACCTCCAAGTCATGATTCATAAAGGCCTTTAATTAAATTACCACGTTTAAGGCATGACTACGATTCCCATGAACTCTTGTTGGCCAATAAAATATAATCAAGTTTATGAACCCACATGAATTATATCATAGTATTACGAAATTGAATAAATACATTCTCCTTATAAATGATACTACAAAGAAGCATATATAGGTCTTTCTATTCGTATAAGCATTCCTATATACATATATATATATATGTATATATATATATGTGTATATATATATATGTGTATATATATATGTGTATATATTTATCCCTAATCACACATTTCATCAAATAGGGTTAGCATTCATAATCCAAGATCAAATCCTACAACATTTATATCTTACACATTTAAATTAATAACAACAAATATAGTGTGTATATGAGAAAGCTCACATTGTAGGGTTTTGTAGTGAGAAAAACCCCCAAATTAGAAGATGACCTAATTTATAGCAATTCCATGGTTAGATCAACACATTTAGAGTAAATCACTTCAATATATGAAGAATGTGACAAGAATAGCTCACCCAAAGGCTTGAAAGTGAAACCCTAGACACTTGAGGGCTCTAGTCCTTTGAGATTTCAACTAGCAACCTTGAGATCTTTTTATACCAAGAAGCTAAGAGATTTAAAAAAAACCTAGAGTTCCACCATTAATGCAACTAAGGTTGTTGTTGGGAGTAGTAAATGAAGAGAGGAGGGTGGAAGGGGATGGAGAAATCGCAAGGAGAGAGAGAGAAAAGTCGACAGAAAATAAGAGAGGGAGAGTGAGTCTTCTTTTCTTTTACAAGAGTAGAGAATGTCATAAATAAGCAAAGTTACCTGCTGCCAAAACCCACGCAAAACAGATCGACGGCGAGAGTGACAACGGCGGTTGTGACCATGGCACTCTCGCCGGTCACTTCCGCCGGAAACGTACCGAGAGCAGTTTGGGTTCACAAAAGAGGCAGCAGCGATAGTGACATCTCGCGAGAATGACCCTGGCACTATCGCCGGGGCAATCTCGCCGTACCTGTACCGACGGTGAAAAAATACCAGGGGTGTTGGGGTGCAGCAGGAAAACTTGACTTTCTCCCTTATTTTATTCTTTTTCTTTTCTGTTTCACGACCAAAGCATGCAGATAGAAGTTACCAATATCACTATTATTACTTTTATCATTAATACTTCTTATTACTTTATTATTAATACTATTATTACTTTATTATTAATATTATTATTATTATTATTATTATTATTATTATCCTCAATTAAATAGTATGTCCAAACATGGGAGTTCAAGATAAAGAAGCAACTTAACGAAATTGTCGTGAACACACGCTGTCGCCAAAACTACTATAGTGAGAAAGATAGGTTATACTTACTTGAAAAAAACGGAGTGTTACAACATCCATTCAGAGTGAGAAGTCGGTAAGTCCCTGAAAGTTCAAAAGTGCATTATTTTAATTTTTATTTTTTTTATTTTTTTCTCTTTTCTTTTTATTACTCGGGGACAAGTAATGGTTTATGTTTGAGGTTGTGATAACTCTATTTTTAGAGTTATTATTTTATTTTATGTTGTCAAATTTTAGCCATTTCACTTATCAAAACCCCCATTCTTGATAATATTCATAAAAATGACCAAAAAGAGTGAACCATAGTCTTAATAAATTATTTGGTGGAGTTTTGTTGCTTTTTTCACGAAATATCCGCAGTGACTTGCGCATCCCACTCCGGACCCCACTATCGAGCAGAGAAAAAGACAAAAGAAATTCAAATCTTAGCTTGAAAGTAAAAATCTGGAGAGTGGAAGGTTCATTTGGCAGAAGGCATGGGATTGAGAAGTACAAAGTGTTCCTAAAAGCATGGCAATGTGAATTAAATAATAACACCCATGGTACTTTAAAGTTGACTTTGTAGAAAGGTGAAGGGTCCTATGGGTAAAAGAGCTACAAATTGGTGGATTGAAGTGTTGCACAAAGAAGCTGAATTTTATGTTTTCTCACTTCAGTCCTTATTCTCTAGTCATGACCCATCTTTTGTAAAACCCAACCTTTCCTCTTAGTATAAATAGAGGTGTTGGGTTCCATTAAATTCATCTTGCACATCTCATCTACCACATTTAGTGTTAGTATAGTTCTAGTTATTAGCTCTCATTTACTGCAGTAGTTCTCTAAATTTCTGTATTTTCTATTCCTAGTGTAATTGTAGTTTCGAGTAATTTATGGCAGTGACGTACCCTCGTTCCCCACTACGGTTTTAATACAAGTCACTTTCAGTTTACTTATGTGCAATTCTTCATCTTTTGCTTTCTTTATTTTAGTAATTATGGGATAAGCATCCTTTGGGATGTAGGAAAGAGAAGTACCTGGATTTTAGAGAAAATGCTTGAGTAATCTTTATACTTAGAATATTTATTGTTTTGGTCATTCACTCTCGATTATTGCCCAATGATGCAAACAAGCCGATCACTTGTAAGGATCTAGAGTCTTGTTCTTAACTCAGAAATGAGTAGAACGTAGTGACACGAGCTTGGATGATGCTAGGGGATTCGAAAGAATTCTTATGACACTTACGAAGGTGAGGTCGGCACAGTGAGCTAATCTCAACCCACTGGAGTAGTAGGCAAGCTAGTTGGTGTATTTAAAAACACTTAGAGTATTTGTCTCTACACATTCCATCGAGACCTGAAAAGGTCCATTTTGAGATTACCATTGATAAAACAATAAATACTAAGAGTATGAGATTTTTGCTTAAATGTGTGAGTATTTTGTAACCGGTCTTTTCTAGCGAAAAGACCGACTTCAAGTACAAGGATCATTTTTAGGATCAAGTATTTAATATAAAATTTAGGGAAAATCTAACCTACATTCCTTCTTTTAAATCTTAAGTAAAATCGTTAAAGTAACATTTCACCAAACAAACCAAACTATTGTTTCTTCTGTAATTGAAACTTGTAAAAGGAAGCTCATGAGAACCGTATTGTCTTGATTGCCCAGTCCCTGTGGATTCGATTCTGGTATTTTACCAACTATTACTTGCTGTGACGATCATAGTGGTCAGTGTACACTTGCACTTCCCATTGTGGACAATTTGCAACCCACTGCGATTAAATCACATATTTCGCACGTAACAGGAACCCACACCCGGTCTTTCATACACTTCAACCCACTACTGTTGACTCTGAACAATGATGTAACTCCGACAACTCTTTCGCTCTTTACGTTCTTTTCTAGTAGCGCTTCCTCCTGAAGTTTCTTAATTTCTTCAAGGAGATTCGAGGTTGCCTCGACTCTGAAGGCCACTACTTTGGTCTGTTCTCCTCGTTCTTTCCGAATCAACGCGTCGGCCACAACATTGGCCTTACCCGGATGGTAAAGGATTTCGCAGTCATAGTCGTTCAACAGCTCAATCCATATCCTCTGTCTCATATTCTGTTCCTTTTGATCAAATAGGTGCTTCAGACTCTTGTGATCCGTGTATATCTGACACTTCACTCCATATAAGTAGCGTCGCTAAATTTTTAAAGCGAACACCACCGCCGCTAACTCCATGTCGTGCGTAGGGTAGTTCTTCTCGTGATCTTTTAACTGTCGAGAAGTGTAGGCAATCACCTTCCCATTCTGCATCAATACACACCCCAGCCCAAGCTTAGATGCGTCACTGTATATTACGAATCCCTCCGATCCATCAGGTAACGACAAAATCAGAGCACTGCTTAGCCTTTCTTTCAACTTCTCAAACGCAGATTCTTGCGCCTCAGTTCACCTGAACTTGACGTTCTTCCTTGTCAGTGAGGTCAAAGGTGAGGCTATTCGAGAGAAGTCTTGAATAAACTTCCGGTAATAACCTGCTAATCCGAGGAAGCTTCTCACTTCTGATGGTGTCTTTGGCGACTCCCAATCTTTAATGGCTTCAATCTTAGCGGGATCCACTTTGATGTCGTCCGCCGACACCACGTGGCCCAAAAACTGTACTTCCCGCAACGAAAACTCGCACTTCGAAAACTTCGCGTATAACTTCTCACGCTTTAGTAATTCCAGCGTTGCTCGAAGATGTTCCTCGTGGTCCTCTTGGGTACGAGAGTAGATCAGAATATCGTCGATGAAGACGATTACACACTTGTCCAATAGCGAGCTACACACTCGATTCATTAAGTCCATAAATACTGCTGGTGCATTAGTCAACCCGAAGGGCATGACTAAGAACTCATAATGTCCGTATCTCGTGCGAAAGGCTGTCTTCGGTACGTCTTCCTCTCTCACCTTCAGCTGATGGTAACCTGACCTCAAGTCTACCTTCGAGAAATAACTCGCACCCTGCAACTGATCGAAGAGGTCATCGATCCTCGGAAGCGGGTACTTGTTCTTCACGGTTACTTTGTTGAGCTCGCGGTAATCTATGCACATCCGCATAGATCCGTCCTTCTTCTTAACAAATAGTACCGGCGCTCCCCAAGGCGATGAGCTCGGACGAATAAAATCTTTGTCGAGTAATTCTTGTAATTGAGTCATCATCTCTTTCATCTCAGCTGGTGCCAGACGATAAGGCGCACGCGCAATCGGTGCCACCCCAGGCAACAGTTCTATTCTGAACTCTACTTGGCGATCTGGAGGTAGACTCGTCAAATCATCCGGAAACACCTCCGGATACTCAATCACTATTGGTACATCCTCTACACTCTTCTTCTCTTTCTTAGCATCTAGCACGTAAGCTAAATATCCCAGACATCCCTTTCCCAGACATCGCCTAGCTTTCATCATCGATATCAAACACGATTTCCTATTCCGTTGATCTCCGTAAATTACTACTTCTTTCTTATCGGGCAAGGTGATCCGAATTAACTTCTTATTACATACTATACTAGCATCATTCTCTGTTAACCAGTCCATTCCTAGGACTACATCAAACTCCCCATTCCCATAGGGTACAACCTCAAAGGAAACAAGTGACGATCCACGTCTATGCTACATCCCTCATAGTCTTCTTTCACCCAGACTCGACTATCATCCGCTACTTCTACCTCAAACCCAAAGTTCAACCTCTTAGGTTTCACTTGCAATTTTCGAATAAAATTGGGTGACACAAACGAACGATTGGCCCACGAATCAAATAATACTTTAGCGAAAGTCGAGTCTATAGGGAAGGTACCTGTCACCACATCAGGCGTGTTCACCGCCTCCTCAGCCGACATATGGAAAGCTCTCGCCCTCGCGCGAGCCGACTCCACCTTTCTCTCTCCACTCTTTCTTCCGCTACTACCCCCTTCGCCCCCAGCATACCCCTTCTTCAACTGTGGGCAGTCCCACTTGACATGATCTGGTGACGCGCACTAAAAACACGATCTCGAACCGCGGCAATCCCGATCCAGGTGCTCTGTCTTTCCGCACTTGAAACATCCATCTTTATCTGCCATACACTCTCCCTTGTGCATTATGTTACACTTAACACATGGTTTCTCACCGGCCCTAGACCCCACCCGCAACTCGGGTCTAGGCGTACTCGACCTCTTTCCATCTCTGGTTGGTCCTTCCCACTTTCGCTTGTCTACAACTCTCTCGGTCATCTGTCTGTTTTTCTCTTTCTCAGTAAGTTCTGCGGTATCCACCACAGCCTGGAAGGTAGTTGGCCCCTTCACCTGTACCAACTCTCTTATACTGCTCTTTAACCCCCAAACGTATCTCTATATGCGCCTTTCCTTAGTAGGCACATATAGTTCAGCAAATCGGGCCTTCTGACCTTCTCAATAAATTTTGACGTGTACTCCTGAACTGACATTGTCCCTTGCTCCAATCCCAGAAATTCCTCTTCCAGCTTCTTAACCGCCGCCAACGGGCAAAACTGTGCTCTGAACCTCTTAACAAACGATTCCCACGGCGTACCCTTAGCTACCTCCGATCCCCTACCTCCGGTCTGAACATCCCACCAATAGATGGCCTCAGACTTCATCATTGATATTGCAAATAGTACCTTATCTTCCTCGGCGCACTTGCTAGTATCATATGCTAACTCCATCTCACGAACCTATTTCAAAGCCAGAACGGGATTGCGCTCCCCGTTGAAAGTAGGAGGTATGCACGATGCAAAAGTCTTAAACGAGTACCCATTCACGGTATTTGGTTTACTAGCAACAACTGGAGTTGTCATCGAGTGATTCCCTATCTCAGTCCGAGGTAAACTGGACTCCTCAGTCTTTTTCTCATCACCACTCTTGGTTCCTCCCTCAGATGTAGTTTTATTCTGGTTGTCTAGCACTGCTTGTAAAGTCTTTTGTAGTTTGCCCATTTCTGTTGTGAACTTCTCCTCAGTTACAAAGGCTGGTGTAGCGTCAAGCTGATGTCCCTTCTTAGCTTTTGTTATCTTCGCAGGCGCTGAACTCTCATGTTCAGATATTTCCTGTACTTCTGGTTATTCTACGCTCTTTGCCTTGAGCCTAACCGGCGCTTTCTTCTTCTTACCTTTGTCCTTAGTGGCTACCGCTCCCACCTCGGTAGCAGCCTTCCTGGGAACTGTTCCTCTGCCCCTCCCACGGCCCCTACCTCTCCCACGAGTGGCCGCCGATCTTGGAGGATTCACTGGTCCATCCTCCGCTAATTCCTCAATCGGCACCGCCTCCTTATGTGGCGTAGTGTCTTCATTCGATACTTCCTCCACGATGGGTATCGATCTACTTCTCAAGGATCTCGTAGACATTCTTGATTATTGGTGCACAACAAGTAAACTAACTTAGTAGTACCACAATAGAATAATAAGGCAATTTAAGCACATACATGTACCTGTAAGTTCACAATTACACTGGCCAGGTGTAACCCCAAACTTACCTTACATGACCGTCCTCAGTACCCTATTAGTTCTATTTCTACATTAGTGCTCTCCTAACGCATCTCCTGATTCTCAGTTGTGATTTATACTCCTAAAGTTTAAGTCTAGGCCCATCCGGTAACCTAGATCCCTTAAACTATGGCTCTCATACCAATTGTAACAACCCAGTCAAATGTAAAGCATGCAATTCATATAAATCCGAACATCCCAAAAATGGGTCCCAAAATTTCTTACATAAGTCTCAAAATTTAGGTTGGCGAAAACAACCTACACACAACTGAGAAATACTAAAACTAAAGATAATAGTGTCTCTGTCTCTACTGCACTTATCCATTAACTGCCCTGCTCACCTGCCAGAGCCTTTCACTATCTGCTTACCTGAAAAGGATTTAATTTGGAAAATGCGAGGGTTAGACCATGAGGTCTAGTGAGTCCCTCCTGACAGTTCTCAAAAACATTTAGAACAATATAAAACTTTCAATAGTAAACTTACATTTAAGTGTACATTTAAAATCTTTCACGGATAAGATCCGCTCCCGTAAATGGCACCCTGAAGTCACTCAAGAGTGACAACGAGTCAGTCTCACGCTGCCTTACTGGGTCACACTTCCCATGGCATAAATGGAACCTCCCCCCGACGTGAGTACTGGCGGAACCTCCCCCGACGTAGCCAATTTACGTCTATCACAATGTATGCATACATTTCATAAAACTTAACATAAAGCTTTCATACATAAAATTCATATGAATATAGCATGGCAATTCTCTTCTTTTACTTACTTCAGAAAAACACGTCAAAAGCACGTATTTTAGTTAGAAAACTCACCTGGTGCGCTTACTATCTTTTCTTACTCTATTCCTGACTTCCAATCGGTTTACCTGAGAAACGGGTGAGATATAAACTGCTCAGATCCTAAACCAACTTTTCGGATACTAACTGGCCGGATACAAACTTACCGGACGCTAACTTAACGGGTAACAAAGACTTATCGGGTAACAAAGACTTACCTGGTAACAAAGACTTACCTGGTAACAAGGACTTACCGGAACTTTTAAGCTTACCGGACAAACCACAATCCGGACGTCCGAATTTTCCGGACCACACCCTACCCGGATAGTTATCCAGAAACTATCCGGAAACCCCAAATTAAGCGGACACTTACCCGGATACCTCCTAACTGTAATACCCCGGGTAAGTCCGTTAGTTAAAAATATTATTCCGTTAAATTATTTAACCTAAAAGTTTCTATTTTAGGTAAGTTAAGTAAATTTATAAGTTAAAAGGGGGTTATGGTCATTAAAGAATAGAATAGGGTTAGAAGGGTAAAACTTAGTAGATATTATCTAAAGGCAATTCAGATATTTCATAAAAAATCAGATGTGCAGTGTGTGTTAGTGTGTGCTTTGAGAGAAAAGAAGAAGGAAGAAAGTTAAAAAGCTAGGGATCCAAATTGGTGCAATTGGAAGTAAAATTAAGGTATGTTTCTTGTATGTTTTGTGTTTATAACGGTTAGTAGGAAGTATCTATCAGAGTAGAATAATCGAAATCACATCTGGTAATGTTTTCTGTCGAATCTGGGTGAATTTTGGGTAAACCGACAGTGGTGTCCGGATACGTTGAATGTGTCCGGCTAGCTCTGTTGGCGGTGTCCGGGTAGTTCTGTCGATGGTGTCCAGATGATATAATAGTGGTGTCCGGACGAGTCTTTTATCCGGGTAAGTTTCTTTTTCCTATGTTTTCCGGATAGAATTGGATACCGGATAGTATCCGGATCACTTTGGTGTCCGGATGACGTCCGAATTATATAAGTTGTCCGGAAAAGTCCTGTTGTCCGGAAAAGTTGTGTTGTCCGGAAAAGTTGAGGTATCCGGATACTTTTGCTGTTTGGTAAAAATTGGGAGTTTAGATGCTTTTAAGTATTCAATAGTCTGTGTTTTATTAAATCATGGATAGGGAATGAATGAGGATCGAATGTACTGTGGACTCGACTTAAGTTCGGGTTTGGGGGTAACATTTAGGGACTAGAGTGCTTTAGAGTTCTTAGTCTTGGTAAGACTTGTGTGATCAAAGTGGTAAGGCAATACTTGTATATGATTGTTTCAGATTCTGTGAAATTGAAGTGAAGCTGAATTGTTTGAGAAAAGCTTGGTGGACATTTTGATAAGTCAAACAGGTGAGTTTTACTTTAAAAGTATTTTCAACTGGAATACATACGTATGGTTTGGGAATGTGATAATTGGTGATTATGTGTTTATATGTGAATTATAATATATTGAGGTATTATGTTTACATGAGTATTATAATGTGTTATAATACGTTGGCCGGGCTTAGGACCGGTGTGTTTGGCTATAGAATATGTATAGCGTTGTTTGGTTGTAGATGTTGTACAGCGTTGTATATTATTAGTTGGCTTGCTACCAACTAATATGACCAGGAAGAATGAGAAGGAAAGGTACATGATACGTGAGCTTGATTAGATATATATGATTGTGTCGCGTGATTTATATGAATGAAGTTTATATAAATGGTTTGTAAACTAACAGGAATTTTTCTCACTTAGACCACAAGGTCTAACCCTCATTTTTGTTTTAAAATATGTATTCCAGGTGGTGGATCATGTAAGAGTAAGTAATTAGAGTAACCAAGGGATGGCTTTTGTGAAGGATTATAAGATGAAGATTTTGGCTTGTTTTTGCAGTTGTATTATGATATTAAATGTTATGTATGTAAATAGTACAAAGTTTGTAGTACAATGGTTTCTTTTATTTGTAAAAGACTGCAGGACCGAACTTGTAATATGATGTTTCTTTTGTTATATGAATGTATGGTTACATTATGTGAATTGTTGTCTATATGGGAGTTGGGACGTTACAAATGGTATCAGAGCTTTAGTTTAAGGGATTTAGGTATTTGTATCTGTACCTAGACTTAAACTGCATGTGAAGTAGGATGTCCCTATCATTTATAGAACCTTGGGATGATGAAGTATAAAAGGTAGAAGGAACATCATGTAAGGTAATTTCATATTACACCTGGCCAGTGTAATTGTGATCTTACAGGTACATGTTTGAACTGGAATACCTTGTTATATGGGGTATGTGCTTATGTGTATATTAACCTTGTTTAAATCTACAGAATGGCAAGCGGTACACGGTATTCGAATCGAGGAGGAGGAAGAAATCCGAATAGTACGAATCCGCCGATAGGAACGGGGGACAGGGGAGGCAGAACTGGGGGCAGAACCGGGGTTAGAGCTGGAGGTCGAGCCGGAGGCAGAGCCCAGCCACAGGGTACAGAGTTCGTTACCAGGGATGATCTAATGGCAGAAATGGGAAGATTGCAGGCTAGCATACAAACAATGTTTGATCGGAACCGTCATAATGAAACTGGAATACGGGATCCCGGACCGGAAGATGAAATGCCAATCACATCGACTGTTGTACCAGTACAAAGGAGGTGCGACTACAAAATGTTTTTAAGCTGTAGACCTCCAACCTACTCAGGAGACAGGGATCCAGTGAAAGCAATGAGATGGATGAAGGAAATAGAAGCCATTTTTAAGACGAGTAAGTGCGCTGACGAAGATAGAGTATTGTATGGAACCGCAATGTTAAAGGGAGATGCTTTGTATTGGTGGGAATCCTTTATTCATTCTAAAGGATCTGATATTTATTCTACCCTCTTTTGGGAAGAATTTGTGATAGCCTACAGGAACGCATTTTGTCCCCAAGCAGCCGTTAAACAACTAGAAGGGGAATTTATGAACTCACAACAAGGAAACTGTTAGTACACTAACTTATCCGTTCGAGACTACACCGCTAGCTTCCTGGAAAAGTCTCGGTTCGCAGAATACTACGTTGCTACGGAGGCGATGAAGACGGAAAGGTTTATCTTCGGGTTGAACTCAGAGGTTAGAAGGCTAGTGACTGCAAAAGGACCCGATACCTTCTCAGCTGCAGTTGATGCCGCGGAGAATGTTGAACGAGATATGAGAAGAGATGCTGGCGATAAAAGTATCGGGAAGAGAAAGTGGGAAGGACCACAATACGATCCGAAGAAGTCCCGATTTCAGAGGTATGATAACCGTCCGCCGTTTCGACCAGCGGAAAGACCATGTCGGAAGTGCAACCGTGTTCATCAAGGAAATTTCCAAGGTGATTTACGAGCGTGTTATAAGTGTGGGAAGACCGGGCACGTCCTTAAAGATTGTAAGGTAACGCGGTTATGTTTCTTATGCAATTCTACGGATCACCTTCAGTCGGACTGTCCGCGGGGGAGGATACAGCAAGGTGGGTCGTCGGGCAGGCCAGCGATTGTTAAACCAGTAATACCAAGACTGGAACCGCCAGTAACCAGGGGTCGCGCATTTCAAATGACTGAGAAAGAAGCGGAGGAAACTCCGGATGTGGTCACATGTACATTTTTAATAAACTCTACACGTGCTAAGGTGTTATTTGATTCCGGTGCAAACCGATCGTTTGTGTCTCCTGCTTTTGCCGCTTGCCTGTGTTTGAAACCTAAAGTGCTAGAACATGCTCTATCCGTAGATACGGCAAATGATAATCAAGTGTCAGTTAAAGAAGTATTTGATGACTGTGTGATAAATATAGAGGAATGTAGAGTGCCGATACAGTTGTTTCCTATAACTTTGATAGAGTTTGACGTCGTAGTGGGAATGGACTGGTTAGCCGAGAATCAGGCTAACATAGTGTGTGATAAGAAGTTAATAAATGTGGTATTACCTGAGAAGGGACCAGTAGTAATTTATGGTGATCGTAGGAATCATCAGTCTAGCCTTATATCTATGATAAAAGCCCGTAAGTGTGTGAATAAGGGCTGTCAGAGTTACTTGGCTTATGTGATAGATATTAAGCCAGAGAGGAATAGGATGGAAGATATTCCTATTGTTAGTGAATTCCCTGAAGTTTTCCCTGAAGACTTGAATAGTCTTCCTCCGGTTAGACAAGTGGAATTCGGTATAGACCTGATTCCTGGAGCCACTCCTGTAGCCCGTGCACCTTATCGTCTGGCACCTCCAGAGATGAAAGAGATGATGGCACAATTACAAGACTTATCCGATAAAGGCTTCATCAGACCTAGTTCTTCACCGTGGGGAGCACCAGTGTTATTTGTGAAAAAGAAGGATGGTTCGATGAGAATGTGTATCGACTACCGAGAACTGAATAAGCGCACGATAAAGAACAAGTATCCGTTACCCCGAATTGATGACCTCTTCGATCAGTTAGTTGGAGCTTGCTATTTCTCCAAGATTGATTTGAGATCCGGTTACCACCAGTTGAAAGTTAAAGAAGAAGACGTCCTAAAGACAGCCTTTCGTACAAGGTACGGCCACTACGAATTCTTAGTGATGCCGTTCGGACTGACGAACGCTCCAGCTGCCTTTATGGATTTAATGAATTGGGTATGTAAGCCATATCTTGATAAATTAGTTATTGTATTTATTGATGACATCTTTATCTATTCCCGATCCAAAGAGGATCACGCACAACATCTTCGTTTGGTTCTGGAGTTGCTGAAGAAAGAAAAGTTGTACGCTAAGTTCTCTAAATGTGAATTCTAGTTGCGAGAAGTTCAGTTTCTGGGGCATGTCGTTTCTGAGAAAGGTATACAAGTTGATTCCAATGAAGGTGGAAGCAGTTGAAAAGTGGGAACCGCCGAAGGCAGCAACCGAAGTACGTAGTTTTCTGGGTTTAGCCGGCTACTATCGGAAATTTATAAAAGACTTCTCTCGTATCGCAACGCCTTTGACTAAGCTGACCCGGAAGAACCTGAAGTTTGAATGGAAAGCAGAACAAGACGAGGCATTCCGGATATTGAAAGAGAAACTGTGCAGCGCGCCGATTCTATCACTACCTGAAGGTTCAGAAGATTTTGTTGTTTATAGTGATGCGTCAAAACTGGGATTGGGATGTGTACTTATGCAGTGGGGAAAGGTTATTGCTTATGCTTCTCGTCAATTAAAGGATCATGAAAGACAGTATCCTACGCACGACATGGAGCTTGCAGCGGTTGTCTTCGCGTTAAAGATTTGGAGACATTATCTGTATGGTTCCAAATGTCAGATATATACTGACCATAAGAGTCTCCAACATCTCTTTAATCAGAAGGAACTAAATATGAGACAAAGGAGATGGCTGGAATTGCTGAATGAATACGATTGTGAAATCCTTTATCACCCGGGAAAGGCGAATGTAGTGGCAGATGCGTTGAGTCGTCAAGAAAGGAGTGGAACAATAAAAGTTATTTCGCTACGAACTGAACTCCTACCCAACATATTTGACGAATTGCAGAAGTGTCAAGTGGAAGCTTATCAAGAAGAACATCTGAAATCAGAACGGTTAGTGGGGATATCAGCATTGTTAGTGAAAGATGATCGCGGATTATTATGTCTGGGAAACAGAGTGTGGGTACCTCGTTTGGGTGGTTTACGTGATCGTGTGTTACAAGAAGCTCATCAATCCCGTTTCTCTATTCACCCAGGTACAAACAAGATGTATAAAGACCTAAAGCAATTCTATTGGTGGTCGGGGATAAAAAGAGGGATTGCTCAGTATGTGGAAAGATGTGATACTTGTAGGAAAGTAAAGATTGAACACCAAAAGCCGTTTGGGCAACTACAACGACTAGAAATACCTATGTGGAAGTGGGAACAGATTACTACGGATTTCATCACAAAGCTACCAAGAACGCCGAAGGGATTTGATTCTATTTGGGTGATCGTCGACAGATTGACAAAGTCTGCACACTTTCTACCGATAAAGGAAACCGATTCGATGGAACGATTAGCAAAGTTGTACATTGACGAAATAGTAACTCGACATGGAATTCCAATCTCGATCATTTCTGATCGTGATAGTCGTTTTACTTCAAGATTTTGGAGAAGTTTTCAAAAAGAGATGGGAACACAGATAAAGTTAAGTACAGCGTATCATCCCCAAACAGATGGTCAGAGTGAACGAACGATACAAACTTTAGAAGATATGCTCCGGGCTTGCATTGTTGATTTTGGGGGATCTTGGGATAAGCATTTACCGTTAATCGAATTCGCTTACAACAACAGATATCATTCCAGCATACAGGCGGCACCGTTCGAAGTACTGTATGGTAGGAAATGCCGAACGCCTCTGTGTTGGAACGAAGTGGGAGAGAAACAGTTAGCGGGGCCGGAAATAGTTCATCTATTCTACGTGTACATAACCACTAGTGCCTATGGATCCATTACACTTTACTAACGTATAAGCATAACAACATATTACAGCTCATATCATATTCTCAAATCTAAGAATACTAGATAACCTATCGTATCTTCATCCTCCCATACTCCCCCTTCGGCAACTTAGCACGGGGGTTCTGCTACCCGGTTAGCGGATGGGGTCAAGGGGCAATGCCCTTGCGGGGTCTGGGGGAAGCGCCCCGAGAAACTTTTTAGAAAACTAAACCAGACAAAACATCCAGAACTGCATCCAGCCATCAGAACCTAGACTTTTTCAGTTTCTTAAAAGTGTCCGGACAACATGGGTTTTCTGGACAACAGGGATTTCCGGACAGCTGAACTTTTCCGGATACTACTACTTTTCCGGGTAAATCCTACTTTCCGGATACTGTACTAATCCGGACGACACCCGGATACTAAAACCATCCGGATACTATATTCATCCGGATTCTTACAATAAAATAAAACTTACCCGGATACTTTCTGCGTCCGGAAACATTCATCGTCAGAGGTATCCGTATATGATGATTTATCCGGAAAACCCGGTTCAGCAGCCGAAAATTCGATCCATTTTCATGTCTGTTCGATTCAGCTCATTCCAAACCATACCATACAGTTTATAACCAATTTATACAGCTATTTCAAGGTTTAATTTAACACGAAAACACTAATTTAAGCAAGGAACAAATGGACTCACCTTAGGTTTACAAAACCCACTTTCTGCACAAATCTGATTCCCTCAATCTGTTGAAATTGATTCTGTAAATCAACCCAATACATAGATTCGTTTATTATTATTCATTCACAACAAGAATTATCAGAAGTTGAGTTCAATTCCTTAACAATTTGATGAACAAACCCTTCTTTTTCTTTCTTTTCTCCTTTCTCTTCTTTCTCTCTATTCTTCCTTTCTTTCTTTTCTCAGCCGACTCAACCATAAGGAATCAGATAACATCTGATTTTTAGATATTTTATCCAAACAACTTTCCAAAATGACCAAAAGCACCCTCAAGTTTCATTATTTCCAAAAGTAACACCTTACTTATCTCTTGTATTTTAACCCTAATGAATTATAAAACTTCCAAATACTTCAAGGTTTACACAAAATACAAATACATCCCAATTCTCATTAAAATATTAATATTGAAAATTTAGGATGTTACAGTCTCCCTACCAGAAATACAAGTCGATGAAAGACTGAATTATGTGGAAGCACCGGAAGCAATAGTTGATTATAAAGTCAAAGTGTTGCGGAATAAGGAGATCAGGCAAGTGAAAGTTCAGTGGAAGCATCATAGAGGTCAAGATGCCACGTGGGAATCCGAGTCGGAAATGAGAACCAAATACCCTCACCTTTTTTACTAACCGAATTCCGGAACAGAATTCTTTTGAGGGGGAGATGATGTAATACCCCGGGTAAGTCCGTTAGTTAAAAATATTATTCCGTTAAATTATTTAACCTAAAAGTTTCTATTTTAGGTAAGTTAAGTAAATTTATAAGTTAAAAGGGGGTTATGGTCATTAAAGAATAGAATAGGGTTAGAAGGGTAAAACTTAGTAGATATTATCTAAAGGCAATTCAGATATTTCATAAAAAATCAGATGTGCAGTGTGTGTTAGTGTGTGTTTTGAGAGAAAAAAAGAAGGAAGAAAGTTAAAAAGCTAGGGATCCAAATTGGTGCAATTGGAAGTAAAATTAAGGTATGTTTCTTGTATGTTTTGTGTTTATAATGGTTAGTAGGAAGTATCTATCGGAGTAGAATAATCGAAATCACATCTGGTAATGTTTTCTGTCGAATCTGGGTGAATTTTGGGTAAACCGACAGTGGTGTCCGGATACGTTGAATGTGTCCGGATAGCTCTGTTGGTGGTGTCCGGGTAGTTCTGTCGATGGTGTCCGGATGATATAATAGTGGTGTCCGGACGAGTCTTTTATCCGGGTAAGTTTATTTTTCCTATGTTTTCCGGATAGAATTGGATACCGGATAGTATCCGGATCACTTTGGTGTCCGGATGACGTCCGGATTATATAAGTTGTCCGAAAAAGTCCTGTTGTCCGGAAAAGTTGTGTTGTCCGGAAAAGTTGTGTTGTCCGGAAAAGTTGAGGTATCCGGATACTTTTGTTGTTTGGTAAAAATTGGGAGTTTAGATGCTTTTAAGTATTCAATAGTCTGTGTTTTATTAAATCATGGATAGGGAATGAATGAGGATCGAATGTACTGTGGACTCGACTTAAGTTCGGGTTTGGGGGTAACATTTAGGGACTAGAGTGCTTTAGAGTTCTTAGTCTTGGTAAGACTTGTGTGATCAAAGTGGTAAGGCAATACTTGTATATGATTGTTTCAGATTCTGTGAAATTGAAGTGAAGCTGAATTGTTTGAGAAAAGCTTGGTGGACATTTTGATAAGTCAAGCAGGTGAGTTTTACTTTAAAAGTATTTTCAACTGCAATACATACGTATGGTTTGGGAATGTGATAATTGGTGATTATGTGTTTATATGTGAATTATAATATATTGAGGTATTATGTTTACATGAGTATTATAATGTGTTATAATACGTTGGCCGGGCTTAGGACCGGTGTGTTTGGCTATAGAATCTGTATAGCGTTGTTTGGCTGTAGATGTTGTACAGCGTTGTATATTATTAGTTGGCTTGCTACCAACTAATATGGCCAGTGTAACATCCTGAATTTTCAATAATAGTAAGTTAATGAGAATTGGGATTTATTTGTAATTTAGTTTTAACCTTGAATTATATGGAAAGTTTATAATTCAAATTGGGGTTAAAATGTTAGTGATCAAAGTTAAGTGTCATTGTGGAAATAATGAAACTTGGAGGTGTAAATGGGTAATTTTGGAAAGTGTGTATGTTAACTTAGCTGAAACAAAATCAGATATTCCTCATTTTGTGTTTTGGGTCGGTCAAGAAATAGAGAGAAAGAGAGAAAAGGAGAAAAAGAAGGAAAGCAAGGGTTTGGTCATCAAATTGGTAAGATAATTGTGTTGGTTTATGATAAAATCTGTTGTAGTTGTGTGGGTGTAAACGATTTTGATTATGGAATAGGTATTTGGAATCATAAACAACAGAATTGAGGAATCAGACTTGTGCAGAAAGTGGGTTTTACATCAAAAAGGTGAGTTCATTTGTTTCTTGCTTAAATCAGTGTTTTCATGTTAAATTAAACCTTGTAATAGTTGTAGAAAGTGGTTATGAACTGTATGGGATGGTTTGGAAAGAGCTGAATCGAACAGACATGAAAATAGATCGAATTTTAGGCTGCAGAACCGAGTTTTCCGGATAAATCGTCGTATCCGGAAAACCGAGATGATGAATGTGTCCGGACGTGATCAAGTATCCGGGTAAGTTTTATTTTGTTGTAAGAATCCGGATGAATATAGTATCTGGATGGTTTTAGTATCCGGATGTCGTCCGGATTAGAATAGTATCCGGTAAAGTGTTGTTAAGTTGCCGAAGGGGGAGCATTTGAGAATATGATATGAGCTGTAATGTATTGTTATACATATACGTTAGTAAAGTGTAATGGATCCATAGGCACTAATGGTTATGTACACGTAGAATAGATGAAGATTAATCATTATTCTGATGTGTGTGAGAAATCGTGGAATAAACGTAATTCCTGATTCCTAAGGAAAAGAAGAGATTGGCATGTGTATATTGTAATCACTATTTCCTTCTCTAAGAAATAGGCATGTGTATATTGTTATTTCTTAGATGTGTACAGAAATGGGCATGTGTATATTGCGGTTTCTGGAATAGATGTGTACGGAACTGGGCATGTGTATATTGCGATTTCCGGAATAGAAACATTACTCTAGAATCAGTACAGATTCGTAGGGTAGCTCTGAAACATGATATGATGATGGAATGAGTGTCAGTCATATTCATGGGATTAAATGGAAGTCCTGTTAACGGAATAAAGTTACACGTTTGGTAAGAAAAAGGGTAACCAGGTTTGTTATAACTTGCTTACATTGATTTTGCAAATGTTATTATGGAAACGAATGTTCTCACTAGGCGTTGGCCTAATCGTTTCATATGATGTTTCCTTACCAGGTACCAGCTCGGGAAAGTAAAGGGTTGTGGGACGAGCGTTTTTGGAATAGCAGAGGTGTCAATTAACCAGAAGAGATTTTGTTGGATTGCTTAGATAACTTAGTTAATCTGATTGTAGTGATGTGATTAGATTAATAGGTTATTTGAAGAATCCTGTATTGTAAATGTACTCTGGATGGTTAATTACCTTGCTATATATTTTGTAAGTTGAAGTTTATTGTATCATAACTTGTGAAATTTGAGGTTCAAATTAGCCCTGATTTTAGGGTGTTACAGCCAGGAAGAATGAGAAGGAAAGGTACATGATACGTGAGCTTGATTAGATATATATGATTGTGTCGCGTGATTTATATGAATGAAGTTTATATAAATGGTTTGTAAACTAACAGGGATTTTTCTCACTTAGACCACAAGGTCTAACCCTCATTTTTGTTTTAAAATATGTATTCCACGTGGTGGATCATGTAAGAGCAAGTAATTAGAGTAACCAAGGGATGGCTTTTGTGAAGGATTATAAGATGAAGATTTTGGCTTGTTTTTGCAGTTGTATTATGATATTAAATGTTATGTATGTAAATAGTACAAAGTTTGTAGTACAATGGTTTCTTTTATTTGTAAAAGACTGCAGGACCGAACTTGTAATATGATGTTTCTTTTGTTATATGAATGTATGGTTACATTATGTGAATTGTTGTGTATATGGGAGTTGGGACGTTACACCAACCCTTACCGGACGACGGCTGCGATACCCCTCTTGGGTCGAAACCTGTTAAAATGCTCTTAATCCAAAACGATTTTGAGCAAAACACCAACATAACTTATCTCGCTCTTTTCCTTACTAAACCCTTAGCTATATTACCCAAAAAGGATGCTTAATCCACCTCTTTGAACATTAATCTCAACCCTCAAACAAAACTCTTAAATACCCAACTCTTCAATAAAACAAAGGGTCAGAATTGAAATAAGGAATTACCTGTATGAACTAGACTCCAATGCTACTTCCTCTTCCAATTTGTTGATTGCTTAAGCCTTCTCTTCAATTGAAATTGAAATCTGGTTTCTCTCCTTCTCTACTCTTGTTCAGCCGCCAACAATAAGGATGAAATGCTCACCTAGGGTTTTGTGTCCAATTAGAGACTTTTATACCTTCTTAGAAATTTAGCTTTCAGTCCTTGCACTTACAACTTTACCACATTTCTCACAAGACTTTAATCTTTTTTCGACTTTGGTCACGATTATTACAGAACTCATTCCACCTGTTTAGTTCGTCTTTTACCTTAAGATTATATCCCCATACGATTTCAATTCCGATCAATTTTCTCATGCAGTATTTTTTCCCGATCATTCTTCAAAGTTGTGCCAAAAGAAGAAGAAGGAGGAGGTGTGACATAGAAGATGATCGGAAGAATATGCGGTTAGAGAAAGTTGACCGAAATTAGAAATGTATGTGGTAGATATTTTTGGGAAAAAGAAGAACCGAAAAAGTGGGGTGGATTCTAATTTTTAACTAATGTTTTGCTTTTAAATATTAATATTCGATTTTTGAATAAAAAAAGATGCATGAAATATATTTTAGGAAATGTATTTTATTTTTTCAGTAGAAAAATATAAATAAATGTATTAAATAACTTGACTTAGCAGAGTTAATTTTTGAAATGAAATGAAAAGCATGATAATTAAAAAAACGATTTTAAAAGCAAAGGACAAATATAGAGTTATATACGATAAGACTTGAGATCATGTAAGACCAGACTATTTTCTTGAGATCGTAAGACCAAAAAAGTAACACTAAAACTTCACAACAAAAGACTGTGAAGGTACTGTGATGGTAAACATTCACAGTGTTTTTGTTGTGAAGGTTTGTTGTTTTTCTTACATTCACAATGAATCACTGTGAAGATTTAGTGTTAATTTATTGGTCTCACGGTCTCATAAAAACAGGTTGGTCTCATAAAAACAGGTTGATCTCACGTGAACCCAACTCTATACAACAAATCACATGGAGGGAAATCGTAATTTACTCTATTTTTAAACTTAGACATATAAACAAATAAAAGTCATACCTCGGTACCTCCCTATCAGGGACAGACCCAATTCAGGGCACATGGTGGCACGTGCCACCGTGGTATTTCTCCGAAGAAGGGTAAAAAAATTTGGTTTCGTGATAGGTGCAACCGTATCGTTTTAGGAAGTGCTCCCGTATTCTTTTGAAAGTGCAAGCGTACCTCGTAATCAACCAAAAATACCGGAAAACTCTTGAAATCAACCACAGTTACCGAAAAAAATCTCCCGAAATCAACAAAAATACCGAAAAAGTCTCTCGAAATCGATAAAAAAACTTAAAAATCCCTAAAATCAAAACAAAAACTTTAAAAATCCCTCAAAATGTCGAAATTTAGCTAAAAACACATTGGTCGATATTGAACGTTGGTATAACAGATATACATGTCGATAAAAAGCGTATGAAAAATATGGTGTCACCGTATGAAAAAGTTTATGTGTCCGTCCATGCTCCCTATTGTTGGTACACATTTGGTCCATGATTATTATTCCATTTAGTATTTAATATTGCTAAAAAAGCAATATTATTAAAATATATATTTAAAAAAATAGAAAAAGAATATTGGCATTATATTATTACATGGTGATGGTAGTGGACATTGGTAAGAAGGACCACATAAACAAGTGGTTTGGTCTTGTCATCTTGTGTTGTTATTGTGTGGTTACAACTATGCTGCAACAAAACAAGCTCTAATAAGGCCATCCGTACCCACGGATGGCCTAAGACAAGGAAACCGATGTCGAGTCTATCATCACTCAATATTAGTTTCTATTCTTTTTATTTTATTTATATAAATAATTAAAAAAGACAGTCGATTACATGGTCTCAATATGATTATACCAGTTTTATTTTAATAAATAATAAAAGAAGACAAAAGACAGAATCGTATATATATACGGTCCCAATGTGATCATGTCGATGGATTTTTAAGTGTTGGAAATGGAATTCCAAATGTTTATTTTTCAAAATCAAAATCAATTTCCTTTTTAAATGTCTATACTTTGAAAAATGTTTATTCTATGTAAACCTTTGTGTATTTCTTGAAATGAACTGTCTACAAGATTGATATATTCCTAAATAATTTCCTTATCAATTTTATAATTATATTTTTTACAATCTCAATATATATTTTGATGTAAATATTAATCTTTTAAATATATTTCCATAAAAAAAGAATAAAGTATATTCCATTTTTATGCAAGTTTCTCTTAGAGGCCGTTTACGAAACGCTTACCCGGGTAAGTGCTTATCAAATCATATTAACTTACCAGATGAATATGATAAGGACTAAGAATCTTACCCGGTAAGAGTGGGAGCAAGGACCGAGAGTCTTATCCGGTAAGTGAGTGTGACGGCTCTTACCACAGTTTGCGCTTACCGGCTAAATTGTTGCATACGATGTCATTTTGGTGGACTAAAATCTTACTCCGGAAGTAAGTGATAGTGTTGAGTTTTACCGGTAAGCACTTACCCGGATAAGTGATTAGGTAAACAGCCCATTAGTTTTTCTAATATAACTTTTGTATTTGTTATAGATATTTAATAAAGGATCAAGTATTTTTTTATTAAATCGTAAATAAATAGATATATTTAAATATTGACAAATGTGAAGTGTGTATTGAAGTGGGTAGTTAATGAGAGGTGAGGGTGAAACCATTTATGAACCCTACCCTTAGGCCATCCGTACCCCAAGCGGGATGGGGCTCGGGATGGTCTGTGGGATGGCGGGGATGGGCTACGGCTCGGGATGGTCTGCGGGAAGGGATGGAATCCGGGTTCCCCATCCCGTTTCATCCCGAAGGGTTTTTAAAAAAAAAATTTAATTTTTAAAAATCATGCCGTTGAACGGCTCTTTGTAAAAAAAAATTCTCAATTTAATCTCACTATATATTTAACCCTCAACCTTTTATTTCTCACACCTCTCAACCTCTTATTTTTCACACCTCTCAAACTCTCTCAAATTCTCTCAACCTCTTATTTTTCACACCTCTCAAACTCTCTCAAATTCTCTCAACCTCTTATTTTTCACACCTCTCTCATCATGAATCCAAACACAACACCTACATCCCGTCGTAACCGACCGAATACACCACAATCGCAAGAAGATCAAGAGCTTGGTTTCCAAGCGTTTACACAACAAGGTTATCATCCGCAATGGTCGCAACAAATTCCGCCACAATGGTCGCAACAAAATCCGCCACAATATCCGCAACAATTTCCCCAACAATTTCACCAACAATTTCACCAACAATTTCCTTACCAATTTACACGTCCCGGTTTGAGTGAACAAGGTTTTACTCCGGCCAACTACAATCTTCCTTCACCCGCAATCAATCTCGACGACGACATTGTTCCGGAAACCCAACCTTCTACCCCGAACACACCACAATCTATCCTGACACAACAATCTAACCCGGAACCATCAAATCCGAGACCAACGAAAGCCGCCAAACAAACGTGGAGTAAAGCCGAGGAACTCGCGTTAGTGTCGGCGTGGGTTGACGTTTCGGAGGACCCCGTTATCGGTAACGCACAAAGCGGTGGTAATTATTTTTATTGTTATTATTATTATTATTATTATTATTATTATTCTTATACTTATACTTAATTTTACATAAATGTAGGAAGTTTTTGGGGCCGGATCGGGCATGTGTTCTTTACTCGCATGGGTCGTGAACCAGGTTATAGATCAACCCATCAACTCAATAGCAAGTTCAACGACCTCAATAAAAGAATTAATTGGTTTGACGGCATCTACAACAACTTGCTCAATAATAGATCAAGCGGGATGAGTGAGGCCGATATATCCCGAACGGCACACGAACGGTATCTAGCACGCCATAAAGTTGCTTTCACTCACGAACAAGCTTGGGACGTCCTAAAAAAATGTCCAAAATGGGGAGCCGTTCCAACGATGACGACAACTTCATCGCGGGGTTCAAAACGTACCCAACCTTCCGATGATGACGATGACGAGCAAATTCAACGACCCATCGGGAGAAACAAGGCAAAAAAAACATCAACGAGTAATACGTCCGGGGCGAATACGGACGAAAGTGTTACTCAGTTGTTGACGACGTTCAACGACAAGATTGATGATACAATGGAATACAAAATGAAAAAACTCGATCTCGAAATCGAACGCTCAAAACTCGAACGACATAGGTTGGAACAAGAACTCGAAATCGAACGCTCAAAACGATTTGAGAAAGACTTCGAGTTTTTCATGACCCCGCATGATCACCTTACGGGAAACGCTTTGAGGGTTACTTTAGCGAGAAAAGAGCAAATTCAAAAATTTCATAATTGGTAGTGTTTTGTATTTTGTAATTTTTATTTTTAATGAATGGTATGAATTTTTATTTTTATTATTTATCTTATTTTTATTTATTAAAAAATATATAAATATTTTTATTTTGTTAAATAATTAAATGTATAAATAAAAGAATTAAAATAAATGAGGTGGCAAAAGGGTTTGAGGGAATGGGGTAAGGGTGTTTAGTGATTGAGTGAGGGATGAGAGAAAAGCTGATGTGGAGCTGGAATCTTTGAAAGATTCTCTCATGGGGTACTGATGGCCTTACGATCAAAATCCCATAAACATCGCAATAATGTTGTCACAATATTACGGAATAAATACCGAACCTTGAAATTTAAAGTTTTTTATGCCAATAATATCCGTATCTAATTTCCTAAAAAGTGGCGATGCACTAACAATCCCTTGTATATATCGTTTTGAAAATACACGTATCGGAATTGGTCGTGAAATCTTATTCTTATTTGATCAACAAATATTCCAATTTTATAAAGGTTCCTTTGGCAACTTGTAAATAATCAAAGTGATTCATAGTTACTGGAAAGTCGATTCAAAAATCCAACACAACAAAAGTGACAAAATTTTCGTCGATCCACCAATCAAATTTAAAACTCACCGTCAATGTTTATTGTACACGTATATATATATTTACTTTAACAATTTTTTTTGTCTTGCTTTGTCATTGAATTAAAATGATTATTCTATGCCCTTTAAATTTATACTATTGTTTTTTTAATTTATGGCTGTCGTCATATTTGTTGTTTATGTAAAAGATTTATACTTATATTTTTGTCTTCCTTTAAACGTACACATAAGGCTTATAAAATAAAAGTTTCAAATCATATGCATAAAATGATGTCATTTAGGGTTGTTTGTTTATATTCGTATTAAAACCTATAATGAATAAAATGGTTAAAGATGAATAACAAATATATAATGACTTGTCTAATTTAATCATAAATTGCTAAGATAAATACCTTCAACACATTTTCTATAATTTTTCTAAAATACAGAATCAAAAGTTTAAAAATATTTTTTAAAAAACTTACATTTAACTCCAAGAGATCCTCTATTTATTTTAAAGATTTCAATATTAATTATATATTAAATATCATATAAATCTACCATCTCAATATACTTTTCAAGTTTTTTTATATTAATAATAATAACTCAATTTTGATGGTGAAAATGAAAAAAAAAATCATTTTTTTATCCTCAAATCAAGTTTTAGAAAATTATTTAAAACTTGAAGTTTTCTGTTGTTTTATAAGTTTTAGAGAACAAAATAAATATTCTATTGAAGCAAAAGAAAACAAAATCTTCATTTTCTGTATTTTAGTGAGTTTATTGGAAATGTTCCTAGAAAAGGAATGTAAAAAATGATTTAAAAGAAAAATATAAGCTACAAAAATATAATAAAAAATCAAAGGGTCTTTAGCCTAGCGGTATCTACTATCTATTTTCTAGGCCATGAGCATCCTAGGAGGTAAGAGGTTCAATACTTACTAAAGATAAAAATGATGTATGAGTTTATCTGTTATATCTGTCATATATAAATATACTTCAAAAAAATGAGAAAAAACCCGGTAATAAACTGTGAGTTAACTATAAAAAAAATAGGGGTGTCAAAAATACCTAAAACCGAATAACCTGCTCGAACTGAATGAAAATTGGGTTAAACAGTTACATGTTATTCGATTTTCGTGTTAAACGGTTCAGTTTACCAAATAAAGATTCTTTATTTGGTTCGGTTTCATTTTAATTTTTTTCTTCTAAATTGGTTAAACCTAATAACTCGAGTTACACATTCTACTAATATTTTATGTAGTTCATGTTTATGAAAATTAAACTAAATATATGTTATACTATTATTATTTTACATATTTTATTGCTATATAAGGGTTTTTTTTTATTAAATTTCGTTTTTTTGGTTGATTTACAACGGCAACACATGTCTATTCCTGAATTAATTAGAATTTCATTTCGAAGTTCTTTCTTTCATAAGATAGTCTCGAATCTACGAGTATCAAATTCAGTAAAGACTTTTATAGATGCCTTCATTCAAATCTATTGAAGAAAAATAATATCATTTGGTAGATATTGATTTTTACTTGAGTCCATTGTTGCGTATAAATGTATGATACCATTATATATTAGAAGCAATGAACACTTAATCTGGAAAAATTATTGGAGCAAGTGTCCAACAAAAAATTATAAATCCTCCGGTTTAACCAGTTACTGAAACTTATTTGATTTCGTTATCGATTGATTAACCCAAATCACAAAAACTAAAAACCGAATTTAACCGACCAAATAACACCCCTATAGAAAAAGACCCCATAAAATAAACTAGTTTATAATTTATTAACTTTTTGAAGTAAATTTAAAAAAGAAGATCGTATTAGGGGCCGTTTACCTAATCACTTACTTGGATAAGTGCTTACCGGTAAATTCAAGACTATTACTTACTTCCCGGGTAAGATTTTAGTCCACCAAAATGGCATCGTATGCAACAATTTAGCCGCTAAGCGCTTACCGTGGTAAGAGTCGTCGCACTCACTTACCGGGTAAGACTCTCGGTCCTTGTTTTCGACTCTCAATCCTTGCTTCTGCTCTTATCGGGTAAGATTCTTGGTTTTTGTCATATTCATCCGGTAAACTAATATGACTTGATAAACACTTACCCGAATAAGTGTTGTAAACGGCCCTTAGTATACCATTGATTTGGCATTAGAATTAGAAATTAAGACAAAAACAAACGTATGATATTGGGGTGGAGCCGACAAGTGTGGAGAAGTGGATCACGGCTTTATAATTCTTTAACCATTTTTATTTTGCAAGTTTTACAGTAAGATTGCAAGTAGGGAAGTCCAACTATTTTTAGATTCCAGTTCTTTCTTTGGAATCACCACCACCATAAGTCCATACCCTTCTCTCCCTTTCTTCTATCTCCAACTTCGCCGGAAAAATCTCGTATAATGCCGGAAGCAGAGGAAGATAACCGCTCCACTAATTTCTACATAAGGGGGCCTCCGGTGCCGGAGGATTTACCGGTCATGATGACCATGGATCTCGACCTTGATGGTTCTTGGACTTTCGATCAGATATTCTCCGCAGACCCTTCGCCGTCGTTTATTTTATCGGCAACCGAACAAACTTTCTCTCCTCTATGGGCCTTTTCCGATGATAATAATAATAATAATAATAATATCAACGACGCCGACGACAAACCCGCCGGAAATGCCACGTTGACCTCTTCCGGAGCTCCTCACCGACTTCAATCAGGTAAGTTTGTGCATTAATTTGTGGTTGAACTGATTTTATGATATGGGTTTAGCTTAAAATTGGATTTTTTAATATCTAATAAGATTAATTTCATCGGTAAAGTGTGTGACGATGCCGCCGGATTTCAACAATCTTGAAAACGGTAAATATGAAGGAATTTTGACCGTTCAATCCACATCCGGCGACAAATAAGCACCAACCAAATTAAGAAAATAAGCACCAAATTGGAGCTTTGTTGGATATATTTTTCTGTAATTTTTTTTCTTTCGTAAATGGTGTGCCAATCTTTTTGTTTGCACATACTATTGAAATATCACGAGCTATAGTAGAAATTCTAGCAACTACTGTGGATTTGAGTAAATTCATAAACCATGTAAATATAAGTTTGACTCGCTTTTTGTAACATTAGCTAGACTTGGACTATTTCTGTTCGATATACGTTGAAAGTTACTTTTTTTTCTGCCTTTTATTTTGAGATATTGTGTCAAATTTAAAGAAAAAGATTGCTTTGAATTAAAATGGAGAAAAATGAGCAAAGGAATATAGATTGTCATATTTTTATGAAATCGGTTGTGACGTTTTTTTGTTTTTGTTTCGTATTTCAAACTAGATACGGATAACCACGATCAAGTAACCAGAAAACCATCAACCAACGATTTGAAAAGGAGGCTACCAATGCAGATTTTGGAGGTGAATCCATCGGAATATCAAGATGCAGCATGTGTAATCAAGGAGAGGATGACAATGGCGCTTCGTTACTTCATAGAATTGGGCGAAAAACACGTTTTAGCTCAAGTATGGGCACCCGTGAAGAACAGGGGTCGTTGTGTGCTCACAACGTGTGGTCAACCCTTCGTTCTTGACCCGAACTGCACTGGCCTTTATCAATACAGAATGGCTTCTTTAATGTATGTGTTCTCTGTGGATGGTGAAACTGATGGAGTACTTGGGCTTCCTGCTCGTGTTTTCCGACATAAGCTTCCGGAATGGACTCCAAATGTTCAGTATTATTCAGACAAGGAATACCAGCGGCTGAATCACGCTTTGAATTATAATGTTCGTGGATGCTTGGCTTTGCCCGTGTTTGAACCTTCTGGGCAGTCGTGTGTTGGTGTGCTGGAATTGATATTGACTGCACAGAAAATAAACTACGCTCCAGAGGTTGATAAAGTCTGCAAAGCACTCGAGGTTGGTTGTGCAACTCGTTTCTTGAAATGCTTATAATGAATCATATGATAGGAATATTGTTTCGAGAATTTGCATCGTAGGCAGAGGGTCATTTAGTGAAATGACCTTAAATGAGTTTTCAGTTAGGAACAAGACATTTAAATTTGAATTCAGTAACTTTCAAATGACTTGCCTATGGTGTTTAACAACTTGCAATTGTGAAATCTTGAAGTAGCACTATACGGGTAGTTTGTTAAAGCGACATCCATGGGACTATGGGAGGTTATTTAACAAAAAAGCCTGTTATAGGGTCAGGTTCAGGTGAAAACCGCAAAGAAAGGGAAAACTGAGGAACACCCTGGTAAGCGTTCATTTGGACGGTATGCACATGTGAATACAAGTAATTTCTAACATGCACACGTGCATAAAACAGACGTGCATAGAAACCCAAAAACAATTTCAATTACTTGTAGGCACAAGTGCATACCGTCTAGATGAACGATTACCAGGGTGTTCCTCAGTTTTATAGAGGGAGGTTAAGGGGAAAACCTAAAAAAATGAAAAACTGAGGAACACCCTGGTAACCGTTCATATAGACGGTATGCACATGTGCATACAAGCAATTGTTTTTGGTTTTTAGTTTTACGCACATGTGCATACCAAACAAATTGTGTACAAATTATGCACATGTGCATACCGTCTAGATGAACTTACTCAGTTTTTCATATATATATATATATATATGGTCATAAACAAGAACCCTAGAAACTTACATTAGGTAATCCTTTTGAGAAATATGTAATCTAGCTTCAGTTTTCTTGCAGGCTGTAAATTTGAAAAGTTCTGATATACTGGATCCTCCAAATTCGCAGGCAAGCAGTAAGATAAAATAATAATTGATATCTTTATTTCCCTTTTAATTCCTCCACATTTTCTCAACATGCATCTAGTTCTTTTTCTATAAAACAGATTTGTAACGAAAGTCGACAAAACGCCCTGGCTGAAATCCTGGAGGTATTGGCTGTCGTCTGCGAGACTCACAATTTCCCCCTCGCTCAAACGTGGGTCCCGTGCCGCCACCGAAGTGTCCTAGCCTACGGTGGCGGATTCAAGAAAAGCTGCAGCAGCTTCGACGGAAGTTGCATGGGCCAAGTTTGCATGTCCACAACAGATGTCGCTTTTTACGTTGTAGATGCTCATATGTGGGGGTTTCGCGAAGCTTGCGCTGAACATCACCTGCAAAAGGGCCAAGGGGTGGCTGGAAGGGCGTTTGCCACTCGCAGTTCGTGTTTTTGTGAAAATATAACGCATTTTGGGAAAACTGAATACCCATTGGTCCATTATGCGCGTATGTTTGGTTTAGTTGGATCTTTTGCGATTTGTTTAAGGAGTACGCACACGGGTGATGATGATTATATTTTGGAGTTTTTTCTTCCTCCTAATATGGTGAACGGGGAAGATCAGCAGAAGATGTTGGGCTCATTGTTGACTTCAATGAAGCAGCATTTCCGAAGCCTTAAGGTTGCTTGTGGTGAAGAAATTGGGGAGGATGGGAGATTGGTTGAGATTATTAAAGCGTCTGTGGATGGTAAAGTTCTTGATTCGGGTGTTCAGTCCATTCGATTATCGGAAGCTGTGATATCAAATGGAGGACCATTGGTTCGTATTGATTCTTTGGATCGGACTTTAAATGTGGAGCCAAGTGGATTAAATGGAACTTGTGGGAAACCGGAGACTCCTGAAACGACCAAGAAATCGGAGAGAAAACGAGGGAAAGCTGAGAAATCGATTAGCCTGGAGGTCCTTCGGCAACATTTTGCAGGAAGTCTTAAAGATGCTGCGAAGAATCTTGGCGGTAAATTCTTGTGTTTTTTTCTCTTTGTTTCCGTATAAAAGAGAGAGATTGTTCGACTTCTGTGTTGGAGACTTGGAGTCCTGCATCAACACAAATCATTAGACCTATATATATAGGGTCAAGTTAAGGGGAAAACCGCAGAAAATGAAATACTGAGGAACACCCCAGTAACCTTCATCTGGACGGTAAGTAATTTGTAACATGCACACGTACATAAAAACAAAAAAAACAGCTTCAATTACTTGTATCAAATGTGCATACCGTACAGATGAATGGCTACCTGGGTGTTCCTCAGTTCTTCATTTCCCCTGAACCTCCCTCTCTCTATATATGTATATATATATATACACACACACACACACATATAGAGGATGGAAAACTGAGGAACACCCTCCTAGACGTGTATGCACAAGTGCATACCATCTAGATGAAAGGCTACCAGAGTGTTCTTCGGTTTTCCATTTTTTTGAGGTTTTCCCCTGAACCCGACCCTAAACATATATAGGCATGGGATCATGTGAGAAGTGCCATTTTTGGTGAGAAGTACTTTTAAACCGTTGATCACTTTTAATCAAATACCCTCCCATGAACTGCGGCTTAAAAGGGAATTGATCAGGTGCATCTTATCTCGGTGCATCTCATCCTAATGTTCATCCATTTCTCATCCAACGGTTGATAAACCACTTCTCACGCTTCTCACCAAATTTGACACTTCTCACCGGAACCCAACCCTACATATATATATATATATATATATAGGTACCTGCCCGTATCTCTATAAGGGCTCTTTTATAGAGTGATTCAAACGGTTTCCACATATCCTAAGATCAAGCCGACTAATTTTAACTTTAACATGATACGAAAGTTGTTTAAATTACTGCGATTGCTATTGGTTTTGCAGTTTGCCCAACAACGATGAAAAGAATATGCAGGCAACACGGGATCTCAAGATGGCCTTCTCGTAAGATCAACAAGGTTAACCGCTCACTTACCAAGCTAAAGCGAGTGATTGAATCAGTACAAGGTGCTGAAGGAACATTCACCATTCCTTCTTTGTCAACCACCCCACTCCCTGTTGGTGTCGACTCCACATCTTGGCCAACAGCTCCAAATGGTTCACCAACTAACCAACATGGCTCACCTGGGTCCAAACCATACGACTCACCATGTCCAAAGAACGATCTGGGTCCAAACAATCAAACATCCGGCAGCAGAGAAGCCAGCACCGGCAGCCCAACTTCACACAGGTCATGCCAAGGTAACCCTTTTGTCGAAATATTAATCCTCCTCATAAACTCATAATGCAACCGTTTCTCATAATCAGAAATGTGTCGGAATAGCAGAAAGTCAACCATTTGAAGTCAAAGCACCGAATCATGCTGCCGAGTTTTCCGTATATGATGCCTTTCTAGCAGCGCAAACAGAAGAACCCTTTAGAGGAATGCTAATCGAGGACGCTGGAAGCTCACACGATCTAACGAATCTTTGTCCAATCACTGAGCCTCTTGAGAAGGTACAAGAACTTACTCCTAAGGTACAACCTTTCACAGCAAGGGCAGAAATGAAAACTATAACGATAAAGGCGAGTTACAGAGAAGATATAATTAGGTTTCGGGTGGCTGAAAATTCGGGTATTGTCACTTTGAAAGAAGAAGTTGCAAAAAGGCTGAAGTTAGATATTGGCACGTTCGATATAAAGTATCTTGATGATGATCACGAATGGGTTTTAATAGTTTGTGATGCAGATTTGCAAGAATGCGTGGAGTTTTCGATATCATCGGGGTGTAACATAATCCGACTTTTAGTTCACGATTTGTCGACAAATCTTGGAAGCTCGTGTGAGAGTTCAGGTTAATTGCGAATATCACACTTCATTTGCACAAACAAGTGATCAACATTTCGACCCATTAAAACAAATCAAGAAAAGAAAGTTCCATTCAGTAGAAAATTGCAGAAAGAACACTTACGTTGGCCGAAAATAGTGAAAAAAAACGTGTCTCTGGCGTTTTAGCTGCATTTTCGGCCAACTGTAATGTTCTTTTTTGCAGTTTTTATGGTATGTTATTTTATTTTTTTGAAAAGGAAGTGTTTGAAGTAGTGCTTGAGCAAATAGGTTAGTATTGGAATGTTAGGGGTTAGGATTAGGATGAGGTTAAGTTGTAGATTTATGGGGTCATAGCAACAGGACCAGATTTTAGGGAGGAATTTTTCCATATTCTTTCTTGTATATTGGTTTGGTCTTTGTTTTCTTTTGCCCCAATTTTTATTTCAATTCCACCTCAAAACTTTTTTTTCTTGCACTTTGGCCACCAAATATTATCCTTGCATTCTTTTGGTTTTGGTAATGAATTTTGTTAGTCCTTAAAACATGCATTCCACAAGGCAAATTGGGTCCTGGTAGGAACTTCAAAATCTATATGAACCACCTTTACACATATTAACAAACTTTTCTTAATTACCAAAATACCATCTCTTCCACCAGTATCATCGGATCAAGAGGTGCTTCATCCAACAATTTTAAGTGGTTCCTAGTTCCTACGACTTGTTTAAATTTTAGAGCTCCTACCAGATCCCAAGTCATGGTGCGGTGTAGGTGGTTTATGCAGTTTGACTGTTTAGATGAACGCCCCTAGTTTGTTGCTTGTAATCCTCATTGGATTTGGGCAATATAGTCAGCCTTATTTTAGATGTGGACTAACAATATCACAACGATACTGGAACAATGCAATATTGATGTTGTACTTGTGTTGTCTATCATTGTTGTCGTGTGATTGCATTGTTTCTGGCAGTTTTATCGTATGAGTAGTTTCTGTCTTCGGTTATTGGGATTGATCTGCTTTCTTTTAGCGCGGCACATGATATTTGCCTCAAATCCCACCGATTAGTTTGTGATGCAAACTCGTAGATCTTTAATAAGACTACTATTTTAAGATTTGCCGACTAATCTAGGAATCTCGTGTGCAGTTGATGTTAACTTATGAGTATTTTGTGTGTGTTTATAGGCAGGCCGGGGAGATGACCCTCGGCATCCCAAGCTCAAGGGGAATCAACTAGGAACATGCACTTCTAGCATACTATTACTAATAAAACTAATAAATTAAAAGTTGTTGCAAAGTTCAAACTCAGAACCTTTACCACTCAAGTGCCTTATACCAGATTTTACATATTACTTTGTTGTTGTACAAGATATCTGATGTAGTTTCTTTAACCACACAACCGGATCAAACACAAAACCCGAAACGAATACTAGAATCGTTTATTATACTTTAATAATCAAAAAAGACTGTCTAACAAAGGATCCCTAATCCTCTATTTATAATCTAAAGCCCTAGAAAGATAAATACTAATTTAATAAATGGATAATCACTAAAGCTTAATCCTATTAGAACTATACTTAAATAATGAAACTCATTAAAAGGAAATAGGGAATTTAGATAAAATCGGGAACTGATTTGTGGGGGTTACGTGAACAAGGAAAAACAAAACAGCCCCTGGCGCGGCTCAACCCGCGCTGTCATGCGCGCCGGTTTGGCAAACAGTGCTGGGCGCGCCTTGTGGCGCGGCTTCATGCGCGCCGGCTTCTGGACCTGGGTCATTTGGGCCGATTGCATCATTCTCCCCCTCTTCGAAAGGACTCGTCCTCGAGTCAAACGGATCATCAAGCTCGGGAACAAACGGTGAAAGATCAGCGACATTGAAGGTGGCCGAGACATTATAATGCCCTGGCAAATCTATCTTATAGGCGTTGTCATTGATGCGCTTCAGGACTTTGAACGGCCCATCTGCCCGAGGTTGTAACTTACTCGAACGGCCACCCGGGAAACGTTCTTTGCTTAGGTGAACCCAGACGAGATCACCCTCTTGGAAAATGACTTTCTTTCGTTTCATGTTAGCCCGTCGTTGATACACGACATTGTTGTTGATGATTTGGTCACGAACTTGTTGATGGATGAGCTTGATTTGTGCTGCCCGGTCCTCTCCTTCGGCACTAAAATGCTCGGTTGCCGGTAAGGGCGCAAGATCTAAGGGTGTAAACGGATTTCGCCCATAAACAATGAGGAAGGGACTCATCCCGGTGGAGCGGTGAGTGGACCTATTATAAGCAAATTCGTCCTGAGGAAGAACTAAGTCCCATTGCCTTGGGTTGGACCCGACGAGGCTGCGTAACAAATTGCCCAAGCTCCGATTTGTCACCTCAGTTTGACCATCACTTTGTGGGTGGTGTGCGCTACTAAAATTGAGACGAGACCCCAACCGTTTCCATAATGTGCGCCAAAAATGTCCCACAAACTTAACATCCCGGTCCGAGGTGAAGGTTTTTGGTACCCTATGTAAGCGCACGATCTCGGCAAAGTATAACCGAGCGATCTGGCTTGCGTCATACGTCTTCGCACACGGAACAAAATGGGCCATCTTAGAAAAACGGTCCACAACCACCATGACCGAATCTTTTTGCCTTTGCGTCCGAGGGAGATCTACCACAAAATCGAGACTAACATCCTCCCATGGTCCGGCAGACACGGGTAATGGTGTATATAGGTCGGCGTTGGAGCGATGCGTTTTTTCAATGTGGCATGTGCGACAACGTGCCACGATTCTTGTCACACCCATGCTCATCTTGGGCCAAAAAAACGCTCCTTCACGAGTTTTAGCGTCTTGTCTCTACCAAAATGACCTGCGAGGGCTCCTTGATGTCCCTCTAGAAGAATGGCCTCACGTAATGAACACTTGGGAACACACAACCGAAGACCCTTGAATAAAAACCCATCTTGAAGTGAGTACCCATGGGCGGGAGCCTCTCGACACGCGGTCCATAAGGTCGAGAATTCCGGATCATCAGGGTAGAGTGTACGAAATGACTCGAACGCGTCTACCCGAACCTGTAAGGACGTTAGTAGAGCTCGTCGCCTGCTGAGAGCGTCGGCAACCGTGTTAGTGGCACCGGATTTGTGTCGGATGACAAACGAAAAGTCTTGTAAAAACTCGACCCATTTGGCATGACGTGGGTTGAGTTTGTGTTGCCCTTGAATAAAACGTAGCGCTTGGTGATCGGAAAATAGAATGAACTCTGTGTGTAGAAGATAATGCCGCCAAAATTCCAAGCTCCGGATGATGGAATAAAATTCTTTATCGTATGTGCTGAATTTTAGTTTGGCCTCGCTAAGTTTCTCGCTGAAAAAAGCTATCGGGCGTCCCTCTTGGCTAAGGACGCCCCCAATCCCGAGCCCGGATGCGTCACATTCAACCTGGAAGGTGACCTGAAAATTGGGTAAGGCGAGGACGGGTGCCCGTGTAATGCAACGTTTCAATTCCTCAAAAGCTGCGGTGGCGGCGGGTGTCCAACAAAAACTCTTGCCCTTTAAGCAATTAGTAATGGGTGCTACGACGGTACTAAAATTACGAATAAATCGGCGGTAAAAGGATGCTAGCACATGAAAACTGCGAACTTCATGGATTGTATTCGGTGTGGGCCACGTAGTGATTGCTTCAATCTTGGACTCGTCCATGCGAATACCTTTTCCCGAAATTAGGTATCCTAAGAATAAAACTTCCGATGACAAAAAACAGCACTTGTCGCGATTGGCATATAGTTTTTGATCCCTTAAAATAGCGAATACCTGTTGAAGATGGTGGAGGTGTTATTGGAGGTCACGGCTAAAGACGAGAATGTCGTCGAAATAAACGACAACACATTGACCAATTAGGGGTTTAAAAATATGATTCATTAACCGCATGAAGGTACTTGGTGCATTTGAGAGTCCGAAGGGCATGGCCATCCATTCATACAACCCGTCTCTTGTTTTGAAGGCCGTTTTCCACTCATCACCGGGGCGCATTCGAATTTGATGATACCCACTTCGTAAGTCAATTTTAGAGAAAAACGCTGCTCCGTGTAGTTGATCTAGGAGGTCATCGAACCGGGGAATGGGAAACCTATACTTGATCGTGATCTTGTTAACGGCCCGGCTGTCGATACACATCCGATAGGTTCCATTAGCTTTAGGGACTAATAGTGCCGGAACCGCGCACGGGCTCATACTTTCTCGGATAAGGCCCTTGTCGAGGAGTTCGGTGACCTGTCGGTGTAGTTCTTCAAATTCTTTCGGGTTCATGCGCTAAGCTGGTTTATTTGGGATGGTTGCTCCTGGCATGAAGTCGATACAATGATGAATTTCTCTTTCGAGTGGTAGTCCGGCGGGTATCTCGGTGGGGAAAACATCCTGAAAATCTGCTAGAAGCGGTTACACTTCGGGTGGAGGGGCGTCGGTGTTTGGATTGACTTCGGTGATGATCATGGCAAAGACGATTGGTGGTTTTAAGGACTTAGTAAAATCCAAGAACGCTGATTTGTTAAGCACAAGTGCCTCGGTTCCTGTCTCACGTGCGTCGAGGGGAACCAACTGAACGTTAACTCCCTCTTTCTTGAAAGTATAAGTGTTGAGGAACCCGTCATGTCTCGTACGCCTATCATATTGCCATGGTCGCCCCAACAAAATATGGCATGCATCCATAGGAATAACTTCACACCAAACCTCATCCGAGTAACGAGTACCTATGCTGAACTGAACAAGGCATCTTTGAGTAACTTTCACTACATTGCCCTTTTTTAGCCACGTTAACTGATAGGGTTCGGGGTGGGGTTCAGCTTTTAACCCTAATTTTTCCACCATAACTGAGGCCACCATATTCTCACAACTGCCCCCATCAATAATAATAGTACACACTTTCCCTTTTACCGTACAACGCGTTCGAAAGATGTTATTGCGAAGCCAAAGATTATCGTCGGTTGGACGAGTCGGGTTGGTGCTTAGGACTCGCTGAGCGATCAAGGATTCACCCTTATCCGGGAGAACGATTTCGGTTTCAATTGTTTCGGGTGGGTCACCCTCCGTATCGTAAACTGGTGGTGTATCTTCCGTGAGAGTAACGAGCTGAGTATTCGGACATTCCCGTGCGTAGTGTCCCAATCCGCCACACTTGAAACAACGGGGGGTGTACGAGAGGGAACAGCGGGTGTGTTGGACGATGTCGATCCTTCTATTTTACTTGCACTGGATCGGTTCCCCGTAGGTACTCCCGAGGTTCCCCTAGAGCTCTCGGTTTTGGCCGGGTTAGGTCTGGGTATCGTGGCCCTTCCTTTAGCTTTGAGTTGCTTTTCCACCTTTAACGCTAACTGACATACGTCGTTAAACGTCCAGTATGGTTGTAACTGGACGATGTCGGCAATCTCGGGTCGTAGAGCCCCGAAAAAACGAGCAATAATTTGCTCTTCTTCCTCCTCCGCGCTGCACCTCATTCGTAACCTGTCAAATTCACAAATTAAGTCCTCAACGGTGGTCGACCGTTGGGAGAGGTTATGATATTCCAAGAATGCCTCTTGGCGAAAGTTGGGAGGGAGAAACTTCTCACGGAGGAGTTTTTTCATCTTGTCCCATGTTCTAACCTTCGATTTTCCCTCTTGAGCCCTCTTTTTTTTCGCATGCTCCCACCATAAAGATGCGTATTTACGGAGTTTAATGGCCACGAGTTTTACCTTATACTTATCCGGAACCTCACGTAGGTCAAAGATGCGTTCGACTGTTTGAAGCCAGTCGATAAACACATCAGGTTCAGCTCTCCCATCAAACTCTGGGACATCAATCTTGACTCCCAGGTCTCGTAGTGGATCGGTCCGTGGTTCCCTTCGCGCAAAAGGGTTCCACCGGTCCTCTTGGTTAATCGGATCATAATGGCCGGCCCCTTCATCCCAGACGAGGGAGTCGGTCTCGGTGTCTTCATCGGCGTGGACTTCTCGCTGCAGTTCAAGGTCCCGGACCCTTTGTTGCAGGCGTGTGATCTCCTCAATGTCACGTGGATCCCGCCGATAATCCGCGTTGCCTCGGTCGGCGTTTCTACGGGGATGTCTATTCATGCGTGCTCCACGGTCGCCCATAACGGATCTTGTTGAGCGCTCTGATACCAACTGATGTAGTTTCTTTAACCACACAACCGGATCAAACACAAAACCCGAAACGAATACTAGAATCGTTTATTATACTTTAATAATCAAAAAAGACTGTCTAACAAAGGATCCCTAATCCTCTATTTATAATCTAAAGCCCTAGAAAGATAAATACTAATTTAATAAATGGATAATCACTAAAGTTTAATCCTGTTAGAACTATACTTAAATAAGGAAACTCATTAAAAGGAAATAGGGAATTTAGATAAAATCGGGAACTGATTTGTGGGGGTTACGTGAACAAGGAAAAACAAAACAGCCCCTGGCGCGGCTCAACCTGCGCTGTCATGCGCGCCGGCTTCTGGACCTGGGTCATTTGGGCCGATTGCATCAATATCACTCAATGTTTATAAATGTTAATCATTTGTATATTAGTTGTGGTTTGTTTTTAATCCCCCAATTCCTATTTCAAAACTTTATTTTAAATTAATGTTAGAATTCTGTTATTGCGACTATATATTATTATTATTATTATTAGAACATGAGAAAAAACATGGAAATAAAAGTGCTTGTATTAATTACTTTTATACATTAGAATATCCATTTATATTTACAGAAAAGTAAATATTTGAGCTTCTCAATTCAGGCGAGTTGATAACTTATCAGATGGACCTCATTGTAGCAAACGCAGCCGAACAGTTCTCTTATTTTTTGTGCATAACGTCACATCTTCATCACAATTAAATAAAATCCACTCGTTATCTTCGTCATCAAGGTATTTGAGCTGTAGGATCCAAGTTGAATTTCTTGGCAATTTCCTTCTGAATAGCTTCAAATGTTGCTGATGATATTGGGAGAGTGAACTTGATCACATCACCTGCATACTCTGCTTTTATCGTCAACATATTTTCATCCAAAGACGTCTGTTGGATGATGGCCGAGGAGGGGTCTTGAATTGCTCCTCCTTGATCTTCTTCTTCACTCATGTTGCTTTGATTCTTGTACGAGTGTTTTACATTTCCCTTCAAACGATCTTTTCCGCGCCACTTTATGCCTAGACGATTGCAATTGCGTTTCAATGTAGACACAGAAGCTGTAAAACAACATCAAGAAATAAGAGGCATTTGTTATGGTTATCCAAAGGATTCAAGTGATTAGAGGCCAAAACTTATAATCATTTCAATTATGTAAAAAAAGTGTAATCTTGAAAACAAAAAATAATGATTACCGTCAAGCTTTGGTGCAGCTTCTTCCAGGGTTTGACCAAATTGTGACTCGATCTGCTCTCGAGATAATTTGATTGGCGTTGTCTTGCCTCTTGCCTTCAAAGGTGCTAAACATTCCTCAACCTTTGATTGCCTCCCTCTTTTTAGTGATATTTTGTTTCTATGGAAAATCTTAATATATTTGTTTTCACTTGTGGTAGAATTTTCAACATCTAGAATATCTATTTCATCACCAAGTTCTGTACCAGAAGCAAATTTGAAGCTTGGCAAATACCACCCTAATGTTAATAACAGTGGCTCCAATAAGATAACATTGTTTTCCCGTTCATGACTCCATAAGAATTCAAAAACATAATCTAAATCACCGGTCTTAGTGCTCCTCAAGAATATAAAAAAGCAACACTCAAAACTGATAGAGAGTAACCTGCATTGGTGGAGTAACCTGTGTTGGTGATCATCATTCAACTTTATAATGTTTTGGATGAAGAGTGGTTCATAGTTTTCAAGTGTATTCCCAGCAAACATTTCGTCCATTTTCATAGGAAGCCTATAATGAGCAGTACTATAATCTTCCAAAACATTCAAAGCATCACAAATATGACCGGTCAATTTGAGCCATAACATTCGTTTTGTTCGAGTGTCCTGCAAAGAAGATGAGAAGGCCACCTGATTCTCATCCTCATAACGAATCCACACTTGGGCAAAATGTAAATGATGAGCGTGCAAAATGATCTTTAATGCCTCATCAATTTCATCCTTGGCATTTTGGAGACCGCATATAGTCTGTTTCGTGGGTGTAAAGTAATTAATTACACATCCATTTTCTAAAAAATAAGACAAAGAATTGGGGAAAAAAATCACAAATTTCAGTAGTTGTACATCATTTTGTTATATGATACAAAGATTTCATTAAAGATCTGGTTGACTGTGGCCCTAACTAGTAACGATGGAGAAACTTACTTTGTATGGAAGATGTTCTTGTGCATCAAATGTTTTGAGACCCTGATTCTGCAAATTAGATTAAATGTGTTTAATAAAAATGATGATTTATGGAAGTTTTCATCCCAAGAAACATGCAATATAGAGAGAGCTCTAGTCCATTAACATAGTCGATATCAATTTGTGCTAAGCCAACAATTGTTCATACCATTTTTTTGGTACCAGAATCAAGCTGCTAAAATAATATAATGGGATGTATGCAATTGCTGTGAGATTGTTGAAATAAAGTAGTAACAACTCTTTTATAAATACAAACCTCCAATGCGACACTCAATTCATTGAAAGCTCGAAGAAGTTCTACAGAGTAGCTGGTAAAACACTCAACGACACCAACACAGTCGCTTTGAGAAGGATCAAAAACAGGCAGCACAACCGAACTCACCAATCCACTCTGCATAGCAGAAGATACCAACGGATTCTTCTTCCGGTGAACCCTGAGATCTGCAAGTAACTCTGGAAGTTGGTTGAGGAATGCAACGGCGGGTGCACCATTAGGTATGATGGTAGGGTGGTCTTCAACTTGAAGGTTATTCAAATCAACATTATACTGATACTTGAGAGAACATAACCTGTGTGCCTCAAAATTTCCTGTGTGGAAAACCTTTTTACTTTGTGGAAGGGCAAAAGGTTGATTGGACGTTGTCAGCAGCTGTCTACTACCACAAACAGGAGCCCAGAACTGGATTATGCCTCCAAATGAAAAATCAAGGTATTGAAATGCACATCTTATCTTGTCTTGAATGGGTTGAGGATCATCTGTGTAATAAGCAATATATAGATGTATGAGATGAATAACTATTAATAAAATTAAGAAAAAGTGAAATTGAATCTAGGTTAACTCACTCACCATGGCTCCAAAACACCCTTAGGCGACCGGAAGATGACGGTGATGAGTGAATGGGGGTTGGATAGGCGAGAAGAAATGGGTAGTAATGATTCTCGGGGGGAGGTGATGCGCTTGCAGCAACCGTGGACAGAAAATCCTTGACGGCAACGGAAGAAGTAGAAGGTAAGGATGTCTTCAAAAAATAAAAAGTTTCTGGTAAGGGTTCAAACACATGGTCGGAGGGAGAAGAGAAACAAGAGGCTTCAATGAAATCCATGGGGAAATCCTATCACCCATTTATTTATTTGATCTCACAAGTTATATAAACTCTTCTATCTTTTAACTAGGTAACAATAATGCATCTCGCGCGACGAATCTAAACATTATAAAACAATTTGATTTCATTGATTTCTAAGCATTTGTTAGATTAATAAGAAAAACAAAAAAAATCACTATAAAATATACCATTTTTAAAATAAGTCTTGAATTATAAGTATACAAAAAATATTTGTAAAATTTGTTAACTTTAAAAATAAGTTTCGAATTATAAGCATTTGTTAACTTTAATAATAAGTTTCTAATTACAAGCATTGTTAGTCTAATAAAAAAAGACTTTGATTATTAAGCATTTTGTTAGATTTACAAAATATACACATTTTATTGATGTTTAAACATTGTTAGCTTAAACAAAAAAATAACAAAACAAAGTATACAAAATTTATTGATTTATATTGATGTTAACTTAAAGCATTGTTAGCCTAACAAGAAAAAAACTTTGATTATTAAGCATTTTGTTAGATTTACAAAATATACACATTTTATTGATTTATAAACATTGTTAACTTAAACAAAAAAAAACCAAAACAAAGTATACAAAATTTATTGATTTATATTGATGTTAATTGTTTACCATTGTTAGACTAGTAAGAAAAAACTTTGATTATTGAGCATTTTATTAGATTTACAAAATATACATATTTTAATGATTTATAAGCATTGTTAGCTTAAACCAAAAAAATAATAAAACATAGCTTAAACAAAAATAATAATAAAACATAGTTTAAACAAAAATAATAATAAAACAAAGTATACAATAATACAAAGATAATGAAAGATTTTAGTCAATTAATGCAACAATTTTTTAAAAAGAAAATCAAAACTTTAAGAAAAATCTAAAGCCTCATTGGAGACTTCTCCTTAATCCTCTCTCCCTACATTCTCTTTTATATATATATATATTGTTAGCTTAAACAAAAAAATAATAAAACATAGCTTAAAGAAAAAAACATAGCTTAAAAATAATAATAAAACAAAATATACAATAATACAAAGATAATGAAAGGTTTTAGTCAATTAATACAACAATTTTTCAAAAAGAAAATCAAAACTTTAAGAAAAATCTAAAGCCTCATTGGAGGCTTCTCCTTAATTCTCTCTCCCTACATTCTCTTATATATATATATATTGATGTTAGCTTAAACAAAAAAAAAACATAGCTTAAAGAAAAAAACATAGCTTAAAAATAATAATAAAACAAAGTATACAATAATACAAAGATAATGAAAGGTTTAGTCAATTAATGCAACAATTTTTCAAAAAGAAAATCAAAACTTTAAAAAAAAATCTAAAGCCTCATTGAAGGCTTCTCCTTAATTCTCTCTCCCTACATTCTCCTTTATATATATATATATATATATATATATATATATATATATATATATATTGATGTTAGCTTAAACAAAAAAATAATAAAACATAGCTTAAAAATAATAATAAAACAAAGTATACAATAATACAAAGATGATGAAAGGTTTTAGTCAATTAATGCAACAATTTTTCAAAAAGAAAATCAAAACTTTAAGAAAAATCTAAAGCCTCATTAGAGGCTTCTCCTTAATCCTCTCTCCCTACATTCTCCTTTATATGTATATATTGATTGTTAGTTTAAACAAAAAAATAATAAAACATACCTTAAAGAAAAAAAATAGCTTAAAAATAATAATAAAACAAAGTATACAATAATACAAATATAATGAAAGGTTAATATGCAATAATTTTTTAAAAAGAAAATCAAAACTTTAAGAAAAATCTAAAGCCTCATTGGAGGCTTCTCCTTAATCCTCTCTCCCTACATTCTCCTTTAAATGTATATTGATTGATTGTTAGCTTAAACAAAAAAAATAATAAAACATAACTTAAAGAAAAAAAACATAGCTTAAAAATAATAATAAAACAAAGTATACAATAATACAAAGATAATGAAAGATTTTAGTCAATTAATGCAACAATTTTTTAAAAAGAAAATCAAAACTTTAAGAAAAACCTAATCGAAGGTTTTTCCTTAATCCTCTCTCCTTACATTCTCCTTCTTATATATATATATATATATATATATATATTGATTTGATTTTTCAATAAATTATTTAAAGTGAACAACGCGTAGAGGGTATGTAAAAATATTATGATTTCAGCTCCTATCTTTTATAAGTTACTGTTTTTATCCTTAGAGTCAACTTCGTTAAATATCAACCATTAATGAAGCAGCTTTTTGGTCTTTTTTTTAAACATATTATCTAACTTTATGTTAAAAAATCAATAGTAACATTATTAGGTTGGGTTTCGGTGAGAATAACAAATTTGATGAAAAGTATGGGAAGTGGTTATCAACCGTTGGATAAAAAGTGGACGAACATTAGGATGAGATGCACCGAGATACACCGGACCAATTTCGTCTTATGTCGGAATTCATGGAAGAGTATTTGATTAAAAGTGATCAACGGTTTAAAAATATTTCTCACCAAAAATAACACTTCTCACATGATCTTATGGCTAGTAACATATTTAATTATAAATATATATATATATATATATATATATATATATATTCACACCTATCCACCACCCGAAACCCTTTTCAAATGAACCCCTTCCTTGCACTGTTTTCGGCCACCTTAATTTCTCCAATGATTTTGATTTGATATAGTTCAGAACATATAGTGCCCTACACTATGATTGAACTCATAACTTTGTTATTGTGGAATGTTGTTCTCACCTATTGGATTTGCTGATAACCACCCTCCGATCCTCCATCAAATCCAAACAAGTAGTAGAATAGATTCTTTTTGTGTTAGGCATAAAAAATGTTAAGTTTCCAAGTTGCTTATTGTAACACCCCGAAAATTCCATAATTATTGCACGTTTATTTTATATATAGAGGGAACTTCTTTTGTAAACCCGTTTTATCCTATAAACTATGTAAATTAATCTAGGTAATCCATTATCTTGATCGACGGTTGAGAAATTTCCGGATTTAAATTTATTAAAAAAATAGGGAAATGGTAGTTTGGGAATATGTTTTAAATAATTTAAATTTAAATTTTAATAATTAGTTTCAATTTATCTAATTTTGGTTATATCCTCTCTTTACATATCTCAATTATCTCCCTCGCGCACACACACACTCTCTCTCTCTATTCATAAAATTCCGACGACCTCCTACCCCTAAATTCTGATGACCTCTCACGATCCATCCTTTTCATCCAATTCCCGCGACCTCCTCCCACTCCGACGACCTCCTTCCACTCTGCGACCTCCCCTAATTCAGAGACTTTATGATTTTTATTTATTTAATGACTATATGAAATTTTTAACTTCCATAAACCGTTTTTCAAAATTTTCAAGTTCATAATCTGTTTGTTGGAGTTTTTTGAAATTTTCAAAAAATTTAAGTTTCATAAAGTGTTTTTCGAAAATTTCAAGTTTCATAAGTGGTTTCATCATTTGTTTGTTGGATTTAAGTTTCATATATTTTCTCTTTTATAAATAATCAGATTTTTTTGAAATAATCATATATTTTTTTGAAGTTCCATATATTTTTCTACCATATGAATATTCAAATTTTTAAGTTTCGCATATTTTATCCCTTATGAACAATCAGATTTTTAAATAATCATATATTTTCAAAAAATTTAAGATTTTTAAGTTTCATATTTTTTCCTCTCATATGATTAATCAGATTTCACAGTTGCAAAACTATGAAACAGAGTTGTATCTCGGTTCGCCAGAGTGGGAAGAGGTCGCCAAAGCTAGATGGTGGTGGTGGGTTGTGTGTGTGTGTGTGTGTGAGAGAGAGAGGGAGAGAAAGATGAATATAATTGAAAAAATGAAGTTGGTTGTTCCTAAAAATATGAATTATTTCTAAAATTATGAATTTGGGGAAAAACCTCAAATACCCTTGGTTTACAAGTTTATGCCTTTTTTGGATTTACAAAATAAGGGGCTTATATATATATGTATATATATATATATATATATATATATGTGTGTGTGTGTGTGTGTGTGTGTGAGAGAGAGAGAGAGAGAGAGGATAGATAGAGAGAGAGAATAGGATAATTGGTAAAATGTCATTTTTGCCCTCTTAGTTAACAGTGAAGTGAATGGTCGTTTGGCCTCGAGACCACAACTGTGAAAAAGTGTAAACCACATGCCCTTTCATGTACTAAACGAAGTTTAAGGACTAATTTCATGACATCATAAACCATAGGGACCAAATCCATAATTTACGCTAATATCTTTGACTTGGACAACGTGCATTATTGCTCGATCTTGAACCAGATCTCCCGCCCTCCAGCTTGAGCTCTAAGTTGAACTTGAACTTGAACTTGATCTTGATCTTGAACTTGATCTTGATCTTGAACTTGATTTGAACTTGATCTTGAACTTGATCTCTCGCCGTCCATTTAATCCAACTTTTGTAATAACTAGATATATACCCGTGCACGAAGTATCTTGAATCTAAAGCCGAGAATTCGAAAAAAATAATTTTGTTTCATGTTTATATTTATGCTTTTTTAAATCGCATATCAGATGTATAAAATTAAAGATCATTATGGTTAATTGATCAAAAAAATTGAAAAATATTGAGCTCAATTCGAAGGTATTGACGAGACGATTACAATGATATAATTTGTAAAAAAAGAAATGTATTTTTAATGCATTCTTGTTCATATACGATTATTTATGTTAATATGATAATGGTGTAAAATAAAAAATGGAAAAATAAGAGATTAAAAGTAAGTTAGATAACTAATTCTAAGGGTATAAAGTGTAACTTAGAAATTAAAAAGTGTTTGATTTTGAGAAGAACATGGGAGAGAGGGGATTTCTTAATAGCTTGAGAGTTGTACATATAGCTTAAAAAGTGATACGTTTAGAAAAACTAACTCTTGAAAATAACCGTTATTGAATTTTCATAAAGTAGTATAGATTACAAAACATTTATTCAATGTTTATTTTAGGTGGCATTTGTCTTTTTTTTATGTGTTGAAGTCTGAAATCTAAATCAATAATACTGTTTGTTTTTGTAAACCGACAAACGTCTGAATATGTATAATCGTCTATTTTATCCCTAAAAAATCAATATAAATACGTCAATTAAAGTGAGCATCGATGATTGAAGGTCGAAACGAAAAAACAAAAGAAAGATGCTGATAGATTTGCGAGACTGTAGAGTTTTAATCTTATCTCACACGTCGAAGCCCCAATATAAGTGATTCAAAATGTGCCGGATATCCAACACACAAACTACAATCTTCGTGTTTTGTTTTTGCAAATTCAAGGTGCATCTGAGCCAAAATTGACGTTGAAATGGAAAAAATGTTGCCGGACGAAAATAAGAAATTTAAGAGATAAGATTACCATTTTTTTGTCCAAACCATATTAAAAGATAAGAGAATATGAAAATAAAGAAAACCCGTCTAAATTATAAAACTTCTGACCACATAAGACATAATTGATGATTAAGAATGAAAAAAGAAAAAGGAAATAAAACAAGGCCTTAACATTTAGTTGTGTGCGTGTAGTCTGTACCATACAACGAGGCTCCTTTTTTCTTAGTAGCGGTGAACTTGAAATTACGGAAATTTCATCAGGCGACGGAACCACGGTTTGTGAAAGTTTGTTGTAAATAAAAAATAAAAATTTAAGACTTGTTAAAAAGAAAATCCAAAAAAGTAGGCGTGTTCAAAAAAACCGTTGGACCGCTCAAATCGGTCAAACCAAGTCAAACCGGACCGTTTTTGGCGGTTTGAGTGGTTTGGCGGTCCGGTTTGGTTTGAAAATTTGTCAAACCGCACGGTCCGGTCCGGTCTGCGGTCTGGAGACTTTTTTGGGCGGTTTGGACCAAACCAACCGCCACACACACACACACACACACACACACATATATATATATATATATATATCATTTAAAGTTTTAGTCTTTTAGATACGATGACACTCAAATCCAAAAAAATTAACACATCCTATACAATTTTACTTTATGTTTATCGATATTCCACTTATATCACCAAATAGAACACTCCCTAGTTTTAATCGTATATTCAATTAACTGATATTGGTTTAAAGTATTGGACCAATTTATTGTTTGTAAATAATGGTGTTGGTCTAATTTCTATTTGGCACGCAACTCAATTTGTTTTAGTGATTCCCTGTTAGTGACATGTGAATTTACAATGTAAAGTTGTGAAATGTTCGATTATTTTAGTGATTATTTTACAATGTGAACTGTTTTTTAGTTTAAGTTTTAAAGTCCAAAATAGGTCCAAACCGCGGTCTGAACACTTGATGTCAAACCGCTCGGTTTGAAAATTTATCAATCCGTCACTTGTGGTTTGAGGGGTTAAACCGGACCGCAAACACCCCTACAAAAAAGTCACCTTACCTTGTTGTGAAAAGAGTTAGAAAATAGGCAGACAAACCGCAATAGGATTCGCAAATGGGCCTCTAAGAAATCCCATTCTCCAATGAAATCCAAAAAGTGACCTTACCTTATTGTGAAAATATTTTTGATAGATGAATGTAAGCTAAATGTCAATGCCCATACACCCACCAAAAGCTGTGAAAATATGTAGAAATTGTATACAATCTAACAGTTTAAAATTGAATCAAGTGCCTTATACAGTCTAAAAGTTTAAAATTGAAACCACTCCTACAAGCCATGAAAAGTGTTTTGTACCATAAGAAACTTGGCATGCTATCTATTGCAAGTTTGCAACGGTACAACTTTTAATGAATAGTAGTTAATTTGACTACAACACCATTCCCATAAACCATTGAAATTTTTTGTACACTGAATGGTTAAGTGCAGGTTGATTAAGTGGTCAGAATGATTAAGAGGCTCTTATGATACAGTGCAAAATGAAATATGGTTGTTTGAGAATTGTTCAGGATGAAATTAAAGCACTGAATGGTTAAGGAGGGCACAAGATACAAAATCATTCAGAGGGTTTCCATTAAGAGCCAGTTTTTTTTTTGCCAAACAAGATTTAGCTCTTAGCGATTCAGAGAGGTAAACATACAACAATTGAGTTTGCATATCCAACTGAAAATTGAGTTCAATCATCCTGACTGCATGCATCCTTGGTACTTTGATTTTAGTTCTCGCATATAAAATTGAAAATCGAGTTAATCTTAAACAACACTTATCTCCTTCCATGACAAGTAAACATGTATTAGACGAATACAAAGAATCACGTTAAAAAATTAAACAGAGCAAACGAAAGACGAGGTTATGATTAATTACCTGGCTATTACTTGAGCTTGACTTCCACCCATGCATCTTCTTGAGCTTGAACTTGAACTTGAACTTGAACTTGATTTCCAACCTTTGATTCGAGGAGACCTATAACTATAAATACACCCCCAAAGCAATACTCAACAACAACAACATCATCAACAAAATGGAATTCAAGTTTGATGCAAGAAATCTTCTCCTACCTTTCATTCATCTCCTCTTCCCTTTTCCCCATTTCACCAACATCATTTTAACCACAATTCTTCTCTCTGTTTCCATCAAAGTCCTTGTTCCTTTACAACAACCCATTCGCTTCCTTTTCCGCTTTCAAGCAATAGACCCATCAATCTTAGTGATGGCATGCTTCTTGTGCTTGATCTCCCTGTCAAAACTACATTTTTGGATTGTTAATCCCATTCTAATCTTGTTATCTCATTGGGATGATTGGTTGTATAAAAACTTCAAATCTATTTCTAAGCTTGAATTTCTTTGCATTTTTAATGGCAGTCATGAAGAAGCAGCACAGCTTGATCAGCAGCAGGAGCAGGAGCTGGATGACCACTTTGTTGTTGTAAATGTGGATGATATACTCGAAGATCATTAGGGAATGTGTTTTACGGATTTAGTTTTCAAAACTTTTACTATTTTTGAGATTTGGACTGTTGTGGTATTTTGTTGTTTGTTAAACTTTTATGTGGCTTTAGCCTAGCCGGAATTTTATGTTTCATCTTCAAGTGTTTGGTTTCATCATTCGCATATATATAATTATAATGATATCTTCGAGATCTACATGGACAAAATAGGGAAAATGAAGAAGCTTCTATTGTTGAATCTTTAATCTCCTGATACACTAACAACTAGTGACTATTGAAGCTAGTTGTATAACCAACTAACTAACCAGTAAGGATGTTTTTACAGACAAGTGATTTTCCCATTCTATCCTTGGTATTTAGCCCAGTATATATAGCAATCCAGCAGACAGGCGCTGCTCAAAACAACACACTTGACACATCATCAAAAGTATGATATATGACAAAGATTTGGTGCATCAATGAGGCTTCTACAGTTCTAATGATAATTGTCAACTTTCATGAGATAGACTTTCAAACAAGTCTCCATGAAACTCAACAATCAAATTGAAGACATTATGAATTCTTAACAGCCAAAAAACACAATTAGTTAATAAACTACATGCCAATGTAAAACTATGCTATAACACAATGTGGGCATTCTAACAAAACTCAAGTATCGTGTGCGTCAAATCCCAGCATGAATGTGGGCATTCTAACAACACCTTACAATCTACGCATCAGATCATCTTTAGCAATTAATTATCAGATCAACAGAAACAAGTCAAACAAAACACACACACACACACACACACACACATATTAACCATCCAAAACTGAAGGACTGGCCGTATACATATACGGATATGACAAACCTTACAAAAAGCACCGATATTTACTGATTTTGATGCTAGGAATGTGTTCAATCACAGGTCTTTAATTCCTCCTCTAGTATTGTGTCGGGTCCTTGAAATTTATTGGTACAAATTCTAGCCTAACACATCCTGAAAAGTTACAGGTCCAACCTCAAAACTTGAACTGTACATAGTCATATGAAAAGCATAGGAAAGAAGGAAAACTTGGCATCATAACTTACAATAAAATTAGCATCACAGAAACAAAATACCAGCTTGTGAGATTTTTGCTACAACCTTAACCGTATCCCATTGGACTAATTACAGGTCCAAATGTCCAATACGCTAGCGCTGTCTCCCATCAAACCTGTAAGAAAAGAGTACAACCAACATTACGTCGTATGCAAAGCAACAAGGATTCAGGGACAAACAAAACTCTAACCTGAACAAAACTCTAGAAGAAACCCTAAACAAAACTCTAACCTGAAAATGGTTTTAAGTTTTGAAAAGCGAGAGTTAGACCATGAGGTCTAGGATGAGGCCGAGGGCGCGGTGTTCGCGAAGAGTCGCGCCCGAGCTCCCTATCATTCTTTTTGCAGGAAATTATAAACCTGATAAGTTTATAACATTAATTCAATTATGGGGCTGCATAACATATTTTTTTAAAAACTGGAAGTAGGTCTTCTTCTCCACTTCAGCCGAAAGTTTCCACTACACCTACAACTTGTCTGGTTATTGCCCCACGATTTTGAATTAACAATTCATGATTTATGAACTTCTCCCAGTATAAATATTGGGTTGTTTCAACTGCAAATCACACCAAAAAAATCTTCCTATCTATCTCTCTTGTTGCTGCTACTGTCCTTCACAGTTTTCTGTCTCAAATTCTGCTTTGAAGATCAAACACCATAGTTGTTAGTGTTTGTTAAATCTGCATCAAATCCTGGGGCTTTGCGATCTGATACTCACAGCATTTAGAGTGGTCGTATAAAACCTTTAAGGACAGGTTTATATCGTGCAGTTTAACTATCAAGCTTCGATCTTTAAAACCAGGTTGGTTGTTTATATTTCTGACGTACAATTACTTTCGCTAACACTCTGTTTCTACTCCATATTTGTTACGTTCATATCACGAAGGATAGAATCGTTATTAAGAATTAAAAATAATATCTTCATTAACAAAGATTGTTAATCTTCAATTATTTTGAATTTTACTAATTCAGTAAAATATTTCAACAAACCGCCTTAAAGGCCCATCAAAAACATTTCAAGCAATCAACATCACACATGGGTATTTGCACAGTGTTCATAGACAATCTCTACCACACAGTTGTATCCACGATCGGGGCCCAAGCCGACTCCCCTTTCGCCCACGGGGCCCAAGCAGACTCCCCATTCCCACATACATAGGAAACAGATTCCATACATACAGGGTGAATAAATCAACTCCCAAGAGATATATGATATCCCAAGGTACACTACTCCCACTGTGCAACCCGACTCCAAAACATCATGTCAAGAAATGGATAATATCACGTAAGCCAAACATGTGCATTTATAAACATTTTCATAACATGCGTGTATTTGTAAACAGTCCCATATCATGTAATAACAAAGCTTTTCATAGTGTAAAATCATGCCATCATACTCAATACCAAATTCAGTTATGAAAACTTTAGGAAAACATTTCATTTGCACAAAAGAGTTACGGGAACTCACATGAGCTTAACAAATCGACACACGCTCCGAAACATGCTTTAGCTCAAACCGAACACCTGAATTAGACGTCATAATAGTGGTGTTAACCCATCTAATTACATCCCAAAACATCCTTAATAAACCCCAAAACAACCCTTAGATGATACCACAATCATATCCTCAAACAGTACGCGAAACAAAGGTCGAAAACACGCGACAGAGCTTGGCGCTACTGCTCGCACTAGTCCACTCGCGCCAAGAGCCGCGCGGGACACTGGGCAGAGCTTGGCGCTACTGCTGGCATGGATGGACCCGCGCAGAGCTTCTGCACTGAATTTTCAGCCGAAAGCTCACCCTTTCACAACCCAACTCATCCTAAATCGATTTAAGCCTCTAAGATGAAATAATTGATGTTCCAAACCTTTCCCCTCAATTTCCAAACATTAACACATCATTTAATCTAATGACACCCATTCAAAACCCATCCATTGATTCATGATTCAAACCCAAAAACTCAAAAACTCAAAAACTCATTTCTTGACATAACTCAAATCCACCATTGAAAAGATGAATGATTCTCAAAGAGGAGTTTGTAAATCAATATGGAGCTCATCAATTATCCCATTTCCATAGAAAACAAACTTATGACTTCTTAATGATTTACTTACAAGTTTTCCAAACACAAATCTCACCAATCAAAGCAATAAGATGAATATTGGAGAAGAAACCATACCTAGAAGATGAAGTCTTCAAGGTTCTTGATGCAAATCCTCCTACCTCAATCTCCACAAGGGTTGTGTTCTCTCCTTCTCCTCTTCTCCAAGATGTAGCTATCCAAAAATGAAGAAGAAAAAAGGGTTTTAGGGTTTTTATCCCCATTCAATCCTCAGATTTTGCCACCAAATCCATAAGTTCCATATTGTTCACACTTTGGCCCCCAAACTTCCAATTACTTCATATTTTGAGGACATGAGGTGTTACAATACCTCCCCCTCAAAAGAATTCCGTCCTCGGAATTCCATTGCCGAACGAAAGCGGGTATTTGGAATTTGCTTCTGACTCCAAATCTTACATTGTTTAACAACCCTTAAGGAGTTCCAATTGCACCTCTACAAGACCAACTTCTTTGAATTTCAACTTCTCGACTTTCCGGCCGAATGGTCGTTTTCCGACCCTTCGTCAAAATCCAACTCCTTATCCATTCACATTGTTTGCAGAAAATACGCCATACCGACTCCACCATACCATTATTGTCATTCGTCACAACCGGTCACCCCACCCCTACCCCCGACAGATGCATGTTTATATTCTTTTGCGAGATTTCATTCCAATTCCTTCAAAGTCAAATTACTTTGATGAATTCCAATTCCACCAAATTCCATTCCATGAACCAAACACCCCCTAATAGTTTATAATGCATATTTGCAAGAATGTGTTGAGTTGTCATAAATCCGGCTTTAAGTTCACGATTTGTCGACCAATCTTGGAAGCCCGAGTGAGAGTTCAGGTGAGTAGCACACTTCATTTGCACAAACGGGTGATCAACATTTCGACCCATTAAAAAAATCAAGAAAAGAAAGCTTCATTCAGTAGAAAATTGCATAAAGAACACTTATGTTGGCCGAAAATAGTGAAAGAAACGCGTGTGCGGCGTTTTAACTGCATTTTCGACCAACTGTAATGTTCTTTTTTTTTGCAATTTTTATGATATGTTAGTTTTTTTCCACAAGAAGTGTTTGAAATAGTGTTTGAGCAAATAGATTAGTGTTGGAATGTTAGGGGTTAGGATTAGGATGAGGTTAAGTTGTAGATTTATGGGGTCATAGCAACAGGACCAGATTTTAGGAAGGAATTTTCCCATATTCTTTCTTGTATAAGATGTTAAAAACTGGTAATTGTATATTGGTTTTTGCCCCAATTTTTATTTCAATTCCACCTCAAAACTTTTTTTTCTTGTACTTTGGCCACCAAATATTATCATTGCATTCTTTTGGTTTTGGTAATGAATTTTCTTAGTCGTGATTATATTTATGGTTTTGGTAATGAATTTTCTTAGTCAGGATTATATTTATGTTAGTCACAGCTAACTTGTATTGCTTTTTACATTTTTGGGAATATGAGGTATTGAGTTTGTATGCATTAATATATTCGTGAAAGGTGCTAGTGGCTTGTGATGCAGATTTGCAAGAGCTGAATCCGTGTAGTCGTGGATATTTGACCCACATTTTCCCAAACAACGTTTCGGCCCATTAGCATTCAATTTTAAAAACTATAATCTTCTTTTTGGTTTATTTTGAAACAAAGTTTGTAAAGTGTTTGTAGCGTTTATGGGGTTATGAATGTTAATTGTATGTGTATCAGTTGTTTTCTTTGAATTTAATAACAATTTTGGTGACCATCGTAGGGGCTTAAGTGAAAACCCTAAACCCTAAACCCTACAACCTAAATGAGCAGTGCTAACTCATACAACTACTTCATCCAACTATTGTAGTTGAGCTCAAACAAACCTGGTACAACTTTTACAATTGTACTTGTATGAGCCAGCCAATACATGCTTGAATACAAGCCATTTAATCTCAATTTTACCCGAAGTCTTTTAAAGTACATACTCCTACATAAATAAATAAATAAATAAATAAGCAAATGAGTTATTTATCAGTTCTATAGAACACAATCGTATAATTCATGACAGTCCTGGTATCAAAGTACTTGAACTTATAATTAGCAGGATTAAACTTAATCACCTTGCTAAATTTCATCTCAGTAGCTACAAATGTTGCCGATGAGATTGTGAAATGGAATTTGATCATAGCATATGCATACTCTGCTTTTATGTCCAGAGTGCTTCAAACAAAAGCGTCTCTCCGATTTGACATGCTATATCTTCTTCTTCATCCGTGCCACTAGGATTCTTATCTTTTCCTTTCCACTTTATGCCTAGTTTCATGCACTTGCGTTTCAACGTAGACGCAGAAACTGTGAAACAGCATAAAGAAATAAGAGACGTTTAGTATGGTTATCCAAAGGATTCAAGAGATTAGACTCCAAACTTATAATAATCATCCAAATTATGTAAAAACAAGTATAATTTAAAAACAAAAGATTGTTATTACCTCCAAGCTTTTTGGGAAAAGGGACCGAACCCCGGAAAAAATTTATTAATGAAACCAAATTAAAGGACAAACTACGAGGGGCATACCCCAAGATTTACTAAATGACTAGAGAGGATGTGCTTAGGCAACATCCATAAGATCAAATGCCAAGATTTACCTCCTTCCTGGGTTTGACCAAATTGTAACTCGATTTGCTCTCGAAATAATATGATTGGCGTTGTCTTGCCTTTTGCCTTCAAAGGCGTTAGAGATTCCTCAACGTTTGGTTGCCTTCCTCTTTTTAATGCTTGAGCCACATACGATGATTTATTTTTCCGGAAAATCTTAAAATAGTTCATTTCACTTCCTATAGAATTCTCAACATCTAGAATACATAATTCATCACCAAATTCTGCCCCAGAAGCAAATTTGAAACTTGACAGACATCTCTTTAGTGTTATTAATAACGACTCAATCAAGATAATATTGTTCCGGCTTTGGCTCCATAAGAATTCAAAAACATAATCTAAATCACCGGTCTTGGTGCTCCTCAAGTATATAACAAAACAACTACAATCAACGGAGATGGAGAGTAACCTCATCAGTACCGACTCATCACCACTCAACTTCGAAATGTCTTTTATGAAGTATGGTTCATAGTTTTCGAGCGTCTTCCCAATAAGCCCCTCCCCCATTTTTAAAGGAAACCTATAACAAGCATCACTGTAATTTTTATAAGTCCTACGATACCACTCAAGTTCTTCTTCACACAAAGGAAGATAAGGACCAATCAATCTGAGACCTAACGTCTGTTTTGGTTGACGGCCCTCCAAAAAAGATGAAAAGGATACATGATTCTCATCCTCGTAAGCAATCCCAACATGAGTAAAAACTAAGCCATGCGTGTGCCAAATGATCTTTAATGCCTCATCGATTTCATCCTTGGCATGTTTGAGACCGCATATAGTCTGTGTTTCATGAGGATAAAGTATTTACACACATTCAATTTCTAGGGTCAGGTTGAGGGGAAAACCTCAAAAAAGGGGAAATTGAGGAACACCCTGGTAGCCCTTCATGTGAACGGTATGCACTTGTGCATACAAGTAATTTGTAACATGGATATGCACATGTGCATATGCACACGTGCATAAAAACCAAAAAAACAACTTAATTTACTTGGATGCACAAGTGCATCCTATCTGGATGAATGGCTACCAGGGTGTTCCTTAGTTTTCCTTTTTTATTGAGGTTTTCCCTTGAACCTCCCTCTCAATTTCTAATGGTAGGGCAAGGAATTGAAATAAGATGAAAATTTTCAATAGATGTAAAACATATTTTATATGATACCACTATTTCTTTCTATACTAACCATTAATTTACTTCAATGATGAAGAGTCATACCGATTATATATGAGGTTTTTAGAAACTTACTTTGTATGGGAGACGTTCTCGTGCATCAAACGTTTTTAGCCCCTGTTCCTGCAAATAGAAGTAGCAAATTAGATTAAATGTGTTCCATAAGGAGATAAAAATGATGGTTTATGGAAGTTCAGAGCAAGAGAGATGCAATATAGTGCTAAGCCAATAATCGTTCATATCATTTACTTTTGTCCCCTCAATTACTGTGAGATTTTAAATATAAATACAAACCTTACCTCCAATGTAGTATTCAAGTCATTGAAGAGTTGAAGAAGTTGGTGCGACGAGCTTGCAGCACACTCAACGACGCCAACACAGCAGCTTACGGAAGGATAAAATACAGGCAGTAGAATAGAATGCATCAATCCACACTCCAAAGCAGAAGACACCAAGGGACTCCTCCCCTGCCCCTGGTGAGCAACCTCAAGTATCGCTGGCATTTGGTTGACAAATGCAGTAGCGGGTGCACCATTACTTATGATCATAGGATTAGGGTCCTCTTGGAATAAAAGGTTAGCCGAATCAATATCATACTGATACTTTGAAGAAGATAACCTATATTTGTCGAGACTTTTGTCAAGATCTGCGAGGGCAAAAGGCTGATCGGAAGTTGTCAGTAGCTTTCTGCCACGTGTTTTTACAGGAGCCCAAAACTGAATTAACCCTCCAAAACCATCAACTTCAAGGTTTTGAAATGCACGTCTTATCTTTTCTTGAATAGATTCAGGCTCATCTGTGTAATAAACAATATATAGATGAATGAATAACAATTAAAATTAAGAAAAACTGAAATTGACTCACATTTGCTCCAAAACCCCTTAGGTGATGAGTGAATGGGGTTGGATATGTGTAGAAAATATCATTTGGGAGAAAATCGGGGAATGGAAGAGGGAGACGAAGAGCGACACAGAAAGAATGCAAAAGCAAATTGTGAGTAATACCCGTGAAAGGAGAATCAGCCATAGACGGAAGAAAAGAGTAGAAAATGTCACAGGTGAGAATTTCCTTGACGCCGAGGGGAATGAAAGGGAGGGGGGAAGGAGAATCAGCCATCTGATATCAATTTTACAGACGATCTTTGAGTCAACTTATTTATGTATTGGAAATTGAAAAGTTAAGTCAATTTCCATCATCAACCTCACGCGTTTATAAGAGCATCTCTAATGGTTGCTCGAAGAAGAAGGGTTGACAAGACTTGAATAAGGCTGGAATGCTGGATCATCGGAGACAACGAGTCAACGACTTGAACAAGGTTTTACTTATCAACTACTTGAGGTTTCTTAACAAGTGTTTGAAGAAATTATTCTGAGAGGCAAAGAAAGAAAAATGATAATTGTGGTGGGACTAAGATTTTTTAAGGGAAATTAATTAAAATACCTCAAGTTTGACTTTGACTTATCAAAGTACCCTAAATCTCTTTCAGTTTGCTAAAATGCCATTTTTTTTCCGCGATGGGAGCCCGCGATCGCGGGCCAATGGCAATTTTGTAATTTTTACCCGCGATCACCCCACGTACACCCCTATACTTATTTACTAAATTTACTTTATACCTGTTACTTTCATAATTTTAATTTTACATTTAACACATATAATCGTTTATTAACTATAATACGTTAAAAAAATACGTTTTAATTTTAACAAGTTACACCGTTATAATCGTCTCTTCGATACGTTCGAAATGAGTCCAATCTTGAATTTTTTTGGATTTTTATATTTTAATATATATCATATACACTACATAAAAATATTTTTTATATTTAAAATTCATATTCTTATAGTTAATTATTTAATTTATGGTACTCTTATAGTTAAAATACGTTTTATTAATTTTATTATCGATGGTCTAAGTGTAAGTATTAAAAATTGGCGGAGGCTTTGTGATGGACAGACATCGATCCTTTTGTGCATACTCTGTAACTGCAAATACTTCAGCTCCAAACACACATGAATCATCATTCGCCAAATACCCATTTTCACAATTCTTAAATGAGTCCAGTGATACCAACTTGTTAAAACCCCATTTCATATTCTTCTCGTGAAACCTTGTCCTATTGGCATTCACGATATCTATAAACACATTCAAATAATAATGATTTAAAACGATTTAATGAATTAGTTAATATATGATTATTATGTTAATGCGATAGGAGTGTAAAACACAATTGAAAATACGTTAAAAAATGAATTTTAAATATAAAAAATAATTTTATGTATATATTAAAATATATAAATCCAAAAAAATTCAATGTTGGGTTCATTTCGAACGTATCGAATAGACGATTATAATGGTGTAACTTGTTAAAATTAAAACGTATTTTTTTAACGTATTATAGTTAATAAACGATTATATGTGTTAAATATAAAATTAAAATTACGAAAGTAAAAGGTATAAAGTAAATTTAGTAAATAAGTATAGGGGTTGAAAGTGTAAATTTTAATTAAAAAGTCACCAAAATTGGCCAAATTGAACCATCACGGGGTGTACGCGGGGTGATCACGGGGTAAAAATTACAAAATTGCCATTGGCCCGCGATCGCGGGCTCCCATCGCGGAAAAAATGGCATTTTAGCAAACTGAAAGAGATTTAGGGTATTTTGGTAAGTCAAAGTCAAACTTGGGATATTTTAATTAATTTTCCTTTTTTTAATATATTTTTATTTTGCTCAAATCTTTCACATGAATTAACCATTGTGGATGCCTAAAGATATACTTTCATTTTTGTTTCTCTAATAAAATATTTAGAGTAAACTACGATTTTTAGAGCATCCACGATGCATGACTTATTTAAAGACTTATTGTTATCTTCACGTCAGTTTTTTATTAAACTTTGCTAACAAATATTTATCACTAAAAACCATCTCCAATGCAAAAACCTTTTCATCAATTACATTATAATAATGCATCCTCGTCTATTTAAAATGTTTTGTAAAATTCTTTTTTTAATTTATTGTTTTACGGTATACATCGTATTTTTCGAAAACAAAAATGACTTAATTTAAAGAATGAAACACGATAAATATATTCGATGTTTATGTCCTTTTTATCGTCTTAGCGAAAACTTTTTTTTAAATGTATTTTGTTATCAAAAATATATTGGTTTTATTATAAATAAATAAGAAATTAGTTTAATTAATTAATCAAAATGTGATAAGGTATAAAATGAAAACATGACAAAGAAGGATGCAAAATGAAATATTTATTGTAAAAAACTTTTGCTTCAAAATGTTGGAATACATCAACCTTTCGTTAATAAGTCTTTCATTCCATTACTAAAAAAGTTTCTGAAAGACTTTTTCTAATAGTAAAAACCTATATAAAGGTTATGCATCGGAGATACTCTTATACTTATGGTTTTAAAATTATAATTATCGTCCCTAAAACTACCTCAACCATTGACTAAAGGGTATCTTGGTCTTTTTATCATATTATCTGATTTTATGTTTAAAAATTAATATCTTATATTTTATTTATAAAATATGTTGTTTTTGTTCAAGGTTTTTGGTACCCTTTTGTATATAAGTTCAATCCCTTGTGTTTATATTGATCCTCAGTTCCAGATTCACTTCGTAAATGTTCACCTTTGACAAAAATCGAAGACTAGCCAAAGTGAGGATACAATAATATAAGCAGTTCATCATTCAATTATCCAATTATCAAGACCAAAAATGAATTCCAATCAATCAATTTCTAGAAAATTAAGGCCCCGTTTACTAATCACTTATTACCTCTTACTGGGGTAAGAAACACTTACCTGAGTAAGAGGTATGTTTGTTTACAAAAAAAAAAAAAAGTGCTGACCGTGTGCTGACTTGGGACAGAGATGAAAAGGAATCTTACCATGGTAAGAGGCTATTATTTCAGTCAGCACTTATCCCAGTCAGACCTCTTACCACAGTCAGGCCTCTTACCACAGTCAGCACTTACCAAAAAATTTGGTAAACAGCCCCTAAGTCTCTGGTTAACAAACACATGTACTTTGATAAGTACATTATTTGAATGACTTTCAAGAAAGTTGGATTGCACAAGTGGTGTTTTAAAATTTTGATTTTGTTTTATATTTTAAGATTTGTTCTTGAGGGTTACATTGAAGAAGATGAATAATCATGTAAAATGTAAAAAGCTTAAAATAGAGATAATTGGTAAATATGGCTTCCACCCACCATCGCACCTTCTTGAACTTGAGCTTCAACTTGAACGTGGGCCCTCCATTTAATGGGAAATTGACTCAAATAGACAACCCCATTAATAGACTTGAAAAAATAGCCATTTTCTCTCCGGGTTTACAAAAATAGCCACAAGTCCGCACTTGGACCCGATCCAGTCCAGTGCGCGCCGCTAAACGACAAAAAAAAAACTAGAAACGGCTGGTACGCACGCAACCCGACCCGACCCGGTTGCGACCCGCACTCCCTGTACCGCATCCGCACTCCTGGGCCCATGAACCGAGCTGCTTCTTTCTTTAATACCCCATGAGCCCCACTTGATTTTTTTTAAAACCTAGCCGACAATTGCGGTCCCCCTCCGCCCCACATGTCGTATCCGCTTTTTTCGGCCACGTGAAGTCAACTACGCAATGTCTGACGAGGTAAGTTTTTTTTTGTATGCTTTTTCTTTCGTTTTTGCAAGTAATCTAAGTTTTTATTTAAGTTTTTGTAAGTTTTGGTTGATCTAAGTTTTTGTCTAAGTTTTGGTTGATCTAAGTTTTTGTGTAAGTTTTGTTAATTCATGTTTCTAATTGGTATTGTGTTGTTGAAATTGACACTTTAGGTTTTAATTTTAATTTTGTTATTTCCCAGAATCTGTTTTATGGAAACTTACATGTCTGGTTCCTTAACTTTGAAAAATGACGGTTTAGGTCCCTAAACTTTGAAAATTGACACTTTAGACCCCTAAACTTGGATTTAACCACAACTTTCTAGACAAGTAGTCCCATGCATTTCCAATAATCTGTTTTATGGAAATTTACATGTTTGGTCCCTATAGTTTGAAAAATGGCGGTTTAGGTCCCTAACCTTTGAAATTTGACACTTTAGGCCCTTAAACTTGGATTTCCCCCCAACTTTGTAGGCAAGTATTCCCATTCATTTCCTAGAATCTGTTTTTCTGCAATTTTATAGCTTATGTCCCTATAGTTTGGAAAATGACGGTTTAGGTCCCTAAACTTTAAAAATTGTCACTTTAGGCCCCCTACATGGATTTCCCCCAACTTTTAGGCAAGTATTCCCAAGCATTCCTTGAATCTGTTTTTTAGTAATTTTACAGCTTTGGTCCCTATAGTTTGAAAATTAACGGTTTAGGTCCCTTAATTTTGAAAATTGGCACTTTAGCCCTCTAAAATTGGATTTCCCCCCAACTTTCTAGGCAAGTAGTCCCATGGAATTCCTTGAACCTGTTTTTCTGAAAAACTACAGCTTTGGTCCCTATAGTTTAAAAATGACGGTTTAAGTCCCTAAACTTTGAAAATTGGCACTTTAGGCCCTTAAACTTGGATTTTCACTCAACTTTCTAGGCAAGTAGTCCCATGCCTTACCAAGAATCTTTTTTCTGGAAAATTACATGTTTGGTCCCTATAGTTTGAAAAATGACGGTTTAGGTCTCTAAACTTTGAAAATTGGCACTTTAGGCCCCTAAACTTGGATTTTCACCCAACTTTCTAGGCAAGTAGTCCCATGCCTTACCAAGAATCTGTTTTCTATAAAATTACTTATTTGGTCCCTATAGTTTGAAAAATGACGGTTTAGGTCCCTAAACTTTGAAAATTGGCACTTTAGGCCCCTAAACTTGAATATTTATATACACAGGTGCAAATTAATGAGTATTTGGGGGAAATTAATGAGTCTTTGATGATTAAGTCAAAGCTTGGACGGTTGAGAGAAATCCGTGAGAAGTTAACCCAGGTTAGGCTTGATCTTTTCCGCGACACTTGTTTTGGTGCGTGGCTGGATTGTGAGGACTTCAATAACGACCCTGTGCTTTGTCTTACCGCTTTCAAGAAGGAGATACCCCCTGATGGTCAATTGACGGAATCATTGTATTACCGTTTTCACGGGCACACACTTAGGTATGGCCCGCAAGAGTTCTGTCTTATGAGGGGACTCATTTTTGGCCCGATATCGGGCCTTCCTGCACCCACACGTCGGGGATTTATTCAGAGAATATTTGGTGACAAAAATTTGACCATTGGCCGCCTTAAGAATTTGTTTAACTCTTTCAGCGTCAACGTTGGTGTACGTATAGATGATAACCTGCTTTGTTTCGACGCTTTGCATACGAGTCTTATTGCATTGATCGAAAGTAATCCATGAGGGACACGATAGGTAACCTCCGAGCGTAACGGGACAATGCATTGACAGACTCGACACTGTTTAATGTCATTATGTTGTAACGAATTCCAGGAAAATGGGCCCTAGACCATCTTTCTGGCGTAGTATCGGATTCCAAAACTTGGACTCCCATAGGTATAGCGGCTCGTAGAGTTGCCATTCTAAGTTCGAAGTCACGCATCGTGTACGCTTTACAGACCTTCCAAAACATATTCCTCCTATGGTCGATCCTATTATCCCTGGTTTTCATGTTCATCATGAGATGGCAGCAACAGAGCACATGATGGGCACATGGGTACACCGTATTGATAGCTTGGCGTATTGAACCGGCCCTGTCGGACACGAACACTAACCGTTCTAGTTCGCCGATACATTGCTTCAGGTTGGCCAAAAAAATAAGTCCATCCCTCTCCACTCTCAGACCTACCAACTCCGAAAGCGAGCATGAAAATTTGATTATTGGCGTCTATAGCAACGGCTAAGAACATTGTACCCAAGTAAGGCCCCTTCAAATGAGCGTCGTCTATTATAATGATCGGGCGCAAATAGCTCGTAAATGATCGGATCTGGGAAAAGTTATGCTGAAAACGTTAGAATACTATAGTATAATGAAAATGTAGACTGTATAAGAGGTTCCAAGGAAATAATATATACCGTGCAACCAAGGGCATAAAAACAAAGGTCAAAACGTCCTGTAATATCTCTCTGTATTCGGGAATAGGTACCAGGGTTTTGAAGCTCCAAATTATAGAAAAACCCAGGGAGTCGCCTGTAAGATTCGTGGGGGTCGCCCCGCACCAAGGCTAGCGCAAAAGCTTTCGCACGCCACGCTTGCGAATACGAGATATCTACGTTGTATTTCTCTTTGATGTCCTTCACAATGTCGGATCCACGGAGTTTCCGGCTTTCATCCTGTACTTTAGGCATGATTATATTACCCAGTACTCTTCTATTGGCGTTACGGTGGTTAGGATGCATCTGGGTTATTGAACAAACGTGTACGTCATTCAGCCTACGTACCTGGAACATAGTGGTATCTTTGAGATTTGTAGCATACACACGCCAATCACAGTTAGCATCCATCCCTACACTTCGCTTCGAATCGGGTATTTTAAGATCTGTCCACATAATACTCGTAACCCTCTTCAACAAACTTTCTTCTGAGGGCGAGTGTCAGGTCGTCTTTCGTGCCGAATATATCCCCTTCATTCAGTCTGTTACTACGATTATAAGTTACGGCCTCTTGGTTAGGTGTTATGAAATCGTCATCCCGATTTGAAAGGGGAGAAGGTTGGCCAAAAAAATCATTTATTCCACCATATGATTTAATAGGACTGGTTTTATCTTCTTTATCGTATTCACCGTCTTCTTCATCGTCTTCTTCATCGCTATCAATACCAGGAATATCCAAACGGTAAACATGGGACTCGTCTTCTTCTTCTTTCTTCATGTGGTTCTTCTACCGGTTCTTGGGTCTCCGAAACAAATTCGGGGTTATAGTCATTATAACCATAATTATCTTCAGTAAGAAAATCAGGATTATACCTATACACATGCTAAAAAATAGGGATAACAAAAACTTCCATAAAACGAAAAGAGTGATATATAAATGTCATAGCATGAGTCTCCCAAGAATGAAGAACTTACAAACAAAGGAATCACTAAAAATTTATATAACAAAGAAATCACTAAAATAGTTTATATAATAAAGAAATCGTTAAAAAATATTGAAATTTCTTTTAAAAAAGCCAAAAAATAATTGAAACTTCTTAAAAAAGGTAAAATTTTAATGGAGCACAATAGGGCTTGAACTTGGAATTCATCCTATCCTATACAATTGAGAGGGTTATCCAACCGAGTTGCATGATATCTTGTTCAAGTTAGCGGATTTTCTTTTCTATATCTTATTATTATACATACATATATAAAAAAGTCGGCGGCCATCAAATCCCCAATGATCGGATGTCCTGTGCAGCGACACCACCCCGCACACCCTGAAGCACGACCCTGGTCTTCATCTTCGCTTTTTGTTTAGGTTGCGCTTTAAAAGCTTCTTCAGGAAGTAAACGAAAGGTTATTGACTAATTTACCGTATTTAAGAACGAAAACACAGATATCAAGATCAATGGCTTCTTATTTCTTTCAGTTACTCTCTCCCTCTCTATTCTTTCTCTCTCTCACACACAATATGTGTGTTTTTGGTTTTTCTCTCTGTAGAGAATAAACAAAGAGCAAAAGCAACTACTTTGTTGACGAAAATGGATGTTGGGGACATAAAACAATTGAGGTAATGAGTTGAAAAAACTTGGTTGGGTTTGGGTTTGGGTTTGGATTTGATATTGAGGTTTGAACTTTTATGTTCGTTTTTGAGTTTTTGCTATGTCTTATGTTTTGTGATGACCCGAGATAGGATAGTGGACAGAGAAGATGAAGGTATGTAGTGTTGGTTTAGGGGAGTCGATCCAAGGGTAGGGTGTTTGGTCATCCCTTTTTTTGTTTTGTTTTACAATATATAATTTAATAATATATAGATATATAATGTTTTTAAATTTTAATAGAAAATTAAGAAAATATATAAAATGACTAAAATACCCTTCATTTAATTGAACTTAACAAAAAAAAGTTAACAAGCGTTAGACAAAAAGACAAAACATGTTGGAAATTGACAAATGTGAGGGACCAAATCCAGGTTTTTGAAGTTTAGGGACAAATATCCGTTGAAAATTGTAAACATTAGGGACCAAAATTTAATATTAGAATTTGTTCTTGATGGTCAAGATGGAGAAAATGAATAATGATGGAAAATGTAAAAAATTCTTCTTGATGGTAAAGATGGAGAAAATAAATAAATTATGTAAAAAAGTTAAAATAGATAATTGGTTAAATGACCATTTTGCTAAGACCATCTCCAATAAGGTCACTAAATCTCACACTAAACATCAAATTTGATGTAAATAACACTACTCACATCTCCAATGAGATCTTTATTTTTCACACTAAATTTAGTGTAATGAATAGTATTACACTAGATTTGATGTAACACTATTCATTTACACAACTTTTTACATTACTTTAATTTTGGTGTAAAAAGTAGCGTTATCCATTGGAAAATATTTACTATTAACACCAAAATTTACACTACTTTTGACACTATTTTTTAAATTTGGTATAAAATATAATGTGATCCATTGAAAATATCCTAACGGATGAGATGGAGGGTCACTTGGCCTAGAGACCAAAAATGTGCATAAGTGCAAACCATACACCCTTTTGGGTACTAAATAAAGTTTATTTAATAACAACCCCAAATCATAAGAATCAAATCTATAAATTACTCTAACATATATATGGCGGGAAATTGACCAAAATAGCCAAATCCAAATGGGATAGTGAGAAAATAGCCAAACTCTCTCCGGATTCACGAAAATAGCCATGGGTCCGTACTCGGACCCGACCCGATCCAGTGCGGACCGCACTCAACCACATAAACGACGTCGTTTCAGCCTATTTAACATAAACCCTAATTCTCGGACCCGACACCGCAAGTGCGGACCCGAGAAAAAAAAACCAAACCCTAATTTTTCGATTGCTATAAAAAGTCTGATAAACCATACGATTTTTCTGAAATTATCTGAAACAAAAATTTCTCTTTTTTCTAGAAATGAGTTCCTTACCTGATAAAATTAAGCTACGTATTTGGCCTGGGGGTTCTTGGCAACAGAACGGGTCAGATTGGGAGTATGTTTTCGCATTCCCGATAATGCGAGTCATGGTGCCAACCAACATTACACATTCTAAGCTTGTTAGGTGTGTTCAAAGCAGATGTGGATTCGACCCTAATTTTGGTACGACTAAAATAGTGTACCAATTTTCTGGCCAACTTTATGAGTTACGAGACACTAACGATGTACAAGCTTTTATGGAATCTGCTGCGGCTGTAAGAAATCCACCAATACTTTGTGTTTATATCGATCTTGCGGGCTTCGACACAAACAATGTTGGTGGTGGTTCCAACAGCGTACGGGAGCCTGATGTGTCTGTTGCTGAGGAGAGTCAATCTTCTTTTTATGTTAGCGGTGGTTCGAACACCGTACGAGAGCCGTATGTGTCTGCTGTTGAGCAGAGTCAAGCTTATTACGTGCCTCATTTTCAGTCTGAAGATGCACATGTGTATGGGTATAATCCTGATTTTCTTACTGAAGATAGTTATGGTTATAACCCCGAATTTGTTCCGGAGACCCAAGAACCGGTACAATTACCACATGAAGAAGAAGAAGAAGAAGAAGAAGAAGAAGAAGCAGAAGAAGAAGACGACGAGTCCCATGTTTACCGTTTGGATATTCCTGGTATTGATAGCGATGAAGAAGACGGTGAAGAAGATGAAGAAGAAGAAACCAGTCCTATTAAATCATACGGTGGAATAAATGATTTTTTGGCCAACCTCCTCCCCTTCCAGATCGGGATGACCATTTCATAACACCTAACGAAGAGCCCGTAGCTTATAATCGTAGTAACAGACTTAATGAAAGGGACATATTCCCCACGAAAGACGACCTGACCCTCGCCCTCGGAAGAAAGTCTGTTGAAGAGGGTTACGAGTATTATGTAGAGAGATCTTCAAATACCCGATTCGAAGGGAAGTGTAGGGATGCTAACTGTGATTGGCGTGTGTATGCTGCAAGTGTCAAAGATACCTCTATGTTCCAGGTACGCAGGATGAAGGACGTACACGTTTGTTCAAGGACCCAGATGCATCCAAACCACCGTAACGCCACGCCAATAGGAGAGTACTGGGTAATATAATCCTGCCTAAAGTACAGGATGAAAGTCGTAAACTCCATGGATCCGACATTGTGAAGGACATCAAGGAGCAATACAACGTAGATATCTCGTATTCGCAAGCGTGGCGTGCGAAAGCTTTTGCGCTAGCCTTGGTGCGGGGCGACCCCCACGATTCTTACAGGCGACTCCCTGGGTTTTTCTATAATTTGGAGCTTCATAACCCTGGTACCTTTTCCCGAATAGAGAGAGATATTGCAGGACGTTTTCACCTCTGTTTTTATGCCCTTGGTTGCGCGGTATATATTATTTCCTCTTATACAGTCTACACTTTCACTATACTATAAGTATTCTAACGTTTTCAGCATAACTTTTCGTAGATCCGATCGTTTCTGAGATATTTGCGCCCGGTCATTATAATTGACGGCGCTTATTTGAAGGGGCATTACTTGGGCACAATGTTCTTAGTCGTTTCTATGTACGCCAATAATCAAATTTTCATGTTCGCTTTCGTAGTTGGTAGGTCTGAGAGTGGAGGGGGATGAACGTATTTTTTGGCCAACCTGAAGCAATGTATCGGCGAACCCGAAGGGTTGGTGTTCGTGTCCGACAAGGGGGGTTCAATACGCCAAGCTATCAATACGTTGTACCCACGTGCCCATCATGCGTTGTGTTGCCGCCATCTCATGATGAACATGAAAAGCAGGGATACTAGGATCGACCAAAGGAGGACTATATTTTGGAAGGTCTGTAAAGCGTACACGGTGCGTGACTTCGAACTTAGAATGGCAGCTCTACGAGCTGTTGTACCTGTGGGAGTCCAAGTTTTGGAATCCGATACTACGCTAGAAAGATAGTATAGGGCCCATTTTCCTGGAATTCGTTACAACATAATGACTTCAAACAGTGCCGAGTATGTCAATGCACTGTCCCATTTCGCTCGGAGGTTACCTATTGTGTCCCTCATGGATTACTTTCGAGTGATGCAACAAGACTGGTATGCAAAGCGTCGAAACAAAGAAGGTTATCATCTATACGTACATCAACCTACATACAATCTACTTTTGTTACAAAAAATGAGAATAGTTTCAGTATTTTGACTATTTGTGTTTCTGCAGCCAATTGGGTAGATTTTCTAACCCCATATGCAATGAAAAAAGTTAAAAGGAGACAAATGAAATCGACGAGGATTACTGTCCATGAAATTGGTCATGGTTTATACGAAGTTTGCGATATGCATAGGGACGCCAAGGTGGCTTACAATAATCATAGTTGCAGTTGTAGGAAGTGGCAGATGTCTGGTTTACCTTGCAGTCATGCAATCGCAGTTGCAAGACATCTCCGGTGTACAGATGTGACCCACCTGGCGCTTGGTTACTTCACGACGACTAACTGGCGAGCAACATACTCAGAGGTCATACATCCGGCTGGGCCTCCTGAAACGTGGGTTGTTCCAGACCCACCACTTATGACCGTTAAACCTCCGTTGTTGAAGAAACGCGTTGGTAGACCAAGCAACCACGATCGTATCCCATCCCGTGGCGAGGATCCGACACCGAGAAGATGTTCTCGGTGTAAACAAAGCAGACACAATTGGACAAGCTTTCATAATGATTTTCCAGTGAATCAAGGAGCGTCTGGTAGCCGCCAACGTCCAAGAGCATCGGGTAGTCGCCAACATCAAAGAGCATCCGGTAGCCAGCAAACTCAAGCAGATGCGACTCAGGAGACAAATTACGGGAGTTCTAGATATCATACTTTCGATCTAAACATTGATTTGAACGAGTAAACCTGTTTGAAGTCTCAATTTATGGCTGTTATGTTCAATTGTCTTTCAAGCTTCTTGTCCTTATGTTTACTCTTGATTTCAATGTACTTTTTTGTGTCTGTTAAGTATTCTTGTGTGTAAAATAAAGTAAACATGAAAGTTGCATTTTATTGATACTCATAAAGCATGGAAACTAGTACAGTTGATGAAATCTACTAGTACAGTTGATGAAATCTACTACTACGGGTGCATGTCCTGCATTTTGGTGATCCAGGCAACCTTTATAGCAATAACCTCCTCCATTCCCGTGTAGCTCTCTGTGAGCTCAGTAATCTCTCCTCTTCTAGTTCACGAATATGTTTTTGCACATCCCGAACCTCCCATTTCCTTTGTGCCAGATCTTCTTTGTTCTCCTCCAGGCATTCCTTCTTCCCTTGAATAATCGACCTGTTTTGGTTCCACATCCATTTTATGTTATCGATATGGGCGTTCGCATCATCAATGGACTTTTTGACGAGGGAAGGCATTCTTTGAGTTCCTGTAAGATCCTCCGTCTGGTTAGATTGAGACATTGGTGGTTCATTCAAGCGATGGTCGAGGTAGTATTGCTCCCATGCAGCGTTCCACTGATCTGTATCCTCTTCCGTGAATGGATAATCGGCCCTAGTTCGGCCCCATTCTGTCCACTCCTCTGTTGTTACCGGTACCCACCAGATACTTCTGTAATCTCCATTATATAAGGGTTGGTTGTCGTTTTGTCATGAAGTTCCAGCCCCATTGGTGGACCTTTTCCCTTTTGAGCTTGAACCCACAGCCATAATAGTGGCACAAAATGGTAGAGACGGTTTGCAAACGTTGTGGTTGGTAGAAAGGATTGATAGCAACTTGTGAAATTACTAATTCATCGGACCACCTACTTATAGTCGTGAAAAGGTAGGTTCGCACTTACGGACCTGGAAAGGTAGGTTAGCACTTACGGACCTGGAAAGGTAGGTTAGCACTTGCGGACCTGAAAAGGTAGGTTCGCACTTGCGGATGAGGAGCTGAAAAGGTAGGTTCGCACTTGCGGATGCGGAGCGATGTTGTGGCTATAAATACCCATGTTAATTCCAACTTAAGACTCACAACACTCATATGACTTTGTACTCTCATCTTTCACCAAGAACATGGCTGGAAATGCATCTTCTTCAAACCCACAATCTTCACAAGTAATGCCGGATAGATTAAAGAAGGAGGTAATTTTTTTTGAAAAGGAGATCGAGGAATTCACTGTAGAGTGGAAACAATTGTTGGCTAGGAAGGAGGGACACCTGAAAAGGATGGAAGATGAAGAAAAGGAGATAAAAAGAATGAAGAGGGAAATCAAAGATAAGGAGTCCCGTATTCGTCAAGAAATCTTACACGTCCACAACATTGTACAAGAGTTCGCAGTTCTTCAAGCGAAGATAAGCGCGAAGCAAGCCTTCATCGATCAATGTAATGCACTTTATCCTTAGGTGGTGGTAGTGTTATTGCAGTTTATGTGTTGTGGTTTCATGTTGTGGTTTCATGTTGTACTTTGCATTTTCTATGTTGTTGTTTTTTGATGTTGTAGTTTGGTCATGAATAAATGATTTTGGTTTTTAGTAACACTTTAGCAAACGTTGGGATCGAAACGACTACAAATCAAATCTTCAATCCACATGAGCAGTACAAAATTATATAAATGTCAAACTTCTGCTACACGATGCCTGGGTTTTTTGCAATCCCCACCGACTTCTTACATGCTCTGGTGAGACGAGTATGGAGTTGCTAAGCTCCACTTTCTCGCTGTACACTTCTATCACGGAAATAGGGAAACTTAGATTACATACGTTGTTCACAGAAGATGACCAGCTCGGAAATTCGTCCGTCTCCGTCATTGACACGTCGATTTGCGCAACTACCTCACCTATGTCCCCACGTTGCAGCCGTGCCCACCACTCTGGGACGACAACCGTCCAGTCACTCTCGAGAGAACGTGAAATGAGCAACATTCGAATCCATGCCTCGATATGCTATAAATAAACCATTCAATGATAAGCTACAATGATGTTTTTTTTTGGTATTCAAATTGTAAGACTATAATAACATATGAATGTACTAACCGGGTCTTCAAGCCATCCCTCGTTTACATAGCCCAATAATTGCCCCCAAAACGTTGGCACTACAACAAGATTAGGTAAATAAGGAATACTCATACTTTCCGGCAACTTGTTTTGGAGGTAGAGTTCCTCAACTGAACGTGGATGGGTGGAAGGACGGGGCCTGATGGTGGTAGTATCAAGGCACTGCGTATAAGGAGACGAGGCCCATCTCGAAGTCTAACGCTGGCGTGCCCCCCTACCAAGGGGCTCCTCCATCTGAGGTGGGTTTGGGTCAATGACAGGACTAGCGAACAAGGGTGACATGCCCACGCCAGCTTCATGAAGCGGCATTTATGGGCCCACGCCAGCTTCATGAAGCGGCATTGACGTGCCCATTGGAAAGCCAGATTGCGGCACGATTGGAGGTCCTTGTGGACGAAACAACGCATCCGGCTGTGATGGCCCGGGAGAAAAGATATTATCCCACTAGTGGGGTCCCAAAGAAGAAAAAGGAGGAGGAGGAGGTGGATGTGATGGCTCCTACGTACAAGTACCAAAATGTTAAACGGTGTTAGTAAGTTTGCAAACCAAAATGTTAAACTGTGTTAAATGAAATATTTACATTAAAACGCGCCTGCATCCCGTCAACACGCGCCTCAAGCCCAACATAAGCCTGTTGAATCAGACCCACCTGCGCCCAATGCGGGTCATCGGACGAAAACTCCTAAGGGGGCATATATGAGAAACGGAGCGATGGTGTTGGAGCCCGAAATCCCTGATGATGTCCCGTGGTGAAGCCTAGAATCCCTGATGTATCGTGCTCCTGATCGTTAACGGCCTCGTCCTCGTCATCATCGCCGTCCTCGCCATCGTCATCGTCGTCGTCAGGGTCACCACCGGCTTCACCGCGGAAGAACCTTTGGCTGAACCTATACCATGCCATTCCCTCCTCTTCAGCTGTGGCAACAAGTGTCATGAGTGGATGATCCTGCTCCTAATATATGCAAGAGTTGACGAAATATTAGAATTTAATGGGTTATCTTCATACAAACCTCCAACATTGTAAAAATTCTTACCCCCACATTAACCAACAAAATGGTATCAATTTCAGGTGTATATAATACTTTTCGTTTCCTAGCCCACCCACTTATCCTAGGAACCCGGTTGTGCTGCACGAAATGCCTACTCGAGCGAGGAAAAGTCTCGAGAATCCATATTTGTGGAAAAAATAATGTTACGCCTACAAAGTCATTAAAAATTGTAAAAATATTTAATATTGTGGTAACTAACCTTGAACGGCTGGATAAAGCCCGTTAATGTCAGCTTCGGCTTCTTTTCACGCCAACGCTCAATAAAACCTTTCATCTACTTATATGTATAATCCCAGATGAAACTGCCCCAAGGATATCGGTACCAAGCCCCAAGATTCTCTATCAATGCAAGGACGGTGGACGAAATGGGCAAATGATGCTGTCGGCCAAGGAAGAACTCCTCCACCATAATCATCAAACATACTCGGACAACATCAAGGTCCGAGTAATGGTATCCACCAACTTAGTTGCTGAAGGTCTCAAACAATGCCTTGAGGCGGCCAATGGTCAATTTACCGTTCCCAAATATTCTATGAACAAATCCCCCAGGCCTGGGTCCAGGAAGGCCCGACATCGTGCCAAAAATGAGTCCCGACATAAGACAGAACTCCTAGGGCCATACCTAAGTGTGTGCCCGTGAAAATGGTAATATAATGAATCCCTCGACTGACCACCAGGGGGGATATCTCCTTCTTCAAAATGGTAAGAACAAGCGCAGGGTCGTTATTGAAGTCTTGAGAATCCAGCAACGCACCAAAACAAGCGACGCGAAAAAGATCAAGCCTATGTTGGGTTAACTTCTCACGGATTTCTTTCAACCGACATAGATTTGACTTAATCGTCAAAGACTCACTAATTTCCTGCGTATATAAATATCCAAGTTTAGGGGCCTAAAGTATCAATTTTCAAAGTTTAGGGGCCTAAATCGTCATTTTTCAAACTATAGGGACCAAACATGTAATTTTCCAGAAAACATAATTTTGTAAATGCATGGGACTACTTGCCTAGAAAGTTGGGGGAAAATCCAAGTTTAGGGGCCTAAAGTGCCAATTTTCAAAGTTTAGGGGCCTAAAGTGCCAATTTTCAAAGTTTAGGGGCCTAAACCATCATTTTTCAAACTACAGGGACCTATGCTGTATTTTTCCAGAAAACAGAATTTTTAAATGCATGGGACTACTTGCCTAGAAAGTTGGGTGATAATCCAAGTTTAGGGTCCTAAAGTACCAATTTTCAAAGTTTAGGGGCCTAAACCGTCATTTTTAAACTATAGGGACCTATGCTGTAATTTTCCAGAAAATATAATTTTTTAAATGCATGGAACTACTTGCCTAGAAAGTTGGGTGAAAATCCAAGTTTAGGGGCCTAAATTGCCAATTTTCTATGTTTAGGGGCCTAAACCGTCATTTTTTAAACTATAGGGACCTATGCTGTAATTTTCCAGAAAATAGAATTTTGTAAATGCGTGGGACTACTTGCCTAGAAAGTTGGGTGAAAATCCAAGTTTAGGGGCCTAAATTGCCAATTTTAAAAGTTTAGGGGTCTAAATCGTCATTTTTCAAACTATAGGGACCTATGCTGTAATTTTCCAAAAAATAGAATTTTCTAAATGGATGGGACTACTTTCCTAGAAAGTTGGGTGAAAATCCAAGTTTAGGGGCCTAAATTGCCAATTTTCAAAGTTTAGGGGCCTAAACCATCAGTTTTCAAACTATAGGGACCTATGCTGTAATTTTCCAGAAAACAGAATTTTGTAAATGCATGAGACTACTTGCCTAGAAAGTTGGGTGAAATCCATGTTTAGGGGCCTAAATTGCCAATTTTCAAACTATAGGGACCTATGCTGTAATTTTCCAGAAAACAGAATTTTGTAAATGCATGGGACTAAGTTGGGTGAAAATCCAAGTTTTGAGGCCTAAAGTGCCAAATTTCTAAGTTTAGGGGCCTAAACCGTCATTTTTCAAACTATAGGGACCTATGCTGTAATTTTCCAGAAAACAGAATTTTGTAAATGCATGGGACTACTTGCCTAGAAAGTTGGGTGAAAATCCAAGTTTAGGGGCCTAAATTGCCATTTTTCAAAGTTTAGGGGCCTAAACCGTCATTTTTCAAACTATAGGGACCTATGCTGTAATTTTCTAGAAAACAGAATTTAGTAAATGAATGGGACTACTTGCCTAGAAAGTTGGGTGAAAATCCAAGTTTAGGGGCCTAAATTGCCAATTTTTAAAGTTTAGGGGCCTAAACCGTCATTTTTTAAACTATAAGGACCAAACATGTATTTTTCCAGAAAACAGATTTTTTAAACTTAAACAACATTACATACTCTAAAATAGAAAAATTGTGAACAAAAACATTATGTAAAATTTAAACAACAATACATACATTAATATTAATAAACTTACACAAAGTTTACTACAAACTTAGATTAAAAATATCATGTCTTTTACAACACAATACTAAATAACAAAATAAAATTTAAAAAACATTACATACTCCAAATTAGAACAAATGTGAACAAGAACATTATGTAAAATTTAAACATTACATACTTCATACAATACATACATTAATAAACTTACACAAAGTTTAATACAAACTTAGATTAAAAAAACGAAAGATGCGAACATTGTGTTAAAAAAACTTACCTCGTCCGACATTGTATTAAAAAGAGTGTGTATCCCACTCTCGTTGACTTCACGTGGCCAAAATTGTAGATATATGGCTTCCACTGACGTGTCTCTTTAGCTTGAACTTGAGCTTGAGCTTGAGCTTGAGCTTGAGCTTGAGCTTGAGCTAGAGTTAGAGCCAGAGCTTATTTGTTTTTTAAGTATATCTTGAACAATTCTATGAAAAATTGGTGTTTTAAATGGCGCCTCATGGCATACATCATGATGTGATATGATGTAAGGTGTATGTTCATCGTTACACGACGACCTATAGTGTTTTTAGACCACCCGTACCGCCCTCGGGTACGGGATCGGGTTCGTCCAATGTGGCCATCGGGTTCGAGAGGGTATCATCGGGCAGCGATACGGGGGGAGATCGGGTAGGTAGCGGGTTCGGCTACCGGGTTCACCAACCCGATCAACCCGTTGAGTTTTTATTTATTTATTTTTTTTAAATTATACCGTTTACCAACAGCTATATTATTATTATTTTTTTCAAATTATACACACTATATATATTAACCTCTACCATCTTCATTTTTTCACACCAAACAACTCTATACTTTCTTCAATTTATTTCTTCAATTTTAGACAATATGGATTCGCCACAACCCGCTTCATCGACCGCATCATCATCATCCATAGACACCGACGAGTACTTGCATCATCAAAGGGAAATTTTTGTAGGGTTGGTTCGAGAAGCTGCAAAATTAATTTATGGTAGCACCGCCTCATCGTCAAGAAGAGAACCGAGGGCCGGGAACCAAGAAAGAGGTCGGGTAGCTGCAAACGAGCGGCTTTTGCGGGACTACTTTGGCAACAACCCGGTTTATACACCGGATATGTTTAGACGGTGGTTCAGGATGAGCAGGCAACTATTCGAACGAATAGTTGAAGATTTAGAAGGAGAGTATCCGTATTTTACACTTCGGGTGGACAGCAGATACAAACAAGGTTTTTCTCCGATACAAAAGTGTACTTCCGCTATTCGGCAATTGACGTATGGAGTAGCTGCCGACTCACTTGACGAGTACTTGAGGATGGGAGACAAAACGTCACGAGATTGTCTGCACAAATTTTGCACAGGTATTATTGAACTCTATGGTAAAAAATATTTACGCAAGCCTACTTATGTTGATATTCAGAAGTTGTACACCGCGCATGAAGCTAAACACGGATTTCCCGGCATGCTCGGCAGCATAGATTGTACTCATTGGGCGTGGGCAAATTGTCCGGTAGCATGGCGAGGTCAATTCATGAGAGGTGATCATGAGCACCCGACAATCATGCTAGAAGTAGTGGCCTCCCATGATCTATGGATCTGGCACGCATACTTTGGTGTTGCCGGTTCCAACAACGACATCAATGTTCTCAATCAGTCGTCCATCTTCAACGATCTATATGATGGAAAAGCACCCGAGTGCCCTTTTGAGGTGAATGAAGTCACCTACAACCACATATATTATCTAGCGGATGGGATATATCCGGAATGGGCTACTTTCGTAAAATCATTTACGTGCCCACATGACCCTAAACGACAAAAGTTCAAGTCCGCGCAAGAATCGGCACGTAAAGATGTTGAACGAGCTTTTGGCGTGCTTAAACAACGTTGGCATATACTTCATAACCCGGCACGCGGATGGCATCCGACAAGATTGGGAAACATTATGTACGCTTGTGTCATATTACACAATATGATACTCGAAGACGAAGACCATGCCATTTGTGGTGGCGATGAAAACGACCTTGTAGCGGATGATATCGAAACACAAATCAGTGAGGAACAACGCGCGGCAAATGTTCGAGAAGTCAAAAACCGGGACACTCATAATAACCTTCGGTCGGATTTGGTCGAACATATTTGGCGTATCCAAGTTCCCAACAATGACGACGAGTAGATTTTTAATATTTTTAATATTTTGTAATTTTTAAATTTATTTTGTAATTTTTAAATTTTTAATGAATGTTATGAATTTTTATTTTTATTATTTATCTTATTTTTATTTATTAAAAAATATATAAATATTTTTTTTGTTAAATAATTAAATGTATAAATAAAATAATTAAAAAAGATGAGGTGGCAATTGAGTTTAGTGGGTTCATTGGGTTAGCGGTACTCCACTTTTGGGTAAGGAGGGTAGGAAAGAGAAAAGCTGATGTGGCGCTGAGATGGCAAGTGGTTCATTGGGTTCATTGGGTAGCGGTACTCATGGCCTTATAAGACGTGCCTCATGCTATGACGTCTTGAGGGGCACCATTGTGAGCCGCGTCGTGCGTTTTTTATAATACGTGACTTTTATTAAAAAATCATTATTTTTTATTTTTTGTATCTTTTATGTTTTTACACTTTAACTTTACGTTTTAATTTTTTATAGATTCGTCTAATTATATCACTCACACTTTCACAAATTAATAAACGTTATGAAATCATGATTAAAACGAAGTTGTAAAATTATCTTTATAAGTTATGTTTTAAATATTCAATCAAAAACTATTTTTTATAATAATAATTTTATATGATTTTTCTTCTTCTAATATTAATGTACAGTTGTTAGTATCATTATTTTATTAGAATAATATATAGAAAACACAGGTATATATATAATTCTATATATGACATACAAATTTGTCGTCTTATGTCACATCTTGAAAAACACCGCATCCTCGCAGTGGAATGTAATACTTGAAACTTGACCTCGCCGTCACGCTACACTTTACGTCATTTTGAACCTTGGAAAAAAAAGTATTTTATAATTAAACAAATTATATGAAAAAAGTATTTTATATCCATATTGATATTTGTTTTCAATATTTTGATTACTTTCCAAAATTTCGATCATATATATTGCGGTGAGTTCAAATAAAAATCACATTTTCATTGTGAACATGAAGATCAATTTTAGTCATTGATTAAGACTTAGAAAACTAATCAATGATTAAACATAATATGGTTAATTGAAAATTGATTAGAGACAAAAATGGAAGTTTGAATTCAAGCCTATTTTTTTTAATTAAAAACTTTTATCTCCTTAATTTTTAAATTAGATTATTTTAAAAATAACTAATACTTTAATCAAACAAATTACATCAAAAATCGAGTATTTCATTCTATTCGATTTGACATCCAACTTGATATAGATACCGTTTTTACGCAAAATGATATATCTGTGTAATATCATCATGGATATTTATGCACGTTCATATGTTTACATTAACTCTTTAATATTCAACTATTAGTATGATGTTCATCATGAATATATAACTTAGTATAACATTTATCATGAATAGTTATGTATTTTCACGTGTATTCAACAAATCTTTAGTATTTATAACATTCATTATGAATACACAAAGCAAGAGCTCGCGTCAAAGGATTTTCAGTCATGAAATTCCTCTCCAACAGCCCTTTGCGTCCATTCTTTTTTTTTCCTGATCTCGTGTCTCGTATGTGTAGATTGAGGAGTGTCCTCCAAGAATCCAACCATGTGTCTCTTTTATCTCTGATTCAGCCCCCAACAAAATAAGAAGAGATATCCCCTTGATTTTGTTTCCTTCTTAAACTTTATAACCGTGTAATTCCACAAGATTCCTAAAATAACTAAAAGCCCATCTTCTTTTCTTCTTTTTAGTCCAAGCCCAATGAAATATGTTTAGTCCATAAAATGCTTGAGAATTTTCTGATCTTCCTTCGTGCTTTAATGGCTTGTACCTTGAACATGTAGTTGTTGTTAGGACTTGTACTCCCGTTTTCCTTGCTGTCCAGCAGCACTCTGTTTCCGAATTCGAGGTCAATTTTCAGACCGTGAGACCAAAAAATTAACACTAAACCTTTACAGCAAAAGACTGTGAAGGTACTGTGATGGTAAACCTTATCATTGTTTTTGCATTGAAGGTTCGCTGTTTTTCTTACCTTCACAATGAATCATTGTGAAGGTTTAGTTTTAATTTTGATGTCTCACGGTCTCACGAAAACAGGTTGGTCTCACGTGAACCCAACCCTATATATATATATATATAGAGAGAGAGAGAGAGAGGGGGGGGGGAGGGAGGGAGGATCATGCGAGAAGTAAACTGATATGCGAGAAAGCGAGAAGGAATATGAACCACAAAATCCATTAATTAAAAAATACCATAAATTAAAAATTAAAAATAAATTTAGAGATTAGGAATTACCATTTTAAATTGGATAAACTCTTAAAGTTTCATTATGTCTTTTAGATTTATTTATATTTTAATTTCAATTAATTTATTATTTTTTTAATTAAGTTTTATGTAATAAAAAATCTGGATACACTTTTAATAAAAAAAATCACAATTTAGATTAAATATCACATATGATATCCATAATCAATTCATTATTGCTTTTCACAATTTTTTTTTCTCTATTTTTTGGATCTTGAATTACATGTGATTAACTTGAGTTAACAAATGATTTATTACATATCACATATGATTCAATATATGTTAATTTTTGTACATATCATGTTATCACATGTGATTATGCATATTATCACAGGTGATTATTGTAGATATTTTAGTTAATCATATGTGATTATGTATATTTATATTAATAGATCTTTTTATGATGTAAATATCATCATATGTGATTATACGTCTTTTATATTCGAAGGTATTTATCATATGTGATATATACAAAAAAACACATACGAGATCATATGTGATAACATAACAGATAATATATCAAACGAAGTTAATCACATGTGATTAAAAACGTGGATCGAGAAACTAGATATAAAATGACGAAAAAGATAATAAATTGATGGTGGAACTTACATGTGATATTTGATGAAAATTATGATTTTTTAATCAAAAGTGTATCTAGAAAAAAATATAAAAGTTGATAAAAATATGAATTTATTAAAATTAAAAAATAAATAAATTTAAAAGATATATGAGATATTTAAGGATTTATCCAATTTAAAATGATAATTATCTTAATTTCTAAAATATTTTTTATTTTTTATGTTATTTTTTAAATAATGAAGTATGTGACCCACATTCTTTCTCGCTTTCTCGCAAATGGATTGTCTTCTCGTTTAAACCAACCCCTATATATATATATATATATATATATATATATATATATATAAAGTTTGATTGTTCCAACTCAAAGTCACTAAATAAAGTTTAATATTTAGGTCTGTTTAGAAGTTTTAGATTGTTTTAATTTAATACCAATTTTTTTATCCAGTTATAGTAATTACGGATCAAAGTCAAACACACGTATTAATCATCAATATATATATTAAAGCAAAAACCAAAGGAAATGAGGTGACATCTTCTTAGAGTAGGATTTTTAGCTAAAATTTTTCTTCTTATTTTGAATTTTTTAAATATTAGATATGTTAAAGATTTCTATGCCCCTATATGAATAAATGTATTTTTTATTGTAATTAGGTCATTTTGGTAATTCAACAACCACTTTAATTAACTTTTTACCATTAAACCCTTCACCTTTCTCAAAACTTTTTTACTTTCTCAATCATTTAATTCATCCATAACCTCTAACCTTTTACTTTATCCTTTTACTATATTATCCCTTAACTTCTTTATTTTGATTCAGGCTTGTTTTCTTCTCATCTCTTAAGTTTTTTCATTTTGTTTCTGATTTGTTTTTATTCTAAACGATTTCTCCATCCCTTAATCTATGTCTCTCTATTTCTTTACCAAATACTCCTACCAACAAAGAGAAGTAAACATCCACATGAGTTTAATCGGATAAACCGGTACAACTCTCAGTTTGTTCATCTACGACATATATACGTGTTTATCTTTATATATATAGAGAGAGATAAAGGAATTGGAGTATGGATCCACTGAGGCTTTAGAATTTTGTGAGAATTTTGATTGAATTTTTATTTTTGTGGTCTTTACAGGTTGCGAGAATAAATATATGTTCGAGTTCGAGGAAAAGTTGTCGGTTCAAGTACGCTAAATGTGGATCCTCATCTCCATCTTTTATGTTTTTTAATACTTTATCAAAATTTTAAGTATCTCAATCTAATTTTTTTTGTTCTCGAAATTTTCCCTTTTTATATTGATGTAACTATTATCAAAACATTAGTTAATTAGACTATTCATTGTTGTTGGTTACATCCAATATTTTTTTTATTCTTTTATTTGACATGACTATTTTTTATTTACATAATAATTATTGTATATATACATATATAATTATAAACTCCTTTATGTAAATAAAATTACGATAAATATATGTATATTTTTATTTACATACTTGAATATAGTATATATATATATATATAATATATAAATGAGACTTGAATATAATAATATGTATATTTTTATTTACATTTATCTGAATTTTGTTTTTCTTATTGGTGTAATTATTAACAAACTTTTATTTCACATGACTCTAATAAGTTTCATAATTTTGATTCTTAATCAGTAGATATTCTAGATAAACTTATCTAATTCTTACCTTAAAACGTTTCACTTTAAAGGCTAAAAATCTCAAAAATCCTAAAATCCTCGACTGTTATCGCAACCAACTACTTGCTGTAACTCATGTCGCAACCAACTATTTGCGATAACTCATGTCGCAACCAACTATTTGCGACACAGTAACTTGTCGCAACCGCTATTGCGACACTTCTTCTTATCGCAACCCACTATTGCGATAACTCTTCTTATCGCAACCAACAGTTGCGATACACCACTTGTCGCAACTAACATTTGCGATACCAATATGCTTGTCGCAACCCAAAGTTGCGATACTTATGAATGCCAAGAACACCATAACTGTCGCAACCCTCTACTGTGACACTCATAACTATCTCAGTCAACTAAGTTCGTCTTTTACCCAGAAATTTGAAGTTTTAGACCATGCATGTTACTGTAATTTTGCAGATACGATTAAGACCATATTTAGAACATTATTCTAAACTCAGATTTCTCATATACCTCTAAAATTATCAAGACCCAATTCTAAACTCATTTAGTAAACTACTAAACATAAAAAGAAAGGATTGTGTAGAATTGTTACCTTTTGATTCTCCAGTTGTTTCAAGATTTCCAGCTGAAAGAAATCAACTTCCTTCTTCTTCCTCTAAATTTTCTCTTAATTTCTTCTCTTTTCTCTCTTCTCTCCCTCTTGTCGTAACAACCCTCACACACACACACTTTAGAGAGTTTTGTTGTCTAGATAATTGACACCTCACTCTTCTATTGCAGAAATGGGGTGGTGGGTGTGAATGTTATATTCACAATTACTTAACAAACCCCACACTTCTCTTAATTGGCAAGACATACCCTCTAAATTCTAAATTAAAATTAAAACTTACCCCTTCACTTCTAACTTCATAAAACCCTTAACTAAAACTTATAAAACTAACCCCAAACTCACTTTAAATCAAGATAATAAAAAAAATTAATAAATCAATAACATACCTGGTTATTACATCTCCCTCTTAAAAGAACTCCGTTCCGGAATTTAGTTAAGTGAAAAGATGAGGATATTTAGCTCTCATTTATGACTTTGTTTCCCAGGTAGCATCTTGACCTTTATGGTGTCTCCACTGAACTTTTACTTGTCTACTCTCTTTGTTCCGCAACACTATAACTTTATAATAGACAATTACTTCAGGTTCCTCCACATAATTCAACTTTTCATCATCTTGTATATCATTTAGGGAAATCGCCTGATCTGGCGCAATCAAACCCTTTCGTAAATTTGAAACATGAAATGGATTGTGGATACCGCTTAACTCTGAAAGAAGATCCAACCGGTAGGCTACTTCACCGATTCTTTCTGTAATTGCAAATGGTCCAATGTACCTTGGACTAAGTTTACCTTGCTTTCCAAATCGAATGACTCCTTTCCAAGGTGAGACTTTTAACATTACATAATCTCCAACTTGGAATTCTAATGGTTTTCGGCGTCGGTCAGCGTAACTTTTCTGTCTATCTTGTGCCACTTTTAAACCTTCTCGAATCTGAGTAATCTTATCCGCGGTTAGCTGAACTATATCTGGCCCCGCTAATTGTTTCTCTCACACTTCATTCCAACACAGAGGTGTTCGACATTTTCTACCATACAGAACTTCAAACGGTGCCGCTTGTATGCTGGAATGATAACTGTTATTGTAGGCAAATTCAATTAACGACAGATGTTTATCCCACGATCCCCCAAAATCAACAATACAGGCTCGTAACATATCTTCCAAGGTCTGAATCGTTCTTTCACGCTGACCGTCAGTTTAAGGATGATATGTTGTACTTAGCTTTATTTGCGTCCCCATTTCTCTTTGAAAACTTTTCCAGAATCTTGAAGTAAAACGACTATCCCGATCAGAAATAATCGATATTGGAACTCTGTGTCGAGTTACTATCTCGTCGATGTATAGTTTGGCTAGCCTTTCCAACGAATAGGTTTCTTTTATCGGTAAGAAGTGGACAGACTTTGTTAATCTGTCTATAATCACCCAAATGGCATCAAATCCTTTCGGAGTCTTTGGTAACTTCATGATAAAATCTGTAGTAATTTTCTCCCATTTCCACATAGGTATTTATAATTTTTGTAACTGACCAAAAGGCTTTTGATGTTCAATCTTTACTTTCTTACAAGTAGAACACTTTTCCATATGCTGGGCAATACTTTTCTTCATTCCCAGCCACCAATAGAATTGTCGTAGATCCCTATACATCTTATTCGATCGCGTAAATTATCCAAACGAGATTGATGAGCTTCTTGTAATACTCGATCGCGTAAATTACCCAAACGAGGTACCCAAATTCTATTTTCCAAACACAATAATCCACGATCATTATTTACAAATGACGTTGATATACCCATTATCCGTTCTAGTTTCAAATGTTCTTCTTGAAAGGCTTCTACCTGGCACTTCTTCAATTCATCAAAAATATTGGGTAGTAATTCAACTCTTAATGCAATTTCCTTTATAGTTCCGCTTCTTTCTTGTCGACTCAGTGCATCAGCCACTACATTCGCTTTCCCCGGATGATAGAGAATTTCACAGTCGTAATCATTCACTAATTCTAACCATCTCCTTTGTCTCATATTCAATTCCCGCTGATCGAAAAGATGTTGGAGACTTTTGTGATCGGTATAATTTTGACATTTAGAACCATATAGATAATGTCTCCAAATCTTTAATGCGAAAACAACTGCAGCAAGTTCCATGTCATATGTAGGATACTATCTTTCATGATCCTTCAATTGATGAGAAGCATAAGCAATAACTTTCCCACGCTGTATTAACACACATCCCAGTCCTAATTTGGAGGCATCACTGTAAACAACAAAGTCATTTAAACCTTCAGGTAATGATAATATCGGCGCGCTACAGAGTTTCTCTTTCAGTATTCGGAATGCTTCATCTTGTTCTACTTTCCATTCGAACTTTATATTCTTTCGGGTCAGCTTGGTCAGAGGCGTAGCAATGCGAGAGAAATCTTGTATGAACTTTCGATAGTAGCCCGCTGAACCCAGAAAACTTCGTACTTCAGTTGGCGTTCTCGGCGGTTCCCACTTTTCAATTGCTTCTACCTTCATTGAATAACTTGAATGCCTTTCTCGGAAACTACATGCCCGAGAAATTGAACTTCCCGTAGCCAAAATTCACATTTAGCGAACTTGGCATATAACTGTTCCTTTTTCAACATTCAAGAATCACACGAAGGTGTTGTGCGTGCTCTTCTTTGGATCGGGAATAAATAAGGATATCATCGATAAACACAATAACAAATTTATCGAGATACTGCTTACATACCGATTCATTAAATCCATAAAGGCAGCTGGAGCATTCGTCAATCCAAAAGGCATCACTAAGAATTCGTAGTGACCATACCTTGTGCGGAAAGCAGTTTTCAGAACATCTTCTTCTTTAACTTTCAGTTGATGATAACCAGATCTCAGATCAATCTTGGAAAAATAACAAGCTCCAACTAATTGATCAAAGAGGTCAGCAATTCTGGGAAGCGGATACTTATTCTTGATTGTACGCTTATTAGTTCCCGATAATCAATGCACATCCTCATTGACCCATCTTTCTTTTTCACAAACAAAACTGGAGCTCCCCATGGTGAAGTACTGGGTCTGATGAAGCCTTTATCATAAAGATCTTGCAGTTGCGTCATCATTTCTTTCATTTATGGAGGTGCCAGTCGATACGGTGAACGAGCAACAGGAGCGGCTCCAGGAATCATATCTATACCAAACTCTACTTGTCTATCGGGCGGGAGACTAATCAAGTCTTCTGGGAAGACTTCTGGAAATTCACAAACAACGGGGATATCTTCCAATTTATTCTTTTCCAACTTAGTATCTATCACATAAGCTAAATAACTCAGGCGACCTTTACCGACACACTTACTAGCTTTTAACATTGATATAAAACAAGACTGATAGTTTTTACGGTCACCATAAATCACTACCGGTCCCTTCTCAGGTAATACCACATTAATCACCTTCTTATTACAGACAATACTAGCCTGATTCTTGGCTAACCAATCCATCCCTACTACCACATCAAACTCGATCAAAGCCATTGGTATTAAGTGAATAGGCACCTCACATCCATATATATCTATAACACAACTATCAAATACCTCTCTAACTTGTACTTGATTTTCATTTGCAGTTTCTATCATTAAAACATGATTTAACACTTTAGGCTTTATATGCATACCAGTAGCAAAAGAAGGAGACACAAAAGATCGGCTTGCACCGGAGTCAAATAACACGTTAGCACGTATAGAGTTTATTAGAAATGTACCTGTAACCACATCAGGGGCTTCTTCTGCTTCTTGTGCTGTCATGTGGAAAACTCGACCCTTTGCTTCCGGTACTTCAAGTTTTTATATCCCTCCCTGTTTAACACCCGATGGTCTCACTGTCATACCACCCTGTTGTGCTTTCCACTATGGACACTCCGACTGAACGTGGTCAGGAGAATTGCAAGTGAAACAAAATCGAGTTACACGACAATCTTTAGCGATGTGCCTAGTCTTTCCACACTTATAACAAGTTCGGGAATCCATATAACAGTTCCCTTGATGAACACGATTGCATCTTGGACAGGGTCTTTCGGCTGGTCTAAAAAATGGACGGTTATCAAATCTCGGAGCTTTGGATTTCTTCGGGTCATACTGCGGCCCTTCCCATTTTCTCTTTCCCATACTCTTGTCACCCATATCCCTTCCTTTATCTCTTTCCACATTCTCGGCAGCATCCACCGCGGCTGAGAAAGTATCAGTTCCCTTAGCAATCACTAATCCTCTGATCTCAGAATTTAACCCGAAAATAAACCTTTCCATTTTAAGAGCCTCCATTGCCACATAGTATTCACCAAAACGGGACTTTTCTAGAAAACGCGTCGTGTAATCTCGAACTGATAGCTTACCCTGTTGCAAATTCATGAATTTTTCCTCCAATTGTCTTACAGCAGCTTGAGGACAGAATTGTATTTTAAAAACTACAGTAAATTCTTCCCAGGAGAAAGTGGAGTACACGTTCGGTCCCCTTGAAGTAATAAAAGCTTCCCACCAGTATAACGCATCGGCCTTTAGCATTGCAGTCCCACATAGTATTCTATCTTCATCCGCACATTTGCTGGTCTTAAAGATGGCTTCTATCTCTTTTAGCCACCTCATAGCTTTCACCGGATCTCTTTCCCCTGAATAGGTTGGAGGTTTACAACTTAAGAACATCTTGTAATCACACTTCTTAGGTACGGGTGCAACAATAGGTATAATAGGTGTCTCTGTTTCTAAAGTAGGATCTGGTATTTCTGTTTCAGTAGGTCGAATACGATCGAACATCGCTTGTATATTAGCTTGTAATCTTCCCATTTCTATGGCCAAATCATCTCTGGTGACAAACTCAGTACCGCGAGGATGACCACCACCTCCAGAACCACTTTCCATCCTGATAACTTTAACAAGGTTAATATACACATAAGCACATACCCAATATACTAAGGTATTTCAGTTCAAACATGCAACTGTAACTTCACAATTACACTGGCCACATGTAATTTGAAATTACCTTACATGATGTTCCTTCTTACCTTTTTATATTCAACATCCCAAGGTTCTAAAATATTAGGGACATCCTACTTCACATGCAGTTTAAGTCTATGTATAAATCCAAATACCTAAATCCCTTAAACTAGGGTTCTGATACCATATGTAACGACCCAGTTTCCCAAACATGCATCACATATCATATTTTACATACATCATTTCATAACAAAATATACTTCATATAACACTTACGGTCCCTTTGTCATTTTAACCGTAATAAGTATTTCAGTACCAACTTTTTGCTAATATTTACATAATAAGTTCAAACAAAACAGACATAAAATCCTTCACATCTTCACAAACATACTTCTTCAAAATAAGTCACAAATTATCATATCACTTGCCTTTATTTGCTTCACGACTTGGAATACATATTTTAAAACAAAATGTGGGTTAGACCTAATGGTCTAAGTGAGAAAATCCCTGTCAGTTTAAATACATTTGCACAAACATCTTATACATAACACAATTACAAATACCAATTATGACTCATGTATTGTGTACTTTCCTGTCTCATTCCCATGGCCATATTAGTTGGTTGCAAGCCAACTAATAAATTATCTCCGCTGCACTTACATACAGCCAATTCCACTGTCCCTCCGTACAGCCAAACTCCACCGGTCCTAAGCTCGGTCAACGTGTACTCGTGTAGTGTAATGTTCATATAAATTCAATATACATCTCAATATATTATATTTCAAACATAAACACATAATCACACCATCTATCTCATTCCCAATCCACACATATATGTATTCCAGTTGAAAATATTTTAAAGTAAAACTCACCTGGTTGCTTATCAAAACCTTCAAATCTTTTATCAAGCAATCCACTCTTTCACCAAAATTTCACATAATCTGTAATCAATTAAATACGTAATATTTAACAATCTGTAATTACTAGATAAACTCATCTAATTCTTACCTTAAAACGTTTCACTTTAAAGGCTAAAAATCTCAAAAATCCTAAAATCCTCGACTGTTATCGCAACCAACTACTTGCGATAACTCATGTCGCAACCAACTATTTACGACACAGTAACTTGTCGCAACCCACTGTTGCGACACTTCTTCTTATCGCAACCCACTATTGCGATAACTCTTCTTATCGCAACCAACAGTTGCGATACACCATTTGTCGCAACTAACATTTGCGATACCAATATGCTTGTCGCAACCCAAGGTTGCTATACTTAGGAATGCCAAGAATACCATAACTGTCGCAACCCTCTACTGTGACACTCATAACTATCTCAGTCAACTAAGTTCGTCTTTTACCCAGAAATTTGAAGTTTTAGACCATGCATGTTACTGTAATTTTGCAGATATGATTAAGACCATATTTAGAACATTATTATAAACTCAGATTTCTCATATACCTCTAAAATTATCAAGACCCAATTCTAAACTCATTTAGTAAACTACTAAACATAAAAAGAAAGGATTGTGTAGAATTGTTACCTTTTGATTCTCCAGTTGTTTCAAGATTTCCAGCTGAAAGAAATCAGCTTCCTTCTTCTTCCTCTAAATTTTCTCTTAATTTCTTCTCTTTTCTCTCTTCTCTCCCTCTTTCCGTAACAACCCTCTCTCTCTCTCTCTCTCTCTCACACACACACACACACACACACTTTAGAGAGTTTTGTTGTCTAGATAATTGACACCTCACTCTTCTATTACAGAAATGGGGCGGTGAGTGTGAACGTTATATTCACAATCAAGGTAATAGCGTGAGGCGTGGCGTGACGGCGAGGCCAAGTCTCAAGCTTTAGGAGCTACGACGAGGCTATGGCGTTTATCAATGCGTGACTTATGGCGGCAAATCTCTATATCATATATAGTATTATGTATAAAAACATATGTTTTACTATTAATCGACAAGTCAATAATAACAAAGAAATTAAATTAGGTTATATATTAAAAATCTAGCAAATGAGGCATTAACACGTAAAGAAAAAAATATATATCGCGTTATTAAGGACCGCACATTAGGCCATGGCGTAAGCATAACGTGGCGTGAGACACAAGCCTTGAGCCACGACGCGCCATGACGGCTGTCGCGGCGAGCCTTTTAGAACAGTGTTCACAATTACCTAACAAACCCCACACTCCTCTTAATTGGCAAGACATACCCTCTAAATTCTATATTAAAATTAAAACTTACCCCTTCACTTCTAACTCCATAAAACCCTTAACTAAAACTTATAAAACTAACCCCAAACTCACTTTAAATCAAGATAATAAAAAAATTAATAAATCAATAACATACATGGTTATTACAGTAAGGGGTCATAGAACATCTTTCATTAAGATTTCATAATCTGGTTTGATCTCTAAGTATGAGAAAAATGCTCGAAAAGAAGGGGTTTGGAGTTGTCAATATGATTTGTATATATATACATATAAGTATTGGAACACTTAGTTTTTTTTAGCGGTAGAGCAGATTTTCGATGCGTTAACTTGTGTTAACTTTTTATAGATTTTCATTACTTTTGCAAATAAGAATAAAAGACTTAGAAAATATTATAGAACTTTAGAAATTTGCAAACAAAGCCCAGATCAGTAGCTCAGATCAGTTCAGTTCAAATAGTAACCTTGTTTTACACACGTTACTTATTTAGGTGATCAGTTCGAAGGAGGATATGTTTAATATTTATTTTTATCAAGTTATTCAACTATCCAGGTGAGTGTTTCTCATGACTCAGTTTCCCTTTTTGGGAGGATACACATTACAGTTGTTACAATTATGCATGGTTAGTTTACATACTATTGCTTTATATGCTTATGTATGTTGTCAGTATAGCAAGTTGGTTTCATCTCATCAGATATGAATGATTCAGCTTGTCTCAGTTATGTTCAGAAAATCTGTCGCTTTAGGTATCTTTCGTTTGACAGGAAGGATACAGTCTAGGGACAATACAACTCAGTATAGCAAGTTGGTTTCATCTCATCAGATATGAATGATTCAACTTAGCTCAGTTATGTTCAGAAAACCTGTCGCTTAAGGTATCTTTCGTTTGACAGGAAGGATACAGTCTAGGGACAATACATCTCAATATAGCAAGTTGGTTCCATATCATCAGATATGAATGGTTCAGCTTGGCTCAGATCTGTTACTCTAGCAGTCCTAGTAGTAATAGAACAGTTTCAGAATAGTATCATTTATCATATATGAATGATAGCTCAGTTCAGTTAAGTGTTCAGATATAGTTATATGCTCATTTAATTCAGTTATTAAATGTGATATGCTATAATGGTTGTTTAGAAATTCATGAACTCACTTAGCTTGTTAAGCTAACACTTGATGTGTATCTCAGGAGTTTACCAAGCAGGATCTAGCAGGGGGAAATAGATGGAGGTTTCAGTAGTTTGCTCATAGATACCTATTGCTTTCATTATTATTTGACGTAATAATTAGTCTGGTATGGGACAGACTAGTTCTTGAGACTTATTAGCAGATTTAGCTTCCGTTGTTGTTTTCAATTTATTGTGATTTCAGGATCGAACCAGGATGATTTCAGAGATTCTCATTTGTTGTAGTCTGAACAATTAAGTTTTAATTAATTCGGTTTTTTACAGTCATTTTTACGTAATACCTCTAGGGCTACTGGGAGGGTGTTACAAATATGACCGACCATGTTTGTTCATGTTTCCAATGGCAAAAATCTGGGTTACCGTGCGGCCATGCCATCGTTGCGGCAAGACATATGGGTCGTAGAGATTGCAACGACTTGGCTGTAAGTTTCTTCACGTCCGATACTTACCGGAGAACATACACAGGGGTAATAACTGCAGTTGGACCCCCTGAAGCATGGGTGTATCCACCCGACCCCCTTCCGCCATGCTATTCACCGTTAAACGATAAGAACAGAGCCGGGAGACCGAGAAAGAACAACCGACGTCCATCACGTGGTGAAGGTTCGATACAACGAAAATGTACTCGGTGCCAAGCAGTAGGACATACTCGTGGAGAGTGTCCGAATCCCGCCCCTTCAACCGTGCCGAGTAGACGTTCAGTCAGCCAAGTAAGTAACACGCATGGCCCATCATATGATACCGTTGATCTGAACGTTGATTTCCCTTAATTGGGACCAGTTATCTTTTGAAAGGTACTTGAAACAGAACATGAGATGATGATCGTAATGGTAGTAGTCTAAATGGAGAGAATAGTAATGCTACGTTTTATTTATTTTATTATCGATGGTCCAAGTGTAAGTATTAAAAATTGGCGGAATTAGTTAATATATGATTAGTATGTTAATGCGGTAGGAGTGTAAAACAAAATTGAATAAAATAAGAGACGATTATAATGATATATATTAAAATATATAAATTAAAAAATATTCAATATTGGGCTCATTTCGAACATGTCGAAGAGACGGTTATAATGGTGTAACTTGTTAAAATTAAAACGTATTTTTAACGTATTTTAGTTAATAAACGATTATATGTGTTAAATATAAAATTAAAATTATGAAAGTAAAAGATATAAAGTAAAGTAAGTAAATAAGTATAGGGGTTGAAAGTGTAAATTGCAAATCAAAACAATCAAAATCATTCAATCGCGGGAGAAGATTTTTCAAAAGTGGTCCCTATCCACATTTGCCTATAAATAACTCACGCTAGATTAGTCATAAAACACATATACGAGAACATATTATTCGTTAACGTATTCTTACATGGCATCCCCAAACCTTCATGTTTGGTGCTTTAGGCGTTTATCTGAATTGCTTTCAGATACTGGCAAAGAGTTATATAGTTAGTGTGCATGTTTCATTGAGTTTTGCTTGTTACTACCGTTGTTCTACGAACTAACTATATTAATTAATTGTCATCAACATATGCATATCCACAGTTGTTCACCATGAAAGTCCACCATGGTGGGTACTTCACGAAACCACCCAAAATACATTATTTCCGTGGTCTAAAAATTTATGTTGACATGTTAGATGTGGAGGATCTTTCTATGCAACTGTTTGAACAGATCATGAAAGATTTGGACTATGGAGAACCAAAATATAATAGGTTGTATTTTAAGAGGCCGAATGCAGACTTCTTGACTGGACTGATAGAATTGAGTACCAACGAAGATGTAGCCAACATACACCAGTATGTTGACGATCATACTGTGATTGAAGTGTACATCGAGAAAGTGGAGCTTAACACTTTGAGACTCGTCTCGCCAGAGTATGTAAGAAGTCGACCCGGATTGTCAAAAACCAAACCATCGTCTAGCCGTAGCCTTAAATTTGGATAATTTTGTAATGTATTGTTTAGTATGTGTTTGTTATGAAATAATCTTGTATAACATCTATGAGTTGTATTTTTATTATGAACCAACCACTTTTTAGACAAATTTCAGACTACTTAAACACTACTTTTCAGACAAATTAAAGAGTTTTATTCGTGACAAATTAAACAACAACATACAAACAGGAAAGGAACAAAACAACAACACATAAACAACAAAGTACTAAAGCAACACCCGTACCACCATCTACTGAAAAATTGCTTTAGTTTGATCAATCCAACTTTTCTTGTCGCTTATCCTCGCTTGAAGAATTGCGAAGTCTTGCGTAATGTGGTGAATTTCTTCTTTTTCTCGACGAATACGAGCCTCCCTATCTTTTATATCCCCTTTCATCATTTTGAACTCCTTTTCTTCCACTTCGATCTTTGTCAAGTGGACATTCTTCCTGGCGATCATCTGTTTCCACTCTTCTGTCAGTTGGTCTATCTCCTTTTCCCTTTCTGCTATCGCCTTTTGGAGTCTAGGTGGCAATTCAGGTGTAGACGATGGGTTAGATGACAATGCCATTTGTTTACTGAAGAAAGAAAGCAAGAAAGAAAGCAAGTGAAAGAAAGCAAGAAAGAAGGATGGTGTGAATTATGAATTGCATTTTACTGATATTTATGGATGAAATCTCAAACATGCCAATGAATTTGAACCACAAATTGGCCTTCAAAGTACAATAATTGTGGAAAAAACAGAAACAAACAGTAAAAGCATGCAAAGATTCGTGCAAAAAGGACCAAAAATGTAATTTTTTTGCCCATCACGGGGCCATCACGGGTAACCACCGCGGACAGGGACCAAAAGTGTCACCACGAGCATTGTTTAGGGGCTCCGTGGGACACTTTAGCCAAACAGGGGGTGCCACGTAGGCCCTAGCCCGCGATCGCGGGGGTCATCGCGGAGGATTTGAGTATTTTGGTAAAATCAGAAAGAAAATGAGTATTTTGATAAGTCAAAGTCTGTGTATTTTAATTAATTTCCCATATAAATACTGTAACACACAGTATTTGGAAAGAGCAACTAATTAAAAATTTCGATAATACATCCACAATAACAGAGTTTATCCCAATAAACTAACAAGGGAAACATCTCAATTTACAGTCTACGATTGACCTCAACAAATGATGACCCCAAATTTTATTACAAAGACTAAAACCACATCTGGTGTTACTTAATCCAAGTATAAGTTGCTAATCCCAAAGATGAATGCGGAAGACATCACTTAACCAATTCACCTCTCGAGCACATTTCTAGCACACAACCTCTTGCCGTGTCTCTAGAACTATTCCCAACCTGAGCCTGTTGCACATGCCGACAAATAAAAAAGATTAGGCTTACGCCTAGTGAGTTCAAGCATTTTATCATGACTATATAAAATCATAAATCGGAAGGTAGTAGTTATAGTCATGATTTAAATAAATCTTTTAAATGAAAGTTCGCGACAAAGTCTATCATTTCCAAAAGGTTTCCCAAACGGGCATAAATGACTCATTTTCCAACGCGCCCAAAATCTAGGAGAAAAGTTCCCAAAATCTATAAAGCGTTTTCTAAAATGAATTCCAAACCCAACTCACTCAAAACGTATTTGGACGTAAATAACCTAAGAAATACAAACATGGACAAAACTCCAATATTCCAAAACATCCAATAAGTATGAAGCATAGAACCCTGCCAATAACCATGAGAACATTTCATATAAATAAAATGAGTCACCGAAAATATGGATAAAAACATATACCCAAAAACAACACCTTTCGGTGACGGGGGAGACCCGATTCCATCGAAAGTGACGGGAACACAAAGTTAGGCCACTTATGATGTTACTGGATTACACCTCAAGTCCCGCACAGGCATGCCCGCTGATACCAGCCTTCCAGCACCCCGGTCCTAGTTCCCATTCCATATAGACATCACAATCCTCGGACCATAATAAAATGCCTTTATTGCATACCCCGTAGAGTTACACCTCAAGGACTTACAGGGGACCACATTGCATATCCAGTCTAGACGAGTTTCACCTCAGGGACTCCCGCGTCCCCTATTGCCTACTCTCTAGTGGCCCCACGGCCTAACGCATATACCTACGCGTACCCATAGTCCGCTCCTCGTGCACAAAGAGATAGACCATCAAATAAAGACTGACTCACTTACCTATGGATCCAATGCAACACAGTCTACCAAAACATGCTCAACCCGGAATGACAAAACACCCAAACATGTAAATATCAATAACATGCAATAAAATGCATCAAGTTGCAATAAATGCAAACCAAAACAAGACTCCACAGCGAACCATTTAACCCGAACAAATGTTCCCAAAACTTTCTCAAAGTCAAAACCGAGCAAAGTGCTCAAAGCTCGCTAGACCCATGAATAACGGTCATCATCGCATAAAATGCATTTAAACATCAGTTAGGTAAACAAGTACCACAAAATCGTTATTAACCCAAAACCTGACACGATTAAGCAAAAGGGTTTTCCCAAAGGGACTCACACCTTTACAATCCTCAAAATGACCCTTGGCACTAATTCGTGCATTTTCCCAAATGATTTATAAACTCATTGTTAGACAACCTAAGGGGGGGGGGGGGGGGTAAGGTTGTATTTTAAATCTTTTACTTTCAAAAATTCTTTTATAAATAAATACAGTACAGAAACAGTATAAATAAATTAGAGTGTAGAAATAATAAATAAACAACAATTATATAAACAGATATAATTAAATTTGCACAGCGGAAATGTAAAGAGATAAGGGAAAGAGAATACTTGACAACGGAATTTTTAAAGTGGTTCACCAAACACAAAGTTGGCTAGTCCACCTCGAGAAAATAACACTTCTCGGAGATCCAATACGAACGTGTTCTTTATGGTAGAAACACAAACCTTAATACAAATAATATTGTCACGAATATCTCTACTCAGATGAGAGATTTATATGGATCACTCACTCTATTCAAACACTTACAAGAGGGTATAATTTTAATATGACAATCACTCTTGTAAAATATTAATCACTTGGATTTTTAGAGAGAGTTTGATCACTTGAGTTGTTTTGCTGATTCAACTAATCGAGAGATTTTAATCTGCTATCAACTCAAGAATTCTTGCTCAAAAATATTTTTATAAATTATAACTGATTGAGAGAAGAAAACAGCAGAGTAGTGATCAAATGCTGAGGGAGAAATTAATTGCTGGTTGGTGTATTAAAAGCTGAGGAGGAAGCTTGATATATATAGTAGAAGCTTGCAACGGATAGAAGGTACTGGCACAATGGAAGGTCAACTTCCTGTTACATCAGACAAAAAGGAACAGTGCCGCTGGAAATCTTTCGGCTGAAAAACTGCTTCATTAAATGATGAATAGTACAAAACTTGAGTAAACCATTGAGCTGACAAACACTTCAACCAAAATGAATAAAACTTTAGCATTAATTTAAGAAGTAATGATGACAAACTTTAATAATATAATATATATATATATATATATCTTATACGTTTATATATATTATATATATAAAAAAAGTAATGATGACTTATAATAAAATAACGTATATATATATATATATCATACGATTTATATATATAAAAAAAAATATGTATTATATATATATTTGATTCAAATATATTTATATAGATACGAAATATCCAAGTGATAAAGTATTTTAGGGTGTTTATCATTTTAAAATAAAATGACGTAAAACTTCAGTCTTGGATTCTTCAGATAAAAATTATCGAGAACATTAAATATCTGCACACTCAGATAAAATATTAGATAACAAATAATGCGGTGTGTTTTGTAATCATCAAAATAAATATAGAGATGTGATTTTATGTGTACCAAAAATATATCACAATATTTAAAGCTGGGTACACTTGCACCAACAATCTCCCCCTTTTTGATGATGACAAACACAACGCTAAACACGAGAGCATACTCGGTTTCTCTCCCCCTTTTGTCGAAGCAAAAAGGGTTTAAGAAAATCGCTTATGCTCCCCCTCGAAAGATGCTCCCCCTCAAAAGATGAAATATTTGAGAGTTAGTATTTATCAAGGGTTATACTCAAGCATGCCTAAACCAAGCCTTAATTTAAAGAACGCCTTTTTGTTAAGGGCTTTTGTGAAAATATCGGCCAAATTATCTTCCGAATCAACCTTTTCAAGCACGATTTTGCCTTTTTGAACATTATCTCGTAAAAAGTGATGTCTCAATTCAATATGTTTTGTACGAGAGTGTAAAACAGGATTTTTACTTAGATTTATGGCACTTGAGTTATCACACATAATTGGAATTTTGGTTAGATGTACCTCAAAGTCGGTAAGTGTGTGTTTCATCCAAAGGACTTGAGCACACGCTCTTGCGGCGGCTACATATTCCGCTTCGGTTGTAGACAAAGCTACGGATTGTTGTTTCTTAGAGAACCAAGACACAAGTGAGAGACCTATAAAGGCACATACCCCACTAGTACTTTTTCGGTCAACAATAGATCCACCAAGATCGGAATCGGCGAAACACGTTACTTCTAACTCGGGTTTCTTTGCGTACCATAAGCCAAGATTAGTAGTACCTCGTAAATATCGAAAAATACGCTTGACAGCTTCATAGTGAGATTGTTTAGGTGAAGATTGAAAACGAGCACATAAACATACACTAAACATAATATCAGGTCTACTAGCAGTTAAATATAACAAGCTACCAATCATACCACGATAAATCTTTTCATTAAAATCGTTTCCCTCCTCGTCACGAGATAATTGCAAATTTGTGGTTATTGGAGTTTCAACGGGTTTGACATTTTCAAAGTTAAACTTTTTCAACATATCTTTACAATATTTAGATTGACTAATAAAAATACCAGTTTCACATTGTTTTATTTGCAATCCTAAGAAGAATTTTAATTCTCCCATCATGCTCATTTCAAATTCGCTAGTCATTTTCGCAGAAAATTCATTACACAATTTTTCATTAGTGGAACCAAAAATAATATCATCAACATATACTTGCACAACCACAATATTATTTTGAACATATTTCACAAATAAAGTATTATCAATTTTACCCATAATATAACCACTAGAAATTAAAAAGGTTTTTAATCTATCATACCACGCACGCGGAGCCTGCTTTAAACCATAAAGCGCCTTTTTTCAATTTATAAACATGTGTCGGGTTTTCAAAACTTTCAAAACCGGGAGGTTGAGAAACGTATACCTCCTCATTTATAATACCATTTAAGAAAGCACTTTTAACATCCATTTGAAATAATTTAAAATCTTTAGCATTTGCAAAAGCGAGAAGCATTCGAATAGACTCCAACCTTGCAACTGGTGCAAAGGTTTCGTCATAATCTATACCTTCTTGTTGACTGTACCCCTTGGCAACTAAACGTGCCTTGTTTCGTGTGACTTCACCGTTCTCGTCTACCTTATTTCGGAAGACCCATCTTGTGCCAATAATGGTTTGACTACTAGGGCTAGGCACTAAGTCCCACACATCATTCCTAGTAAATTGGTTTAACTCTTCTTGCATGGCCAATATCCAATCCTCATCACCTAAAGCTTCATCTATGGTTTTAGGTTCTATGGTTGAGATAAAAGCATGGAAAGCACAATGGGTATGGATTTGTGATCTAGTTGTCCTTTGGTTTAGGTCACCTATAATTTGATCTACGGGATAGCCTCGAGCGGTTCTAAGATTAGGATCATCTACACCTTGTGGAATAAAACAAGGAGGGGCATCACTAGTTTCAATATTATTTGTGGAAGGTTGGGTACCTAAATCCAAGGTACTAAGTTGTTGGGCTAAGACATCTCCTTCACAAACATTGTCATTTGCTAAGGGTGCACTCGGTTTGGGAGGACTCTCGTCAAAGCTAACATTTAAGGATTCTTCTACTACCATGGTCTCCTTATTTAGGATTCTATAGGCTTTACTATTCCAAGAGTAACCTAGGAACACTCCTTCATAGGCTTTAGGGTCAAATTTGGTTAAGTAGGATTTGGTGTTTAAAATGAAACATTTACAACCAAAAACTTTCAGGTGAGCTAAGGAAGGTTTTCTACCACGGTAAAGTTCATAGGGTGTCTTATTTAGGATACTTCTAATTAGGACACGGTTAAGCACATAGGTCGCGGTAGCAACGGCATCACACCAAAACTTTTGGGGAACTTGATGTTCGTTTAGCATAGTTCTACTCATTTCTTGCAACGTTCGATTTTTCCTTTCAACAACCCCGTTTGACTGAGGAGTTCGAGGAGCCGAAAAGTTATGAGTTATACCATGTTTATCACAAAAGGCACCAAATTGTACTTCATTATCGAATTCTCGTCCATGGTCCGTACGTATGGAAACAATCGTACAACCTTGTTGATTTTGAATTCGTTTTCCCAAAATTTTAAACTTTTCGAAAGCCTCATTTTTATGTCTCAAAAATAGAGTCCAAGTATAACGGGAATAATCATCTACAATAACCAAAGTATAAAAATTTCCTCCAAAACTTTGAATAGCCATTGGGCCAAAAAGATCCATATGTAAAAGTTCTAAAACTCTTTGAGTAGAAATAACATTTTTAGATTTATGAGAAATGTGATGTTGTTTGCCGACACGACAAGCATCACAAAAATGATTATCAAACTTTAATTTTGGCAGGTCACTCACAAGCTCCTTATTTTTTAAGTTTTGCATTAATCTTAGATTAGCGTGACCTAAACGCCTATGCCATAAAGTAGAAATATCATGAATAGAAGATAAGCATACATTTTCAGATACAACAGTTTTGCAAATATATAAATTTCCTTTTACAGAACCAGTTAAAAGAACTTGGCCATTTTTCAAGATTTTGCACGAGTCTTCTTCGAAGACAACAGTTATACCATTTTTACACAATTGGCGAACACTTAACAAATTAAAATGTAAATTATCAACATGATTAACATTAAGAAATTGAACATTATTGCAAGAAACTGTACCTCTACCAATTATATTTCCTTTGGAGTTTCCTCCAAAAATTACCTGTCCACCATCACATGACTTATATGATGAAAAGAGATTATTGTTTCCGGTCATGTGACGCGTGCACCCACTATCGAGTATCCAGTCCATATCGAGGTCAATCTACAATAATGAAGATGTAACTTTTATGGTCCCCATTTCTCGTGGGTCCTTGACAATTAGTTTCAATGTCAACCAACATACATATATATAAAGTCAAACAGAATATATATATATAATACATTACACAATATTAATATATATATATAATACATCAAACAATATTAATATATATATATAACACATATCAAGTCAAACAAAATATATATATAATATATTAAACACACAAAATATATATATATGTAGTGCGTAGGTATATATATGTATAAACAGTACATATATATAAACAATATAAAAGTACATATACTATTATATTACTTATATATATAATATATACAATAAATTATATTCAAACTATATATATAATATGTAACACATTTAAAACCATAAACGCATACCACCAGGATTATCATTACTAAACATTCCTTTTGGAATCCATTTATTTACCATTTTAATTTTGCGATTATATTTATCATACACATAAAAACAAGTATTTATATTCGCATTATTATTAGGTTTAGAATATTTATCATGGTACATGCGAGCATACGGTTTTCTCGTATTATAATTTACATTATTTATTTTACGCACATACGGATGTTTTTGCACATATTGATTTCTTGTATTAACTTTAGGTGATTCATAAAATCTTTTGATGGGTTTACAAGAACATTTATCTTTGCACGTATCGGAACCAATACCTTTTCTACATTTTATACTGTTAGGCATATTAAGCATGTTAAGAACTTTTTTATTACTACTTTCAAAGGCTTTAGCTAACATGTTATCTTTTTCATATGAAGCACATTTAGCCTTTAAACATGTAATCTCATTCTCAAGTATATCACATTTTGTACAAATAATATTTTCATGTGATTTTTTATTTAAGCATGCAATTTCTTTATTTAAAGCATCACAGGATTTACAAAAATCTTTTTCTCCTAATTTAGTTTCTAATTTAGCAATTATATTCATATCATTTTCAGATTTTTGTTTGCCATCATTAATTTCCTTTTTACATGCATTTACAGTTTCTTTTAACATAGCAATTTCGTCTTTATAATTATTAGCAAGATTAGCCATTTTGTGAAATGATTCATATAATTCTTCAAGATTGTTTTCACTATCGCTATCATAATCACTATCGTAATTTGAATAAGAAGATTTTACCTCGTCGTCGCTTTCGGCCATAAGACAAATGGCTTGATAGTCATCTTCTTCTTCACTCTCGCTCCACGCGCCTCCAATGAAGGCTTTCTCCTTCTTCTTTTGGAACTTGTTCTTTTTCGGACATTCATTGGCGTAGTGGTCTTTATCACCACAAGAGTAACAATAACCTCTCTTTGGTTTTGCTTTTTCGTCTTCGCTCGAGTCGCCATTTTTCTTTACTTTATCTTCTCTTTTGTGGAAGTTGCGACTCCGGTTTTCACCGCCACGACGGTAGTTACCGTTTCTTTGAAATCTATTATTTTTAGAGAAATTTTTGTTAGTAAAAAATTTAGAGAAGTTTCTTACCAACATAGCGACTTCGTCGAGTTTATCGGATTGATCTTTTGAGGTGCTAGCTTCCTCCTTCTTCTTCTTGACATTCGGAGTTGAGGCATTAAGAGCGATCGACTTCTTTTTGACTTGCTCCCGATCTTTGTTTCTTTTGAGTGCAATTTCATGCACTTTAAGATTACCGATCAAGTCATCTATCTTCATTATGGAAAGGTCACGGGAGTCTTCTAAAGATGTTATCTTTTGCATCCACTCCGAAGGAAGGGCTCGTAGGATTTTCCTTATATAGTCCTCGTTAGGATAAGTGCGATCCAAACCTTTCAAAGTAGTCACAATAAGGTTAAATCTTTTAAACATTGAGTCAATTGACTCATCTTGTTTCATTTCGAACAGTTCATAATCGTGAACTAAAATATTCACTTTACTAGATTTAACTTCCGTGTTTCCACGATGAGTATTATTTAAACTTTCCCATATTTGATTTGCAGTTTTATATGTATATACTCTTTCAATTTCATCAGTTGTTAAAGCAGCATATAATATATTCTTAGCTTCAAAGTTTAAACAAAAATGAGTTTCATCAGAAGTAGTCCATTCATCTATAGGTTTATCAATATAAACATCATCTTTCACAATGGTGGGTTTAAAATTCCCTTTTTCTATAATATTCCAAATCTTTTGATTTTTGCCACGCACGTGACATTCAAATAGCTCGGCCCAAATGCCAAACTTTTCAGTATCTATCAAGGGAGGTTTTGAAAACACAATATTAGTTTGTTGAGCCATTTAAAGGAATAAAAGAAATTTATGCAGAAATTTTTGAAAGACCTGGCTCTGATACCAAATGTTAGACAACCTAAGGGGGGGGTAAGGTTGTATTTTAAATCTTTTACTTTCAAAAATTCTTTTATAAATAAATACAGTACAGAAACAGTATAAATAAATTAGAGTGTAGAAATAATAAATAAACAACAATTATATAAACAGATATAATTAAATTTGCACAGCGGAAATGTAAAGAGATAAGGGAAAGAGAATACTTGACAACGGAATTTTTAAAGTGGTTCACCAAACACAAAGTTGGCTAGTCCACCTCGAGAAAATAACACTTCTCGGAGATCCAATACGAACGTGTTCTTTATGGTAGAAACACAAACCTTAATACAAATAATATTGTCACGAATATCTCTACTCAGATGAGAGATTTATATGGATCACTCACTCTATTCAAACACTTACAAGAGGGTATAATTTTAATATGACAATCACTCTTGTAAAATATTAATCACTTGGATTTTTAGAGAGAGTTTGATCACTTGAGTTGTTTTGCTGATTCAACTAATCGAGAGATTTTAATCTGCTATCAACTCAAGAATTCTTGCTCAAAAATATTTTTATAAATTATAACTGATTGAGAGAAGAAAACAGCAGAGTAGTGATCAAATGCTGAGGGAGAAATTAATTGCTGGTTGGTGTATTAAAAGCTGAGGAGGAAGCTTGATATATATAGTAGAAGCTTGCAACGGATAGAAGGTACTGGCACAATGGAAGGTCAACTTCCTGTTACATCAGACAAAAAGGAACAGTGCCGCTGGAAATCTTTCGGCTGAAAAACTGCTTCATTAAATGATGAATAGTACAAAACTTGAGTAAACCATTGAGCTGACAAACACTTCAACCAAAATGAATAAAACTTTAGCATTAATTTAAGAAGTAATGATGACAAACTTTAATAATATAATATATATATATATATATATCTTATACGTTTATATATATTATATATATAAAAAAAGTAATGATGACTTATAATAAAATAACGTATATATATATATATATCATACGATTTATATATATAAAAAAAATATGTATTATATATATATTTGATTCAAATATATTTATATAGATACGAAATATCCAAGTGATAAAGTATTTTAGGGTGTTTATCATTTTAAAATAAAATGACGTAAAACTTCAGTCTTGGATTCTTCAGATAAAAATTATCGAGAACATTAAATATCTGCACACTCAGATAAAATATTAGATAACAAATAATGCGGTGTGTTTTGTAATCATCAAAATAAATATAGAGATGTGATTTTATGTGTACCAAAAATATATCACAATATTTAAAGCTGGGTACACTTGCACCAACACTCATTTATACAAATATGATTAAACCATCAATTAAACCTCATTTTGAGCAATTTATCTTTTAAAGACAATTTATGGTTTCTAACCATCCAATATATCCAAAAGCCCCAAATATGGGTGTTTTACACTTTTATGAAGATTAACACTTCAAAAAGAGTTAAACCATTCAAATAACTCAACCACATATATTTTCAAGTAAAACACACACATATTTGTAAAATACTCATTTAGGCTAAATCTAGAATTTCTCCAAACGTAAGCTCCTTTGACGAAGTTTGTATCCTCAAGACAAAACCTCCAAAAACCTAAATTCATAACTTCTAACCATGAATATTCATATTCAACCATTTTAAAACCATTCCCCAAACATCTTATATCAAAATCTCCATTTTGACCAAAATCCCAATATTAACCTAACTTCTCCAAAATCATCCAAACCAAAAATGGAGAGACAAAACACTAGGAGATCATCAATGGAACATTTATAACTCATATAAAAGTATAGAAGCTAGGAGGATGAACTCACCACTTAGGTTTTGATGAAAACCTAGAAAACCCCAAAAATCTCTAAGATGTTGTGGATGAAACTTGCTCCTGCATCTATAGATGAAATCAATAGCATAAAATGGATAAGGAACGCATTAATCTCCAAGAAAAACCCCAAGTCGGTTAGGGTTTTGTGAGGGAGAAAAGGGAAAACGATTTGGGAGAGAAAGGAAAGAGATTCGAGAGACTTACCACCACCAAACACCCTTGAATCTTCCAATGATCTTCCAAACTCTTTCTAGATCCTTGAAGATCTCTCAAAAACGGAACCATAGCAACTTGAATCACCAAAATCGGAGTTGAAATGAGAGAGATATGAAGAAATGAAGTTTGAGGGATGAAATTCGCGTATATAAGTTGATCCAGAGCTCTGCGCGGCTCTCCGCGCGTGTGAAGGCGCGCCACCAGACGCGCTGGGCACTGGTCGCCCGGTTTCCTCTTAAACATTGTTTTGGCTCCGTTTTCTCTTCGTTATAGCTCCGTTTTCGCTCCGGAAAGAACCGTTGGACCCGTATTCGAATTTCCCATCCAACAAGACCATAAAATCTAGGATTTAACCCAAAATCCTATTTTTCATATTTTCTTAAAAGATCGATTCCACGCTAATTCGAAGTTGTAGTTATCTAAAAATTACGGCTGTTACAAATACTATGGTGACGAATAGGTATGATGTGGCAAAGCAATGTCAACTTTGAAACGTGTTTTCGCAAGAAGTTGAAAGACCTTTGTGGATGTTTCTATGACACTTCTGATGAATTAAAATAACATAAAATATTCCATACAATATTCTAATGAGAAATTAATTAAAATGCCCAAAGTTTGAATTTGACTTACCAAAATACTCATTTTCTCTCTTATTTTACCAAAATACCCGATTTTTCCGCGATGAGGTCCGCGATCGCGGACAGGGACCAAATGTGAAAAATTCTCATCTCTATATTTACACTTTCAGCCCATCGCGGGCCTCGATCGCGGGAACCCATCGCGGGCAGGGACTGAAAGTGTAAGTTTGCGGATGAAATTTTTTCACATTTGGTTCCTGTTCGCGATCGCGGACCCTGATCGGGGAAAAATGGGTATTTTGGTAAAATAAGAGAGAAAATGGGTATTTTGGTAAGTTAAAGCCCAATTTTGGGTATTTTAATTAAATTCTCTATTCTAATTATCACATGAGTTTAGATTTATAATCAGTAATGTAACTTCCCAAAAACGCAACAAGTCTGTTAGTCCCAGATGGCTATAACAAGTATTGTAGAAGGGGGGGGTTGAATACAATACTCAAAATTTTCACAATTTTAATTCTTTTTATTGAAAATCTTTCAACAAGAATTACACATAGAAAACTTAAGACTGTTGCGGAAAAGAACAGATAAACTATTCTAACAATCTTACACAAAGTATACAACAAAATAACTAAGAACACTTAGAACAAAGCTATAAAGTTTTTCAAGCAAACTGGAAATTCTTGCACTTAGAGAATTCTTCCAGTTTGCGTAGAATATCAAGAGCTCACAGTAATCTTCAAAGTCTCTCAAGATGTGTGTATTTTCTGTATGGAGAGCTCTTCCTTTTATAGTGACAAGGAGTGTGCAAGCATTGAATGCTTGGGACACTTGTCATCTTCACACTTGCTGAGGATGTTGACTTCTGGAAAGTTGTGAAGTCCTTGTCACCTTTTACAAGGTACAGTCAGAAGAGCCCATGCATGAGAAAAGAGCTTTGCATGGAAATGGTTAATAAGACAGAATGTCACTTTATCCATGTAGAAAATATCTTCTCAATTTGTCTTCTTATGTCTCTCATTTTTGTCTTCTTTTGCTTCTCAAAATCTCTTTCAACAAATGCACCACCGAAGAAAGGTTGTAAGATTTCTTCCAAGACAAAATGAATTTGCTTCTCATTTTGTCTTATTATGTCTCTCATTTTTGTCTTCTTTTGCTTCTCAGATTTTCTTTCAAGAAAAGCACCACCGATGGAAACTTGGGATATGTGACACATCTTTGGAGAAAACATCTTTGAAGCTTCTTTGAGGTCCCACCGAAATGTCATTTGGGATATGTGACACATCTTTGAGATATGTGACATCATCTTTGAGATATATGACATCATCTTTGGGAAAAGCTTCTTTGAGACTTGGCCGAAATAGAGAGAAGTTTCGGTGGAGATACCACCGAAATTGTGAGAACAATTTCGGTGAACAATGACTTGTATGTTTGAGAAAAGATCTTTCACTTCCACAATGAGAGAATCTTTAATCTTGACTTTGGTTGATCTTTGACTTCACCAAACATTTGATATCTTGTACAAGCCATTACAAAGAACCATGCATCCAAAATTTCTCTAAGTATAAAATGTTTTTCAAAGTATAAAAGGAGATCATGAGGTCATCTTCAAATCTTGATGACCCAACAAAGTCAAAACATAGCATTAAATCATAAATATTACAAACTGGGTCCCAAAATTTCCTTTACATTTATCACAAACTAAGGTTGGCGGAAACAACCTATACACAACTGAGAATAATCTAACTGCTACAAGTGGCACTTGCACTGCCTCTATGCTGCATCTGTACTCTATCTTGCTCTTGCTCACATACTTAAGCTTCTTACTACTTGCTAACCTGAAAATGGTTTAGTTTTTGAAAAGTGAGGGTTAGACCATGAGGTCTAGTGAATTCCCTCCATAAACCGTGTACATTAACATTATAAACTCATTTATAAAACGTTTCGCATTCTTCACATAAACATCATTCATGGTACTGCACTGTGTATTGGATCACATAAACTTTCCGCAATCGGGGCCCCGGCAGACTCCCCTCTCGCCTTAATCCGGAGCCTACTCAGATTCCCCTTCCGGAACCTACGCAGACTCCCCTTCCGGAGCCTACGCAGACTCCCCTCTACTCGAAATAGGAGGAAACGAATTCCAACCTACCAGTCTGGCATACATATCCAAGGGATCATCGGAACCCGAGGATCTATCTCTGATCCCACAGTGCAGACTGACTCCACATAGCATGCACATACATTTGAAAACAATTTTCATGAATACTTTAAACATCATCTCATTTGCAAGTAAATATGCAAATCATGGAAACATGCATAACATTGATAAATCAGTTCATGCTCAAAAGGAACCATATTCAGAAAATATAGTACGTCATAAAAAGGGTTGAGAGAACTCACCTGATAGCAATTCTCTTCCTAAGCCCGTAACTCGTGTCGACCGTGCACCTAATGCATAATTTTATAAATTAATTAGGCACGTCTCAAACTTTGATCCTAAGTCCCACCCTTATCTCGATCATAGTAGTTCTCTCATGATCCTACATTAATTAATTAATCTCTTTTAAACATTACTAAGCCCATGAACCTTAATCCAAAACTTATTTACTTGGATCTAAAATCATTCAATTCAAATGATCATAAGTCCATAAAAGAAAACATTAAGTCTCTCGGCCCAACGTCTCCCTTGGCCTAACAAACAAATCGGCCCCAACCATTCCCTATGGCCCATGTTGCGTAAGACCCAACTGAGAAGCATGGGTTACGCAATTTATTCTTTGCGTAAGAGAGAGTTGGGTTACGCAGTTTACTCTTTGCGTAAGAGGGAGTTGGGTTACACGGTTTACTCTTTGCGTAAGAGGGAGGGGGAGTTACGCAAGTTACCCCTTGCGTAAGACCTGACTTGCGTAAGACCATCTTATTGCGTAAGATCATGGCTGCGTAAGACCATGCTTGCGTAACCCTTGGTTGCGGAACCTATGCAGAAACGAACTCCGAGCAATTTCTATAATCGCTTATTAACACAATCAAATTAACAAGGTTTTTCTTACACATCCTGATTCACTAGTGTTCTTTACAATTGTTTAGCCATTATAATCCTTAAGACCAATTTGATTATAATACTTTAACACTCCGATTAGGATGAAATCCCCATAAGTGTTCTTCTACTCATCTTATAACTAACCCAGAGAAATTGAAAAACAATATGGATAGCTACTAACAGTATATAATAGAAACTTAATAGTGAAAGGTTACTTACCAAAATCAGAGTTTCTTCACCTTGCAATTACCAACTTCACTATTAGCTCTTTCTCTCGTTTCTTCCACAGCCGCCACACACAGAGAACAAGTAGAATACTGAGCCAACCCTAGGTATTTGAGCCAATTTATATTTCTCACAAATTGCAAATGAGCCCCTTTTGCCAAAACTTTCATTTCCTACATTTTGGCCACCAAACTTTACACTTAAGAATTTGGGTTGTTACAACACTCCCCCCTTAAAAGAATTCCGTCCCCGGAATTCCTCATTGGAAAAGATGCGGGTATCTTGCTTTCACACCAACACTGACATTTCCCTTAGGCAAGGCCACTTCTAACATAGCAAACCATTCCAATCAATTCTAGATTACTTTCCCCAACCATCAATCGACTATGCAGATAACCTTTCCCTCACTCAGACCACCACGACCACAACTCGTCAACCATCACTCATACCTTCAATACTACATCACCCTATACTCGAACGTAACAAAGTGTAGGAACCTCCAAACCCATCGTTGAAGTGTCCACCTACTCGAATTAAACCTATCTTGAAACACAACCATTCCTCTCTGAATGCCACGTTCATTCAGTTATATAAAACATAACTCCGATTATCCTCATTCAACTGGGAGGAGTAACCATGGTCACACCATACTATTCTCTCTAGCTTTATCACTGCGCGACTAATTCGTTTAAACATTTCTCACCAAGTCACTAACTTAACTCGTTCAGTTGTCTCATCCACTTCCTTCCTGCACAAGGTCATATATGATTCCCTTCCTCAATACTTTTCTTTACGGTTCGCACGCTTATCAGTGACATTCTACCCAACACTGCACCTTTCGGCGCTACTGGCAAATTGCTACTTCCCATCTACTTGCTTATTTCTACATACGGTCTTCACTTCCCCACGTTAGCGTGGAGCACCGCCCACCAAACATTTCTTGTCCTTCTCTCTCAACCTTTCCCCAAGTTGATATCACTTCCTCATTACTTTCATAACTAAACAGTCGCATCCCTATTCCTAACTTAAGGCATTCCACCAGGTCATCTTGAAATGACACCAGCGTTCGAAGTAACTACCCATTTTTTTCTCTAACTGTTACTTTCTCAGACATATCTTTCACTCACACGCGATAACTCACGCTCTTTAAGGGTTTCACATCTATTCCACCACATTTTGACTAACACACCCATCATCTTCTTTAAACTTCCAATGATCCCATAATAGGCTTACTTGCGACTCTTACAACTAAAAACACTTGGTTTCTCCTTCGGGTAACCACCCATCACCACTCCGTCATTCTATCCCGGAACATAAACATACCACAATGTCAACTTACCTCTACGTGCTCCAACAATCTGGTTACAAACCAATTGTACATCTCGTACGAAATCCCCAAGAAGGCTTCTATCTGATGCTTTCTTTCCCTCTAACATCACATCACTACGACGCTAGCTGGTACATTTAACTTGGCAATTAATGCCCTTACATATCTGTACATTCCTCGTTCATCACATCATACTGCAGACCAAATCTCGCATGGCCATTCTTCCACAATTCCTACTCGCCTTCACATCTCCTCGCATACACAACCGAGTCTATCTCGTTACTTAGTCCTCTCCCAGCTTATCGAACTATAACTCACGAGTTCTCAATTAACTCAACCACAAACATTCTAGTTAGCTCTTTACGATCCGAGCCCTTACATAAGCTGGGCACAGTCCCTCACTGGACAATAAAATCTACATACTTGCTTTGCTCGTGTTACATACCTCATCATTCTACGAACCCTCCATACTTCATAAATAGAACGCTTAATCAAAACAATAACTTCTCATCCTCTTAGCACCCCTACAAGGTGTTCTATCAACTTTCAACCTTCTGGTTCAAGTCTTCGGCCTCGGCCATCTTACACAACTGTCGACTTCTACATCAACTGATAACCTGTACTACTTTCTTAACTTATTCGTTAACAAGGGTTCCTTATGGAACCTAATCCTTCCAACATATCATAATCAACTTCATGATCTGTCTCACCCTCTTTTCGAAACCTACTCATGTAACATCAGCATTACAAGCTCACCTCGAAACTCATATTTCTATGCCATAGACATTTCATTCTTCCTCACCACACTACGCATGACGAGTTGCAAAACCATTACCTTGAAGGCTTCAAGTCCTTCCTCCGGACACAACCGTCCCTTGACAACCGTACTTTCAGTTACCGAACAAGGTGTAAACCCTCATACAACTGACACTATAATCCACTTCGGACTCTACCATTGTTCACCTTTCCTCTTGAACACAAATAATAAGGCTACAACATTCTTTCCTGATTTGTCCGACACTTCTCCACTCTTGAAGTTCTTCCTTAGCTTAACATGCAACATCCTACGACCTAGTGAGTTCATAGCCTTCATGCATGACAATGCAATAGATAACTCATTTCGTACATTTTATCATTTTAAAAATAAACAACCCTTGGAAACATCTTGGGTACACATGACCCCATTACTATTATAACTTCATTGCCCTGCACAACGATTCGAGAATCGCTTGCAGGCATCTTCCCATGATCCTCACTCTCGCTTAGCCCGAACGAGGTTATTACGATAGTGATACATTGCATGAAAATCTTTTCATATGTCTCAATTTGAAGAAAACATTACCGACACCAATTAAACGAGTCGTTTCTTTCACTCATTTATATGATATCAACAAATCAATACTCATTTGATTGTAAAAGTTTTGCCGACAAACATTTTCTTGACCTTTTCGTAAAAAGTTAACTTATCATTAAAAGTGTGAAATACTTTGAAAATCATTAAGCTCTAACTTCGATGTGAAATGTGACTGAACTCACCTTTTCTTTAAACATACCTGTGCACATTCTGACTCATTTTCGATTAAACTTCATACTTACACATTTAACTTAAATCGTGAAACTTTTATGTTACATAAAAGAACGCCATGTATGAGACTCTACATGCAATTGAAGGCTACTCACTCAATCAGGGTCCACCGCTTTACTCACACAGCTTATCCTTGACACTTTACCTACGACCACTGGTCGTCCTCTTGGTCGTGCAACAACTTAGTGTACACGCTTTCCACAGCTCACTTACTCAACTCTTTTATACTATTCGTTTGATCAACTACCTCACTTTCCACTTCTACATGGCTTCATTTCACTATAGGCATCTTATTTCATTTACCCTGCCATAGACAAGATTGAATAAGAAATCAGAGCCTTATTGACACTTTCAAGATTTTGACACAATCTTTCCTTACCATCCTGACTGATCTATTCCATGATTTCTAAAACTGGGACTCTCCCGAAACAGGAGCCCTACTCAAACTTAAACATTCATCCTCTCCGAATCCACGAAGAGCTACCTCTAGACGACTCATAACATTCTATACAACATTTCTTCTCTACGATGTATACATACATCACATCATAAGTGACTTCTCATGGAGCTTCCCCAACAAGGGGTTTTGCTGACATTCTAAAGTACTAGAACATGACATAAATACTAGGTAGGTTAATAAGGTAGGTTAAGCACATACATGTACCTGTAAGTTCGCAATTACACTGGCCAGGTGAAATCCCAAACTTACCTCACATGACAGTCCTCAGTACCCTATTAGTCCTATCTCTATAATAGTGTCCTCCTAACGCATTTCCTGTATCTACATTAGTGCTCTCTTAACGCATTTCCTGATTCTCAATTGTGATTCCTACTCCCAAGTTTAAGTTTAGGCCCGTCCGGTCACCTAAATCCCTTAAACTATGGCTCTGATACCATTTGTAACGTCCCAAAAATGCAACAAGTCAAAACATAGCATTAAATCATAAATATTACAAACTGGGTCCCAAAATTTCCTTTACATTTATCACAAACTAAGGTTGGCGGAAACAACCTATACACAACTGAGAATAATCTAACTGCTACAAGTGGCACTTGCACTGCCTCTATGCTGCATCTGTACTCTATCTTGCTCTTGCTCACATACTTGAGCTTCTTACAACTTGCTTACCTGAAAATGGTTTAGTTTTTGAAAAACGAGGGTTAGACCATGAGGTCTAGTGAATTCCCTCCATAAACCGTGTACATTAACATTATAAACTCGTTTATAAAACGTTTCGCATTCTTCACATAAACATCATTCATGGCACTGCACTGTGTATTGGATCACATAAACTTTCCGCGATCGGGGCCCCAGCAGACTCCCCTCTCGCCTTAATTCGGAGCCTACGCAGATTCCCTTTCCGGAACCTACGCAGACTCCCCTTCCGGAGCCTACGCAGACTCCCCTCTACTCGAAATAGGAGGAAACGAATTCCAACCTACCAGTCTGGCATACATATCCAAGGGATCATCGGAACCCAAGGATCTATCTCTGATCCCACAGTGCAGACTGACTCCACATAGCATGCACATACATTTGAAAACAATTTTCATGAATACTTTAAACATCATCTCATTTGCAAGTAAATATGCAAATCATGGAAACATGCATAACATTGATAAATCAGTTCATGCTCAAAAGGAACCATATTCCGAAAATATAGTACGTCATAAAAAGGGTTGAGAGAACTCACCTGATAGCAATTCTCTTCCTAAGCCCGTAACTCGTGTCGACCGTGCACCTAATGCATAATTTTATAAATTAATTAGGCACGTCTCAAACTTTGATCCTAAGTCCCACCCTTATCTCGATCATAGTAGTTCTCTTATGATCCTACATTAATTAATTAATCTCTTTTAAACATTACTAAGCCCATGAACCTTAATCCAAAATTTATTTACTTGGATCTAAAATCATTCAATTCAAATGATCATAAGTCCATAAAAGAAAACATTAAGTCTCTCGGCCCAACGTCTCCCTTGGCCCAACAAACAAATCGGCCCCAACCATTCCCTATGGCCCATGTTGCGTAAGACCCAACTGAGAAGCATGGGTTACGCAATTTATTCTTTGCGTAAGAGGGAGTTGGGTTACGCAGTTTACTCTTTGCGTAAGAGGGAGGGGGAGTTACGCAAGTTACCCCTTGCGTAAGACCTGACTTGCGTAAGACCTTACTTGCGTAAGATCATGGCTGCGTAAGACCATGCTTGCGTAACCCAGGGGTTGCGTAACCCTTGGTTGCGGAACCTATGCAGAAACGAACTCCGAGCAATTTCTATAATCGCTTATTAACACATTCAAATTAACAAGGTTTTTCTTACACATCCTGATTCACTAGTGTTCTTTACAATTGTTTAGCCATCATAATCCTTAAGACCAATTTGATTTCAATACTTTAACACTCCGATTAGGATGAATCCCCATAAGTGTTCTTCTACTCACAAATTAGGGATTTTCTAAACCTACCCCTGCCACATTACTATACCCCCTCCCCTCACATGACATTTTTTTTATTTTTTTATTTCAAATTTACATTTCACCCCCGTATACTTATATAATTAATTTACTTTATACCTTTTAGTTTTTATTTATCATTTTACACTTTTATTATATTAACACATATAATTGTATATTAACTAAAATACGTTAAAAATATTTTTTAATTTTAATAAGTTACACCATTATAATCGTTTTGTCGATACCTTCGAAATGCATTAAAAATACATTTAAAAATAAACTTCAAAATGCATTAAAAAATAAATTTTTGTAAATAAAAAATATAGTCAGTCTCGGGTCGGGCCTTGTGATAATCGGTCCCGTATCGAGTCCCATATCAAATAACGACTTTTTGTGGGATACTTAGGTTCGGGTTGGGTTTGATCGAATAGCGACAATTTTGTTATAATTTTTCTAAAATATATTATTAAAAATTAATTATAACGGTTACTCTATTTTCTAATTTCTAACAGACACTAACCCGAAATTCGACTAATCTGAACGCGAAAGAATATATATGTTTTATAGTATTTTTGTTTGAAATATAAGTATTTTGTAAGTTGCTTAGGGGGTGTTTGGGATTGCTTATTTTTTTGCCTTTTTTGCTTATTGTTTTTCCTCACTACAAATAAGCTATTTTAAGTGTTTGGATTGAAAAAAAAGTGTTTATTTGAAAGTGCTTATAACTTATTTGTTCAAATTACATTTTACGCATAAGTTGTTTTAATAAGCAATCCCAAATACCCTTTAAGATTTCGTCCTAAAACGTTAGCGGATTATGATTAACAAGATCTCTTGATATTTATTTGTTCAAATTACATTTTTTTCGCCCAACTCGTTATTTGCACGACATAAGTTGATAAACACTTTAAATACAATTGATGTAATAGCTTTTAATATATATATCTTTTGAACATCTTAATAATTTTCTATAATCATTGACGTTACAAAAATAAATGAGACAAAAAAACCTCTTCTAAAAGCTATTACAGTAAAGTTTTGTATAAATTTTTAACTTAATGAGTTAGAACGATAAGAGACGTATCATAAATTAAATAATTAACTATAAGAGTATGAATTGTAAATATAAAAAATATTTTTATGTGGTATATATGATAAGGATGTAAAATGAAAATTAAAAAAGTAAAAGGTATAAAATAAAATAATAAAATAATTAAAAGGGTATAAAATATAAATTGTTTAATTAGTATTGGTTTGTGAGAGAGGGGACAAAGTTGCAGGGGTATAGATTTTGCAGGGTAGGGTTAGCAACCCCTTAAATTAAAGTGTTATAATATGTCTAAATCAAAACATTGTGCATTAAATAAATGGCATGAGGCATATATACATATCATTTGTGATTAGGGGTGTAAATAGGTCAGGTTGGGTTGGGTTGGGTTGGGTTCGGGTTCAACCCATGTATTAGTTGGGTTGAAAACCTCAACCCAACCTAACCCGTTTAAGTAAATGGGTTTAGATTTTCAACCCAACCTAACCTGGTATTTAAATGGGTTGGTAGCGGGTTGACATGTTTATGATTTTCTCAACCCAACCTGTTTAATAAATGGGTTGAACGTGGTTGACCCATTTAATTTTAAAACTTTAAATAAAATAAAAAATGACTAAAACATAATTCCATGACAAATACACAAGTCGCAACCATAAAACCAAATAAATTGTTCAAAATTTCAATAAAACACAACCATAAAGTGAAATAAATTGTTCAAAGTTTCAATAACACAACACTAAAGTCAAACAAATAAGTTTCTAGAGCTAGCGTCGATCTCTTGGTTGGGAACTGGAAGGAAGTGTCAGCTAGGGTTTAGAGAGTTTAGACTTTGAAAGTTTGAACAATTGAATATTGAAATGGAATGACCGAAGGAGTTCTGTTTAGACTTTAGTGGAATCATATTTAGTTTTTTTAATTAACTTTTTAATTATTAATTATAATTAAATAATGATCATAAATTAAAAACAAGTCATAAATGGGTTACAAACATGTTGTAAATGGGTTGAAAATATGTTGTAAATGGGTTGAAAACATGTTGTAAATGGGTTAAAAATAGGTTGTAAATGAGTTGAAATCAGGTTGGAAACAGGTCAAAAATTTCAACCCAACCCAACCCATTTATTAATTGGGTTAGGCGGGTTGACCCATTTAATTTAAATGGGTTGAAAATCCCAACCCAACCTGCTACTATTGGGTTGGGTTCGGGTTGGGTTGGCGGGTTGGGTCACTTTTTGCCACCCCTACTTGTGATTCCTAATATATTGGTTTAGACATTAAAATCATTATAAAATACCCTTTGAGATTAGAATATTGGTTTTTATAATGAATAATTGAAGATACGAATTGACTCATTGAATGTGAACGTGTGACTTAAATTTTTTTTGGAAGGCATAGCGGCATCGATCCCCCGACCAACTACCAACGCACACACGCACACATGCCCCCCCGGCGGTATCGGGCCTCAACGATAGGCAACCCCCTAATCCGCCGCGACCGCAGCCCAGCTTACGCTTGGGCCTATTCCCAACCTTATTAGGAAAGGGGCGATAGCCCAGTCTTCGACTGGACCACCTAAGGTCGACCCAACCAAGGTTGGGCGGTTGCCCCTCATGCACCAAAGCGTCCCCCTAGACTCGAACCCGGGTAGACTGGGATACCATCCACAGCCCCCCCCCCCCCCAGGATGTTACCGAGCTTTGGAAAACCACTCCAACAAGACATGATTTGCAGGTACCTCCAAAGTGTAGTCCCCGTGGTTCGAACTTGAGACCTAGGCTTTGCCTACCCCAAGCCCTTACCACTTGAGCTACACCCCTTTGGTGAACGTGTGACTTATATATCAGTCGTATTTTTAGGGCTAAATTTCATGTTCACATACCAATAATTTCATGACCTTTTGCTAAATTAATATGTCATTATAGTTTTAAGGGCTGTTTACCAAAATTTTCATTAACTTCTGTATGGATAAATTTGTCTGTTTGGATAAATTTATCCGTCTGAATAAATTGGTGTTGTTGTTTACTTTTTTATCTGAATAACAAAAATGACTGATTTGCCCCTGAGTATGAATTATAAGTTGTTTTATATATGCTGTTTGTTTTTAAGTCAAATTATATTTCTAGTACACAATATTATTTAAACATCAAAACATATATTCATAAATTCATTGATATAATCCAAAAATCAAAACACAATTAATTATGGAAGTAGAAGCAATGCATATGTAAAACAAACAAGTAAATCAAGAAGTTTACAATAATTATGGAACAAATATATAAACAAGTAAATCCCATGGACATCATGCTTCCACATCATCTACTTTGGTTGCATATACTATAGTAAAAGAGAAAACAAATAAAAAAGCAATCACCAATTATAATGCAAATCAAATCTGGAAAAAAATATCTGATGATATATTCTCCACCAACAAATCTTCTAAAAAAACAATAGAAAATATGAAATCGATTTGCATCTTCATTTTCTCTAAACAAACAAAGCATCAAGTAACACATCTTCTCTGTTCGATTTTCACGATCTTCATCTTCGATCTGCATCTTTATCTTTTCCAAAAGAAACAAACATCAAGAAACACATCTTCGATGTTGGATTTCACGGTCTGCATCTTCCTCTTCTATCTGCATCTTCATCTTCTCCAAAAGAAATAACATCAAGAAACATGTTTTTGTATTTAAAACTTTTCTTTTTGTAACATGATGTAACAACCCGAAATTCTAAGTAAGTATCGAAAGTTTGGGGGCCGAAGTTTAAAGAATGAAAGTTGGACTTGAGGGGCCTTAGGGCAATTAGTGGATAGTATGTATGGCCTCAAATCCCTAGGGCAACCCCCCTTTTTGTTCTAAAAATCAGTGTTGGAGGTGTTCTTTGTGTGTTTGGCGGCTAAGAGAGTAAAGAGAAGGAGAAAGGAATTTTGGGGAAGAAATCAAAAGAGAAGAAATCGTCAAGGTAACCCGTTCTAATTTCATCTTCCTTATTGTTGTGTGAATCCTTTCTCACTTGTTCTAGATTCATAAGTCTGAATGGGGAGATTCATTGAGTTTTCAATCACTTTTTCCTAAAAAATGGGTTTCTTGGGTTTTGTCTTAATAAATCGATTTAAGAGGGTTAAAGATGGATTAAGTGGGTGTTTGGGGTTGGTGGATGAACCCTTATAGTTGTCTAATCAAACTAATGGCTTAAATCGGAGTTTAAATCGGTTTTAGAATTTCTAAGTTCGAACAGCAGCGTTTTCCGGACACCAGCGTTTGAAGGTGTCCGGATATGTTGCATGTGTCCGGATATGTTGCATGTGTCCGGATAAGTGGTGTATCCGGAAAAGTGTAGTGTCCGGATAAGTGGTGTGTCCGGAAAAGTGTAGTGTCCGGATAAGTGGTGTGTCTGGAAAAGTGTAGTGTCCGGAAAAGTGTAGTGTCCGGATAAATTCAGTGTCCGGAAAAGTGTAGCGTCCGGATAAGTATAGCATCCGGAAAAGGGTATCCGGACAATGAGGCTGAGCTATTTACCTGATGTGGATCTTTTGCCTTAGGTGTTCGGTGGGTGTAGCTTGAAGGTGTTTAGGAAGTGCATTGTACGACAATCAAGGTGAGTTCCCTAAACCTATTTACGACGCAATGTGTTAATTGTTATTTTACTGATAATGGTTCACTTTGAGCACGAAATGTTTACCAAATCGATATGCATGTTTTTACATGAAAGCTCATACTTTATTCAAAGAATATTTAGCATGATGAAATGATTATATGGTTTACGAGATTCTAAGTTGTATGAAGTATGACATGTTATGTATGCTATGTGGAGTCGGTCTGCACCGTGGGATCGGTATGCTCTGGGATCCGATGATCCCTTGGACATGGATGATGAGCCGATAGGTTGGAATCTGTTTCCCTCCTATTCGGGTAGAGGGGAGTCTGCTTGGGGCCCGATACGAGGCGAGAGGGGAGTCTGCTTGGGCCCCGATCGCGGCGAGAGGGGAGTCTGCTTGGGCCCCGATCGTGGTTAGTTTATGCGGTCCTCATCACGGTGCAGTACCATGTTTGACGTTATGTGAAGTTTGATGATGAATTTTATAAACGATTTTTCCCAATGTTTATATATGTTGTTTTCGGAGGGAATTCACTAGACCTTTTGGTCTAACCCTCGCTTTTCAAACTAAATCATTTTCAGGTAAACAAGTAGTAAGAGGCTCAAGTAAGTGAGTAAGAGCATGATAGAGTACAAGTGCAGCTAGAGACAGTGCCGATGCCACTTGTAGTAGCAGTTGTTCTCAGTTGTGTATAGGTTGTTTCCGCCAACCTTAGTTTGGGAATGATGTAACAGAATCTTGGGATCCAGTTTTATTACAAGAGTATGATTTAATGCTATGGTTATCTTGTTATGTTCTTGGGATGTTACACATGAGTCAAATTTTGGATTGATCATGCATCAACTGAACACGATTACATTGCATTGTCAAAAAGTATCGTCCGATTTATTTTTCACTTTTCTTGTGTATGGGCGATTCACCAATTCTATTTTCTAAATTGATTGTTCCCGATAACAACGTTAACAATGGTATATAGGGTTATTTTGGTAATTTAAGAAAATATAACCTCTTAAACCTTTCATCTTCATTCTTGAAGATGAAACCACTACATCTTCCCATTTCATTCTTTAAGGTAAAACATCTAAAACCTTTCATGTGTTCATCCATTATAATTGTTCATCACGAAATGTCTTCTTCCTCCTCTCAACCACTTGGTGTATTATTCATTTCTAAAATCATTATTCTTCAACAAATTGTTTTCAAGGTAAACTCCTTTTCTTATTCTCTTTCACTTGATTTTTTCATTCATTTTATAAATTATTATCCTTCAACAAAATCGTTTGTAGGTAAACTTATTTTCTCTCTTTCCATCGCTTGATTTGTTCTTTCATTTCACAAACTTTTATTCTTTAACAAAGTGGTTTTGCAGGTTTACTTTGAGTATAATAATCCAGATATTATGCGTTATTGACTTTTGTTAGGATTTTAGAGTTTATTTTTACTTTTGTCATAAATATCTTTATTATGTTTTTCTAATAGAACCGGGATTTTGTTCTTAGCAGCGGACAACGATTCAATATTCTTGATGAAAACAATGATTCAATAATCGAGTCCTGCAAATACGTATTACATTCTATGATATATCTCACAAACTTCAACATGTTCTTTTTCAATGGTAATTATTATTTTTCAGGTTATTTTAAGAAGACTAATTAGTATTACATTCAGGTTATACGTTTCTTTTGACTTTTGTTATGAGCTTAAAGTTCTTTTCTTATTTTTGTCTTTTATATTTTCTTAAGTTTTAAGTTTATCAATCATTTTAACTCTTATTAAAGTCATTATTTTTTTTCATTTACATGACACTCGAATATTATAATAATATGTATATTTTTATTTACATAACAATTGGATATAATAAGAAACAGATTATAATTGTATATATGAAAAATAAAATAAAGATTATGTAATTTAATACATTTAATTTACATGTAAAAAAAATCTTATTGCAAGCAATATACATAAATGAGATAATACTTTATTATACTATAATTTATCATTTATTATTATTTGTATAACACTCTTATTATATATATAATTAAGTGAATAACCAATATCATTAATTACTATTTATTTAACTTTTTATAACTTTTGTTTAGGTTTTAGAGTATTTTTTTTGTCTTCTATATTTTGCTATTATACTATTAAGTATTATTAAAATTAATAAACTTTTATTTACAAGATATGAAAATAATAATATATATTTTATTTAAATAATATTTAAATACAATAAAAACTGATTATAATCAATAAAAATAAAAATAAAATTAATTACATCACATTAGTATGCATAAATAAATTAATTATGATAATTTAATATAACTTATCATTAATTATTGTTTACATATTACTTTTAACCTTTGAGTTTAATTACTAATTATATAACACCTACTATGTATTTTAATATCATCAAATGCTTATTATCTATTAATCTTTTTTCTTTTTATGTTGATTTATTTTTAATATACGATGAACAACTAAACCTTTCATCTTCTTATTTTCTTTTTAATTTCGTTTTCATTGTTTAATAAATGAAGTTTGGATACAATGGTTGATACAGTTCTCTCACACTTCTAACGTTAACTTAATTTCTCATTGGAACCCAACCGTATATATATATAATAAAGCTACAATTTCTATGACCACATACGCAAATACAAAACACGATGCAAGCCAGGAAAGAACCATTTTAAAACATTGCAATAAAGAGCGGATGTATAAGAAAAAAATGATATGATGTCATTGTGTCAACTCATAGGTTTGGACTCATAAGGTTATCTTATTTGCATGACTTTATTTTGCAAAACAAAACTTATTATTTAGATATCCCGCATTCGTGAAATTATTATAAAGTGGCATTACAAGATTGAGAATACTTAAATCTTCAAATGTAGTGTGTTTTGTTTATACCAATCGGTGCAAAGATAGTTGCTTGGAAAAGCAATTATGAATATACAAAATGTGGAATGATATCCTTGAAATTATAACCATGGATAGAAATATAGAATCAAACCCAATTCCAACCAAGGATAAAATTATAGTCATAAAAAATACGGTTGAAATTAATCAAAGTCTATCAAAAGGTAAAACTTGTATATGTTATATCTATTATATAATACAGTAAGAACCAGACAATGGTTAAATGATAAGTTTTCAAATGTTTTTAGCTTTTTTCTTCTAATTCTGTTTTATTTTTAAAACCAATACAATGGTTACTAAACCTTTTATTTTCTTGCATTTTCAATTTCATTTTAGTTTTCTTAAAAATGAAATTAGAATGCATATATACATAAAACTACATATATTTTTATTTATTATGATAAAACACATTCTAAATACTTTGGTCGTTAATTAGAACACATAACATTTAAACGATTAAAACATTATTACCTTTTATGAATGCTTTAGTTTATTTGCAGTGATATAATAAATATAAATAAATCGGCAAATGTACCATTCTATTTTAACTTAATAAAGAAAAAAAACTCCATACAACCCACCGTGGGGGACAGGGGCCAAACTTGTCACCGCGGCCATAGTTGAGGGGCTCCGCGGGGCTTTTGTCCGAAACTTTGTGCCACGTGGATGTGGGCCCGCGATCGTGGGGCCCACCGCGGAAATTTGTGGCATTTTGATAAACCTGTCGAGATTTGTGGCATTTTGGTAAGTCAGTGTCAAAGTTAGGGTATTTTAATTAATTTCCCTTCTTTATATATATATATATTGATTTATAAAAAAGGTATTTACTAAATAATTACACATGAGTTTTAAAAATTAGGTTATTTTGGTAACTCTTCAACCACTTTAATTAACTTTTTACCATCAAACCCTTCACCTTTCTCAATCATTTAATTCATCCATAACCTCTAACCTTTTACTTTAACCTTTTACTATATTCATCCCTTAACTTCTTTATTTTGATTCAGGTTTGTTTTCTTCTCATCTCTTAAGTTTTTTCATTTTGTTTCTGATTTGTTTTTATTCTAAACGACTTCTCCATCCCTCAATCTATGTCTCTCTATTTCCTTACCAAATACTCCTACCAACAAAGAGAAGTAAACATCCACATGAGTTTAATCGGATAAACCGGTACAACTCTCAGTTTGTTCATCTACGACATATATACGTGTTTATCTCTCTCTATATATAGAGAGAGATAAAGGAATTGGAGTATGGATCCACTGAGGCTTTAGAATTTTGTGAGAATTTTGATTGAATTTTTATTTTTGTGGTCTTTACAGGTTGCGAGAATAAATATATGTTCGAGTTCGAGGAAAAGTTGTCATTTCAAGTACGCTAAATGTGGATCCTCATCTCTATCTTTTATGTTTTTTTATACTTTATCAAAATTTTAAGCATCTCAATCTAAATTTTCTTTGTTCTCGAAATTTTCCCTTTTTATATTGATGTAATTATTATCAAAACATTAGTTAATTAGAATATTCATTGTTGTTGGTTACATCCAATATTTTTATTCTTTTATTTGACATGACTATTTTTTTATTTACATGATAAGGTATATATCCAGGGTGTATGTGTCATATTGTTTTCCTGATGGCCAATAATTGATATATACTTATCAAGAAAACACTTATTCCCTTTTCCGTAATGAGGTAAAATCATAATACTTTACTTCTTGATTAAAGGTAAAATTGAAAGTTATTCACCTCACGACATTTCATTCGGGTCGGTGGGGTTATGCTCACCCCTAGTATGCATATCTCTAGCACCCTCCTCCAACGACCACATCATCACTGTAACGATCGGGTCTATATCTGAAAAGATTTCCATGTTTTGTGTCAAGTTTTAAAATAATGGAAGTTGAGGGGACCATTTGGTAACTTTGGGGTAGAGTATATAAAGGACTCAAAACCCTAGGAGAAACATTCTATACTGATTTTGAGAGTGTGTGTCGGCTGAGAATACGCAGAAAAGAAGTTTGGCGATTTCTTGCGATTAGAGAGAAAGGAAGGAGGAAGTCTTGCAATCGAATCAGGTATTAATCTAAATCTCTTACATCCTATTAATTTGTTTTAGATGACCTAAGTTTGGGAAAGAAACTGGAGTGGTAGTCCTGCATTAATCCATGTGAGAAATTTTATAGCAAGGATTGATTAAATGAGTAGCTTGTTTAAGAAATGGATTAAGATGTTGAGTTGCTATGAAAACCTTATTACTTATTTCTCGTTTCTTGTTTCTTCAATTCAACAAGCGGAATCTACATTTAATCATAGTATTCTTGTCCGAGCAGAAAACCCGAGTGTTCCGCAAGTGTTGGGTGCATAAGTTCGAGTTACGCAATTTTTATGGGTTACGCAAGTAGGGTTCCGTAAGTTGTGGTTTGCGTAAGAGAGGTTACGCAACCTTCCTTGTGAGTTACGCAATTGTGGATTTGCGTAAGAGGAGTATTACGTAAGTTGTGGCTTGCGTAAGATGGGAGTTCCGCAGCTTGGGTTACGCAAGGGAGTGAGAGAGAGTTACGCAATGTGCTTTCCACATGTATGTGTGTTACGCAGGTAGTTACGCAAGTGTTAATGTGCGTAAGTTGAGTTCCACAATTCTCATGAAACCTTGTGGCCACGTGTAGTATGTATCACATGTTTATGTCAGCGCCCCATTTTAATAACAATTAGGAGTTCATATGTGAGGTGATGACTAAGGGGGTGGACCAAAGAAATCCTTGGGCCGTGTGCAGTATTAATTTCTTGTGGTTCCTGTGGTTGGGCCGTAGTAATTTTGAGAGATTCCAATATGGATTTTTTGATATGGAATTTCCATATAGATAACATTATGGATTTGGGAAATAAAAAGAATTAGGATTTAAGATAGAAAGAAAGTTTAATTTTTATAATTAGATTTACGAGCTACATCTCCTATATCTTAGGTGTTCCATCTAAACGCCGGGAGAGTAAGTAAGAAGTTTGATACGAGAAGATATTAACGCGTGCCAGGTGAGTTTTCTAAACTAAAATACGTGCTTTTAATGTGTTTTCTGAAGTAAGTAATTGATGAGAAATGTCATGCTTTTATTTATACAATTTAATTGCATGAAAGTTTATGAAAGTTATGTGAGATGTATGCATACATTATGTTAGACGTAAACTGGTCAAAACGGGAAAGTAGTCCCGTCAGTGCTCATGCGGGAGAGGAGACCCTTTATGCCAGGGGTAATGAGACCCCAATATAAGGCAGCATGAGACTGACTCGTTGCTACCTTAGGGTGGCTTCAGGGTGTCAGATTACGAGGGGCGGATCCGATTCCGTGAACGATTTTATGTGAACAGTTTTATGGAAGATTTTTACTAAGAAGATAAATTGTTTAAATGCTTTGATAACTGTTAGGAGGGACTCACTAGATCTCATGGTCTAACCCTCGCATTTTCAAAATAAAACCTTTTCAGGTAAGTAGGTACAAAAAGGCTCGGGCAAGTGAGCAGAGCGGTAGTGGATAGAGACGGTAGTGACAGCGACACTTTCCTTTATTTTATAGTATTTCTCAGTTGTGTAATAGGTTGATTCCGCCAACCTAGATTTTGAAGATTATACGAGAAATTTTTGGGACCCGTTTTTGGGATGTTTGACTTATTTATATGAAATGAATTGTATAAAAAGTTGGGTTGTTATAGTTGGTATCAGAGCCATAGTTTAAAGGATTTAGGTGACCGGACGGGCCTAAACTTAAACTTGGGAGTAGAGATCACAACGGAGAATCAAGAATGCGTTAGGAGGGCACTATTGTAAATACAAGAAATGCGTTAGGAGGACACTATTATAGAGATAGGACTAATAGGGTACTGAGGACTGTCATGTAAGGTAAGTTTGAAATTCCACCTGGCCAGTGTAATTGCGAACTTACAGGTATATGTATGTGCTTAACCTGCCTTATTATTCCGAAGTGGTAGTCAAAAGTTAGTGTTATGTCGTGTGCCAGTACGTTAGAATGTCAGTAAGATCCCTGAGAAGTAGATTGAGACCCATTGTTTGGGAGATATCGTAAAAGATCAGATGTGATGTGATGTATATATACATCGTAGAGAAGAACGTTGTTTGGAATGTATTGAGTCGTCTAGAGATAGATCTTCGTGGATTCGAAGAGAATGAGCGATTACTTGTGAGTAAGACTCCTGGTTCAGGAGAGTCCCGATTCTAGAAATCGTGGGGGGATCAGTTGGGATGATAAGAAAGGACAGTGTCGAGATATTGAAAGCGTAAGTTCAATAGCGAGTGCAGGATTGGGGCTCTGACTCTTTAGTCGAGCTTTTCAGTGGCAGGATCGGTGAAGGGAGATATCAGTAGAGAATTGAAAGCGTGTAGAGGTAGAATGCGAGATGAATTGTTTAAGGCGAAAATAGTATGAAATGATTGAGTAAGCGGACCGTTGAATGTATGTATAGCAAGTTGTTGCAAGGCCGAGAGGGCGATCTCTGGTAGAAAGAAGAGTGTCATTGATGAGTTGCGTGAGTAAAGCGATTGACCTTGTTTGAGTGAGTAGCCTTCAATTGCAAGTAGAGTTTCATGTATTGAGTTGTACATGTGTACATAAAAATTTTCATAAGTAAAGTGGATGTGTAAAATTTTTAAATTTGAGCAAACATGAGTCGGCGTGTGCAAGTGTATGTTTAAAGAAAAATGCAAATCCATTCACATCGCACAATAAAGTTTTGAGGTTTACGGTTTGCAAAATATTCCACTCTTTTCATGACGAGTTAAATTATTGCAAAAGTCAAGAAAACGATTGAATGCAAAACCTTTATAACCAAAATGAGTATTGACATGTTGAAGTTATTTATGAGTATGAAAACCGACTGGTTTACTTCGTGTCGGTAATTTCTTACAGGATGTGGTCGTATGAAAAGATTTTCACTCAATATATTTCTGTCGTAACGACATATTTTGGTGGAGTAAGATTAAGTTTATAGAAAGTTGCATGCGAACGATTCTCGAGATCGTTGTGCAGGGCATTGAATTTTAAGAGTGATGGGGGCATGTGTACCCAATGTGTTTTCAAGTGTTGTTTATTGAAAATGATGAAAGGTACGAAATGATTTATCACGTTGTCATGCATGAAGGCTATGAACTCACTAGGTCGTAGAATATCACGTTTTATGATAAGGAGGGGCTCCGAGAGTGGAGAGGTGTTGGGAAAATCAGAAAAGAATGTTGAAATTTTGGTTTTGTGTCCAAGAAGAGAGACGATCAGTGAAAGAGTTGAACATGGACTTTGATGTTGGATGTATGAGGGTTTGTACCCTTGTTCGGTGACCGGTAATATAGTTGCCGAAGGACGGTTGCGTCCGGATGAAAAGGACTAGAAGTCGTCAAGGGGTTGATTTTAGCAACCCGATATGAGTAGTGTGGTGAAGTAGAGACGAAATATCCGCGACCCGATATCAACCCAATACATTCGGTTTGAAGATTTTACAACTCGATTGGACATCGGGTTGCTTCGGGTTGGGTTATTTCACGTCGGGTTGGGTTGGGTTGATCGGGTTGGTCGGGTTTTTTAGCACCCCTAGTGAGCATAACCGAGTACCCGGCTAAAGTTCATAGAACCGAAACCAGCGATTCCTAGAATGAAGGAACCGGAACCGGGACCGCTTACATCGGTTCTCTATATTTTGGAACCGGTCCCGGAACCGTCGTTTTCGGTTTCTGTTCCGGGTACCAAATGTCAACTTTGTAAAGTTTTTTTTAACAATTCATACAATAAAAATTGTAATTATAAGTCTATTACAAATTATAAAGTAGCAACATAAAGTAATAAATACAACAAATGGTGAAAACTAATTCGATAAAAACTAATCTTTATATATATAAAAGAAGAATCCATGGTTGATGAGGTGGCATCATGAGAACCAAGTATCCATCAAATGGTGAATTGTGGTTGATTATTCATTGTCCCACATTGGTGACAAAAGTGAAAAGTTGGAAGTGTGAGTGGCTATATAAAGGATAAGATATGCCTTGAAGGTTCATACAAAACTTGATTCATTTTTAAGTTAAATAGTTATTTTTATTTACATGACAAAACATTTCATGTAATAGTTAAACATTTATCCTTAAAAGAAAACCCAAGAGTAATGAGGTGGCGTCATGAGAATCAAGTATTCATCAAATGATGAATTGTGGTTGATTTTTCATTGTCCCACATTGGTGATAAAAGTGAAAAATTGGAAGTGTGAGTGGCTATATAAAAGATAAGATATGTCTTGATGGTTCATACAAAATTTGATTCATTTTTGGGTTAATAGTTATTTTTTATTTACATGACAAATCATTTCATTTAATAGTTAAACATTTCATATCTTTAAATAAATAAAAGGAAAACCCAAAAGATACGAGTTAGAAGGACCTGTTAGAATGCCAACCAAGGTTATTGTGGTTATCATTTGCCTTCTATTATAACTTTTGAGGATGACACTGAAGCAAGCTTAAATTTTTAATCTATGGATTTTAAAATCTTCAACATGCAAATAATCATGAATCTTTATATATATAAAAGAAGAATTTATGGTTGATGAGGTGGAATCATGAGAACCAAGTATTCATCAAATGGTAAATTGTGGTTGATTCTTCATTATCCCACATTGGTGACAAAAGTGAAAAGTTGGAAGTGTGAGTGGCTATATAAAGGATAAGATATGGTTTGACGGTTCATACAAAATTTGATCCATTTTTAGGTTAAATAGTTATTTTTTATTTACATGATAAAATATTTCATGTAATAGTTAAACATTTCATATCCTCAAAAGAAAACCCAAGAGTAATGAGGTTGCATCATAAGAATAAAGTATTTATCAAATGATGAATTGTGGTTGATTTTTCATTGTCCCACATTGGTGATAAAAATGAAAAATTGAAAGTGTGAGTGGCTATATAAAAAATAAGATATGGCTTGATGGTTCATACAAAATTTGATTCATTTTTGGGTTAAATAGTTATTTTTTATTTACATGACAAAATATTTCATTTAATAGTTAAACATTTCATATCTTTAAATAAATAAAAAGAAAACCCCAAAAAATACGAGTTAGAAGGACCTAGAATGCCAACCAAGGTTATCGTGGTTATCATTTGCCTTCTATTATAACTTTTGAGGATAACACTGAAGCAAGCTTAAATTTTTAATCTATGGATTTTAAAATCTTCAACCTGCAAATAATCATGAAATGTGATCAAGTATTAGTCATAACATTTTAACAATAATCTATCTTTATCTTTATATTATATTATATTATATATATAAAAAGAAAATTCATGGTTCATGAGGTGGCATCATGAGAACCAAGTATTCATCAAATGGTGAATTGTGGTTGATTCTTCATTGTCCCACATTGATGACAAAAGTGAAAAGTTGGAAGTGTGAGTGGCTATATAAAAGATAAGATATGGTTTGACGGTTCATACAAAATTTGATCCATTGTTAGGTTAAATAGTTATTTTTCATTTACATGACAAAACATTTCATGTAATAGTTAAACATTTCATATCCCTAAAAGAAAACTCAAGAGTAATGAGATGGCCTAACGAGAATCAAGTATCCATCCTCTTGTTTTCTAGTGTAATTAATTATTCCCTTTTTCCTCAAAGATTTCGCATCATTATGCTCGATGATAAAAGAAATATGTTCTGACTTAGGTCATCCGTACCCCATTCGGGATGGGGCTCAGGATGGCTCGGGTTCAATGCGGGATGGGCTACAGCCCTTGCGGGTTCGGCGGGAAGGGATCCCGATTCATCCCGAAGCTTTATTAAAAAAAAATTTATTTAATTTTTAAAAATCATGCCGTTGAACGGCTCTTTGTAAAAAAAAACAATTCTCAATTTAATCCCACTATATATTTAACCCTCAACCTCTTATTTCTTACACCTCTTAAACTCTCTAAAATTCTCTCAACCTCTTATTTCTCACACCTCTCAAACTCTCTCAAATTCTCTCAACCTCTTATTTTTCACACCTCTCAAACTCTCTCAAATTCTCTCAACCTCTTATTTTTCACACCTCTCTCATCATGGATCAAAAAAGAACACCTACATCCCGTCGTAACCGACCGAATACACCACAATCGCAAGAAGATCAAGAGCTTGGTTTCCAAGCGTTTACACAACAAGGTTATCGTCCGCAATGGTCGCAACAAATTCCGCCACAATGGTCGCAACAAAATTCGCCACAATATCCGCAACAATTTCCCCAACAATTTCACCAACAATTTCCTTACCAATTTACACGTCCCGGTTTGATTGAACAAGGTTTTACTCCGGCCAACTACAATCTTCCTTCACCCGCAATCAATCTCGACGACGACATTGTTCCGGAAACCCAACCTTCTACCCCGAACACACCACAATCTATCCCGACACAACAATCTAACCCGGAACCATCAAATCCGAGACCAACAAAAGCCGCCAAACAAACGTGGAGTAAAGCCGAGGAACTCGCGTTAGTGTCGGCGTGGGTTGACGTTTCGGAGGACCCCGTTATCGGTAACGCACAAAGCGGTGGTAATTATTTTTATTGTTATTATTATTATTATTATTATTATTGTTATTATTATTATTATTATTATTATTATTCTTATACTTAATTTTACATAAATGTAGGAAGTTTTTGGGGCCGAATCGGGCATGTGTTCTTTACTCGCTTGGGTCGTCAACCAGGTTATAGATCAACCCATCAACTCAATAGCAAGTTCAACGACCTCAATAAAAGAGTTAATTCGTTTGGCGGCATCTACAACAACTTGCTCAATAATAGATCAAGCGGGATGAGTGAACCGATATATCCCGGACGGCACACGAACGGTATCTAGCACGCCATAAAGTTGCTTTCACTCACGAACAAGCTTGGGACGTCCTAAAAAAATGTCCAAAATGGGGAGCCGTTCCAACGATGACGACAACTTCATCGCGGGGTTCAAAACGTACCCAACCTTCCGATGATGACGATGACGAGCAAATTCAACGACCCATCGGGAGAAACAAGGCAAAAAAAACATCAAGGAGTAATACGTCCGGGACGAATACGGACGAAAGTGTTACTCAGTTGTTGACGACGTTCAACGACAAGATTGATGATACAATGGAATACAAAATGAAAAAACTCGATCTCGAAATCGAACGCTCAAAACTCGAACGACATAGGTTGGAACAAGAACTCGAAATCGAACGCTCAAAACGATTTGAGAAAGACTTCGAGTTTTTCATGACCCCGCATGATCACCTTACGGGAAACGCTTTGAGGGTTACTTTAGCGAGAAAAGAGCAAATTCAAAAATTTCATAATTGGTAGTGTTTTGTATTTTGTAATTTTTATTTTTAATGAATTGTATGAATTTTTATTTTTATTATTTATCTTATTTTTATTTATTAAAAAATATATAAATATTTTTATTTTGTTAAATAATTAAATGTATAAATAAAAGAATTAAAATAAATGAGGTGGCAAAATGGTTTGAGAGAATGGGGTAAGGGTGTTTAGGGATTGTTAGGCCATCCGTACCCCATAAGGGAATCTTTCAAATATTCCAGCTCCACATCAGCGCCACATCAGCTTTTCTCTCATCCCTCACTCAATCCCTAAACACCCGTACCCCATTCCCTCAAACCCTTTTGCCACCTCATTTATTTTAATTCTTTTATTTATACATTTAATTATTTAACAAAATTAAAAGTATTTATATATTTTTTAATAAATAATAAAAATTAAAATTCATATCATTTATTAAAAATAAAAATTACAAAATAAATTTAAAAATCTACTCGTCGTCATTGTTGGGAACTTGGATACGCCAAATATGTTCGACCAAATCCGACCGAAGGTTATTATGAGTGTCCCGGTTTATGACTTCTTGAACATTTGCCGCGCGTTGTGTCTCACTGATTTGGCTTTCGATATCATTCGTGAAAAAGTCGTTTTCCACGTCACCACAAATAGCATGGTTTTCGTCTTCGAGTATCATATTGTGTAATATGACACAAGCGTACATAATGTTTCTCAATATTGCCGGTTCCCATCCGCGTGCCGGGTTATGAAGTATATGCCAACGTTGTTTAAGCACGCCAAAAGCTCGTTCAACATCTTTACGTGCGGATTCTTGCGCGGACTTGAACTTTTGTCGTTTAAGGTCTTGTGGGCACGTAAATGATTTTACGAAAGTAGCCCATTCCGGATATATCCCATCCGTTAGATAATATTCGTGCTTGTAGGTGGCTCCATTCACCTCAAAAGGGCACTCGGGTGCTTTTCCATCATATACATCGTTGAAGATGGGCGACTGATTGAGAACATTGATGTCGTTGTTGGAACCGGCAACACCAAAGTATGCGTGCCAGATCCATAGATCTTGAGAGGCCACTGCTTCTAGCATGATTGTCGGGTGCTCATGATCACCTCTCATGAATTGACCTCGCCATGCATTCGGACAATTTGCCCACGCCTAATGAGTACAGTCTATGCTGCCGAGCATGCCGGGAAATCCGTGTTTAGCTTCATGCGCGGCGCACAACTTCTGAATATCAATAAAAGTAGGCTTGCGTAAATATTTTTGACCATACAGTTCAATAATACCTGTGCAGAATTTGTACAGACAATCTCGTGACGTTTTCTCTCCCATACGAATGTACTCGTCAAGTGCGTTAGCAGCTACTCCATACGCCAATTGCCGAATAGCGGAAGTACACTTTTGTATCGGAGAAAAACCTTGTTTGCCTAACCCGTCAAACCGAAGTCTAAAATACGGATACCCTACTTCTAAATCTTCAACTATTCGTTCGAATAGTTGTCTGCTCATCCTGAACCGCCGCCTAAACATATCCGGTGTATAAATCGGGTTGACGCCAAAGTAGTCCCGCATAAGCCGCTCATTTGCAGTTACTCGACCTCTTTCAATGTTTGCGGCCCTCTCTCTTGTTGACGATGAGGCGGTGCTACCATACAGCGAATGTGCAGTATGTCGAAAAATTTCCCTTTGTAGATTCAACAACTCGTCGGTGTCTACGGATGATGATGATGATGCGGTTGGTGAACCGGGTTGTGGCGAATCCATATTGTTTAAAATATAGAGAATGGTTGAGAGAATTTGAGAGAGTTTGAGAGGTGTGAGAAATAAGAGGTTGAGAGAATTTGAGAGAGTTTGAGAGGTGTGAGAAATAAGAGGTTGAGAGAATTTGAGAGGTGTGAAAAATAAGAGGTTGAGAGGTGTGAGAAATAAGAGGTTGAGGGTTAAATATATAGTGGGATTAAATTGAGATTTTTTTTACAAAGAGCCGTTGAACGGCTTGATTTTTAAAATTTTAATTAAATTTTTTTTTAAAACTCTTCGGGATGATCCGGGATCCCATCCCCGGAATCAATCCCGCCCCGCCAACCCCGCATGGGCCGTAGCCCATCCCGCTGATCCCGCTGGCCATCCCGAGCCCCATCCCGCTTGGGGTACGGATGGCCTTAGGGATTGAGTGAGGGATGAGAGAAAAGCTGATGTGACACTGATGTGGAGCTGAAATCTTTGAAAGATTCCTGGATGGGGTACTGATGGCCTTAGCTTTACAAATCTTCTTTTTATTTTTTATATAAAAATTTCCAAATATAAAATCCAAATCTTCTTTTTTTTAATAAAAAATTCCAAAAATAAAATCCAAAAACCCTAATATTTCCAATAATTACTTGTTGAAAAACCTCTAAATTCGTGGCCAAAAACATAAAGCTGGAAAAGGGGCCACTAATAAAGTACAAGAATCATATAAATTCGTAAAAAAATTGGGGGAAATTATATTAAAAAGAAAAGCAAAAGTTATAATAAGACGTTTATGAGGTCTAATTCAATCCAACCATATGATATTGAGCGGCCCATGTGATTTGATTATGACTAATATTTGCTTATTTTTAATAGGGAAATTAATTAAAATACCCAAAGTCAAACCAACTGTTACCAAAATACCCTAAATTTTTTCAATTTTGCAAAAATACCCAAAATACCCGCGATGGGGTCCCGCGATCGCGGGATACGCTGACGTGGCACGTATTTTGGGCACAAATGCCCCGCGAAGCCCCTAAACTTTGGCCGCGGTGCACTTTTGGTCCCTGCCCGCGATGGGCCAAAATTTACAGTTTTGGTCCCTGAAATTTTCAACTTTCAAGCCATAATTCTCACACAACGATTTCATTGTTGCAATATTTCTTTCTGCAATATTTTGTGTTTGAGATACTACTGAAAAAATGAGTTCATCTGTTGCAAAAGCTAAGCTATATTTCTGTTTTGATGGTGAATGGGTGCAAGATAACAATGAGTGGAATTTTGCTTATAAATCTAAGCATGGTGTAAAAGTGTCAGTAAACTATACTTATCAGAAGTTTGTTGCATACGCCATGCAAAAATGTGGAATCAACTCTTCTGATATTTGCAAGTTAGTGTTTAAAAATGGCGATGGGTCATTTGTGGATTTATCCAACGATGGGGATATCTCTACTTTTCTGCACCTTGCTGTCGATTCAGAAAGACCCCCATTACTCTTTGTGTATCCCGGCGTATCCGACGGTGACGACGACGGTGACGAGGAGGGTGACGACGACGAAGACCTCCAAATAGAGCAGACTGATTCTCAACAACAACAACCACCACCACCACCACCATCACCACAACCACACGAATGGCGTACTGCTGGAGTTGCTAATGACGAAACCCACGTTTTCAGAACGGTTAATTCTAAAATAGACAGATCAGACACCGATAATGATGATCACGAAGAATATACCCCTAGTAGAAAATCATGTAGTCAGATAAATGACTTTTTTGATATGCCCCCTATTCTTCCAGACTCCCATACCCAGACACAAAGCTACGAACCTACACCTTATATTCGTAGCGAAAGTTTAACAGCAGGTCAGATATTCGATTCGAAGGATCTCTTAGCAAGTCAGATCGGACTCAAGTTCTTGGAAGAGGGTTTCCAAAGTCGCGTGCGGGCATCTGACAAAATCAAATACGTAGTTGAATGTGCTAGATAAAAGTGTGAGTGGAGGTTGTACGCGATTCACACGGGTCCCAAAGGAGGGGAGATAATGATTAGAAAGTTGCACGACGTACACACTTGTACGAGGACGCAACTTAATCCCCACCACAAACAAGCTGGCAAAAAGACTTTGGGTGCGATCCTGAAAAACAAATTTCTTGATGTTAGCAGGTCATTGCGTCCAAAGGACATCGTCCACGACGTTCACCGGCAGTTCGGCGTCACGATTGATTACCACCAAGCGTGGCGTGCGCGCTGCCATGCACTGTTTATGGTGAGAGGCACGTTCGAGGAGTCGTATGAACGACTCCCGACATATTTATATAATTTGCAGATGCAGAACCCTGGTACTGTCACGCAGCTACGGACCGATTCACGTGGACGGTTTGAGATGTGCTTCGTGGCCCTTGGACCCGCGGTACGTATTTTAACACGTCATATGTTTACACATTATAAACTATAACATTTTAACCTATGTTTTTGCAGATCCGCACATTTCTGGAAAATCTACGTCGTGTCCTGATAATAGACGCAGCCCATTTAAAGGGCCGTTACTTGGGTATGATGTTCCTGGCGGTTGCCATGGACGGGGATAACTCCATCGTTCCAGTAGCTTTCGGCGTAGGCAAGTCCGAAACCGGGGACGAGTGGACTTGGTTTCTGTCCATGTTGAGACAAGCTATCGGAGACCCGCAAGGGTTGGTGTTTATGTCTGACATGGCTCCTTCCATAAGCGCCGCAATCTCTGCCATGTACCCAAACGCCCCTCACGCCATATGCTGTCGACATTTGGAGATGAACGCCAAATCCAAGGACAAACGTATTACCACCTACAAGGATGTCTATTGGGCGGCATGCAGAGCATATACGGATCGGGAGTTTAACAAGTACATGAATATGCTACGATACAGTGTCAAGGAAACAGCCAAAGTCTTTGACGATGCTGGACCGGAGAGGTGGTCTGCGGCCCATTTTCCTGGACAACGGTATGACATTCTGACCTCGAATAGTGCAGAGTCTGTGAATGCACTCTCCCGTTTTGCGCGTAGATGTCCGATTGTTAATCTTATGGACTACTTTCGGGCCTTTCAACAAGAGTGGTACCAAATTCGACGCCTAAAAGGAGCTAAGATACAAAATGCACTCGCACCAACGGCGGAGAATATCGTTCAGTACAGGGCGCGTCGTGCGGCGACATGGCCGGTAAGAGCAATCGAGTATGGGAAGTACGAGGTGCATGATGACTATATTCACGCGATTGTGAATATGGAAGACCACCTTTGTTCGTGTCGCGAATGGGATAAATCTGGGTTACCGTGCGGCCATGCCATCGCTGCAGCAACATATATGGGTCGTAAAGATTGCAGCGACTTGGCTGTACCTTTCTTCACGTCCGAATATTACCGGAAAACATACGTGGAGGTAATAAACCCAGCTGGACCCCTGCAGCATGGGTGTATCCACCCGACCCGCTTCCACCATGCTATCCACCTTTAATGGATAAGAACAGGGCCGGGAGACCGAGAAAGAACGACCGACGTCCATCACGTGGTGAAAGTTCGATACAACGAAGATGTACTCGGTGCCAATGCGTAGGACACACTCGTGGAGAGTGTCCAAATCCCGCCCCTTCAACCGTGCCAAGGAGACATTCTGTCAGTCACACCCCGGGCCCGTCACAGCTTGAACCATATGGAACAAACCCTTATGATACTGTTGATCTAAACACTGATTTGTAAATGATATATATACACACATACATATGCTTCTAAATGAACATTGATAACACAGCTAGTTTGTAAATGATATATATATATTCGTATTATATATTTACACACATAAAGAAAATAGGAGACCTTCAATTTTTCTTAGTATTTTCTTGACCTTGTTCTTGCATCCATGGCAGTGAATGTTAACTCTGAGTACACATGTCTGTTTATATATTCATATTAGATACGTTTTAATTTTAATAAATTACACCATTATAGTTAATTATTTAATTTATGGTACATCTCATATTTTTTTTTTCAATTTTGTTTTACACTCCTATCGCATTAACATAATAATCATATATTAACTAATTCATTAAATCGTTTTAAATTATTATTATTTGAATGTGTTTATAGATATCGTGAATGGCAATAGGAGAAGGTAGAATTGTTTATAAATGGGGTTTTGACAAGTTGGTATCACTGGACTCATTTAAGAATTGTGAAAATGGGTATTTGGCGAATGATGATTCATGTGTGTTTAAAACACTTCAGCTCCAAACACACATGAATCATCATTCGTCAAATACCCATTTTCACAATTCTTAAATGAGTCCAGTGATACCAACTTGTCAAAACCCCATTTCATATTATATATATACACACACATACATATGCTTCTAAATGAACATTGATAACACAGCTAGTTTGTATTCCATCCAACAAGCTCTTCATCTTCAATCTTTCTGACCCTTCTTCAACGGCTTCTGCTTTTGCAACCACGTATGGCCATTGTGTACCACAACCCGCACACACTTTAGCAAATGAGTTGAGGGTTGTCAAATATTCTACAAGAGGAGTAGGCCCACGAATGAGGTAACCTCTGACTTGACCTTGCATGATGTATCCAACCTAACCGTGGTTCAGCGGCTTAAAAACTACTTTTCAGAGAAATTAACAACAACAAAAAATACAAAACAACAACACAGTAAAAAAAATACAAATAACAACACAGTAAAAAAATACAAAACAAAAAAAATATAACCACCACCTACTTAAAAATTGATTTAGTTTCATCAATCCAAGCTTGCTTCTCGTTTACCTTCGCTTGAATAATTGCGAAGTCTTGCAGAATATGGTGAATTGCTTCTTGTTCTCGACGAACACGAGCCTCCCGAGCTTTTATATCCCCTTTCATCCTTTTGATCTCCCTGTCTTCCTCTTCGATCTTTCTCAAATGGACTGCCTTCCTGTCCATCATTTTTTTCCACTCTTCTGTTAGTTCATCTATCTCCTTTTCCTTTTTTGCTATGGCGACCTCGATTTGAGGTGGCATTTTTTCAGGAGTAGACTTAGGGTTTGATGACGATGCCATTTGTGGATGAAATGAGAGAAGAGAGAAAGCAATTCAAAGAAAGAAAGCAAGAGAGAAATCAAGAAAGAAAGCAAGAACAAGTGTGAATTGTGAATTGCATATTACTGATATTTATGGATGAAATCTCAAACATGCAAATGAATTTCAACCACAAATCGGTCTTCAAAGTACAATAATTGTGGAAAAAAACAGTAAAAGCATGCAAGATTCGTCTAAGTACAGGGACCAAAAGTGTAAATTTTCAGGGACCAAAAGTGTAAATTTTCAGGGGCCAAAAGTGAAAATTTTGGTCCATCGCGGGCAGGGACCAAAAGTGCACCGCGGCCAAAGTTGAGGGGCTTCGTGGGGCATTTGGGGCCAAAATACGTGCCACGTCAGCCCTAGCCCGCGATCGCGGGATCCATCGCGGGTATTTTGGGTATTTTTGCAAAATGAATTTTTTTTGGGTATTTTGGTAACAGTTGGTCAAACTTTGGGTATTTTAATTAATTTCCCTTTTTAATATATATATATGACGGTAATCAAATGAGAACCGTAAAAAGGTTGAGAACCATGAAAATCGATCTAAACCACTGATTGATTGAATTAATTATGAGTTAGATCGGTTCTCATGGTTCTCAATCTTTTAATTATAACCATGTGATCAAAATTTTAATTATAACCATTGGATCAAAACTAAATTACGGCATAGATTGGTTTTCATGGTTCTCAGTCTTTTTCTAGTTCTCACATGATTTAACCCCTATATATATATATATATATATATATATATATTTTTAAAAGTTACCAGTCCAATAAACTCTCCAATAATCCTCAACAGAATTAAATTGATAATAGCAAATGAAATGACCGAGAGTCTTAACCCGATAAGTGATTAGTGATGGCGACGACTTTTATCAAAGTTAGCGCTTACCGAGTGAATTGTTGCATACGAAACCGATTTGACGGTCTAAAATCTTACCCAGAAAATAAGTGATTGTATTAAATTTGATTGGCAAACGCTTACCCAATTAAGCATTTGCTATGTTAGAAAAAAATGGTTAATGCATACAATAATTAAGGCACAATTTATGCCCCCAACTTGCATTTAACTTATTCCTCCTTTTCTGCGGCCCTCAATGCAAGTGGTTGTAATCTTTTTGTAACTATATAAGTTAATTTTATTTTTGGACTATCGCATATGATTATTGAGTTTGCACAACGAAGATAGAGGATTACGGTTTTCTGTAGGGGTATCCGCCTTTGAAATCGGAACCGTTCTAGAACTGCCGGTTCCAGAACTAAAATCGATATGATTGGTTCCAATTCCGGTTCCTAAAATACGGAAACGATTAATACTGGTTCCGGTTCTCATTTTTTGGAACCGTTACCCGTTGGGTACCCGGTCCCGCTATTTTTTTTAATAAAAGTTATTTATATATATATATATATGGAAAGGTTCAATAGAGAAGTGCAAATATTTAGAGAAGTAGAGAAGTAAAAAAACACGGGTCCGTTCATATATGAACGTTCATATATAAACAGTCATATATGAACGTTCATATATGAACGTTCATATATGAACGTTCATATATGAACGTTCATATAACAGTCATATCTGAACGTTCATATGAACGTTCATATATGACTGTTTATATATGAACGTTCATATATGAACGGACCCGTGTTTTTTTACTTCTCCACTTCTCTAAATATTTGCACTTCTCTATTGAACCTAAGACTATATATATATATATATATTGAGGGAGGTTCAGGGGAAAACCTCAAATAAATGGAAAACTAAAAAACACTTTATCAACCGTTAGATCAGATGATCTGATGGATGTGATTAGACGGACGGTTACAACAATATTAATTAAATAAAAAAACTTCACCTCCTTATTTTTTATTCGAATAAAGACGAAAAATAAACAAAGTTTGAATGAAATAAATTACACCAAATAAATGATCATATTTTTCTCGTTAATTTGACATTCATATTGATATATTTTTTCTTCCGTATTTTCGTGGTTTTTCGGTTTTCCGGTTATTTAGGGTTTTCTCTTAAACCTGACACTATATTTATTATATTTAAATATTAAATGATGTGGTATTAGTTCTGTATCTTTCTTAGGTGACGTCGAGGTCGAGTGTCGTGAGGTGAATAACTTTCGATTTTACCTTTAATCAAGAAGTAAAGTATTATGATTTTACCTCATTACGGAAAAGGGAATAAGTGTTTTCCTTACCTTGGTCGTGGTCGAGACTGGTGAAATTTTGCCCAAACAGAAATCACTCGACAAACGATACGACGAAGACAAAAATGTAAAAGAGACAGAGATTTTGGTGACGCGGGAAAAACCTCAACGAGGAAAAAACCCGCGGACGACTATGGAAGTCGTCGCTGCACTATGATCGCCAAGCAGGGGCGATGTCCTTTTGTTCCAGGCGTCGAGAGTACAATGATTACAATACAAATGAAAGAAAGACTTTAAATGTAAAGTAACAAGTGTATCGAATGTAAAAATTGGTGCGTCGTGTGTAAAAACTAAACGTCGTGCGTATAAGTCGTGCGTCGTGAGTGATCTTTTGAGAGAGAATTCTTTTTTTCGAATGTTCTTGCAGTAAGTGTTCTTGAGAGTTCAGTTGTTCGCAAATGATGATGAAACCTTTATATTTATAGCCTTTGAATGTCTTGAATGATTTCATAAAAGCTTCTGATAACGGTCGAAACGGCTACTGGTTTTAATGCTCATAATTGTCCTTGTCGGTTATGGCCATTAGTCATTAATGACATTGATCCTGCATTAAACAGTGAAAACATAACAGTAATATCGCATGTTAGTCGGTCGAGGTCGTGAGGTTCCATACGACGTTCGAGTGTCGTGAGTAACTTTCGATCTTAACTTTGGTCGGACGATAAAGTGTTTATGATTTTATATCATTATGGAAAAGTGCAATAAATGTTTTCCCTATTTTGGTCGTGGTCGAGACTGGTGAAATTTTACCCAAACACATAGTTTACCGAAACGGGATTTCCTGGAATGTTCTCAAAAGAATGATTTTCTCCACAAAATGCACATATGTCATTACCCATATGATTCATGGCTTGCACTTGGCTTTTCTCTCCATTAATGTTCAAATTGTTTTTAACCAAATTAGTCAAAGCTGCAATTTGTGCGTTTAAAGAAGTGATGACATCAATTTCATGAACTCCCGATGCATTTTGTGTGGTGATGGCACGAGGATATGACCATTCAGTATTATTGTTAGCAACTTTTTCCAAAATGCCAAATGCTTCGTTATAGGTTTTTGAAACAAAAGCACCACTAGCCGTAGCATTGAGAATGATTTTTGCAGCATTAGAAAGACCATTTCTAAAATGTTTCTATTTGGATGCAACAGGGGATTCCGTGATGAGGGCATTTTCTAAGTAAATCTTTGAATCTATCTCATGCATCCGAAACTGCTTCATCACCCTCTTGTCAAAAATTCATGATATCGTGCCTAAATTTAACGTTTCTTGTTGGAGGAAAATATTTCTTTAAAAACTTTTTAGCCAAGTTCGGCCAAGTATCAACGGATTCGGGTGGTTGTGAATTTAGCCAGACTTTAGCTCTATCCCTTAATGTGTAAGTGAAGAGTGTCAACCGTAAGGCTTTCGGAGTTACACCCGGAATACGAAAATGATCCGTCATTTCTATAAATGATTTTAAGTGTGAGTGCGGATCCTCCGAAGGTAATCCCCCAAACTGGCCCATTGCTTGGATCATTTCGAACATTACGGGTTCGGGTTTAAAAGCTTGCGTATTCATGTTAGGCCTAATAATTCCCGACTTTAATTGTTCAAATTCGGGCGTTGCATAGTCCCTTATCTTTCTATCTTTACTATCAGAAATACCTACCGTGGTTTCAACCGGCGAAGGTGGCGGAGATAGCGCCGCCATGTTTCGGTTTAAAGATGGGTTTTGCCGATTACCTCTTCTACGTCTTGCAATAGTTCTTTCGATTTCTTTATCAAGAGGTAAAAGTTCTCCATGTTGCAACCTTGGCATAAAACACAAAGATTTTCTTTTTGAAACAAGTGACACAGGCTCAAGTGAAATTCAATATCTCAGGATGTAAAATCGCGTCAGTCCGCGGCAACGGCGCCAAAAACTTGGTAGCTAAATATCGTATATCCAAAATATGGGTACAATAATTCCACAATGAAGGCGCAAGTATATACCAACAAAGGGATCGCTACAAGTAATAAAGGTGGTAAGTATTTACGAAGTATCGTATCCACAAGGACTGAACAACTGAGAATCAGAGAATTACACGAACTTCTTGCACAAGTCTCGGTTTGTGAAAAATATTGTATTGTTGGTGAAATGCTTAAAAATTAAAATGTAACTCTTAAATATTAAAAATGGGTATGGGTGTGATTTTCCTTGAGATTTACGTAGTAACAAGTGGTTAGTTGCTTTGTAGCACGAAATGTTTATAAAAGCCTGATCTCTCGAAATGAAGAATTTTATAAACCGGTCCTACAAAGTTTCCATAAAGTTTCCATTATTACCAACTCTCGATCTTGCCGATTTAATTAAGTTTGACTTAAAACGTCAAGTTCTACCTATATGGAGATTTATACCCAAATCTCTTTGTGATATAAATCTCGGCCGGCGTTTGAACCTTAATAAATCATACAAAACCCGCATCTCGACGTAGTTATCAAAGACTCTCTCAAATCTTTGTGCATCACTTAAGCAGTATTTCGAATCCGTCCCTCTTGAGGTCTAAGATCTAATATTAACACTTCAAAGTGATCGGCTTATCCGCGTTGAGTTTAAGTCCCGACTTAAGTGACCAATCTCGAGAGTTAGTAATGATGGTCACACCCAAGTGTTGCCTACTAGTCTCAAGTTTGTTCACACCCACACCCAAAGGGTGCTTAGCTCATAATTAAAGTGAGAAACATAATAAGATAAGAGAAAATTAAGTGCATGAAATTAAAGACGAATGCCCACAGTATCTCACTGTGGATAGAAATTACAAATACACGTGAATTAAAGCTACAAGACTCCAAGTTTTTAAGAAACTTTGGAGTACCTAAATGCATAGAATTAAAAGAGTGTTTCAGTTACAATGGATCATCCAAATGAAGAGACAAGAGCCTCTATTTATACTTCCAAAAGATACAATATCCAATGAATAATTCTTCCTCAATCTTGTGGATAATGCCCAAGGCATGCCTTACTCCAGATTTTCAGGGATTTCAACCTATGCTTCAGCTTAAAATATCATTGTTGTTGGCCATGTAATTGCCTTGCCCATCGTTGGAAAGAAGTGGACCGTCGATGCCCACAATGGGATGTTCGTGTGGTCACAGTGGGATAGTTTTCAGCAGAATTTGCAAAAATTAATCTTTAGCACATTTATAAACTCTTTATCACATTTTTGACCAAATGAAAGGGATAGGAGCAAAGTGGGGTAATTTTTAGAAAAAGGATAATAAATAACTCAAAAAAATGAGAGTTATCACACCCCCAAACTTAAGGTTTTGCTTGTCCTCACGTAAAATAAATGAAAGAAAAAGAATTTTTACGGAGGGAAAGATGAACGAAACTTACAAATAAGGTGCTTGGTTGTTTTCGTAGGATGAAAATCGTATATCTTCCTCTCTTGACTTCAATGTGTTAGGGTCATTTTATTGTTGAATTAAAGTTCAAGGGTCTAATTGTAATAGTTTAATTTGAGCCTTGTTAGTGAACGGGCCGTGGGCTTGTTAACCACGGGCCCACCATATATAAAGTGTATTAGCCTTAGAAAATAGGCTAGTTGTTTTTATTGCTTTCCTTTCCGTATTGTAAACTCTCTGAAAGCATTATATGGATGAACAGTTGAAATTGTATACTTAGTGTTCTTATATATTTTGATTTCATTGTTCGTTGCACGGATCTGAGACTCTCAATTGGTATCAGAGCAAACGGACAATATTGATTCAAAGTACTCACATTGAATTCTGGTAAGTTTTCTAGTTTTTCACGTCTGTGGTATTTCTTGAATATCAATTCTTTGATTATGGTAAAATTGATCAATTTTGTTTATTGGGTATTATTAGTATCATTGTTTTGAGTGATTCTGTAAATTTTCATAACCTAATTCGATCGTTTGAATGGTTTTTTAAGCAAATTGAAAGTCAAAAGTTTTGAGTGTGTTCTTCACTAAAAATCGAATTTTTACCATCAAAACTTGTTGTTTTGCTTCAAAACCCTAATCGATTTTCAATCGATTTGAAAAAGGCAGCCGCACTTTTTGGATACACAGTAGCACTTTCCGGAAGTTCTCTAATTCTTTCCGGATACATCCAATCTTTTCGGGTAAGTTCTCTAATTCCAACCTCTCCGGATATCTTTGTTCCGGAAACCAAAAGTTTCCGGTAAAATAGTTTGTCCGGACATCTCATCATTTCCGGTAACCTATTTTTTCCGAACAACTCGAAGTTTCCGATTAAAGTGATTCTCCCCGGACAACCCTTCATCTGGAAAGCTTATCATCCGGAATCCAATTCCACCCGGTAAGTATTTGTTCCGGAAACCCTCTTTATCCGGTAAGTATTGCATTTAATTTTTTCTTTTCGGCCACTTTTACTATCCGGTAAACTCTGTTATCCGGACACCTTAAGCTGTCCGGATTCTTTGCATTATCCGGAAACTTCTATTTGTCTTTAAACTATTTTCACTTAAATCTGATCCAGACACTTCCAGATCAGATATCTCATCCGGATTCCTATCCGGTAAGTTCAGTTTGGTGAAATCTTACATGTTCCTAGTTCAAATCAGTCGTAGAACCTGCGTTAGGGCTCCACACTTAGTGTCTTGCGTTAGGGTTACACTTTGAATCAATCAACTCGTCTAATGATCACTCTGTTGCAACCAAAGATGTCTTCTCACGACGCTCTTGCAATCGGTACCGACACCAAACCACCTTACCTCTATCAAGGCGAGTATAGCCAGTGGCGCGACAGGTTTAAACTCTTCATCGAGTCGAAGGACAACTTCGAGTACATTTGGAGAGCACTAGAAAATGGGCCAATTCCTTATCCGATAAAGACCGTTCCACCAGCTAAAGAAGGTGAGAAACCTGTCACCACGAAGAAGACTCTCACCGACATGACCGATGATGAAAGAGGCATGCTGGAAGGAGAAAAGTATGCAAAGAGGTATCTTGTTCAAGCTCTTTCCAACCCGATCTATACGGCAATCGACAACTACAAATATACGGCCAAAGGTATATGGGATCAAGTAAAAAGATGATGCGTGGAAGCAAAGTTGGTAATCAGCTACAGATCAACAGTTCTATTACCAAGTTTGATGCATTTAAGCAGCGTTCTTGTAACAACCCGGTTTCCATAGATACAAATAACATACATTTTATATTATAAAATCATCAAAAGATACATCGTATTTCACATTCGGTCCCATAGTCTTGCAAAACATAATAAGTAAATCAGTACAAACTTTTTCACAAATAAAATTACATGTTGACTAATAACAAAGTCATAAGTACAAAATACATCCATAACTTCATAACCAACATCTTCACAAAAGCTATCCATCAAGATAATGTCTCCAAATTTTCAACGCGAAGACAACTGCTGCAAGCTCCATATCATGTGTAGGATACTGTCTTTCATGATCTTTCAATTGACGAGAAGCATAAGCAATAACCTTTCCACGCTGCATAAGTACACACCCCATCCCCAGTTTGGAAACATCACTGTAAACGACAAAGTCTTCGGAACCTTCAGGTAATGCTAGTATTGGCGCGCTACAGAGTTTCTCTTTCAGTACCCGGAATGCTCCATCCTGTTCTGCTTTCCATTCAAATTTTAGGTTCTTTCGAGTCAGCTTAGTCAAAGGCGTCGCGATACGAGAGAAGTCTTTTATAAACTTTCGATAGTAGCCGGCTAAACCCAGAAAACTACGTACTTCGGTTGGCGTTCTCGGTGGTTCCCACTTTTCAATCGCTTCTATCTTCATCGGATCAACTTGAATGCCTTTCTCATAAACTACATACCCCAGAAACTGTACTTCCCGTAGCCAGAATTCACATTTAGAGAACTTAGCGTACAACTTTTCTTTCTTCAACAACTCCAACATCAAACGAAGATGTTGTGCGTGATCCTCTTTGGATCGAAAATAGATAAGTATATCATCGATAAATACAATAACACATTTATCGAGATACGGCATACATACCCGATTCATCAAATCCATAAAGGCAGCTGGAGCATTCGTCAGTCCAAACGGCATCACTAAGAATTCGTAATGACCATACCTTGTTCGAAAAGCAGTCTTCAGAACGTCTTCTTCATTAACTTTCAACTGATGATAGCCGGATCTTAGATCAATCTTGGAGAAATAACAAGCTCCAACTAACTGATCGAAGAGGTCATCAATTCTGGGTAGCGGATACTTGTTCTTGATCGTGCGCTTATTCAGTTCCCGGTAGTCGATACACATTCTCATCGAACCATCCTTCTTTTTCACAAACAAAACTGGTGCTCCCCACGGTGAAGAATTAGGTCTGATGAAGCCTTTATCGGATAGATCTTGCAGTTGTGCCATCATTTCTTTCATCTCTGGAGGCGCCAGACGATATGGTGCACGGGCTACAGGAGCGGCTCCAGGAATCATATCTATACCAAACTCTACTTGTCTAACGGGCGGAAGACTATTCAAGTCTTCAGGGAACACTTCAGGAAATTCACTAACAATCGGAATATCTTCCAACTTATTCTTTTCTGGCTTAATATCTATCACAAAAGCTAGGTAACTCGGGCAACCCTTGCTGACACATTTACGGGCTTTTATCATAGATATAAGGCTAGACTGATGATTCTTACGATCACCATAAATCACTACTGACCTCTTATCAGGTAAAACGACATTGATTATTTTCTTATCACAAACTCTGTTAGCTTGATTCTCAGCTAACCAATCCATCCCTACTACCACATCAAACTCGATCAGGGCTATAGGAAATAGTTGTATCGGTACTCCACACCCCTCTATATTTATCACACAACAATCAAAAACTTCTTTAACTGACACTTGGTTATCATTTACAGTGTCTACCAGTAAGGCATGTTCTAACATTTTAGGCTCTAAATGCATGTGAGCAGCAAATGAAGGAGACACAAAAGATCAGTTTGTACCGGAGTCAAACAACACTTTAGCACGTGTAGAGTTTATGAAAAATGTACCTGTAACCACATCCGGAGTTTCCTCCGCCTCTTTAGCTGTCATTTGAAATGTACGACCCCTTGTTCTCGGCGGTTCTATTCTTGAAACTACTGGTCTAGCAATTGCCGGTTTCCCTGATGTGCCCCCCTGTTGTATTCTACCTCGCGGATGTCAGGATCGATTCCAAACAAGAATAATTATACTTAGAAATCAGAATTAAAGAATCTTGCGGAATAGAACTTTAATTCAAACACACTCAATGAACAACTAATCAGAAAACACAATCTGTTTGTATTCAATACTTCAACTCACAAGTTTACAACCAAACCTCAATCTTGTTGAACAGGCTCAACAAGACGACTTCTACTTCTCTAGAAATAGGGTTCTAAACCTTGAGGTTAATTCTCTCTAAAACAAAAACGAATTCTGATAATTATTCTTTTTGAATAGCTATCTATCAACATCTATTTATACTAAATAATTACAAGATAACTATCAAAACAAAATTGATCTTCAGAATATTCTTTCATGCTTATCATCAATCATTCCATCTTTATCTCCAATATTCTCGCATTCCATAATTATGATCACAAGCAGTATTAACATCGTTATGCACAAGCAGTACTAACATTGTTCCAGCAGCATTAACTTTTACTTGCAGTACTAACTTTGCTCTGGCAGTAGTATTGTTGTTCTGGCAGTACTAACCATACTTGGCAAATCTTCAGTTCCCAACAATCTCCCCCTAACTTGACTTTTTAGGTTGAGAAGTCAAGTTCTTCAGATGATGCTTCCAAAACCTAATCATGAACACATAAATCAGGATTCAAACCCAGGCTTTGATTGATAATCCTTATCACCAAGTATCTTCCCATTTCAGAATCCTTGTTGCAAGCCAACTTAGCATGTAGCATTCCATTCAACCTTTTCTTGCTGTGCTTGTATGCAACATCCACCAAATAATACTCATGATGTGTATAGTCAAGTGTGATGACATACACTCCACATTTTTCAATGAGCATCCAGTTGGTAATGGCTTGAAAATTTCTTTCTATCATATACTGAACTGCTTCTGGTTTGAACATTAGGCACAAGTATTCAAGAACCAATTTGGTGATAGACATCCCTTTCTCATTCAGCATATTTCCATACAGCTTCATTCCAACCTTGTACATCTCCTCTACATCAGATCTAGAGCACATTCTGATAAGTCTTCCCCATGTAGAACAGACCTCAAACTTCCCATCTGCTCTTTTGACTCTAATGTACTCCTTTCTCTGATCTACCAAGGTATCCCAGAAGATGATCTCAGGAGGCATGGAAGATAATGGGTCAACTTTGATTGGATCAGTATCAACCATAGTGATATACATATCACATTGAGCATTACTTGGTTGACCTGATGGAGTTGCTACTTCTTCTTCTTCAGCAACCTTTGTATCATCTTTCTTTTCTGGAACATCCGCTTCTTTTTCTTCTTCTACCACTGGTTCTACCCTAGGTTTCTTGACAACTTTCCTCTTGGTAGCTATAGACTTGGTTCTTGATCTTTTCAGTGACATCAGCTTTTCACCCAGGGTTTCTTCTTGCTTTTTAGGAGTGTCATGTTTGGCTTTAATCAAAGCCTCTGCAACTTCAACTTCTTCCAAAGTAGGCTTTTTAGTTTCTGTTGCTTCCTATGTTTCTGCTGCTTCTTCCTTTGTAGATACTGCTTCTTGCATGGTTTCTGCTGCTTCTTTTGTTTCTACTGCTTCTTTTGTTTTTGCTGTTGGTTCAGTTTCTGCTTCTTTCTGAATTTCAGCAGCATTAACCTTTTCTGCTGTTGGTTCAGTTTCTGCTTCTTTCTGAATTTCAGCAGCATTAACCTTTTCTGCTGCATGATCAGTTTCTGCTTCTTTTGCAATTTCTTCAACACACTCATTCTCCCCCTTTTCCTGTGCACTCTCCATGTTGAATTCAGCTTCTGACTCCCCCTTTTTGGGAGCATCATTGGTGGGGCTTCTTCTTTTAAGAACATACTGAGCTTTCTTCTTCCTGTGCATCAACTTTGTAATCAGCTTCTTATGCTTCTCAAGCTGTGTTTGTTGATATAGGACCACTTTCTTGAGTCCATCTATCTCCTTTTGCTGACTTACAACATCTGTGTTGATATTGGCAATGGTTTCCATCAATTCCTCATATGTATATCTATCCTCACCTTGTTTAGGAGTTTTTACTTCCTTTAAAGGATCACTGGAAATTTTAGTAGGTGTCTTTTGCCTAGCAAAAGCACTGCCTACCCCCGTGGTTTCTTGGCACCTGGGACCTCTGAATGATTTCTCATTCTGAGTTGCCATGAGGAAGGTCTTAGTTATGTTACCACTGTCCTTCTCTGTGCTAGCAGAAGTAGTGGCAGCCTTGCTACTCACATGCTCAACCTTCTCCTTAGTGAGCACCTTCTTGGGGTTGGCTATCAGTGGGTTGGTCTAATGAGGGCCTTGACCCTGATGCCATACCTTCTTGTGTGTGGGACACACCCATCATTGTAGAGAACAATGGAGTGTCAACTCCTTCCGAGTCCCTGGAAGTTCTTCTCATATTTGAGAAGACCTTTCCTTTAGGGGGTTTAGGTACATATACCTCAGAAAATTGAGGCAAATCCGTAAATTCCTGAGTAATCACTGTTTGGACAAACCTTGGGTACATATAAAAACTCTTTTTGGATTCCAGGTTTGACACAAGATCATTGAAAATCATTTGTGAAAAATTAAACTTCCTGGCAGTGGCCAAGCAGACCAGGGCATAAGCAATGGTACTGCTAAACTCACTCCATCCAGTAGTTTTCTTTGAAATGCAATGCATTAAGGTATGAACAAAGAATCGCCATTGCGTAGAAAATTTAGACTTGAAAAACTTAAAGATTCCAATGGGACCTTCATACCCAATTCTCGTTAAAGTTGAGTATAGATCTTCATTAGGAATAGACGTCATACCTGAGGCATCATCCAATCGAAGAGTGATGCGAATAAGCTCCTCTGTAACAGTCAAGGGTTTGTCACACACCCTTGTTTTGATGATTTTCTGCCCATCTTCAGACACCACAGTGGCATTTTCCCAGAACTGCTTCTGATGCTCGGTGTAGATTGTCGGGGTCACCGTTAGGGCATAGGATATATGCGTGGACTTGAGGAAATCCACAATGTCGTGAAAACCTGCGGACTGTTTTGGCTTCTGGAGCATGGCAATCTCGTTGTGTTCGTCGATAAACTCCATTGTACCTGAGGATTCTTGACAGAAAACAGAGATTCTTGGGAGAGAATAGTTAGAAAGAGAGAGAGATGAATAGAATTCAAAGAGACGTTATGAACTTTGGCGGGCTGAAAGAGGTATTTATAGCAGTATTAGCCCTAATTTTTCTTTTAAAGCAGTATTAACGACACATGCAGTATTAAGTACGAAGCAGTATTAACTATGTACTGGCAGTAGTAACTATGCACTGGCAGTAGTAACTATGCACTGGCAGTAGTAACTATGCACTGGCAGTAGTAACTATGCACTGGCAGTAGTAACTATGCACTGGCAGTAGTAACTTTTCAGCACTTGTCAATCTGAGTCATACAGAAGATCCTGAGAAGAAGAGTTAGTAGTACCAAATATAGAAGGAAATACAGGTATAAAAACTGAAAATCATGACTTTATTCAAGGTTGATCATGCCCACACTTGTTACCAAGAAAGTGAATCTACCTACATCAAAAGCTTTTGTGAATAGATCAGCAAACTGGTCATTGGTATGAACTTTAGCAACTTGAATTAATTTCTTTTCATTACAATCTCGAATAAAGTGATACCTGATCTCTATGTGCTTTGTTTTTTAGTGTTTGACTGGATTGTTAACAATGCTAATAGCACTGTTGTTGTCAATGAAGATTGGAGTGTGAAGAAATGTTACCCCATAGTCCAACATCTGATTCTGTATCCATAGAACCTGAGAGCAGCAGCTTGCAGCAGCTATATACTGTTGTAGATAAGGACACTGTGGTTTGTTTCTTACACTGCCAAGATACTAGTCTTGCACCCAAAAACTGACATCCACCTGAAGTAGACTTCCTATCCATGTTAGCTCCACCCAAGTCACTATCTGAGTATGCAAGTAGATCAAAGGATGATTCATAAGGATACCAGAGACCTAATCTAGGTTGCCCTCTTAGGTATCTAAATATCCTCTTGACTGCATGAAGGTGTGATTGCTTTGGTGTAACTTGAAATCTGGCACATACACATACTGGAAACATAATATCTGGTCTAGAGGCTGTGAGATACATGAGTGATCCAATCATTGATCTGTAATGATGGACATCCACATCCTCCCCCTCAAGATCAGCATTGATCTGTTTGTGTGTCTCCATCGGTGTGCTTGCTGGCTTTGAGTCTGATAATCCAAACTTATCCAGGATGTCCTTCACATATTTGGATTGGCATATAAAAATCCCATCCTTCTTCTGTTTCACCTGAAGCCCAAGAAAGAAAGTAAGTTCACCCATGGAACTCATCTTGAAGCTCTTGTGCATTAACTCCTCAAAGTCTTTACACATGTGATCATTTGTGGATCCAAAGATAATGTCATCCACATAGATCTGAACAAGTAGGGTGTCCTTCTTTTTCCTTTTAATGAATAAGGTCTTATCAATGATTCCTCTTTCAAATTCATTTTCCAAGAGATAGGTAGACAGGGTGTCATGCCATGCTCTTGGGGCTTGATGTAGACCATAAAGTGCCTTCTTTAACTTGTACACTCTGTCAGGATACAATGGATTCTCAAATCCAGGGGGTTGACAGACATACACTTCTTCATCTATAGTCCCATATAGAAAAACACTTTTTACATCCATCTGGTAGACCCTGAACTTCATATATGAGGCATAGGCTAGAAACAACCTAATTGCCTCAATCCTTGCAACTGGAGCAAAGACTTCCTCATAGTCTATACCCTCTTCCTGAGTATACCCTTGTGCAACCAGCCTGGCTTTGTTCTTGATCACAATTCCTCTCTCATCCTTCTTATTTCTGAAAATCCACTTGGTGCCAATTGCCCTATGACCTTTTGGAAGGTCCACCAAGTTCCAAACATTCTGTAGCTTGAACTGTAGCAGCTCCTCTTGCATTGCTTCTATCCAACTTGGATCTTTCATAGCATCATAAGCCTTTTTGGGCTCAATTTAGGATAGAAAGCAAGTGAGTACAGTATTAACTGTATTTTGCTGATCTTGTAGCTCTTGAAGTCTGCTTTGATTCCTAGTCATCATGGGAGAAGCAATGTCTCCAATTACCAACTCAGGAGGATGATTTTTCTGAGTTCTTGATGGATGACCAGATTCCTCTTGTAAGTTCACATCCAGATTTGACTCATTTAAGTCTGGATTTTCTTCAGCTTCTTCAGTCACTTCAGACTCTCTGGAATTTGGACTTGAAGGCTGATTTTCCTCTATTCTTCTCTTTTCTTCATTCTGAATGGGTTCAGCTTCCTTTTCTTGTTCACAGAAGTCAACAGGATCAATGGTAGGGAGTGGAAATATCACAGACTGAATTCTGTGATCTGATGGTGGTGCATCCCTTTGTCCTGCATTTACATCACTACTGATACCCAAAGAATTAGTGAGTGAATCAATGTCAAATAGCCAATCAGGACCTGAACCAATAGGATTTGGTGTGTTCTCATTGCATTTGACATTGTCACTTTCTTCAATTATTCTAGAAGAGGTATTAAACACTCTGTAAGCCTTACTCTGAGATGAGTAACCAACAAGAAAACCATCATCTGCTTTGCTATCAAACTTACCTAAGTGAGATTTGGTATTGAGAATTGTACAAGGACACCCAAATGGTTTGAAAAATCCAATAAATGGTTTCTTTTTCTGAAAAAGCTCATAAGGTGTCTTGTTTTTAGGCTTTATTACTAAAACTCTGTTTTGGACATAACAAGCAGTATTAACTGCTTCTGCCCAAAAAGTAGTGGGTAATTTTGAATCAGCTAACAGAGATCTAGCAGCCTCAATCAGTGTCCTATTCCTTCTCTCAGCAACACCATTCTGTTGTGGAGTCCTAGGAGCACTGTATTGTCTCTCAATTCCTTTTTCCTCACAAAAGGTGTTTAGATCAAGGTTTTTAAATTCAGTCCCATTATCTGATCTAATGACTTTCACTTTTTGATTTGATTGGTTTTCAATTCTAAGAATAAAAGATTTGATCAGTCCACTTGTCTCATCTTTAGTTCTCAGAAAATATACCCAAGTAAATCTAGAGTAATCATCAATAATAACTAAACAGTATGACTTCTTGCCAATGCTCATGACATTTGTAGGGCCAAACAGATCCATATGCAACAACTGAAGAGGATTTGAGATAGTGTTTATCTCTTTGGACTTATGAGAAGTTTTGTGTTGTGTGCCTTTGAGACAAGCAACACAATGATCATCACATGAATAAACTTTTGATGGTAAACCCCTAACAAGATTATGTTTAACAAGTTTATTCATTGTTTTAAAATTCATGTGACACATCCTTCTGTGCCAAAGTGATGATTCATCCATTGAAGCTTTTGATACCAAACAGTTTAGGGATGAATCAGATGAAACACTTTCTAAATCTAAACAATACACATTATCCTTTCTAGGAGTTCTCAATAGTATCATGTTTTCATCAACTACTTTGAATCCAGGAGCAAGAATAATGCATTCAGAATCAGTAAATAATATACTATGTTTCTTGTCACAGACCTGTGATACACTTAACAGGTTGTATCTCAATTGCTCAACATAGTAAACATCCTCAAATGTCATCTTACCTTTTGATACATCACCTTTACCACTTATCTTACCTCCTGCAGGATTATTCCCAAAAGCAACATGTCCTCCATCAATTCTTTTGAAATTCTTGAGGCAGGCCATGTTACCTGTCATGTGCCTGGAGCAACCACTATCAACATGCCAGATGCTCTTCCCCTTGAGCTGTTGGTTGCCATGCATATAAGATAAATCAATTAGTTTTTATTGGGAACCCAAGCCAAAGTGGTCTTGGGTCTCCCTTGCTCATCAAAGTACTTACATTCAGTTTGAATAAGTTTTTCAACCGGAGGAACTTCAGTACTTGAGTACTTTGTCAAGATGATTGGTCTAGCAGCACAAACACTAGAAGCAGTATTATCTTTAGAAGAAGTACTAACAGTGTTAGCAGTACTAACACTGCTAGCAGCAGTATTGCTTCTAGAAGAAGTACTAACAGTGTTAGAAGCACTAACACTGCTAGCAGCAGTACTATCTGAGACAGCAGTACTAACACTAGTGCTTTTAGGAACCCACATTGTGACACATTCTTTTTCAGTCTTTTTCCTCATGTGGCTTTTGGATTTAGCTTGTTTCTTAGCCACATGGTTTCTTACAGGCTTCCTATAACCATTTGATTTTTGAAAAGTTCTTTGAAAATTTATCCTTTGGTTAATAGGATTGAAATAACAGTGTTTGGCAAGGTGATTCAATTTGCCACAGATAAAACAAGGTTTTGGTCTGTTAATCCTTTGCAGATCAACTCCTTGTTTTTGAGCCCACTGATTATTCCAGTTTCTTTGATTTCCCCTCTTTTTATCATGTTTTTGGGGTTCATTCTTTTGATAATTCTTGCAAGAACAATGTTCACAAGTATTGGAATTCACAACAGTGGTCTGTGTATAATGAACTCCCTTTCCTTTTTCAGATCTTTTCATCTCATTGTTCTTATCCCAGGGACTTCCACCTTCCTCATTAGTCTTGATGTAATTCTCTAAGGGGATCTCACCACTAACATTCTTGTTCCTTTTCTTAGACTCTTCTTTTTCAGTTTTATCCTCAACAACAACTTCATCTAATGGATTTACTTTAGTAGCTCCTTCAGGTAAGTCCTTCCTATCCTTAGTTTCTAACAGGTCTGACCTAGGAGGGATGTATGTGTTGTTGTAGGGTGGGGGTGTGGCATTGTACCCTAGGCCTGGTTTCATCTTACTGTGGATTTGAGCATTTATTATGGTGTCCATGACTTTAGAAGCACATGAAAACTTTTCAACATCAAGTTTTACTTTCTCAAGTTCTCCTTTTAATTTCTCACATTCCTCCCTAGACTCTTTCAGTTGGAACTCCAGACCATTCTTTTCCCACTTCCAGTAGTTTGTATCATATGAGTGTTGAAGTTCATTGGCTTGAAAAGCCTTAATTTGTTCTCCAAACCTCTCAACAATCACTACATAATCTCTTCTATCCTTTTCTAATCTCTTAAGGTCATCACACATTCCCTGGTTGTGATCTCTATACTTTTTCACAGTGTCTATACAAGCTTGAGAACAGAGATTAGATTTTACCTCAGTAGGAAGATCAGAGACTTCTGCCATGAGTGCATGATTCTGAATTGCCTCTTCTGCTTGATCACTCCAATCAAATCCCATTCCTTGTTGAGAAACAAGGGCTTGAACAGAGTTTCTGTTCTGGTTGAAGCTTCCAGTCTGAGCTTGTTGATGGTTGTTTTGAGATACTCCACCTCTGCATTCTCTGGCAAAATGTCCCATCTTATGACACTTGTAGCATTCCACCTTAGACTTGTCAAACCCAGCACCATCTTCTCTTCTTTGGGAAAAGTTGTTTCTCTCAGTCCTCTTTATAAACTTCTTCACCCTCATAGAAAGCATATCCATCTGCCACTTGATATCCATCTCCTCAAGATCATCAGCATTAATCTGTTCTAAGTCATCATTAATTAATGAGGAGTTAACATGACTAGAAAAGAAAGCTTCTAGTACAGAATCATTGGCCTTCTCCTGATTGACTCCACCAGCAGTACTAACTGATTCAGGGTTAGCAGTAGAATCAGTTGATGCTGATAGGAGTGCAGCATTATACACATATCCTGAGGGCTTCTTCTTGGCTTCAACCTCTGCTTCAAATACCCTAAGATCATTGTAAAGATCATCAAGCTCTTTATCTTCTAACTGGTCATTCTGTCTGAAAGACACGGTATACATTGTCCACTCCTCACCTAATGATCTTAGAAACTTCCTGTTTACATCATCAGCCTCCATACGAACTCCAACTGTAGCCAATTCTCCAATCAACTTATTAAATCTATCAAAAGTTTGAGTCATAGACTCATTCTTTGTAGAAGTAAAATTTTCATATTGTTGCTTAAGAATTGCCTTCTGGTTCCTCTTGGTGCTCTTGGTACCAGTGAATCTCTTTTCCAATGCATTCCATAAAATCTGAGCATCAGTGCAGTGATGAAATTGGTGCTGATACTCATTGGGAATAGCCAAAAGCAGAGTGCTTAAGGCTTTCATCTCTGTTTGTCTAACCTTTCTTTCTGCATCAGTCTTTGGAGGGGGTCTTTTGCCATCTGGTCCAACCTTTCCTTCAGTACATGGACCATTCTCTATAATATCCCAGATGGAATAATCAGTAAGCAAAATATACTGCTTGATTCTAATCTTCCACATGTCAAACTCATTAGGCCTGAGCATGGGAACCTTTGAAACAAGAGTACTGTTTGATTCAACTGAGTTGTCCATAATGATTGTAGATTTCTAAGAAACCAAGCTCTGATACCACTTGTCAGGATCGATTCCAAACAAGAATAATTATACTTAGAAATCAGAATTAAAGAATCTTGCGGAATAGAACTTTAATTCAAACACACTCAATGAACAACTAATCAGAAAACATAATCTGTTTGTATTCAATACTTCAACTCACAAGTTTACAACCAAACCTCAATCTTGTTGAACAGGCTCAACAAGACGACTTCTACTTCTCTAGAAATAGGGTTCTAAACCTTGAGGTTAATTCTCTCTAAAACAAAAACGAATTCTGATAATTATTCTTTTTGAATAGCTATCTATCAACATCTATTTATACTAAATAATTACAAGATAACTATCAAAACAAAATTGATCTTCAGAATATTCTTTCATGCTTATCATCAATCATTCCATCTTTATCTCCAACATTCTCGCATTCCATAATTATGATCACAAGCAGTATTAACATCGTTATGCACAAGCAGTACTAACATTGTTCCAGCAGCATTAACTTTTACTTGCAGTACTAACTTTGCTCTGGCAGTAGTATTGTTGTTCTGGCAGTACTAACCATACTTGGCAAATCTTCAGTTCCCAACAACGGACAATCTGACTGAAGGTGATCCGGAGAATTACACAAGAAACAAAACCGCGTTAATCGACAATCTTTAATAAAATTCCCGGTCTTCCCACACCTATAACAAACCCGCGATTCAATCTGACAGTTTCCTTGATGGATACGGTGGCACTTCGGACAAGGTCTTTCCATTGGTCGGAAAGGTGGACGATTATCGAACCTCTGAAACCTGGACTTCTTCAGATCATGTGGTGGCCCTTCCCATTTCCTTTTCCCCGTACTCTTATCACTGGCATCCCTTCTGTTGTCTCGTTCTACATTTTCAGCAGCGTCCACTACGGCTGTAAAGGTATCTGGCCTTGTTGCAGTCACTAATCTTCTGACTTATGAATTTAGCCCATAAATAAATCTATCCATCTTCAGTTTCTCCGTAGCAACGTAATATCCCGCAAAACGAGATTTTTCTAAGAAACGAGCAGTATAGTCTCTAACTGACAAATTCCCTTGTTGCAGGCTCATAAATTCTTCCTCCAATTGTCTGACGGCTGCTTGTGGACAGAATTGTTTTGTGAAAGCTAAAACGAATTCTTCCCAAGAAAAAGTAGAATATATGTCCGATCCTCCCGATTCAATATGAGCCTCCCACCAGTATAAAGCATCGCCCTTTAACATTGTAGTTCCATAAAGTACTCTATCCTCTTCAGCACATTTACTCGTCTTGAAGATAGCTTCTATTTCTTTCAGCCATCTCATCGCTTTTACTGGATCCGTGTCTCCTGAGTACGTAGGGGGCTTGCAACTAAGAAACATTTTGTAATCACACTTTTTCATTACCGGTAAGACAGCAGAGGTGATTGGCATTTCGACTTCAGGTTCCGGATCTGGTGTATCAGCTTCATTATGACGACTTCGTTCAAACATGGCTTGTATGCTAGCCTGTAGTCTTCCCATTTCAGCAGTCAGGTCATCTCGTGTAACAAACTCTGTACCTTGTGGTTGTGTTCTTCCCCCAGTTCGGCCCCCGATTCTACCTTCGATTCTGCCTCCACCACGATCTCCTCCTCTTCCCCCTATTCCAATTGGTGGGTTCTCTCCACCCGAATTCCTTCCTCCCCTTCGATTCTTTTGTCTAGTGCCACTTGCCATTCTGTAGATTCAAACAAGGTTAATATACACATAAGCACATACCCCATATAACAAGGCATTACAGTTCAAACATGTACCTGTAAGATCACAATTACACTGGCCAGGTGTAATCTGAAATTACCTTACATGATGTTCCTTCTACCTTTTTATATTTAACATCCCAAGGTTTTATAATAATATGGACATCCTACTTCACATGCAGTTTAAGTCTAGGTACAGATACAAATACCTAAATCCCTTAAACTAGGGCTCTGATACCATCTGTAACAACCCGGTTTCCATAGATACAAATAACATACATTTTATATTATAAAATCATCAAAAGATACATCGTATTTCACATTCGGTCCCATAGTCTTGCAAAACATAATAAGTAAATCAGTACAAACTTTTTCACAAATAAAATTACATGTTGACTAATAACAAAGTCATAAGTACAAAATACATCCATAACTTCATAACCAACATCTTCACAAAAGCTATCCATCAAGAGTCCTATTTACTTGCTCTTACCCGATCCACCACCTGGAATACGTATTTTTAAAACAGAAATGAGGGTTAGACCTAATGGTCTAGTGAGAAAATCTCTGTCAGTTTAGTAAACCTTTGTATCATAACCATTTATATAAAACTTTCCATATATATCCATATACTACACGTATATCAATACCATTCAAGAATCGTACATCTCGCCCCACCTTATTCCTCCACAATTGGCCATATTAATTGGAAGCAAGCCAACTAATAAATAATCAACGTTACCGGTCCGCACACCGGAACCCGGCTACTCACCGGTCTGCACACCGGAACCCGGGTACCCATCGGTCCGCACACCGGAACCCGACTAATGTACACTTGTGTAGTGCAATGCTTACATAAATATAATATCTCATTATATTATATTTAAGAACATGATCACACTATTAACACATTCTCAATCATATCTCAATATATGATATAACCACGTCATTACACATATTCATCTAATATACATATATAAACACATATATATATATATATATATATATATTCCACACATATACGTATTCCAGTTAAAAATATTTTGAAGTAAAACTCACCTGATTTCGTAATACAATCTTTCCAAGCTTTTCTCAAGCAAATCCTATCTTTCACCCGATTTCACGAAATCTGAAATTAAATAAATACAAGTATCTCTTTAAAATAAAATAATAAAACCTTGGCTCCTAAGACAACCAACCTGCTCCCATCCCTATCGCAATCAACACACTCTCGCAACTCACACACTCTCGCAACTCACTTTCTCTCTCGCAACTCTCTCTCTTTCTCTCGCAGCTAACTGCTGCGAGACCATCTCTCTCTCGCAACTCCCTCTCTCTCGCAGCCTTCTCTCTCTCGCAACCTTCTCTCTCTCACAGCCTTCTCTCTCTCGCAACCTTCTCTCTCTCGCAACTCTCTCTCTCGCAACCCTCTCTCTCTCTCTCACAACTCACTACTGCGAGACCACTTCCTATCGCAACTCAAGCTTGCGAGACTTATGAATGTATCATCTTTAAACCCGTATTTTTTGCAGATTTAAAGCCTGAATCTTTCTGATATTTTGCAGAAATGTTTACTACCACAAACAACAACTATACATAAACCCAAAATACCCATATCTTATCAAAAACACCAAAACCCATAACTAAACTCATATAAACTTACGAACATAAAAGATAAGGATTAGTATGGAATTGATACCTTGATCTCTCCAGTTGTTTTAGCAAAACCCAGCAGGAATTCTAAGTTTTCTTCTTCTTCCTTAAATTTCTCTCTTTTCTCTTCTCTCTCTCTGGCCGAAAATACCACACACACACACAACTTAGATATTTTCTAAGGATATCTAAGAGGAGGACACCTCCTCCTTTTACAAAGAAAGAGGCGGTGGATGAGAATGAGATATTCTCATCTACCAAACAAACCCTAAACTTATCCTAAATGGCAAAACACACCCTTATGCTTCTGTTTAATATTAAAACTTACTCTTTAACTTCTAACTCCTCAAATACTATAATAAAGACTTATAAAATTTTCAAATTTAAATTAAATAAAATACATGGTTATTACAACATCTCCCCCTTAAAAGAATTTCGTCCCAGAATTCAGTCAAGCGAACAGATGAGGGTATTTGGCTCTTATATCCGACTCTGATTCCCATGTAGCATCCTGACCTCTGTGGTGTTTCCACTGAACTTTCACTTGTTTGATCTCCTTCCCACTACGTAAGATTTTAACTTTACTGTCTAAAATGGCTTTCGGTTCTTCCACATAATTCATCTTTTCATCCACTTGTATATCTGGTAGAGAGACGGCCTGATCTGGTGCAACCAAACACTTTCGAAGATTCGATACATGAAACGCGTTATGAATCCTGCTCAGCTCTGGCGGGAGATCTAATCGGTAGCCTACTTCACCGATCCTTTCTGTAATTGCAAACGGTCCAATATACCTCGGGCTAAGTTTACCTTGCTTCCCAAATCGAATGAATCCTTTCCAAGGTGAGACTTTCAACATTACAAAATCTCCAACTTGAAACTCTAACGGTTTTCGGCGTCGATCGGCATAACTTTTATGTCTGTCTTGAGCCACTTTTAATCTTTCCCGAATCTGAGTAACCTTATCCGCCGTTATCTGAACTATATATGGCCCCGCTAACTGTTTCTCTCCCACTTCATTCCAACACAGAGGCGTTCGACATTTTCTACCATACAGTACTTCAAACGGTGCCGCTTGAATGCTGGAATGATAACTGTTGTTGTAGGAAAATTCGATCAACGGTAAATGCTTATCCCACGATCCCCCAAAATCCACAATGCAGTCCCGGAGCATATATTCTAAGGTCTGAATCGTTCGTTCACTCTGACCGTCCGTTTGCGGATGATATGCTGTACTTAACTTTATCTGCGTCCCCATTTATTTTTGAAAACTTCTCCAGAACCTTGAAGTAAAACGACTATCCCGATCAGAAATAATCGAGATTGGAACTCCATGTCGAGTTACTATTTCATCAATGTATAACTTGGCTAAGCGTTCCATCGAATCAGTTTCCTTTATCGGCAAGAAGTGAGCAGACTTCGTCAATCTATCAACAATCACCCAAATAGAATCAAATCCCTTCGGAGTCCTTGGTAATTTTGTGATGAAATCTGTAGTAATCTGATCCCATTTCCACATCGGTATTTCCAATCGTTGTAACTGACCAAACGGCCTTTGATGTTCAATCTTTACTTTCTTGCACGTAGTACAATCTTCCACATGCTTAGCAACACTTCTCTTTATTCCCAGCCACCAATAAAATTGTTTCAGATTTCTATACATCTTATTCGTACCGGGATGAATAGAGAAACAAGATTGATGAGCTTCTTGTAGTACACGATCACGTAATCCACCCAAACGAGGCACCCAGATTCTGTTTCTCAAACACAACAACCCACGATCATCTTTTACTAGCAATGCTGATAACCCCACTAACCGTTCTGATTTCAAGTGTTCTTCAGGCTTCTATTTGACATTTCAACAATTTGTCAAAGATGTTAGGTAGGAGTTCCGCTCGTAGTGAAATAGCTTTTATTGTTCCACTTCTTTCTTGACGACTCAGTGCATCAGCTACCACGTTCGCCTTTCCCGGATGATAAAGGATTTCACAGTCGTAATCATTCACCAATTCCAGCCATCTTCTTTGCCTCATATTCAATTCCTTCTGATCGAAAAGATGTTGGAGACTCTTATGATCGGTAAATATTTGGCACTTAGAACCGTAAAGATAATGTCTCCAAATTTTCAACGCGAAGACAACTGCTACAAGCTCCATATCATGTGTAGGATACTGTCTTTCATGATCTTTCAATTGACGAGAAGCATAAGCAATAACCTTTCCACGCTGCATAAGTACACACCCCAACCCCAGTTTGGAAACATCACTGTAAACGACAAAGTCTTCGGAAGCTTCAGGTAATGCTAGTATTGGCGCGCTACAGAGTTTCTCTTTCAGTACCCGGAATGCTCCATCCTGTTCTGCTTTCCATTCAAATTTTAGGTTCTTTCGAGTCAGCTTAGTCAAAGGCGTCGCGATACGAGAGAAGTCTTTTATAAACTTTCGATAGTAGCCGGCTAAACCCAGAAAACTACGTACTTCGGTTGGCGTTCTCGGTGGTTCCCACTTTTCAATCGCTTCTATCTTCATCGGATCAACTTGAATGCCTTTCTCAGAAACTACATGCCCCAGAAACTGTACTTCCCGTAGCCAGAATTCACATTTAGAGAACTTAGCGTACAACTTTTCTTTCTTCAACAACTCCAGCATCAAACGAAGATGTTGTGCGTGATCCTCTTTGGATCGGGAATAGATAAGTATATCATCGATAAATACAATAACACATTTATCGAGATACGGCTTACATACCCGATTCATCAAATCCATAAAGGCAGCTGGAGCGTTCGTCAGTCCAAACAGCATCACTAAGAATTCGTAATGACCATACCTTGTTCGAAAAGCAGTCTTCAGAACGTCTTCTTCTTTAACTTTCAACTGATGATAACCGGATCTTAGATCAATCTTGGAGAAATAACAAGCTCCAACTAACTGATCGAAGAGGTCATCAATTCTGGGTAGCGGATACTTGTTCTTGATCGTGCGCTTATTCAGTTCCCGGTAGTCGATACACATTCTCATCGAACCATCCTTCTTTTTTCACAAACAAAACTGGTGCTCCCCACGGTGAAGAACTAGGTCTGATGAAGCCTTTATCGGATAGATCTTGCAGTTGTGCCATCATTTCTTTCATCTCTGGAGGCGCCAGACGATATGGTGCACGGGCTACAGGAGCGGCTCCAGGAATCATATCTATACCAAACTCTACTTGTCTAACGGGCGGAAGACTATTAAAGTCTTCAGGGAACACTTCAGGAAATTCACTAACAATCGGAATATCTTCCAACTTATTCTTTTCTGGCTTAATATCTATCACAAAAGCTAGGTAGCTCGGGCAACCCTGGCTGACACATTTACGGGCTTTTATCATAGATATAAGGCTAGACTGATGATTCTTACGATCACCATAAATCACTACTGACCTCTTATCAGGTAAAACGACATTGATTATTTTCTTATCACAAACTATGTTAGCCTGATTCTCAGCTAACCAATCCATCCCTACTATCACATCAAACTCGATCAGGGCTATAGGAAATAGTTGTATCGGTACTCCACACCCCTCTATATTTATCACACAGCAATCAAAAACTTCTTTAACTGACACTTGGTTATCATTTGCAGTGTCTACCAGTAAGGCATGTTCTAACATTTTAGTCTCTAAATGCATGTGAGCAGCAAATGAAGGAGACACAAAAGATCGGTTTGCACCGGAGTCAAACAACACTTTAGCACGTGTAGAGTTTATGAAAAATGTACCTGTAACCACATCCGGAGTTTCCTCCGCCTCTTTAGCTGTCATTTGAAATGTACGACCCCTTGTTCTCGGCGGTTCTATTCTTGGAACTACTGGTCTAGCAATTGCCGGTTTCCCTGATGTGCCCCCTATTGTATTCTACCTCGCGGACAATCTGACTGAAGGTGATCCGGAGAATTACACAAGAAACAAAACCGCGTTAATCGACAATCTTTAATAACATGCCCGGTCTTCCCACACCTATAACAAACCCGCGATTCAATCTGACAGTTTCCTTGATGGATACGGTGGCACTTCGGACAAGGTCTTTCCATTGGTCGGAAAGGTGGACGATTATCGAACCTCTGAAACCTGGACTTCTTCAGATCATGTGGTGGCCCTTCCCATTTCCTTTTCCCCGTACTCTTATCACCGGCATCCCTTCTGTTGTCTCGTTCTACATTTTCAGCAGCGTCCACTGCGGCTGTAAAGGTATCTGGCCTTGTTGCAGTCACTAATCTTCTGACTTCTGAATTTAGCCCATAGATAAATCTATCCATCTTCAGTTTCTCCGTAGCAACGTAATATCCCGCAAAACGAGATTTTTCTAAGAAACGAGCAGTATAGTCTCTAACTGACAAATTCCCTTGTTGAAGGCTCATAAATTCTTCCTCCAATTGTCTGACGGCTGCTTGTGGACAGAATTGTTTTGTGAAAGCTAAAACGAATTCTTCCCAAGAAAAAGTAGAATATATGTCCGATCCTCCCGATTCAATATGAGCCTCCCACCAGTATAAAGCATCGCCCTTTAACATTGCAGTTTCATAAAGTACTCTATCCTCTTCAGCACATTTACTCGTCTTGAATATAGCTTCTATTTCTTTCAGCCATCTCATCGCTTTTACTGGATCCGTGTCTCCTGAGTACGTAGGGGGCTTGCAACTAAGAAACATTTTGTAATCACACTTTTTCATTATCGGTAAGACAGCAGGGGTGATTGGCATTTCGACTTCAGGTTCCGGATCTGGTGTATCAGCTTCATTACGACGACTTCGTTCAAACATGGCTTGTATGCTAGCCTGTAGTCTTCCCATTTCAGCAGTCAGGTCATCCCGTGTAACAAACTCTGTACCTTGTGGTTGTGTTCTTCCCCCAGTTCAGCCCCCGATTCTACCTCCGATTCTGCCTCCACCACGATCTCCTCCTCTTCCCCCTATTCCTATTGGTGGGTTCTCTCCACCCGAATTCCTTCCTCCCCTTCGATTCTTTTGTCTAGTGCCACTTGCCATTCTGTAGATTCAAACAAGGTTAATATACACATAAGCACATACCCCATATAATAAGGCATTACAGCTCAAACATGTACCTGTAAGATCACAATTACACTGGCCAGGTGTAATCTGAAATTACCTTACATGATGTTCCTTCTACCTTTTTATATTTAACATCCCAAGGTTTTATAATAATATGGACATCCTACTTTACATGCAGTTTAAGTCTAGGTACAGATACAAATACCTAAATCCCTTAAACTAGGGCTCTGATACCATCTGTAACAACCCGGTTTCCATAGATACAAATAACATACATTTTATATTATAAAATCATCAAAAGATACATCGTATTTCACATTCGGTCCCATAGTCTTGCAAAACATAATAAGTAAATCAGTACAAACTTTTTCACAAATAAAATTACATGTTGACTAATAACAAAGTCATAAGTACAAAATACATCCATAACTTCATAACCAACATCTTCACAAAAGCTATCCATCAAGAGTCCTATTTACTTGCTCTTACCCGATCCACCACCTGGAATACGTATTTTTAAAACAGAAATGAGGGTTAGACCTAATGGTCTAGTGAGAAAATCTCTGTCAGTTTAGTAAACCTTTGTATCATAACCATTTATATAAAACTTTCCATATATATCCATATACTACACGTATATCAATATCATTCAAGAATCGTACATCCCGTCCCACCTTATTCCTCCACAATTGGCCATATTAATTGGTAGCAAGCCAACTAATAAATAATCAACGTTACCGGTCCGCACACCGGAACCCGGCTACCCATCGGTCCGCACACCGGAACCCGACTACTCACCGGTCCGCACACCGGAACCCGGCTACCCATCGGTCCGCACACCGGAACCCGACTAATGTACACTTGTGTAGTGCAATGCTTACATAAATAGAATATCTCATTATATTATATTTAAGAACATGATCACACTATTAACACATTCTCAATCATATCTCAATATATGATATAACCACGTCATTACACATATTCATCTCATATACATATATAAACACATATTTATATTCCACACATATACGTATTCCAGTTAAAAATATTTTGAAGTAAAACTCACCTGATTTCGTAATACAATCTTTCCAAGCTTTTCTCAAGCAAATCCTATCTTTCACCCGATTTCACGAAATCTGAAATTAAATAAATACAAGTATCTCTTTAAAATAAAATAATAAAACCTTGGCTCCTAAGACAACCAACCTGCTCCCATCCCTATCGCAGTCAACAAACTCTCGCAACTCACACACTCTCGCAACTCACTTTCTCTCTCGCAACTCTCTCTCTTTCTCTCGCAACTCACTCTCTCTCGCAGCTAACTGCTGCGAGACCATCTCTCTCTCTCGCAGCCTTCTCTCTCTCGCAGCCTTCTCTCTCTCGCAACCTTCTCTCTCTCGCAGCCTTCTCTCTCTCGCAACCTTCTCTCTCTCGCAACTCTCTCTCTCGCAACTCACTGCTGTGAGACCACTTCCTATCGCAACTCAAGCTTGCGATCCAAACTTCCCATCGCAACTCAAGCTTGCGAGACTTATGAATGTATCATCTTTAAACCCAGATTTTTTTGCAGATTTAAAGCCTGAATCTTTCTGATATTTTGCAGAAATGTTTACTACCACAAACAACAACTATACATAAACCCAAAATACCCATATCTTATCAAAAACACCAAAACCCATAACTAAACTCATATAAACTTAAGAACATAAAAGATAAGGATTAGTATGGAATTGATACCTTGATCTCTCCAGTTGTTTTAGCAAAACCCAGCAGGAATTCTAAGTTTTCTTCTTCTTCTTCCTTAAATCTCTCTCTTTTCTCTTCTCTCTCTCTGGCCGAAAATACCACACACACACACACACAACTTAGATATTTTCTAAGGATATCTAAGAGGAGGACACCTCCTCCTTTTACAAAGAAAGAGGCGGTGGATGAGAATGAGATATTCTCATCTACCAAACAAACCCTAAACTTATCCTAAATGGCAAAACACACCCTTATGCTTCTGTTTAATATTAAAACTTACTCTTTAACTTCTAACTCCTCAAATACTATAATAAAGACTTATAAAATTTTCAAATTTAAATTAAATAAAATACCTGGTTATTACAGTTCTGGTGAATCACTCTCTCAAGCTTAAGAACGGTTCTGTCTTCTTCTTAATGAGCTCCACAAGAATAAGATTTCTTGTTCCAACACTGAGAATGCCTTGAAATTTGTTAACAACCTTCTACCCGAGTGGAAAGTGTATGCTTCACACGTCAAGCATAACCATTTGATGGAGTCAGTCAGCATCCACGAGCTGTATGAGATGCTTCTTCAAGACGAAGATGAAGTAAATGAAATTCTGAATGAGAAGAAGACCGTATCCAAGCCATCTGCTGATCCTATAGCCCTCATATCATCCAAAAAAGGGAAATCATCGATTCGTCACACCAAACGACATAAAAAACAAAGCTCTTCCGAGTCAGAATCGGAAGAGAAAGAAGATAGTGACTCTAATGGCGAAGTATCTGCCTTCAAGAAAGCTATAGCTCTACTTACTAAATCTTTCCAACAACATCAGTTTTATAAGAAGTCATCGTCCAATAATCAGCACTACTCCACCGCCTCCAACAAGCGCCATGATTATAAGGACAAGTACGAAGGAAAGAAGAAAGTTGAGGATCAAGATACATCTGAGAAGAAAGAGAAGAAGGAGAAAGATGATAGAAAGAAGAAAGATGAACCAGTGACCTGTTACAACTGTGGAAAGCCTGGTCACTTCGCTAAAGATTGTAAGAGGCCTGTAGTAAAAAACTCTCATTATTACGAGGCTAAGCTCGCATTGACAAAGCAGAAGGAAGATGGAGAAGCACTGTTTGTGGAAGACGACTATTGGTTAGGTCGTTCAGATGATGAAAGTGATACTTATGGTGCAAATGCTTTCATAGGATATCACTCTCCAGCTGATGATGAGAAGACAAGTCAGGTATGTGAATCTACTCAACAAGACTTCATGAACCAAATCCAATCACTTGTTGAACAGGCAGATTCCTTTAAGGCCACTTCAAAAGAACAATAGCTTGAGATTAGTTCTCTAATCGAAAAGCTTGATGTTCAAAAGAGAATAACTGAGAAATATAAGTCTGAAAATGCTAATTTAAAAGACAAATGCAAAAATCTTTCAATAGCACCTAAAGACTTAAGGGCCAAATTATCTGAACTTCAGTCTTAGTTTGATCAGTGTATGAATGAGAAAGCAGAAGTTATTTATCAATGTTCCGCTTTTCAAATTCAACACAAGGAGTTTGTGGCTAAAATTCTTGATCTTGAAACCAAACTCCATAAACAAGGTCAAACTGATCAGACTATTCATGTGAACAAATCGAAGGAGTTCACATACTTTAATAAAGAATGGGGTATTGGATACGATAACCCACATTACTTGAAAAATGGTATAGCCAAAAGACCCATTTTGTATGATTTTGCTTGTTTTGGAATAGACAAAATATTTCCGGATTATGCGATAGAATGGACTGGTCCTCTTGAACCTGAAAAGGAAGAGGAAACTGAGGAATACAAGCGCGCACGCACATCCCACATGCAACTTCCGTTTTGTTATGAACCTTTGAACTATTCATATCAAAAGAACAAAAAGTATCTCTCAAATGACTACTTCGACTCCTACAAGGTTGCTACGCCCAAGGATTCCTCCAAAAAGGATGAGGTCCAAGCAACTGCAACCAAGACAGAGACGGACGAGTTTAAACTCTATGTTCCCCCTCTCATCATGGAAGCAAAGATTGTCGATTTGGAGGAGTCACTTGAGAAAGAAAGGTCGATGTTTCAAATGGAAAAGCAAGCTTTAATTGAAAAACTTGAGAATTTACAACCGGTCAAAACCGAAGTGGTGTCTGATAAAGGACAGGAAATTCTTCGGGGTGAAATCACGAAACTCACATCAAAGCTGGCTGCCTTGGCAACAGATGCAATGAATGAGTATACGAAAAATGGTCACCTCCAAGAGCAGATTGACCAACTCAAATCTGAGAAGCAGATTTCACCTGAGTCTTCCTCAAATTCATCTGAGACGTCTTCGTCTAAAGCTTTTATTGGTAAAATTTCTACTACACAAAACGGTAACGATTCTCAAGATGAGTGTGTTATAAGGAATTTAAAATCTGATTTTTCAAACGCTTCCGCACCGAATTCCCAAAAGCACACAAGCACCAAGTGTTCCTCGCCTTCCTTGACCGATCCAAGTCCTGAAATTCTAGAAGTCGATTTTTCAGAATTTATGAACTCCGAAGAAAATTCTGAAGGAGAGTTTGAGTCGATCCCCTTAGACAAACCTCTCCCGAGCCATACTGATTTCTTGTCACCAGTGGTCAAATCGAACGGTCGATTTTCAAGAGGGTGATTGTTCTAACACAAAGGCTCTAGCTGTGACTAATATTTCAAAATCTAAACCTGTTTCTCTAAAAGAATCACAGCCGAAGCAAAAGACCGAGCGATTGCCCATCAAAAATCATGTTCCTTCAAAAGTCACTGACCATACTGTCCCTGTTGTTACAGATAAAAGTGGTCGCGCAAAACAAGAAAAACCAAAGTGGCTAAACAAGAACCTGTCAAGGATGCAGCATCAAAGTCTTTCCCTACTGCTTTTAATTCTAGAATAAACAAATACATTTGTGTGTGGAATCATTGGAATCGTTTTGAAGTTTTTTTCCGATTAAACTTAATTCTGTTCATCAATTGATTCAATTATCGTGTGATTGTGTATGTTGTTCTAGGTGTGGTTGGAATGATTTTGATGAAATTAACATTAATGATTAGTTTGGGTCATATCACATATATAATCATAAACCCAAAAGAAAACCCCGTAAAAACAAAAAGAAACAACATAAGCAACTGGTTCCCAATCTGAGGTTAAACCACATCGAGAGACTAAACCCATTCCTAAACGGGTTGCTCCTACTGAGGTTAAACCGGCACCCAAGAGGCAACCTGCTACAAAACCTGTTCCTCCAAAAGGTGTACATTCTACACCTAAGAGGCAATCTGTGCCAAAACCAGTTTTCGCAAACGGTGTACAACCTACACCAAAAGGGAAAGCTGTGTCAAAGCAAGTTCCTCCACGAGGTGCTAAACCTAACCCTCCAGGACCCATGCAAATATGGGTACCTAAAATTCGTTAAACTCGTTTTCTTGTAGAAAATCATTACATAACCCTAGTGTTGATATCGCGTGTTGCGCGATGACCGAATAAATGTTAAGTAAAATATAAAAGTTATTTTCATTGACTATTTTTATAAACATCTCTCTCTGTCTACACACACACACACACACACATATATATATATATATATATATATATATGTATATAGTGTTTGGTTCATGTGAGACCCACTTGTTTTCGTCAGACTCGTGAAACCACAAACAACACTGAAACTTCACATCAAAACATTGTGAACGTTAAAAACTGAACCTGTTTTGTAAAGGTTCAATGTTATTCAGGTTGTCTCAATGATCTTATGAAAACACATGGACTCGCATAATCCCAGATCTATATATTTCTATAAATGTGGTGTTGAAGAGATAATGTAGTATCTTTTAATATTTAGAATCATTTATCTTTTTTCCCAATTTTTTTTAATGTTGAATATATTAAAGACTTCTCTATGTTCATATGTAAATTATATTTTGATTAAAAGTGAGGGGCTTATTAGTAAGTTTACATATCTATTGCAATATATGTTAATTAATCATTTTTAAATATAGAATACATGTGCAAGTCCATATATAATACTTTATTTTAATTAAATGTTGGTTTTGAGCCTATTCAACTAATAGACTTATGAAATATGTTGGATGTATGATGAAAATTATAAATAACAAACATAGTTTATATATTTGTATATAACATTTATTGACGTTGTTTAAAATAAGTTGATACAAAAAATACCATAAAATTAGAAAATAAGAAAATAACGTCTAATATAGTGAAAGATTTAGAACAAACAAAACTCTAAGACCACAATAGCTAAAAAAAAATTATAAATATATAATTTAGAATAAATAAAGTTATAGAAACAATTGATAAATTAATATATCAATATATATTTAATAAAACTGTATTATCAAATATTTATATTTATATCATTATTATTATTAAAATATGTAGTTTAATTAAAATTTATATTTAAAAACCAAATATTATAATTCTTTTAAATTGTAATCGTCTTTAAAATATACAATAATACATGATTAAATATAATACAAAAAGTGGTTTTTTATCATAACTATTTTTTTTATAAAAACAAAGACGTATAAGTTTTAAAATCTAATATATAAAAAAGAAATCAAGGGTTTACGAGTTTTTTGCAAAAATAGGGTTGTTTTGAAAACCCTTTGTAGAAATAGGGTTGTTTCAAAATCCTTGGTAGAAATAGGGTTGTTTCAAAATCTGATTTTATATATTTTAAACCCTATATATTTACAGATTTAACCCTCTCACTTACATTTTTTTGTCTCTATTATTTTAAAAAAATTACTTTTAACCCTTATTGTATACTATATATGAATTCATTTATTTAAAATATATAATTAAAATTTATATATTATTTTTAGCAAATTATATTATTAAATATATCTCATTAATACCTTTAAAATAATACCAATATTTAATATATTACAATTTTACACAAACACAATACGAACTCAACGGTAAATTAGAATACGAATTAATACCAATATTTAATATATTACAATTTTACACATTACAATACGAATTAAACACTAAATTAAAAATTACAATACGAATTAAACACTAATTAAATTAAAACATCAATTATAGAGATAATAAAGTTCACATCTCATTGAATCTTGGTTGAGAATTTGGACAATTTCTCCTATTATGCCCAGGTTGGTGGCATAGTCCACATTTGCGAGGTTCGTCAGGATGACGAATGTCCATCTCATTACGAAATCGGTTTGCACGCCTCCGACCTCGATGCACAGAAAGTTTCGAGTAATCTGCTTCAATTTTCCAATCCGACTCCAACCAATAATCAACGTGAGAAAGTGGCATAAAATCATAACGATATTGTTCTCTATACGTCATAGTAGTGTACACAATACTCACAGTGGAAAGAGGGTCATCCCCTCTATGTCGACAAACTGCAAGAGCATGTGAACATGTAAATCTTTCCATTTGCCACTTACCACATGTGCATGTATGTTGAAAATAGTGGACAGTATGTGTATTTCCTCCCGAATCATTTATCCGTAACTTTGTGACAATTTTGTAGACGCCGTCATTATAGTCAAACTCGGTCAAGTTATGGCTTTGTGCATGGGTTTCTCGTTTAACAAAGAGACGCCACATGCGTGATGGTAGAGGTATATTGCAGTTCATTGCAATATCACTATGCGTGATGGTAGAGGTGTAATATATTAAATATTGGTATTATTTTAAAGGTATTAATGAGATATATTTAATAATATAATTTGCTAAAAATAATATATAAATTTTAATTATATATTTTAAATAAATGAATTCATATATAGTATACAATAAGGGTTAAAAGTAATTTTTTTTAAATAATAGAGACAAAAAAATAATATGCAAGTGAGAGGGTTAAATATGTAAATATATAGGGTTTAAAATGAAAATATATAAAATCAGATTTTGAAACAACCCTATTTCTTCCAAGGATTTTGAAACAACCCTATTTCTACAAAGGGTTTTCAAAACAACCCTATTTTTGCTAAAAACTCAAGGGTTTACCTCATTTTCATTTAGTGGCAGAGTTATTTCTTCCAATATTTTTTTCTTTTTCAACAATAATTTTTTGTATTTAAAACTTTTTTTTACAATATGGGTCAAATTTTGGATTGATGCATGCGACAACTGAACATGATTACATAACACCATCAGTTTTTTCACTTACTTGTGTGGGGGTGATTCACTAACTTCATTTCCTAAATTGATAGTTTTCAATAACATTGTTGATGATGAAACTCTTAAGATGTGTGAAGCAAAAAGTAAATTGATAAATGAAAATTAGTAGAGTATTAAACATGATTCAATAATTGAAGGTCAAGAAACAAACTTTGGATAATATTAGTCGATTTACATTCTCATAAAACTTAGATTTCTCAAATGAAACACTAAGAATATCTATTTACTTATATATCAAACAATAATTGAATATAAATATGTAGATTTACGACCCCTTTGCGAGAAACAACGTAGTACTTGAATAAACAATACACAAATATTCTTTTAGCGTTATCACGTTGTGGGCTATGCTCCTGAGAAAAAAAGTAGAGAAATGAGAACTAAGGAAAATAATACATAGTGAAATTATAAAATAGACAAAGTCAAGAATAGATTGAAATTAAGGAGTAATTGGATGAAATCATTACATATACTAATGTATATGTGTACCATGGTGGTGAAACTTTAATACTCCTCCGCATATTTAATGATCTTTAGAGCTTGTTTATGCTTGTGTCACATACTACAAATAAACACAAAATCAAAAATAGAAATGAGAACTATGGTAATAACACATAATAAAAATTATAAAATAGACAAAAATCAATAAATGAGAACTAAGGTAATAATACATAATGAAATTATAAAATAGACAATATCAAGCATAAATTGAAATGAAGGAGTAGTTGAATGAAATCATTACATGTAGTAATGTATATAGCTGTAATACTCCTCCGCACATTTGGTGAACTTTAGAGCTTGTTTTTGCTTGTATATATCACCTACTACAAAAAAAACACAACATAGAGATCATATGAAGTCAACACAATATCAAAGAACTTAACTATAAACAAAAGTCCATACCCTAGATCGATCTTCTAGTGAGAGAAAATGTGTTAGCATGAAAGAATTGGAGGTAGGTTGTATGACAAAGAAGTAAAAAACCAATAACATGTGCAAAAAAATATACTTGTGCTTAAATAAGGAAATATGAATGGTTAATAATATTTATGAACATAAATTGCAATAAAACTAATGATTAATATAGGAAGATGAATGGTTTACGTATTTAAAGTTAATTAAAGGGATGTCAAAATGACCAAAATACCCTTCTCTAAGTGAAAAATATATTTTTTATAAAAGGGCATTAATGTCTTTAACATATCAAATATTTTAAAAAATCAAAAAGCTAAGAAAAAAGAAAGATAGGCTTATGGTGCTTAGGAGAGGCCACATCATTGGCTTTGGTTTTATCTTTTATATATACTAGCGTGTGACACCGCGTGTTGCGCAGTGGCAAGTTTTTTTTTTGTTTTTTGGGAAGGGTGTCGTAGGCTATGCTTAGACTAATCCATTGGCAAATTATGACTGTAAGACATCAGCCCTGATTAAACCTCAGTGGCCACAATTGTTGTGTACGCTTGGATTAGAACACTGGACAGATGAAATATCCCACCACATCCCCCAGGGCCTTAACCAATACGCCACAACCCTTGTGGTTAGGCAAGGTTTCTTTTGATATAAATATTTTACAATATGAATTGAAACATGAGTATCATTTTAGTTGTTTAACGAAATATAATATCCATTAAACATGAGTAAATTGTATGATGCAATGTATTTAAGCAATAAAATTAGTTATATTAGAAGAAGGGTTGGCCTACACCATAATAATATCGTAATTAGTCAACCAATTGTCAAAACCATAGACTTACTAAAGATTAAGATATGTTAGTTACATCATGTAACGACCCAAAAACATAACAAGACAACCAAAGCATTAAATCATACTCTGTAATAAAACTGGGTCCCAAAATTCCGTTACATCATTCCCAAACTAAGGTTGGCGGAAACAACCTATACACAACTGAGAACAACTACTACTACAAGTGGCAACGGCACAGTCTCTAGCTGCATCTGTACTCGATCATGCTCTTGCTCACTTACTTGAGCCTCTTACTACTTGCTTACCTGAAAATGGTTTAGTTTTGAAAAGCGAGGGTTAGACCAAAAGGTCTAGTGAATTCCCTCCGAAAACAACATATATAAACATTGGGAAAAATCGTTTATAAAATTCATCATCAAACTTCACATAACGTCAAACATGGTACTGCACCGTGATGAGGATCGCATAAACTAACCACGATCGGGGCCCAAGCAGACTCCCCTTTCGCCGCGATCGGGGCCCAAGCAGACTCCCCTCTCGCCTCGTACCGGGGCCCAATGAGACTCCCCTCTACCCGAATAGGAGGGAAACAGATTCCAACCTATCGGCTCATCACCCATGTCCAAGGGATCATCGGATCCCAGAGCATACCGATCCCACGATGCAGACCGACTCCACATAGCATACATCACATGTCATACTTCATACAACTTGGAATCTCGTAAACCATATAATCATTTCATCATGCTAAATATTCTTTGAATAAAGTATGAGCTTTCATGTAAAAACATGCATATCGATTTGGTAAACATTTCGTGCTCAAAGTGAACCATTATCAGTTAAAAGAACAATTAACACATTGTGTCGTAAATAGGTTTAGGGAACTCACCTTGATGACGTTGAACGCACTTCTTGAAATCACCAAGCTAATCCAACCGAACACCTAAGGGCATTGAATTCAAATCACATAAAATATCTCAACCCTACTGTCCGGATACCCCTTCCCGGACACAGCACTTATCCGGACACAACACTTATCCGGTGTAACACCCGGAAAATCCTTGTGCGTAAAAATAGTCCTAATATTTCTTTATATTTTGACTTCTTAGATTATAATTGATTTCCTAAGTAATTTCCGTGATTGTCACTTATTATTTGAGAACTTCCGATAGAAATCAGTAAGTTTATTCCTTAAGGAAATAAATGAAAAATAGATGATAAAGTTAAAAATTAGATTTTATGGATTAGTTGGATGGGTAATTTGAATACGAGTCCAACGGTTCTTTCCGGAGCAAAAACGGAGTTCTAACGAAGAAGTTACGGCTAAATCAGTGGAAGTTGAGAAGTGTAGCAAACAGAACCCGGCGCCGATGGTTTGGCGCCGATGCATCGGCGCGGGTGATCGGCGCCGAATTCTTGACGTGCCAAAAGGGGGTTAAACCCACCTCTTTACCCTTAGTCATCTATCTTTTCTTATTAGAACTCTCAAAACCGAATTTCACTTCTGCTCCATATTTCTCAGACGAATTTCCTTCATCTAATCTAAGGTAATTTCATCTCTTAATCCTAGTCTAATTCAAGTAAGTGTTATATGAATCTTATCAACTAAACTTCAATTAGGGCTTGCATTATTCATCTTCTTGTTGGAGAAATTAAGTTCAAGTCTTCAAGTTAGGGTTACACCAATTGAAGAGTTGAGGTGAGTAACTTGTATCTAATTGATTGTATTATACTTATCTACCATTCTTTATCTTGATTTTGGTATGGTTAATGAGAAATCCTGATGAATAAGCTCTTAATGGTTGAGAAGGAAACAAGAAGAGTTCAAGTAAGTTATGTGGATAATTTGTGTTTATTTCTTAGTATACTATGTTAAATGTTGGTGTTAAAGGTTTGACTATGATTATATATCAATGGTATGTGATATTGAGATGATGGCTTAATAGATGTCTTAATGAAGAATTGATGGCTTAATAGTCAAAATGGACTTATTCTTGAATTGTAAACATGGTGGTTTATTATTGAAATCATATAGAAAGTGATTTATTACATATGGATGTATATGAACTACATGGAAGTAGTATTAATCATGTTAAATGGTTGGACCATTGTTATGCGTTGAATGTACTTGAATATTATTTGGATTAACATATTTGGTATTCACATAATTGGAGGAGCACCTAGTAGGCATTGGAGGATATATTCTTACACACCGTGGGGTAAGTGTAATTGATTCATACCTTCGGATACCGTGGGGTTTTCCGTTGTGTTATGCCTTGTGACAATACCGTGGGGTATCGATCAAGGTATATCTTCAATTATGATGTAACTGGGTAGCGATATGGACCTTCTCCATGGAATTTAATTTTTGAATGTATCGAATTGTTATTCCTACATGCTATGATTATGCTCTATGTGCTATGTGTAAACCTCACTTAGGCTTTAAAAGCCTAACACTTGTTATGTGTTTTATGTGTTACAGATATTAGTGGTTCCGGACACAAGAAGGTTTAGACTGGGGTTGTGAGCATGGGATCATTGTTGGAGAGTTAAAGATTTGAAGATTTAAAGTAGAACTTCCCGACACTTTTTGTAATATGATTTCCATAGTGGAGATCAGGCAAGCTAGTGGTCCAATAGTAGTTATAATTAACTAAATCTTGTATTAATGGTTATGTAATGCTAATTAGGTATACTTTTACTTTAGTAATGTGTACCACTCTTCCGTTTTATGGAAGTTTTTGTTAACCCCTGTTTTGGGGTGTTACAAGTTGGTATCAGAGCACTAGTTTAAGCGAACTAAGTATGCTAATGAGATACTTAGACTTAAGCTGAGATGAATTAAGTTATGATTTGTGAGATTTGGGTAGAAATACTAGGACGGGATAGTCTTAGAGTAAAACGGAAATACGTGAAATTAGTACTGTGATAATGGTAACAAGGATTCTCATGTATGATATGTTCACAATTTCAATTAGCTACTGTTATTATGAATATATTATTACGCGAGCATGCTTATTTCTAAATTGTTACAGTGACTAACGATCGGTAAAGTACGTTTTGTATAAGGGATTTTCTTATGATTATCCATTTAGGTTATAGTAGAACGATGGTGAATATGCCACCAAAATCCTTTGGAGGACAGATCGGTAAATGATTGAGGGTTGGAAGGACAACCTGGAAATTGGCGGGACTCATGAACGTCCGCCAAAGTAACCTTTAATAGGTGGTTAATGCGTGTAGAAATAGGATATGAAATGTTTGACCAAGACAAAAATAGTATGACAGGGTTGATATGTGAATCGTGGAATGCATGTATAGAAAACGTCATAAGGCCGAGAGGGCGACCACCGGTCGGAGGTAGAATGTCAATGATAAGTTACGTAAGTAAGACGATTGACCTCGTTGAGTAATTAGCCTTCAATTGCAAGTAAAGTTTTTATGCATGGTGTTCTAGAGTATGTTACATGAATTTTCATGATTTCAAACCAATTGCATAAATAACAGTTTTAGTCAAAGTTGAATTAGCATGTGCAAGTGAGTATTTAAAGAAAAGGCAATCCCATTTACATTGCACAACGAAATTTTGGAGTTGTTACAAAATATTTCTTACTTTACATGAAAAGATTTTTATTTTATTACCGTTGTAACAACTTTGTTTTGGTTGAGAAAGATTGAGTTTACGGAAATTTAATATGCAAACAATTCTCGAGATCGTTGTGCAGTACTTTAGAGTCGTGTGAATGTTGGGGTCATGTGTGCCCAAGTTATTCCAAAGGTTGTTATTTAAAATGAGAAAATGTGTAAATTGAGTTATGTATCAAGTTGACATGCATGAAGGCTATGAACTCGCTAGGTTGTAGAGTATTACGTTTTAAGCTAAGAAAGAACTCCAAGATTGGAGAAGTGTTGAATAAATCATGAGAGGATGTTTGTAATTTTGGTAATTGTGTTCAAGAGGAAGGTGAACAATGGGAGAGTTGAAAGTGGACTTAGTGTCGGTTGTAAGAAGGTTTATACCCTTGTTTAGTAACTAGAAATACAGTTGGTAAGGGACGGTTGTGTCCGGAGGAAGGATTAGTAGTCATCAAGGTGATGGAATTAGCAACTTGTTATGAGTAGTGTGGTGAGACAGTAAGGAAATATCTTCGACATTAAATAAGAATTTATGGTGATCTTGTGAAATTAGTATTGCATGAATAAGTTTGAAATGAAGACGATGAGATGTAAATCGTATTATGTTTGGTTGAAAGGATTAGGTTCAGTCCTTGTTAATGAATAAATTAAAGAAGTATCGATAGGTCGACTATTGGCTTTGAAGTCGATGGTTATGTAAGGTGTATGAGATTTTTCATCTGTCATTGGGTGCGGTCTGGGTACGTCCCGCGTATGCCGTGCGGACAGGAATAAGACTGTGAGCGGTACCGGTAAGCTATTATGCAAAAGGTATTCGCAAAGCAATTACTATTGGGTACAACATGGTTAAGGATTTTGAGTAATTGGAGAATAAATCACTGATGATAGAAGTCTTGAATTATTGTTATACAAGCGAAGATATGAAGTCAAAGTTACGCTTTTAACATTTTGTGGATGTGCAATATTTATGAGGTATTACGTTTTAAAAATGTGCACATGTGAGTTGGGGAATTTTGGTAAAACTTTGTTTTGGGGCCGATGGCCAATTAAGAGATTAAAAATGGTAAAGATTTGGGTAACAATGTGTTTTGGTTTATGTATTCGTGTGCGTGGCACATGTTTAACCAAACATTTATTTTAGCCTTAAAGGCTTGATTGATATTCAAATGAGTCTTTTGAATGTTTGTCAGTTTTAAATGACTTGAGATGGAGTCTTGGTTGTATTATATGCTTAACTGCATTTTAAATGAATAAGTGTTGGTCTTAAGCGTAAAGACTGTTTGATAATTTTCGCGTTTTTAATACCTTAGGAACTAACGAACCTTGGCGAGGTATATACATTGTGAAGTATAGCATACTAATATAAATTGACTTCGTTGGGAGAGTAGCAATGAAGGAGTCATAGATTTATTATGCCTTGGAACGTATGTTGCATAATGATCATTGATCCTTGGAGTAGATGGCTAGGTTTTGAACTTAGTTGAGTTTTAAGACCATTGACCCGATTTAATAAGCTCGTTGTAGGCTTGGATTGGGATTACATGGATTGTATTAAAATAGAAGTTTGCATGATGTGAATGTTTTGTGTATTCTTTTGGATTTAATTATTGTTAAGTCTTAAATCAGAAGAATAAAAGCTGAAGGACCACTTGGTAAGAGTGTTAAGATTATGAAAGACGGTTGTGTTATAGAAGTGTTTTACTTGCGATGTAGATGGTTTACAAAGGAGAAAGTATTAGGCACAAATGAAGTCAGGTATGGAAAATGTTGATCTGGGAAGGATCGTACTGTGTTTTAGTATTGGTATGGAATCACAAGGAGCTAGTATGAACGAATAAGTTCAAGTTATTTAGCAAATCGAAAGTGGTAGTTTAACTAAAGTTGGGGAGGAGATATTTAGTGAAATAAACTCGGTTAAAATGTGTATGAAGTGAGAAACCTGGTTTGTGGTGAAAGGCTATACGTGAAGAATGTACGAGTGAGTATTGGTATTAACTGCCAAGATAAATGTGTCAACTAGTATGTATTATGAAGTTAGAACTAGGAAGTATCTGATGGAAGTCTTTTCGGGGATACCAGATAAATAGTACTAGTTGTCAATGAAGCTGTTGGATTATGTGGTTGTAAGATGGTGTAGTGATTTGGCTATAATTGGAATAGAGTGTCGAGCGGTAGTGTGAGTTCATCCCAGGTGATTTTGGTTGTGTGAGTCGTTAAATAAGTTTATGATTTTGAATCATAGGAAGTTTAATAAAGATGAGAAAGCGTTATCGGTATGTGGAAAAGTTGGGAGAAAGAGACAAATAATGATTGAAGGGTAATACTTCATGTTAACATAGGAGGTAATGATAGAAAGGCCGGACCTAAGTATGTAGTTATACTACGGGTTAAATGGAATTATCACCTTTGATATATAATATTTTAGTGTTTGGTTACAATGTGGTCGCATAGTACGATATTGATGTGAGAAAGTGATAGCATTCTATACCGAAGAAACGCATAAGTCATGGATGTAATAATGGACTGGCGTGGTTGTTGAAATAATCTAATAGTAACGAGTATGCTTAATTTACAGTGTACGTGGAAATTTCAGGTAGTACATGATAATGTTATTTCGAGATTTGGAGAGTGAGTTGGGATGATGATGGGGTGAAAGGAAGACTCTTGTTCTTCTTAATCCCATTGGTTTTAGGTGAAGAGAATACTGTAATCGTTAAGCTATAGTGTTGGAGTAATTAGTAGATGTAAAAGAAATACCTCGAATGCAGTTCTCGGTGTTACGAGGATTTGGCTAGAGATCTTAACTGACGTTTTTAGAGAAACTATCCTCTTGGACCGTAGTTGTGTATGGGATATTCCGTGTAAACAAGAGAGAAATGATAGCAGTATGCTAGAATAAGAAGTAGTCAAACATGGATTTGATGATAACAATTATTCTAAGAGGATTGGTTTGCAGATATATCATTTGGATCTTCCACCAGAGTTGGGAGGGGTACATAATACCTTCCAAGTGTATTATCTTCGGAAATATTTGGCCGAAGAGAAAGATGTGATGTAACTGAGGTGAGAGTAGATAAAGAGAGTCGCAATGTGGAAGAACCAGATGAAATTTTGGAGAGACAAGTTAGGAAGCTACGTTATGGTAAAGAAGTAGCTATGTTGAAAGTTCAGTGGAAACACCACCGAGGTAGTAATGTAACTTTAGAGTCGAAAGAGAGTATGAGGGATAGATATCCTCATTTGTTTACCTGACCTTGATTTCGAGGACGAAATCATTTTTAAGTTGGGGAGAATTGTAACACCCGGAAAATCCTTGTGCGTAAAAATAGTCCTAATATTTCTTTATATTTTGACTTCTTAGATTATAATTGATTTCCTAAGTAATTTCCGTGATTGTCACTTATTATTTGAGAACTTCCGATAGAAATCAGTAAGTTTATTCCTTAAGGAAATAAATGAAAAATAGATGATAAAGTTAAAAATTAGATTTTATGGATTAGTTGGATGGGTAATTTGAATACGAGTCCAACGGTTCTTTCCGGAGCAAAAACGGAGTTCTAACGAAGAAGTTACGGCTAAATCAGTGGAAGTTGAGAAATGTAGCAAACAGAACCCGGCGCCGATGGTTTGGCGCCGATGCATCGGCGCGGGTGATCGGCGCCGAATTCCTGACGTGCCAAAAGGGGGTTAAACCCACCTCTTTACCCTTAGTCATCTATCTTTTCTTATTAGAACTCTCAAAACCGAATTTCACTTCTGCTCCATATTTCTCAGACGAATTTCCTTCATCTAATCTAAGGTAATTTCATCTCTTAATCCTAGTCTAATTCAAGTAAGTGTTATATGAATCTTATCAACTAAACTTCAATTAGGGCTTGCATTATTCATCTTCTTGTTGGAGAAATTAAGTTCAAGTCTTCAAGTTAGGGTTACACCAATTGAAGAGTTGAGGTGAGTAACTTGTATCTAATTGATTGTATTATACTTATCTACCATTCTTTATCTTGATTTTGGTATGGTTAATGAGAAATCTTGATGAATAAGCTCTTAATGGTTGAGAAGGAAACAAGAAGAGTTCAAGTAAGTTATGCGGATAATTTGTGTTTATTTCTTAGTATACTATGTTAAATGTTGGTGTTAAAGGTTTGACTATGATTATATATCAATGGTATGTGATATTGAGATGATGGCTTAATAGATGTCTTAATGAAGAATTGATGGCTTAATAGTCAAAATGGACTTATAAAAAGTGATCGTTAACCCGATTTTTGTCATTAGTTTGATTAGATATCTACTAGGGTTCATCTACTAACTCCCCCAATTTAAACCGTCATTACTCTCTTAAATCGGTTCATTTAGACAAACCCATAAAAACTCATTATAAAGGAAAAGAGGTGAAAACTCAAGGAATCAACAAGAACCAGTTCTTAAGAATCCATATCAACAAGAAGAGAAGTACTACAATAATTAGAAGAACGAATTTAGGATGTAATACCTTGCAATTTCTTCTTTGATTCTGCCTTTTCTCTTAATTCCTTCCCAAACCCTTCTTCCCTTCTTCTGCTCTCTTAGCCGCCAAATGCCAAACACAAATACTGATTTCTTATTCAACCCTAGGAAAATGTGCCTTTAAATACCTTCTCACAAAATTTCCATTTTGGCCCCTCCAAGTAAACTTCCATTTATTAGACAAATAGCACTAATCTTTCGATAACAACCAAGATGGCCCCTTAACTTAACTTTACAATTCAAGCATGACAAACACTAAACTCCCATTCTTCCCAAAATAGAAACCCGGTTGTTACAAAATTATATTTTGATTAAAAGTGAAGGGCTTATTAGTAATTTTACATATCTATTGCAACATATGTTAATTAATCATTTTTAAATATAGAATACTTTATTTTAATTAAATGTTGGTTTTGAGTCTATTCAACTAGGCTTGTAAACGAACTGAACGTTCACCGAACCGTTCGTGAACCGTTCGGCGGGAAGTTCGTTTATGTTCGTTTATTTAATAAATGAACGAACATGAACATGTTTTTTTGTTCGTTTAGTTAAACGAACAAACATGAACAAATGTCTCGTTCGTTCATTTACGTTCGTGAACGTTCGTTCATTTATGTTCGTTTATGTTCGTTTATATTTTATATTATAACATTTATATATAAATATTCATATGTGTAATTAAAATAAAACAAATGTATATTAGATGTTGGGCCTTCTTAACTTAATTTGGGAATTATATTTTGGGCTTTCATTACTTAGATTAGGACTTATATGTGGGCCTTTTAAACCTAGTTTACATACCATTACCATGATGATGAATAGTTTTTTTTTTTGTTCAAACGATGTTATTTGATGAATGGTGATGGTTTTATCTTTTAAACTGTGGAATTTGGATAATTGGCGCACTAGGTAACGAAATGACAAGTAATGATGGTTGCTTTTGTATTTTTGTTCGTTTGTTTATGCTTGTTCGTTTAAGGTTGTTCGTTTATGTTTGTTCGTTTAAGGTTGTTCGTTTATGTTTGTTCGTTTAAGGTTGTTCATATAAGGCTGTTCATTTAAGGTTGTTCATTTATGTTCGTCCGTTCGTTTATGTGTGTTTACGTTCGTTTAGCACTTAAACGAACGAACACACTCATTTCTTAAACAAACGAACACGAACACTTAAGATTTTGTTCGTTTACCGTTCGTGTTCGTTCATTTGTTCGGCTAAGTTAAACGAACGAACACGAACAAACCTCCGTTCGTGTTCGTTCGGTTCGTTTACAAGCCTATATTCAACTAATAGACTTATGAAATATATTGGATGTGTGATAAAAATTATAAATAACAAACATAGTTTATATATTTGTATATAACATTTATTGACGTTGTTTAAAATAAGTTGATACAAAAAATACCATTAAATTAGAAAATAAGTAAAAATCTTCTAATATAGTGAAAGATTTAGAACAAACAAAACTCTAAGGCCACAATAGCTAAAAAATTATAAATATATAATTTAGAATAAATAGAGTTATAGAAACAATTGATAAATTGTAATCGTCTTTAAAATATACAATAATACATGATTAAATATAATAAAAAAGTGGTTTTTTATCATAATTATTATCTTTTTATAAAAACAAAGACGTAGAAGTTTTAAAATCTAATATATAAAAAAGAAATCAATGGTTTACCCCCTTTTTCATTTAGTCGCATAGTTATTTTCTTCCAATTTTTTTCCTTTTCAACAATAATTTTTTGTATTTTTTTTACAATAAGGGTCAAATTTTGGATTGATGCATGCGCCAACTGAACACGATTATATAACACCATCAGTTTATTCACTTACTTGTGTGGGGTGATTCACCAACTTCATTTCATAAATTGATAGTTTCCGATAACATTGTTGATGATGAAACTCTTAAGATGTGTGAAGCAAAAAGTAAATTCATAAATGAAAATTAGTAGAGTATTAAACATGATTCAATAATTGAAGGTCAAGAAACAAACTTTGGATAATATTAGTCGATTTACATTCTCATAAAACTTAGATTTTTCAAATGAAACACTAAGAATATCTATTAACTTATATATCAAACGATAATTGAATTTAAATATGTAGATTTACGACTCCTTTGCGAGAAACAACGTACTATTTAAATAAACAATACACAAATATTTTTTAGCGTTATCACGTTGTGGGCAATGCTCCTGAGAAAAAAATAGAGAAATGAGAACTAAGGTAAATAATACATAATAAAATTATAAAATAGACAACATCAAGAATAGATTGAAATTAAGGAGTAATTGGATGAAATCATTACATATACTAATGTATATGTGTACCATGGTGGTGAAACTTTAATACTACTCCGTATATTTGATGATCTTTAGAGCTTGTTTATCTTGTGTCACCTACTACAAATAAACACAAAATCAAAAATAGAAATGAGAACTATGGTAATAACACATAATGAAAATTATAAAATAGACAAAATCAATAAATGAGAACTAACGTAATAATACATAATAAAATTATAAAATAGACAATATCAAGCATAAATTGAAATGAATGAGTAATTGAATGAAATCATTACACGTAGTAATGTATATAGCTTTAATACTCCTAAGCACATTTGGTGAACTTTTTAGCTAAGAAAATAAGGTTTGAAGAAACAGTCTCAAACAAATAAAAAAAACTCGAACATGGAAAAATTAAAAATTCAATCAGGCTCGCATATACTCGAAGTAGTCACAATACTGACGACTTTTGTTACTCTTTCGTCTAACCGTAGGTTGGGAACGGGGACTTCATGGAGAACTTTTAGCCGAAGTTGCAACGAGTACATTATAACAAATGTAAGAAATTTACCAAAATGCCCACAATTAAACAAAATTAGGTAGCAATATTATGGTTGCATAGTGAATATAATAATTTTATGGGATTATATGTTAGGGATAAATCGATATATTACGAGTTATGACAAACAACACTAATTATACACCTCATTATTATAAATCATTAGTCTCACTCAATTTGTTTTTATCATTTTGAGTCAATTTCAAAATTTGATGATGTAGAAATTTTTAGCTATTATTTAATTATATATATCAAAAGAAACAACTAAGAATTATGAACAACTTCATATCAAGTGTAATATTGATTCTCATTATTTTGAAATATATATATATATATATGATCATCAACCCATTTAACTTCAATATTTTTTGAAGAATTTTATCACTACCGCGCAACGCGCGGTACCGAAACCTAGTAATTTTCTAAAAACTATGGATTTGGTTGCGGACTTACGACCTTATGCAGAAACATCAAAAGTGGCCTAAGACTATCCACAACAACAATCTCAACCAATCCAATCTCAATTAAAATATTACTTTCTCTCTCATCCACTTACATAATATTCAACTCCAATCCAATCTCAAAATTTTCATACTCCAACCACAATCCCCTACAATCCAATCTAATCTACAATATTATTTTACAAAAATTATATATTTTATTTTTTATACATATAATTATTTTATTTAATTATAAGTATAAAATATAGATTAAACGAACGAACAATTACATATTTTGAAACATAATTATAATTATAAAAAAACATATCATACAACTGAAATTAAATAAAACAAGTCATAAAAATAAGTGCGAAATTAGATATCTGAAATACATAAATAACCGTAGTTAATTATTTTGACCGATTTTTTGCCATATATGCTCAATCAAATCATTTTTAGGGCGGTATGAGCTTCCCTATTGCGAAGTTGTTCCCTGTTAGCCATATAACGGGATAGGTTTGCAATCCGTTCAGTAGAAAACTCAGTGTATTGACCATCACCTTCTGTAGAGCTTCTTTGTTGTCGATTTGTGGGCATGTCGTTAATAAACTCAGTAGGATCATAATAATTTTGGTATGTACCTCGTTCATCTTCAACTATCATATTGTGCATGATGATACAAGAAATCATAATTCGTCCCATTACATGTCTGTCCCAAACAAGACATGTCGTCGAATAAATGCAAAACGAGCTTGTAAAACTCCAAATGCTCGTTCAACGTCTTTTCTACATGCCTCTTGAACTTGAGCAAACAACTTGTGCTTCTGCAATTGGGGAGATGTAATGGACTTGACAAATGCAGCCCATGAAGGATATATGCCATCAGTGAGGTAATATGCCCTATCATATTCGTGACCATTCACGACATAACTAACTTTTGGTGATTGACCTGTCAATACATCATCAAAAATAGGAGATCGGTGGAGTACATTAATATCATTAAGCGAACCTGGGGTTCCAAAGAAAGCATGCCATATCCATAAATCGTATGATGCAACCTCACTGTTTCTTGTGGGGCTCCAAAGAAAGCATGCCATCTCCTTTTGAAATTCAAGACTTTTGCTCATCATTTCAACCTCACTGTTTCTTGTGATGTTCAATGCACGAAATTCTTCAGAGTAGTCGGGAGCTAAAGAAGATTGCGATGCCTTACCTTTTCCTTTTCTTTTTGCCGCATCTCTACCCAAAGGACGTTGAACTTTTGAACCACCAGCATTTGGCGATCGATTCTTGGTTGGTTTCAACAGAATAATCTCCTTCTTCTGAAGTTCTTGATCTTTTTGTGCTTCCACCACTTTCTTCATCATCCACTTCATATTCTAGGCGAGAACGTGTTGTGTTACGTTCTAACTGTAAATCCCACTTGGGATGTTTACACATAACTTCGTTAAAAACAAGCAAGTCATTAAACTTGCTCTCACCCATCTCAAAAATTGCATGAGCCTCTTTCTCAACATCTTTTGTACTCATTCCGCTCCTTTTCTGTCGATATGCCTCTCTGTACGCAGCAATCCATTTGTTTGCAGCTTCATTAAGTCATGCATAACGACTTTTCATTTGATTTTCGTTCCTGATGCCTAGTCCTTCTAGATTTTCAGCACGAATTTTGTCATAGTATTCTTTCACCCGTGACCAAAATGTCTGTTTCTTCTGGTTTATTCCTCGAGTAGCTTCTTCACTAACGTAGATCCATCCCGACATTAACACCATATCTTCTTTGGTTTCCCATTTAGCGGCTTTTGAATTCTTTTGTGGGGTTTGGGTATTTTCAGGGATAGAAACTTGATTATTATACATGAAAAAATCAGAGTTTTCATACTGTGTGTTTGGGTGATACTGAGAGCTATCAGGATGTTGAGAATTCGAAAGAAGATTTGGGAAGTTTGGATCCATAGCAGATAATTGAAAGAAAGTAGCAAGATAACAAGAGGATTGAAATGAAGAGAAAAATTGGTGTGGTGAAAATATGTCAAGATTGATCTCTATTTGTAGGGAATTGAAAACCATGAATTTTGCTATATTTTTTAATTTTTAATTTATTTGTAAAAGTCTGATTTTTAATTAGACAAGTTTTATCCTAAAAATCTAAAACCAACCAATAAGAAATTGACATGTGTCAATTTTTAAAACAAATAAAGGAGTCGAACTTGGTTCGTTTAGCGATAGGATTGATTCAGATTGTAGGTATTGATTTTCGTTTTTATTTATTTTTTTAAAAAATGTTTTGTCTTATATACAATTTGATCGCTTGAGTTTGCTGTTGTGGATGGTCTAAGAGGTATGGGAACTAGCTTCTTGCTTGCCATTGCCGACAATCCGACATGTGGCCATGGTCTCTTTTATTTTACTTTGGCTTGCTTCTAATCAACGACGACATCGACAATAAGGAACGGGCTTATCGCTTTGCGCCACCCCTTTGCCCCTCCCAAAACACCGTCATTGACGCTCTTAACCGACGTTCGACACGCCTCCTATAACAGCAACATTGGCATGTTGTTTGCCGGTCACAACCGTATTTATCCGCCACCATCCTTCCAACTTGATTTGCTAAAAAAGGAAAATTAATTAAAATACCCAAAGTTTAACTTTTACTTACCAAAATACTCATAATTTCGACACTTTTACAAAAATACCAATTTTTTCCGCGATAGGGTCCGTGATCGCGGACCAGGGAAGATTTTGAAATTAGTCTCCCGCGATTGCGAGAGGAGTCTCGCGGTGCACACTCAAAGTGTGATTTTTGATTTCATATTTAAAATTTCAACCCCTATATTTATTTACTTTACTTTATACCTTTTACTTTCCTAATTTTAATTTTACACCTTCATCATATTAACACGTATAATCGTTTATTAACTAAAATACGTTTTAATTTTAACAAGTTACATCATTGTACTCGTCTCTTCGATACCTTCGAAATGAGCTCAATATTGAATATTTTTGGATTTATTTATTTTATTATATATCATATATACTACATAAAAATATTTTTAATATTTACAATTCATAACATTATAGTTAATTATTAATTTATGGTACATTTCTTACTTTTTCAATTTTCGTTTTACACTCTTATCGAATTAACATAATAATCATATATATTACTTTTTCCAAATTAGGCCAACAATTACCCAATATTGCATGATTGGTCCTTGGACCAAAACGTTTTCTTTTTACACCTATTCCGCCATTGCAACTCACGTCCTTTACTACTTGGCCCAAAATTTAGGGTGTTACAATGTGAGAGGTTTTGAAGTTTTAAACTTGTAGATAACGTATTGAGATTTGTACACTTAAAAATTCAAGAATAATTGTAATAAATTGCTTTAAAGAAGTATAGATAGATAAATATAGACAATGGTGTAAAATGTACAAGTTAAAAAAATGTGATACATTATTCTTGAAAAATCTCAATACGCATTTATGATATTTTACAATATTATTAAATTAGAAATTATTCAATAATGTGTTAAAGGAAAAAAGAAATAGAACGATAAATAGAGAGAAGAAAACATTAGAATCTCATTAATCAAAAGCCCTTTAAATAGGGATGGAATACAAGTAGATAACTATGAGAGATATCAGTTCTAATCTATCTCTAATATGTTTATCTCTATCTATATCGTCATATCCTTTAGACGATGACACACTTATCCTACAACACTCCCCCTTGTGCAGAGTTAAAGGAGTGATGGTGCACAATTGTTGTCTCGTTAAAACCATATGCCAAAATAAAAACTTTAACGACCCGGTTTCCCAAACATACAACAAATAACATATATTGCATAACATCGTTACATTCACAACAAAAGATACATAATAATCATGTACGGTCCCTTTTGTCTCGAAACCATAAAATACATAAAGTCTTTCTAATCAACATCAGTCATCAAAAGCATCCTACACTTTATCCTTTCCTTTGCCGTTATAAGTTCCTTCACCTGGAATACATATTTTTGAAAACAAAATGAGGGTTAGACCAACGGTCTAGTGAGATAATTCCTGTCATTTCAAAATCGTTATAAAACCAATTTATATAAAATCTTTCGTATTAAAATAGTTTATACAAAACCTTTGTAAGAACACACATATACCAATCAAGACTCGTGCATCGTGTACATCTCTTCCAACTTATTCCTCCACAAATGGCCATATTAGTTGGTTGCAAGCCAACTAATAAATCATCTCCACTGCGTTAACATACAGCCAACATCGCTGCCCTTCCGTACAGGCAACAACACCGCCGGTCCGAAACCGAAACCCGGCTACCCACCGGCCCTTAGTCCGGCTAATGTGCACTCGTGTAGTGTAATGCACATATAAATATAATATCTCGCTATATTATATTCCAATCACATAAACACATAATCGCACCATCTATCAGATATCCAATCCACACATATCCATCTCATACACACACACACACACACACACACACACATATATATATATATATATATATATAGGGTCCCGTTCTTTTGTTAACCGTCTAATTAGTGTTAACCATGTTAACTTTTTTGGACCAATAGGAATCAAGATAGGTTACTGGTTTGATAGGGGTAGTTTAGGAATTTCAGAATTTTAATTATTTATGGGTTATTTACTTTCCTAATTTCATGCACAAGATATTTTTGGTAGTTATTAATGATAATCTTAATCTTTTAAAACCAATTTTCATTTTTGGTAATTATTAATGATAATTTTAATCATCTAAAACCCATTTTCAAACATAATCTTCATCTTCACGTTCCAGAGATTTTTTTCACGTTTTTTTTGCATAGATGCATGATTTCAAACTACATATATGCACATCATAGAAATGCATATATGCACATCATAGAATTGCATATATGCACATATTAATACTGCATATATGCATACCTTAAAACTGCATATATACACATCATAGAATTGCATATATGCACATCAGTTGAATATATGAAGATAAAAAGTGCATATATGCACAAACATAAATCTATGTAAAATTACATATATGTACAACCATAACTATGTGTAAACATAATCTATGTAAAATTGCATACATGCACAACCATAAATCTGTGTAAACCATAAATCTATGTAAACTTGCATATATGCACAACCATACATTTGTGTAACCCTGCATATATGCACATATGCACATAAACAAAATAGCGTGTATCCATAACAATAATCAAACCAACATGACAAATAATCATATGCACAGTGTATGTGCATATATGCACATCAGTTGCATATATGAAGATCAAAAAATGCATATATGCATTTAAAACTGCATATATGCACATCATGAACAAACAAATTCAACAAAAAACCACTTTCATTTTCACTAGAAATCACAACAAAAGGAAAACGATTTCACTTTCATACTGATGAGAACGTCATCTTGGTGGTTTCGTTACTGAAAATCGAATCCAAACTCTCTTTCTTGTTGCATCTTCTCAATCATTTACGTCGAATGATCGCCGACCGGAGGATCATAACGTTCCTAAATCATTCACCCACCGGAGAATCGTCCTTCTTTCTCCGGCTTCCAAACCATTAAACTTTCGTATGTTTCGGAAATTTTCCGGGAATCCTTCCCTGTTTCTGTTCATCGATTTTTTCATTGTTGAAGAAAAATCCATCTCGTTTTCCTTCAAAAGCGAGATAGATAGAGAGAGAGAGAGAATAAATGTGGGAAGTAATTGGATGACTACTGTTCTTCTTCATCATCATATCTCTCCATTGATTTCAATGGAGTAATTTGTGAGATGCAAACAAAAGAGGCGCCTGCAACAACCTATGCATAGTTATCATGTCCTTAAATGTAGGGATTGGGTTAATTGTTTCCTTATCTGATAGTTACCATAGTTACCCAGGTTTGTTAAATGACAATAATAACCCTACGCATATATGCTGCAAATGAAATCAGCCGTGTGTTTATTTTAATTATGAATTAAAAAATGCTTTTAATCTTAGCCATTGATTTTGATGATTAATGGTCCAGATTAGTTAATACAGTTAACACTAAATGGATGGTTAACAAAAGAAGGGCCCTCTCTCTCTCTCTCTCTATATATATATATATATATATATATATATATATATATATATATATATATATATATGTATCCAGTTCGAAAATGTTTTAAAGTAAAACTCACCTGGTTGCTTTATCAAAAGCTTCCAATCTTTTATCAAGTATTCTGATCTTTCACTCAAAGTTCACCGAATCTGAAACAGATTAAATACACATATCCTTTTACCAATCAAACACATACTACTCTCTAATAGGTTTAGAATCCTAAATAAACCTATCAAACTCTTATCCTCAAATATTCCCCTACGGCGACTTAGCACGGGGGTTCCGGAACACAAGCAGGAACCACTTCCGGAACACTCTTCCGGAACTCACATCTTCTGGAACACACTATCTTCCGGAAGTCATCTCATCTTCCGGAACACACTCTTCCGGAACACTCATCTTCCGGAACTCTCATCTTCCGGAACATGCAACTTCCAGAACTCTATTGCTTCCGGGAGATTTCGAGAATTCAAGAACACAGTGTTTATTTCTACCCAAAATCGGCCAAAATTACCCACAGACATGAAATTGACGATTCTAATCCGATAGAAACTATCTACTAGCAATTACAACTATAAAACATAAAGGAATTTACCTCCAAATCGCCTCCAACCAAATCAATTGAAGCCCTATCCGTACTTTTCTTCCTCTGCTTCCTCTCGTCTCAAAACACACACACACACACACACACAGAGTTTTGGATTATGAAATATCAGAAATCCTAAAGAGATAATATCTAATCCATTTTACCTAATTAGTCCTTGAGCTAATCACTAATGACCAACACACCCTTAACTTATAAATTTATCCAAATTCACCCTAAACATCAATTATAGAGTTAAATAAATTTAACGGAATTAGGATTTAACTAACGGACTTACCCGGGGTATTACAAAAACCCAGTGGGAAAAAAACAAAAATAGAACGACGAAAAGAGTACAACGCACCAGTTTCTATACGATACATAGACTTATACTTTAGTCTAATTTTCTATTAGATTCGTACATTAATCATGAGAGTTAAGAAAACGTGATGGTATATTAACTGTTGCCTCACTAAAACCTTACACCAAGGAACAAAACTCAATGAGAAAAATAAAACCTTGGTTGTAATAACCCAAATTTCTATTAGGTTTGAAAGTTTAGTGGTTAAAGTGAAAAGAATGAAAGTTGTGATAAGGGGCTTATTGTGAAAATTTTGGAAGATATAAAAAGGGGACTCAAACCCCTAGGTATTTGATTATTGAAACATTCTCCTGCTTTTGCATTTGGTGTTGGCGGCTGAGAAGAAGAAGAGTCGGGAAAGAGAGACAATCGGTATCAATTTCGGTAGGAGAGTGTTAGGGTAGAATTTATGTTGATTTTAAGTTCAAGGGTTTATTTTGTAATAGTTTAAACTTAGTCCATAGTGAACGGGCCGTGGGCTTGTTACCACGGGCCCAGCGTATTTAAAGTGCAATTAGCTTAGAAAATTAGCTAGTTGTCTCATTTAGCTTTTCTGTTTTACACTGTAATTCTCTCTAAATCAATAGCTAAGTGGGCAGCCTTTGTGAATCATATCAACTGTTCTTATTTGCTTATTCACAAACATAATCGTTGCACGGATCTGGATTCTACAATTGGTATCAGAGCAGACAGACGGATTCAATTCAAAGTCTAATTCATTGATTTCTGTGTTACTAATCTTTCAGGATCGATTTTGGGCAACCCTAATCGAAAATCCAATCGAATTTAAGCACACAGCCGACTTGTCCGAATAACACAGCCGACTTTTCCGGACAATTTCAAGGTTTCCGGATAATTGTGTTAAATTCATCCGGGTTCTTCCATCCATCCGGACTCGTCAATCTTCCGGGTAAGTTAAGCATTCCGGGTAAGTTTTTCAATTCTTTCACTCTATCCGGGTAAACTTGTTTCCGGAAACCTAAAGGTCCCGGACACAATTTTTACCCGGACATCCTCGTATCCGGTAACTATTGTATCCGGACATAATTTTTACCCGAACTCTTTAGTTATCCGGTAAATACTGTATCCGGTAACCTTGTTTTTTTCGGATTCCTTATCCGGAAACTACCCGGATTCATTATCCGGGAGCTGTTTTGAACCCTCATTTTTCAAAATTTTCTCGGGGCCAGCCCCCAGACCCCGCAAGGGCGGGACCCCCGTGCTAAGTCGCAGGAGGGGGACATTTAAGTATTCGTGAATCTGTGCCATCCGGATTCTTTGTTTTACCCGGACACTTTGTGATTTATTGAACTGTTCTTAATTGATCTGATTCGGACACTTCCTGATCAGACCCTTACTTGGATTCCTATCCAGTAAGATCACTCTTAGTTCATACCAGTCATAGAACCTGCGTTAGGATTCCACTCTTAGTGCCTTGCTTTAGGTTTACACTTTGAATCAATCTACACGTCTGTCGATCACTCCAGTGCAACTGAAGATGTCTCCTGCTGAAGAAGACATGAAAAAGCCGTGTCAGGTATGTGAACCTATCTTTTCAGAACTTTATGACCGAGTGAAACCTCTTGCTGAACGGGTAGTTTCCTTTAAGGCCACCTATAAAGAACAACTGCTTGAGATTAGGCCTCTAACCGAAAAGCTAGATGTTCAACAAAGATTAACTGAAAAATACAAGTCTGAAAATGCTATGTTAAAAGAAAAATGCAAAAATCTTTCAATAGCACCTAAAGACTTAAGGGCCAAGTTATCTGAACTTCAATCTCAGTTTGATCAGTGCATGAATGAGAAAGAGGATATTGTTTATCAATGTTCCTCTCTTCAGATTCAACACAAGGAGTTTGTTGCGAAAATTCTTGATCTTGAAACCAAACTCCACAAAAGGGGTCAAACTGATCAAACCATCTTTCTGAATAAACCCAAAGAGTTCACCTATTTCAACAAAGAATGGGGAATCGGATATGATAACCCACATTATTTGAAAAAGGGAAGATGGTTTACACCAACTTTGTATGATTTTGCTTGCTTTGGGTTAGATAAAAAGTATCCGGAATATGCAATCCAATGGACTGGTCCTCTTGAACCTGAGAAGGAAGAGGAAACCGAGGAATATAAGCGCAAACACAAACAAGGAATTCAACTTCCATTTTGTTACGAGCCTTTAAATTATTCTTATAAAAAGGACAAAAAGTACCTCTCCAATGACTACTTCGACCCTTACTTTTACTTTATATTTTATTTTAATGTTTTATAAATTAAATATTTTAGTTATTTAATTTAATTAATTTAATTATATTATTTAATTAATAAATATTTTGTATTAAATTACAGTAAAGAATATTTAATTATAGTTTTACTGTTATTTGATTAAAATATAATTTTTTATTATGAGGTGTCACTTTAAAAAGTGGTTAAAGTTTCATTGTTGTAGATGATAATTTTAAGATAATTACAAACTGATATAATATTTTAGAAATTGTGTTGAAATTTTATAGTTGTGGATGCTCTAACAATTTTATTTCCATCGTAATATAAAAGATCTTGTAAATTTCATGGGCTATTTCAGGAGGGTCTTTTCAAGCCCAAAACCAAAGTAAATACGAAAAATACTAAAAATTAAAAAGTAGAAAGTGTGGTTTAACCCTAAAGAACTAAGCCGCCACATTTTCATTTCCCTTCTCTCGGTTGGCTTCCCTTCTCCTTATGGTTTCAAAATCACACCATTTTGAGCCTTCAGTTTCACCAAATACTTTCCGGTTGACTATAATTCTTCCTGTTAACTCCTACCTTTTCAGTGTTTGAATCGGCCTACCTTCATATGCATTTATGCCATGGAAGATGCTGGAGCTCTCTCTCTTTGTGCAGATTTGGGTTCTTTCACAAATCTGAAAAATATAAGATTCCATGGCGATGATCTTGCCGTGATTGTTGGAATCGGTGGACTCGGAATTATAGTATTAGAACCAAATTTTAAGGTAAAAACTGATTTCTTTAATTACTTCACATTTAGTACTACATGGTTTATGTTGCAGTTTCGTTTTATTGTTCTGTTTTACATAAATTAGGCTGGTGTTTAAAGAATTAATGAGATAATATCTCTAAAGCACAACATTTTGTTATTGTATCTAAAATTTTACTTTAAAAATATCTTAAAGGTGGTTCTTATACCAACTTAAACACACAAAACTAAAAGAAACACCAAAAACAAAAACTAGGCCTTCAAATTGGTGCATCTATAATCTGTTATAGAAAAGGCAAATTTTATTATAGTTAGAACATTATTAAGGGGGTTTGGGATTGCTTATTTAAAACAGCTTATGCTTATTTTTTAAAATGTTTGTTAGCTTATGTAATTATAAAAATGAGTTGTGGGTAAATATGTAATTTGAACAAATAAGTTATAAGCACTTTTAAATAAGTTAAAATTGATTAACTTATCAAAAACAACTTATTTGTGGTGTAAAAAGTTCACAAGTACTTTTTTTTTCAATCAAAAACACTCCAAATAGTTTATTTATAGTGAGAAAAAACAATAAACAATTAAGTCAAAAAAATAAGCAATCCCAAACACCCCCCAACTACATAATCTATAATTTGTAAATAATTGGTATAGTAAATAAATAATTTATTTGATGAAATTTTCTTGAAATAAAAACAAAAAGCAATGCGCTTTAAACATTAAAAAATAGTTTAATTTTCAACTATACATGGTCACATGGAAAACCTTCAAATTGACGCACTCATATTAAAAAAACATTTTATTATAATTAAAAATTTATTAAATACAATAGCTACTAACAACAAAAGACTTCATTGTTGTTATAGTTCTGACTGAAGGTGACGAACACAGTAGTACGCACCGACAGTTACTACCGCTGCCGTCGGAATTCCCCATTTAATGATAGTCTTCAACATATGACCCCATTTCTTCTAGATTTGTGTTGGAATCTTTGAGTTTGTTGGGTGTGATGACTTCTTCACGGTGGTTGATGATGGCGGCAGAAGTGGTGAGTTCTTGTACCCACTGAGCTTGGAATTTGGATGTAACATCCCAGGCCAACCGTACCAGATATTGTCCGCTTTGTCCGCACACCTGGACTCACGGTTTTAAAACGCGTCTGATAGAGGGTGTATCAAGTCCCTTATAAGGCAACCTTTGTTCCTCTTCCCAACCAATGTGGGATCTTACAATCCACCCCCCTTGGGAGCCCAGCGTCCTCGCTGGCACACCAGTCCGGTTCCCAGGGAACAAAGGTTGCCTTATAAGGGACTTGATACCTCCTCTATCAGACGCGTTTTAAAACCGTGAGTCCAAGTGTGCGGACAAAGCGGACAATATCTGGTACGGTTGGCCTGGGATGTTACAGATGGTATCAGAGCCATAGGTTATAGAGAATGCCGGTTTTCTTATGGAAACCACAAACTATAACCCAACCATAACGCAAACTATTTTCAAAAGGGTTTTCGAAATGATTGTCAAAAATCTAAAGCATATTGCTAATATAACCAAGTTGTGTGTCACATTATTATACCTCAATTAAACAAAGCCTAATCACCTATGTTTAATTTAGGAAAATATAATGGGGGACTTGGATTGGTTATATTAAAGGTATGCTTAAAATAAATTCCTACTTAAAAATGGAAAGCATGATTTTTGTGTGTGCATGCATAAACATTGCATATCATAGACACTTACAATAACACACTTAATAACTAAGTCTACCATTATCGCAGTTCATTATGTCGTCCACCCACACTTCATCCGAGCACACTCCTTCCGAGCACTCTTACTCGGCTGACCCCTCCGGCTATATTACTAGCCATCCTAGGGGGAATGCATTTGTTGAGGTGGAGAGAGACCCGTATGAGGGCGACCATGAAGTAAACAGTGCACCACTCACTCGATCCCCTCCGCCTACACTTCGAGGACCGAGAGTAAGAACCACGGCTAGAAAAAGTGTTCCATTGCCTAGGTGTGTGAGTTTCACCCACCCACCGAGATACGAAGGAGAGTCCTCCCGACCGGGAGCGCGGCGAGGAAACCCTTAGGTGGTGACCGGGTACCAGTGGCTCACCCTCCCGGCATGACTGCCCGGGAAAGTCAGTGGGACCTAATGATGTCGCAAGATGTGCAACTTCATAAAGAGAGATTGGACCAACAACAGCAACACTTGAATGGAATAATGGAGGTTCTAAAATCACATAGTGAGGTCTCGGATCGAACTATGGAGGTCATTGCCATCACTAGGAGGGAAGTGAGGACACTACGTATGTACCTAACTTGGGTAATAGGAGCTATGATGATGATGATTGGACTGTTGATCTGTACATTGATGCGTTAGTAAACCACTCATTGCGAAGCTTTTGGGATTGATTAAGCTTAGACTTATATTTTTGGGGCATGTAGCCGTTAAGCCAAACATTAAGGGCCTGTTTGGTTGGGGGTAATAACAAGTTATTAATGGGAATGAATATAAAAGCCCAAGTTTGGTTTGTTATAATACATTGGGCCCATTCCTAAACCAGTCCAATTTTCCATTCCAGATCAATTTGGGGGGAATGACAATTTCATTCCCGCTTCTCACGACTACCAGATCATTCTCGCTTCTCTCACGACTACCAGATCAATTTTGGCGTCTCCTTCCTTCCTTCTCTCACGACTACGAAATCTCCAGGTAATTTTGCCAATTAATTTCATAGCAAAAATCGAAATTATGTTTGTTGTTTTCTTCCAGACTTTGATTACTGATTAGGGTTACAAATTGCATCTAATCTTTACAAGTCGTCTTCTTTCTTGCATATGATGTTTGTTGCTTTCTTCTCCTACTTGAATCTGTCATATATATATATATATATATATTATACATATATTGTTTGGTGTAGCAGGCTTCGTAAGCCAAATTTCAAACAGGATAATGTTCCTGCTTGTTTTTTTTCCTTTAAGGTGGGTGGATCTTTTTTTTTAAAACAGTAGCCAAATTGCAGAAGTTTGCAAGCAACAAACTTAACAGTAGCCAAACTTATGGATTCTTTTGTTGATTTGTGGCCACTACTTTTATGGATTTGTTTTGGGTTGTTTTGTGGCCTATACGTTTTTCATAAACCAATTCACTTTTAACTCATCTCCACTTAGATTAACAAATAAAACCAACCAGGTTGCATTACATTCCTATTATAGAATTGATGAGGATGTTGTTTATTCATTGTAAAGGCCTAAAAAGTAATTACCAAACCAAAAGATCCTATATATCCGACTCGTATGCATAAATTTTCTTATGTCGTTTCTAATTTCTTTTGTAGATAAAAATGGCTCGTTCCCCGGTTAACAAAAGGCATTGCAAACTAAGGAAACTTTTGTTGTGTCAACAAACAACAAATAACATGTTGCTCTTTATACTCGCCAACTACTATGTTGTTATTTGTTCCTACATTCGATATAAAATCCGTGAAATCAAAACAAAAGATGAGAAAATAATGGATCGTATGAAATGGATATTTAGGTTGACCATGGAAAGTGATGTTGTTTGTATTAGTGAACTTCGTATGGATAGAGCAACTTTTAGGGTACTATGTGATATGATAGGTGATGTTGGATGTTTAAAGCCTACTAAAAACACATCTATTGAAGAGGTTGTTGCAATGTTTTTATACACATTGGCTCACCACAAAAAGAATAGAACAATTAGTCATTTATTTTTTCGTAGTAAAGAAACAATTAGGTTTGTATGTTTGTTTGTTGTTTCTTCTTTGTAGAATTTACTTTCCGTCGATATTGTTGTCCATCTTCTAAAATTTCCAGGTAACGATTTATGTGAGTTATATAGTGTTGATATATGTATATGTGTGTGTATTCCCAATCAATATCATTGTTTTTTCTATAAAAAAGTGCATATATATATATTTATGTTTTGTGTGTTTTACATATTGTTGTCAAATAAGTTTTTGGTTTTTCATTAAATTTATTTACAATTGTTACATTGGTTCTTGTTGTGGATTTTTCTTCTCATTCTTTTATGTCTACATAATTTCTTAATTTTTAATTTGTAATTTTATAAGAAAACCACATGAGATGACATTTTCTAAGCATCTCAATCCTAAATTTCTTTTTTCCCTCAAATTTTGCATATTGTTGTTGAATAAGTTTTGGTTTTTTATTCAATTTATTAACAATTGTTACCTTGATTTTTGTGGTGGATTTTTCTTCTCATTCTTTCATGTCTACATAGTTTCTTATATTTCAATTTGTAATTTTATAAGAAAAACTACATGAGATAGCATTTTCTAGGCATCTCAATCCAAATTTCTTCTTTTTTTCCCTCAAATTTTGCATTTTTTGATGTAGTTATTAGCAAAATGTTTAATTAATTAATCTATTCATTTTCTTTGTTTACACCTAAATTTGTTTATTTAATTTATTTCACATTATTCAAATTTATTTCACATAACATTCAAGGAATATATATATATATATAATTAACATATTTAAAAACTCATTATATAAATTACAATCAATATGTATACTTCTATTTACGTGATAATTGAATATAATAATATGTATATTTTTAATAATAAAATGTTATAATTAATATAAATAAATAATTGAAGATGACTATTATTCACATCAATATAATAACAAATTATGATCATTGTTGGTTGTATTATTTACATAACACTCTTTATATATAATTTTTTTAAAAACAATATATATGAATAAACTTAGAATCAATATATAATTAAATAGTTACTATTAACCCCTTTTTTAATAAATGAAATACTTATCACATTTAATATCATTAAATAAATTTAATATATAATCAAATACTTATTAGTACCTCTCTCATTGATAAATAATACACTATTACATTTAATTTCATTAATTAATCAATACTTATTACATATGACTACTAAAATCAACACATAAATTAAAAAATTATTATGAATCAATATATATAGTTAAAATTATAATAAAAAATATAACTTATTATTATCAATATAGCAATATGTACAAAAAAATAGAAACACACGCGCACGCACACACACACACACACACACACACATATATATATATATATATATAAATTAAACTAGAATAAATATATAAAATTAGAAAGAACAACTTATTATAATCATCAAATATATAATTATTTCAATTGCATTTTTTTAATTTAAATTAAAATCAAACTATGTATAAAAATGAAATTAGAATTGATATAATATGACTAAAACCTCTTTTTTCAAGATTTTCTACTAAGAAACTAACCTTTGTAGAAACAGTCTCAAACAAATCAAAAAAACTCGAATTAGCAATTCAATCAGGCTCACATATACTCGAAGTGGTCACAATACTGACGACTTTTGTTACTCTTTCGTCCAACCGTAGGTTGGGAACGAGGACCTCATGGAGAACTTTTAGCCGAAGTTGCAACGAGTACATTATGACAAATGTAAGCAATTTACCAAAATGCCCCACAATTAAACAAAACTAGGTAGCAATATTATGGTTGCATGGTGAATATAATTATTTTATGAGATTATATGTTAAGGATAAATCGATATATTACGAGTTATGACAAAAAATACTAATTATACACCTCATTATTATAATCAATAATCTCACTCACTTCTTTTGTCATTTTAAGTCAATTACAAAGTTTGATAATGTAGAACTTCTTAACTATTATCTAATTATATATATATATAAAGAAACAGCTAAGAATTATGAACAACTTCATATCAAGTGTAATATGAATTCTTATTATTTTGAAATATATATATATATATATATATATATATATATGATCATCGGCCTATTTAACTTCAATGTTTTTTGAAGAATTTATCACTGCCGCGCAACGTGCGGTACCGAAACCTAGTTTATAATTTAATTTTAGAAAGACAAAAATAATCTTTGCATCTAATTTAACCATCATCCCTCCCCACCTTGCCCCGCCTGCACCTACTTCTGCTGACAACATATCTGCCACCACCATCGTCCACCGTTGCCACCACCGCCACCACCATCAATTAATATTATTGCAAAAGGATGATTGATTTCCTTGAGGAGCTTTGGAAGACTCCTTCAGAAATAATACAGATTACAAGACATTACAAAAGGGAAATACAACCTATTAGGGAAAGGGATGGGTGTAAGTTAGAGAGAGTGGATGTGCCTGAACCTCGAACTAGAATTTTAGTACCATCACCAACCAATAGATTTGAATTAAAAGTGCGCCAATTCACAGTAGAGAGAAGAATACCTGGATTATTCATGACATGAGAGGAAGCTCCGGTTGTTGAAGTGACATGGTGTTAAAAAATTGTCGGAAGATCAGTTGGTTGGTACCCATTGGTGAGGAGTGTTTGTTGTTGTTGCTGATTGGGTTGTGGTGTCGGGACACGAATCCCCTGGTTGTGGGCTGTAGGTTGACCACACCATTGTGTTGGACAAGGGCAGAGGGGATAAGTCCACTGTGGACCCCATGGTCCAACCCAATTTCCATAGATTTGTTGTTGTTGTTGGTTCCACAGCCAGCCACATATCCACGTCAACCACCACCACGGTTCCCCTTCTTTCCTTTGTTAGTCCGACCACCACCCCCACGCCATCCACGTCCGCCACCTTGATGTTGTTGGTGTTGTTGAGTGTAAGGAATGGTACGGGATTCGCTGGACACAACAAGGACAGTAGGTGATGAGGTAGAAGTTCCTTTCTTATTCTTTTCACGACTTGTACGATCCAAATCAAGCATTGAGCATGCTTTGTCAAAAGACAGTAAAAGGACTGATTGTTGAATGAGGGTTGCAATCATGGCATAATCATCGGTAAGATGAGCAACCAGTTGAAGAACCAAACGTTCCTCTGAAACGGGATGTCCAATAGCGGCGAGTTGTACCGAAATTGTCTTTAACGCTTGACTATATTCATCGAGAAAGGAAAAATCTTCTATATGGGTTGCACCAAACTGATTCTCAAGGTACACAACACGAGTGCCCTTGATGTCTTGGAAAAGGTTTCATAAACGATCCCATGTCACCATAACTGTAGCTTTTTCATCAAAAATTTTGTATAAGAGATCAGTAGAAATGATACCATAGATCCATTGAAGGACTATTGCATCGAGGCGATCTAACAATGCATCTTCGATGTCCTTTGGCTTTGGAACTTTAGGATCAATATGATCCATGACGTATATGCCCTTGCGGTGTTGCGGAAGAGAGTTGCCCATGGAGAAGACTACACCTTATTAATATCGAGGGTTAGAGGAACAAGGTTGTGAATGTTGGAGACATTCAAAGCCGAGTGAAAAACGTTGGAGACAGAAACTGTCTGTTTGTTGGTATCGTTTTCACATTCGATAGCCATGGAGATGTATAGAGAAGGGTGACGAGCAAGAAAAGAAAAGAAAGGCAGAAGGATGACTAGGGTAGCTCTGATACCATGTAAGAGGATGATTGATTTCCTTGAGGAGCTACGAAAGATTCCTTCAAAATAAATACATATTACAAGGAATGACAAAAGGGAAATACAGTCTATTATAAAATCATTACCAAAAATACTAAACTAATTACATCAATCAAGGATAACGATATTAAGGAAATCGGTATCAAATATTTACATACTAACAATTATCATTCCACCACACTCACTGCCACCCACCCACCATCACCACCCCTATCATCACCACCATGCCATTATTTTATACCGTTATAGTCTCCGCCCACCCCACCCCACCTACCCACCCCAACACCATTGTACCACTATTGTCGTTGTCATAACCGTCATCCCCACCCCCAACAGATGCATATTTCTATTATTTTGCGAGATTCAATTTCAATACCTTCAAAGTCAAATTCCTTGATGAATTTCAATTCCACGATGAATTTCAATTCCACCAAATTCCATTCCATGAACCAAACACCCCCTAATAGTTTCTAATGCAAATTTGCAAGAATGCGTTGAGTTGTCAATATCATTGGGGTGTAACATAATCCGACTTTTAGTTCATGATTTGTCGGCTAATCTTGGAAGCTCGGGTGAGAGTTCAAGCGAGTAGCACACTTCATTTGCACAAATAGTGATCAACATTTACATCCATTTAAACAACCAAAGGGCCTTTGGCCTAGCGGTATGGGAGCCTTTGTCCTCGTAGGAGGTCAGGGGTTCAAACTCACCAAAGGTGAGGGAAGGTGTGTGAGTTTAATTGTTGCATTTGCCGTACATGAATATCATATACTTCAAAAAAAAAACAATCAAGATAAAAAGTTCCATTCAGTAGAAATTGCATAAAGAACACTTCTGTTGGCTGAAAATAACGAAAGAAACGTGTAACTGCATTTTCGGCCGACTGTAATGTTTTTCTTTTTCAATTTTTAGGATATGTTAGTTTTAAAAAAAAAAAAGTGTTTGAAAGTGTTTGAGCAAGTATATTAGTGTGGGAAGTTAGGGTTAGGATTAGGATGAGGTTCAGTTGTAGATTTATGGGGTCATAGCAACAGGGCCCGATTTTAGGGAGGAAATTTTTTCCATATTCTTTATATAAGATGTCTAAAAATGTTAATTGTATATTGGTTTGTGCTTTGTTTTCTTTTTCCCCAATTCTTATTTCAATTCCACCTCAAAACTTTATTTTCTTTGTACTAGTCGACAATAGTAATTTTCTTACTATGTCTTAACACATCTTAACACATAGTAACATCTTATTATGTGTTAAGGAGTGTTAAAGATTTTATGGTTAATGTGTGTTAAGATTGCATGTTAAGATTCTGCCGCATGCTAACATATATTCATGAATGTTTAGAGCTAATATTATACTTTAATGTATATAATTGTTGAATATCTTTATGTTAACATGGTAAGTTTACGTGTGTTAAGTTGTTTGGCAGAGGTTAAGTTATGTTGACAGCTTTGCCATTGAAGTTCCCCTTAATTACCAAAATGCTACCCCGTCCATCTGCATTGCTAGAGCAAGAGGTGTGCTTCATCCAACGATTTTGGGTGGTTCTTACGGTTCCTATTGATTATAGAGTTCGTACCAAATCCTGAGTCATGGTGTTGATTAGTCTCTTGTTATTAATCCTTGTTCAATTTGGACAATATAATCAACCTCCTTTTGATGTTGACTTGCAATATGCGATAGTGGAACATGCACTCTCGATTTCGTATTTTGTTGTTTATCATTATTGCCACGTGGTTGCATTATTTGTTGGAGTTTTGTCGTATACGTAGTTTCTGCCTTTGTTTATTGGGATTGATAATGCCCTGTTTTATCGCGGCATGTGATATTTGACTCAAATCGCACCAATGATATGCATGATGATCACGAATACATTCTAATACTTTGTGAGGCAGACTTGCAAGAATGGGTAGAGTCGTAGTTCTATAATAGTACTTTAAGTTCGATATTTGTCGACCAATCTAGAAAGCTCATGTACGAGTTAATGTTACCTATGAGTAGGCAGTTCTACGCACCAAAATCTAATTTTAAAAACACGTGTCGGATTGATAGCTTTGTAGAGTTTATTGGGCAGGTCGGGTGACGACCATGGGCATCTCATGCCCGAGGGGAGTCAACTAGGCACATGCACTTCTAGCCTATTGGTACAAAAAAAAATGAATCGTTATTGCAAAGTTCAAACTCAAAACCTCTCACATAATCCTCAATTGTTACTACTTTAGTAATTTATAGTCCCCATTTTGCTTTTCTTAATTATTTCCCACGATTGATCTTAATAACTTATCGTTTTTTTGTCTCGATTTCATGGCAACACATATTTAACTTAAAACAAAATAAAATTGTATAAAATTAATAACATCAAACACTTAACATTTTTATGAGTTTTTGTTTTGAAAAACATTGTGATAATACTTTATACTTGAAAACTTTATTATTCTACTATGTATAAGACATGTTTATGTAAGGAATTGATAAGTTATTTTTTTGCTATAAGAAGTGTACATTTTGTATGGATTTGTTATTCGAGTAACATCAAGTTCAGTAATATTGTTATATATAATCCCTAAACATTTGAACACTTGTTTTTTGAATTAAGACTCTTTTGAATACATGACCAGATTTTACATATTTCTTAATTTGTTGTACAAGATATATATCATTGAATTGAATGGTTATATATAAATGTTAATCGTATGTATTATTGCATGTGGTTTTTTGTACCTCCCAATAACTAATTCAAGACTTCATTTTAATTAGAATTAGTAAGACATGAGGAAAAAACATGGAAACAAAAGTGCTTTGTATTAACCCTTGTTTTAGACATTAGAATATCAATTTATTTTTATAAAATAAACAAATTTAACCTAGGTTGGTATTTTCATTTTCTCTTTAATAGATAAAGATCAAAATTGAAAGAAGGATTTTCCTAACATGTGAAACATGATTGCAAGCATTTAATGTATGATATTATACTTTTACATATTCTTCTCTCTCATCCAACCTTAGATGTATAATAAATAAAAAAATGATCCATACTAATTGTACATTAAATATGCAAGTTGAGTAATGATGTTGGGGTTGTAGGATACAACATATAAGGAAAAACAATTCCTTAAGATATATAGTGCATATTATTAATGTCGAAGTTGAAAGCAACTATTATGGAAACAAAGCAAATGAGTTGATAGGTCTCGAATGGATCTCATTGTCCAAAAGCAATTGAACTATTCTCTTATTGTTTGTGCATAATGTCACGTCTTTATCACGAGTAAATAAAATCCACTTCTTTTCTTCGTAATCAAGGTATTTGAGATAATAATGAGTAGGATCCAACCTAAACCTCCTGCCAACTTCCTTCTCAATAACTTCAAATGTTGCTGATGTTATTGGAAGAGTGAACTTGGCCACATCACCTGCATACTCTACTTTTATGGTCACTATATTTTCATCCAAAGATGTACTCCCTCCATTGTTGCCTTGAATTGCTCCTCCTTTATCATTCTTGACGTTTTGATTCTTCTTGAAATGATCTTTTCCTTGCCACTTTATGCCCTTATCCTTGCACTTGCGTTTCAGTGTAGATACAGAAACTGTAAAACAACATCAAGAAAGAAGAGACATTTGTTAAGTGATTAGAGGCCAAAATTATAATCATTCCAATTATGTAAAAACAAGTGTAATTATTTGAAAACAAAAGATTATGATTACCATTAAGCTTTTGTGCAGCTTCATCCAAGGTTTGACCAAATTGTGACTCGAGATAATATGATTGGTGTTGTCTTGCCTTTTGCCTTCAAAGGATCAGCCATTTGAGCTCTGATAAATATTTGAGTTTTAATCAGAACAAACATAGCTCACACGTTTTATCTAAGTGAATTAAGGTATGTCAAAAACTATGACTAAAGTTCTTATGTTTTAAAAATTACACTTTTTTTCCATGAAACTAACTTCCTTAAATTTCAACAATTAACTAAGAGGTGTATTGATCTTTTTTTACATAATAGCTAATTTTCTTTAAAAACTTAATAATAACAATATTATATTATAGGGTCACATTTTTTTGTTAACCATGCATGTAAATGATGTTAACCCATCCTGACCATTTAAAAAGTAGATATATGGTCCATATTAAGCAATGACATATTTGTAAATAAATTAAAAAAGAGAGCCAGGGTTTGGTCATGAAACACTAATAAAAATACTGATTGTTCATCATTGAACATTTACGATATGTGCATCACTACTCTAATTAGGTCGATTTACACATGCATATGTATTTAAGTTAGCACCTATAGTTTATTTGTTCACTACACAATCATTATGTGCAAAATTCATATATAGAAAATAGAGATTTTCTAAATTCAAAAATAAAATTAGAGATCAATATTATTGAAATTGATATTTGGAAAGAAAAAAAAATCATAAAAATAACTTTCACTATTATCCACCCTTGCATTTAGGTAAACCACCCACTAACAAAAAAAGGAAAATAAAATAAATTTTAAAATACAATACTCACCTTGTACTAAAAATCAACCAATTATTCAACCAAAAATGAAGGAATTGATATGATTGGTTAACATGGTTAACAAAAGTGTTAAAGGATCCTATGAGAAGTGGACTTAAGGTGAGAAGGGTAAAAAGAAATCTAGACCACTAATCATTTTTAATCTCAAACCCATCCCTGAATCGTGTTTGATATGGGGACTGATCTGATGTATCTTAGTGCATCCCATCCTAATATGCATACAGATCCCTTATTACGCTTCTCACCATAACTTCTCTTCTTATTAGAACCCAATCTTAACAAAAGATTAGGGCTATATATATTGTAATAGGATAATTGGTAAGATAGCCATTTTACCTTCATAGTTAACAAATGATGTGGATGACCGTTTGACCTAGAGACCAAATTTGTGAAAAAGGTGCAAACCACACACCTTTTCATGTATTAAACGAAGTTTAGGTATTAACTTCATAACAACCCAAACCATAGGGACCAAATGCATAACAACCAAATCCATAATTTACTTCAATATATTTGATTTGCATGAGCACATTATTAAGTAGTTGAGTTGAGCTTGAGCCCTCAATATAATCCAACCTTTGTAATAATTACAAAACATCTTTAGAATGTTTGTTTTTTGTATAACTTGATTTTTTTGGTAAACAAATTATTTGAAAGAACAAGTATCAATTAAATACAAATAAGTTTTTAGTTACACAAATTATATGAAAAGATAGTATTTTATAGTATTTGATTTGATACCAATATTCATATATTTGTTTTCACAAAAATTCGTCTAAATGGACTACCATTAAACGTGCAATTCACATAAGCGCAATCCACTTTGAGAATTATTTGTAATAGATAAAATATGTTTATTTATTTCGTAGAATCTCTAAATTGTTATTTAAAATAAAGAAAACTCTAAATTTAAATAATTTTCGAAAACTTGATTTGTGAAGAGAGAAATTAAGTTTTTATTCATTCCTATCAGTGTGATTGAATTATTATTATTTTATAAAGATTCTTTCCAAAAATGTATTTTCATTATAAATTTATAAAATATTTTAATAATATAATAAATATTGAAATCTCTAAAATAAATAATTTGTATGAGTTAATTTTTTTAGATTTTGACTTTTGGTTTTTATTTCAGAAAAACTACAAATAATCTATTAAAGATGCTCTTAGGAGACCAATAAAAAATGTATGAGGGTGCCCACCAAATTAATTACCCAATACATAAGTTCTGTAGTTTCGGATATATATATAAAGAACCCAAGATGAAGAGTCTACTCCACAGTTTAGGAAGCTAACTGATAGATGATAAGTTAGCCGTAACTGATAAACTAAATCATGAACAAATTACTATTGGCAAAAAGTAGCGGAACAAAGGTAGTTAACAAATGTAAATGACCAAAAAGAATGATAGATGTTAATTTGTTAACCCTATTTACATCATTTTTATTTTATTTTTTGTTACATTTTTCATTCTAGTTGAGTCTTTTTATTCATTCTTTTTGCATTTGCCTTGATTATAAGGTTTAGTACTTGACGTGTGAAATCGATGAGAATCATATGCCAAGACCCCCAAAATCTGAAACTGATCCTACACTTAATTTCCTGTAGGGTTGTTTCTAATTTATTTATTTATTTTTAGCTTTACATTTCATGGATTATTTAAGTGTTATTTACATTCCAGTCCTTTACTTTATGCAATTACTTTCCCGCACTTTACTTTATGTAATTTATTTACCGTAATTTTAATTTCGAGCAATTTATGTAATTTCTTTAAGAATTAGTTACTTGCGCAACAAATTTTATTTCCTTAACTTTAGTACGTGTAGTTTGTTTTATGCATTTTCCATCTCCACTATTTACAATTCAGTCTTTACATCCTTTTTAAGAAGAACCGAGCAATGATGGGCCAATAGCCTTTTAGCTTGTGTTGCAAAGTGAAGTTAAGACTAGTACCGGTGAAAGGGTAAAAATATGTCTCAAATATAACATTATAGTCTAAGTTATTTAAAACAGATTAGTAATTGACAACTATTTACATATATGAAAGTATGTCAACAACCTTCAAGAAGTTACATTAAACATTATTCCAAGATTATGTAGTTTGCTATAATATATTTTACCGGATCATTTTTTTTATCTTAACAGAGCTTTGCACCATTTGTTTCTTTTTACGACTGATTTTTCTTAGTTGATAATTTACAGACTTAACAAAAGATTTCCTTGAATTTGCCATCTGAAATTAGTTGTTAAGGACCGGACTTGGAAGACTTTTACAAGCCTTCCCTGTGGATCGATATTCGGTATTTTTACAGATGACAATGGACCAAAGTGTATATTTGCACTGAGATATGTTTGCTTGAATCTAGCAGTTGTATAAACATCACAACAAAGAGCATATTAAAAAATTAGCAATTTTAACATTTCATAATAATATACTTAAAATAACTAATCATATAATATGTTAGTTAATACAAACCAGACAATAAAGAAAAATTAAATCATAAAATATATTAACTAATAGAATTTAGTTTTATTTGTTATATATTGGGCCTTATTTTGAGATCCTTGCAATTTGTGAGATACGTACACAATTCATAATAAATTAAGAAATTATTAATTTAAGTAATTTTGAATTAGAAAAATTAAATAAAAGGTATATAAATATTGTGAGCACAGTGTGAGCCAACCTTTGTACAACCCTTTGGTATATAAATATTGTGAATACGTTGTGAACACCATGGTTAACATGTTATAACAAGATTGGGAACCAACTTCGTACAACCCTAAAAATATTTTGAACACGTTGGTGAAATACATGTATGTAAAACGATTGAATTCTTCATGAACATTCGTATGTCATCAGTGACGGCTTTACCTTCCTAATTCATTGAAGAAACAAATTTTTTATATAAACTTATGATCAATTTCAGTTGAAAATATAGTGAACACGAAGATATATGTAAAAGCATAAACAAGGTGAACAAATACTGCACACATAGAAAGGTCCATTACCATCAACCATTGCATATACTCTTGCTCTACGGTGGGATGAAAATTTGCATAGTGTGCACATCACACATTGTGCACATTTATGTGTAATTGATTGATATAGTTACAGATCTGGGGCTAGGATGATTATGTGAACATCACACATTGTGTAAATTTATGTGAGATTGATTGTAGTTACAAATCTTGATCTTGTGAGGGGAGGGGTACAAAAACATATTTGGCGAGGGATTTGGTACATCGACATATCTGTTGGGTTGAGTTTCTTCTTCCGATCTATTTCAAACATCTGCTTCAGATATGCATATGTGTTTTGTCTTTCAGTTGGGTTTCGTTTTCCATTCTGCTTTTAGATCTACAACTAGGTTTTATCTTTCGATTGTGACTGTTTTTTCGATTGAGATATATTTAACAAAATTATCAATGAGCATTATAATTGAAGCAAGATTGCAAAAACTAGCGATAACAATATACGTGGAGAATGACTGTCAAGCAATAGAGTGGGTTTTTTTTTGTTACAACAGACTAGACCACTAGGGGTATGGGGGTGGGGGTGGGGGTGGGGGTGGGGGGATTGTGAAAAATGACCGGGGAATGAAACTACTGATATAGGAGTAAAAATAATAAATTTTTACCTAGATTATTTTAAATTTTAACATTCGAGTGGGGGCCTTTCCCCACCTTTACCAAGCTAAGTCCGCCCCTGGTTACGTGTGTTAAGGTGTTTGATGGAGGTTAAGTTATGTTAACTCCTGTCCTCAAACAACTTTGCCATTGAAGTTCCCCTTAATTACCAAAATGCTACCCCGTCTATCAACATTGTTAGATCAAGATGTTTTTTAGTAACTGTGAGTTTTCGGGCTAGTTTAGGCGCACCGACTAATCCCCAGGTGACCATGAATGGCCTGGAGTCATCGCATGTGAACCTCCATGGTCACAATGGCTTTGGCAGCGCCTGGATTTGAAACCTGAGTAGATGAGATTCAAATTCAATATTTATCGACCAATCTAGAAAGCTTGTGTACGAGTTGATGTTAAATATGAGTACCAAGTTTTAGCCACCAAGACCTAATTTGCAAAAACGAGTGAAACAAAGTTTGCAAGTGTTGGAATGTTAGCTTTGTAGAGTTTATGGGAGGTCGGGGGATGAACCTGGGCATCCCATGGCCGAGGGGAATTAACCAGGCACACGCACCTCTAGCCTATATTATTACGAAAAAACAATGAATCAAAGTTCTAACTCAAAACCTCTCACATAAACACACCACTTTACCACTCAATCGTTGCTACGTAGTAATTTATAGTCCCATTTTTCTTTTCTTATTTTCCTTTTATGATTCCTTCCCCGATTGATCTTCATACCTTATTGTTTTTTGTCTCCATTTCATGCTAACGCGTATTTATCTGATATAAAATAAAATTAATAACATCAACAATTAACATTTTTAATGAGTTTTTGTTTGAAAAACTTTGTGATGATACTTTATACTTAAAAACTTTATTATTCTATTTTGTATATGATTTCTTCAAACATGTTTATATAATGAATTAATAAGTTGTATTTATGTTATCCAAAGTGTAAATTTTGTATGAGTTTCTTATTTGAGTAATATCGTGTTCAACATTGTTATAAGCCCTAACATTTTAACAATTCTTTTTTGAATTAAGACCCTTTTTAATTTGGAAACATGACCAATTTTTTTACATATTTCTTTGTTGTACAAGATATATATATATATATATATATATCATTGAATGATTATAAATATTAATCGTAAGTTTATTATTTGTGCTTTTTTTGTTCCTCTCAATAACTAATTCAAGACTTTATTTTAAATTAGTGTTAGAATTTGTATTATTAAGACATGAGGAAAAACATGGAAGCAAAAGTGCTTGTATTAGCACTAGTTTTGGACACTAGAATATCCATTTATATTTATAAAAAACAAATATAATCTATGTTGGTATTTTCATCTTCTCATTAATAGATAAAGATCAAAATTGAAAGGCGTTTTAAAGAGGGATTTTTCTATCATGTGAAACATGATTAGAACCATTTAATGTGGACATGTTTTTTTTAATAAATATACAACCTTAATTACATGATATTATACTTTTACATTCAACCATTCCATATATATTATTCTCTCTCATCCAACCTTATATGTATAATAAAAAAAATGATCCATATTAGTTGTACATTAAATATTTCTAAAGGTAAATAATAGAAAAACTTAAACCTCTTGCCAATTTCGTTCACAATAACCTCTTGCCAATTTCGTTATCTTCGTCATCAAGGTATTTGAGCTTAAAATGAGCATGATCTAACTTAAACCTCTTGCCAATTTCGTTCACAATAACCTCAAATGTTGCTGATGATTCTGGACGAATGAACATGATCACATCACCTGAATACTCTGCTTTTATAGTCACCATATTTTCATCCAAAGATGTCCCTCCAATATTTCCTTGAATTTCTCCTTTATCTTTTCCTTGCCACTTTATGCCTTTATCCTTGCACTTGCGTTTCAGTGTAGACACAGAAAATGTAAAACAACATCAAGAAAGAAGAGACATTTGTTATTGTTATCCAAAGGATTCAAATCTCAAATGATTTGAGGCCAAACTTATAATCATTCCAATTATGCCAAAGCAAGTGTAATTTAAAAATAAAAGATTATAATTACCGTTAAGCTTTTGTGCAGCTTCATCCTATTGGAATTCTATATTGACTACATTTACTTCTCATCCTTATTACTTGACCTTTTATTTTCCCTTTCCTCATGTGACCTTTTATTTTCCTTTCCTCCTGTATTTATGTATTGCCTCGGCTTCCCCCTTTTGGCCATATGGAATATACGATGACTTTGAAATCATCAATTTTATGATGGTATCAGAGCGGTTTAACTCAAAACACCAACCCTAGTTGGCCTTTTGTTCTACCCATGGCCGGCGATAAAGAAGGAACCCCCTCCTCAAAACTACAAAGCGCCATGGATACGAACTCTCCGTTCTATATCCATGCGTCCGACTACCCAAAACAAATGCACGTCAACGAGACTCTCACCGACAACAATTATACCGACTGGTCGCAAGAAATGATGAATTTCCTCTTCGCCAAAAACAAAATGGGTTTCGTTGATGGATCGATCAATAAACCTGAGAAAGCCACTGTTGAATATATGCCATGGATGCGCTGTGACGCAATGGTGAAAGGATGGCTCACAACCGCCATGGAAAAGGATATCAGGAATAGTGTCAAGTACGCTAGTACAGCCGCTGAAATCTGGACTGATTTACTCGAAAGATTTGGAAAAGAGAGTGCACCTAGAGCATACGAATTGAAGCGGACCCTCACGACAACCCAACAAGAAGGTATGTCAGTTTCCGCTTACTATACTAAGCTACGCAGTCTATGGGACGAGATGCAATCTGTTTTGTCTATCCCCCGATGTACCTGCACCGGCAGCACGTGTGACATAGGGAAGAAAACGATTGATCTCAGGGAGAAGGAAAGACTTTATGAGTTCCTTATGGGACTCGATGATAATTTTTCTGTGATTAGAACCCAGATTCTTGCAATGAACCCAACGCCAAGTCTCAGAAATGCTTATCATCTCGTTGCAGAAGACGAACGCCAAAGGAATATTTCCGCTGACAAAAGGGCACCCACCGAATCCGCTGTGTTCAAGACCTTCATGCCGAGCCGACGTGAAACGAGCACGGGGCAGCGCCGTGCGAAACCTTTATCAAAAGAAAACAAACGCAATGATGTCACTGAACATTGCAACTTCTGTGGGAAAGATGGGCACAACCGGGATGGATGCTTCAAACGAATCGGATATCCCGATTGGTGGCCGGGAAACAAGAAACGTGATTAAACCAAGCCCAAGGCAGCTTGCATTGATACTGGTTCAAGTCCTATCCCAGGTTTGACTAATGAATAATATAAGTCTTTCTTGAAACATTTTGTAGAAAGTGGGAACATAACCAAAGAAAACAAGGCTCCGATGGCATGCATGACAGGTAAAAATAGTTGTGATGATGAGTGGATAATTGATTCGGGCTCTACCGAACATATTACACACAGCACAAATATTCTTGAGAACATGATTGAAACTCGGAATGAGACCCCGGTCGTCATTCCGAACGGAGATGCTATACTAGTTGAAGGAAAGGGAGAATGTACCTTACCAGGGGGAACCAAGATAAAAGGCGTTCTACACATTCCTAAATTCACGTGCAATCTCTTATCTGTCAGTCTCTTAAGTCAAGACCTTCAATCGGCCATAACCTTTTTCCCTGATTTTTGTGTCATGCAGAAACTCCACACGAGGGACTTGATTGGTGCGGGTGAGTGCAGAAAGGGTCTCTACCGAATGGGGATGTTTGGAGCCGAGAAAAAAGCCTTGATGACGACTGTCGATGCTTGGCATAAAAGGTTGGGCCATGCTTCCAGTGACAAACTTACCCATATTGATTTCCTTAGTAACGTTTCTTTCAATAAGTCATGTGACTCGTGTTCTAAAGCTAAGCACACCAGACTTTCCTTTGAAAACAGTGAGATTAAAACAGTTAGTTGCTTTGAATTATTACACTGTGATGTTTGGGGAAAATACCGCACACCTTCGTTTTCTGGTGCAAGGTATTTCTTAACGATTGTCGATGATTTTAGTAGAGCCGTATGGGTGTTTTTGCTAAAGTACAAACATGAAGCAAGCAAGTGTTTAACTAGTATCCATAAAATGATAAAAACCCAATTTGGAATGTCCGTCAAAAGAATTAGGTGCAACAATGGTGGTGAGTTCACGTCGAATGAAATGTTAAAATTTTACAATGAGGAAGGGATTTTGCTCGAGACGACGTGTCCCCATACTTCACAACAAAATGGGGTTGTGGAACGTAAACATAGACACTTACTCGAAATCGCCCGAGCAATTAGATTTGAAGCCAACTTGCCCAAAAGGTTTTGGGGCGAGTGTGTTCTAACAGCCTCTTACATCATTAACCGATTACCTTCAAGGGTAATTAGAAACAAAACACCATACGAAATCATTTTTGAATGAAAACCGGATTATGGTTTCATGAAGGTGTTCGGGTGCTTAGTCTACTATAGAAGCACTGAGACCAGAGGAGACAAGTTTGAAGCGAGAGGGAGGCCCGGGGTATTTTTAGGTTATCCGCCAGGAACTAAAGGGTATAAAGTTTTTGATCTTGAAAACAAGAAAATAATAGTCTCTAGGGACGTTAGGTTTCATGAAGATAAATTCCCTTTTGACCAATTGTCCCCTGAAACAACCGAATTATTTGAACCTCATGATGAACCCATCCATGATGAAACCACCAACAAAGAAGAAGCCAGTGATGTTGGGGTCTCGATTGGAACTCAAAGCCCAAGGGACGAGGCTGACTTGAATCAAAATGAAGACAATGAAACCCAAACAGAAAGCCCAAGCGAGCAGACTAAGTTAAACGTTGATCAAAACGAGCAACAAACCGAGTTAAACATTGATCAAAACGAACAACAAGGCCCAAACATCGAGCCATTGCGAGAGAAAAGAAGTCGGTCGTAACCGAAACGTTTCAACGATTATTTTGTCCAACTTCCCCCATCGGTTGACCACACACAAGCCTCACCAAATCAAGGATCCTCCACGGTACATCCCCTAACTAACTTTGTTTCATACAAACATTTTTCTGAGACTCATAAAGCCTTTTTAGCTGCCATCGACTCCAACGATGAGCCACAACATTTCTATCAGGCTGTCAAAAGTGATAAATGGAAGGAAGCCATGAAGAACGAAATACGCGCTCTAGAGAAGAATTGCACGTGGACTCTGGAAGAACTGCCTGAAGGAAAACACGCTATTGATTCGAAATGGGTATACAAAGTGAAATACAAACCCAATGGAGAAGTCGAAAGGTACAAGGCACGGTTAGTTGCAAAAGGGTTTACGCAATTAGAAGGAGTGGACTACCATGATACTTTTGCCCCGGTAGCAAAGCTAGTCACTGTGAGACTCCTCTAAGCGGTTGTAACAACCCAAATTTAGTAGGCTGGAAAGTTTAGTGTCCAGAATTAAAAGAATGGAAGTTTGGGCTTAGGGGCTATATTGTAAATTGTGAAACATATTTAAATGAGCCAAATCCCTAGGTGGTCTTGGGGATTCAGTATTATTGTGATGTGGCGGCTGAGGAGAAGAGCAGAAAGAAGGAGAAATCGGTTTGGCATCAGGATCGGGAGAAGACTCTTCTGGTAAGCAAACCTCAAATCATTGTTACCTTCTTGTGCATTAATAGCTAGAAAATTAGTTAGTTTCCTGGTTGGGTTTTCATGTTTAAGCTGGGATATTGTTTAACATTACTGTGGAGAGTTTTAGTTCACGAATGGGATTGTAATCTAATGAAACCAATGGACTAGAAATCTGTATTGTTTAAGGAGTTGTAATAGAACAAATTGGGTCAGAATGATGTGTTAAGTTCTAAATTTACTGGACTCCGTAGGAAGAAATCGAGTAATGAAGAATATAAGGTTCGTCCCTGTTCGCTAGACCGAAGTACCGGGACTTCGGGGTACCGGGACTTCGGGGTACCGGGACTTCGGGGTACCGGGAGTCGGGTACCGGGAGTCGGGATACCGGGACTTCAGGGTACTGGGAGTCGGGGTACCGGGACTTCGGGGTACCGGGACTTCGGGGTACCGGGACTTCGGGGCACCGGGAGTCCATCATGCTGGGATCGTCGGGTTGGGCTTCGTCTGTCAGGCCCGTAGTGTTTAGCTATTGGGCCGATATGTTAGAGTTTAGCTTAAGTCTCGTGGGCTTAGTAGAGGATAAAAGAAATCCAATATGTAATTGTTGGACCTAAATGAGTTAATTGAGACCGAATTAAGAGGAGGACTTAGGATCAGAATTGGAGACGTGCCTAATTGATCTATAAATTATGCATTAGGTGAACGGACGAAACGAGACACAAGGTTAGAAAGGAAATTGCTATCAGGTGAGTTCCCTAAACCCCTTTTTATGATGCAAAATATTAAATGTTTTCTTTAACTGATTATGGTTTACCGAGCATGAAAAGTTATGAATTGACGTACATGATTTCCATGAATACACGTATTTTGAATGAAAGAGATGTTTAGCATGACAAGATGAAAGGCATGATTTATGAGCAACTTATTTTGACATGTTTGCATGAACGTAAGTGTACACTATGTGGAGTCGGTCTGCACTGTGGGATCAAAGAGAGGTTCTCGGGGTCTTAGGACTCTTGGTTATGTATGATAGACCGGTGGGTTGGAATCCGTTTCCTTCCTATTCGGTAGAGGGGAGTCCGTGGGGATTCCAAAGCGGCGAGAAGGGAGTCTGCTGGGACCCTGATCGCAATATGTTGATGTGATCCACTACACAGTGCAGTACCCTGTTTGATGATATTTATAGTCGTTGCTAAATGTTTTCCAAATGTTTTATATGCTATTTTCGGAGGGAATTCACTAGACCTTCTGGTCTAACCCTCGCATTCAAAACTAAACCATTTTCAGGTAAGCGTGTAGCGAGTTCTTCTAGGTAGAACTAGAGACGGCATGGAGGTGATGGAGCTCGTGAGGCTTCCAGTTTTGGATCTTGATATGTTTAGTTAGTGCTCGGCTGTGGCTTAGAGAGACTTCCGCTGTTTATGTTTAATGATAACGTTAAAGTTTTGTTAAGTTTGTTTTAGCGTTGATGTAAGTACAAGTACATTTATGTCGTTTAAATGGTTAATCTCATGTTTTGACTTTTATGGAAAGTGGGACGTTACAGCGGTGGCCGTCAAGAAAAATTAGGCCATCCACCAACTCGATGTCAACAACGCGTTTCTACACGGGGATCTAAATGAAGAAGTATATATGAAGATCTCTCAAGGCTTTGCTAAAGAAGGAGAGACAAGAGTTTGTAGGCTAAGAAAATCCTTGTACGGTTTGAAGCAAGCGTCTCGCAATTGGTATAAAAAATTCACCAATGCCCTACTCGATCTCGGCTTCAAACAATCTAAGGCCGACCATTCTCTTTTCATCTACAAACGACAAAAGGTTTTTGTGGCAGCCCTTATTTATGTAGATGATGTTATCATGGTGGGGAACGACACGGGAAGAATGCAAGAAACAAAGGATGAACTCGATAAAAGATTTAGTATAAAGGACCTCGGCAATCTCAAGTATTTTCTTGGGATTGAAGCAGCCCGAACCTCGGAGGGTTTGGTTCTGAGTCAAAGAAAGTACATCCTTGACATTCTAAAAGATTGCGGTTTACAAGGCTGTAGACCAAGCCCCTTTCCTATCGAACAGAATCTCAAGCTAGACAAAGCCGAGAATGAACCAAAGGTAGATGATGGATAGTACCGTCGAATAGTTGGGAGGTTGCTGTATTTGCAAGCCACAAGACCGGATATCACTTACTCAGTTAATATTTTGAGTCAGTTCGTTGCGGATCCAAGACAACCTCATATGGACGCGGTTCACAGAGTTCTACGATATCTGAAGGGCAAACCAGGGCAAGGCGTTCTTTTCCCACGTGAAGGAGGTTGTACTCTTACTGCGTACTGTGACTCTGACTGGCTGGGGTGCCCTTACACCAGAAGATCTCGAACATGATACTTACTTCTTCTAGGCGGGGCTCCCATCTCTTGGAAGACAAAGAAACAATCGGTTGTATCCCGCTCTTCCGCTGAAGCAGAATATCGATCCATGGCATCCACCGTTAGTGAAGTCCTTTGGGTTAGATGGCTCCTAACCGAGTTGGATATCTTCTCTACAAAGCCGACCCCTTTGTTTTGTGACAACCAGGCAGCTCGCCACATTGCCAATAACCCCGTTTTTCACGAACGAACCAAACATGTAGAGATGGACTGTTATTTCGTCCGGGAAAGGGTCGAGTCACAAGAAGTTGAACCACTTCAAACTGCCACCTCCATGCAGATCGCCGATCTACTAACGAAAGGATTAGGGACTCAACATCTCAGATTTCTACTTGACAAGTTGGGCACTAAAGATCTCCACGCTCCAACTTGAGGAGGAGTATTGGAATTCTATATTGACTACATTTACTTCCCATCCTTATTACTTGACCTTTTATTTTCCCTTTCCTCCTGTGACCTTTTATTTTCCTTTCCTCCTGTATTTATGTATAGCCTCGGCTTCCCCCTTTTGGCCATATGGAATATACGATGACTTTGAAATCATCAATTTTATGACATCCAGGGTTTGACCAAGTTGTGACTCGATCTGCTCTCGAGATAATATGATTGGCGTTGTCTTGCCTTTTGCCTTCAAAGAATCAACCATTTGATCTCAGATAAGTCTTTGAGTTATAATCGGAGGAAATCATAGCTCACACATTTTATAATGAGATATATGCTCTTTGACATAAAACATCCCTCTTCTATCTCCTAGCTTTCACTTTTGTCTGAGTGAATTATGGTATGTCAAAAACTATGACTAAAGTTCTTATGTTTTAAAAATTACAATTTTTGTCCGTGAAACTAACTTCGTTTAAGAGGCGTATTGATCTTCTTTACGTAATAACTAATTTTCTGTAAAAAATTAATAATAACATATTATATTGTATCTTTTGTTTTATTTTATATATACTTGCACCGACCAACCATCCGAATCCTTTATCCAGTGAACCCCTCCCCTACCCCCTTCTTGGCCACCTATTCTGTGATCCTAGAACAAGTAATCAAATAGTGAAATCAATCAGATGGCCATCCATATATTCATCAATAAGAAATCCACCAAGTACACCATATGAGAATGTAGAGAGAAAGTGCACTATGTGTGTACTAGTGTGTGTAAGTAATGAATGACCTAATGAAAATCTAGGAGAAAAATACATTATATAGGTTGTAACTTAGCATTTACACATTAGGTCCCTCTACTTGGTACAACTAGGTAATTAGGGTACTAACAATCTCCCCATTTGTACCAAAGTAGAGGCAAAGAGTTTAAGCATCCACCGGGAACACATGCTTCTTCCGAATCCCAAAAATGATCTCGAACCTCCGCAGTGCATTCCGGTACTCCTTCCAATAGGTAATGGCATCCAGGGTTTGCATGATCAACTCCTTCTCCTTGTATTTAAGCTTCACCTACCCGCTTGCATCCAGACATAGTTTGCTCTCAAGGTTGATCTGGATTATCTTGAAAGTTCCATCACTGAACTTGTTGGCTTCACATACTCTCATAAATCTCTTCTTTGAGTCTTGATTGCAGTAAACAACCTCAATTTCAGGTTTCTCGAGAACATTATATGAGGGAATACCTTGGATGTATGACAGCCGCCGGTTTGGTGCTCTGAGGTTTACCCTGGTTTGGTGTGATTCCAAGGCCATTTGGAAATCCGTAAGATAAGAAAATTTCAGGATATTTCACATGAACCTCTTGACACTCTGATATGCGGCAGACCATTCTACCTTCTTTTCAGGAGCTCGTGCCAGAGTGTCATATAGACTCATGAGGTTGTCAAGCTTTAGGCTCTTGAAGTCTGCTTCAGAAAAGACGTATTCAGAGCCATCAAATCTTCTTACAGTGAACTTTGGGTACCAGACGTTGAGAAGCTTGCAAGATTCTATCTTCAGCACCTTCATAATGGCTTTATCTAACCTTACCACATCTGTACTCAGGTTTTCGTTGTTCATAACGTGTAAGAATTCGATCTTTTGAAGTGATGGCCAGTTCTCAACGTCGTATACCTTTGCTAAATCGATCTTTTGGACGTATTTCACAAACAAATCTTTTATTATGCTCTCTTGATAAGGAATCAGGATCCTTACCCTTTCACCTGTAGCCACATACCCTGGCTCAGCATCTATCAGAGCATTCTCTTGAACAACTGGAGCCTGAGGAGCGGAAGTACCTGCACCTTGATTATTCGGTGTTTGTGGTTGAGTTGTATCATCTGGAGTGTCATTATCGGAATCTGAAACAATCATAAGAGCCTCGACGGTATCAAATATATCTTCTATTTCCTCTTTGATCTGTACTGTCATTTTATTAGGCCCTTCCTCGGAATCTATGTAGATGTAATCAACGATCAAAGCATCCGCTATCCTTTCTTCATTTGTTCTATTATCAACAACCGGAGGCTTTTCAACCCCAATCATGGCATCAGCTAGAACTACAATGTCATCAACCTGGACCACATCAGTACCTGATCCACCTGCTCCCGTTTCCCCCTCGTTTGTTGAACCGCCAACATTTTCCGCAACTGCACCACTTGATTCACCAACCCTGGCTCTCTTCTCCCCCTCATGTTGATCAGGATCATCCTGGTCATCATGTCTTCATTTGTTGGAGGCTTGAGCCTGAACTCCACACACCTGTTCTACCACAACTAATCTTCCTGATAATTCTTTGTATCCCGAAAGCATGGATTGGGTCATTTCTTTCATGGTGTTGTTCAAGGTTTGGAAGTCATTGCTGGTAGGCAGTTGGGTTTGAGGTTGGGTTTGGTGTTGGGTTTGTTGCCGGAGTAATCCAACAAGGTCAACTTCTTCAGCCGTATTTGAATCTCCTTGTGCTAATAAATGGGCTAACAACTCAGATTTGAGTTGATCGGTGGGAATTTGGTGTAAAGGAACTGATGGTGGTGGTTGTGTTTCGGTTTGAGCGCTGGATGGTGGATCCTGAGGAGCAGAGGATGATTCAGCAATGGCTTTTCCCTTTATAGCTCTACTGACCTCACTTGAGAGTCGATCAACCGTTTATTGCATGGCGTTGCGATGTTGCTTGTAGGCATGGTCGATAGAGCCTAACGCAAATGCCAGTAGTGGAAGAGTGATATAGTGTGGATACGGGCCTAACACGTGTACAACCTATTCAGGTGGAAAAGTAGGAAACATGAATCTAACATCCGAACCATTTAGGTTACCGGTTGAAGTAGCGGTTGTAGCAACCGTACTGCCTGTGTTCATAGCTGACATGGTGTTGACTATGACAGGACTTCCACCCAATCCTCGTGGGGCACCAACAAATGGCGGCCACACTCGGGGTGTTCTGGTTGGGGCACAAAAGCCCACAACTTGTTGAGATACCGACGCGCGTGGCCTAGGAAAAGATGTATGTCCAAATGGCTCTAGACTCAACGTGCGTGGAATGAAGGGCGGTGGCCGGGGCAGGAGCCTACCTTGTTTAATACCGGCAGACACAGAGTGTTTCATTAATAGCATATAAGCTAAATCCCCTGTGTGAAATGAAACACCGGCAAATTGAGATGTCGATGAGTGGCTGAGAGGGGTTGTGCTATGCATGGCAGGGTCCACCATGGCTTGTTCAATACGCAACGGCGATGAACGCTCGTTGGTAGTAGATGTGGCTACCCGACTTGTAACAGTTTGGGAAGGATCGGTAGTTAAAACTTTATCCGATCCTAACATAGTCTCTCCCATTTATTTTCTCACCATCACACGACTCACAATATCAATATTTTCAACCTCATCACCCTCTTCCCTCCTTATGTCACCGATATCTCCGAAGAGTCCAAAGTTTCAGGTGGAATCAGCTTCGAAACTCTCTATAATATGTCGACTCCGACCAATGTGTCTCGGAATAAGATCCGCATCAGGGTCAAGATCTGGGTCGGAGTTGTAGTCGGAGTTTCCATCTTCATCATGTCGGGGTTGGGTTGATGCTTCATCTTCGGATGAAGAAGCATCAGGGTCAAAGTCAGGATCCTCCTATGAATCCATAGATATGTTATCGTCAAGGATTGGAATTCTTACAGCTCCGGATGTAGATGCCTGACTAGCAGTCCTCGCCACCCCACCCACTCTCTGTCTTAATATTCTCCTCACCTCTTCCCGTTCAGGAAGCCCAAGTTTCTGAACATGCTCAACATTCATACCCTCACCGCCTAATGGGATTGCACCATGGGGAGGTTCTGCCGGTTCTAGCTGGACCACTAGTGTGTTAGCTATCCTATACTGCCTAACTACCTCAGACTGCTGATCGGCATAGGCAAGCACGGGTTCTGGAATTACGGCGATGTGAGCGAAGTCGTCGTGATCGGGCATCTTCAGAAAATGCATCCATTGAGTCGGGCCTTGTACGAGATTTGGGCGTCTAGGGATTTCTTGATTACCCTCCATAATTTGATGGATGATAATCTGGAAGAAACGTTGATATGGCTCAAAGTTCCGGTTCTTGAACGGCCTTGTTTTGTCTTCGACTAACTCTTGTAGCTCATTCCAGAGAAGGATTGCATAATCTATACGGTGGTTAAAGGCAAAGGCATGGAACATACGGAGAGTGGCAAGGTTGCATTTGTCAAGACCAGTGTGTTTGGAGGTCATGCAACGGTTAAATATGGAGCATAGGGTGTACTAGACTGGTGGTAGGTGTTTTATTTGGAAATTTGAGGAGCTGGTAAGTATGGCGTTATGAGGATCTTGATAACCCAGACTCCGTATATCGGCGAACAGTTGTTCATCCGATACCATGTCCTCAAAGTCAGGGCTATAAGGAAGGTCTAAGGCTAGACGGAGTCACTGATAACGCCACTTTTTGGCGTTATTTTCGGTCCTCAAACCAATGAGATTGGCTTGTGTTCTAGCAAAAAGGCGGAATTTTATGGTTTATCGAGTGGAATGTGCAGGTAATCTAAAAGGAGGCAATCATCGAGAAAAGAGGCGGAAAAGAGCCAAAAGAGAGTCCAAATGAAGCCCAACGGAAGCCCAAGATCCAAGCCCAAGACCCGTGCCCGAACCAGGACCTAGATCCATGAACCAGACCTGACCCGGACACATCAGGAAAACCGCGCGGTTTGTCCCGCGGTTTGCAAGCCACGGGACAAGTGGCGTAAGTCCCTGTTCCAGCTCTATAATTTGGTGTTTTCCGGATTTTAGGTCATCATCTCGCACACGACGACGGGCAGCAGCTTGGGGGAGATTTCCAGAGACTTTTTGCGTCTTTTGGAGCCACGGTAGAAGACCGATTGAGGAGGAGTTCACGACGAGAGTCGGATTAGAGCCGAGAGAAGGAAGTTCACCATTACATTCATCATGTTCACGATCACTATGTTTGCACACATTATTTCCATTCATTTTCTTATGTTTTTATCCACCACCAACATGAACTAAACTTTAGATGTTGGGGGTTGATTGAATTTGGTTTAAACTTATGAACAAATGACGTGATTCTTTTATCAGTTTTCCTATTTTAATGAAGCATGTAATTTGGGTTTTAATGCTTTTGTGAGTTTGGCCAACTTTCAATTGTTTTGTTTGTTTTCAATTAAGTTCGAGAGAATTAATTGTTAACTAGAACTAGAAATTGCATGCCTAAGGTGAGAAATTGGATAGAGATATACTAGTGTAAGCTTTAGTCCCGTTTAAATCTTGTTTTTAATGTGTTTTGAGTGTCATAAGTTAAGATCGAGAGATAAAGCTTGTGTCTTCAAAATAAAACCCGTTGTTGCTTGAAAGAGAACAACGGTGATTTTCGAGATTAGGTATTCATTAAAGGGAATAACTTGGTAATTGTTTTAAGTCAAATGTTCGTACGTGAAAACCTTAGGAATTCCAACCCTCAACTGTTTTCTCTATCCAAAGTTCCTTAAGTTGTTTACTGTCCCATGTTTGAGTAAATTATTTGCAATTAATTAGTTTCATATCAATAACTCATTATTCGACCGTTCAGTTAATAGATCTTATAGTCATTGTGATACTTAGTTCCTAGTTCCCTGTGGTCGATACTCGTACTTTTGTACTATTACTTGATTTCGACCCGTACACTTGCGGTTAGATTTAGGGGGGTGTAAACCCGCCTATCAAGTTTTTGGCGCCGTTGCCGGGGAACTAGTTGCAACTGATAGCACTACCAGCTATAAGCGCTATTACATTTAACATTTTTATTTTTTTTATTTTATTTCATCACTTTCAGTTTTTGGATTGCTAATTTCGTTTGTTTCCGTTTCAGGTACTAATTGGTTTATGCCAAGGAAAACCCGAGGGGAGAAACTCGAACCGATCGATCCGGAAATCGAAAGAACCACCCGTCGTTTACGAAAAGAATCAAAAGCAACAAAACAGTCGAAGATTGAGATGGGCGACGAAGCTCCTCCTGAGAGATGTCCTATGCGGTCGTTTACCGACCCGAACGTGGCAGCCGCACGCATAGGTATACAACCGCCCACTACTGGGGCAAACTCTTTCGAGCTTAAACCGAGTACCATTGTGATGGTACAACAAAATTAGTATGGAGGAGCACCGACAGAAGATCCTCATGCACATCTTCAGTATTTGAGAGAATTTGCAACACGTTCAAGATCAATGGATGGAAGAGGATGCAATTAAGCTGAGACTGTTCAGCTTTTCACTCAAAGGCAAAGCCGAAACTTGGACAGAAAGTATCCAACCGGACTCGATCACCACCTGGGCGCAACTGAAAGCGGCCTTCCTCCAGAAATTCTTCCCACCAAGCAGAACCGCCTAACTTATGGCTGAAATCACCCATTTTGCTCAATGGGATCAAGAGACGTTATATGAAGCTTGGGAGACGTACAAAGAGATGATCAAGAAATGCCCTCATCATGGGTTACAAGGTTGGGTCATCATCCAAACGTTCTTCAGTGGACTTCACCAGCAGTTCAAAAACGACATCACAGCTGCAGCGAGTGGAGCCCTAATGGATAAATCTTATGAAGACCCATGCGAGCTGATCGATAATCTGGCCGAGCATAGTTTCTCTACTCTGAGGTCAGCAGTTAGAAGGGTTGCAAGTGTGCAAGACAATGATGAGTTAAAGGCCATAAAAGCTCAACTGAACGCACTCACGAGTCAATTGAAAGGATATTCTCTTCAATCAGCATTTATGATGGATGAGGGTATGCCGAATATGGCACCACCCATGAATGAGCCGAAACAAGTTCAATTTATGCAAAATCGAAACAACTGGCCACGGAACGATCCATTCTCGAACACATACAATGAGGGGTGGAAGAAACACCCTAATTTTTCATGGAGTCAACCTCAAGGGCATCAACAATACGGTAATTCTTCTAACCATTCTAATGCTTCTCAAGCTAATAATGTTTACCGTCCTCCGGGCTTCAATCAGAGGAAATTCGACGAAGGACCATCCATGGAGAAGAAACCGTGGCTGGAAGATATGATGATGAAGTTTATGACAAAGATGGACAACACAATTGGGGAATTAGCAAGCATGGTGAGTACAGTGAAAGCAGCAACTGAGCAGAACACCGCCTCCATCAAACTCCTTGAGAGGCAAGTGGGGCAAATTTCTGAAGCCCTACAGACCCGAGCTCCCAAGACATTCCCGAGTCAGACTGAAAGGAAACCAAGAGAAGAATGCAACGCCATTTATCTGAGAAGTGGCAGGGAGATGATCAAGGAGGCAAGTGTTGAGCTGAAAGATGATCGTTCTAGTGATATGGAAGATCGGGAAGAGCCGAGGGATAAAGAGGTGACACCTCCGCCAAAACCGGTAGTCAAACCGTATGTGCCACCGCTACCATTTCCGAATCGGGTGAAGGAACATAAAGATGAGGAACAGTTCAAGAAATTCCTTGACATCTTCAAGAAGCTACACATCAACATCCCCTTCGCAGAAGCACTAGACCAAATGCCAACATACCTCAAGTTCATGAAAGAGATCTTATCCAAGAAGAGGGCAATCGAACACCAGTCTACCATTGCACTTACTGAAGAGTACAGTGCGATCATTCAGAACAAGCTTCCCCCAAAGCTTAGGGATCCAGGGAGTTTTTCGATCCCTATTCCAATTGGGAATCTTAATTTCGATAAGGTGTTATGTGATTTAGGAGCAAGTATTAAATTAATGCCTTTATCAGTTTTCAGGAAACTTGGCTTGGGAGAGGTGAAGCCAACATACATGACCCTTCAGCTTGCAGATAGATCGGTGAGGTACCCATATGGAGTGATAGAAGATGTCCTGATCAGAGTCGGTAAGTTCTACTTTCCGGTGGACTTCGTGGTGCTGGATATTGATGAAGATATAGAGGTCTCACTGATATTGGGAAGACCATTCCTGGCCATTAGTGTTGATCCAAACCCTCGGTGATTTGATAATGACCCTCTCTAAACACTTAGTGAAAATTGTAAGTAAACAATATGTATAAAAGTTTCACTATCGCTGATAAGTACTAAGACTGTTTCAGTACCGCTGATAGGAACTCTCGCTCTTTAGATTAGACATTCAGCGAACACTATTCATCCAGTAGCACTGAGCCTGTTAAGTCTCTGTGATGATCGCTGATAAATTGTTCAACGTAACAGTTCACCATAAAGCTCTGAGTTTGTTCAGTACTTTTGGTAATCGCTGATAGCTTAGTTGTCTACTTATGATCTCTGAAGACAAGTTTCACGTCAACATAGGTTCTACGCTGAAGTCGAAGATCAAGCTCAAGAACCAGCGACAAGTCTACTAATGAACTGATGCGGATATCAGCGAAGTCACAGATTTGTCCACTCAACGTGAAGTATCAAGTAGAAGACTTCAACAATCGTTGAGCTTTATCATTCACTGATAAAGTACTGATTCAACGAAAGCTGATCATGAAGTCTACTCTACAAGTTACTATTGTCTTAACCTCCCTTGCACGCCTCCGTACAAACTGTCAGAACGGACATCCCTATTGTCTGAAATCGTACAACCACTCTGATTCTACAATGTGCACCATACGGATACTAAAGTTGTCTACAAAGGTCAAAACATGCAACCACTCAGCTGCTGCCACGTGTAAAGTAAAATTGTCATGCGTTAAATGCATGCAGTATATAAGAAGAACCCTACTTCAGTTTTTGAAGTGCACTCACTTTCTCTAAGTGCTCAGGCCATCTTCTATCTTTCTATCTGTGTGTTAGGTTATTATTCGTAATTTCCTTATTTCCTCTCTATCTTATTTCTAGTGCAAGAAACTTAGTGTTCTTAACTTGTTTAGATTAGGCTTAGTCCTTAATCTTGTTCCGCAACAAGTTGTAAATTGTTTTAAGATTTATCAATAAATAATTTAGAAAGTAAAAATCGTGTGTTTGTATTCAACCCCCCCCCCCCCCCCCCCCCTTCTACAAACTTGTATAACCCTCTCGGGACCAACAAGTGGTATCAGAGCAGATTTGTTTAATCTCATAAACAGTATCTTATCCATACAAATCTTAAAATGGCTACCAATACAAACACAAATTATATTTGAAAATGGTTCTCTTGCAAAACCCCCTAAGATTCTCCGGAGATAATTTCAATCTATGGAAAAATAGGATGATACACCAAGCTTTCTCCAAGAAATCCTCTAACCCCAGGTCTAGAGATGAAAAGTACACCAAGCTGAAAGAAAGGTATGCAAAGCTGAAAAGCTTTAAGAAGAAAGGCAAAGGCCTAATGGCTGACTATGATTGGGTTGCCTCTGACGAAGAAGAATCATCATCTGAGTCTGAAGATGATGATCAGGCCAATCTCTGTCTCATGGCCAAAATTGAAGAAGAGGAAGAAAAGTATGACATTCCCTCTACTTCATCTTCTACCTCTAAGGTATCACCTTCTTTCTTTACCAATATTTCAAATATTGATGAAGCTGATAGTCTTCGAAAGATCGATCTCCTGACTATGAGTTTATATGATGCTATGAATGGTAAAACTGTTGTTGAAATCAAAATATTGATCTCGCTGAACAACTTAAAAATGTCACCTTCAAATAGAAAAGCTTTCTAAAATTGAAGAAGATTTAAGAGATCAAGTTCATATAAATCAGCTAGTCAAGATTGAACGCGAAGAAGCTATCACTGCATTAAAAGCTGAAAAAGCTACTGTTGATGGATGGTATAAATCCTCAACAACGATCACTGAGATAATTAAGTCTCAGATTCCTCTGAGTGACAAACGTGAAAGCTAACGCTGAAGAACCAACCACTACCGTTCCATGCTTAAATTCGGAATGTTTGTCTCTTTTATCCCTGATACTTCATCTTCTCAGTGCTCCTTTTCAAAAACTCCAATCCCTGAGGAAATCTCTACCTTAGCTTCTAAAGGTAAAGAGAAAATTGCTTTTAAAAAAAACCTCAGAAGGGTACCTTTGTACCTAAGCTGAATGCTTCTACAGCTTCAGTGACTCATCCCTCTGGTTCAAAGAACAAGATCCCTGGATTAATTCAGCGTGGATTTATTCAGCGATCTACTCCTAGAATCAATGTGGATGTAACTGGTAAGAAATTTGAAGAACTGATAGCTCCTCCTATTTCCAATACCAAAGGTATATTTGGTGCTGGCCCTGCTTATTTTAAACAAATGGCTCAGCATGCAAATGGTCCTAAAACTATTTTTAATTATAGGAAATGTTATCATTGTGGACTTACAAATCATATTGCTAGTAAGTGCCCCACATCCACCAAAGCTGAAAAGATAGCTAAGGTGATAAATCAATGTTCCCAAGACAAAGAAGACAACTGAGGTTAAGAAGTTAACCAAAGTGAAGACTGACAAAGCTGAATCCTCAAATGCTGCGAAGATTGCTGAACCTTCCACTTCCTCTACCACCACTGACAAACTTAAGCCCAAAATGAAATGGGTACCCAAGTCAAACTAATCTTCCTTTGTTTGCAGGTTAAGAAGGGTATCTGGTATCTCGATAGCGGATGCTCTAGACACATGACTGGTAAGAAAAACCTGCTCGCTGAATACAAAGAAGAAAAGGGTCCCTCAATGACCTTTGATGGAAACGGAAAAGGCTATACCCGAGGGTTTGGTGTACTCTTAAATGGTACAACAACCTTCAGAAGAGTCGCATATGTTGAAGGGCTGAAGCATAATCTTCTAAGCATCAGTCAGCTTTGCGACATGGATAACAAAGTAATATTTACTAAGAAATTCTGCTTTGTCACTGACAAAAAGGAAAAGATAGCTCTCAGCGGTTATCGTATGGAAAATGTTTATGTAATAGACATGGACTATACAACCACTGAGAACTCATGTTTCTTCTCAAAAGCCTCATCTGATGTCAACTGGCTATGGCATAAGAGGCTCTCTCATTTCAACTTCAAGACACTTAATACTCTTTCTTCAAAAGAGTTAGTCTCCGGTCTACCTCAACATTCATATGCCAAAGAGTCCTTATGTTCAACGTGTGAGAAAGGGAAGCAGACCAAGGAAAACTTCAAGTCTAAGCAAGTCTCCTCAGTGTAATCTCCTCTAGAACTTCTCCATATGGATTTGTTTGGCCCTGTTAACAAATAATCCGTCGCTGGAAAGAAATATACCTTGGTCATAGTTGATGAATTCTCTCGCTATACATGAGTAATGTTTCTCCGTTCCAAGAGTGACACCCCTTAAGAACTCATCACATTTGTCAGGAAGATGGAAACCCTGAACAACATGACCGTTCGCTCAATAAGGAGTGATCACGGGACTGAATTCAAAAACAGTTCTCCTGATTCCTTCTTTGAGATTAAGGGTATTTCTCACAACTTTTCTTCAGTGGGAACACCACAGCAAAACGGAGTCGCTGAAAGAAGAAATTGAACTATCATCGAAGCTGCACGTTCAATGCTCAGCGATTCTCACCTGCCTACTCAGTTTTGGGCAGAAGCTGTCAACGCTGCTTGTTTTACGCAAAACAGGTCGCTGATAGTCAAAAGATTCAAGAAGACAGCATATGAACTCTTCCATGGGAGAAGCCTTCAATAAGCTTTCTTCACATCTTTGGTTGTCAGTGCTTCATTCTAAACAACAAAGATGCCCTTGGAAAGTTTGATCCTAAGGATGATGATGGAATCTTTCTTGGATACTCCTCAGTTTCCAAAGCCTTCAGAGTCTTCAATCGTAGAAGGCAGACTGTAGAAGAAACTATTCACGTCACTTTTGACGAATCCCGTTCAATGAACTCAAGACCTTCTGCTGATACTGAAGAACTGAATCAATGGATGTTTTCTCATCTTGGTGATTCAGAAGATGTTCCACTCCTCCATCTCATACTCATACCGCTGAAGATGATGATCCTACCATCATCCCAAGCATGCAGACTAGTGAAGCTGAAACGTCATGGGTCTCAGCTGTTCCTCTTAACACAATGTCTGCTTCTGAACCGTCTACCTCAGACATCCCATCTACTTCTCAGCAATCAGTGAATGAAATGTCATATGCACCTTTTCCTGTCTTGGCTGATATACGAGAAGTTGCTGAAGCCTCATCTTCATCCCCTCCAGTTCAGGTTGAGTCAACGACTTATGCTCCGGCTCAACGATGGACTGTTAATCACCCTATTGATCAGTTTCTTGGTAATCCAAACGTTGGTGTTCAGACTCGACGAAGTGCAGGTAACATTTGTTTATTTGTTAACTTTATTTCTCTGATTGAACCAAAGAAAATAGATGATGCCCTCAAAGATCCAAACTGGGTCAACGCAATGCAAGAAGAGCTGACAGAATTTGAAAGAAACAAAGTTTGGAATCTCGTTCCAAGACCATCTGACAAGTCAGTGATAGGCACTAAATGGGTCTATCGAAACAAGTTGGATGAACATGGAACTGTAACCCGCAACAAGGCTCGACTTGTTGCTCAGGGATACAGACAAGAGGAAGACATAGATTACGACGAAACGTTTGCTCCAGTGGCTCGTCTAGAAGCCATTCGTCTTTTCTTAGCTTACGCTGTACACAAAGACTTCAAGGTTTATCAAATGGATGTCAAGTCAGCGTTCCTCAATGGAAAGCTGAATGAAGAAGTCTACGTGGAACAACCCCCAGGATTCTCAGATCCTAAGCATCCAGGTTATGTTTATAAACTGGATAAGGCACTTTATGGCTTAAAGCAAGCTCCTCGTGCATGGTATGACACTCTATCCTCTTATCTTCTTATCGAAAAATTGAGCGAGGTAAATTGATAAAACGTTATTTTTCAGGAAAGTAAAAGGTCATATCATTCTTGTTCAAATATATGTCGATGATATTATATTTGGTTCCACTAACCCTGACCTTTGTACTCGTTTCTCTGAAAGGATGAAAGCAGAGTATAAAATGAGTATGATGGGTGAGCTAGCATATTTCCTTGGTCTTCAAATTAAACAAAATGAAAAGGAACTTTCATTAATCAGGGAAAGTATGTTAAAGATATGCTGAAGAAATTTGATTTAACTCAGAGTTCAACTATGAAAACCCCTATGGCACCGCCGCTGACACATAACAAGGATCCCTCAGGAAAACCTGTTAATGTCACTGCATACCGTGGGATGATCGGCTCTCTTCTTTATCTTACAGGTAGCCGACCAGATATCTTGTATACAACTTGTTTGTGTGCAAGGTATCAAGCTGAACCTAAGGAATCTCATATGATCGATGTAAAGCGAATCTTTCGTTACCTTAAGGATAATCCTAACCTCGGTCTTTGGTATCCCAAAGATTCAGGGTTTGATTTAATCGCCTATTCAGATAGTGATTTTGCAGGTTGCAAAATGGATATGAAATGCACCACAAGAGGTTGTCAGCTCCTGTGGTAAGTTGGTGAGTTGGACAAGTAAAAAGCAAAACTCAGTGTCCACCTCAACCGCTGAAGCTGAGTATGTAGCTGCTGGAAACTGCTGTTCTCAGGTCTTGTGGATGAGAAATCAACTACTGGACTATGACCTACAGCTCTCTAAAATTCCAATCTACCGCGACAGCACAAGTTCCATCGCAATAGCCAACAATCCAGTGCTACGCTCAAAGGCAAAACATATCGAAATCAGGTATCATTTTATCAGAGATCACGTGATGAATGGTGATATAGAACTTCATTTTATCCCAACTGATTTTCAGTTAGCTGATCTGTTCAACAAACCTCTTGATGAGACAAGATTCAACTTTCTCATCAGCGAGCTTGGAATGCTGAACTTTGAAGAGTAAAATTTTCAGAGGTTCACATTTGATCAGTGACAATAATGAACTTGTATAACCCATTCTATCATCAACTCTCTAAACAAACCGATTCGCTGATAACAAGGTATGTTTTTCTCTCTTTACTTACTGACGATCGCATGTCAATGCAAGATTTCAAAACAAATTACATCGCTGAAAATCTTTTCTTTATCAGTGATACTTTTGAAATTTCTTAAATCTAACTGATATTTCTATTCAGTGCTTCATGTTTTCAAAAAGGGTTCCTGAGACTTTAAAATCCTCAGAGACATCCTAAATGTGAAAGGACGTTTATGACGTCATCCTAAACGAATAAACCCCTGGCACGTTCCTCTGACGCACGTTTGCACGTTTTGTTGTCTCTTCAAATCAAATGTGAACACGTGTCCGTGTCATGATGAAAAACTTTTCCCGCTCATAATTTCTCTCTCTCTAATCTCACTATATATACTCCTTCGAGTATGTATTTTTCCTCACGCGAAAAACTTCTTCTTCAAGAAAAGATAATATTGCATTTATGAACTCAAGTTTTTCAAGAAACTGTTCATCTCCTTCTTCGAACAAACCGGTAAATAATCAGAACATCTGCTTGTTTTAACTTGTTTTTGATCTTATCTTTGCTTTTAAAAGATCAAACAAAAGAAAACCTTCTTAAAATGAAATCATTCTCTCTCATGATTTTATGAATACAACCTTCATGGTTGTTCTTCAAGTTTATATCTAAAATCTTAAACTTGTTCCTCATATGTTTTTCCAGAATCTTTTCTTAAACTGGAAAACACATACTCTTCATGTTTTGTATTTATTTTTCAAAACAAGAAAAACCCAAATCTTTATTAAGTCATCTTTTGACTGAATGAAATGGACAAAATTTCAAACAAATTTTTTTGGAAATTCTTTCCATATTAAGACATTTTGTTCTTCTTCGTGATTCTGTGTGTTTATAACAGAAATGGCATCCACTGACACTCCTACTGCTGCTGAAGTTACTGAAATAACAAAGGCTCCTCAAGTCAAATTCAGTCTGGAGAAAGTGATCTTTCAGAGCAACAATCCCTATGCTCTATTTGATTTCTCTGAAAAGAAACAGGTCACTCATTTGGATGACGCTGTAAACTTTCCGAAGACATGCCCTCTCTCCACAGCTCTATCTGTTGGTCCCGAAGGCCTATACAAGTTTGTAGAAGGGGGGGGGGGGGGGGGGTTTGAATACAAATACACGGATTTTACTTTTCTAAATTGTTTATTGATAAATCATTAACAATTTACAGCTTGTTGCGGAAACAAGATTAAGGATAAACCTAAATCTAAACAAGTTGGAACACTAAGGTTTCTTGCACTAAGAGAGATAAGGAAATTACTAATAATAACCTATCTTGAGATAAGAGATTGAACTTGTCCAGAGTTAGCAAGTTACTTCAAATGAAGTGGGTTCATCTCTTTATATACTTCATGCATTTAATGCAAGTTAGTATACACTTTACAGGTGTCATCAGCTGGTTGGTTGTATGTCATTGACCTTTGTTGACAACCTTAGTAGCCGCATGGATGAACAATGTAGTATCAGAGTGGTTGTACGATTTCAGACAGTCGGAGGTTCTTTTCTGACATTTCGTACGGAGTCGTGCAAGGGAGGTTAAGACAAAAGTACTTTGTACGGAGGACTTCATGATCAGCTTTCGTTGATTCAGAGCATTATCATTATCTATTCAGCGAATGATAAAGTTCAGCGATAGCTGAAGTCTTGTACTTGATACTTCACGTTGAGTAGACAAATCTGAGTCTTCGCTGATCCGCATCAGTTCATTAGGAGACTTGTCGCTGGTTCTTGAGCTTGATCTTCGACTTCAGCGTAAAACCTTTGTTGACGTGAAACTTGTCTTCAGGGATCATAAGTAAACAACTAACTTATCAGCGATCATCATAATGACTGAACAGACTCAGAACATTAATGGTGAACAGTGTTCGCTGAATGTTTAATTTAAAGAGCGAGAGTTCCTATCAGCGGTACTGTAAGATCTTAGTACTTATCAGCGATAGTGAAACTCTGATACATATTGTTTACTTACAATTTTCACTAAGTATATAAGAGAGGGTCATTATCAAATCACTGAGGGTTTGGATCAACAATCTCCCCCTATTTGATTATGACATAGCAACAAAGAAAATTGCTATTTAATGAAAACATAAGGATAAAAAGAACTCATAAAATATTTGTCCCTTTTACTGTTTTCTGGGATCTTTTCAGTACTGATGGAGTAAAGTACATTCGCTGAAATCTTTCTTTAAAACTTTGAATCAGGTTACAAAGAGAAATGGAAAGATTACAAGTACAAGCGAAATAAATTACAAGTACACAAGAATAACTGATATAATAGAGAAATAGGCGATCATATCAGTTTGTAAAGGGTTCTTCCTTAATGAGAAGTTCATCAAGGGTCATTGATGTGGTGGGAATCATCCAGTCAGGAACGGTTACACCTTGTTTTCTTTTGATCAGCGCTTCTTCAAAAATCAAGGGTTTCAGATGTCGTGCCTGAAGGTCATTCCTGAAGTCACACCAGTAGATGAGATCTCTCAGTTGTTCGATGGGAGTGATGTGAAGTTCAGAGATGCGTTGAATATGCTTTCCACCATCGTAGTCATGGAAAAATATCCCGTAGGGTTCGCTTATGACTTTGCCAGGGATGAAAGTCTCACCAGGAGGAATAGATGTGTCAAGCATGGAAAGATCAGGATTAGGACCAAGGACTTCAGCACGTGAAAAACCAATACCTGTTTCATTTCGTATGACAGGGCCATCAATTGAAGATTTAGATTTCTTCTTCTTCGCTGAGGCCTTTCTTTTCTGACTTTCGAGAGGAGGAGGAGGAGGAATATCCACACAGGAGTAGACTAAGTCGATTTGTTTGTTGATCAGCTTTTCAACATGTTCCTTGTACTTCGACTGAGACTTCTGGATGGCTAACCTGATCTCCAACCATTCAGAGAGACCGTACTTCGTTATGGCTTCAGCATAGAATTTTTCGTACTTCTTATCTTCTCTGAATATCTCGACTTCAGCGATTGAAACAAGGGTTGTTCTTCCAGAGATGAATACCTTGTTGATTTTGGCATGAGAGAGTCTGTAGTTCACCTTTTCTTTGCACCAGGCTAAAGTGGACTAAGACACAGTTCTCTTTTCTTCAGTTATCTTCTTGGCGTCTTCCTAGAGCTGACGTTGAACATCAATGGGAACTCTTTTCAGCTTGGGGTCTTTTATTGATCGTTTAGAAAGATGGATGGCGTATTCTCTGTCCTTTTCTTCAGCTTCCTTTCTTTCAACGATTAATCTTTCAGCTCTGAGGTGATCCTTGTATTCATTTTTGGAAATTCTGAACTTTGGAGGAACTGAAGGAAGTTGATCACGCCTCAGAATGATTCGCTGATCCTCGAATTGCTTTATTATCTCCTCTCTTCTTTTCTGATCCTCTTCACTTAGCTTTTGAGGAGCTAAGGAAGGTCTGTGTCTGTGCGAGAGTAGCTGTTCTTCTGGTTCATCAGTCTCAGAGTTCAAATCTAAGACTGGGATTATTTCTTCAGCAGCATCTGGTATTATTGGTGAAGTCGCAGTTGTGGAACCTTCAGCGATATCCTCAAACAGGGGAGAGGACTGACAAACCGGCTTTTCAAGCAAGATCGTCAGATTGTCATCTTCAGCGACGCTTTTGCCTTTTCCTTTCTCAGCTCCAGAGGCTGAGGGCTTTGTCTTTGTCCGCTCCCCTGAAGGTTCATTTATCGAGATTTCCTTAAGAACTTTGATCCTCAGAGCAGGTTTGACGATAAAGAAGTCATCGTCATCTTCGTCATCATCATCATCATCATTCTTTGGAGAAGAGGATGGTTCATTATCAGGGATGTCGACGGCTTCATCATCTTCTGCTTCGGATTCAGTTTTATCAGCTTCTTCTTCGAGTTGCTCCCCCTCAGATACATAGGCGAGCTTCTCGGTTTCCTCAGGGTTTTCATCTCCCTGAGGTCCAGCGGTGGTTTCTTCAGCATCCTTCTTCTCTCCCCTGAAAGATTCATCATGGGAAAGGTCTTCAGCGCTCTTGGAGAGATCTCCAGCGCTCTTCTCCCCCTCTTTCTCATGATGAGTGGGGGAGGAATGGGATGACTCAGCAGCGTTGGCAGGTTCACTGTCTTCTTGGCCAGAGATACCTATACAACCTTTAATCTTTGCTATTCTGTCTCGAAGGCCAGAAATAGCAGGATTGATCTTCTCCAGCTCAGTGCGATCCGCTGCTGTGAAATTGTCAGATGCAGGGACAGGGGCAGGGGCAGGAGCAGGAGTATTGGCTTTGTGTAGCAGCTGCTCGATCATCGTTTTCATCGAACTAACATCGGTCTTTACAGAGCCTAAGTCAGTCTTTACAGTAGACATATCTCCCTCTAGTTGTCCAACCGATGTCTTCAGCGTTGTGACCTCGCTGGACATGGATGAAACTGAATTTTTGAGAGAGGTGTAGCCTGTGTAGATGTCAGCGAGCACCTTGGCGAAGTCGCTGAGAGTTTTATCAACCTGCTTCATGTCATCTGTGGAAACCTTCTTCTCCACCACCGTTGTCAGCTTTATAAGATTCTCTCCAGCGTTTGTTACAGCTGTAGAGTTATTTGAAAGAGTAGTGGTGAGACCTGTCAGCTTTGTCTCCACGGACTTCAGAGAGGCGTTGATGTCTCCCAAATTAGGACCTGTAACATATAAGAACTTGTGAACATAGGAAAGCTCAGAAGTTTGGGGTTTAGTGACAGTGTTTATGGGTTGGTGTGTACCTGCAGGAGGCTTGATGAACTCGTCAAAATTACGGGTTCCTGAAAAATGTTCCATGTCATCTTCAAAAGTGCCCATGGATTGTCCTGCAGGTCCTGTCTTCATCATTTCTGGAGTATCAGCTTTAGTTTCCGTAGAAATGATGGCAGCTCCAGCGAAATCTGGAGGAGAGACCAAATGATGAGAGGGAGGAGCGAAGGATAAGAATGGAGGTTGGGTTCTGAGTTCAGCGTTGGATTCGCTGACAATCACTTCATCAGTCTTTTGAGAGACTGAAGGAGGTTGGGTAGGTTCCAAGTTTGTAACCTCAGCGTTTAGAGACGCTGAAGTTGGGATGGAATGGATGGGTTGTTCAGGTGTGGCAGAGCGTACCACTGAACGTTCCTTCAGCTCTGCAGAAAGAGCTGAGGAGTCTTCAGCATGAGATTGCTGGGGTTGCTCCTTTGTTTTCTTGATCCTTTTAGAACCAAGTGGGGTAGATGAATGTTTCCTTTTCTTAGAAGGAGAGGATTTTGTGGCCAGGGTATCAGCGATGGGTATGGTCGCTGAAGGAGCCACAGAATTAGAAGAAGAAGGGTTGAGAAGAGTTAAAAGGGTAGAAAGACGTACCTCATTTTCAACTGGTTTGAAGTCAAGTACCTTAGGGCCAACCTGAGAGAGTTTCAGGTCACCTTCTTACGGGTAGCTGTCCTTCAGGCCATATTGGAAGATGGCGCTGATGAATCGGGGGTAAGGAACCCATGGAGGTCTGTCAGCGGCAGAGTCTACTCTTTACAACAAGTCATCATAGATAAGAGATGCCCAGTCAATGTGTAGACCTTTCAGCAGAGCGTATCCCATTGCTTGTTGAGGTTGAGCGGCTTGGTCAGAGGAGCCGGTCTTGGCAGTCATGCAGCTGATTAGGTGAGCGAAGATGAAGTTCATCTCGCTGGGCATTTTCGACTTCTTTAGCAGGGTCAGCTTCTTCTCGGGCTTCTTGTCTCTGCCAATTTCCCATACATAGCCCATTGCATCAAAAAATGAAATAAGAGCTTCTTTGTCAGCGAGTTTCTTATGGTTAGGGAAAGGAACAAAAGGCTTTTCTATTGTAGCGATGGGAAAGTTCAGAGCTTTGCGAATGATGGCAGGTGTGATCTTTATCGTGCCATACTCAGTATCGCTGAGGATACAATCAATTGTTTTGGAGGGATCTTTGGCGGATGGTAACTGAGAGTGTCTGGCTGAGTACCAGAACTAGGATAGTAGTAGCTGACTTGCAGGAGGAGAGATGGTCAGGGCTGTTGAAATGCAACAATTCTTTAGGAAATTCACAACATCTTTCAGATGTGTGACTTGCTTTCGAGGAGGAAACTCGAGAAGTGCAGAAAGGTTGTTCGTTTTGGTCCAATCTAGTTGATCCAGAGTGAACTTAACCTGAGGAGCCTTGATTAATTCCACTTCCTCATAATCAGCGGAGATGTTCTCAGCGGTAGCAGGAATGTCAGACGATGCCATTTCTCTGTATTATCAGTTCAACCAAAGATGTTAACAAATAAGAATAATCTTAATGTGGAAAGATTTTCCATTAAGATGGTTCAAATTTTATCCATTTCATTCAGACACAAATGTCTTAATGAAGATTAGGGTTTTTCTTGATTTTAAGAAACGATATGTAAAACCCATTTATTCTTGTTATCCAGTTTTCTATGAAGAAATAGATTCTGGAAACGAATGAAGAACAAGTTTAAGATTTTTGCATTTAAACTTGAAGAACAACCATGAAATGGTTGTGTTCATAAAACCATGAAAAAAATGATTTCATTTTTAAGAAGTTCTTTTGTTTGATCTTGTTAAAACAAGGAAAAGATCGAAAACAAGTTATACGCATTCGGTAATAAATAAGAACATATTAACCTTGATGTTTGATGAAGAAGATGATGAACAGTTCTTTGAAGTTTTAGAAAGCACAAATGCAACAGTGAATTCTTTCTTGCGGAGGAAGATTGTTCGCGTAAAAGAAAAATATAAACCACGAGTTTGTTTATATAGAGAGATTAGATAGAGAAAATCTTGAGCGGGAAAAGATTTTCATCATGACACGGACACGTGTTTGCATTTGATTGGAAGTTTGAACGAGACGTGCAAACGTGTGTCAGAAAGAGAAAACGTGCAGGGGTTTATCCGTTGTAATGACGTCACAACTGTCCTTTCATATTCTTTTAGGATGTCTCTGAGGTTTTGAAAGCCCAGGGACTCTTTTACAAACATGAAGCACTGAATGAAAATATCAGTGATGGTTTTAAGAATTTTCAAAATATCGCTGTTAAGGAAGAGATATTCAGCGATGCAATTTGTTTTGAAATCTTGCATTTTCATGCGATTGTCAGAGAGAGAAAACATACCTTGATATCAGCTTAACCAAGTTTTATTCAAAGAGAAGATGATTGAATAGGTTATACGAGTTGATTTTATCCTATCGCTGATCAATGTGAACCTTTGAGGATTTTACCCTTCAAAGTTCAGCATTCCAAGCTCGCTGATGAGAAAGTTGAATCTTGTCTCATCAAGAGGTTTGGTAAATAAATCAGCTAACTGATAATCAGTTGGGATAAAATGAAGTTCTATATCACCATTCATCACATGATCTCTGATAAAATGATATCTGATTTCTATGTGTTTGGTCTTTGAATGTAGTACTAGATTGTTTGCTATGGTGATGGCACTTGTGCTGTCGCAATAGATTGGAATTTTGGAGAGCTGAAGATCATAGTCTAGTAGCTGATTTCTCATCCACAAGACTTGAGAACAACAGCTTCCAGCAGCTATATATTCAGCTTCAGCTGTGGAAGTGGACACTGAATTTTGCTTTTTACTAGTCCAACTTACCGGCTTTCCACCCAGGAGCTGACATCCTCCTGTGGTGCTTTTCCTATCCATTTTGCAACCTGCAAAATCACTATCTGAATAGGCGGTTAGATCAAATCCTGAATCTTTGGGATACCAAAGACCTAGGTTCGTTGTACCCTTAAGGTATCGAAAGATTCGCTTTACAGCTTTCATATGAGATAGCATAGGTTCAGCTTGATATCGTGCACACAAACATGTTGCATACATAATATCGGGTCGACTAGCTGTAAGATACAAGAGAGATCCGATCATCCCATGGTAGAGCGTGACATTAACAGGTATTCCCTTTGAATCCTTGTCAAGTGTCAGCGGTGGTGCCATAGGGGTTTTCATAGCTGAACTATGAGTTAAATCAAATTTCTCCAGCATATCTTTAACATACTTTCCCTGATTAATAAACGTTCCTTTTTCAGTTTGCTTAATCTGAAGACCAAGGAAATATGTTAGTTCACCCATCATGCTCATTTTATACTCATCTTTCATTCTATCAGCGAAACGAGTACAAAGCTCAGGGTTAGTAGAACCAAATATAATGTCATCAACATATATTTGAACTAGAATGATATGACCTTTCACTTTTCTAAAAAATAGAGTTTTGTCAATCTTACCTCGCTCAAATTTTTCAATATGGAGATAAGTAGAAAGAGTGTCATACCATGCACGAGGAGCTTGCTTCAAGCCATAAAGTGCCTTATCCAGTTTATAAACATAACCTGGACGCTTAGAATCTGAGAATCCTGGAGGTTGTTCCACATACACTTCTTCATTCAGCTTTCCATTTAGAAACGCTGACTTAACATCCATCTGATGTACTTTAAAGTTTTTGTGTACAACATATGCTAAGAATAGGCGAATAGATTCAAGTCTTGCTACTGGAGCAAATGTTTCGTCATAATCTATACCTTCCTCTTGTCTGTATCCCTGAGCAACAAGACGAGCTTTGTTGCGGGTTACAGTACCATGTTCGTCCAACTTGTTTCGATAGACCCATTTAGTGCCTATTACTGTTTTATCAGTTGGTCTCCGAACAAGTTTCCAAACTTTGTTTCTTTCGAATTCAGTCAGCTCTTCTTGCATGGCGCTGACCCAGTTTGGATCTTTGAGGGCATCATCTATTTTCTTTGGTTCAGTTAGAGAAATAAAGTTAACAAATAAACAAATATTACATGCACTTCGTCGAGTCTGAACACCAGCGTTTGGATCACCAAGAATTTGATCAATTGGGTGATTTACGGTCCATCGCTGAGCCGGAGCATAAGTCGCTGACTCATCTTGAACTGGAGGAGCTGAAGATGAGGCTTCAGCTACTTCTGGAGTTTCAGCTAAGAGAGGAATACTTGCATTTGTCATTTCATTTACTGATTGCTGAGAGATAGATGGAATGTCTGAGGCATTTGGTTCAGCGGTAGGTATAGTGTTTATAGGAACAGCTGAGACCCATGATGTTTCAGCTTCACTATTCTGCATGTTTGGAATGATAGGAGGACTATCATCTTCTACTGGATGAGCATGAGGAGTGGGAATATGTTCTGAATCACCAAGATGAGAAAACATCCATTGATTCAGTTCTTCAATATCAGCGGACGGTTTAGAGTTCGCTGAACGGGATTCGTCAAACGTGACGTGAATAGTTTCTTCTACAGTTTGTCTTCTACGATTGAAGTCTCTGAAGGCTTTGGAAACTGAGGAGTATCCAAGAAAGATTCCATCATCAGCCTTAGGATCAAACTTTCCAAGAGCATCTCTGTTGTTCTGTATGAAACACTGACATCCAAAGATGTGAAGAAAGCTGATTGAAGGCTTTCTCCCATGAAAGAGTTCATAGGCTGTCTTTTTGAATCTTTTAACTATCAGCGACCTGTTTTGCGTAAAACAAGCAGTGTTGACAGCTTCTGCCCAAAACTGAGTAGGCAGGTGAGAATCGCTGAGCATTGAACGTGCAGCTTCAATAATTGTTCTATTTCTTCTTTCAGCGACTCCATTTTGTTGCGGTGTTCTCACTGAAGAGAAGTTGTGAGAAATACCCTTACTCTCAAGGAAGGAATCAAGAGAACTGTTTTTGAATTCCGTCCCATGATCACTCCTTATTGAGCGAACGGTCAGATTGTTCAGGGTTTCCATCTTCCGAACAAAGGTGATGAGTTCTTCAGGGGTGTCACTCTTAGAACGGAGAAACATTACCCAAGTGAAGCGAGAGAATTCATCAACTATGACCAGCGTATATTTCTTTCCAGTGATGGATTGTTTGTTAACAGGGCCAAATAAATCCATATGGAGTAGTTGTAGAGGAGATGACACTGAAGAAACTTGCTTTGATTTAAAGCTTGCTTTGGTCTGCTTCCCTTTTTCACACGCTGAACATAAAGACTCTTTGGCGTATGAATGTTGAGGTAGACCAGTGACTAACTCTTTTGAAGAAAGAGTGTTCAGTGTCTTGAAATTTAGATGAGATAGCCTCTTATGCCATAGCCAGTTGACATCAGATGAGGCCTTTGAGAAGAAACAGGAGTTCTCAGTGGTTGTTGAGTCCATGTTTATTACATAAACATTTTCCAAACGATAACCGCTGAGAGCTATCTTCTCCTTTTTGTCAGTGACAAAGCAGGATTCCTTAGTAAAGATTACTTTGTTATCCATGTCGCAAAGCTGACTGATGCTTAGAAGATTATGATTCAGCCCTTCAACATATGCGACTCTTCTGAAGGAGGTTGTACCATTTGAAAGTACACCATACCCTCGGGTATGTCCTTTTCCATTTCCACCGAAAGTTACAGAGGGACCCTTCTCTTCCTTGTATTCAGCGAGCAGGCTTTTCTTTCCAGTCATGTGTCTAGAGCATCCGCTATCGAGATACCAGATACCCTTCTTAACCTGCAATACAAAGGAAGATTAGTTTTTCTTGGGTACCCACTTGACCATGTATACACATTTGTCAGTGGAAGTAGTTGGAATGGAAGATTCAGCAGTCTTCGCAGCATTTGAAGATTCAGCTTTGTCTTTCTTCACTTTGGTTAATTTCTTAACTTCAGTGGTAGGATTCACCTTGACCTGATTTGCACCAGGGTTGGTCTTCTTTGCCTTGGGGGCAATCTTCACCTTAGCTATCTTTTCAGCTTTGGTGGCTGTGGGGCACTTACTAGCAATATGATCGGTAAGTCCACAGTGATAACATTTCCTATAACTAAAAATAGTTCTAGGACCATTTGAATGCTGAGCTTTTGATTTCGAATTAGAAGTGCCAGCACCAAGTAAACTATTGGCTTTAGAAATGGGACGAACATTCAGTTCTTCAGATTTCTTACCAAGGACATCCACTCTGAGTCTAGGAGTAGATCGCTGAATAGATCCAGAGATCTGCTTCCTTGATCCAGAGGGATGAGTCACTGAAGCTTTAGAAGCATTCAGCTTTGGTACTAAGGTACCGTTCTGAGGATTCTGGAAAATAACAATTCCTTTGCCTTTGTCTTTAGAGACAGAGGTAGGTTTTGAATAAACCATTTTCTCCTTGCCTTTTGAGGAGGTAGGAGTTTCCTCAGGGATTGGTGTATTGGACGAGGAGCACTGAGAAGATGAAGTATCAGTGACTGAGGATACGAACGTTCCAAATTTAAGCATTGAACGCTCAGTGGTTGGTTTTGGAGTATCATATTTGTAACCGAGACCACGTTTATCACTTAGGGGAATCTGAGACTTTATTATCTCAGTGATCTTTGTTGAAGAATTACACCATCCTTCAACAGTAGCTTTTTCAGCTTTTGATGCAGCGATAGCTCTGCTCGTTCGATTTTGACTAGCTGATTTAAATATACTTGATCTTTAAAATCTTCATCAATTTTAGAAAGCTTTTCTATTTGAAGGTGGCAGTTTTTAAGCTTTTCAGCGAGATCAAGGTTTTGGTTTTCAACCACAGTTTTGCCGTTCATGGCTTCGTATAAACTTTTAGTCAAGAGATCGATCTTACGGAGACTATCAACTTCATCAATATTTGCAATATTGGTAAAGAAAGAAGGTGATACCTGAATAGCAGAGGTTGAAGTGGAGGGAATGTCTGAACTTTCTTCCTCTTCTTCAATCTTGGCCATAAGACATAGATTTGCTTCATCATCTTTAGAGTCAGATGATGATGCTTCTTCATCAGAAGCAGCCCAATCATAGTTAGCCATCAGGCCTTTATTCTTTTTCTTAAAGCTTTTCAGCTTAGCATATTTTTCTTTCAGCTTTGAATATTTGTCATCTTTATTCCTTGGAACAAAGGATTTCTTTGTAAAAGCTGAGGGTCTAGAAACTTTCTTAGACCTGCACTCGTTAGCGAAATGTCCTGTCTTTTCGCAGTTAAAACAAGTAGCAGTAGCCTTATCAACAAAAGCTGATGATCTAGGCTTGTCAGTTATGGAAAGAGGTTTGTTCTTTCTAAACATTTTCTTTTTGGCAAATCTCCTGAACTTTTTAGTTAGGAGAGCCAAAGATTCATCATCATCTGAAGAATCAGAATCTGATGACCTTTCAGAGTTACTTTCTAACTCAGTGATAGTGACCGAGGGTCGCTGAGTAGAAGGTTCCTCTGAGATTAAAGCAACAGGGGTGCTTTTGGAATCTTTTACAAGATTCTTCTTAAGATGGCTCGATTGCTCATGATTCAGCAACGTGCCATATAAGGTTGAAAGGGTCATTGATTTTAGATCCTTTGACAGCTTGAGACACATAGAATAATTGTCCCAGCTTTCAGGTAAACATTCTAGAAACTTTGTCAGTACTTCAAAGTTAGAATATTCCTTACCAACAGTTTTCAGATCTATAATTAAACAATTAAAACGTTGGTGAACTTCAGAGAGAGATTCATTCTTACCAGAAATGAAGCTTTCGTATTGTCTTACCAGGTTGATCTTTCTTGAGTCCTGGACTTCAGATGTTCCTTCATACTGAACACATATTGTGTCCCACATGGCTTTTGATGTTTTCAGATTCATGACGGAATGGTAGACTTCGTCAGGAAGAGCCATGGATAGTATGCATCTGGCTTTTGTATCTATAGCCACTTTCTTCTTATCTTCGTCGGTCCATTGAAAGATTTCCTTAGGGACCAACCTTTCTGGAATAGCAGGTCTATTCTCAACGGCTGGAACTGCAACATCAATTCTTACAGGGATGAATGGACCATTCTCGAGATAGTAAGGCATAGTAGGGTCTACACCTTCTAGGAAGAGTGTCATCCTATTTTTCCATAAGTTGAATTTATCCCTGGAAAATCTAGGGGGTTTAGCAAGAGAACCATTGTCTATATAATTTGTGTTTGTGTTGGTGGCCATTTTCAGATAATAGCAAGGAAGAGAAATATCTTAGATTAGATCTTGTTTATGAGATTAAACAAATCCGCTCTGATACCACTTGTTGGTCCCGAAGGCCTATACAAGTTTGTAGAAGGGGGGGGGGGGTTGAATACAAACACACAAATTTTACTTTTCTAAATTGTTTATTGATAAATCATTAACAATTTACAGCTTGTTGCGGAAACAAGATTAAGGATAAACCTAAATCTAAACAAATTGGAACACTAAGGTTTCTTGCACTAAGAGAGATAAGGAAATTACTAATAATAACCTATCTTGAGATAAGAGATTGAACTTGTCCAGAGTTAGCAAGTTACTTCAAATGAAGTGGGTTCATCTCTTTATATACTAAATGCATTTAATGCAAGTCAGTATACACTTTACACGTGTCATCAGCTGGTTGGTTGTATGTCATTGATCTTTGTTGACAACCTTAGTAGCCGCATGGATGAACAGTGTAGTATCAGAGTGGTTGTATGATTTCAGACAGTCGGAGGTTCTTTTCTGACATTTCGTACGGAGTCGTGCAAGGGGGGTTAAGACAAAAGTACTTTGTACGGAGGACTTCATGATCAGCTTTCATTGATTCAGAGCATTATCATTATCTATTCAGCGAATGATAAAGTTCAGCGATAGCTGAAGTCTTGTACTTGATACTTCACGTTGAGTGGACAAATCTGAGTCTTCGATGATCCGCATCAGTTCATTAGGAGACTTGTCGCTGGTTCTTGAGCTTGATCTTCGACTTCAGCGTAGAACCTTTGTTGACGTGAAACTTGTCTTCAGGGATCATAAGTAAACAACTAACTTATCAGCGATCATCATAATGACTGAACAGACTCAGGACATTAATGGTGAACAGTGTTCGCTGAATGTTTAATTTAAAGAGCGAGAGTTCCTATCAGCGGTACTGTAAGATCTTAGTACTTATCAGCGATAGTGAAACTCTGATACATATTGTTTACTTACAATTTTCACTAAGTATATAAGAGAGGGTCATTATCAAATCATTGAGGGTTTGGATCAACACTATCCATCTCTCCTCCAGCTAATAAACACCTCCTAGCCCAATTATGGTACTCTGCCAGAAGTGCTCGGATCACCTCCTCAAAGAACCCCAAAAAGACCATCAATGTCATTCTTTTTGACACTGACCATGGCACTTCCAAGATTACACCTGGTAACCTCAGGTGTGCCCTCAACCTCCCCTCAGCCTAAAAAGACAAACCTTTTGTCCCATTCCCTAACTACAAGAAAAACTCATCTGACAGGGAAGCCCTGATTGCATTCTTCGATGCAATGAACTATGCATGGGACACAGGGAGATACGGCCTTACTGAGAAGAAGTTGACTATCATGAAGAAATCCAAGATGCCAAGCGAAATGAACTTCATCTTCGCTCATCTTATCAGCTGCTTGACCGCCAAATCTAGTTCTTCTGATCAAGTCTCTCAACTCAACAAGCCATGTGGTACTCTCAGCTGAAGGGTCTCCATGTTGATTGGGTTCAGATCATCTTTGATGATATGCTATTCAGAGTGAATGCTGATGATCGACCAGCATGGGTTCCTTATCCCAGGTTTATCAGTGCTCTTTTAGTACAAGGCCTGAAGGAAAACTATCCAAAGGTAGGAGACCTGAGACTCTCTAAAGTCGGCCCCAAAGTTTTAGAGTTCAAGCCACTTCCAAACGAGGTACGTCTTTCTACTCTCTTATCTATTCTTAATCCTCCTTCTTTTACTTCTGCGGCTACTTCAGTGGTAATCTCAACCGTTGATACCCAGGCTGCCAAATCCAATCCTTCTTGTAAAAGGAAACACTCTTCTAGCCAACTTGACTCCGTAAGGATCAAGAAAACCAAGGAGCAACCCTCCCAGCAATCACATGCTGAAGACTCCACGACACACTTCTTACAAGAGTCGCTGGATAGTTTCGTGGTATGCTCTGCCATAGCTGAACAAGCCATCCCTTCCATACCGACCTCAGCGTCTCTACACACTGAGGTTACTAACTTGGAATAGAACCCACCTCCCTCAGCCTCTCTACAGACTGAAGTGATTCCCAGCGGATCCAATGCTGAACTCCGCACCCATCAACTGTTCTCAACCTTCGTTCCTTCTATATATTTGGACTCTACTCCAATAATTCCTCCGTTCTCTGGAACGCCCATCATTCAACATGATACAACTGCTGATACTCTACAAAGAATGATGGAGGCACATTCAGGACCTGCAGGATCTTCCATGTGTCAAGGCACTCTCGCTGACGATATGGAACACTATTCAACTCTAGATCACTGGTTCTTTTCAAGTATCCAAATACTCTATTGATTGCCTTCCAGTGATCTGGACCCGGATTGCTTGTATATTGACTTAGTCTACTCACCGCAAAAGCAATATCCGGTCTAGTGCAACGCATTGCATACATCATGCAACCTATTGCACTAGCATACTCTAATTGAGCCACCGCTCTACCAGAGTTCTTGTCAAACTTCACACTTGAATCAAATGGAGTATTGAACTCCTTTATATTCAAATGTTGAAACTTAGTCAATATCTTCTCTATGTAATGGGATTGACTAAGAGAAATTTGAGAACCTGACCTTTTGATTTTAAGCCCAAGAATTGTATCTACTTCTACAAGATCTTTCATCTTAAAGTTCGAGGATAAGTAGTTTTTCGTTTCATTTATGCCTTCTAGATTGGTTCCGATGATCAACATATCATCGACATAAAGACAGATTATCACAGTGGATTCTTTTGTACATTTTGAGTAAATGCACCTTTCAGCTCCATTATGTCGGAACCCGAAAGAGGTGATAGTAGTATCAAATCTTTCGTGCCACTGTTTGGGGGCTTGCTTTAAACCGTACAGAGATTTAATAAGTCTACACACTTTGTTCTCTTGTCCGGGTACCACAAACCCTTCGGGTTGCTCCATATAAACCTCCTCGTTTAAGTAACCATTCAAAAAGGCTGTTTTCACATCCATTTGATGAATGTACAAACCTTTTATGGCCGAGATTGCTATAAGAGTTCGGATAGAACTGATTCTAGCAACCAGAGCATAGGTGTCGAAATAATCGATACCCTCTTTCTGTTTATATCCTTTGGCTACCAATCTAGCTTTAAATGCTGAGATTGAACCATCAGGGTGTAACTTCCTTTTGAATATCCACTTGGAACCTTTGGGTTTTGCTCCCTTGGGTAAATCAGCTAATTCCCAAGTTCCATTTCCCATAATAGAGTCCATTCCATCGTTTATTGCTTCTTTCCATAGTGGAGCATCCCTTGAAGATATTGCCTCTTTGTAAGTCTTAGGATCTTCATCAATGTTAATTGTGAAAATGACCTCTCTCGTCACCTTCTTATGAGTCCCTTCTACTAAGTATGAAAGGAATTCATCTCCTAGACTTTTCTCTTTTCTTACTCTAGTACTTCTACGTGGTTCGTCAACCTTGTTAGGGGTTTTCGAACTATCACGAGATGTACTAGGAAGATTCGGAGCCATTGTTCTTTCTGAATTTTCAGCATCTCCTAAAAACTTGTCTTCAAAGAATTCCACATCTCTGGATTCTACTATTACTCCTGTTTCTTTATCCAATAATCTATAAGCCTTGCTATTTCTAGCATATCCTACGAATATACTTTTAATAACACGGGCTCCCAGTTTAGATCGTTTTAGATCAGGAGTTCGATAGTAGGCAACACAACCCCAGACTCTAAAATAGTTCAAGTTGGGTTTCCTACATTTCCATAGCTCATATGGGCTAGTTGGGATCACACGACTAGTGATCCGATTGTGAATGTGGCAGGCCATTAGTAAAGCCTCTCCCCAAAGATTGGTAGGTAGACCCGATTGGTTCAACATACAGTTGACCATTTCAACGAGGGTTCGATTCTTGCGTTCCGCCAGACCATTCTGTTGAGGAGTGAAAGGCGATGTGCGTTCATGTTTGATACCATTCTCTTCGCAGAATGTATTAAATTCTCTATTGAAATATTCACCTCCTCTGTCTGATCGTAGGATTTTTATTCGTTTGTCAAGTTGATTTTCTACTTCAGCTTTATAAAGTTTAAAGGCATCAAAAGCTTCATCTTTTGAGTGTAGTAAGAAAACGTGTAAAAACCGGCTGAAGTCATCACAAAAAGTAATGAAATACCTCTTACCTCCGCGAGTAAGTAATCCATTTAGTTCGCAAATGTCGGTATGAATCAACTCTAAAATTGATGTTTCCCTTTTAACGGATGGAAAAGGTTTCTTTGTAAATTTAGATTTTACACAAGTTTCACATTTTCCAAAATCTTTATTATTAATCTTTATTAATCCTTTACTTTGCATTTTTTTCAATGTTCTTTATGTTTGTATGTGCTAAACGTTTATGCCATAAAGAAATTGAACAAGCAAGATAATCAATGTTAGGGCAGGTTTTACAGTTGATTTAAAATTCAAGGGTTGAATTGTAATAGTTTATTTTGAGCCTTATTAGTGAACGGGCCGTGGGCTTGTTAACCACAGACCCATAGTATTTAATGTAAGATTATCTTGGAAAAACAAGCTAATCATCTCTTTTACTTTCAACATTGTATTGATAAATTGTCTCTGAAAGATTAATGAAAGGGATGACCATTGGAAATCATTGTTCTTATTGATTCATCTATTTGATTTCTTATTTGTTGCACGTAACTGGTTCTAACATTTGGTATCAGAGCAGACAGACTACATCGATTCAAAGTTCAAAATTCGATTTCTGGTAAGTTTCTTGAAAAATACGGTTGTGTTCTTACTTGAATCTCAATATTTTGATTCGTGCAAAATTGATCGATTTCGCTTATTGGGTAATGTTAGCATTATTGTTTTAAGAGATTCTACAAATTTTCATAACCTAATTCGATCGTTTGAGTGGTTTTTGAGCAAATTAAAAGTCAAAAGTTTTGGTTGTGTTCTTGATAAAATCGGATTTTTAACCATCAAAACTTGTTATTTTTGCTTCAAAATCGATTTGGGTAGTGTTATTTTTTGTGTTTGGTCGATATCCTAACCTTTTAGGAATGATTTTGAGCAACCCTAGTCGATTCCCAATCGATTGGAAACCCACAGCCGCAGTTCCCGGACAAAACAACCGTGGTGTCCGGATAACTCCCAAGTTTCCGGATAATCGCGTAATTCTTCCGGACACGTCCAAACTTTCCGGGTAAGTCTTCTAATTCCATACTTTCCGGGTAAATTTGTTTCGGAAACCCAAAGTTTCCAGTAAAATAGTTTGTCCGGATAACTCCACGTTTCCGGTAACCTATTTTGTCCGGATAACTCAAATTTTCCGGCTATATAGATTTTACCCGGAAACCCATTCCATCCGGAAAGCCTTTTTATCCGGAACCTTTTGTACCCGGTAAGTTCTTATCGTCCGGTAACTTCAATTTTCCGGATTCTTTACCCGGATTCCATAATCCGGGAGCTTTCCGAACCCTCATTTTTCAATAACATTTAGGGGCGTTGCCCCTTGACCCCACCCGCTAACCGGGTAGCGGGACCCCCGTGCTAAGTCACAGGAGGGGGACATTTAAATATCTTTGATACTATTCCACTTTGAATCGAACAATCGTCTGACGATCACTCCAGTGCAACTGAAGATGTCTTTTGCTGAAGAAGACATGACAAAGCCGTGTCAGGTATGTGAACCTATCTTTTCAAAACTTTATGACCGAATGAAACCTCTTGCTGAACGGGTAGATTCCTTTAAGGCCACCTCTAATTAACAACTGCTTGAGATTAGATCACTATCTGAAAAGCTAGATGTTCAAAAGAGAATAACTGAAAAATATAAGTCTGAAATGCTAATATAAATGACAAATGCAAAAATCTTTCATTAGCACCTAAGGACTTAAGGGCCAAGTTATCTGATCTTCAGTCTCAACTTGATCAGTGCATGAATGAGAAAGAAGAAATTGTTTATCAATGTTCTTCTCTTCAAATTCAGCACAAGGAGTTTGTTGCTAAAATTCTTGATCTTGAAACCAAACTCCACAAAAGGGGTCAAACTGATAAAACCATTTTTCTGAATAAACCCATAGAGTTCACGTACTTTAACAAAGAATGGGGTATTGGATATGATAACCCACATTATTTAAAAAAGGGAAGATGGTATACATCAACTTTGTATGACTTTGCTTGTTATGGGTTAGATAAAAAGTATCCGGAATGTGCAATTCAGTGGACTCGTCCTCTTGAACCTGAAAAGGAAGAGGAAACCGAGGAATATAAGCGAAAACACAAATGAGGAATACAACTTCCGTTTTGTTATGAACCTTTAAATTATTCATATCAAAAGAACACAAAGTATCTCTCAAATGACTACTTCGACGACTACAAGGTTGCTACGTCCAAGGATTCCTCCAAAAAGGATGAGGACCAAGCAACCGCAACCAAGACTGATACGGACGAGTTTAAACTCTATGTTCCCCCTCTCATCTTGGAAGTAAAGATAGTCGAATTAGAGGAGTCACTTGAGAAAGAAATGTCTGTTTTTCAAAACGAGAAGAAAGCACTTATTCAGGAAATTGAGAATCTAAAATCGGTCAAAACCGATAATGTGTCTGATGAAGGACATGAAATCCTTCAAAGTGAAATCAAAATGCTCACATCTAAACTAGCTGCCTTGGCAACAGATGCGATGAAGGAGCACACGAAAAATGGTCAACTCCAAGAGCAGATTGAACATCTCCAAACTGAAAAGCAGATTTCACACGAACTTTCCTCAAACTCATCTGACACGTCTTCGTGTAAAGCTTTTATTAGCAAAACCTTTTCAACACAAGACGATTTAGAATCTCAAGATAAGAGTGCTTTACGGAATTTGAACTCTGATTTTTTCTTAGCTTCCGCACCGAATTCCCCAAAGCACACTGACTCTAAGTGTTCCTTGCCTTCCTCGCCCGATCCAAGTCCAGTAATTCCGGATGTCCATTTTCAGAATATATGAACTCCGAAGGCAATTCTGATGGAGAGTTTGAGTCGTTCCCCTTCGACAAACCCCTTCCGAGTCATTCTGACTTTTTGTCACCAGTAGTGAATAAACCGGTCAACTTTGAAAAGGGTGCTTGTTCAAACACAAAGACCCCAACTGTGATTAAAAATTCCAAATCTAAACCTGTTTCTCAAAACCAATCACAGCCGAGGCAAAAGACCGAGCGATTGCCCATCAAAAATCATGCTCCTTCAAAAGTCACTGACCATGCTGTCAATGTGGGATCAGATAAAACGGCCAACCTAAACAAGATAAACCAAAGAGGCTAGCTAGGAAATCTATTGAGAAAGAGGCATCGAAGTCATTTAACACTGTTTTCTATCCTAGGATGCATAAGCATGACTGCTAATAGAATCATAGGAATAATTTTGTTAAACGATATGTTAATTTTCCAATTAAGCTCTACTCCATTCAGCAATTGATTCAATTATCGCATGATTGCTTATGATGTTCTAGTTGTGGTTGGAATGACTTTGATGATATCAATAACAATGATTGGTTTGGGTCATATCACATGTATAATCATTCACCCAAACGCAAACCCAGTAATAACAAGAGAAAATATCATAAACAACGGGGTCCTCAAACAGAGGTTAAACCACAGCGGGAGACCAAACCCATTCCAAAATGGGCTTCTCCCACTGAGGTTAGACCGACACTCAAGAGGCAACCTGCTACAAAACTTGTTCCTCCAAAAGGTATAAAGTCTACACCTAAGAGGCAACATACGCCAAAACCAGTCACTCCAAACGGTGTACAATCTGCACCTAAGGGGAAGTCTGAGTCAAAGCAAGTTCCTCCTCGAGGTGCCAAACCTAACCCTCCCGGACCCAGGCAAATCTAGGTACCAAAGGTCCGCTAATCTTGTTTTGCATGACGGTCATATGTGGTTCTTAGATACTGGATGCTCCACACACATGACCGGAAGGAGGGAGTTGCTCACGATCTACAAGGAAACACATTAAGACGACGTGAGATTTGTCTATACCTGTAATTTCACGACTGCTCATGTGTTTAGGGGGAACATGATCATCCATCAGGTAAGTATACTCTACTATTGGGGGAGCGTCACACACAATTTTTTAAATGCTGAAAATTTTTTGTGTATGTGTGTGTGGATACTCCCGTGTGCATTTCACCTCACGCTCAATTTGAGGGGGAGCGAGAGAAGGTTCGTTTCTTCATTCCACATAGTCCTATTTCTGCAAAATCAATAAGGACATGAAAAGTTTTTTTTAAAAATCCAGAGTTTCCGGACAGGTATCCGAAAACCCAATCTGTCCGGATGAGTTTTCGGACCGGGTCCCTATCCGAAAAAATTCAATTCATCCGGAATCCTTCGTTGTCCGGATAGTTGGGTTTGTCCGGTAAGCTTTGCACTTCCAGTGTGTTGTCCGGACACCCCTGTTCCGTCTATCCAGTACCAGTTTTCCTACTGCCAGTCCTCAATCTGTCTTAGATTGATCCATTTACAGCAAAGGTACGTGTCGGAACTTGTTTATCCGTCTTGTTTACTAACTTTGGATCTTTTACAGATATTCCATGGCGGATCAACAACCTCAACAAAATCCGAGGGGAAGCTTCACCCTGTTTTTTCTTAAAAGTCTAAATGTTTTTGTGTTGATCACTCCCAAGTCAGTAACACTCTCACTCTGAGGGGAAGCAAGTCAATCCCCATGTATGTTTTGAGAGGGAGCAGGATAATATCAGTGCTTTGCATATGCCTGAAACCCTACCTGTGATAACATATAGACGAGGGTTAGGGAATCCCATGGTCCAGCCAGCGCCGGAGGGGCCTTCCCCGGGACATAGATCATGTAAAAAGGAGGGAGTTAAGGTCAAAAGCGAACCAAGAAAGATTGAGCCGTAAAGATAACGAGGCTCCTGAGCAAACCCAGCCACGTGATATTCGGGTAGCCACATCTGCTATCCTGTCTCATGAGTTGGGACAGGGTATTGAAGTAACCTCCGTGGACCCAGCGGAGCAATTGTACGACCTCCTCAGCCATTCATCCGTCTCTCAAAAGACGGATGTTTCAGTCTTGCACGGGGATATAGCACAACTTCCACTGGTCCCTCATTTGGAGGGTTCTGGTGTTGAAACAAGAGACCAACCTCCCCCGGTCTCGCCTTCATTTCGTGCACAATCGAGTCTAGCGCCTTTCGATATTGAACATCCTTCGGCTAGGACACTCGAAGTGGAGCAACAACAAGTCGAGACTCTTCGTGACTCAATCGGAACCACCGTAGTGTATTCACCTCTAGGTGGAACACAAGGATCGGCGGGAAATCCTACCACAGCTACCACTTTGCCAACTGTGAACGTAGGTGGCTCTACCTCCGTGGCCGAATGCCTCAACGGGAAATCTAAGTGAGCCCGACGTTACTTTACCTGACTTTGTGTCACAAGGGTCCCTGGACAGCACCCTCAAGGCTGTCCGCGAGGCACTGGAGAACCAAATGGAGCAGCACGTCGCCGATCAGCTCAAGCGCTTAATCAAAGGTAAAGGGCATCTCGTCGAAACTGCAACCGTACCTACACCTCCACCGGCACCCACACCAACTATCTTTTCGGTGGACACATTAAAGACGATGCTACTTGCCCAACTGCTCTAAGAATCCGAAACAACCGCCTCAACAGAAGCACACCTGATCTCTGTTCTAAAATCCCAGGTCACTGCTCCTTCATCATCTGTCATCGCCCGTTTGGACGCCATTGACTCGACCCTCAAGGACTACAACAAAGCGCTCACCACGCTGTCTAAGAGGGTCCGCTCGCTCGAAGAAACATGTAAGAGTCAAGCAGGCGGTCTGAAACGTAAGCACGATGACCAGGATGATCCTGATCACCGTGAGGGGGAGAAGCGACAACGCCAAACCGAGACCGCCCAGATCCTCACTGCTGAAACTACAACTATACGGCTACTACAACCGGAACAAATCCTGAAGCCGAGTTACCTTTAGCAGAAATGGTGATTGATATGGACATATCAGATGATGAACCCCAACGGTTGAAAAGCCCAAGGGTTCAACACATGAACTGATCGACCTTGATTCATCAGCAAGACCTCTACTGGATATGATCGATCCAGACTGTGAAGCCAACCCGAAGACCGAAGATGCATGGTACGAAAAAGCCGCCAGTGCCGTAAATCTCCAGGTAAATTTGGTCTTCCCAACTGATGAAGATGACAACATCGATTATGATCAGTTCCTGCTGCAAAATTTATATGGTACGTATCCCGTTCACTATGCTCAACCCACTGGAACTTCAACAAGACCTGAGCCTACTTATGCCGATATTCCAACAACTCCCCTACAAACGACAGCTTCTGATCTTCCTCCCCCCCCCCCCCCACTTAGCATCAAATTCGTTGGGAGAAGATCACGGTACTCATCCCTCACCTGGAGGAATAATTGAAAAAGTTGTTTGTCCACAAGCTTCGCCCGATCGAGCCGACTTTCTTCCTTGGTATTTACAACTTCAGCCCCGAATACCAACGGCGATATATCAGCACAATGCAGCGGTGTCTTCCAGTCAACCAAGTCAGAACCAAACCTCGCATCATAGAGGTAATCAGTATCTATTCAAGACGCATTATGAGGATCGTCAACCCAGTATTCACTGTCCGATGTGAAGATGGGAATGCATGGAAATTCTCTGAAGCCGACTTCCAACACCTCCGACCATTCGACTTCCTGGCTATTCTGAAAGACCTTCGTAAAAGAACCATCCGACTGCTAGAAGTTACAAAGGCACTCGAAGTTGTTCGTCGATACCTGGTCCGTACCATTATGATGTCATATCTAACGGATTTTCAAATGGCTGTCGATAACAGGGCAAAGAAGGTAAATTTGATCAAGCCGAATCTGAAAGCACCTGAGTTAAATATGTATCCCGAGAACGCTATGCTTTTGGAACCAGAATTCGGGATTGTTTACCTCAATGAGCAAAAATAGAAGAAATTCATGCGCTTCAGTCAGGTGGAAAGATTCTATGACGGCACACTCTACAAAGTTCAAGATGCTCTTCGAAGGATCATTCAGCACGAGTCTGAAAATCCAAGGTTCTCATATGTTCCGAATCCGAATGAAGTAACTGCTCGGAATGCCTTGGAAATAGTTGAAGAACGCATTGACTACCGCCGTGCAATCAGATGGTTCGAGGTACACTTCGCGTTTCGTAATAGATATGTCTTCAACTGGAGAGATCTAGAGCGCCAACTCGAACTTCAAATCAAAGGGGGATATTGTTAGGGCAGGTTTTACCGTTGATTTAAAGTTCAAGGGTTTAATTGTAATAGTTTATTTTAAGCCTTATTAGTGAGCGGGTCGTGGGCTTGTTAACCACGGGCCCATAGTATTTAATGTAAGATTAGCTTGGAAAAACAAGCTAATCATCTCTTTTACTTTCAACATTGTATTGATAAATTCTCTCTGAAAGATTAATGAAAGGGATGACCATTGGAAATCATTGTTCTTATTGATTCATCTATTTGATTTCTTATTTGTTGCACATAACTGGTTCTAACAATCAATAATAATTTCATTCATTGAATCAGGGAAAACATCAAAAACACAAACTGAGAAACCTACTGACTGATCAGACACAGACAACACATTACTAGCTGTTGACTCGCTAGTACTAGGAACAGAATCATTATCGCCTTCATTCAAGTTTAGGCGATACATTCCATACTGACGATATGCATTGCCTATGAAGTTGTGTCTCTTATGGAACACAATCTTTCCATCTTCGAGGACCAGCCCGGTTCCATTCTCATCAAGCTTGCTTAGAGACACCAGGCACTTGCAGATAGAAGGCACATGAAGCACATTCCTGAGGGTTACAGTCTTGCCGGAAGTAAACTTTAACAGTACCGTTCCGATTCCAGCAATATCGGCTTTTCCACGGTTGGCAGTTATGATCTGTTTTACGGGCGCTACCGGATTGTATTTAGCAAACTTGGATTCAGAGTTACAAATGTGGATAGTGGCTCCAGAATCCAAAAACCAACCACCTCGCCCAGCTATCACCCTGGTTGACGCCTCAGCAATCATGTCAATCTCTTCATTCAGGTACAGATTAGCCACAAGGTGCTCAATATCGACAACCGCATTAGCTGCCGGTGGAGGACCAGATTTCCTCAATTTGCACTCCCTCGCATAGTGCCTTGCCTCTCCGCAGACATGGCAATTACCTGTTCTCTTCGGCCCTTGACTAGAGGATTGCTCAGACTTCTTGAAGTTTTTATTTTGGGGACCCAAGTTCCACTTTTTAGTGGGTTCGCCAGTTTTAAACTTCCCTTTTCCACTATCCTGCATGTTGTTGGCACTCAAGACAGTCTTGCCCCTCTTGTCCCTATTTTGTGCCTCTTCCTCTATCCTGATATGTTCTTAAATCATCCAAAGAATAATCTTCGGATTTGTGCATCATACGCTTTTGAAAATCTTTCCAAGATGGGGGCAATTTATCAACAACTGCCCCTACTTGGAAAATATCAGGAAGTGAAATGTTGAGAACTTTCATTTTGTTAACCAATACTTGAAGTTCGTGAAGTTGTTCAAGTATTGGTTTGTCGTCAACCATATTGAATCTTAAGTACCTTCCTCTTGTGCCTTGTACTTAAATTCCAATGCGGTCCAAAGTTCTCAAGGACACTTAATAGGGGCATATAAGTCATAGAGTCGGTCGGACATGGCATTTTTTATATGCCTACACGCCAAGGTTTCACATTCCTTACGGAATAGCCGCTCCTTCTCGAGTTCGGCTATCTTAGATCTATCCGGTTCTTTCCCCTCAGCGGGAATAGGGTTATCCGGTATGGGTTGCAGTTGCACATTTGGGTCCACCACAAACCAGAGTTTGAGAACCATCAGCATGAACTTGACTTTTTCAGCCCAGCGAGTGAAATTGGACCCATCGAAACTGTCCAATTTCACAAGTTCTTGCGGCATCAAGCGGTAGTTACCAGTTTCCATTTGTTGACCGATAAAACCTTTAAGATTGTTGAATATTTTAAAATCAGTAAAATATTCCAAAATTTATAATTAAACCAAACTTCAAAGGTATTAATTTAATTATAAACTTTTCTTTTAACTTATTAAGGACGATTTAATAACTATATAACTATATATATATATATATATATAAACCTACTGCATGCACCAGTAAACAAACTTTGGTTTAATTTTTCTTTTTGATTGTTTAATAAACTGCAGTATATATATAAATATATATATAAAACAAAATATCTATATATATATGTATACGTTAACAGTAAACAATATATAAAGAATGAAACTTTATTAATTGCAAACACAAACAAGGATTCAACTGTTAATTCGTTTAGAGTAACCAATTCAAATAGTCCTAAAACGATTCTATCCTTCGTGATAGATTCGTTGGGAAAGGGGTAGAATCTGACTGTTCACTCTAGTGAACGAAAAGGAAATAACAGAACTTAAATGAAAAACCAACCTGATTTCTTTCTTCGATCGAACCAAACACAAACTGCACGGTGAAAACCTGTCCTTAAAGGTTTTATACGGTTACTCTTGAACGATGTGAATTTCAAACCGCAAAGTCCAGGATTTGATGCAGGTTTCGATTATGAACAACACTCGCAATCGAAATTATAAAGCAAATATGATGCAGAAAAACGATGGAATATTGCAGCCGCAAACAGCAGATTACGAGAGGGAGAGAAGCCGTGAGAGAGAGAGTTATGTTATATGTTTTAATCTCAGGTTTAACCCAATATTTATACTGGGTTAAAACCCTAACTGAATGGCCCATGATCTCCTAAAAATCTGCCAGAATAGGGCTGTTATAGACCAAGTCTATAGCTGAAAAAATAGAGGTAAACCCACGTTTTTATGATTAAAACAAATTTCAAAAATTTGAATTTAAACTAAACTGATAATTATCAGTAAACTCTCATTTCTCAATAATTCATTTTCAGCAAACTTTCAACCTCACATATTTCCAACAGCCGCACCCGCCATGCTAGAATTCCACTCTTTTTTGGCAATGCTTTAGACCACATTGTTTCATTCCCGTCTTCGCTCGTTGTCGCGATCTTCTCTTCTATCAACTCCTTCAAGCCTCCAAGTGAGAATTCTCCGCCCACGCCCAGCGACCATTTCGGTTTGTCTAGTGTGTTTGGAGATGGTTTCCAATCCTGCAAAGAAGCAAGTAATTCATGAAATTCCCCTTCCTCCCTCCCCCTCGGCGCTCTTCTCCACCCCCAATTCCACACCCACTCCTCACCTATCCACCTCCCTCTCTCGGCCACAGAAACTTCTCTATTGGATTCGAGATACCACAATCTTTTAAATTTTTTACACAATGGGTCGCCCAAGACCCATCTATCGGTCCAGAATTTTGTGTCCCCCCATCCCCCACTTTCTTCCCGAACGAATATTCATACTCTGTTAGGACACTGAAGTTGTCCTTTATAATAGAAAGTTTTGTAAAGCAATAGCTGTGTTAAAGGGCTTATGCTTAATTGTTGTAGCAAGTGATGAAGACTATAAATAGGTCTTTACTTGTAGTTTGTTATATGTGAATTCATTAATACAAGATGTAGATCTCTAATCACTTTGTGTTCTCTCTAGGTTAGATTTCCTTTTCAATAATGTTCTTCATCATCTTGTTACACAATACTTGGATTGTATGAAGATCATGGACCTAACAAGTGGTATCAGAGCTAAATCGAAGAATTTTTCATCGATACGATCATCGGATCTTCACAATTCAAGTGTTTTTAGCCCTATTTTGCTCAGATTTCGGATTCTTATGGTGTTTGTTCAAGAAAAAGTCGAACTCACTTTTTGGATCAAAAGTATGCCAAATCGATCAAATTACAAGTTTTGATCAACTAGAAATCTGTTCATCTTCATTTTTCGAATAAGTCTGCGAAAGAATCACTGAATTTGGTCAGGAATTGAAGAAGTTATGATGATTTTAGTGATTTTCGGATGCTGTTACTTGAATTCGGATTATTCTTGATGAATTCGGATCCTTCATCGTTTACTGATCATTGATGAATTCGGATCCTTCATCGTTTACTGTTCATTGATGATTTCGGATCCTTCATGTTTTACTGTTCATGGTTTCGGATGCTACTATTGTTTGGATGGCTTAGATGGTTTCGAACTGTTCAGAGTTGTTGGTTTCTCTTGTGAAGTCCGAAATATTGCTGAATTTGGTCATCTTAGTTCTGAATTTCGGAATGTGCTTACACCTAAAGGTTCAAAGGTATGGTTGGCTTTGCATCTTTCTAATCCTCATTCTAATGGTTTCGAATTCCATTTATTCAAGATAGGCATGGTTTCGCATCCAACATGATACGAAATGGCTTGATTTCGAACCCTACATGATTCAGATTCATTGATTTCGAACCCTTCACGATCCGAATTCACTGATTTCGCACCCAACATGATCCGAATTGAGTGATTTCGCACCCAACATGATCCGAATTGAGTGATTTCGGACCCTTCTTGTTCCGACTTCCTTGATTTCGAATCCTACTTGATCCGAATTGAGCTGATTTCGCACCCTACTTAATCCGGATTCATTGGTTTCGGATGCTTCATGGTCCGAATTCTGATGGTTTCGGATCCAAGAAATTTATTGAAAAATACTATTCATTAAAAAAAAATCCGCGTGCTAAGTCTCAGGAGGGGGACATTGTTCATGGACTTTAGCATAACGCGTGTGTGACATCACTCTGATATTCAGCTTGCCACATACATCTAGCAACTGTCAAAGTTTAAAAGGGCTCCAGTCTTTCAAGATTTTCAGAAGTTGATTGTTGGAGTTCAGTCTTTGATTGGATTGGAAGAGACGCTTGAATATTTGCAATCATTATTCTGAAGTTTTGTTGACGATGCTAGACCTTTGAGTGCTCTTTATCATTCTTCTGACTTGATCAACCAGAATTGTGAGAGCTTGCAATCATTGTTCTGGTGCTTTGGTTGTGATTCAGACTTTTGAGTGCTTATAATCATCCAGCTATTTCTTGAAGATTGAAGTTCTGGATTCTCTTCATTCAGTGGCTTGAAGTATTTTGAAGACGAGCATTTCTCTACAGTTGCTGAACAATGTTATTTGCTTGGGTCGTCTCATCCCTACCTAGTAGTGCGTGCTTATTACCGTTCCTCCTTCAAGCAAGACGGATTCTTTGTTTTTCACTAAATGCATACACTTTGAAGATGATTTTAGTGCATTTAGTCGAGGCTAAGAGCAACTTTCAAGGGGGAGCCAAGCCTACATTTGAAGAATGCACCGCTAAAGTTTTTACAAGGAAATCAAGGGGGAGAGGAGCTAATGATTTGAAGATGATTTGCTTTCCAAAACTTTAGGGGGAGAATGTTAGGACACTGAAGTTGTCCTTTATAATAGAAAGTTTTGTAAAGCAATAGTTGTGTTAAAGGGCTTATGCTTAATTGTTGTAGCAAGTGATGAAGACTATAAATAGGTCTTTACTTGTAGTTTGTTATATGTGAATTCATTAATACAAGATGTAGATCTCTAATCACTTTGTGTTCTCTCTAGGTTAGATTTCCTTTTCAATAATGTTCTTCATCATCTTGTTACACAATACTTGGATTGTATGAAGATCATGGACCTAACATACTCGATCCCCACATTTCCCAAGTCTTTTCCCACCTTTATTACTCCGGCCCACACCGATTTCCCTCCCAAGCACCTCCCTCTCCCCCTTTCTACTAGCCACCCATTGGTCCCATTGATGAGTTTGATAATACTGGGGATCAGAATATGGGAATTGAATCTGAAGATGATGTTCCTCCACCGCAACATCAAGCAGATCAGGGTACAGGTACTTCAGATCCACAAGCACCGGTAATTCCCGATGGTAAAATCAGAGATCCAGTACATGGGGCTGAGCTTACATTATATCAAGAGGTTATTGAGGCCGAGCCGAGGTACGTGGCCACAGCAGAACGGGTAAGGATTCTGATTCCCTTCCAAGAAAGTTTAAGGAAAGATTTGTTCGTAAGAGACGTTGAAAGAATATACTTGGAGAAAGTTTACGGGATAGAGAACTGGCCATCACTTGAGAAGATCGAATTTATGCATGTTATGGGCAACAAAGACAGAGAAACGAGTGCTGTCAAGTGTCAGATCAGACCATATGATTGTGAAAGTGCTGAAGGTTGAATCTCAAAAGCTACTAAATGTCTATTATCCTGAATTCACTGTTTTGAGATCTGATGGTTCTGAATATGTGTTCTCGGAGGCTGACTACAAAAGTTGAAAGATTGACGATTTTCTTAGCCTCTACAACCACCTAGCCACCCTCCCGGAGAAGAAAATAGAATTGTCTGCCGCGTATCAAAGTATCAAGAGATTCATGCGGAACATTCTAAAGTTCTCATATCTTACAGACTTTCAGATGGCCCTTGAATATCACCAAACCAACGTAAACCTGAGAGGACCAAACAGACGCCTGCTTGATATCCAAGGTATCCCCGCTTACACCGTTCTGAATAAGCCTGAGCTCGGAGTTGTCTACCTTAACCAAGACTCAAAGAAGAGATTTATGAGAGTCATTGAAGCAAACAAGTTCAGCGATGGTACATTCAAGATGATTCAGATACACTTGGAAAGCAAGCTTCGTCTGGATGAAAGTGGATAGGTGAAGCTCAAAGACAAGGAAAGAGATCTGATCAAACAAGTGATTGATGCCATTACCTACCGGAAGGAGTGCCGAAATGCACTGCGGAGGTTCGAGATCATCTTCGGCATTCGGAAGAAATTTGTGACCCCAGTAGACGTCTAAATCTTTTGCCTCTACATTGGTACAAAGGGGAAGATTGTTAGTGCACATTTTGTATTGTACCAAGTAGAGGGACCTAATATGTAATAGTGCCAAACTTATCTTAAGTATATATTGGTAGCTACTTTCCTTATTAGGATTAGGTCATTTCATCACAAATAGTAGCCACACACACTAGTTCTTGCATTCTAATCATCATTGTGAGCTACTTGATTATTATGGAATATAGAGATGACTTCATTTATTGTTATAGTTATTTGATTACTTGTTATGGGATCACATATAGTTTTTTCTTCATTTAAACTGTTTTTACGTGAAATGCTATGTATGTGTTATATTCAGTATGAATATCTATGCACGTTTCCTGGTGTCCATATTCAGTATGAATAACAAAGGGGGCGTTCATTTACTATTCATGACGAATAACACAGTATTCAAAATGACTAATACAATATTCAGGATGAATAATACACGAATTCCTGATTCATGTATTATTAAACATGAATCGTGTATTATTCACCTTGAATGTTGTATTATTCATCCTGAATGATACATTATTCATGATGAATAATATATGAATGACCCGTGAAGGTGTGAACACATGACACACTCTCTTTTGTTTTCCGATTCACAATCGAACTTGGTTTTATACTTTATGAATATGTATGCACATCTCCAAGTGTCCACATTTAGTATGAATAACAAAGGTGAACGTTCATTCATTATTCATGATGAATAATACAGTATTCAAGATGGATTATATAACATTCAAGATGAATAATAAACGAATTCATAAATCATGTATTATTCACCCTGAATGATGTATTATTCATACCGAATGATACATTATTCATACTGAATAATACATGAGTGATCGTGAAGGTGTGGAGACGTGACACACTTTCTTTTGTTCTTCGGTTCACAATCAAAACTCGATAGGTTCCCGATTCATCTCGATGGGTGTTGGGTTACGGTAATGAAGAACACGATGCCTTAGGACGTTGAAGAAAGTGTTGTAGAAGGTGATGTCGAGTTACGGGCTTACGGTGTCGAGATGTTGTACACACTTGAACGTACATAAATATTCATAATGAATATAACACATATATGACATTTCACGTAAAAACGGTTAAAACAACAACAAAAACTATATCGAGATGGATTTCATATCGAAAAGCACGAAATTCTCGTTTTTTTGATGTAATTTGTTTGATTAAAATATTAGTAATTTTAAGATAATTTATTTTAAACTTTAAGGGAGGTAAAAGTTTTTAATTAAAAAAGAAAATAAAAAGTCAAAAATGGTAGGCGTGTGTTTAAATTATCTTCCCATTTTACCCTTAATCACATTAATTAATGTTTCCTTCATATAAAAAAGACGGGGTCTTGCTAAGATTTTTTCAGAAAAATATTTATTATCTATGTAGATAAGAAAAAATATAAATTACTATGTCTCTGTACCGACTGAACCAATGACTATTCATGATTCCATAATTGAATCAATTCCATACTAGTTCCAAATTAGAGGAATGTTATGGTAAAACTTCGTTTAAAACGATGTGGTAGAAAGCAACGTGCGACTTGAAGGACACGATCCGATGTGGATTCTTATTCTTACATCCACCATTTTATATAGGAATGAAGGTGCTCTTGGCTCGACGTCGTTTGTTCTATTCTACTAGAACCCTTCTTTTTTATTGGGTTGTAATGTAAATAGTTCATGATGGAGCTCGAGTAGAAAGTATTGATTAATTTCTCAGGGGCAACGATCTAGGGTTAATGCCAATCAATAAATTGGAACAACTTCGTAAGTATATCTTTGATATAGAAATTGAAAGGATCCGATTCGAGCAAATTTTCAATTCAAAAAAATTTGTTGGAACGGCTAAAACTTTTTTCGATCCACAGTGTATCGCGCGCGAATCAACCGTCGGTATGATTCGTTGATAGAAAGAAATCACAAAAGGGGTATGTTGCTACCATTTTGAAAGGATTAAGAAGCACCGAAGTAATGTCTAAACCCAAAGATTTAAAACAAAGATAAAGGATCCCAGAACAAGGAAACACCACTTCAATTGTCTCACGGATCCGAATAAAGAATCCAAATAGATTTTAAACGAGACAAAAGGGGGGTTAAAGACCACTCAATAAAAAAATATCTTAAATAAAAATCTTTAAGATATTTGAGAATTATTCAACTTGAGTTATGAGTACAAATGATTTTTTATTTTTTCAGGAAGGGTGCTAAATAAATATGAGTTAAATTATAGGCTAATTTATTTTCTAATTTATTTTACGGATTTCTTTCCTATTTATTAGAATTTTATCCATAGACAAAACTTCGAATCATTTTTTCTCGAGCCGTACGAAGAGAAAACTTCCTATACGGTTCTAGGGGGGGGGGGTTCTTTTTCATCTACATCTATCCCGATGAGCCGTCTATAGAATCGTTGCAATTGATGTTCGATCCCGAAGAGAAGGAAGAGATCTTCGGAAAGTGGGTTTTTATGATCCGATCAAGAATCAAACTTATTTAAACGTTCCCACTATTCTCTATTTCCTTGAAAAAGGCGCTCAGCTTACAGGAACTGTTCAGGATATTTAAAAAAAGGCAGAGGTTTTTAAGGAACTTTGCCCTAATCAAGCGAAATTCAATTAAATTAAGGAAATAAAAACTAAGGGTAGGATAGTGATTTCTATATAATTTTGGATATCTTTTCTATACCATGTTTTGTTTTTTTATTTCCTTCTTTTCTTGCTCTATTCGTATCTATTTATCATTGCTTTTATAGAATCTTTTTATTATTTGACTGATCCTCACAAAATCGAAAATTATGGGATTACCTGCAATCGGGCGGTTTTCATTCGAACTCTAATACCAAGTAAGAAACAAGGAATCGAAGTTCTTTATTCGACTTATATGGATTCAATACACTATTCATTCCAAAAATCCTTTTTCTAATTCTTCTTTATTTATTCTCCATCTAAATTAAAAAATTTAGTATATATGTAGTGCCAATCCAACACAAGTCCTTTTTTTACTATTATTTCAATTTAAGTTCTTGTATTTTTTTCCATTGTATTTTTTTCTTAACCTTTATATCGACAACATTGTATCGAACAAATATAATTCATCGTGATAAGCAGCTCTATTTATTTCCGTCCCATAGGTTTTATTTTTTACCTTAGTTGATTCAAATGATGGGTTCGTCGGATTAGCTTTGATACCCGAATTTTTGATCAAAAAGTGGATAACATAGAAATAGGGGATGGTCTAGCATTTTTTACATTTCTTTATTTTTTTGGATCAGGAATTTTTTTATTTTTTCATCCGATTTAGTCATTTTTCTGTTCCAAATAGATTATAATTTTTTTTCTTAGTTTAATGCTTTGATTTAATCATTTTGTTTTATTCTGATTGTATCTACATACCCTTTTTCTATTTGGGTTGCTAACTCAACGGTAGAGTACTCGGCTTTTAAGTGCGGCTAGGATCTTTTACACATTAGATGAAGCGAGGGATTCGTCCATACCATCGGTAAAGTTTGGAAGACCACGACTGATCCTGAAAGGGAATGAATGAAAAAATAGCATGTCGTATCAATTAAGAGTGTCGATTTCAAGTTGGGTCGAATTAATAAATGGATAGGGCCCCATGGCTTCAATTAATTTCATTTTGATTATAGGGAAAGAAAAAGCAACGAGCTTCCGTTCTTAATTTGAATGATTACCCGATCTAATTAGACGTTAAAAAAATATTAGTGCCCAATACGGGAAGGCTTTCTCCTAGGAATGTATTCTTGATTTTTTAATGAATCCTAAATATTACCATTCTCCATTCCATAATGGAGATGTGTGTGTATAAGAAACAGTGTATTGATAAAAAAAAAATCCAAAATCAAAAGAGCGATTGGGTTGAAAAAAAAGTAAAGGATTTCTAATCATCTTGTTATCCTATAATGAAAACGAACATAAATATTGAAATTGAAATGGGAAAAGAGAGGATAGAGAATCTGGTGATAAGTTTATCTGTATCCGAGGTATCTATTCGGTTTGTACTATAATACCTTGTTTTGACTGTATCGCACTATGTATCATTTGATAACCCCCAAAATCCTCTACCTTTCATTTAAATAGAATTTAAAATGGAGAAATTCCAAAGCTATTTAGGGCTAGATAGATCTCAACAACACTACTTCTTATATCCACTTATCTTTCAGGAGTATATTTATGTACTTGCTCATGATCATGGTTTAAATAGATCTATTTTGTTGGAAAATGCAGGTTATGACAATAAATCCAGCTTACTAAATGTGAAACGTTTAATTACTCGAATGTATCAACAGAATCATTTGATTATTTCCGTTAATGATTCTAAACAGACTCCATTGTTGGGGCACAACAAGAATTTTTATTCGCAAGTAATGTCAGAGGTATCTTCAATCATTATGGAAATTCCATTGTCTCTGCGATTAATATCTTCCCTAGAAAAGAAAGGGGTAGTCAAATCCGATAATTTACGATCAATTCATTCAATATTTTCTTTTTTAGAGGACAACTTTTTACATTTAAATTATGTATTAGATATACTAATACCTTACCCAGCCCATCTGGAAATCTTGGTTCAGGCTCTTCACTATTGGATAAAAGATGCTTCTTCTTTGCATTTATTAAGATTCTTTCTCCATGAGTGTCATAATTGGGATAGTCTTATTACTTCAAATTCAAAGAAAGCCAGTTCTTCTTTTTCAAAAAGAAATCACAGACTATTCTTTTTCCTATATACTTCTCATGTATGTGAATATGAATCTGGCTTCATCTTTCTCCGTAACCAATCTTCTCACTTACGATCAACATCTTCTGGAGCCCTTCTTGAACGAATATATTTCTATGGAAAATGGAGCATCTTGCAGAAGTCTTTGCCAGGGCTTTTCAAGCTAATTTATGGTTGTTCAAAGATCCTTTCATGCATTATGTTAGGTATCAAGGAAAATCAATTCTTGCTTCAAAATGGACGTTTCTTTTGATGAATAAATGGAAATATTACTTTGTCAATTTCTGGAAATCTTATTTTTACCTGTGGTCTGAACCAGGAAGGATTTATAAAAACCAATTATCCAATCATTCCCTTGACTTTCTGGGTTATCGTTCAAGTGTGCGGCTAAAGCGTTCAATGGTCCACGGTCAAATGCTAGAAAATGCATTTATAATCGATAATGCTATTAAGAAATTTGATACTATTGTCCAATTATGCCTCTGATTGGATCCTTGGCTAAATCTAAATTTTGTAACACATTGGGGCATCCTATTGGTAAGGTGATTTGGGCCAATTTATCAGATTCTGATATTATTGATCGCTTTGGGCGTATATACAGAAACCTTTCTCATTATCATAGTGGATCTTCAAAAAAAAAAAAGAGTTTGTATCGAGTAAAATATATATGAATTCAAGTTCTGGATTTTAGAATTGAGAGGGATATTGAGAGAGATCAAGAATTCTCACTATTTCTTAGATTCCTGGACCCAATTCAATTCAGTGGGATCTTTCATTCACATTTTTTTCCACCAAGAACGTTTTATAAAACTTTTTGACTCCCGAATTTGGAGTATCCTACTTTCACACAAGTCACAGCCTCACAGGGTTCAACAAGCAATCGATATTTCACGATCAAGGGTCTAATACTCTTTGGAGTAGCGGTCCTTATATATCGTATTAACAATCGAAATATGGTCGAAAGAAAAAATCTCTATTTGATAGGGCTTCTTCCTATACCTATGAATTCCATTGGACCAGAAATGATACATTGGAAGAATCCGTTGTTCACAATTGAAAATGGGTTTTTATTTGAACTTTCATATATATATATATATATATATATAGCCTTAGGTTCAATAGAGAAGTGCAAAGTTTTTGAGAAATAGAGAAGTGATCTTGACCATTCATTCGGTCAAGATCGGTTATAATTGGTCAAAAGTTGCGGTTTTGACCGGTCAAAAGTTGCGGCTGTTCCAAAAATAGAAGGGCAATTTCGTAACTTTTACAAAAAACACGGGCTGATTTCATATATAAATCTGTGTGATTCACATATGAACTATACGTTCATATATGAACCTTTGTAATTCACATATGAACTCTTTATAACTAATTCATATATGAATCTTATGATTCATATATGAATCTTGTGATTCATATATGAACCTTTGTGTTTCATATATGAAACTAATTAACTGTAGGTTCATATATGAATCAGTTGAACCAATTAACTGATTCATATATGAATCTTTGTGTTCATATATGAATCTTTGTGTTCATATATGAACCTTTGTAATTTACATATAATTTTTTTTAACTAATTCATATATGAACCTTTGTGTTCATATATGAACCTTTGTGATTTATATATGAATTTTTTTAACTAATTCTCATATGAACAAATTAACTGATTCATATATGAATCACAAAGATTCATATATGAATCGCAAAGGTTCATATATGAATTAGTTAAAAATATTTTATATGTGAATTACAAAGGTTCATATATGAACACAAAAGTTCATATATGAATCACACAAATTCATATATGAACATGTCCCACGTATTTTTTACGAAACTACCTTTCTATCTTGTGCAGACCACGGACAAACCATGCAAGGAATTATCCTCTGCTTCTCGGTCAAAGCCGCCGATCTTGACCGAATGCATGGCCAAGATCACTTCTCTATTTTTCAAAATATTTGTACTTCTCTTTTGAACCATTCCCTATATATATATATATATATATAGGGGTGTAATCAAATGAGAACTAAATATATACTCCCTCCGTCCCAAATTAAGTGTCCACATTTCTATTTTAGATTGTCCCAAAATAAGTGTCTACTTTCAAAAGTAAATTTTTACTTTCCTATTCTACCCTTTATTATGAGGTGGATAAAGTTTCTCTCTCTATTATCAAGGGTAAAAGTGTAATTTGTTTATTTAAAAAGTGTAATAATTACACATTCCTAAAACTGTGTGTCATTTTCATTGTGGACATTTATTTTGGGACGGAGGGAGTATAAGGTTGGGTTATTTTGGTAACCCAAATATTAGTACTAACTTTATTAACCTAATTATCAACCATTGATCTTAGAATGAATGGTTGAGATGAACAAATCTGAAAAAATAATTACAAAATGTGAGGTTTGAGTAATAAATGAAATGAGCAAAGGTGTCTAAAGGCATTTGAGTAAAACAAATTACCTACAATAATTACAAAATGTGAGGTTTGAGTAATAAATGAAATGAACAAAGGTGTCTAAAGGCATTTGAGTAAAACCAATTACCTATACTTTTTGTAACCCCGTGTCATTTATGATATATAAGTTTTGTTATCCATATTAATTTTTGGATACACATACTCTTTTTATACACGTTCAACATTCACAAGTATTCAATTTTCATTAACACAAACAATCTATTGAACCCATGAACATTTAGAAACAATAGTCAAGTTTGTTGCTTTTTAGTTGTTTCATATGTGTCCAGCTATATGAGCATAGTGATGATACACTTGAGCATCATTACCGAGTGGATACTTTTATGAAGAAATTAATCGTCAATTAATGGAACTAGATCATCGTTTCAGTGATAGTTCCATGGAGATGTTTCGTCTTACTTCAACGCTAGATCCCAAAAATGCGTATGAGACTTTTAGAAGTCTTGATGTGCGTAAACTAGCAGAGAAATTATATCCTATCCTGGAGAATTTCAGTGATCAAGAGAAAACAATTCTGAAAATGCAACTATTGATCTAAGCAATTGACATCTATTGTAGAATTGTGTAAATGGTTGGTAAAGACGAAAAGAGAAACCACTTTTGATCTTATTTATCGATTAATCTGCTTACTACTTACTCTCCCAGTTTCTACCGTGACAACCGAGAGATTATTTTGTGCCATGAATATTGTGAAAACAAGAATACAAAATAAAATGGGCAATGAGTTTCTAAACGACTCGTTGCTTTTGTTTATCAAAAAGGAAGTTGGTGAAAAGATTAGTTTGGAGGAAATTGTGGAAGACTTCAAGGCCGCAAAAGATCAACGGGTTCCACTTTGATGAACGATGTTTGACATTTTCATATTTAATGTCTAGTTTTAGAGTTTTTACTATGTTAGAACTTTGGATAATGTATTTTTGAAACTATATAATATATTAGGTGTAACAACCGCCCCAAAGTAACAAGGCAAGAGTGATCCCCGTCATGTACCTGTAAATTCACAATTACACTGGCCAGGTGTAATCCTGAACTTACCTTACATGATAGTTTTCACCACCCTATTATGTACGCATCCCAGTGAGGTCTCCCTAGGCCTTCCTATTTTCTCAGTTGTACTCTACAGTTTAAGTTTAGGCGCATCCGGTCACCTAAATCCCTTAAACTACGGCTCTGATACCATTTGTAACACCCCGCTTACCACGACACAATATTGTCCGCTTTCCTGTGCCGTTCGGGATGGTGGGGCAAACCTCATCGAGGACGATGAGTCCCTAAGGGGGGGTGTGTGTAACACCTTAGGCATATCCCACATCGGCCGTGGACAGGAGAGATGTTGGGTATATTAGTAAACCTTGGCCTTACCAGACACAACGCGTTTTGGGGCCACAAGCATGCGGGTTCCTTGGGAACTCTATGGTTAAGCGTGCTTGGGTGGAAGTAGTACCAGGATGGGTGACCTCCTGGGAAGTCCTTGCGAAGTCCTTGCCAGGTCGCCAAGAACAAAGCCGTGAGCCAGTGGGGCAAAGCGGACAATATTGTGTCGTGGTAAGCGGGGTGTTACATTAGGTCCAAACCCTGCTTGTGTTCCGCCGCTGGTACAAACGGACCAACAAGTATTTCAAGCATGTATACAGAAATTGCTGAAATCGTGGAGAAATCTGACATCAAGACATTATACAAAGAAGAAGAAACTGAAATAAAAATAGATACAGACCCCTGGAATATCCAAGTAGAATCAGAATGACATGGAGAAGTTAAGAAAGTAAAATAATTGGATCTAAGAAATTGCTTTGAGAGTTGAGACTGTTGAAAAACTCAAAATACAAACCTTGAGTACACTATTCAAATCATTGAACACATTTAACAAGTCTGTGACGACACCAGCACAACAGCTTTAATAAGGATAGAAAAGCAGGCAGCACAAGAGTTTTATGAAATATACACACTTTAAAGCAGAAGATGCCAATGTGATCACCGGCAGATCCGGAAGAAACTCTGGCATTTGGTTGAGGAATGGCACCAGTACCTATATGGTAGGGCTGTCTTTCAATTTGAAGGTTATTCACATGAATATTATTCAATCAGGTGAGAACATCCACAGGAGAAGAGGAAGAGAAAAGGGGAACATCAATCATTTCGGTGTTAGCACAATGTTTATAAAGAGAATTTCTGAGAAAATTACAGAAAACGCCCCTCTTCGTTTCTTCCAACTACCACTTTTGTCTTTGTAATCAACTTTCTCAGGAATGCACAACAAAACCTTACTTAAAGAAACGACAGGTGCACTAAGCATGTTAATCATAATTCGATATTTAGTATGAGCACACACAAACTCAACTGCTACAACAATTCAGTTGTCAAGACACATTTATACATATAGGGTTGGGTTCCGGTGAGAAGTTGAGGCTAATGTGAGACGCGTGAGAAGTGATTATCAACCATTGGAAGAGAAATGAATGCACGTTAGAATTAAATGCACTGGATCATTTCCCTTCTAAGGTGCAATTCATGGGAGGGAATTTGATTAAAAGTGATCACTGGTTCATATCCACTTTTCACGCTTCTCACATTAACCTCAACTTCCCACACGATCCTATACCTATATATGTGTGTGTGTGTGCGCGCAATATTATACCTATTGACAAAAGCAGCAGGAATAAAACGCCGCTCCACATGGCCTGTGAACCTACACTAGGCTTATCCCCAAAAATATGAGCTCCCACTTAAGGATTTAGATTTTGTGAAATTGATGTTAAGAGAACCCCCTCTTTTTGAAGTATATATAATCTTTATATACGTACAAACTCTCACACACTTCTCATATTTGGTAAGGTTTTGACCCTTTTAGAGATTGGGATTTACCAGTGGGTCAAAATGATCCTTTTAAGAAGGGCCCTTTATATAAAAAGAAAAAAAAACAGGAAATTTCTTCATATGGAGGTGTAGTGTAAGCACTAGTTGGTAGAAAGAATGTGAAGTCACATGTTATGAATGTAGTTCAAACGTGTTGATATGCCAATACTTTATAACTACTTAACAATATGATATTATTTATGCAGGCGAGAATTATCAAGGAGTCCTACTGGTTTGGAGGTGTCGGATCAGTCACGACTGTGAATAAGGTAAAGCCAAGTGAGATCTGGTCCTGCAACAAACGTGTGGGATGAAGACCCAATTTCCAAAAATACCAGAATGACACATATTTTGAGACAGCATATATAAAAATATGGAATTATTATAACCAAAAAGACTATATTAACCAATCAGCAAAGCTATATAACATGTCTACATAAAGTAAAGAAAGTTGTGAAACCTTGGCTTTGTTTGTGCTTGAGTTGATATTGACTCCACAGAAAATAAACTATTCTCCAGAGGTTTGAAAATATGGATCAGATAGTTGTGGTAGCAAACGCAGTCGAACAATGCTACTTAAATTTCTCCACTCTTTCTCACATACTTTCATGTCTTCATCAGAAGTTAATAAAATCCAATCGCCATCTTCGTCAAGGTATTTGAGCCTAAAATTAGCAGGATCCAGCTTAAACCTTTTGCCAATTTCCTCCACAATAGCTGCAAAAGTTGCTGATGAGATTGGAAGAGTGAATTTGATAATATCATCTGCACACTCTGCTTTTATGGTCAGAGTATTTTCATCCAAATCCATCTCTCTGTTGTTGGCCAAGGGGTCTTGTAATGCTGCTTTATCTTCATCATTCTTTTCGCTCTGATTCTTGTAACAGTAGTTTACATTTCTCTTCAAATGATCTTTTTCGTGCCACTCTATGTCTAGATCCTTGCACTTGCGTTTCATTGTAGACAAAAAACCTGTAAAAGATTAAGAAGAGAGAGACATTTGTTATTCGGACATTAAGCAAATGAAAATATACAAGTATGATTAGAAAAAATAAGACCATCGTTACCATTAAGGTTTTTTGCAGCTCTTATCATGTCAGCTTGAGATAATGGGATTGGAGTTGTTTTGCATTTTGCTTCCAAAGGGGACAAACATTCCTTAACCACACGTCTCCTTTTTCCTAATGCTTCCGGTGCCGATGATGATTTGTTTCCTTGGAAAATCTTAAAAGATCGGACTTCACTTTCTGTAGAATTCTCAACATCTATAATGCGTAATTCGTCGCCGAGCTTTGCCCCAGAGGCATATTTGAAATTGGGCAAACACCACTTTAGTGAGAACAATAGTGACTCCAACACCTTAACAGAGTTCGGACTTTCGTGCCATAAGAATTCAAAAACGTATTCAAAATCACTAGCCTCAGTGTTGCTCAAGCATATCACAAAACAACTACATTCAAAAGGGAGACCCTCATAAGCATTGCAACGAAGTAACATCATTGGTTCATCATCACTCAACGTCGAAATCTTTTTTAAGAAGCGTGGTTCATAGTTTTGAAGTGTCTTTCCAGCAAGTCTTTCCCCAATTTTCAAAGGAAGCATATAACATATATTACTATAACCTTCAAAACGTTCAGAAACGTAATAATCGTCATAAGAATCATCATAACGATCTGTCAATTTGAACCCTAACATTCGTTTTCTTTGATTGTCCACCATAGAAGATGAAAATGCCACATAACCCTCATCCTTATAAGTAATCCAAACTTGAGCAAAATCCAAGCGAGTCGTTTGCCAAATGAACTTCAATGCCCCATCGATTTCATCCTTGGAATGTTTGAGACCGCATATAGTCTGTTTCATGTGTATAAAGTATTTACACACATCCAATTTGTAATAGAAAGACAAATAATTGATTTTTTTTTTTTTGCAAATTTCAGCAACAGCTTTTTATATGATGCAACCTCTTCACTCAAAATTACTAGCTATTTATTTCAATAACAGAAGAATCATATTATATACGAGTTCTTTCAGAAACTTACTTTGTACGGCAGACGTTCTCGTGCATCAAACATTTTGAGACCTGCTTTCTACAAAGAGAAATAGCAAGTTAGATTAAATGTCTTCCACAGAGAGAAATATATAAAACTCTAAAATTTGTGCTAATGCAATTATTGTTGATTGTTTATATCATCTATCACATGAAAAATTAAGTTAAATGAGCTAAAGTAATGAAATGTAATCAATTGCCTTGAAATTGTTAAACTAACTCAAATACAAACCTGGAGTGCACTACTCAAATCATCGAACATATGAACGAGTTCGTGATAAAAGGTCGAACAACACTCAACGACACCAACACAGCAGTTTTGAGGAGGATCAAAAACAGGGAAGACAATAGAACGAGACAATCGACACTCCAAAGCAGCACACACCAACGGATTCCCCCGATGAGCAACTCTCAGATCCGGAAGTAACTCCGGCATTTGGTTGAGGAATACAGTGGCGGGTGAACCAGTACTTATGATTGTAGGGTTCTTTTCAACATCAAGGCTATTCACATCAATATTATACTGATACTTGACAGAACATAACCTATATTTTTGGAGATCTTCGTCATCTGCTGCTAGGGCAAAAGGTTGATCGGAAGTTGTAAGAAGCCATCTGCCGCCGGTTTTTATCGGCGCCCAAAACTGAATTATCCCTTGCAAATCCACATCATCACGGTTATCAAATGCATATTTTATCTTGTCTTCCACTTGTGATGGAAAGGTTGCAAGGAATCTGGAGAGACTATCCGCCGGAGAGGAAGGGGACATTGGAGCATCAGCCATTTTAGGTCTCAGATAATTTGGAAATAATATTTCACACACATGTTTATATAAGTTATAACCTTTGAGAAAGTTACAAAAAATGTCCTTTAAGCTGCACTTTTGTCTCTGTAAAAAAAACTCTAGTAAAATATGAATTTAGGCCCTATTATATATACAATGGACCTCGCCGAGTCTAATCGTTTGGTTAGATCTCGACCGTTTAAACTCCCGTTGACTCTCGATCCTTGCCGTTTAAAATCAATAAGCCATTCATTAAGCCATCTTAATCATTTCAGGCTTTAGCTTAGCATGTATAACCGGCCCAAGAAACTACCCACTCCCTCCTGACGTCTTCCCTCCTCCTTCTTCGCTTTCAACCTCCAACTCACTCCCAATCTTTAACCGACCTCCAACACAGACGCAACCCCTTCATCTTCAACCTCCAACTCAACCCACGTTCACAACCTCCAAGTCTTCCACCCTTAACCGTTCTCACTCACATGCCTCCTCCCCATTTCCCACGTTCCCCGATTTCTCTCCCATTCAGAAACTAACCGGGTGTTTGGGATTGCTTATTTAAACACTCTTCTTCACCATACCGCCCTCCCTCATCTCAGATGGTCATCGCTTTTATTTGATTCACGGTCTCTTTCAAGCCTGATAGATTCATCACTCTTCTTCTGTCAACACTATGGTAATTAGGGCTTTGATTCATTTCAGGTTACAGTCCATTACAATCCAGGTAAGTAGGGCTAATTTGATTTCTCATTGATTTATCTGATTTATTGTTGGATTGAGTTGAAAAGTACAAGGTTTTGGTTCATCCATTAACCAGGTAATTAGGTAAGCTTGATTTCAGATTACAAACAAACCCTAGGCGAATGTTGTTTACCTCTACTTGAATCATTAATAAAGTATGATTTTTGAGTAACTTATACGCTTAAACAGGCAATTTAGAATCTGTTTCTCCATTTCAGATCTCTTTCGTTGTTTGCTTACCTCAAGATGATGCTCTTATGAATCTATTTATTCATTTCTGGTTCATGATGCTCTTATTTTGAATTGGTGAAATTTAGGATCATGGACATAGATTTGTTATAACAGGTTGGACCAACTAAGGAGGCTGTTCAAGCATTAATGGAGTATTTGGTTAGTCCATTGCTATGTTGGAAGCACATAGACATTGCAAAGGGAATTTTATCTGGACCTCGATAGAATTCTGTTGCTAAACAGGTAATCTCCCGTTTTTTGCAATCTATTGTACTAGCATCGATAAGAAGATAGTTTAAAAGCTTATGTTTGTTGTGCATGCATTTAATGAACAGTAGCATGGGTGCATATATATATATATATATATATGTATATATATTTTTTTGTTTGAAGCAGGTTATGCAGGTCCTGCAAGTCTTACAACTGCGCTTAATTAGAAACATGATTTGTAACTACACAGATATCAACTAGATAGAAAATCTGTGTTGCGAGTTACATTTCCCACATATATCATGAATGATAATAATAATAATCCACATTTTATAAACCTGGACTTGGAAGGCACAAATAGAGGTCTTATAAGCTTTATGGTCAATAAAGGTCAAATAAGCTACTATTAGAAAGTATGGAATTGTGGATGTTTATATGATCAATCAAAGAAGGGACTTGGATGATAGTTGTGAATGGATTTAACCAATAACTTAGGAACAAAAGCAACCAACTAGCTTCCATCAGAAGCCAAAAAAAAGTTACAACCTCATATGCCATAAATCCAACTGTGATAAAAATTAATCAACATTCTTTATTCCAGTATCACTCTTCATCTTAAGAATCCGTATTCCATCTGTCATAAAGTAAACGACAGAATCAACATTCTTAATTCAATACCAGTCTCCATCTTAAGTGCCAAAGTAAAAAACATAATATAGATGTATAAACTAAAACCAATTTGCCTCATTATTTAGGCTCCTATTAATTACATGTGAAACAGAACAATCCATGTACTCAGTATCATCTGCAAATAATGTATAATACAGTTCTTGAGCTACTGATTATGAATCATACACACAGCTAACCGGAGCTCCACTTTTTCCATCTTCTTTAATCATGCTCCTGTAATGGTTGTATAACTCACCAAAAAAACCACAAACTATCCAGTAGGTCCCAACATACCCCGAGATCAAGCTCAATCACACACTAAAAATAGATTACTGAATTAAGTTTGGATGACAACTGTACTACTTGTGTATTTACACATTCTTGCTAACTAACTTGGCGACCAAATAACTAACCAACTAAACAGACAAAAATAACAAAGTGAAGGTTCTTATTAGATACACATGGAACTTATTTGGCCTGCATACTTGATGTACCTTTTATATACTGCAATATAACTCAAAAATTGGCAAACTCCTTGTGAATATTAGGTCCGTATACTTGATTTTATTGCAACTTCTAACAAGATTAGTCTCTACCTGATGATTATTACAAATGCTAATGTGGCGGGTAGTTTAAGAAAAGGTTCAAAAATCCATATCAATACACTCTTTTTACTTTAAGTAAAAATTAGATGAAATCAAAGAACGAATACATTGAAGAAGCTATCCCAAATCCAATCCAAGTTAATTCCTAATCAAGTATAATTATAATTGCTCGAACACAAGGAAATAATCAGAATTGATGTTCAATTTTACGTTGCAATTGAGGAATTAAAATAACAACAAATAGGCTGAAAACCAATTGTAGATTATAGCAGGTGAATCGTGATTAAGTGCAGTGCATTATATCACAAAATGAAAAGGGAGCTTGTCATTATGCTCAAACAGAAGAGGAATTGCAAAAAGACCAAATCTCTAGAAATCGGACTTCATATCATAAGCTAGACATGATAAAAATTTACTTGATCTTAACACATGGAAATCGGGTATTTTGGTTTGGTTTCAAATCAATATAGAGTAATTGTGTTCATCTTCTTTTGGCTTGTGGCATTTTGGGTCATGCATGATATTATGGAAGGTAGCAATTCATTTGTACCCCTTCACTTACCATGATTTTGGCTTACCATCAAATTAAGAAGCTTTACATTTAAGCTTCCATAAAATTAAGGATTAAATGCGTGTTGCACTTGAAAATCAATCTATGGAAATTCACATTCTGCTTTCTGCTTCTGTTTTGTAAGGTATCCTTAGCCATGTCCGAAAGCACTAACCCGAATGAAGCTTGTGGATATCTACCGGAAACTTGGCGTCTGTACTTTGTCTGAATCGGCAAAGAAAGAGGCGGTGAATTCAAGAGAAAAGATTACTAAAAGGGGTTTGTTTAACTAATTCTTGTCTTTCTAGCTGATTCGAGCCTTATACCGGAGGTCGAAAAGAGACACGAAGCCGTTAACCGATTAGTGGCATTAGAAGCTTTTGAGACACTAAACCCGATGATCGTTGGATATCGTCTATCGTTATCTTCTGGAGACGTAGTCGAAGTGAAAGTGAATCAAATGATACGTTGGGACGGGTATATAATGGAACATGCCATGGTAAGATGGTACATGCAATGCCTTTTTAGATATGATCTTATTTTGCAACATGTACACACACATTCATAACTCATTTTTAGAGATTTAGTTGCAATTTTAAATTGTATACTGCTGTCTAATAACTCCATGGTGTTGTGGGACTTTTTGGATGGTGGCTCCAATTGTCAACTGCATAGGATAAGTCATCTGATTCCCATGATATATTAGTTTATGTTATCAGAATTTGTTTGATAAAAATTGTTAATAGTGGGATATTGTCATGTAATAAAGGGGTCGTTTATCGAACGCTTACCCGGGTAAGCACTTATCAAGTCACATTATCTTACCGGATGAATAAGGGAAGGACCAAGAATCTTACCCGGTAAGAGCTAACGCAAGGACCTAGAGTCTTACCTGGTAAATAACGACAAAGACTCTTACCACGATTAGCACTAATCGGGAAAATTGTTGATTACGATACCGATTTTAATGAACTAAAATCTTACCCGGTAAGTGATAATGTTAGAATTTTACCGGTAAACGCTTACTCGAGTAAGCGTTTGGTAAACGGCCCCTAGGTGATGGAATAGAGCTAACTAATACTTCTAATTATTTGTTAGTTTGAAAGTTGAAATAGGTACTGAAGTATCACCTCCTCTTTGTGTTTCTAGGTTGTGTTTGAATAGAATCATGTCGTATACCTGACCAACGGACGGGTATAATTCTAGTTACTATTGATCCAGGCAAGTGTAACTGCTTCTGGGTCAATCTCGACCGTTTAAACTCCCCTCAACTTTTGATCTCCACCGTTTAAAATCAATAAGCCACTTCGTTCAGCCATCTTAATCTTCCCTCTCTAACTTCTCTCTGCAAACCAAACCATCCTCTCCCTCTCCCCCTCTTAACCGGCCCACCTCCTGATTTCTCTCAACTGCTACTCACGAACCATCTCTCCCCTCTCCCCCGATTTCATCGTCCAATTGAGTATTTAGGTTTTCGCACACACCCATTGCAAATCTACTTCAATCGAACAACACACGGCTTCAACCTCCAGGTCGAATTCAAGAGGTACTCTTCTTCTACTTTGCTCTCTTTGCCTAATTCCGCTATCATATTCATATCTCTGAACGATTGTTCATCGATTTCTGTTATGGATTCATCGATTTCCAGCCTTCGTCTTTGTAATCGATTTAGCTTTTGGCTTAAATCTTCGAAGATTGTTGGGCTCTATGAAGTCGAAAAGGGAACACTTCAAACATCTTCAACGGTTTTGATTTGCGATTCGAATGGTCCTTTGTAAAACCTAATAATTTTCATTTATGGGTTTTACTTTGGCTTTAAACCAGCTGAAATTTTAAATTTCATTTCTGAATTCTGATTTTTCTTTCCTCATTTAGTATTCTGCAGGTTAGTAATGCAGTTGATATATTATTGCATATGGAATCTTCTTTTGAGTATGTTTTGGATTTTTTGTTTGCAATTCAGGTACACATCGATTGTTTTTTTTCTTTTCACGGTTTTGATTGGTTTTTGGTTTCTTGAAGAATCGATTGGTTTTTGGTTTCTTGAAGAATTGATTCACGATTTCGATTTGGTTTTCTGTGTTTTTTTTTCTTTCACAATTTCTATTTGGATTTTGCCATTTAACAAGTATGAATATTGTTTCATAAATAACAAAAAGTTATATTTGTAAATGGGTTTATAAAACATTTCAAATATCTTTAATATCACATTGTTTTGTCTATTTTGGGTTAACCATTTTGCTAGATGTGGATGTTGTCTAAGATCTTCCCTTCTTGATGCATCATTATTTAATTATAAGATGTTGCTCTTCTATCATTTCACTTTATGAAGGCCAAAGTATCATGTTTTCTTTAAATGGTTATTCATGTTGCTAACTTAAATTCTAAAATGTTTTAAGTTTTGTAGTCGCAATCCAATGTCAATCCTGTTCCAGAAGGGGTTTATTGCATTGCCTCGGTACACCGGTACTCACTAAATCTAAAGTTAATGTATTGGTAAGAATGTCTTCATATTTAAAAACCTTTTTGTTTATTTCAGTGTTTAAAATAAGCTGATGAACTTTTAATGTTTTATTGGCCCAAAATTAGTTTGGTTGTTCACATTACCTATAGGCACCAAAATAAAGGAACCAATTTTCCTTTTCTCTCTAATCAATCAAATGAGCCTTAGGTGGTTTTCAGTTTTATATGCTATATTTATATAATCTTCTGAAGTATTATACTTTTAATGAGTCCTAATAGAAAATTAAACGTTAGTCCTCTAAGGGGTCGTTTACCCGACACTAACTCGGTAAGCGTTTACCGGTAATTGTTAACACTTTCACTTAACCAACACTTCTACTTAACCTACCGGGTAAGATTTTAGTCCATTAAAACGGAATTGTATGCAACATTTTTATCCGATAAGCGTTTACGTGGTAAGAATCGTCACTATTATTTACCCGGTCCCTTACACGGTTTTGTGTTCTGATTGGATATGTTTTAGATTTACCCATTCATATGCTTCTCCAAAGTCATTTTCTAATTATTTGGGGTTATCTTATTGATTCGGTGTATCCCTAAGCATTTCCAAGAACTACATGTTTTGTCTTTGCACCATGTTCATTTTCTTTTGCCATTTTTCTAATTGGTGGAGTTGTTCTGATGACCACCTATCTTTAGTCTTCATAAATACAAGTTTATTTTCATTCCTCTTTTCTCTAACTGTCTTCCTCTGATAAAGTGATACATGTTTCATTTGTAGGAGTTGACAAGACTAGATGAAGGTTGAGAACAAAGATGGAATGACTTAGATTTGTCTACGTTATGCTTTCTTTGAATACAGAAGAATTTGGTATATGTATTGTTCGGTTTAGTTTTTTTGAATTTATTTATTTCTTAGTGCAAGTGAAATACTGAATGCATTCATTTTTATATATAAATCTCATTGTGTCTTTTGGATTAGAGGGAATTTTTTACTATCAGTGAATGCTCATTCTGAGATGGTGCTAGAGAAAATTTCTGATGTAGACAAATCCAGTATCTTGATTCAAGGGATTGAATTCAAGCCTGTAGAGATGGCAAGTTGAAGGCAAAATTTGTTTGATTAAAAACCATTTATTCTTGGCTTATTGACTTATTCTCACACTGTTTAAATTGTAGTTGAACCTAATGGTGCCATTTTCTGATTGTGTAGATGCCTGAACTAAGTTAAATGGTATCTCAACATTGGAAGATGATACAGATTGGGAGCAAAACTTTTCATGTGATTATGAATATCTAATTCAGAGATCAGATAAACAGTTGGAGTATACCACCAGAGAGGAGCTTTACTTCCTTTTATGTGCAGGGATCCTTATTGATAATGGCAAATTGGTAATCCACTTATTATTCATAATTCTTTTTCTTTCTAATTTCATAGTATATCTCTGTTTGTTAAACAACCATTTAACTTGCATCTTATAATGGTTTGTAATATAACTCCTTTGAATTTCATAGTTTTCTCTATGCAAATTGACAGGAAAGAAATGTCATGTGCTACCAGCAAGTGAGATCATCGCAAAGAAGTAAGATTATAGGAACCTGGATTGGATATCTCTACCCAAATCAAGGTTATGAGCATTTTTCTGTAGTGATCATTGGATTTCTATCTTCGTTCTGAAAGTTCAGCGAGATCTAACCTGTACATTGACAGATTCGGAGAAGTGGCACAGATTCAAGATGCAACTTCAGTTTTGTTCACAGGTGAAGCTAGATCAGCCATGTTTTCACCTTGTAGTTTCTACCCTTACCTCATGTTCAAATTTTTAAACGACCAGGAGCTTGAGAGCAACCTATTACTATTCCTCTGCTTCTCCATTTGCTCGATCAGGGGAACCACACCAACATACGGTGCGCTTAAGACGAATGTCATATAAAGGATGGTTATGTGTCGGAAGTGGTTCATCGGTTGGATAGAAAACATGAATGCATACCAATAATGAAGCCCTATGAATATGAGTTGCAAAATATTGATGGGTCATATGGATTAGAAGGTCATAATTTGATAGAAATGGGATCCGGCTCCACCAAAATGCTTCTTTGTGGTATTATTGTTTTCAAGGCATAGAATTTCGACCCATGCAAATAGATATGTCGATATTCTACACTCTCGAAGATCGAGGTAGTAGGTTGTTTGACTATCATTCATGTTCGTTCTAATGATTAGTAAATAAACCTTTCGTTGTAAATCTTTTGATTCCCATTTGATGATATATTAATTTCTGTATATAAGAATTTGTTATGTAGAAATTGCTAATAATGGGATATTGTCCTGATAACACTTCTAATTATTTGTTAGTTTGAAAGTTGAAACATGTACTGAATTATCACTTCCCCTTTGTGTTTGAATAAAATCATGTCGTATACCCGACCAACGGACGGGTATAACACTAGTTGGTTTGGTGTAGGATGATTAATGGATCAAAATGATTTAAGATTTTTTTATGATATAGTGGAACATGATATATGGTTGTTTGGTAATTGTTTATAGTGAAATTATGGCACTTAATGGTTAAGGAAGACCGAAGATGCAAAATTATTGGGAGGGTTTTAGAATCACTAAGAGGTAGAAATTTTTTTCAAACAAGATTTACCTCTTGGCGATTTAGATGTTGCCTTTGAATGGAACTATTAAAAGGTAAACAAACAGTGACAAATATTCAGGGTTCATTTACCATAAGTTTACTAGCAACAATCACTATTCTTCCTTACAGTTTTTATTATAAATTTGGATTGTCGATAACATCTTTTACCCAATAAACGATTATGAGGTAAAAGTTTTTCTTTCTCACTTATAAAGTAAGATTATCGGTCTTCGTTATTTTTATTATCAGGTAAGATTGTGAATTTTTGTCATGCTCATCCGATAAGATGGTGTCACCTGGTAAAGCGTTTGATAAACATCCGCATTAACAACTCTATGTGACGACATGTTGCTGCTAAAGATTGATATTTAGGGGGTGTTTGGGATTGCTTATTTAAAACAACTTATGCTTATTTTTAAAAGTGCTTATCAACTTATGTAATGATAAAAAGGAGTTGGGGGTAAAAATGTAATTTGAACAAATAAGTTATAAGCACTTTCAAATATGTAACACCCCGAAAATTGAGGAAAGCGGAATTTGGACTTGCGGACGTCCTCATGGGCGCAAGGTCGTACGTCCGCGTGGCGCGAAAATCCGCGTGTCGTCCGTGGAAGCAACAGAGATAATTGGGGTTCGACCAACTCAAGGGCCAGACGTCCGCGTGATGGTTAGTTGGACGTCCGCGATAGGCCTAATGAGATATTTTGGTTTCTTTTAAGACCTTTCTCTCTCTTTTCCTCATTTCATTTCCCAAACACACAACTCAGTTTCTCTCTCTCTCTCTAAACCGATTTCCTCTCAAGAAAACCCTAAATCCTTCCTCTTCTTCTTCATCTTCTCCACTCAAATCAAACCAATTTCCACCATTGTTGAAGATATGGAAGCTTGAAGCTCTTGTGGGAGATTAGGATGCTTTGCTTTGAGGATTTAAGTGGTGAAGGTAATCTCTCTCTACCAAAAGCTAGATTGTTGTTGTTTTCACCTTCTCTTCCATTTTGGGGTATTATTGGGTGATTTTGGTTGTGTTTGATTGAGGTGATCTTCTTCTTCCTTATCTATGAAATTAGGGTTTTGGTATAAGTGGGTATTTTGATGTAAAATAGTTGGAGAATGATCCTACATGTTTGGATCTGAGTATTTATGGTTGGAAACGTTTGGATCTAGCTTTTTGGAAGATTTGGCTTGAAGATGCAAGTTTCTTCAAAGGAGCTTACGTTTGGGGAAAATCTAGATTTAGCCTAAATCTAGCAAGGTGAGTTCAAGTTGATTTGTGAAAACGTTGTACATGCCAAAAATGTTATTTTCCAAGCATTTGTGTGTTTTACTTGAAATTATCAATTGTTGAGTTATTTGATAAGTTTAACCCTTTTTAAGTGTTTACCTTTATAATTTGTGTAAAACACCCATATTTGGGATTTTGGGATATTTTGATATGTAGAAATCATAAATACGTCCTTAAATGTTTTATTGCTCATTAGAGCTTATTCAATGGTTTAATCATGATTGGTGTAATTGATTTTCGTAAATCATTTTGAGAAAAATGCACGTTTTCGTGTCATGAGTCGTTTTGAGAACTATATGAGTATAAGTCCATTTTGAGAAACCCATTTGTATTAATCTGTGACGAGTTTTGGGGTAATGACGATTTTGTGGTATATGTTTACCTAAACAATGTTTAGATGCATTTCATATTTTGAGGACCGTTATTTATGGGTCTTATGGGTTTTGGGCATTTGCTCGGTTATGACTTTGAGGAAGTCTTGGTGACACTTTGTCCGATTTCGATGGCTCAATGTGGAGTCTTATTTATGGTTTGCATTTATTGCGACATATTGCATATTATTGCACGTTATTGATATGTACATGCTTGGGTGCGTTAGTCATTCCGGGGTAGGCATGTTATTATAGACTGTGTTGCATTGGATCCATAGGCACGTAAGTCAGTCTTTATTTGATGGTCTACTGGGTGTTGCGGGATTTGAATGAACCCCATGTTTGATGACCTTTGCCTTCAAGGGTACACTAGGAGGGTTGAGTCTGGTTGAGCTATCAGGATTGATTGACGGGCGTTTATGACATTCGCCATGTCGGGGCAATGCCATGGTTGTATCCCCGCTTGTGCCGAGCCTTTGGTGGTATTCTTATTGATACTTCACTAAGGTCAGTTGTCTCTTTGTGTATGACTTGAAAGGCGTCGTATGGGACACTAGGGCTTTTATGCAGTGAAGTGTCGTACGATTAACATTGTAAGAGTGGCATACTTTTGTGTTCATCCACTCTCAATGGATACGGGTCTCCCCCGTCTTTGGCCAACCTTACTTGGGATTTATAATGTCCATGTTTTATCATTGTTGGTCTTATATGATTGACTGCGATTGGATGACTTTAATATTGGATTCCCCTCCATGTATATTAAAGTTTAAATGAGGCAGGTCATTTCCATGTTTATGGCATTTGGACTTCATTACATTTTACGTTCGCGTGAGTATTGGTTCGTATCATGTTTTCGATGAAGTATTATATTTATATGGATTGTGTTTCCATGATTTATGGGTTGAGTATTATGTCGTCAACCGTATTTGAAGGTTTTGCATAAAATAGATTTATTCGCGGGTCGAGTGAGTTTGGATTGGAATTCATTTTGGAAAACGTTTTATACTTTTTGGAAACTTTCCTCATGGATTTTGGGGTGCATTGGAAAATGAGTCGTTATATCCTTTTTGTAAACTATTTTGGAAATCATAATCTTTGTCGCAAACTTTCATTTAAAGAATTATTTAAATCATGCTATAAACTCTTGAACTCACTAGGAGTTAGCCTAACCCTTTTTATTTGTCGGCATGTGCATCAGGTTCATTTTGGGTGTAGTTCTAGTGATACTGCGAAAGGTCGTGTGCTAGTAAAGTGCTCGAGAGGTGAATAACTTAAGTGAAGTTTTCCGCGTTGAGTTTTGGGAATAACAATTGTACTTGAGTTAAGTAGCACCCAATGTGAATTTAGCCTTTGTATTGAGACTTGAGGCATTTATATTGTTTGAGGTATTCCCCGTATCGAATTATAGGGAGAAATCCTATCATTTTGGTTGTATTAATGAAAATTTTATTTAGTTGCTCTTTCCCAATTCGAGAGTGTTACAAGTTGGTATTAGAGCATAAGCTTGAGAGAATTAGGTGTTGATTTTTGGATACCTAGACTCAAACCAGCGTTCTTTTAAGTAAATGAAAATGAAATTTCACCGTTAAGCACTTTAAGATAGGATGTTTCGAGGTCGATGGAGTTGCTAGAAACTAGAATCATGTCGAGAGTAGCAAGGATAAGCATGTACGGTGCGTTCATAATGACACCTGGCTAGTGTCATGGTGAACCTGCTAGTTCATGTGCATACTTGAAGTACTTTAATGTGATGACCGTTGGGGTAGTGAAGAAGTTTTTAAGCGAGTAGCCGTTGAAAAGGATTGACGATTTTAGTATTAGTCACTTAGGGTGACAATAAGCATGATAATTGCTTTAAGTGGACCGTTTCGGGTCGAAATTGATGGTTGGATTAGAACCATAGACTTATTGAAACTACTTTGATTTGAGGAGAAACCGTAAGGTTAATCGAGGTAATTCCCAACTTTGCCTTAAGAGGTTTGAGCATCCGGATGACGGTAGTGTGACCGGAGGGATTTGGAGGAGTATGGGTTGAGACGATGAGTGCCGACTAAGTTCATGCACGAAATTTATTTTAAAATAAATTGCACCAGTTATTTCTTGTGTTTCAAATCCTGATATGGATTGTGTTACAAAATCTCGGAAAAACGTTTAGCACACACAAGATTTTAAATCATGGTTTTGAACATGCATGAAATTATTTTATTGCGGGAGTTGCAAACTCCGTCAGAGACTTGTTGTGTTTTGTTATTGTCCAACGTTACTTTCGGATACAGTGGCATCCATATTTTAATGATGTTTAAGATGTTGGGCAAGTAACTACGGCTTATGACCTTAACATTGGATCTCCTCCACATATGTTAAGGTTTGGAAGGAAAGTTATCTTCCATTATGTCTATGTAAAGTTATTTTGGAGAATTTATTTAATGCAAGTTTAATTATCAATGTTGTTTATATGATATTACAACAAAAAGAGAGATTTTTGGAATTTTGACGTTTTAGTCATGATTTTGCTTATTGCAATCCGATTTTTGGAAGCGAAGGGTTTGGTGTCATTATGTTGACTTGAGGTCGTTGAGTCCCGTTGAGTTTCATGGAGTTTTGGTCTTACGACGTTTTGTGTCGCGTGAGTGCGATTTCCTAATGTGCATACTCCATTTATTATGTGGGAATTTATGAGTCATGTTGGGCATTTTGTCCCACTCGGGTTTTGTTGAGAAATATTATTTTATGCCATAAGACGACCAAAAGGGATGAGTTTTGGAACTTTGGTGTCACTTAATTTCTCTTTCAAAGATTTGTGTTAACACATATTTTGTTGCAACTTGTTCAGTGTATGGATTGATTTATACGTGACGTAAGTGATGCATGAAAGAACAACTTGATAGTATTTCATAACGTTTTTCTTATTGCGCTTTCGGTTAATTGATTATTTTATTATCATTTCATGCAAATGCATTATGTTGACCTAGGGGTATGCATAGCTTGGTAACCTTTATCTCTCGACATTTTGACAAATGGATCGTGAATGAAAATGTTTTATTAACTCATTGCATAAATGAAGACTATTGGGTCAAAGTATGTTTTAGTGTTGTGGGGATCATGCGTGGTTTACGATACGTTACATTTTGAAAACACGAACGTGTGAGTCGTTGACATTTGGTCAATTTTGGTTCGATGAACATTTTGGAAAATTGTAAACCTTTTTGGTTTTAAAGAAAAAGTGTATTTTGAGTGTTTAATAAGCAAATTTTAAGCATCGACCTTTTGACGTTCTGTATTACTAGTGAAAAGACTTTTTAGTGAAAATGCTCCGTGATGGGGATTTTGGAAAAATCATTTGTCTCAACCTAGAGTGCGTGGAATTATTTAAATTTGTGGAACATTAATGCGCACTGTTTGCATTATTCGAAATTGAAAGTCGATCTAAAACCTTTTTGGTGTCAATCATTTACAAGCGCTTATTTTCTCCTAAGTTTTGAGAAAACGCATTGATGTGTGAGTCTTGTCGAAAATGTTTTACTCATATGTCATTATATGACTGAGTGAGGAAATTTTGAGATTTGATTTAAAGAATTTCGTCTTTTGAAATTTTGTTATGAACCATCTGATGCATGTTATTTCATTCTAAGAAAACTACTAAGAGAGTGTTACAAGTTTGCACGCATACTCCAATTTGAGATTTCCTCACGATGTTTTAGTCGATATCTTCAAAAGATAAAAACGTACTGATTTTGTCTTTAAACTTGGAACTGACACAAGTCATTTTATGTTTTGACCAAAGTGTACTTATGAATCGTTTCATCGTTTTTGTGAAATAAACTGACACGCACAACATGTTAGTAACCTTGTTCCATGCCATTTTATAGTTGAAAAAGGAATTTTTGGAATCGAATGTCGTTTAAACTTATTTTGAAGCATGTGCAACCCTTTTTGTTTCACACTATTTAAAGTAGGCAATTACCTTACGTGCATGTCATGAATCAATCCATACTAGGACCGTAGCGGTTTATTTCCAAGAAGTTGTTTACTACGCTTTTGCGTTTTGTAATAATCTAAACTGCAATGAAATGGTTTTCAAATATGATTTTCATATGTGGGACGAGCGTGTCCGTTTTTGTGCAACTACCGAATTGATAGTAGTAGTTTTATGCGTACGATTAATTTGGTATGAAAACCTTTGTGTTGAAAACTTCTATAAAAAGTTTTTGATTGGCATATTTGTTAAATAATTCACTTGATAACCTTGAACTCATTAGGACCTTGGAAAGGTTAAGTAACCCCGGTTATGAGTAAGCGTGTAGAACTTCGACTATGAAAAGTTGGGTAATTCGACGCGTGATGGTGCTATAGGCCGGATGGTATCGGTGGCAGAGTCGATGTACTTGTTGTAACTGAAGGGTTAAATTCACGGTATCGTATTCTGAGGATAATGGTAACCATTCTTGTCGGCAACCTCGTGTTGGGTCTGGGTCAATTTTCGCATAAGGGACCCTTTAGACACCGTATTGATAATGTTGGTTTTGTGGGAACGCTCGACGAATGGACTCGTGTGTGTAGTTCTGTTGGAATTCGAAGCTTGGTGGTATAACTATGTGTCAACCTTTTGGGGTTCGAGGCCAGGAACCGTTAGTGTATTCGGAGGGTTGTAGTCCGATTTTAAAGAAATAATGATAACGGTTGTAGTAATCTTAAGATGCTCGATTATGATGAGTAGATTTGGTGGGATGACTTTCTTGTGTGGTAAAAGAACCTTGGATGGATTCTTGGAGTTGCTTAATCGATGGATCAGTGACGACCGCATGTCTTGGAGTCTATTAGGGTTCGTTAGAATTAAACGACAGTTAGCAGTAAGAACAATCAAAATTGGAGATTCTGTTGGTTTCGGTGTTGATCAAACCTTGGATTGATTTAGAGTTTGGACCCGCAATCGGGGAAGTATGGAACATTTAAGGTTGGGAGACAACCGAAGTGGTCTGATCAGGAATTACTCCAGTGGATGGAGCATTCACCTGGACATAAGTACAGTGTACCTGAGAGGACATTGTTGGTAAGAGTTGCTTGAGGTTTGTCATAGCAGTCTGTGTGGGGGAAATCTAGATTTTCGATTGGAAGCTAATGGAACATGGTCGGCGTTGAGTTGGTTAGCCCTTGGTTGTGAAGGATCTAGATTTCGAGGACGAAATCATTCTAAGGTTGGGAGGATTGTAACACCCCGAAATTTGAGAAAAGCGGAATTTGGACTTTCGGACGTCCGCATGGGCGCAAGGCCGGACGTCCGCGTGGCGCGGAAATATGTGTGTCATCCGCGGAAGCAACATAGATAATTGGGGTTCGACCAGCTCAAGGGTCGGACGTCCGCGTGATGGCTAGCCGGACGTCCACGATAGGCCTGATGAGATATTTTGGTTTCTTTTAAGATCTTTCTCTCTCTTTTCCTCATTTCATTTCCCAAACCCACAACTCAGTTTCTCTCTCTCTCTAAACCGAATTCCTCTAAAGAAAACCCTAAATCCTTTCTCCTCTTCTTCATCTTCTCCACTCAAATCAAACCCATTTCCACCATTGTTGAAGATATGGAAGCTTGAAGCTCTTGTGGGAGATTAGGATGCTTTGCTTTGAGGATTCAAGTGGTGAAGGTAATCTCTATCTACCAAAAGCTAGATTGTTGTTGTTATTTTCACCTTTTCTTCCATTTTGGGGTATTATTGGGTGATTTTGGTTGTGTTTGATTGAGGTGATCTTCTTCTTCCTTATCTATGAAATTAGGGTTTTGGTATAAGTGGGTATTTTGATGTAAAATAGTTGGAGAATGATTCTACATGTTTGGATCTGAGTATTTATGGCTGGAAACGTTTGGATCTAGCTTTTTGGAAGATTTGGCTTGAAGATGCAAGTTTCTTCAAAGGAGCTTACGTTTGGGGAAAATCTAGATTTAGCCTAAATCTAGCAAGGTGAGTTCAAGTTGATTTGTGAAAACGCTGTACATGCCAAAAATGTTATTTTCCAAGCATTTGTGTGTTTTACTTGAAATTATCAATTGTTGAGTTATTTGATAAGTTTAACCCTTTTTAAGTGTTTAACTTTATAATTTGTGTATATTTGGGATTTTGGGATATTTTGATATGTATAAATCATAAATATGTCCTTAAATGTTTTATTGCTCATTAGAGCTTATTCAATGGTTTAATCATGATTGGTGTAATTGATTTTCGTAAACCATTTTGAGAAAAATGCACGTTTTCGTGTCATGAGTCATTTTGAGAACTATATGAGTATAAGTCCATTTTGAGAAACCCATTTGTATTAATCCGTGACGAGTTTTGGGGTAATGACGATTTTGTGGTATATGTTTACCTAAACAGTGTTTAGATGCATTTCATATTTTGAGGACCGTTATTTATAGGTCTAATGGGTTTTGGGAATTTGCTCGGTTATGACTTTGAGGAAGTCTTGGGGACATTTTGTCTGGTTTCGATGGCTCAATGTGGAGTCTTATTTATGGTTTGTCGACATATTGCATATTATTGCACATTATTGATATTTACATGCTTGGGTGCGTTAGTCATTCCGGGATAGGCATGTTATTATAGACTGTGTTGCATTGGATCCATAGGCACGTAAGTCAGTCTTTATTTGATGGTCTACTGGGTGTTGCGGGATTTGACCGAACCCCATGTTTGATGACCTTTGCCTTCAAGGGTACACTAGGAGGGTTAAGTCCGGTTGAGCTGTCAGGATTGATTGACGAGCGTTTATGACCTTCGCCATGTCGGGGCAATGCCATGGTTGTATCCCCGCTTGTGTCGAGCCTTTGGTGGTATTCTTATTGATACTTCACTAAGGTCAGGTGTCTCTTTGGGTGTGACTTGAAAGGCGTCGTATGGGACCTTGGGTTTTTATGCAGTGAAGTGTCGTACGATTAACATTGTAGAGTGGCATACTTTTATGTTCATCCACTCTCAATGGATACGGGTCTCCCCCGTCTTTGGCCAACCTTACTTGGGATTTATAATGTCCATGTTTTATCATTGTTGGTCTTATACGATTGACTGCGATTGGATGACTTTAATATTGGATTCCCCTTCATGTATATTAAAGTTTAAATGAGGCAGGTCATTTCCATGTTTATGGCATTTGGACTTCATTACATTTTACGTTCGCGTGAGTATTGGTTCGTATCATGTTTTCGATGAAATATTATATTTATATGGATTGTGTTTCCATGATTTATGGGTTGAGTATTGTCGTCAACCGTATTTGAAGGTTTTGCATAATATAGATTTATTCGCGGGTCGAGTGAGTTTGGATTGGAATTCATTTTGGAAAACGTTTTATACTTTTTGGAAACTTTCCTCATGGATTTTAGGATGCGTTGGAAAATGAGTCGTTATATCCTTTTTGTAAACACTTTTGGAAATTATAAACTTTGTCGCAAACTTTCATTTAAAGAATTATTTAAATCATACTATAAACTTTTGAACTCATTAGGCGTTAGCCTAACCCTTTTTATTTGTCGACATGTGCATCAGGTTCAGGTTGGGTGTAGTTCTAGTGACACTGCGAAAGGTCGTGTGCTAGTAAAGTGCTCGAGAGGTGAATAACTTAAGTGAAGTTTTTCGCGTTAAGTTTTGGGAGTAACAATTGTACTTGAGTTAAGTACTACCCGATGTGAATTTAGCCTTTGTATTGAGACTTGATTATTTATATTGTTTGAGGTATTCCCCGTATCGAATTATAGGGAGAAATCATATCATTTTGGTTGTAATAATGAAAATTTTATTTAGTTGCTCTTTACCAATTCGAGGGTGTTACAAAATAAGTTAAAATTGATTAACTTATCAAAAATAACTTATTTATGGTGGGGAGAAGTCATAAACAAATAAGTCAAAAAAATTAGCAATCGCAAACACCCCCTTACTTTTAGTTTTTTTATTATTTGAAATAATTATTTTTATCATTCAAGGACATATTGTCATTGTATGTCAATTTTTAAAGGGAAATTAATTAAAATGCCAAAGGTCTAACTTTGACTTACTAAAATGCCACAATTTTTTTCCAGTTTACCAAAATACCACAAAAGCCCGCGATGGGGCCCGCGATCGCGGGCCCAAGGCCCACGTGTCACAATGTTTTGGTGAAAAGCCCCGCGGAGCCCCCCAACTTTGCCCGTGTTGGCAAGTTTAGCCCCTGCCCGCGATAGGGCAAAAAAAATTTACATTTTTGGTCCCTGTTTTTTGTGTCTTTGTTCAGTAAAAAAAAATACAAACTGTTCAAAAGAAATTTTAGCAAAACCGAGCTGCGTGAGCACAAGATTTTGGAGCTGCATTCGTGTCCGTAGGTCGCGCTCGCACACAAGTTCGACGATTTTAGCCTACGAAATCGTCAATCGGCACCCCCCCTGCGTGCGGGTAGGTGTTGGAGTAAAACCATGCAAGGAGATTGTCAACTCCTCTCACTTCTTTGCTTATAAACCAATGAAAGTTTAATCCTTCTTCCTATGTGGGACACCTTCCCACACCCAACTTGGTTTTTGCTAATTTCATGGTTTTTACTCAACTTTGAGCATCGATATCCCATTCACACATACTCCGTTTTGGACGCATTATATATCGTTTCGAAGCTCTCATATAGGAGAACATAAACCCGCTAAGAGTTAATTATATATACCACATATATATATATATATATATATATATATATATATTTAAATGTGTCGTAAGTTTAGTAAAAAACCATATATATGGGCAATTATAAACTAATATTTAAGGTGTTATGATTACACTGGTTTTGGACTTCTTTTTCCCTCTAATCTATTACTCCATGTCTCCATGTCCAGATTAGAGGGAAAAAGAAGTCCAAAACCAGTGTATTTTTTTTTTACTGAACAAAGACAAAAAACAGGGACCAAAAATGTAATTTTTTTTTGCCCTATCGTGGGCCCCATCGCGGGCTGTGGTCGCGGGCAGGGGCTAAACTTGCCAACACGGGCAAAGTTGGGGGGCTCCGCGGGGCTTTTCACCAAAACATTGTGACACGTGGGCCTTGGGCCCGCGATCGCGGGGCCCATCGCGGGCTTTTGTGGCATTTTGGTAAACTGAAAAAAAATTGTGGCATTTTGGTAACTCTTGGTCAAACTTTTGGCATTTTAATTAATTTCCCATTTTTAAAATCACTTTTTTGTTTTCAAATTTATTTATAGGTATTAGTGATATTAAAACGTTAGTTTATCGATTTTTTTTGAATGACAGTTTAACACACACACACGTTCTCAGGGTATCCGGACTCCCACTTAAGGGTGCCACCCGACTAATCCCCGTCGACCCGGCCGGCCCAAAGAACCGACCCAACCGGCTGAGTATAAGGGCCCTATGGACCACCCAACCGGCCCCGGCCCCGGCCCCAAAGGACCAGGCCCAAAGTCTGGATATCGCCTCATGCTCACCGCGGGGTTCGAACCCAGGTAGTACGGCTTTCACACCGTACCCCCCGAATGTTACCTTGCCACTGGGCTACACATGATTTGATAAAAAGTTAGTTTATCGAATATTTGTTTTTTATTTTTGCATAAAAAGTTTATAAGGAGACTAATGTGAGGGCATGTTTTAATTCATTCTGCGGCTGAACCTAATGGTTTCGAAACTGATACTAATTTTGTATTACCAAACATTTACCTTAATTGTGATAAAGAGAATAATTAATTATAAATACAACCAAAGTAAGCTGCTCAACGCCATATACCCATTATCTACATTTTGTTATCAAATTGGCCACCCACATTCGACTTGAACCCTCCATGTCATTAACTTAGTCAGCGCCATCAGGTCAAATATTATGTTGGATACTTTCTGTAAAATCTAAAATATAACTGTAACTTGAAAATTAAAATATTTAAATGAGTAAACCTCACTTTTGGTCCCTGTGCTTTGTTAAAAATAACGAAAATCGTCCCTACAGTTCATTTATTCCAAATTTGCCCCTGTGGTATGCGTTTTTGCCCGGATTTGGTCTCTCTCACTAACGGAGGTTAACCTCCATCCATTAAATGAAGGGCAAATCTGTCTTTTTATATATTTATTTATTTTAACATTATTTTTCTTATTTTATTTTTGTCTTATATGAATTTATGTATTATACTTTAATATTATATACACATATAATATATATACATATATACACACTCACACACCCTCATCTATCCCTCTCTCTCTCTCCTACTTCTTCTTCCCCACAACTATAACCTGCAAAAAAACACACACACACACACACACACACACATACAACATATACGCCACTGGTAAAGGATTAGATTGTTATCAAATTTCTTGGTAAAGGATTCCAGGTTCTTCTCGTATCTTCTACCCTTGAAGATATTACGATTTCAATTTGAAAGCTATTTGTTGCTGAACTGTAGGAGAGACAAACGAGGGTCAACAGGTTTCGAGACGAAGACCGGATGAGCAATGGTGGTGACGATCGATTAGAGAATTGCCTGTTCTTTTGGAGAAGAGGAGAGGCGCATAGAATGGAGGAGACGACATCAGATGGGTTGGGCTAAGTTTGGGGTTTCTACTCTTCCTCGCTCCTCCGTCTCACTTCAATCAAACCTACAAAGGGTATCGATCTCTGTTTTTCTCCTGAAGAAACTGAATTATCATCAACATTTGATTAAAAATCAATCAACTAAAATTCACAAACTTATGACGATTGGATAGCGTAAACTACCTAAAACGCTATGATCTTCAATAATTTACCAAGGTGATGACGTACGCCAGCTAGTATATCATGAAATTCGTTCAAGAAAATTATAACCCAATTGATCCCTAGAAATTTACAGAAACCCTGATCTTAAAAATCGGTGTTCACCACGAAATTGAGAGATATCAAAGCATACAAACCGACAAGGAATCAAACAAAAGGTTAAATCTGATGTTATCAGAACTGGAGTTAATTCAGAAATAGCATTAGCTCCATGAATAAATCGAACACAATCACATAAACAATAGAGGGGGAAAGAGAGAAAAAACGGGGGCCGCCACTAACTCCGGCAGGCGTCCCCCACCGTCCCCCACCGCACCAGTACCGTCGGTCTCCAGTGCCGCCATACACACCAGCGGCGGCGACCCTCTTCTTTTCTGAACCGTCCGCCGACCGCCAGCAACGCCAACCTTTACCTTTCCCGTCGCCGCCCCTTCTTCTACCACAGGCGTAGTTCTCCTCTGCAAAACCCTAGAAACGCCGCTATTCTCTCTCTCCATCGTAATCAGCAGCCGCCGGAACCCCTCTTCTTCTTCTTCCGTCCACCAGTGGCGTATATGTTGTGTGTGTGTGTGTGTGTGTGTGTGTGTTTGCAGGTTATAGTTGTGGGGAAGAAGAAGTAGGAGAGAGAGAGAGGGATAGATGAGGGTGTATAAAAATAATAAGAAGAAATAGTGTGTGTGTTGTGTGTGTGTTTTTGTTGCAGGTTGTAGTTGATGGTTTTGGGAGAAAGAAATGGAGTAAGGGTGGGTGGGGTAGGGTGGGTGGAGACGTAAAAAGGACAAAAGAGATAAAACATTAAATGGTAAAATAAATAAATATATAAAAAGACAGATTTGCCCTTCATTTAATGGATGGAGGTTAACCTTCGTTAGTGAGAGGGACCAAATCCGGGCAAAAACGCATACCACAGGGGCAAATTTGGAATAAATGAACTGTAGGGACGATTTTCGTTATTTTTAACAAAGCACAGGGACCAAAAGTGAGGTTTACTCTATTTAAATTTATTTTTATAATTTTTAGAGTAAATTACATAAATCGTCCCTGATGTTTGGTTGCTTTTTGGATTTGGTCCCTATTTCCAAAAAATTACACTGTGCGTCTCTGAGGTTCGACAAACCGCACGGAATTGGTCCCTCCCTCTAACGGAACCAGTTAACCCAGTTAAGTCTAGGGGTATTTTGGTCTTTTTACATTTGTTTTTGTCTTTATTCTAAAAGAAAACTAAAAAACAAATTAAAAAATACCCCACCCCCTACACCCACTACCCCCTCCTTCTTTTTCTTCCTCACGAACCCACAACCCCCTTCCTCACCTTTCTCCGGCCACCACCTCCGGCCACCACCACCTCCGGTTGCATCTCAACCTCCACCACCGTTGTTATCCCCCTATACCCCTTCCCCCCCCTTCTTCTTCTTCTTCCTCATGAGTGTCTGCAAATCGTTTTTACTCTACCACAAAAGGCCTTCATGTATGACTGCTTAATTTGGCATTTTGGACCATTACAATTTACTATACACACATTTGAGTTATTTCTTCCTTTCATCTTCAAGAATTGCAGCAAACCATATCTAGTAATTTCACACCCATCTATCTCCAACTTTTCTTCAAACTCTTGAGTTCTGCAACAATGGCAGCAAAGAAACCTGAATTCATCATCTTTCTATCACTCTCATTTGTCATCTTGCTAAGATTTGCTGAATCCATTGTCCCACAACAAGAAGGTAACACGATTTTTCTTTAAATAAAAACCCATTTTTTTGGTTTTTTAGAAAACGGGTTTTAAAATTCTTGATTTTATTTCACCTAAAACACACACACACACACACACATATATATATATATATTAGTGCATCTGTGTCTATAGGGTGGTGGTGGTGATGGGTTGATGATGATGGTGGTGTTGGGTTGATGATGATGGTGGTGGTGGTGGTGGTGATGGGTTGATGATGATGGTGGTGTTGGGTTGATGATGATGGTGGTGGTGGTGGTGGTGATGAGTTGATGATGATGGTGGTGTTGGGTTGATGATGATGGTGGTGGTGGTGGTGGTGATGGGTTGATGATGATGGTGGTGTTGGGTTGATGATGATGGTGGTGGTGGTGGTGATGGGTTGAAGATGATGGTGGTGGTGGTGGTGGTGGCCGGAGGTCCTGAGGAAGAAGAAGAAGGAGGAGGAGGAGGAGTGGGGGTAGGGGGGTAGGGGGTTTATTAATTATTTTTTTATTCTTTTTATTTATTAATTAGGAAAAAGACAAAAAGAGAGTAAAAAGACTAAAATACCCTTAGACTTAACTGGGTTTCTTAAACGACGTTAGAGGGAGGGACCAATTCCGTGCGGTTTGTCAAACCTTAGGGACGCTCAGTGTAATTTTTTGGAAATAGGGACCAAATCCAAAAAGCAACCAAACATCAGGAATGATTTATGTAATTTACTCTAATTTTTATATATGGGAATTGGGTCAATTATAAGATGAAGTCTTCAAGAATCGTAAATATCCTATATACTATGGTTTATTGGGGTAAGATTTCAATGAAAAGTACCAAATTTGGTAAGAAACGTGAAAAGTGGTTATCAATCGTTGGATGAAAAATGGATAAACATTAAAATAAGATTCACCGGATCAATTCTTTTTTAAGATGCAATTCATGAAAGGGTATTTAATTATTAAAAGTATTTCTCACAATTCTAAAAACAATAACACTTCTCACATGATCTCATGTCTAGTTGATTGTTCTTATATTTAAGAAACATAATGGTTTTTTTTTTCCAAAAACTATGTTCTTAATATTTAAAGAAGGTCAAAATAAAAATATTATAAAAAAATGAAACATTTTATATACATTATTGATTTGTATATAGGGATGAGATCGGTCCGGGACCGTATGGTACCGAATTTCTGTGGGACTCAAAATTAGGACAAAAAACTGAACCGTATGTACAATTAAGATATAAACTCATGTTTTCATGCATTGGCTTCCAACAATTTCTGCAGGGATTTTGGTTCTTGATTTCTTGGAGGTTTCCATTCTTGTAGTATAGGTAACAGTAACACAGAGGCAACTACAAAATATGTATCCTCAATTTGACTACAAGATCTTTTAAATTAAATATTAACAAAAAAAGAAAACAAATGATGATAAAGTTGAGCTTCTCAATTCATAATGATTTGATTTTGTCAAGGAAGCAAACGCAGTCGAACAATGCTACTTAAATTTCTCCCATCTTTTATACATACCTTAATGTCTTCATCACACGTTAATAAAATCCAATCGCCATCTTCATCAAGGTATTTTAGCTTATAATTAGCAGGATTCAACTTAAGCCTCTTGCCGATTTCGTTCCCAATAGCTACAAATGTGGCTGATGAGATTGGGAGACGGAGTTTGATCATATCATTTGCACACTCTACTTTTATGGTCACCATATTTTCATCTAAATGCATCTCTTTGTTGTTTGCTTCTTCATCTTCTTCATTTGTGCCGCTTTGATTCTTGTAAAAGGGGTTTACATTTCTCTTAAAATAATCTTTATTGGGCCACATGTATAGATCATTGCACTTGCGTTTCAACATAGACGAACAAACTGTAAAACAACATCAAGAAAGAAGATATAGATGTTTGTTATTCGAACATGAACAATAAGAAAACGCAAAAAAAAAGTATAATTGGAAACAAAAGATCATCTTTACCATTAAGGTTTTCTGCAGCTTCTACCATGTCCTCTTGAGATAACGAGATTGGAGTTGCCTTGCAGTTCGCCTCCAAAGGTGTTACACATTCCGTAATCACAAGTCTCCTTTTTTCCAATGCTTTGGATGTCGATGATGATTTTTTTCCTTGAAAAATCTTAAAATATTTGATTTCACTTTCTGTAGAATTCTCAACATCTATAATGCGTAATTCATCACCAAGTTCTGCACCAGAGGCATATTTGAAATTGGGCAAACACCTCTTTAGTGACAACAATAGCGACTCCAACAACTTAACATATTTTGGACCTTTGTGCCATATAAACTCAAAAACGTATTCTAAATCACTAGTCTCAGTGCTCCTCAAGCATATCACAAAGCAACTACAATGATAAGGGACACCCTCCATCTCACAGGAACTAAGTAATATTTGTGGCTCATCATTACTCAACTTCGAAACCTTTCTTACGAAGTGTGGCTCATGGCTTTGAAGCGTCTTCCCAATAAGTCCTTCCCCCATTTTCAAAGAAAGCATAGAACAAATACGACTATAACCTTCATAACGTTCAAAAACATAATCATCTTCCAACTGATTATCATAACCAAACGAATTATTATAATGATCTGTCAATTTGAGACCTAACATTCGTTTTGTTCGACTGTCCAAAGAAGATGAAAATGCCACATGATCCTCATCCTTATAGGCAATCCAAACTTGAGCAAAATCCAAGCGAATCGTTTGCCAAATGAACTTCAACGCCCCATCGATTTCATCCTTGGCAGGTTTGAGACTGCATATAGTCTGTTTCATGGGTATAAACTATTTACCCAAATCCAATTTATACTAATTCGGAAAACGAACTGAAAAATATCCCATACTTCAATAATTGTAAAACATCTTTTTATATGATACAATAGTTTAATTCAAGATTTATTTCAATGACAAAGAATCATATTATATTATATATGAACCATTTTAGAAACTTACTTTGTATGGCAGATGTTCTGGTGTCTGAAACAGTTTGAGACCCTCTCTCTGCAGAGAGAAGTAGCAAGTAAATGTCATTAATGTGAAGAAATTAGCCAATGGACCACTAAGGGAGTGTTTGGGATTGATTATTTAAAACAACTAATGCTTTTTCTTAAAAGTGCTTATCAACCGCAAGGAGTTTTATAAAGTGTTTAGATTAGCTTATTGTCGTATCAAAACGCAATAAGCTAATAAGTCGTTATGCTTATACAAGTAAAATAACCAAAAACGTCATAAGTTATTTCAAATAAGTTGATAAGTAAATATGAACTAACTTATTAAAAACAACTTATCTGTAGAAAGTGACCAAAGGTCATAAGCAGTTTTTTTACTTCGCGATCCAAAAACTAGAAATAACTTATCTTCGATGACAAAATGAAATAAACAGATAAGTTGCTTTGAGATTGTTGAAATGCATCAAAATACAAACCTCGAGTGCAATATTCAAGTCATTAAACATCTCGATAAGTGAAAGATAGAGGAGCGAACAACACTCAACGACACCAACACAGCAGCTTTTTGAACGATAAAAAACAGGCAGCACAAGAGAACGATGCAATCCACACTCCACAGCAGAAGAAGCCAATGGAGTCATCTCGTGGACCGTCAGATCCCTAATGAACTCCGGCCTTTGGTTGAGGAATGCAGTGGCGGGTGCACCAATACTTATGATGGTAACATCCTCTTCAACTTCAACCTTATTCACATCAACGTTATACTTATACTTCACACAACATAACCTATACTTTTCGGTATCTTCGTCATCATCTACAAGAAAAGGTTGATCGGAAGTTGTAAGAAGCCATCTGCCGCCGATTTTTAGCGGTTTCCAAAACTGAATAAACCCTATCAAATCATCATGAAGGTGCTCAAATGCACATCTTATCTTCTCTTGAACGTGGATTGGAAACGTTTCAAAGAAATCGGAGTAAATATACGCCGGAGAAGAAGAGGGGGAATCGGCCATTAGGTATTGATTTAAGAATAATCTCGGAAATTACAGCACACATAAGGCCATGCGTAGCGGCCGCAAGGGGAGCGGGTAGGAGAGGGCTCCGATACGGGGGGTTGCGGGTAGGGGGAGCGGGTAGGAGGCCGGGTTTGGGAACCCGGTGAACCCGCACATCTCTCTCTCTCTATATCCCTTATATATTAAATGGTTTAGGGTAGTATTGGGTTCATTGGGTACTGGTACTCCACTTTTGGGTAAGGATTGGGTAAGAGAGAAAAGATGATGTGGCGCTGAGGTGGCAAGGGTTCAAAGGGTACGGGTACTCATGGCCTAAGGCCATGCGTAGCGGGAGGGTACCCGCTCTCGGGTAAGCCCTCGGGTTCAGCGGGCTCCGGTACGGGGGTCTGCGGGTAGGGGGAGGGTTCGGGGTATCGGGTTCCCCAACCCGATGAACACGTGCCATTTTATTTTAATTTTTAAATTTTTTAAAAAATGCCGTTGAACGGCTAGTTTGTTTAAAAAATATATTTTTTTATTTTTTTTTTCAAATTAATCACACTATATATATTAATCCAAACATCTTATTTTTTCACACCAAATTCTCTCAAATTCAATACCTTCTTCCACAATATGGATTCGCCACAACCCGCTTCATCGACCGCATCATCATCATCCATAGACACCGACGAGTACTTGAATCATTCTAGGGAAATTTTTGTAGGGTTGGTTCGAGAAACTGCAAATTTAATTTATGGTAGCACCGCCTCATCGTCAAGAAGAGAACCGAGGGTCGGGAACATAGAAAGTGGTCGGGTAGCTGCAAACGAGCGGCTTTTGCGGGACTACTTTGGCAACAACCCGGTTTATACACCGGATATGTTTAGACGGCGGTTCAGGATGGGCAGGCAACTATTCGAACGAATGGTTGAAGATTTAGAAGTAGAGTATCCGTATTTTACACTTCGGGTGGACGCCAGCAACAAACCAGGTTTTTCTCCGATACAAAAGTGTACTTCCGCTATTCGGCAATTGTCGTATGGAGTAGCTGCCGACTCACTTGACGAGTACTTGAGGATGGGAGACAAAACGTCACGAGATTGTCTGCACTGGTATTATTGAACTCTATGGTACAAAATATTTACGCAAGCCTACTTATGTTGATATTCAGAAGTTGTACACCGCGCATGAAGCTAAACACGGATTTCCCGGCATGCTCGGCAGCATAGACTGTACTCATTGGGCGTGGGCAAATTGTCCGGTAGCATGGCGAGGTCAATTCATGAGAGGTGATCATGAGCACCCGACAATCATGCTAGAAGAAGTGGCCTCCCATGATCTATGGATCTGACACGCATACTTTGGTGTTCCCGGTTCCAACAACGACATCAATGTTCTCAATCAGTCGCCCATCTTCAACGATTTATATGATGGAAAAGCACCCGAGTGCCCTTTTGAGGTGAATGAAGTCACCTACAACCACAAATATTATCTAGCGGATGGGATATATCCGGAATGGGCTACTTTCGTAAAATCATTTATGTGCCCACATGACCTTAAACGACAAAAGTTCAAGTCCGCGCAAGAATCGGCACGTAAAGATGTTGAACGAGCTTTTGGCGTGCTTAAACAACGTTGGCATATACTTCATAACCCGGCACGCGGATGGCATCCGACAAGATTGAGAAATATTATGTACGCTTGTGTCATATTACACAATATGATACTCGAAGACGAAGACCAAGTCATTTGTGGTGGCGATGAAAACGACCTTTTCACAGATGATATCGAAACACAAATCAGTGAGGAACAACGCGCGAAAAATGTTCGAGAAGTCAAAAACCGGGACACTCATAATAACCTTCGGTCGGATTTGGTCGAACATATTTGGCGTATCCAAGTTCCCAACAATGACGACGAGTAGATTTTTAATATTTTGTAATTTTTAAATTTATTTTGTAATTTTTAATTTTTTAATGAATGATATGAATTTTTATTTTTATTATTTATCTTATTTTTATTTATTAAAAAATATATAAGTATTTTTATTTTGTTAAATAATTAAATGTATAAATAAAAGAATTAAAAGGGATGAGGTGGCAAGGGTTCAAAGGGTACTGGTACTCCACTTTTAGGGTTGAAAGGGTAAGAGAGAAAAGCTGATGTGGCGTTGAGGTGCCAAGGGTTCAAAGGGTACGGGTACTCATGGCCTAAGGCCATGCGTAGCGGCCGCGGGTAAGGGGAGCGGGTAGGAGAGGGTAGGAGAGGGCTCCGGTACGGGGGGTTGCGGGTAGGAGGAGCGGGTAGGAGGAGCGGGTAGGAGGCCGGGTTTGGGAACCCGGTGAGCCCGCACATCTCTCTCTCTATATCCTTTATATATTAAATGGTTTAGGGTAGTATTGGGTTCATTGGGTACTGGTACTCCACTTTTGGGTAAGGATTGGGTAAGAGAGAAAAGTTGATGTGGCGCTGAGGTGGTAAGGGTTCAAAGGGTACTGGTACTCATGGCCTAAAACATATAGAGATATTCTTGGAGAAAATTACAGAAAACGCCCCTATTATATCTGTTAAGTTACACTTTTGTCTCAGTAACAAGAACATCTCCAATTAGGAATGAGCATCTGAGTACTATTTTTTCGAACTGAATCGAGATAGAACCGGTATCGTATCAAACCCGAACCGATATTATGTAATCGGTTTGGTTTTCGGTCCAAATATGCATATCATCTCTTAAATAAACTAACTTTATCTTTCTCTAATCAAGATATATATTTTTTAAACGAACAAATTGGAAAAGAAAAAGCCTAAAAAATAATACCGAAAATTGTTGAACTTTTGATTGGTTTTGAACTTTTGATTGTTTGATACACATTTGAAACATTATAAAAATATTTTGTTTTGCGATTTTGCTTTGATATTCATTCGATACATTTTCATATTTTCGGCCTTAAGTGGTCCTAGTATCGATTTTCCTGTACCGATACCGAAACCGAACCGATACATACGGTTCAGTTTTCAGTCCTACTTTATAATCCCAAATAAATTCGGTACCAACGATTCGGTATCGATCCGGTCCCGATCTCATCCCTACCTCCAATAATTTCTAAAATCGAGAAAATAGAGATTTTCAGTGTTTTTCCCTCCAAAAAGATTCCTCAAATATTCTTCTAAGTTCATATAGAAGAAAATTTTCCTTATTTAGTTACTTATAAATGAGAAATAATATTCTCATCAATAAGTATTTTTAAAATTTAATGTTTAGAAAAAACTTATTAAATTGTTAAACAGTTTAATAATATAACTGACGTTAGAACACTTATAGTGGTGAAACCTCTAAGAGCATCTCCAACAACTTCCCTAAAATGGGAAAAATGGAGAAAATGAGGATTTTGGGCTAAAATTATGCTCCAACAGCTTCTCCAAAACTATCCCTAAAATGGAGAAAGTTGGAGAGAGAAGGTTTTTTTCTCCAAATATGGAGATCACTCCAAAAATGATTACCAAGTGAGAGGACCAATAGAAAACTTTGAAAATAAATATGTAGAGAGAGAAATAATATTTTAATAGAGAAATGAAATATTTTAATATTTTAATTAATGTTGGATTCTCCAAAATGAGAAAGCTGTTGGAGATAATTGTATATTTTTTTGGGGATTTTAGCTTTTGATTCCCCATTTTAAAGAAATTATGGAGAAGCTGTTGGAGATTCTCTAATAACCTAACTTATCATATTTTTTATGTCACATTATTATCACCTCAACAAAGTAACAAGATACATAAAAACTTAACAATAGGGGTTCTTACAAAAACCTCATTTTTCTTTTTCTATTTATAATATATAATTTTATTTATAGATTATTATATAAATCTAATACATATATATTATAAAGGGAAATTAATTAAAATGCCATAAGTCCAAGTCAAACTTACCAAAATGCCACAAATCTCTCACAATTTGCAAAAATGCCACAAATACCCGCGATAGGAGCCCGCGATCACGGCCAGTGGCATTTTCGTAATTAATTATCCCACGATCACGGGAAAGCCGCCCGCGGTGGACCAATTTGGTTGTATTTGATGATTTTTAAATGAAATTTTACACTTTCACCCCCTATACTTATTTGTAAACTTTACTTTATACCTTTTACTTTCATTATTTTAATTTTACATTTAACACATATAATCGTTTATTAACTAAAACACGTTAAAAATACGTTTTAATTTTAACAAGTTACACCATTATAATCGTCTCTTCGATACGTTCGAAATGAGCTCAATCTTGAATTTTTTTGATTTATATATTTTAATATATATCATATATATACTACATAAAAATATTTTTAATATTTACAATTCATACCTTTATAGTTAATTATTTAATTTATGGTACTCTTATAGTTAATGCGATAGGAGTGTAAAACAAAATTGAGAATACGTTAAAAAATGAATTTCCGCAGATAAAAAATATTTTTTAGGTAGTGTATATGATATATATTAAAATATATAAATCAAAAAAATTCAAGATTAGGCTCATTTCGAACGCATCGAAGAGACGATTATAATGGTGTAACTTGTTAAAATTAAAACGTATTTTTAACGTATTTTAGTTAATAAACGATTATATGTGTTAAATGTAAAATTTAAATTATGAAAGTAAAAGGTATAAAGTAAAGTAAGTAAATAAGTATTTTGTCGAAAAATTGAAATGTTACACTTTCAACCCCTATACTTATTTACTTACTTTACTTTATACCTTTTACTTTCATAATTTAAATTTTACATTTAACACATATAATCGTTTATTAACTAAAATACGTTTTAATTTTAACAAGTTACACCATTATAATCGTCTCTTCGATACGTTCGAAATGAGCCTAATCTTGAATTTTTTTGATTTATATATTTTAATATATATCATATACACTGCCTAAAAAATAATTTTTATCTGCGGAAATTCATTTTTAACGTATTCTCAATTTTGTTTTACACTCCTATCGCATTAATTATAAGAGTACCATAAATTAAATAATTAACTATAAATGTATGAATTGTAAATATTAAAAATATTTTTATGTAGTATATATGATATATATTAAAATATATAAATCAAAAAAATTCAAGATTGAGCTCATTTCGAACGTATCGAAGAGACGATTATAATGGTGTAACTTGTTAAAATTAAAACGTATTTTTAACGTGTTTTAGTTAATAAACGATTATATGTGTTAAATGTAAAATTAAAATAATGAAAGTAAAAGGTATAAAGTAAAGTTTATAAATAAGTATAGGGGGTGAAAGTGTAAAATTTCATTTAAAAATCATCAAATACAACCAAATTGGTCCACCGCGGGCGGCTTCCCCGTGATCACGGGATAATTAATTACGAAAATGCCACTGGCCGCGATCACAGGCTCCTATCGCAGGTATTTGTGGCATTTTTGCAAACTGAGAGAGATTTGTGGCATTTTGGTAAGTTTGACTTGGACTTATGGCATTTAAATTAATTTCCCTATTATAAATTATAAACAAATTCAAATTTAATTTATCAATTTATATATTTTGTTAACATATTTGAAAATCATTTAAACATAAATATATACTTTAACTAAAAAGTACAAGGGAAATTAATTAAAATACCCTAAGTCAAACCAAATGTTACCAAAATGCCCTAAATCTCTCCCAGTTTGCAAATATACCCTTTTTTCTGTGATGGGAGCCCGCGATCGCGGGCAAGGGACCATTTCTGACACTTTTTTAAACTTGCAGGGACCATTTTTGAAAAATGGAATCCCGCGATCGCGGGCTCATCCCGCGATGGGATACTTTTTGTGACTTTTCAATTTCAAGGGACCATTTTTGAAAAATTCCAGGGACCATTTTTGAAAATTTGAACCGCGATCGCGTAGAATCCCACTGTTCACCCCCGCTTTATTTCAATTTTATGAATTTAAAATAAAATGTTACACTTTCAACCCCTATACTTATTTACTAAATTTACTTTATACCTTTTACTTTCATTATTTTAATTTTACATTTAACACATATAATCGTTTATCAACTAAAATACGTTAAAAAAATACGTTTTAATTTTAACAAATTACACCATTATAATCGTCTCTTCGATACGTTCGAAATGAGCCCAATCTTGAATTTTTTTAGATTTATATATTTTAATATATATCATATACAGTTATACACTACATAAAAAATATTTTTTATATTTAAAATTCATACCCTTATAGTTAATTATTTAATTTATGGTACATCTCTTATTTTTTTTTCAATTTTGTTTTACACTCCTATCGCATTAACATAATAATCATATATTAACTAATTCATTAAATCGTTTTAAATTATTATTATTTGAATGTGTTTATAGATATCGTGAATGGCAATAGGAGAAAGTTTCACGAGAAGAATATGAAATGGGGTTTTGACAAGTTGGTATCACTGGACTCATTTAAGAATTGTGAAAATGAGTATTTGACGAATGATGATTCATGTGTGTTTGGAGCTGAAGTATTTACAGTTACAGAGTATGCACAAAATGATCGATGTATTTCCAGCGTAACTTAGATTAAAATTATCTCCTTCAGTTCAGTCCCGTCCCGTCCCATCTAGTTCAGTCCCGTCCAGTTTCGTCCCGTCCCATCTAGTATGCGTACCAAACGCTAACTAAGAGTATCGTAAATTAAATAATTAACTATAAAGGTATAAATTGTAAATATTAAAAATATTTTGATGTAGTGTATAACTGTATATTATATATATTAAAATATATAAATCAAAAAAATTCAAGATTGGGCTCATTTCGAACGTATCGAAGAGACGATTATAATGGTGTAACTTGTTAAAATTAAAACGTATTTTTTTAACGTATTTTTGTTGATAAACGATTATATGTGTTAAATGTAAAATTAAATTATGAAAGTAAAAGATATAAAGTAAAGTTAGTAAATAAGTATAGGGGTTGAAAGTGTAAATTTCAATTTGATTTGGAATGTTACACTTTCAACCCCTATACTTATTTACTAAATTTACTTTATACCTTTTACTTTCATTATTTTAATTTTACATTTAACACATATAATCATTTATTAACTAAAATACGTTAAAAAATACGTTTTAATTTTAACAAATTACACCATTATAATCGTCTCTTCGATACGTTCGAAATGAGCCCAATCTTGAATTTTTTTGGATTTATATATTTTAATATATATCATATACACTACATAAAAAATATTTTATATTTAAAATTCATACTCTTATAGTTAATTATTTAATTTATGGTACTCTTAGGTAGCGTTTGGTACGCATACTAGATGGGACGGGACGGAACTGGACGAGACTGAACTGGATGGGACGGGACGAGACTAAACTGAAGGAGATAATTTTAATCTAAGTTACGTTGGAAATACATCGATTCTTTTGTGCATACTCTGTAACTGCAAATACTTCAGCTCCAAACACACATGAATCATCATTCGTCAAATACCCATTTTCACAATTCTTAAATGAGTCCAGTGATACCAACTTGTCAAAACCCCATTTCATATTCTTCTCGTGAAACCTTCTGTAACACCCAAAATTTTAAGTTATTTTTTTAATGTGGTGTTTGGAGAAATAAAATTTCAATTTTTTTTAGCATCTATGGTCATATATATATATATATATATATATATATAAATATAGCATAGTTATAAAGAAATAAAAGCTTAATGGTACCAAATTAGCAAAAATTTAAACTTTTTCTAGCTTTAGCAAGAAGAAAGGATCTTTAGGGTAAAAGGGTAAAGAAATCTGAAAGATGGAGGGGCTAGAATAGAACTTCGTTTGAAATTTGAATTTGGGGATTTGGATAACCCCCAAATTTCCGTTTTGTTGGAGATAACTATTATGAACGAATTCGAACTCTACACTCCTTAATAAATAGCGAGCTTAGGCTCTTTAGATTCGTATCGAAAAATAGAGCAAAAGCCCTCTGGAATCCGAGCGAGAAAGGAAGAAACGAGGGAGAATTCGGGCGATCAATCATTCGAGGTCTCGTAGCGTTTTTCGTCAAATTGGAGGTAAGTAGTGCGTTAAAGTTTATGATTTTCGCACCTTGGTGTTCGGTTTTAGCAGTAGCATGTTTGGGATGTAGCCTCAATTCGCTAGTTTGGCCGGAAGGCCCTCGATTTGGCCGGAGAAGACTGTTAGCGGTTTTCGGTATAGAAATCGGCTCTTTAAACTCAAAATTAGAGCTCCACAGTGTATGAAAACTAATGATTCTTGTTCCTATAATTAGTGTAAAGTGTTTCTAAGGAATTAACGCAAAAAGAACGAAGCAAATCGGTCCAGAATCGAGTTAATTTTGGCCGGAAAACCAAGCCAGGCGCTGCTGGTCGCGATTAGGGGAAAAGCCGGGTCACGGCCGGGTCGGGCGGGTGACCGGACTGCCAACCCGGGTAGCCCTTGGGCCGACCCAGTCTAGGCCCAGTTCCCTTTAATTCGATTTTTTTTGTTGGTTGGGCCAAAGAGTTTAGAAAATGTTTAGGCCGTAACTATTTCTTTTTATCTGATAATATTTTAGAAGCCCGATTACATTATTAGTTTAGTTTTGTTTTTATTCTTATTTATTTTGAAAAAAAAAGAGATTTATAAAATAAATGATTTAGTCACTTTTGGTTTAAAGAAAAAGTTTTCTTCGTATATACATATATATATATATATATATGAAAATGCATATAGATATGTGTATATGTATATATATCAGGTTTAAAAAGATTTTAGTATTAAAACGCTAAGTTTTATAAAAGGTTATTGTTTAGCAAAATTTAATCTTGTTGTATTTAAATTAAAAGACAAGTTAAAAAGGAGCTCTAAGTTGAGAAAGAGGAATTTAAAGGTGGCCAATCGAGGGAAAGCCGTGCGGGTTAGGAAGTGTCGAATAGATTCATAAATTTATAAGTGAATATATGTATGAATTGATGAGAAAAAATTCTTAGTAGCCTTATAATTGTGTAGGTGCGTTTAGAAGGAATAAAGGAACCGACCCAACCCGTCAGGTGAGTTCATGTGATTTAGAAAACGGAGATGCATGCATAGTATGCAAATATGTTGCAAAGTTTTGTTATATATATGTTTTAGTATTTTGGCTGCATGCTTTTATTATGTGTTAGCAGTTTATTTTTAAAGATATGAAATATGTGGTTGCATGTGATATGTGTCGGGTTTCCCGACGGATTAGGGCAAGTTATTTCCAGATTAGCATACCGGTATGATTATGGTCGTTGCTTGGGATGATAGCCCTATAAGCACGACAACCTTTGTGTAGGCCAATAGCGTGGTGAGATAGCACCTGTACGCTTGGCGGACTAGCTATGTTTGTGATAGCACATGTTAAAGTTGTATGTTCATGTTCATATCTCTAAAAATTTAAGCAAGTTTTCAAATGATTATTATGTAAAGCATGTAAAGAAAACCGTGAACTCACTAAGCGAAAGCTGACATTTTAGCATGCATCTCTCAGGGGACGTTAAAGCAAGTAGCTCGAAGGGCAAGGAGAAGGTCTAAGTAGAATTCGAGGACGCTCCGTTAGCAACAATCGAATTAGTTTATATTTCTAGCATTTCCCTTTAGTACGTTATATTATGTTCAAGACTTCCGCTGTTAAATTTTTAGTTTGAGTTATTAATGTTTTAGTATTTTGGCTACCATTCTTACTAGTCATGACCCTTGTTTTTTTGGGGTGTGACAAGTTGGTATCAGAGCCATTGGTTTAAGAGAATTAGGTTAGGATACCTAGCCTAGACTTAAACCGTGTAGATTTCAAGACTTGTAGAGATGAGGTGCAAGACCTAGTATGCTTATAAAAAAAATTATTAATAATTAAATCTGTCATCTAAGTGCGTTAGTATCCCTGTCTCTTGTAGGATTATGGCCATTGTTATCCACACGCGTAGGATTAACCGTGGAGCCGCTCGGAGAGGTATGGGGAGAGGGGCCGGCATGGGTCTAGGACCAAGAAGAAGTTCGTCCAAGAGTCGAAGTTCGATACCGACTAGTGCTAACTCTCGTAGCAGGTCGAACCCTAGTCGTGACCCGAGCCCAAGGCCGAGCGCAGTTCCGGTAGAGAGATAGAGTGATGAAGAGACCGAGCCTACTGAAGATAAGAACCCTAGCCATAGCTCAAGTTCTAGCAAGAAGGCGGACGCAGTGGAGGCAGAACCTTCGGTAGACTACAGTCCGGCATCCCCATCTACCGGTTCAGACATCGGGAACCAGGCTTTGCACGATCGGATCGAGATGTTGGAAGGTCAAGTCGTCGAAGTCATAGATCGATGTGTGCAATTGGAGAGAAACTAGATCCTTGCCGCGAGATCTTGGAAGAGCAAGATAGCAGATAGGGTGACTTACCAGCGAGGGGCAGTTCGGAAGTATTTTGGGCTGATTGCTGAGTTCTTCAAAGAATGGTATGGGCGGAAACCTCCAATTTCATTCTGGCACCGTCATCCGCCCCAGCAATTTGGAGCATGGCTAGAAGCCCGCTACTTCCCCAAAGACGAACCTTGATAGATGAAGAATGTTATGTCTAGTTTTGATGAAATGTTTTAGCTGGATTTTTTTAGTCAATACATTTGCTTCTAGGTTATTCTAAATTATTTGGATAACTAGTTTGAATTGGTAAATTTTTATGCATGATTGGTTTGAGCAAAATAATTCAATAAGATATAGCACTTAACTGCGTGGTTTGATAAAGATGGCTAGTTAAAGTGTATCATGTTACTAATGCAACAACATGTCAAGACGCACTCAAGTAATGGCCTCGGAAGAAGTGGAAGCAAACCCAAATGCTCAACCGAACCCCGTGGGACGACCACCCGCAGCTGCTAATCGAGGTCGTGGTAGAGGCCGAGGTAGAGGAGTGAGAGCTGAAGTGCCTGCACCATCAGCTCAAGAAAGTTCGGCCGTGGGGGAAGGAGGAGGTAGAGGACGAGGCCAAGGTCAAGGTCAAGAGCAGAACCAAAATGTGGAACCTATTACGAGGGCAGAACTAGCTGAGGAAATAGCAAGGAGCCTTCAGGCTGCTTTGCCTGGGGTACTAGCTCAAATTCAAGCCCAGGTAGTGGGGGCAGCAAATCCAAACCACAATGAAGGAGTCAGGGAGAATGTCGGAAATGTGGGAAGAACGGGGTGCAGCTACAAGACCTTTCTGACTTGCAAACCTCCCGAGTTCCAAGGAGACAGTGACCCAATAACCTCTATGAGGTGGATCAAGGAAATGGAGGTAACCTTTGAAACCAGTAGGAGTGCAAATGAAGACAAGGTTATCTATGCAACCAGAATGTTGAAGTCTGAAGCTCTCTTCTGGTGGGAGTTGGAAAAAGATACGAGGGACCCAGGTACTGTGGCTAACATGTCTTGGGAGGATTTCAAGCGCCTCTTCATAGCAAAGTTCTGTCCCAAGAGTGAAATGTAAAACCCGTGTCCCGGTATGGTTTTAAAATTTCTAATGTATTTATTTTATCGTCATTTTTAGCGAGCCTTGTTAACGAAAGTAGTCAAAGGGGACCTCGAATGTTATGTATGGCAAACCTCACTCCCTTTTTACAATGTTATGGAAACTTAGGGACCAAAAGTGCCAAAGTGTTTGAGCTTAGGGGTCAAATGTGGTCAAGAGAATTGTTGGAGTGTGGAACGGCCAAGGGAAGGGGGACCGACCCCCCCCCTCTTCCCCTTCTCGTCGGTTTCCTGCAGCCTCGACAAAACAGCCCCCTTTGGTTTGTTTGTGGTTTTTCCTTGTTGTTTCAATCGGCCGGAGTTGAGAGAGAGAGAGAGATACCGCGAGATAGGGAGAACCGAGCATAGGGAGAGAGAGTGGGTCGCCGGAGGTTTGTTTTCCAGTCGCCGGAGATCGCCACCAACACCACCAGTCGCCGGAAGAGTCGAGGGAGGAGGAGCAATCGTCGAACGGTAAGTCGCTCCCTTGTTTCGTTTAGTTTTTCTCTTTGTTCGTTCTTCCGGCGAGGCAACCACCGCCGCCCGCCGCCACTACGGTGGCCGTGGGTGGACGGCGGTGGCTGTGGGCTTGCGGGTATGCGTGTGTGTGTGCTGGTAGGGGTCGCATGTGGCAGCCGTGAGGGGGAGCGAGAGGGTGAGGGTGGTACGGAGAGATGAGGGGTGTGTGTGGGTGTGGGTGTCGCCGGAACGCCGCCGCCGCCGCCGCCGTGCCCCACTGCCGGAGGTGGCAGTGGGTGGTGCCCGTGGCGTAACCCTAAAACCACCCTGACCGTAACCTTAAACCTTAAGCCGTTAATCCTAATCTCGAACCGTTTTATCATTTCATGTGAATTATTGTAATCTGCCACTGTTTCGCGTAGATCATAACTTTCTGCTCGTAACTCCGATTGAGCCGAAATTGGTACCCACGGTTCCAGTACGGGGTCGGTCACGTTTTTCGTGTTTTAGCGGAAAACCGGTTCAGCCTCTAGCTAGGTGAAAAAGTGGTCGCAAGTTGGTGATTTGTCATTTTATGTGAAGGTCTATTTTCTGCCACTGTTTTGTCGTGGCCGTGACTTTTTACTCGTAGCTCGGATTGATATGAAATCGGTGGCCGAAGTTCACTAATCGAGTCAGGAAAGTTTTTCGTGTTTTTCCGAAAGTCTGTTTAGGCCTGTAGCTGGGCCGTATGGGGCTGTTTATACAGTCTGGTCCGAAAAACTTCCAGCTTTCTGTCCCTGTTTTGTTTTACGCATAACTTTTGCTTGGAATGTCGGTTTGGGATGGGACTGGTGCCAAAAGTTTCGTTTCGGAGTCTATTAAGTTTCCTCTGTTTTGTGGAAAGACCAATTCGGACCATAGCTAGGGCGAAGTCGCCATGTTGTACTGAAAGGTCCGGGTGTTCGCTGTTCTGCGAAGCGTTCTTGTAAAATCTATAGTAAATTATAGAAAAAATCGTTAGGACGCGTGCGATACGTCCCTGAAACCGTAAGACTTAGAACTTCGTAATTATGAATTTTAATTTCTGTATTTATCAGTTTTAAGGGGGTAAAACAGGTCCCGAACAGACCCGTAACTTTTAAGAAAAAGCTGGAATATTTAGTCGTTTGAAAGCTAGTAAGCGCGTTATGGGTCGGGACTTTCCTTTGACTTTTTATACGTATTTAGGTGGGAGAAAGTGAAGAAGATTGCCGGGTTGGTGTTGCGTTTCGTGAGCACGTTGCCTTGAGGTGAGTTCTCTCACCGCGTAGTTAGGAATTTCATGTATGTCGTTATTTTGTGTTACGTGTGATTACGTGTATTTATGTGCTTACGTGAACTAGATGGGATGTGATAACTGGTTGTGATTTATTAGATTCGTATGTGGAATATATATATGCATGTGTACACCTCGATGGGACTGAGGGGCTCGGTGGGACCGAGGGCTTGGTGGGACTAAGCTAGTACAACAATTTTTATTCGGTGGGACCGAGGGCTCGGTGGGACCGAGGGCTCGGTGGGACTGAGCTTGTTTTAATGTATTTTGTGTACTCGGTGGGACCGAGGTTCGTGCTCATTTAATAATCATTATGTGGTTTGATATTCGTGGTAATGGTGATGTTGCCTACTTGCGAGTAGGGGCGATATGCGTGGGGTTGCTACCTACGTGCGTGATTGAATTCACTAAGCGTTTAGCTTACCCTTTCCCAATGCGTTGTTATTTCAGGTGCGGGCGGCAGTCGGGCGTGACCGTACACACATGGAGCGCGGAGTGTCAAATATTATTAAACTTTCACTTTTGAACCCTTGAATTTAGTTATGAAATTTTCCGCTGCATAAACTTTGTTGATGGTTTGAAGTAACGACGTTAATTTTATTTAAGACGTGAATTATTAAATCATGGTTATTTTATAATGAATTGTATGTTTTAAAAATTTTAAATTTCCTTGTAATTTTTGGGACGTTACATGAAATCAAGCAACTGGAAGAAGAATTCTTGCGTTTAGAACAAGGCAAGATGTCGGTATGTGAATATACGACAGCTTTCATCCAGAAAGCTCGATTTGCTGAACATCAGGTATCTACTGAGGAAAGGAGGATGGAACGTTGTGTTTGGGGTCTGAAATCCAGTATTCGAGAGTTTGTTCAGACTATGAAGCTAGGAACATTTCAGGAAGCTGTGGATGCTGCAAGTATGAGGGAAAGAGAAAAGAAAAGGCAAGAAGAAGAAGTAGGTCACCAAAAGCGCAGCTGGGAAAGTTATAGCAAGGGGGCACGTAGTGGCAAGCCCGAGACGAACCCTAAGAGACAGAAGGGTCGTATTGAGTATCCCAGGTGCAGGAAATGCAACAAGATGCACCCTGGGGAATGCAAAGTAGGCAGTACCGCTTGTTTCAAGTGTGGAAGAGAGGGTCATACAATGAAGGAATGCAACGACGGTAAGAAGTGTTATGAATGTGGAATGTTGGGGCATCTGAGGCCTAACTGCCCACAGCTGAAGAATGACTCATCTGGTAACTTGAGGCTAACAGGAAATGACACCGCAAAGGTGGGGCGAGACAAGATAGAGATTCCTAAGCCGAAAGGAAGAGCTTACACCATGACCGTTGGCGAGGCACGAGAAATTCCGGACGTTGTATCAGGTACGTTCCTCATTAATAACGTACTTGCTAATGTGCTTTTCGATTCGGGTGCCAATAAAAGTTTTGTTTCTTCTGTGTTTTGTCACTATCTTGGTAAGAAAGCCCGAAAACTAGAACATGCCTTCTTAGTAGAGGCAGCTGAAGGGGTGAATGTGAGAATAGACGAAATTTTTGATGAATGCACGATTAGCATAGACGGTAAGGAATTGAAAGTTAGCCTATTACCTTTGGTGTTGGGGGAGTTTGATGTGATAATCGGAATAGACTGGTTATCGGAAAACCGTGCTCAGATCATTTGCGATAAGAAGATGATCAAAGCTCAAACTCCGAGTGGCGACGTCATTCACATTTATGGAGATAGAAAGAATCACGAGGTAGGCATTATCTCCACGCTTAAGGCAAGGAAATGCTTAAGGAAAGGATGTGTAGCATTCCTGGCATACACGATAGATGTCAAGCCAGAAAAGGTCATTGGCGAGGTACCAATAGTAAAGGAATTCTTGGATGTATTCCCAGAAGATTTACCGGGAATACCACCCGATCGTCAGGTGGAATTCAGAATTGACCTTGTGCCTGGATCAACGCCGATAGCAAGGTCACCATATCGTCTAGCACCGTCGGAGATGCAGGAGTTGATGAAGCAGTTACAAGAACTTTTGGACAAGGGATTTATTCGTCCCAGTTCTTCGTCATGGGGAGCTCCAATCCTATTTGTGAAAAAGAAAGATGGGACGATGCGAATGTGCATCGATTATCGTGAGCTGAACAAGGTCACGGTAAAGAATAAGTATCCCTTACCTCGAATAGATGATCTTTTCGACCAGCTGCAAGGCGCCAGTTACTTCTCAAAGATAGACTTACGGTCGGGATACCATCAACTGAAGGTTAGAGAATAAGATGTGCCCAAGACCGCATTCCGAACCAGGTATGGTCATTACGAGTTCTTGGTGATGCCTTTTGGTCTCACCAATGCTCCAGCGGCTTTCATGGACCTGATGAATAGGGTTTGTAGGCCTTATTTGGACATACTTATTTACTCGAGGAGTGAAGAGGAGCATGAGCGACACTTGCGAGTAGTGTTACAGCTGTTGAGAAGGGAGAAGCTTTATGCCAAGTTTTCCAAATGTGAATTTTGGATCCGAGAGGTTCAGTTTCTGGGGCACGTAGTAAGCGCAGCAGGTATCAAAGTAGATCCGGCAAAGGTCGAAGCAGTAGTAAGTTGGGAACCTCCGAGGACCCCCACAGAAGTTCGCAGTTTTCTCGGCCTAGCTGGGTACTACAGAAGGTTCATCCAGGACTTCTCAAGGATAGCTACTCCGTTAACTTCCTTGGCCAGAAAGGCTTGTAAGTTTGTATGGGGACCAAAGCAAGAGGAATCGTTTCAAATTCTGAAGGACAGGTTGAGCAGCGCTCCAATTTTATCCCTTCCAGAGGGAACGGATGATTTTGTGGTCTTTAGCGACGCATCCAAGCAAGGATTAGGATGTGTATTGATGCAAAGGGACAAAGTAATAGCGTATGCTTCACGGCAACTGAAGGAGCATGAGAAAGGTTATCCGACGCATGACTTGGAGCTAGCTGCCGTGGTTTTTGCACTGAAGATATGGAGGCACTATCTTTATGGAACCAAGTGCAAAATCTTCACCGACCACAAGAGTTTGAAATACCTGTTCGACCAGAAGGAGTTAAACATGCGCCAACGTAGGTGGATGGAGTTACTGAAAGACTATGATTGCGAGATACACTACCATCCAGGCAAGGCCAACGTGGTGGCCGACGCTCTGAGTAGGAAGGAGAGGTTGGAACCAATTCGAGTTCGTGCATTGAGGTTGGATGTGAAGAATGATTTACTATATTTAGTAAGAGGAGCTCAGAGAAAGGCACGACAAGATGAGCATATGCGAAGTGAAAGGATGGTTGGCCAAATCAAGCTCCTAGAAGAAGGTACGGATGGTATTCAGAGGTTTAAAGGAAGGATATGGATTCCTCATATGGGTGATGTTAGAGGAATTATCTTAAATGAAGCTCATAAATCTAAGTACTCCGTGCATCCGGGAGCTGACAAGATGTACAAGGATTTAAAGAAAGAATTTTGGTGGCCGGGTATGAGAAGGTCCATAGGTAGATTTGTAGAAAAATGCTTGACCTGCTTACAAGTCAAGGTTGAGCATCAAAGACCGGCGGGTCAGCTACAACAGTTAGAAATCCCAATCTGGAAGTGGGATCGTGTAACTGTGGATTTTGTCACCAAGTTGCCTAGAACACTCCGGGGACATGATGCGATTTGGGTAATAGTTGATTGGTTAACCAAATCCGCACATTTCCTACCAATTAAAGAATCCTATCCCTTGGAGAAGTTGGCACGACTCTATATTTGCGAAGTTGTAGCAAGGCATGGGGTACCACTGTCTATTGTGTCAGACAGAGATACTAGATTCACTTCCAAGTTTTGGAGAAGTTTACAACGTGAATTGGGTACCCGTCTCAATTTGAGCACTGCATATCATCCTCAGACGGATGGTCAGAGTGAAAGGACGATTCCGACGCTCGAGGATATGCTAAGAGCATGTGTTATAGACTTTGGCGGGAATTGGGATAGCCACCTCCCACTCGTCGAATTTGCCTATAATAATAGTTATCATACTAGTATCCAGGCAGCTCCATATGAGGCACTGTATGGGAGGAAGTGTCGGACGCCTATCTGTTGGAGTGAAGTGGGGGATAGGCAGTTTGCAGGACCTGAAATCATACAGGAGACCACCGACAAGATAGTGCAGATCAAAGAAAAGCTAAAAGTTGCTCAAGATCGCCAGAGGAGTTATGCAAATAAAAGACGTAGACCCTTAGAATTCCAAGTGGGGGATCGAGTGATGTTAAAGATCTCTCCTTGGAAGGGGATAGTGAGGTTTGGCAGAAGAGGGAAGCTAAGTCCGCGATTTATCGGACCATTCGAGGTCATAGCGCGAGTTGGAGCGGTAGCCTATCGCTTGAAGCTACCCGAAGGATTGCAAGGGATCCACGATACGTTTCATGTATCGAACCTGAGGAAATGCTTAGCGGATGAGTTCTCAATTGTGCCTTTAGAAGACGTTAGAGTCGACGAGAAACTCTGTTACAAAGAAGAGCCAATGAGAATAACGGATAGAAAGATCAAGAAGCTCAGAAACAAGGAGATCCCTCTAGTCCGAGTGCAGTGGAGTTTTCACAAGGGCCCCGAAGAAACTTGGGAGCCAGAGTCAGAGATGAAAGAAAAGTTTCCTCATTTATTTTGTTGAAATTCCGAGGACGGAATCTTTGTTAGGGGGAGAGAGTTGTAACACCCAAAATTTTAAGTTATTTTTTTATGTGGTGTTTGGAGAAATAAAATTTCAATTTTTTTAGCATCTATGGTCATATATATATATATATAGCATAGTTATAAAGAAATAAAAGCTTAATGGTACCAAATTAGCAAAAATTTAAACTTTTTCTAGCTTTAGCAAGAAGAAAGGATCTTTAGGGTAAAAGGGTAAAGAAATCTGAAAGATGGAGGGGCTAGAATAGAACTTCGTTTGAAATTTGAATTTGGGGATTTGGATAACCCCCAAATTTCCGTTTTGTTGGAGATAACTATTATGAACGAATTCGAACTCTACACTCCTTAATAAATAGCGAGCTTAGGCTCTTTAGATTCGTATCGAAAAATAGAGCAAAAGCCCTCTGGAATCCGAGCGAGAAAGGAAGAAACGAGGGAGAATTCGGGCGATCAATCATTCGAGGTCTCGTAGCGTTTTTCGTCAAATTGGAGGTAAGTAGTGCGTTAAAGTTTATGATTTTCGCACCTTGGTGTTCGGTTTTAGCAGTAGCATGTTTGGGATGTAGCCTCAATTCGCTAGTTTGGCCGGAAGGCCCTCGATTTGGCCGGAGAAGACTGTTAGCGGTTTTCGGTATAGAAATCGGCTCTTTAAACTCAAAATTAGAGCTCCACAGTGTATGAAAACTAATGATTCTTGTTCCTATAATTAGTGTAAAGTGTTTCTAAGGAATTAACGCAAAAAGAACGAAGCAAATCGGTCCAGAATCGAGTTAATTTTGGCCGGAAAACCAAGCCAGGCGCTGCTGGTCGCGATTAGGGGAAAAGCCGGGTCACGGCCGGGTCGGGCGGGTGACCGGACTGCCCACCCGGGTAGCCCTTGAGCCGACCCAGTCTAGGCCCAGTTCCCTTTAATTCGATTTTTTTGTTGGTTGGGCCAAAGAGTTTAGAAAATGTTTAGGCCGTAACTATTTCTTTTTATCTGATAATATTTTAGAAGCCCGATTACATTATTAGTTTTGTTTTGTTTTTATTCTTATTTATTTTGAAAAAAAGAGATTTATAAAATAAATGATTTAGTCACTTTTGGTTTAAAGAAAAAGTTTTCTTCGTATATACATATATATATATATATGAAAATGCATATAGATATGTGTATATGTATATATATCAGGTTTAAAAAGATTTTAGTATTAAAACGCTAAGTTTTATAAAAGGTTATTGTTTAGCAAAATTTAATCTTGTTGTATTTAAATTAAAAGACAAGTTAAAAAGGAGCTCTAAGTTGAGAAAGAGGAATTTAAAGGTGGCCAATCGAGGGAGAGCCGTGCGGGTTAGGAAGTGTCGAATAGATTCATAAATTTATAAGTGAATATATGTATGAATTGATGAGAAAAAATTCTTAGTAGCCTTATAATTGTGTAGGTGCGTTTAGAAGGAATAAAGAAACCGACCCAACCCGTCAGGTGAGTTCATGTGATTTAGAAAACGGAGATGCATGCATAGTATGCAAATATGTTGCAAAGTTTTGTTATATATATGTTTTAGTATTTTGGCTGCATGCTTTTATTATGTGTTAGCAGTTTATTTTTAAAGATATGAAATATGTGGTTGCATGTGATATGTGTCGGGTTTCCCGACGGATTAGGGCAAGTTATTGCCAGATTAGCATACCGGTATGATTATGGTCGTTGCTTGGGATGATAGCCCTATAAGCACGGCAACCTTTGTGTAGGCCAATAGCGTGGTGAGATAGCACCTGTACGCTTGGCGGACTAGCTATGTTTGTGATAGCACATGTTAAAGTTGTATGTTCATGTTCATATCTCTAAAAATTTAAGCAAGTTTTCAAATGATTATTATGTAAAGCATGTAAAGAAAACCGTGAACTCACTAAGCGAAAGCTGACATTTTAGCATGCATCTCTCAGGGGACGTTAAAGCAAGTAGCTCGAAGGGCAAGGAGAAGGTCTAAGTAGAATTCGAGGACGCTCCGTTAGCAACAATCGAATTAGTTTATATTTCTAGCATTTCCCTTTAGTACGTTATATTATGTTCAAGACTTTCGCTGTTAAATTTTTAGTTTGAGTTATTAATGTTTTAGTATTTTGGCTACCATTCTTACTAGTCATGACCCTTGTTTTTTTGGGGTGTGACACCTTCTCCTATTGCCATTCACGATATTTATAAACACATTCAAATAATAATAATTTAAAACGATTTAATGAATTAGTTAATATATGATTATTATGTTAATGCGATAGGAGTGTAAAACAAAATTGAAAAAAAAAGAGATGTACCATAAATTAAATAATTAACTATAAGGGTATGAATTTTTAATATAAAAAATATTTTTTTTATGTAGTGTATAACTGTATATGATATATATTAAAATATATAAATCCAAAAAAATTCAAGATTGGGCTCCTTTCGAACGTATCGAAGAGACGATTATAATGGTGTAATTTGTTAAAATTAAAACGTATTTTTTAACGTATTTTAGTTAATAAACGATTATATGTGTTAAATGTAAAATTAAAATAATGAAAGTATAAGGTATAAAGTAAATTTAGTAAATAAGTATAGGGGTTGAAAGTGTAACATTCCAAATCAAATTCATCAAATTGGACGAACGCGGGTCAACACGGGCTCATCGCGGTCAAATTTTTCATAAATGGTCCCTGGAATTTTTCAAAAATGGTCCCTTGCAATTGAAAAGTCACAAAAATAATCCCATCGCGGGATTCCTTCGCGATCGCGGGATTGAATTTTTCAAAAATGGTCCCTGCAAGTTTAAAAAAGTGTCAGAAATGGTCCCTGGCCCGCGATCGCGGGCTCCCATCGCAGAAAAAGGGGTATTTTTGCAAAGTGGAAGAGATTTGTGGTATTTTGGTAACACTTGGTCAAACTTAGGGTATTTTAATTAATTTCCCAAAGTACAATATTAGACAAATATTAATCTTAAAAAAAGTACGAGTAAAATAATATATAACAAGATAGTCACTTGAACTCTCGATTCAACCAAATATGTTCTAGCAAGTCAGAGCGGGGTTGATGACGAACTTTAGTTGAGTGTGTCTCATAATTTCTTTAAAAATATTCTTGGAATTCATGGGTGGAAACTTGAAATATTTGTGTAGAATTGTCTACCTCATCATCGATTCAATTGATCAACATGTCGCATTCATCTTCAACAATCATATTATGTAAAATTATACATGTATGCATAAAACAAAAAACAAAAATTTATATAAAATTTTAGAATAAAACAAAAAATTAAATTAAATTAAAGAAAAACTGTTTTATAATAATTTATATTTGGGAAATTAATTAAAATACCCAAAGTCAAAGTCAAAGTCAAACTTACCAAAATACTCATTTTCTCTCTGATTTTACCAAAATACCCATTTTTTCCGCGAAGGGTGTCCGCGATCGCGGGTAGGGCTACGTGTCACCCCCTGTTGGGGGCAAAGTGTCCCGCGGAGCCCCCCAACTATGGTCGCGGTGACACTTTTGGTCCCTCCCCGCGGTGGGCAAAAAATTACATTTTTAGTCCCTGTATTTGAACGAATCTTGCATGTTTTAACTGTTTTTTTCCACAATTATTGTACTTTGAAGACCAATTTGTAGTTAAAATTCACTAGAATGTTTTTATCAATGTTGAATCATTGTATTTGGAATACCAATTTGTGGTTGCAATTTATGTTGGTTGTTTCATCAATGTTGGTTGTTTCATCCATAAATATCAGTAAAATGCAATCCATAATTCACACCCATTCCATACTTCTTTCTTGCTTTCTTTCTTCTGTAATACCCGAGTAAGTCCGTTAGTTAAAATCCTTTTTCGTTAAGTTTAGTTAACTTTAAAGTTAAATGTTTTGGTTAAGTTTGGATCAAGTTATAAGTTAAGGGGTGTGTTGGTCATTAGTGAGTAGTCCAGGGTCCATTTGGTAAGTATGGGATTAATATACACCCTTAAGATATTTCATTCAGCAGTATCATCTAAATTTTATCAGTGTGTGTGTTTCTGAGGCGAGAAGAAGCGGAAAAAGGATTCGTACGGTTAGGGCTTCGATTGATTCGTTTGGAGTCGTTATTGAGGTATAGTTTCTTCTCATGTTATGTTGTAATCGGTTATAGCAAATTCCTATCGGTTTAGAAAGTTTGATTTTAGCGATTTGTGTTAGTTTCAATTGAATCTGAGAAATTGGAACCGACAGTGTTCTTGAAGAGTCCCGGGGAAGTCCCGGTAGACTCCCGGTCTTTAGGACTCCCGGTAAAGGAAGTCCCGGTATAGTTAAGTCCCGGTATTATGAAATACCGGTACTGAAGAGTCCCGGTACTGGAGAGTCCCGGTACTGGAGAGTCCCGGTACAGTGGAGTCCCGGTAATTTTGGTAGTGTCCGGATATAGTTTCTGAATGTAGTGTCCGCAAGGGCGTTGCCCCTTGACCCCATCCGCTAACCAGGTAGCGGAACCCCCGTGTTAAGTCGCTGTAGGTGATCATTTGAGGATAAGAGTTTGATAAGTTATTGGGATTCTCAATCTGTTAGAGAGTCGTATGTGTGCTATATGGTAAAGTGGTATATGTATTTGAATTGTTTCAGATACTAAGAGTTTGAAGTGAAAGGCTGAATCCATTGGAAAGGCTTGGAAGTATTTTGATAAGCTAAACAGGTGAGTTTTACTTTAAAGTATTTTTACTGGAATACATTATGTGGATAACAAATACTTGATAAATAGTATGAATATGTCATACGTGAGTGATTATAATATATCGAGATATTATAATTACGTGAGTATTATATGAGAATATAATACGTGGCCGGGCTTTGGACCGGTGTGTTAAATTGGCTCGCAACCAATTAATTTGGCCATTTGTGGAGGAATAAGGTGGAATGAGAAGTACGAGTCTTGAATGGTATGTATATACGAGTAGTACTTGAATGTATATGAAAGGTTTTACATAAATGGTTTTGATACAAAGGTTTACTAAATTGACAGGGATTTCTCACTAGACCATTAGGTCTAACCCTCATTTCTGTTTTAAAAATATGTATTCCAGGTGGCGGATCGAGTAAGAACAAGTGAATAGGACGATCGATGGATAGTTTTGTGAAGACTTTGTATATGAAGTTATAGATGCATTTTTGTACTTATGACTTGTTGTTAGTCATAATGTAATGTAATTCACGAAAAGTTTGTACAGTTTTTATTAGTATGGTTATCAAGACTATGGGACCGAATGTGAAATATAATGTATTTTTGTTGAAAGTATGTTATGAATTATATGTTATTTGTATATATGGAATCAGGGTTGTTACATCTTCAGTGTTTTGTTTTTGAGATACTACTGAAAAATGAGTTCATCTGTTGCAAAAGCTAACCTATTTTTCTGTTTCGATGGTGAATGGGTGCAAGATAACAATGGATGGAATTTTGCTTATAAATCTAAGCATGGTGTAAAATTGTCAGTAAACTATACTTATCAGAAGTTTGTTGCATACGCCATGCAAAAATGTGGAATCAACCCTTCTGCTGTTTGCAAGTTAGTGTTTAAGAATGGTGATGGGTCATTTGTGGAGTTATCCAACGATGGGGATATCTCTGGTTTTCTGCACTTTGCAGCCGAATCAGAAAGACCGCCATTACTTTTTGTGTATGCCGAATCCTCGGTGTGCGACGAAGACGATGACGAAGGTGATGACGACGGTGACGAAGGTGATGACGACGCTGATGATGAAGACCTCCAAATAGAGCAACCTGATTCTCAATTTCAGCCGTCCCACGGCCCAACAGTTCATTTGGATCATGCATATGGTCTTAACGACTATATTCCTGGTTATGTTCCGGAGACGCAACAACAACAACCACAAGAATGACGCCGTGCTGGAGTTGCTGATGACGAAACCTATGTTTTCAAAACGGGTAATGCTGATATAGACAGATCAGATACCGATAGTGATGATCACGAAGAATATACCCCTAATAATAAATCATTTAGTTAGTTAAATGACTATTTTGATATGCCCCCTATTCTTCCAGACCAGAATACCCATACACAAACCTACGAACCTACACCTTATAATCGCAGTTTAATGTTAAAAGTAGGTCAAATATTTGATTCGAAGGATCACTTGGCAAGTCAGGTCGGACTTAAGTTCATGGAAGAGGGTTTCGAAAGTCACACGCCGAGATCCGACAAAGGCAGATACGTAGTTGAATATGCGAGAGAAAACTGTAAGTGGAGGATGTACACGATTCCCGCAGGAGAAAAAGGAGGGGCGTTACTTATTAGAAAGTTGCACGGCGTATACACTTGTACGGGGACACAACTGAATCCCAACCACAAACAAGCCACCAGAAGGACTTTGGGTGCGATACTGAAAGGCAAATTTCTTGATGCTAGCAGGTCATTGCGTCCAAAAGACATCATAGACGATGTACACCAGCAGTTCGTCGTCACGATTGGTTACCACCAAGATTGGCGTGCGTGATGCAGGACACTGCTATTGGTGAGAGGCACGTTCGAGGAGTCGTATGAACGACTCCCAACATATTTATATAATTTGCAGCTGCAGAATCCAGGTACTGTCACCCAGCTAAGGATCGATTCACATGGACGGTTTGAGATGTGTGTAACAACCCAAATCCCATAACATACATCATAATACATAACATGCATACATATCATTGATTTACAACAAAAGTTACATAGCAAACCAAGTACGGTCTCATTAGTCTTGACACTACAAAATATTTAAAAGCTTCTTAAACATCATCGATCAACGGAGGCAGCTTACACCTTATTCTTTCCTTTGCCGCTATCAATTCCTCGACCTGGAAAACATATTTTTGAAAACAAAATGAGGGTTAGACCAAACGGGTCTAGTGAGTTAATCCCGGTCCTTTCCAAAATCATTATAAAACCTTTTATGTAAATCCTTTGTATCAAAATAGTTTAGATAAACCTTTGGTAATCCTTTCGTAAAATATAAACATACCACACGTATTTAAATACCAATCCAGACTCGTGCATCGTGTACATCTCATCCACCTTATTCCTCCATAAATGGCCATATTAGTTGGTAGCAAGCCAACTAATAAATCAACAACCGGTCCGCACACCGGAACCCGACTACTCGCCGGTCCGCACACCGGAACCCGGCTACTGTGCACTTGTGTAGTGTAATGCACCAATAATTATAATATCTTACTACATTATAAACACAAAATATTCACACCTTGATCGTATATCCATTCCACACATATCCATCTCATATATATATATATATATATATATAAACACAGATATATATATATATATATATATATATATATATATATATATATATTCCAGTTGAAAACGTTTTAAAGTAAAACTCACCTGAATGCTTAAAATACGCTTCCAAGCCTTTCTCCGAGCTATCCGATCCTTTATAAAAAATTCTCAGAATCTGAAACCATTTACATACAAATATCTCCTCACCAACTTATATATAAAACTTACTAGCAGGCTATGAACTCTAGATACATCTACATAACTCTTATCCTAAAAAATTGACCCAACATCCAAAATATCCGGAAACCACAAAGTATCCGGACAACTTTCCGGACAACACAAGGAATTCGGACAACATGAGAAATCCGGATACCATCCGGTATCCCATTCCATCCGGAAAAGTATAACAAGAGGGACTTACCCGGATACTTGAACCGTCCGGACACCATCAGCTACTTATCCGGACACTACCAACCAATCCATCCGGACACATTCATGGTGTCCGGAAACCTCTGTCGGTTTGGTCCCTTTTACCCAGAAAACCGACTGAATTAATACCAGAAGTGTTTGTGATGTTTCTACTCCGATCGAACCCTTCCAAAAGCAATTACAAACATAAAATACAAAGGAACATACCTTAATTCATCTTCCAAACACACCAATTTGAACCCTTTAGCACAAAACCCTTCTTTTCTCTTCTTGCTTTCTCTCAACACACACACACTAACTTTACTGATTTTCTGCTTGTGAATAATATCTGAATATCAATTAGATAATATCAAACTTAATTTACTACTTTGGTCTTTGAACTTCTCAATAATAACCCCAAACGCCCTTAACTTATATATTTACCCAAACTTACCCTAAACATCAACTTTAAAGTTAACTTTTCTTAACGAAAAAAGGGATTTTAACTAACGAACTTACCTGTGGTATTACATTATCTCCCCCTTAAAAGAATTCCGTCCCGGAATTCGGTTAAGCGAAAAGGTATGAATACTTGTCACTACTACTTCGAACTTAATCAAAACCATAGAAACTAACTGAATAGCCACCCCACACCCACCTATATCTCTAACACAGATAAACAACAAAAGCACGGAAATACAATAACCAGTTTGCACCGAAGTCAGATAACACCTTAGCACGTATATAGTTTATAGAAATATACCTGTAACCTCATCAGGACTTTCTTCCACCTCTTGTTCCGTCATCTGAAAAACACGACCCTTTGCTTTCGATACCTCAGGCCCTTGTTCCTCTCCCGGCCTAACACCCGTTGGTCTCACCGCCATACTACCCTGTTGTGCTTTCCATTGCGGACAATCTGACTGAATATGATCCGGGGAATTGCAAACGAAACAGAATCGAGTTACCCGACAGTCTCTAACAATGTGACCAGTCTTTCCACATTTGTAACAACTTCGGGAATCCACATAACAGTTTCCTTGATGAACACGATTGCATTTTGGGCATGGTCTTTCAACTGGTCTGAAAGGTGAATAACTATCAAACCTCGGGGATTCGTATTCTTCCGATTCGTACATCGTTTCTTCCAGTTTTCTTTTCCCATCACTCTTATCACCAACGTCTCTCCAGTTATCCTGTTCCACATTTTCCACGGCATCCACTGCGGCTGAGAAGGTATCGGGTCCTTTTGCAGTCACTAGCTTTCTAATTTCTGCATTTAACCCAAAAATAATCCTTTCCATCTTTAGAGCCTCTGTGGCAACATAGTACTCTGCAAAGCGAGACTTCTCCAGAAAGAGAGCGAATCCCTAACCGATAAACTTCGCTGGTGTAGGTTCATGGACTCCTCTTCCAATTGTCTGACTGCTGCTTGAGAACAAAATTGTCCTTTGAAAGCTGTTGCGAATTCGTCCCAAGTAAAAGTAGAGTATACATCCGACCCTATGGAATCAATGTGAGCTTCCCACCAATACATAGCTTCTGCCTTCAACATCGCCGTTCCGTATAATACTCTGTCCTCATCCGCACACTTACTGGTCTTGAAGATGGCTTCTATTTCTTTTAACCATCTCATCACCTTCACTGGGTCTCTATCTCCTGAGTAAGTTGGAGGTCTACAATTTAAGAACATCTTGTAATCACACCTTCTTGACACTGGTATGACCGTAGGTGTAATGGGCATTTCGTCTTCCAAACCAGGATCTGGTGTTTCAGTATGACGAGCTTGGTCGAACATAGCCTGGATATTTGCTTGAAGTCTTCCCATCTCCGCCATCAAATCGTCTCTTGTAATAAACTCCGTACCTCGCCCCTGAACTCTACCTCCAGTTCTGCCCCTACCTCTTTCTGTTCCTCTTCCCCTTGTCCCGACTGTTGGATTCGCTCTATTAGGATTTCTTCCTCCCTCTGTAGTCGTATTTCTAGTACCGCTTGCCATTCTGTAGATTCAGACAAGATTAATATACACATAAGCACATACCCCATATAATAAGGTATCCCAGTCCAAACATGCACCTGTAAGATCACAATTACACTGGCCAGGTGTAATCTGAAATTACCTTACATGATGTTCCTTCTACCTTTTATACTTAGCATCCCAAGGTTCTAATATATCAAGGACATCCTACTTCACATGCAGTTTAAGTCTAGGTACGGGTACAAATACCTAAATCCCTTAAACTAGGGCTCTGATACCATTTGTAACAACCCAAATCCCATAACATACATCATAATACATAACATGCATACATATCATTGATTTACAACAAAAGTTACATAGCAAACCAAGTACGGTCTCATTAGTCTTGACACTACAAAATATTTAAAAGCTTCTTAAACATCATCGATCAACGGAGGCAGCTTACACCTTATTCTTTCCTTTGCCGCTATCAATTCCTCGACCTGGAAAACATATTTTTGAAAACAAAATGAGGGTTAGACCAAACGGGTCTAGTGAGTTAATCCCGGTCCTTTCCAAAATCATTATAAAACCTTTTATGTAAATCCTTTGTATCAAAATAGTTTAGATAAACCTTTGGTAATCCTTTCGTAAAATATAAACATACCACACGTATTTAAATACCAATCCAGACTCGTGCATCGTGTACATCTCATCCACCTTATTCCTCCACAAATGGCCATATTAGTTGGTAGCAAGCCAACTAATAAATCAACAACCGATCCGCACACCGGAACCCGGCTACCCGTCGGTCCGCACACCGGAACCCGACTACTCACCGGTCCGCACACTGGAACCCGGCTACTGTGCACTTGTGTAGTGTAATACACCAATAATTATAATATCTTACTACATTATAAACACAAAATATTCACACCTTGATCGTATATCCATTCCACACATATCCATCTCATATATATATATATATATAAACACAGATATATATATATATATATATATATATATATATATATATATATATATTCCAGTTGAAAACGTTTTAAAGTAAAACTCACCTGAATGCTTAAAATACGCTTCCAAGCCTTTCTCCGAGCTATCCGACCCTTTACCAAAAATTCTCAGAATCTGAAACCGTTTACATACAAATATCTCCTCACCAACTTATATATAAAACTTACTAGCAGGCTATGAACTCTAGATACATCTACATAACTCTTATCCTCAAAAATTGACCCAACAGCCAAAATATCCGGAAACCACAAAGTATCCGGACAACTTTCCGGACAACACAAGGAATCCGGACAACATGAGAAATCCGGATACCATCCGGTATCCCATTCCATCCGGAAAAGTGTAACAAGAGGGACTTACCCGGATACTTGAACCGTCCGGACACCAATAGCTACTTACCCGGACACTACCAACCAATCCATCCGTACACATTCATGGTGTCCGGAAACCTCTGTCGGTTTGGTCCTTTTTACCCAGAAAACCGACTGAATTAATACCAGAAGTGTTTGTGATGTTTCTACTCCGATCGAACCCTTCCAAAAGCAATTACAAACATAAAATACAAAGGAACATACCTTAATTCATCTTCCAAACACACCAATTTGAACCCTTTAGCACAAAACCCTTCTTTTCTCTTCTTGCTTTCTCTCAACACACACACACACACTAACTTTACTGATTTTCTGCTTGTGAATAATATCTGAATATCAATTAGATAATATCAAACTTAATTTACTACTTTGGTCCTTGAACTTCTCAATAATAACCCCAAACACCCTTAACTTATATATTTACCCAAACTTACCCTAAACATCAACTTTAAAGTTAACTTTTCTTAACGAAAAAAGGGATTTTAACTAACGAACTTACTCGGGGTATTACAATGTGCTTCGTGGCCCTTGGACCTGCGGTACGTATTTTAACACGTCATATGTTTACACATTATAAACTATAACATTTACAAAGGAAAACCACCTACGTTTTTGCAGATCCGCACATTTGTGGCAAATCTGCGTCGTGTCCTGGTAATAGACGTTGCCCATTTAAATGGCCCTTACATGGGTATGATGTTCCTGGCGGTTGCCATGGACGGGGATAACTTCATCGTTCCAGTAGCTTTCGGAGTAGGCAAGGCCGAAACCGGGGACGAGTGGACTTGGTTTCTGTCCATGTTGAGACAAGCTATCGTAGACCCGCAAGGGTTGCTGTTTATGTCCGACAGGGCTCCTTCCATAAGCACCGCAATCTGTGCCATGTACCCAAATGCCCCTCACGCCTTATGTTGTCGACATTTGGAGATGAACGCCAAAACCCAGGACAAACGTATTACCACCTACAAGGATGTCTACTGGGCGGCATGCAGAGCATATACGACTCGGGCATTTGACCGGTACATGAATCTTCTACGAGTTAGTGCCAAGAATGCATCCAAAGTCATGGACGATGTTGGACCGGAGAGGTGGTCCGCGACCCATTTTCCTGCACAACGGTATGACATTCTGACCTCCAATAGTGCAGAGTCGGTGAATGCACTCTCCCGTTTTGCGCGTAGATGTCCGATTGTTACTCTTATGGACTACTTTCGGAGCTTTCAACAAGAGTGGTACCAACTACGACGCCGAAAAGGAGCTGAGCTTCAAAATGCACTCACACCAACGGCGGAGGAGATAGTTCTCTTCAGGGCGCGTCATGCGGCGACATGGAGGGTAAGAGAAATCGGGTATGGGAGGTACGAGGTTCTGGATAACCTATTTCACGCGACTGTGCATATGACCAACCATGTTTGTTCGTGTTACGAATGGCAAAAATCTAAGTTACCGTGCGGCCATGCCATCGCTGCGGCAAGATATATGGGTCGTAGAGATTGCAGCGACTTGGCTGTAAGTTTCTTCACGACCGAAACTTACCGGAGAACATACGCAGAGGTAGTAAATCCAGCTGGACCCCCTGAAACATGGGTGTATCCACCGGACCCGCTTCCTCCATGCTATCCACCTTTAAACGATAAGAACAGAGCCGGGAGACCGAGAAAGAACAACCGACGACCATCACGTGGTGAAGGTTAGATACAGCGAAAATGTACTCGGTGCCAATGCGTAGGACATACTCGTGGAGAGTGTCCAAATCCCGCCCCTTCAACCGTGCCAAGGAGTAGACGCACAAGCAGTCAACTAAGTAACACCGTGGGCCCGTCAGAGCTTGAACCACATGGAACTATATCATATGATACTGTTGATCTGAACGTTGATTTCCCATGATTGATCTGAACTATATCAAGGAGTAGACGCACAAGCAGTCAACCTGCCTCTCCCTTTCTCGTAATTCAGCATCCACCACTTGGTTTCTTGAGTCTTTTGGGTGGTAATGGATGTAGCTTGGGGGACTCTGTCCAAATAAGGCTTCATAGGGAGACATACCCAAACTCGAGTGATGTGACGTGTTATACCACATTTGAGTTAAAGGAAGCCACTTACTCCACGACGTAGGGGCCTCCAAGGTGAAACATCGTAAATAGGTTTCTAAACACCGATTTACAACCTCCGTCTGTCCATCCGATTGCGGGTGATAAGCCGTCTAGTATGCTAACTGAGTTTTGTGGGCCTGAAAAAGTTCATTCCAGAGGGTGCCGAGGAAAATCGCGTCCCTGTCAGATATTATCTTATTCGGCATTCCATACAAGTTCCGGATCCGAACCCCAATTCTGGAACCCACCAGTTTCGGATCCAAAGCCCAATTCCGGAACCCATTCTTTCCGGAAATCAAAATAATACCGGGACCTCGATTCAGGGTTATTGATTTACGTCAAATTTAGCTCAACCAGTTCGTCTGAACATAGCTTAATGATTAATTTCATTTCTAGTAATTATACCAATTCATTCAGATAGTTTACATACCAAATCTAATTCATTTTCAACCGTTAATTTCTAAAATGAACGGGATGAACTCACCTGTTGAAGTTTTCAACCCAACAATCCAATTTCTTCTCTTCTCTGATTCAATCACTCCCACGAGAATCACAGTTCCTGATTTTCTTCTTCTCGCTTTCTTTTTTCTTTCTCTCTATGTAAAATGACCGACTCCAGGGAAAAGTGTATTGAGATATTATCTCAATTCAACTTACCCTCTGATTAAGTAATCTCAACTTTCCAATGATGACCAAACATACCCTCAAGTTTAAATATCAACCATAACCTTAAACTTTGTTTAATTACAAAATCAACCCTGGAGTTTGCATTTACAATTTAGCCCACAACTTAGACTAAATTACAACTTGACCCCAAAAATAAAAAAAATGGAATTTCGGGGTGTTACATTTTTTAAATACAATTAATAATTAATTAAACATTTTATTTTAAGTAATTAGCATATTTTAGTTATCTATGAAATAAAATAACATAAATATAAGAGTGAATTGTGGATTTGGTCCCTGTGCTTTGATGGTTTTTGTGACTAAAGTCTCTATACTATGTTTATTGTGGATTTGGTCCTTGTGGTATTCAGTTTTTCTTGGCCATGGTCCCTCGACTAACGTTTTCGTTAACTTCGTTAAGTTAAGGACCATTTTAGCCATTTTTTCTAAATTTTGTCTTTCTACTATAAAAAAGTAAAACAATATTTTTATACACACACAAATATATACATATATAACTATAGACACACACACACACACACATATATATATATATATATATATATATATATATATATAACTATACACAAATATATGTATATAATTAAAATAAAACGTGGGTAAGAAATTTTTATAAAAATATTAAAAAAATTAATGTTCAAATAAACTAATAAATGAATTAATTCTAATAAACATATTAATAATAACTAATTTTTAAACAAACATATTAATAGTAACTAATATTAGGATTTGATTTGTTTAAATCAAAATTTTAATTACATTATAACAATAAACCCATATCTTTTTCCACCATTACAATAAAATGATAAAATTAAATTGTTATATATCGTTATGTATATATATACATATATTTATATATATATATATATATATATATATATATATATATATTTGTGTGTCTATATCGTTTTACTTTTTTTTATAGTAGAAAGACAAAATTTAGAAAAAATGACTAAAATGGTTCTTAACTTAACGAAGTTAACGAAAATGTTAGTCGAGGAACCATGGCCAATAAAAACTGAATACCACAAGGACCAAATCCACAATAAACATAGTATAGGGACTTTAGTCACAAAAACCATCAAAGCACAGGGACCAAATCCACAATTCACTCTAAATATAACTTTTAACTTTTATTTAACTTACATAAACATATTTAGATTTGTTATATTTTTTTGATATATAAATATATTGAATAACAATTAAAAAAAATAATTGATATGGCTAATAACATTTATAAAATAATTATAATTTTTAGTAATATCTATTGTATAATTAAAATTAATTAATAATGTGTAATTAAAATTGATTAATAATCTTTAATTAATATCAATTAATAGTTAAGAATGATTAATAGTTAATATCTATTAATAATCAATAATTAATACAAGAACGATTAATATTGGAAAAAGTGTCCAAAAACTTCTTATAAATACTCTAAGTAGATTTTCAGTAAACTAGTTTATAATTTAGCTTATGTATATCCAATCGGTTACTAAAAAAATAAGTTAGCATATAATTTAACTTGTTTTTGCCAAACAATGCCATAATCGACAATGATGGTGAGTCTTCCAGACCAACAAATTGCCGCCCTACATTTCCCGTTCGCGAGGATCATCATATTGTAAGAATTCTAAATCTTGGACTTTCGTCTGTGCTCGACGTGAACTTTGGAAATTGTTCTGTTTGATGCATCTTGTTGTTCACCGGCCATTTTGGAAAAGAAAGAGAGAAAGAGACGAGAATTGAGAAGTAGAAGTGTGAATGCTTTTTGTGAGGAACGAATACGAGCCAAAATCACGAATTATAGCTGAGAATTGTGAACGTCTTTTTGCGTTTTGTAAGTTGGTATCTTCCCCCATACACCATATGGCTTACTTCTAGCATTTGGAGGGTAAAAACTACAAATAATGGTTCTTTTTTGGTCCCAAAGACTATAAACGACTATAATGAACGACTATTTTTTTTCTTTTTGAAAATTCTGGACTGGCCCCTGCCTACGCTTGGCCTTAAAATCGCTCCAAAACTACAATGAGTCCCTCTCCGACGGGTCATAACCGGTCTATACATGTCCCACGTAAGACATGTCCCAGATCGATTCCGATTTCGGTCCTTCGGTGATCCAGGGTCGGGATACGCCCAAATGGCCATCTCTACCGCTAAACATTGCAATTTCTTTATAGTTTTTAGAGTAAAGTTCAATTTTCGTCCCTGACGTTTGTAATCTTCACCATTTTTAGTCCCTAATCTTCAAATAATCGGGTATGATCCCCCACGTACCTATTTTCGCTTGGTTTTGGTCCCTGACGTTAATGGCTGTTATCTTTGACCGTTAAATCCAATTTAATGAGGGGTATTATGGTCATTTAACCTCTTTTCTTTATTTTCTTGCTTTTCTTTATTTTTTTCTTGAACCACTTCATCTTCTCCAACAATAAACCCTAAATCAAGAACACTAAAAACCCTAAATCAAGAACAACAAAACCCATGGATGTAAACCTGAATCAACCAAAACCCATGGATGTAAACCAAATCTGAATCAGCCAAAACCCATGGATGTAAACCAAAATCGCAAATCTCAGATTATTTCATCAGGTTTCGCTGCAAAAGAATGGAGAAAGAGGAGGAAGACCATCGAGTGGAGAAAGAATGGAGAAAAACCATGTGTGTATTTAACTTTCCGGCGAACCCGTTTTTCCGGCGAGAGCTCCGACGAGAGTGAAAGTGTTTTTTTATAAAAAAATTGTTAAAAGTGTGTTTTTATAAAAAAAATTGTTAAAAATGTGTTTTTTTTTATAAAAACACACCCTTAACAATTTTTTTATAAAAACACACCCTTAACAATTTTTTATAAAAACACACTCTTAACAACTTTTTTATCTATATATAACACTATTATACGTTGAAATAAAATAAACCGCACTTTATCTATATATAACACTATTATACGTTGAAATAAAATACCACCGCACTTTATCTATATATAACACTATTATACGTTGAAATAAAATAAACCGCACTTTATCTATATATAACACTATTATACGTTGAAATAAAATACCACCGCACTTTATCTATATATAACACTATTATACGTTGAAATAAAATAAACCGCACTTTATCTATATATAACACTATTATACGTTGAAATAAAATACCATCGCACTTTATCTATATATAACACTATTATACGTTGAAATAAAATAAACCGCACTTTATCTATATATAACACTATTATACGTTGAAATAAAATACCACCGCACTTTATCTATATATAACACTATTATACGTTGAAATAAAATAAACCGCACTTTATCTATATATAACACTATTATACGTTGAAATAAAATACCACCGCACTTTATCTATATATAACACTATTATACGTTGAAATAAAATACCACCGCACTTTATCTATATATAACACTATTATACGTTGAAATAAAATAAACCGCACTTTATCTATATATAACACTATTATACGTTGAAATAAAATACCACCACACTTTATCTATATATAACACTATTATACGTTGAAATAAAATAAACCGCACTTTATCTATATATAACACTATTATACGTTGAAATAAAATACCATCGCACTTTATCTATATATAACACTATTATACGTTGAAATAAAATACCACCGCACTTTATCTATATATAACAATATGATACGTTGAAATAAAATAAACCTCAACATCTATATAAAATAAAATAAACTGCAACATCTATATATAACACTAACTATAACATCTGTGAATGATTATGTAGAAGGATTTCTTTAACATCGACTTGACGGTAAGGTGCAAAGTTTCCTACATCGAGGAATTAGGAGCGCTCTTTAGGGGATTAGGTGATCGCGCGGATACCCTTGAGACCATCTATAAAGAGACACCGTTCGGGCCATGGATGGATGTGTCTTACTCTGGTGGCGACCCTACGCTAGTACACATGTTTCTACAGTTGGAGGTCGAGGGCGCCAACGCTGAGCCGGAGGAGATGCATTTTGATTTCTTCGGCTCTCAATTGCATTTTGGGCGTCGTGAATTCTGTCTAATTACAGGACTACGTTTTGGAGAGGCTCCCCCTTCCTCCCTTAGAAGACTGCTCCTTCGTTCCTAGGGTTTGGGGCATTTCAGCATCTCGTTTGAAGCTGAAGGCAGCCCGGGACATGATGAAAGAGGGCCTTAGTGCCCTAACCGACGACGATGCTGTCCGTGTATGCTTGGTGGTGATCGTGGATATGGGCTTCCTGGGCCGTGAGTATAGCCAGTATGCTTCCGAGACGGTCCTTAGGGCCGTCGAGGACCTTGAGCTGTTTAACAGCTACCCGTGGGGTAGCCATATCTGGACACATTGCTACTCTATTCTGCACCGAGCCATAGCCAGACGCGTTGATCGACATGCAAAGATGAATCTTTGTGGTTTTACATACGCCTTCAAGGTTAGATACGTAGTATAACAATTGTTAACCTGTTGCAAAAACATCGTGGCGTAGACACGAGGTGGACCATCATGCACACTATGTTCTTTCAGTGTATACTGATGGACCATCAAGGTCCCGCCTCCGTGATCGAAATATGCAATGTCTCGGAAGGGACCTCTTGGACTCTCCTCGATAGGGTATGCAAATCGTTTTACTGTTATTTTATTTAATAACATATATGACATATATTGTAATATTTCAGGTGTACATCCCCATATGCTTGCATCCCAGACATTGGCTGCTTGGAGTGTTTAATAATAATTTAAAACGATTTAATGAATTAGTTAATATATGATTATTATGTTAATGCGATAGGAGTGTAAAACAAAATTGAAAAAAAAATAAGAGATGTACCATAAATTAAATAATTAACTATAAGAGTATGAATTTTAAATATAAAAAATATTTTTTTTATGTAGTGTATAACTGTATATGATATATATTAAAATATATAAATCCAAAAAAATTCAAGATTGGGCTCATTTCGAACGTATCGAAGAGACGATTATAATGGTGTAATTTGTTAAAATTAAAAAGTATTTTTTTAACGTATTTTAGTTAATAAACGATTATATGTGTTAAATGTAAAATTAAAATAATGAAAGTAAAAGGTATAAAGTAAATTTAGTAAATAAGTATAGGGGGTGAACAGTGCAAAAAATATCAAAATTTTCATAAATGGTCCCTTGCAATTGAAAAGTCACAAAAATAACCCCATCGCGGGATGAGCCCGCGATCGCGGGATTCCATTTTTCAAAAATGGTCCTTGCAAGTTTAAAAAAGTGTCAGAAAGGTCCCTGGCCCACGATCGCGGGCTCCCATCGCGGATTTTAAGGTATTTTTGCAAAGTGGGAGAGATTTTGGGTATTTCAGTAAAACATGGTATTTTAATTAATTTCCCTTTTATATACATTATTGATTTGTATTTTGTAACATACCGATTTTAATGCTGGTATATTCAAACTAAAATAAGCTGTTTTTATTAGAATGCATCCCACCAGCCTCCCTAAATTAAGGTTCGATCATCCATTATCCTTTTTGTGAACACATAATCACATTCAGCAAAGTGAAAATATAGAAACTGGGTGACTGACTGAGATCTATATTCATGAAATTAATATATAAACTCATGTTTTCATGCATTGGCTTCCAACGATTTATGCAGGGATTTTGGGTTTTCTTGATTTCTTCTAGGTTTCCAGTCTTGTATTACATGTAATACAGAGGCAACTGCAAAATATGTATCCTCAATTTGACTAAAAAATCTATTAAATTAATATTATCAAAGAAAAATTGATGCTAAAGTTGAGCTTCTCAATTCATAATGATTTGATTTTTTCAAGGAAGCAAACGCAGTCGAACAATGCTACTTAAATTACTCCGATCTTTTATACATACCTTAATGTCTTCATCACAAGTTAATAAAATCCAATCGCCATCTTCGTCAAGGTATTTGAGCTTATAATTAGCAGGATTCAACTTAAGCCTCTTGCCAACTTCGTCCCCAATAGCTACAAATGTTGCTGATGAGATTGGAAGGCGGAGTTTGATCATATCATCGGCATACTGTGCTTTTATGGTCACAATATTTTCATCAAAATGCATCTCTTTGTTGTTGGCCGATGGGTCTTGAAATTCTCCTTCATCTTCTTCATTTCTGTCGCTTTGATCATTGCACTTGCGTTTCAATGTAGACAAACAAACTGTAAAACAACATCAAGAAGGAAGAAAGACATTAAGCAAATGCAAAAATAAGTATAATTGGAAACAAAAGATCATCATTACCATTAAGGTTTTCTGCATCTTCTACCATGTCCTCTTGAGATATTGGAGTTGCCTTGCATTTCGCCTCCAAAGCTGTAACACATTCCTTAATCACGCGTCTCTTTTTTTCTAATGCTTTGGATGTCGATGATGATTTTTTTCCTTGGAAAATCTTAAAAGATTTGTTTTCGCTTTCTGTAGAACTCCCAACATCTATAACGCGTATTTCATCACAAAGTTCTACACCAGAGGCATATTTGAAATTGGGCAAACACTTCTTTAGTGAGCGCACTAGTGACTGACACAAAATAACATAGTTTGAACTTTTGCGCCATATGAATTCAAAAACATATTCTAAATCGCTAGTATCAGTGCTCCTCAAGCATATCACAAAGCAACTACAATGATGAGAAACACCCTCCAAGTCGCTCGCACTAAGTAACATTTGTAGCTCATAATCACTCAACTCCGAAACCTTTTTTACGAAGTGTGGCTCATAGTTTTGAAGTGTCTTCCCAATTAGTCCTTCCCCCATTTGCAAAGAAAGCATAGAACAAATACGACTATAACCTACATAACGTTCAGAAATATAATCACCTTGACACATATCATCATAACGATGTGTCAATTTGAGCCCTAACATTCGTTTTGTTCGACTGTCCTCCAAAGAAGATGAAAATGTCACATGATCCTCATCTTTATAAGCAATCCAAACTTGAGCAAAATCCAAGTGAACTGTATTAAAAGCCAACTCTAATGCCTCATCGATATCATTCTTGGCATGTTTGAGACCGCATATAGTCTGTTTCATGGGTCAAATTTTTAGCAATTAGGAAAACGAACCGAAAAAAATATCCCAAATTTCAATAATTGTAAAACATCTTTCTATATGATACAACAATTTCGTTCAAGATTTGAGTGACTCTAAACTACTAACCATTTATTTCAATGACAAAGAATCATATCATATATGAACAATTTTAGAAACTTACTTTGTATGGAAGATGTTCTTGTGCCTGAAACAGTTTGAGACCCTCTTTCTGCAAAGAGAAGTAGAAAGAAAGTAAATGTCATTGATGTGATGAAATTAGCCAATGTACCACCACAAAAACAATGGGTTATACACACTACAACAAATTCGAGTTTATAGGACGCTTAAAATAAATAGGTGTCCTAATAGAGTGTTTTATTCGACATTAGTTTATAGGATCAAACAAAAAAGTGTCATATCTAAAAGTGTTACAATAAGTTTATAGGACATTTTGAACTAACAAGGTTTTTAGGATATTTTCAAATAAAGTTTCGTATTAGCTAATTTTATAGGACGTTTTTAAACCCATCTTTTTCGAAGACATTTGTATTTATTCGACATTTTTTTCAAATTGTGTCCTATAAAATATTATTACGACGCTTTATTTGAAAATTGTTCTAAAAAACTTGTTATGACGTCCAAAGACGCCCCATAAACTTTTTGTAACACTTTAAGATACGACGTTTTTTTGTGTCGTCCAATAAACATAGGTCCTATAAAATACCCTTTTCAGACGTTCTATAAACTCAATTTTGTTGTAGCGACAGTTTCCAGCAAGAAATATATAGAGCTGCAGTTCATCAACACAATCAGATGAAAAACTAATAGGACGTAAGCAATTGTTTGAGATTGTTGAAATGTATCAAAATACAAACCTCGAGTGCAGAATTCAAGTCATCAAACATATCGACAAGTGAAAGATAGAATTTCGAACAACACTCATCGACACCAACACAGCAGCTTTGTGAAGGATAAAAAACAGGCAGCACAAGAGAACGATACAATCCACATTCCACAGCAGAAGAAGCCAATGGAGTCATCTGGTGAACCGCCAGATCCCTAAAGAACTCCGGCCTTTGGTTGAGGAATGCAGTGGCGGGTGCACCACTTATGATGGTAAGGTCCTCTTCAGCTTCAACGCTATTCACGTCAATATTATACTTATACTTCGCACAACGTAGCCTATATATTTCGGAAATTTTGTCATCATCTAGGAGAAAAGGTTGATCGGAAGTTGTAAGAAGCCATCTGCGGCCGACTTTTACCGGTGCCCAAAACTGAATTAACCCTACCAAATCATCATGAAGGTTATCAAATGCACATCTTATCTTCCCTTGAGGAAGGGTTGGAAAGGTTGCAAGGAAACCGGAGAGAACATCCGCCGGAGAAGAGGAGGGGGAATCGGCCATTAGGTCTCGATTTACGGATAATCTCAGAAATTACAGCACGATGAAACATATAAAGATAATCTTCGAGAAAATTACAGAACACCCCCCTCTTCTATCTTTTAAGAGCATCTCGAGCATCTTCTATAGTTTCTTAAAATGAAGAAAATTAAAATTTTTAGTTTTACTTTTTTTTTCTAATAAATTCCTCAGATTCTTTAAATATAATTTCCTAAATGGAGAAAACAGGAGACAAAAGGAAAATTTCCTTAAATATGGAGAATTTCCTAAATATGATTATTTATGAATGAAAAATAATATTTTACTATTTTTATTATAAAAATCTTAAAATCTTGAAATTTAAATTTTTTTATTAAATTATTAAATATTTTAATAATATAATTGATGTTATAGTTTTTAAAATTAAAAAAATGTTGGAGATTAATTTAATATTTTTTGAAGATTTTTAATTTTTTGACTTTCTATTTTAGATAAATTTTGAAGAATTTGTAGGATTTTGATTTTATTTTTTGTTATTGATTTTGATTTTTAATAAAAATTACTTGCATGCATAGGATTGGAGCCACAAAAAATAGTGAAGGTGAACATATTGATAGTTTATAAACAAAATATGTTTAGTAAGAACTAGCTTATAAACATGTAAAATAATTCAAAAGAATATTTTGAAAAAATATTCAACTATAAATGCTTTATAGAGTAAATGCTTTGTTAAAAATTGCAGATTTCTCCCTTGTAATTTCAAAATTTTGATTTTCGTTCATATGGTTTGCAATTCATTTATACTTTCGTCCCTGAGGCCAAAACACTACTTTTGAAAACGAATGACTAAAATAAAAATGAATTGTAAACCATATGAATGAAAAAAATAATAAAATTTAAATCATGAGGACGAAAAAGATAGTGAATTATAAACTATAGGAATAAAAATTCTAATTTCAAAACCATAATGATGAAATTAGAAATTTTCATCAAACATGGACTAAAAACGTAATTTAGGGGGTGTTTACTTGCCTCTTATTGGCACTTATTGAACAAGAGGCTCTTACCCTAATAAGAGATAGGATGTTTACTAAAGTCTTATTAGAAAAAGAGGGTCTGACCGAACCTCTTTCCAGAAAACCCTCGGTCAGCATCACTATCCAACCTTATCGCAGTCAGAGATACCCTCCCCATTTTTTGCCGATTTTATCCCTCTCCTCCCCTATTTCAATGGCGCCTCCTTTCAACAACAATCAACGGCACACTCCCAATACAGGCTGCGATTTTTGGTGAAACACCTTCGACCCAGCACACGATTTCTTCACAGGTACGATTTGTGATTTCTTCTGGTCGATTTCTGATTTTTCAACTACAACTGCGATTATTTGATGAAAACCTTCGACCCAGCACACAATTTCTTCACAGGCTACGATTTCTGATTTGTTTTGTTTTACTCAAAATCGGAATTTTGAATTTCTGATTATAAGTTGTTGTTTTGAGCGAGAATAGAGACATGAGTTCTTGGTATATGGGTTTGCATAAATGAACAAAATTGGAGAAAGTATTTAACAAATGTATTTTTATATGATAAAACAGTAAAACCATATTAATTTGTGATAGTATTTGCTTATGTTACTTTCATCTCGATTTGTGATAATATTTGATGTTGTTCTGTTTTAGTTGGTCTTGATTTGTGATAGTATTTACTCATATTGATTATCTAGTTGTGGTGGGGATTGAGATAACAATTGACTAGGAATTGGCGCACAAAACTTGTATGTGATACTATAATTTCATACAAGCTACTGCCATTTGAACCGGTTTTGGACTTGTCCTGAAAGCAAGATTTCCGATCCTAAAGCAAATGGCTCCGTATCCTTTTCAAGTACAAAAAGATGTGGTGATTGCTTGTTTCGCGATTCATAACTTTATAAGGAAATGCAATATCCAAGATCAATTATTTATGGAATACGACGAGAACACCATGTTTACCGCTACTCAAGAACAACACGAAGGAAGCAATGAAATAGAAGTCGATGAAATGGAATGAAGTTCTCAAGACAACGAATATATGGCTAACTTGCGTAATGAGATTGCAAATCAATTATTGGCCAATGCTTCAAATTAAAATTTGTACACAGACTGTTAAAGTTCAATTTATTTTATTGTCTAAATATGTTTCAGTTATGAAATTTGTTATTTTTGTCATTTAACAATTATTTATTGGAAAACAGTTGCAATGTATTTAGCATTTCACCATATATAGGGTTATAATGGTCATTTTTTTTCTGTCAGCACCAAATCCAGAATATCTGGTAAACAACAATTTTCCAAACATCACTTATTTTAGACAGAGCCACTTACTCTAGTCAGACCTCTTATTCCAGACAGCGCTTACCAGCTATTGTTGGTAAACAGCCCCTTACTCTATTTTATAATATATTCAAATAAAATTTTAATGCCTTAGTAAAAACAAATTTATAATAATATAATATATTAATTAATACAAACAAGATAGTAAAAGAAATTTTAATAATAGAGTAAATTACACGATTGGTCCCTGTGGTTTACATAAAATTGCACTATTGGTCCCTAAAATGAAATAATTACGTGTTTAGTCCCTGTGGTTTACATTTTCTCACCCATTTGGTCCTTCTGTCCTAACTCCATTAACATGACTTTGTTAATTAGGTTAACTAAAAGGGCAATTTAGTCATTTCATAGTTTTTTTATTTTCTATTAAAAATACAAGGACTAGGGATGTTAATTGTAATACATAAATATTGTGGGTCCACTCTTTCACTCTATGATATTTATATAAACAACACAACACATATGCATATATATATATATATATATATATATATAGGTTGGGTATCTTTTGCAAACCAGTGTATTTGTACAAACTCGTACAAATCATACTTAGCTTTATGATTTTGTAAATTTGGCTTCATGAATATATATATATATATATATATATATATATATATATTGGCTTCATGAATATATAATTTGGCTTTATGAATATATCATTTGGCATTTTTAACTAATTTTTTTCGTTGGAGCCCTAAAATACCCTTATTTTTGTAAAAAAATTAGTTAAAAATGCCAAATGATATATTCATGAAGCCAAATTATATATTCATGAAGCCAAAATATATATATACATATTCATGAAGCCAAATTTACAAAATCATAAAGCTAGGTATGGTTTGTACGAGTTTGTACAAATACACTGGTTTGCAAAAAATACCACCCTATATATATATATGTCATATATATACACACACAAAAACATACTACACAGAGAAACATATATATATAGTCACATGAACTCCATCCCCATACCACCTCCCAACCAAAGATGATTTCACAATTGCAAAGTTTTTCGTCTTTTTCTGTGCAGAATATTTTTGAACAATTCTCTATGAGGTTTTGATGATCTTTTTGAAGAATTTCTTGGTGGGTCATGAGGTAAATCATCTTTGATTTCCCTCAATCTCCCCTTTCACTATCTGATGGAGATGGTGTGACTGTGTTGTGTAAATCATCTTTGGTTGGGAGATGATATGGGTATGCTTCTCTGTGTATATATATGTATATATGTGTGTTTTTGTGTGTGTACATATATATGATATATATATATATATAAACATATGTGTTGTGTATACAAAGACCAGATAGTGAAAGAGTGGGCCACAATATTTATATATTACATCCTTAGTCCTTGTATTTTTAATTGGAAATATAAAATTATGAAATGACTAAATTGCCCTTTTAGTTAACCTAATTAACAAAGCCATGTTAATGGAGTTAGGACAGAGTCATGTTAATGGAGTTAGGACAGAAGGACCAAAGGGGTGAGAAAATGTAAACCACAGGGACCAAACATGTAATTATTTCATTTAAGGGACCAACAGTGCAATTTTATGTAAACCATAGGGACCAATCATGTAATTTACTCTTAATAATATAATATGTTAACTAAAAGAATTTACAATTGATTATATATATATATATATATGCTATAACTTTTTAATTTGTTAAATTAAAGAGTGAATTGTGGATTTGGTCCTGTGCTTTGATGGTTTTTGTGACTAAAGTCCCTATACTATGTTTATTGTGGATTTGGTCCTTGTGGTATTCAGTTTTTCTTGGCCATGGTCCCTCGACTAACATTTTCGTTAACTTTGTTAAGTTAAGGACCATTTTAGTCTTTTTTCCTAAATTTTGTCTTTCTACTATAAAAAAAGTAAAACAATGTTTTTATACACACACAAATATATACATAAATAACTATAGACACACAAATATATATATATATATATATAGAGAGAGAGAGAGAGGAAGGTTCAAACGAGGAGCGCACCAAAACGTGAGAACGTGAGGAGCAATTGACAGTTATGAATCACATGTGATTGGTAGTTGTGGATCACATGTGATTCACAACTGATCTGGAGGAGCAATTGACAGTTATGAATCACATATGATTAACAGTTGTGAATCATTAATGATCCGCGACTTGCCACCTCGCGCCACGCCTCGCGCCACATCTTGCGCGAATTTTCGATTAGTTCCGATTTTTTAGCAGTTGTTGATCACATGTGATCAGAAGCATGGGAGTGCTCCTCACGTTCTCTTAAATTGATGCGCTCCTCGTTTGAACCCGCCTCTATATATGTATGTATATATATATAATTATACACAAATATATGTATATATATACATAACGATATATAACAATTTAATTTTATCATTTTATTGTAATGGTGGAAAAAGATACGAGTTTTTTTTGGAAGGGTATCCGAGGACATTGCCCCGACTAATCCCGGCAAGGTGAGGCAATTGCCCCAGCTGCTAAAGCGTGCAGCCCTGAGTTTATCCCCAATGGCCACAAGTTGGAAGCGTCTGGATTCGAACTTGGGGTAGATGGGTTACTAGCCACATCCCCCACAAGCCTTAACCAGTACGCCACAAGCCTTGTGGTTAAGATACGAGTTTATTGTTATAATGTAATATATATGTATATGTGTGTGTGTGTGTGTCTATAGCTATATATGTATATATTTGTGTGTGTATAAAAATATTGTTTTACTTTTTTTATAGTAGAAAGACAAAATTTAGAAAAAATGACTAAAATGGTCCTTAACTTAACGAAGTTAACGAAAATGTTAGTCGAGGGACCATGGCCAAGAAAAACTGAATACCACAAGGACCAAATCCACAATAAACATAGTATAGGGACTTTAGTCACAAAAACCATCAAAGCACAGGGACCAAATCCACAATTCACTCTAAATTAAATTTAGAAAAAATTACATTAATCTATGATTTTAAATAGAGTAACAATAAAATTGGTCCACCAAACATATCCTAATTAATATATAAGGGCCTAATCAAATGAGAACCGATTAGTTTGTGATAACTGTGAGATCCAATATGAGTCACACATTTAAAATGATTAATATAAATTTTAAATAAATATAAAAAGGTATTTTAGTAAATTTGTTTCATATATCTAATTAAATTAATAAATACTAAAATCTCTCATTTCTTCTTATACGTCTCCTCTATCTCTCTCTCTCTCTTCCATGTACCTATAAACCCTAAACCCTAAAATCTTTAAGGTCGCCGCCATATCTCCATCAAATCATGCTTTTGAAAAGTTATCTCAAACCCCACACCAATGTTGAACAAATCGAATCTTACTACCATATATTTCATGAGCAACAACAAGACCCACTTCAAGAACAAGTAAAAACTCTTGAAATGGAATGGGACTCCATCAAGCAATCGATTTCCAGATTTGATTGCCAGAATTTCGCCACCGACTTAACCGTCGTCGTGGCCGTTGCGCCATCGATTTCCATATCAGATATCCATCAAGCAATCGATTTACAGATTAGATTAAGGGGAAGACAATTTTCTGAAGAATCGGAGATGGATCCAGATGACGATGAGTGTTTGGATGTGGTCGGGGAACATGAGGTGAGTACAGAGTTCTCTTACAAAGGGTCTGAAAACGATAACGAAAACTACAACCAACTTTTCGGTCGTTCTTGTATGAGTTCACCGCCTTCTGACGGAAGAAAGAAAGGTGTTGTGATGGTGGCGGTAAACACCGCGGCAACAACGACAGTGGTGGTTCTGTTACAAGATGGATGATCAATATGACATGGATCGGTGTAGTCATATTGGGTATCACAATGTATGTCTATTAGTATCACATGATAGGGTTACATTGTGCATCTTGTGTGTATTTTTTGGTATCATAGTGCTTTTTGTCAAAGTAATCACAGTGTAACACAGTAGATATCGTTGTGTTACATTGTGCATATTTGTATGTATTTTGGGTATCATAGTGCATTTTATATGGTAATCACAGTGGATATCACTGTGTTACATTGTTCATATTTGTATGTATTTTGGGTATCATAGGCATTTTGTATGGTATCACAGTGTGTCATGTGTTTGTCGGAAAAAAATTGCCGGAAAAAAGTTCGCCGGAGAAGAGAGGGCCGAAGAGGAGAGAGAAGGGAGGAGGGAGGAGAGATGATACTTTTATAGTACCTAAATTGCCCTTTGATTAAAATTTTAAGTCAATATTACCAAAATCAAATAGTTTTTTAATTTATCTCTGATTTGTGGTTGAGATTGGTATATATATAGGGATGAGATCAAGAGAGAACTATGAAAAAAGAAAGAACCGAAGAACCCATCAAAGCCATTAGATTAAGATGATCCAATGGTTATGAATTAAAGTTATAACCAATTTTTTTAATAAAAAAATATTTACCCTCTGTTTTTTAAATTCAAAATTGGCGAAGTATGACAGAAATTAAAGCGAAACAAATTACACCAAAAAATTCATCATTTTATTATCTTTAATTTGACATCCATTTTGATATATTTTTCATCCGTTTTTTCATGGTTATTCGGTTCTTTCTTTTTCCAAGGTTCTCCCTTGATCCTTACCCTATATATATATACTAGTTGTGTACTCGCACGATGCGGCAATATATAAAAGGTTAATTACAATTTATTCAAAATGCTATACCGCTTGAACATTTCTACTTAAATTAAATTCAAATAACCATTCATGAGAATTGTTGGTGTTAGTAGCTTATGTAATCATCAGTAAAAAACCAAATCTTTTATGTACAATATATATAATAACAAACCCTTTTAATTGTAATTATCGGTGCAAGGAATATGATTCAAAGTGATTGTGCATGTCATTTACCTTTATGGGTGAAATTGGCAAGGACCAACAATATTATCCAGTAAAAACAATTATAAGAATGAAGAGCGTTTGGGTAAACGGGTATATATAATAGTTGTAACATTAAAGGGTTGTTTACCCGTTAATACTTAAGGGTCAACACCTTCAGTTACCTTATCGGTAATATTTTAGTCCTTAAAAACGGCATCGTAGTCACAATTTTAAAGATAAACGGCAACCGGGTAAACAGTCATAACCCTCACTTCCCAGGAAAGACTCTCGTTTCCTGCCATTGCTCGTAGCAGGTAAGATTCCTGTTCCTTGTCATGTTCGTTTGGTAAGGCAAAGGACCATGGCAAGCACCTACCAGTAAAGCATCTAGACTTAGTAAACAACCGCCAAGTGAAGAAACATGCTACCATTGTATATCTAACAACATATGAAAACGTAAATCTCTGTATTGGATAATCTAGTGGAGATGTTCATATTGCAAATGAGAAAACAAATCTTCGTTTCAAGAATGTTTACTTACATGGATATCAAGATAGTCATGTCATTATTATTTAAAAAAACAAACTAAAACAAATAATAACCACTTCACCAACCATTGCCTTCTCGATCGTCGTCGTCTCTAGTGTTCACATTTTCTGCATCTATCCAATTCCCACTCCCTTTTTTCTGGTTTGAAAATTGCAACTCTTGTTTCATTGTTCGATTAGTAACTAAAACACATTTGAACATTAAACATGATCAAGCATTCTGCAGAACTGCAATTTTCCAATCAATTAAACCAAAAGTTGCTCAGAAGTGAAAAAGATTTGAATCGTTATGAAAGATTGAAGACCCCCGAAAACATAAAATGGAAACCACATGGTTATATAGCTGTTAGCAATATTATAAATATAGAATATGTATATTGTAATTATCCTCTCCTAGAATAGATGATTATCTCCTAGAATAGATGATTATCGTTTCCTAGATTAGCATTGTATCTCTTATATATATTGCCTGTACCTTTCATTGTAAAGATGAAGGAAAACATCTTTGGTTCATAAGTTTTCATGGTATCAGAGCTACAATAATCTGATTCCTCATTCTTCCACCTCCCAAACACTCATCGCCGTTTCCTCCTCTTCTCTCCATGGCTCACCCTGCTTTTTCCGTATCCAACATCAAGAACGCCATCCCCATCGTGCTCGAGATGGAAAAAGGTCAATACTTCTCTTGGGCTGAACTCTTCAAGATTCATTGCCGGGTTCACCAAGTCCTTCATCATATCATACCTTCAGCCGCTCCTCCTTCTTCTTCAACAGACAAAGAACCAAAACAGGATACTGACAAAGAGCTATGGTCACGATTGGATGCTATGGTCCTTCAATGGATTTATAGCACCATATCCAATGATCTACTCCATACGATCATTGAACCCGACACCACGGCGCACCAAGCATGGGAGAACTTGAAACAAAATTTTCAAGACAATAAAAATTCTCGTGCTGTTCTTCTTGAAAATCAGTTCTCTAACATTCGGTTGGATTCTTTTTCCAACGTTTCAGATTACTGCCAAGAACTTAAGATGATTGCGGATCAACTCGCTAATGTTGGTTCTCCGGTCGAAAACCACCGTCTTGTTCTTCAACTTGTGGCCGGCCTCAACGAGAACTACGACAACGTTGCTTCCAACATTCAACAAATGACGCCTCTCCCTCCCTTTTATGAAGCACGATCTCGACTTGTCTTGGAAGAAACCCGGAAAACCAAGCAAGCTGCTTATCGCCCCGGAAATCGAGGGGGTGGGAGATCCGACCGCGGCAGATCTGGACGCGGAGGTGGACGCGGTGGCCGGAATGTTCAAAACCGTGGCGGCACACCTCAATACCAGAATCGCAACCCGGCTAATTATCCCCAACACCGATCCCCAACTCCGACTAATTATTCGGGACAATGGTCGTATCCGCCACCATGGTTCGGGTGGAACCAAAATTGGTCGTACCCACCATGTCCCTATCCTACGGCCCCATGGCCTCGACCACCAAGCCCACAAAGCTCCAGCCAAAAGCCGGGCATTCTCGGATCTGCACCACAACAGGTTTTTCATGCTCAATCAGTTGACTCTGAATGCGAACCAACGAACATTGAAGCAGCTTTACACACCATGACCCTCAATCAACCTGATGAGAACTGGTACATGGATACCGGTGCAACATCTCACATGACTGCTTCTCTAGGTACTCTTACGAACTTTTTTAATTTACGCAGTAATCGAAATATAATGGTCGGTAGTGGACAACAAATTCCGATTTGTGGTTTCGGACAAAAGACCCTTACCCCGCCCAATCCTCCATTACACCTCAATAATATTCTTTATGCCCCTAAACTCATTAAGAATTTAGTTTCTGTTCGTCGTTTCACTTCTGACAATAATGTCTCTATTGAATTTGATCCATTTGGGTTTTCTGTGAAGGAATTTCAGACGGGGAAGGTTGTAATGAGATGTAACAGTTCTGGAGATCTATACCCTATCACCACATCCCTCGCCAAAGTCAAGCCAGAACCCACCTCTTCTTCCGCGTTTGCTGCCATCTCTTCAAGTTTATGGCATGCTCGTCTAGGCCATCCCGGCACATCTATCTTAGATTCTCTTCGTAGTGATAGGATTATTGATTGTAATAAGACATTTAACTTATCGTCTTGTCAAGCTTGCGTTTTGGGCAAACATACTAAAATGCCGTTTTTTAATTCAATGTCTTCGACCTCTTTACCGTTTGATATAATTCATACCGATCTGTGGACATCCCCTACCCCAAGCACCACGGGTCACAAGTATTATATACTCTTTTTAGACGATTATTCAAATTTTCTATGGACTTTTCCCTTGGGAACAAAATCCCAAGTTTTCTCTACCTTTTATCGCTTCTTTAACTACGTACACACCCAATTTGGGGTGAAAATAAAAAGTCTCCAATGTGACAATGGCACAGAATTCACCAATTCTTCCTTTCAGCAATTTTGTGACCAATCTGGAATGATTTTTCGTTTCTCTTGTCCCCACACTTCCTCTCAAAATGGGAAGGCCGAACGAAAAATTTGAACCATTAACAATCTTATTCGCGCTCTTCTCACTAACTCTTCTACTGTAACGTCCCAAAAATTACAAGGAATTTAAATTTTTTTAAATATGACATTTCATTAATTAAACTTGTTAAATAACCCAAACCGTTCCGTTTGCAACCCAAGAATAATTATTCTCTAAAAACAGTAAACAGCGGAATAAATAATTTAAAAATGATAATTATAAAACGATATAATAATCAGCTCTTCACGCGCCAGTGTGTACACGTCACGCCTTGGAGCCACTCGTACCTGAAACAATGATTTATTGGGAAAGGGTAAGCACGAAGCTTAGTGAATTCAACCACCATAGATAACACAGTTATTCCACACTACCCCTATAACAGATAGTTGCACATAAACAAGCATACAAGTCTACGAACAAATCATAAACATGCATACCTACCCCTACGCCACCCGCGTATAACATCTTGGGCCCCACCGAGATTCTACGCCACCCGCGTATACAATCTTCGGCCCCGCCGAGTTCCTACGCCACCCGCGTATACAAACACCGGCCCCCGAGTCCCTACGCCACCCGCGTATACAAACACCGGCCCCCGAGTCCCTACGCCACCCGCGTATACAAACACCGGCACCCGAGTCCCTACGCCACCCGCGTATTGTCAGGATCGATTCTTAACAAGAATTAAACTTCTTAGAAACAGAATTTAGAGAATCTTGCGGAATAGAACTCTAAATCAATTAGAGAACAATCAATAGAAATTCAATAAACTGTATATATATCAAACAGTTATAACTCACAAGTTTTACACCAAAACCTCAATCTTGTTGAACAGGCTCAACAAGACGATTTCTACTTCTCTAGAAATAGGATCTATGATCTTGAGGTTAATTCACTCTTGAATATCGAATTCTGTATGCTATCTATCTTCTGTTTTTCGTCTATTCTAATAGCTATCTATCAATACTATTTATACAAAAGTAATTACAAGATAACCATAAAAAGTAAATTGATCTTCTGAATCTTCGTTAAACATATCTTGATCAATTCCTTCTTTGTCTCCAAAAGTATCGCATACCAAACTTATCAACTCAGCAGTATTAATGATGATTTGGCTCAGCAGCATTAACAACCTTCAGCAGTATTAATGATGATTTGGCTCAGCAGCATTAACAACCTTCAGCAGTATTAATCTTCACAGTCTTCAAGCAGTAGTAACTCAGCTCAGCAGTACTAACCATGTCTAGCAGTAGTAATTTGGTCTAGCAGCACTAACTTCGTCTAGCAGCATTAACTTCATCTAGCAGCAGTAACCTTGCCCAGCAGTAGTAACGAAGAACTGGCAGTAGTAATGAAGACTTAGCAGTACTAACCATACTTAGCATATCTTCAGTTCCCAACAATCTCCCCCTAACTTGACTTTTAGGAAAAGAAGTCAAGTTCTTCAGATGATGCTTCCAAAACTTAGTCATCATGTACACACAGATTAGGACTTAGACCTAGACTCTGATTGAGAATCCTCTTTACCAAGAATCTACCCATTGCTGAATCCTTGTTGCAGGTCAGCTTAGTGTGTAACATTCCTTGCAGCCTCTTCATGCTGTGATTGTATATTTCATCTACAAGATAGTATTCTTGAGTTGCAGAGTCAAGGGAGATGACATATACTCCACAGTTTTCATAGAGCATCCAGTTGGTAATGACTTGAAACTGTGTGTTTAACCTATGCTGAACTGCTTCAGGTTTGAACATTTGGCACAAGAATTCAAGTACCATTTTAGAAATTGACATCCCTGGCTCAGTCAGCATGTTTCCATATATCTTCATCCCAACTTTGAACATCTCTTCTAAGTCTGATCTTGAGCAAGTTCTGACAATTTTTCCCCAAGTAGAAAATACTTCAAATTTTCCATCAGCTCTTTTTATCCTAATGAACTCCTTTCTACCATCTTTCAAAGTGTCCCAAAAGATGATTTCAGGAGCCTTAGATGATATTGGTTCAGCCTGAAGTGGAATTGGGTTAGAGTCAACACTAGTAATGTACAAGTCACATTGGGCATCCGTTTGTGATTGCACATTGCCTGATTGCCCTGATGGAGTTGCCACTTCTTCTTCAGCAACTTTTCCATCAGATTTCACTGTTTCCTCCTGGGCCTCTTCTGCAGATGACTCCACCCTTGGCTTCTTTTCATTTTTCTTCTTTGAAGTTATGGGCTGGGTTCTTGGTCTTTTCTTGGACATCATCTTGGTTCTTTTAAGAGTTTTGACAGCCTCAGGAGTTGGTTCAGCTGCTTTAAGTTTTTCAGCAGCAATAACCATTTCTGCTGCTATGGCTGTTACTGCTTCTCTTAGTACATGTAGTGATGCTGCTTCAATACAGTTCTTTACAATCCAGTAAATTTCTTCATCTATTTCAGCTTGAGATGTAGTTACTGCTTCCTGCTCAGTTTCTGCTGCTTTGACTGTTTGGCCTTCAGCAGCATTAACTGTTTCTGCTGCTTGTTCAAACTCAGCAGCATTAACAGTTTCTGCTGCTGTGGTTTCTGCTGCTGTGGTTTCTGCTGCTGTGGTTTCTGCTGCTTTAACACACTCTTCCCCCTTTTCTGTCTCACTGGTCTCCCCCTTAACCTGTGCATACTCCATTTCCATCTCAGTCTCTATGTGAACAGTCTCCCCCTCAATATGTTGACCCTTCAGTTTCAGTTCTGCTTCTGACTCTGACTCCCCCTTTTTGGGAGCATCATCAGTTGAAGTTCTTCTTCTTAGCACAAATCTTGCCTTTTTCTTTCTGTTCAGCAACCTGGTGACCAGCTTTTTGAGCTTCTCAATTTGAGACTGTTGGTAGGTGACCACAGTCTTAAGTTGCTCTATCTCTGTCTTTTGTGCCATTACATCCAAGTTGATATTCCCTATGGTTTCCATCAATTCCTCATAGTTATATCTATCCTCACCTTGTTTAGAAGTGTTTACCTTCTTTAAAGGATCCTTGGAAGTTTCAGCAGAAGCCTTCTGCCTAGCAGAAGCACTACCTGCCCCCTTGGTTTCTTGGCACCTGGGTCCTCCTAATGATTTCTCATTTAGAGTTGCCATGGGGAAGGTCTTATTTAGGTTACCACTGTCCTTCTCTGTGCTAGCAGAAGTAGTGGCAGCCTTAGCACCCATATGGTCATCCTTCTCCTTAGAGACCACCTTCTTGGGGTTGGGAGACACCCCTGTGGTTTCCCTGTTGATATTCACAATTGGAGAATGCTCCAATTGAGGGCTTAAAGGCTTAGGGCTTTGAGTAGGTACATCAAGGGAAGGAGCCTTGTGCACCTTTCTTCTTTGAAACCTTTTGGTGATTGTGGGAGTGGGCTGTTCAAGAATGGACTGTGGGATGTCTTTTGAGATGGAAGGTTGGGATTGGTCATCAGTGGGTTGATCTAATGAGGGCCTTGATCCTGATGCCATACCTTCAGAGGGGTGGGACACAGCCATCATTGTAGAGAACAATGGTGTGTCAACTCCTTCCGAGTCCCTAGGAAGTCTTTTCATATTTGAAAAAACCTTCCCTTTAGGGGATTTGGGTACATATACCTCAGTGAACTGAGGTAAGTCCATCAACTCCTTGTTAAGAACTTCTTGCACAAACCTTGGATACATGAAAAAGGTCTTTTTGGATTCCAAGTTTGATACAAGATCATTAAAGATCATTGCTGAAAAATTGTACTTTCTGGCAGTGGATAAGCAGACCAAGGCATATGCAATGGGACTGCTGAACTCACTCCATCCAGTAGTTTTCTTGGAAATACAGTGCATCAGGGTATGAACAAGAAATCTCCATTGGTTAAAAAATTTTGACTTGTAGAATTTAAAAACACCAATGGGACCTTCATACCCCATTCTTTGTAAAGTAGAAAAGAGGTCTTCAGAAGGAATAGAAGATATACCTGAAGCATCATTCAACTGAAGGGAGATGCGAATAACCTCTTCAGTGACTTTCAAGGGTTTATCACAAACCCTTGTTCGAATGGTTTTCTGCCCTTCTTCAACACTAACAGTGGCATTCTCCCAAAATTGTTTCTGATGTTCGATATAGATTGTTGGGCTCACCGTGAGTGCATAGGAGATGTGCGAGGATTTTAGAAAATCGACAATATCGTGGAATCCCGCAGCTTGTTTCGGCTTCTGAAGCATGGCTATTTCATTGTGCTCATCCACAAACTCCATGATGCCTAAGGATTCTTGAAAGAAAAGCACAGAGATTCTGGGAGGCTAGGTTAGAACGAGAGAGAAGAAGTAAATGCGAAGAGTCGTTATGAACATGGGCGGGCAAACAGGGGTATTTATATGCCCTAGATTATCAGAAGCAGTATTAACTACCTCGCAGTATTAACTACCGAGCAGTATTAACTGCCAAGCAGTATTAACTACCTAGCAGTAGTAACTACTCTAGCAGTATTAACTGCACTAGCAGTATTAACTACCGAGCAGTATTAACTACTGAGCAGTATTAACTACCAAGCAGTATTAACTACCAAGCAGTATTAACTACCAAGCAGTATTAACTACCTAGCAGTATTAACTGCCAAGCAGTATTAACTACCTAGCAGTATTAACGACCAAGCAGTAGTAACTACACTAGCAGTATTAACTGCACTAGCAGTATTAACTACCGAGCAGTATTAACTACTGAGCAGTATTAACTACCAAGCAGTATTAACTACCAAGCAGTATTAACTACTTAGCAGTATTAACTACTGAGCAGTATTAACTAGCAGTATTAACTGCACTAGCAGTATTAACTACTAGAACACAGGCAGTAGAAACTCTGCACTGTGCATCACTTGTCAAAACCTCAAATGTCATCTTACACATCACTTTTACCACTTCTTTTACCTTCTGCAGGATTATTTTCAAGAGTAACATGTCCTCCATCAATTCATTTGGAATATTGAAGGCAGGCCATGTTACCTGTCATGTGCCTAGAGCAACCACTGTCAACATGCCAAATGCTTCTTCCCTTAAGCTGTTGGCTGCCCTGCACATCTGAGAAATCAATTAGTTTTTGTTGGGGACCCAAGCCATAGTGGTCTTGGGTCTCCCTTGATCATCAAAATACTTACATTCTGTTTTGATGAGCTTGTCAAAGTGAGGAACATCAGTGCTTGAGTACTTTGTTTTGATGATAGGTCTAGAAGCAGTACTAACTGATGTAGAAGTGCTAACTTTGGCAGCACTAACATTGCTTCCAGAAGTACTAGCCTTCTCAGCAGTATTAATTAACTTAGCAGTACTAACACTAGAAGCAGTATTAATTGTAGAAGAAGTACTAACTGTGTTAGCAGTACTAACACTGCTAGTGACATTATTGCTTCCTGCAGTACTAACATTGTTAGCAGTACTAACTGAGTTGGCAGTATTATCATTGGTACCTTTAGGCATCCATACTCTAACACTTTCTATTTCTGCCTTTTTCATATGGTTTATGGTTTTAACTTGTTTCTTTTCCACAACTTTCCTCACAGACTTTTTATATCCCCCACTCTTTCTGTAACCAGCAGGTTTTTGAAAATATCTTTGAGCATTAAACCTTTGGTTAACTGGATTGAAATAACAGTGTTTGGCTAAGTGATTTAGCTTACCACAGATGAAGCAAGGTTTTGGCCTGTTGATTCTGTTCAGGTCAACTCCTTGTCTCATAGCCCACTGGTTATTCCAGTTCCTTTGATTTCCCCTCTGATTATCATGTTTTTGGGGCTTGAGCTCTTGAGATTTCTTACAGGAACAATGTTTACAGGTATTGGGAGCCACAACTGTGGTCTGTTTGTAATGGACTCCCTTTTTCTCTTCATTCCTTTTGATCTCAGTGTTCTTGACACATGGACTCTCACATTCCTCATCAGAGTCTACTTTGTCAGTCTCATCCTCAACAACTATTTCTTTTTCACAAGGATCTAGATTGATCTTTAATTCAGGTTCCTTTCTATCCTTGGTCTCTAACAAATCAGACTTAGGAGGTATGTAGTTGTTATTGTAGGGTGGAGGTGTGGCATTGTACCCTATCCCTACTTTCATCTTGTCATGGATTTGAGCCTTAATGATGGTGTCCATGGTTTTAGAAGCACAGGTAAACTTTTCAACATCAAGTTTAACCTTCTCAAGCTCTTCTTTTAATTTCTCATTCTCCTCCCCAGACACTTTCAGCTTAATCTCATACTCATTCTTCTCCCACTTCCAATAGTTAGTATCATAGTGGTGTTGAAGTTCATTAGCTTGAAAAGCTCTAATCTGTTCCTCAAACCTTTCTACAATCCTAACATAATCTTTCACATCTTTCTCTAGCCTCTTAAGGTCATCACACATACCCTGATTGTGATCCCTATATCTTTTAACAGCATCAATGCAAGCTTGAGAGCAGAGTTTAGATTGTACCTCAGTGGGAATATCAGATACTTCTGCCATAAGAGCTTGATTCTGACAGGCTTCCTCAGCTTGATCACTCCAATCAAATCCCATTCCTTGTTGAGAAACATGGGCTTGAGAGGAGCTTCTGTTTTGATTTCCATTTAGAGCCTGTTGATGTGATCCTCCATAACACTCATCCTTGGATTGGTCAAAGCCTTCACCATCTTCTCCAATCTTTCCTTCATTACATGGGCCATTTTCTATGATGTCCCATATTGCATAATTAGTAAGAAGAATGTACTGCTTGATTCTCAGTTTCCACATGTTCAATTTATTGGATTTGAGCATGGGAACTTTTGAAACAGGAGTACTGTGAGTATCCATTGAATTGTCCATAGTTTCTAAGATACCAATGCTCTGATACCACTTGTCAGGATCGATTCTTAACAAGAATTAAACTTCTTAGAAACAGAATTTAGAGAATCTTGCGGAATAGAACTCTAAATCAATTAAAGAACAATCAATAGAAATTCAATAAACTGTATATATATCAAACAGTTATAACTCACAAGTTTTACACCAAAACCTCAATCTTGTTGAACAGGCTCAACAAGACGATTTCTACTTCTCTAGAAATAGGATCTATGATCTTGAGGTTAATTCACTCTTGAATATCGAATTCTGTATGCTATCTATCTTCTGTTTTTCGTCTATTCTAATAGCTATCTATCAATACTATTTATACAAAAGTAATTACAAGATAACCATAAAAAGTAAATTGATCTTCTGAATCTTCGTTAAACATATCTTGATCAATTCCTTCTTTGTCTCCAAAAGTATCGCATACCAAACTTATCAACTCAGCAGTATTAATGATGATTTGGCTCAGCAGCATTAACAACCTTCAGCAGTATTAATGATGATTTGGCTCAGCAGCATTAACAACCTTCAGCAGTATTAATCTTCACAGTCTTCAAGCAGTAGTAACTCAGCTCAGCAGTACTAACCATGTCTAGCAGTAGTAATTTGGTCTAGCAGCACTAACTTCGTCTAGCAGCATTAACTTCATCTAGCAGCAGTAACCTTGCCCAGCAGTAGTAACGAAGAACTGGCAGTAGTAATGAAGACTTAGCAGTACTAACCATACTTAGCATATCTTCAGTTCCCAACACGTATACATGACAACGCCACCCGCGTATACATGTCAACAAAGGTCTAACTAGCCACCCCACTATCTAGCCCCGCATCACAAATAATTAAGACTACCACACACGAGCTACAGTAATGTAAAACGACTGATATTAAATATAGTGAGAGAACTCACCTCGTAAGCGCGCCTAGCTCACAATTACTAATTCAAGCTCCAAAAATCCAAGATCACTTCCCAACACCTAAACGAACGTTAAAAAGTATTAACACGAGACCCGGACCCTGAAATACGACGCACACTAAATCCGTCACTAAAACGACTTTTTGGTCTAACCGAACAGGTCTGTTCGGGACCTGATCCGACCCATTTAAACCCAGAAAAACCTCAATTAAATTACATGACCAGAAAGTACTCTGAGTTAGGGTTCCAAGGACATATTATACACCTCCTAACGATTTTTCTACATTTTATTACGGATTTTATAAAAACAGTTCGCAGAACAGCGAAAAACAGCACTTATCAGTATAAAACGACGATTTGGCCTATGCTACGTTCCGAACTGGATTTCGCACGAAACACAGAAAAGTTACTAGACTTGGAAAGGGAACTTTTGGCACCGGTTTCACCCCCATCCGAGTTACGAGTAAGGAGTTACAGCTAACGCAACACAGTGGCAGAAAAGGACGTTTTTCACATAAAATGATAACTTTATAAAACGGTTTACGCGTTCGGTTTATACGATTCGGGTTCCGCTACGGCGGTTTAAGGTTACGACCAGAGGTGGTTTTAGGGTTCCGCCACGGGCACCACCCACTGCCACCTCCGGCAGCGGGGCACGGCGGCGGCGGCGACGGCGGCGTCGTGGTGGTTGTTTTGCCGGAAGAAAACGAAAAGAAAAGGAAACGAGACGAAGGAAAACGATTTACCTCGTTCCAATACCACGCACCCGCACCTGCTCCTCTCTCTCCCGAAACCTCCGATGAACAGCAGTGGCGGCGGTGGTCTCCGGCGACAACAGCGGCGAACAGCGGCAGTTTCCGGCGACCTCTCTCGCGCTGTTCTCTCTCTCTACCTCTCTCTCTCGCGCTGTTCTCTCTCTCTCCGGCCAACACCAGCAGCGGCGCTGGTGTGGTGGTGGGCGGTTTCACGGCAGCAGGGAAGAAGATGCTAGGGTTGTGTGGTTTACGTGAGAGAAAACGAGAGAGGGAAGGGATAACTTAGGGTTTTTGTTTTCTATTTCCTCATTCAACTTCACGGCAACAACAACACCAACTAAAAGAAAATTATGGGTCTCAACATGTATCTGCATGGGCCGAAACCCAAATGAGGGTTTTTGGCCCTTTGACACAATTAGCCCCTCAACTTACACTCCTCTCGCAACTAGCCACAAATTTCAATACTTTAACGATTAGGTCCAACTCGACTAACCCCGTTAACGGAAACCACATAAAATCAAACCTAAAAAGAAAAGAATTAATACTAATAAATTACATACCGGGACACGGGCTTTACATCTACACCTCCAAAATTTTGGGATCATGCTTTAGACATGGCCACCTATTTGCTCAACATCCTCCCAAGCAAATTACTTTCCAAACAAACACCCACACACATTCTTTACAATCGTCACCCTTCTTACTCTCATCTCCGCACTTTCGGGTGTCTTTGTTACCCTCTCTTCCCTTCCACCACCATTAACAAACTACAACCACGATCCACACTATGTGTCTTCCTAGGGTATCCCAAACACCATCGTGGTTATAAGTGTTTCAACATTTCTACCGGGAAAATAATTCTCTCTCGGCATGTCAAATTCGATGAGTCCGTCTTCCCTTTCTCTAGTCTAAAACCACCACCCACTCCTCTTGCTCCCACTTGTGATGCTTCCGTCCCACTCCCCACTACAATTCCCACACCCACGACACCCAACAACAACTCACCAGCCACACCTACCCTTACGGTGCTCACACCATCCTCCACACCCATCCACGCCACCCCTCTACAAACCTCAAACCATTCTTTCTCCTCTCCTACTGCCACTATTCCCACACCACCTTCATCACCCATACCCAATCCCTCCCCAATTCCACCCATCACCGCCTCCCCTAACTCGTTACCTACACATCCAACCACCCAACCCACACACCCTATGACCACACGTTCTAAAGTTGGTACCTTTAAACCAAAACAACTCTTTAATCTCTCATCCGTCACTCAACCATCACCCTTACCAAAAAGCCCACACCTCGCCTTGTCCGACCCAAATTGGAAAGCCGCCATGTATGACGAATATACTGCTGATTAAAAACGGTACGTGGGAGTTAGTTCCTCGACCACAAGATACTAATATTATTCGATCTATGTGGATTTTTCGTCACAAATTCAAAGCTGATGGTTCATTTGAGCGGCACAAAGCTAGACTTGTTGGGGATGGCAGGTCTCAACAGGTTGGAATCGACTGCACGAAAACATTTAGCCCCGTTGTTAAACCGGCAACAATTCGTTCCGTGTTAAGCATTGCCTTATCCAAATCCTGGTCGATTCATCAACTTGACGTGAAAAACGCATTTTTGCATGGCACTTTGAATGAAACAGTCTACATGCATCAACCATTGGGTTTTCGAGATCCGAATTACCCCAATCATGTATGTCTTTTAAAGCGATCTCTATATGGCCTTAAACAGGCTCCTCGGGCGTGGTACCAACGATTTGCAGATTATGTTTACACTCTCGGGTTCTCTCATAGCAGATGTGATCATTCACTATTTATCTATCGTCGCGGACATGATTGTGCCTATCTTCTCTTGTATGTCGATGACATAATACTCACGACCTCTAGCGATAAACTGCGCTCCACCATCATGCAATCTCTCAGTTCGGAGTTTGCCATGAAAGATCTCGGGCCTCTTAGTTTTTTCTTGGGCATTGCTGTCACACGTCATAAGGACGGGATCTTTCTCTCTCAACGCAAATACGCCGAAGAGATCATCGAACGGGCTGGAATGTCAGCGTGCGCCCCGTGCGGCACACCTGTTGACACTAAGGCCAAAATCAGCGCCAAATCGGGTGAACCATGTGATGATCCCACTCGCTATCGTAGTCTCGCCGGTGCCTTACAATACCTTACGTTCTCTCGGCCATATATCCCCTACGCGGTGCAGCAAATTTGTTTGCACATGCATGATCCACGAGATAGTCATATGCGTGCGTTGAAAAGAATCATTCGATATCTTCAGGGAACTCTACATCTGGGCTTGCATTTATATAAATCATCTCTTAATTCTCTGATTTCGTACACTGACGCTGACTGGGGTGGCTGTCCAGACACGCGGCGCTCCACTTCCGGATATTGCGTTTTTCTTGGGGACAACTTACTCTCATGGTCATCTAAACGTCAACCCACCTTATCCCGATCAAGCGCTGAAGCTGAATATCGAGGTGTGGCGAATGTGGTTTCTGAGTCGTGTTGGCTTCGAAATCTTCTTTTGGAACTGAATTGCCCTATCCGAAAAGCTACACTAGTCTACTGTGATAACGTCAGTGCCGTCTACTTATCCGGAAATCCTGTCCAACATCAACGAACCAAGCACATTGAAATGGACATTCATTTTGTACGAGAAAAGGTCTCTAAAGGTGAAGTACGAGTGCTTCATGTTTCGTCCCGTTATCAACTAGCAGATATCTTCACCAAAGGACTTCCGGGTGTCCTCTTTGATGAATTCAGAGACAGTCTCAGCGTTCGACAACCTCCCGCTTTAAATGAGGGGGGGTGTTAGCAATATTATAAATATAGAATATGTATATTGTAATTATCCTCTCCTAGAATAGATGATTATCTCCTAGAATAGATGATTATCGTTTCCTAGATTAGCATTGTATCTCTTGTATATATTGCCTGTACCTTTCATTGTAAAGATGAAGGAAAACATCTTTGGTTCATAAGTTTTCAATAGCAATGACAATATAGTAAGTGCTACAATTTAGAACACAAATCATCATTTATATAATGGTCTAGTGGCTAAACAGTTTAGCCTCTAATTAGTAGGGCTGGTTTGAAGACAATAAATAAAAACAATAAAAGAAAAATAAAATCAAAGTTATTGCTATTGCTACTGCTGTAATCTTCTAAAATCACCTTTGGCTTTTTAGGGGGTGAACCCTCTTGAGTTGAGGAAGTAACACCTGCAGTTCACAAATTTGCCTATTTAGAGACAACAATTTGCTTACTCCATATATGTATGTATCGCACCACCATCTATTTATAAGCCACATTCGAGATATCGATACGGCTCATATGACATGTCCTAAAAAGAGGTTCTAGTATTTCCTCTCGCATGTTTCCCTGCATCTGTAACTTCAATTTTACATAACCACTTTTATGCTTGTGCGAACCAGTAGTAGTAGCAGCAGCTCCTCCTCCAACAAAAAACATAGCAACTCTCCACCTGCAGATGGAAAACGACACAAATGAGGAGATATATATCAACAGACTTGGGAAAAAAAAGAAAAAAGTTTATGCACTTTATGATCATATGACCTTGTGTACAACTTTGAAGCACTTGCACTAATGACCAGAGACCGGAAATATAAACAATTTTCTCTCCACTTTGAACGTATGGGCAAGTGATGCATGGCTTCATTGTCAGGGGCGGAGCCAGAAATCTATTTTAGGGGGGGGGGGGGGGGGCTAGAAGATATCAAACAAAATGAATTTAGCTTGTCGATTTAAGGTATTCAACAAAAACGTTAATCTGAGATATCAATTAATGTTTGTTGTGGTAAGTCTTGTGAGATTTTGAGACAAAATTTGAGGTGTGATCAGAAATGTAATAAAAAACAAAAAACAACAAACAAAACCATGGACATTGTGGTTTTTGTACGTTCGTGAAATGTTAGGAAAGAAGTATACATTTTTATATTATAGTGCTAATTGAAGCTCAAAACATATTGTTATCATCAAATGAAGTGTTATTTTGACATATTTATAAGCATAACATAAATTACATCAATATAAATATCAATATTGTATATCATATACACGAAAAATAAATTTTACAACTCTTAGACCAAAAAAATGACATAAAATATTATAATCCAATAATAATATTGTAATAATAACAAAAGAAAATATTATAAGTTTAAAATAAAAATAGATTATTGGTTGAATCAATATCTTTGAAATGGGCCCAATATTATAAGAAAATATACTTTTTATTACAAATTATATCATTGTATTCGATTCGTCAATACCTTCGAAATGAGTCCAATATTGAATCATATTGGGCTCATTTCGAAGGTATTAACGAGAGGAATACAATGGTATAATTTATAAAAAGAAAAGAAATATATATATATATATATATATATATATATATATATTTATTCCTATATTTCTAATATATATATATATATATATGTCAAATTAAAATGAAGTTTTACCTTAAAAATGATTGCACAAATCCCAATCATTCAACACCCCCTATATGGTGGGAAATTGACGAAAATAGCCATACCAAAAACCAACTTTGAGAAAATAGTCATTCTCTCTCCCGGTTTACCAAAATGGCCACGGGTCCGCACTCGGTTCAGTGCGGATTGCACTCCCCACAAAAACGATGTCGTTTCAGCATCTAAACCCCAAACCCTAATGCTCGGATCCGGCACCGCAAGTGCGGACCCAACACCGCAAGTGCGGACTCGAACCACAAGTGCGGACCTGAATTGGAAACCCTAATTTTTTATGTATATATACGATTTTTCTCAGTTTTTTTCAATATAATTTTTCCCAATTTCTTTGAAACAAAATTTTTAGTTGTGTAGATTTTCCAGAAATGAGTTCTTTACCTGATAAAATTAAGCTACGTATTTGGCCTGGGGGTTCTTGGCAACTGAACGGGACGGATTGGGAGTATCATTCCGCATTTCCGGTAATGCGAGTCATGGTGCCAACCAACATCACACATTCTAAGCTTGTTAGGTGTGTTCAAAGCAGATGTGGATTCGACCCTAATTTTGGTACGACTAAAATAGTGTACCAATTTTCTGGCCAACTTTATGAGTTACGAGACACCAACGATGTACAAGCTTTTATGGAATCTGCTGCGGCTGTAAGAAATCCACCAACACTTTGTGTTTATATCGAGCTTGCTGACACAAACAATGTTGGTGGTTGTTCCAACAGCGTACGGGATCCTGATGTGTCTGTTGCTGAGGAGAGTCAATCTTCTTTTTATGTTAGTGGTGGTTCGAACACCGTACGAGAGCCGGATGTGTCTGCTGTTGAGCAGAGTCAAGCTTATGTGCCTCATTTTCAGTCTGAAGATGAGCATGTGTATGGGTATAATCATGATTTTCTTAGTCCAGTAAATTATGGTTATAACTCCGAAATTGTTCCGGAGACCCAAGAACCGGTAGAAGAACCACATGAAGAGGTCGAAGAAGAAGAAGAAGAAGAAGACGATGAGTCCCATGTTTACCGTTTGGATATTCCTGGTCTAAATCTAAATGAAGAAGACGATGAAGAAGACGATGAAGAAGAAGAAGAAGAAACAGTCCTATTAAATCATACGGTGGAATAAATGATTTTTTTGGCCAACCTCCTCCCCTTCCAGATCGAGATGACCATTTCATAACACCTAACCAAGAGCCCGTAGCATATAATCGTAGTAACTTAGTGAATGAAGGGGACTTCTTCCACACAAAAGACGACCTGACCCTCGCCCTCGGAAAAAAGTTTGTTGAAGAGGGTGGTTTCCAGTATTATGTGGAGAGATCTTCAAATACCCGATTCGAAGCGAAGTGTAGGGATGGTAACTATGATTGGCGTTTGTATGCTGCAAATGTCAAAGATACCACTATGTTCCAGGTACGCATGATGAAGGACATACACGTTTGTTCAAGGACCCAGATGCATCCTAACCACCGTAACGCCAATAGGAGAGTATTGGGTAATATAATCATGCCTAAAGTACAGGATGAAAGCCGTAAACTCCGTGGATCCGACATTGTGAAGGACATCAAGGAGCAATACAACGTAGATATCTCGTATTCGCAAGAGTGGCGTGCGAAAGCTTTTGCGCTAGCCTTGGTGCGGGGCGACCCCCACGATTCTTACAGGCGACTCCCTGGGTTTTTCTATAATTTGGAGCTTCAAAACCCTAGTACCTTTTCCCGAATAGAGAGAGATATTACTGGACGTTTTCACCTTTATTTTTATGCCCTTGGTTGCGCGGTACAGATGTCACCCACCTGACGCTTGGTTACTTCACGACGGCTACCTGGCGAGCAACACTCTCAGAGTTCATACATCCGGCTGGGCCTCCTGAAACGTGGGTTGTTCCAGACCACCACTTATGACCGTTAAACCTCCGGTGATGCAGAATCGCGTTGGTAGACCGAGCAACCAAGACCGTATCCCATCCCGTGGCGAGGATCCGACACCGAGAAGATGTTCTCGGTGTAAACAAAGCGGATACTAAAACTAGTATTTTCATTTAGGCCAATTTGCTCTTTGTTGATATTCTTCAATTGAGCATGGTTCGATGACATCGTGCTCTGTTATCTCATAAGCAACGGTATATGCAAATATATCAACATTGAGTATGTATGATATGTCCATCGACTCATATTCATTTGACATTTCTTTGATCTCTGGAATGAGTATTAACTTTGGAGCGTCCTCCAGTAATGATTCATAGACATAGATTTAATCAGAGATAATCTCATGTATTGATGATATATAGTTGTGCCTTACTCTTCTCTTCCTTTAGATGAGTATCTATCGAACCAAGTAGCTTCCCCCATTTCCTTTTGGGAGCTACGACCTCAACCACACCTCCACCATGTGTGATTGCAACGTACTTCCAGCGACGTTGTGCCCTTGTTTGGGGACTTTTGACCTTGCGAATATTTTTGCAGCTCGTATATGTGATCTTGTCACTCTAGATAATATTAAACGTATCAGGTATCGAGTCTGATTCGTTTGACTTCAACTATACGTTGTGAAGTTTTTAGGGATCAAAATGAGACACAATTGAAATATTTAATGACACTTCCTGTCGTTCCCATGGAAAATCCTTTTTCCTATCTCCCCCTAACGACAGGAAGGTTGCCTCATCAAAGTGACAACCCGCAAATCTAGCGGTAAAGGGATCACTCGTCAAGGGTTCTAATTAGCGGATAATTGTTGGGGATTCATATCCAATATTTAATGAATCGTCTTTAAGACCCATTTTGGTACGTTGTGGGGGCGTAATTGGCACATATACAACACAACAAAACATTCTATAATTTGGAGCTTCAAAACCTAGTACCTTTTCCCGAATAGAGAGAGATATTACTGGACGTTTTCACCTTTGTTTTTATGCCCTTGGTTGCGCGGTACAGATGTCACCCACCTGACGCTTGGTTACTTCATGACGGCTACCTGGCGAGCAACACTCTCAGAGGTCATACATCCGGCTGGGCCTCCTGAAACGTGGGTTGTTCCAGACCACCACTTATGACCGTTAAACCTCCGGTGATGCAGAATCGCGTTGGTAGACCGAGCAACCACGACCGTATCCCATCCCGTGGCGAGGATCCGACACCGAGAAGATGTTCTTGGTGTAAACAAAGCGGATACTAAAACTAGTATTTTCATTTAGGCCAATTTGCTCTTTGTTGATATTCTTCAATTGAGCATGGTTCGATGACATCGTGCTCTGTTATCTCATAAGCAACGGTATATGCAAATATATCAACATTGAGTATGTATGATATGTCCATCGACTCATATTCATTTGACCTTTCTTTGATCTCTGGAATGAGAATTAACTTTGGAGCGTCCTCCAATAATGATTCATAGACATAGATTTAATCAGAGATAATCTCATGTATTGATGATATATAGTTGTGCCTTATTCTTCTCTTCCTTTAGATGAGTATCTATCGAACCAAGTAGCTTCCCCCATTTCCTTTTGGGAGCTACGACCTCAACCACACCTCCACCATGTGTGATTGCAACGTACTTCCAGCGACGTTGTGCCCTTGTTTGGGGACTTTTGACCTTGCGAGTATATTTGCAGCTCGTATATGTTATCTTGTCACTCTAGATAATATTAAACGTATCAGGTATCGAGTCTGATTCGTTTGACTTCAACTATACGTTGTGAAGTTTTTGGGGATCAAAATGAGACACAATTGAAATATTTAATGACACTTCCTGTCGTTCCCATGGAAAATCCTTTTTCCTATCTCCCCCTAACGACAGGAAGGTTGCCTCATCAAAGTGACAACCCGCAAATCTAGCGGTAAAGGGATCACTCGTCAAGGGTTCTAATTAGCGGATAATTGTTGGGGATTCATATCCAATATTTGATGAATAGTCTTTAAGACCCATTTTGGTACGTTGTGGGGGCGTAATTGGCACATATACAACACTACCAAACATTCTATAATTTGGAGCTTCAAAACCTTAGTACCTTTTCCCGAATAGAGAGAGAGATATTACTGGACGTTTTCACCTTTGTTTTTATGCCCTTGGTTGCGCGGTACAGATGTCACCCACCTGACGCTTGGTTACTTCACGACGGCTACCTGGCGAGCAACACTCTCAGAGGTCATACATCCGGCTGGGCCTCCTGAAACGTGGGTTGTTCCAGACCACCACTTATGACCGTTAAACCTCCGGTGATGCAGAATCGCGTTGGTAGACCGAGCAACCACGACCGTATCCCATCCCGTGGCGAGGATCCGACACCGAGAAGATGTTCTCGGTGTAAACAAAGCGGATACTAAAACTAGTATTTTCATTTAAGCCAATTTGCTCTTTGTTGATATTCTTCAATTGAGCATGGTTCGATAACATCGTGCTCTGTTATCTCATAAGCAACGGTATATGCAAATATATCAACATTGAGTATGTATGATATGTCCATCGACTCATATTCATTTGACATTTCTTTGATCTCTGGAATGAGTATTAACTTTGGAGCGTCCTCCAGTAATGATTCATAGACATAGATTTAATCAGAGATAATCTCATGTATTGATGATATATAGTTGTGCCTTACTCTTCTCTTCCTTTAGATGTGTATCTATCGAACCAAGTAGCTTCCCCCATTTCCTTTTGGGAGCTACGACCTCAACCACACCTCCACCATGTGTGATTGCAACGTACTTCCAGCGACGTTGTGCCCTTGTTTGGGGACTTTTGACCTTGCGAGTATATTTGCAGCTCGTATATGTGATCTTGTCACTCTAGATAATATTAAACGTATTAGGTATCGAGTCTGATTCGTTTGACTTCAACTATACGTTGTGAAGTTTTTAGGGATCAAAATGAGACACAATTGAAATATTTAATGACACTTCCTGTCGTTCCCATGGAAAATCCTTTTTCCTATCTCCCCCTAACGACAGGAAGGTTGCCTCATCAAAGTGACAACCCGCAAATCTAGCGGTAAAGGGATCACTTGTCAAGGGTTCTAATTAGCGGATAATTGTAGGGAATTCATATCCAATATTTGATGAATCGTCTTTAAGACCCATTTTGGTACGTTGTGGGGGCGTAATTGGCACATATACAACACAACCAAACATTCTATAATTTGGAGCTTCAAAACCCTAGTACCTTTTCCCGAATAGAGAGAGATATTACTGGATGTTTTCACCTTTGTTTTTATGCCCTTGGTTGCGCGGTACAGATGTCACCCACCTGACGCTTGGTTACTTCACGACGGCTACCTGGCGAGCAACACTCTCAGAGGTCATACATCCGGCTGGGCCTCCTGAAACGTGGGTTGTTCCAGACCACCACTTATGACCGTTAAACCTCCGGTGATGCAGAATCGCGTTGGTAGACCGAGCAACCACGACCGTATCCCATCCCGTGGCGAGGATCCGACACCGAGAAGATGTTCTCGGTGTAAACAAAGCGGATACTAAAACTAGTATTTTCATTTAGGCCAATTTGCTCTTTGTTGATATTCTTCAATTGAGCATGGTTCGATGACATCGTGCTCTGTTATCTCATAAGCAACGGTATATGCAAATATATCAACATTGAGTATGTATGATATGTCCATCGACTCATATTCATTTGACATTTCTTTGATCTCTGGAATGAGTATTAACTTTGGAGCGTCCTCCAGTAATGATTCATAGACATAGATTTAATCAGAGATAATCTCATGTATTGATGATATATAGTTGTGCCTTACTCTTCTCTTCCTTTAGATGTGTATCTATCGAACCAAGTAGCTTCCCCCATTTCCTTTTGGGAGCTACGACCTCAACCACACCTCCACCATGTGTGATTGCAACGTACTTCCAGCGACGTTGTGCCCTTGTTTGGGGACTTTTGACCTTGCGAGTATATTTGCAGCTCGTATATGTGATCTTGTCACTCTAGATAATATTAAACGTATCAGGTATCGAGTCTGATTCGTTTGACTTCAACTATACGTTGTGAAGTTTTTAGGGATCAAAATGAGACACAATTGAAATATTTAATGACACTTCCTGTCGTTCCCATGGAAAATCCTTTTTCCTATCTCCCCCTAACGACAGGAAAGTTGCCTCATCAAAGTGACAACCCGCAAATCTAGCGGTAAAGGGATCACTCGTCAAGGGTTCTAATTAGCGGATAATTGTAGGGGATTCATATCCAACATTTGATGAATCGTCTTTAAGACCCATTTTGGTACGTTGTGGGGGCGTAATTGGCACATATACAACACAACCAAACATTCTATAATTTGGAGCTTCAATACCCTAGTACCTTTTCCCGAATAGAGAGAGATATTACTGGATGTTTTCACCTTTGTTTTTATGCCCTTGGTTGCGCGGTACAGATGTCACCCACCTGACGCTTGGTTACTTCACGACGGCTACCTGGCGAGCAACACTCTCAGAGGTCATACATCCGGCTGGGCCTCCTGAAACGTGGGTTGTTCCAGACCACCACTTATGACCGTTAAACCTCCGGTGATGCAGAATCGCGTTGGTAGACCGAGTAACCACGACCGTATCCCATCCCGTGGCGAGGATCCGACACCGAGAAGATGTTCTCGGTGTAAACAAAGCGGATACTAAAACTAGTATTTTCATTTAGGCCAATTTGCTCTTTGTTGATATTCTTCAATTGAGCATGGTTCGATGACATCGTGCTCTGTTATCTCATAAGCAACGGTATATGCAAATATATCAACATTGAGTATGTATGATATGTCCATCGACTCATATTCATTTGACATTTCTTTGATCTCTGGAATGAGTATTAACTTTGGAGCGTCCTCCAGTAATGATTCATAGACATAGATTTAATCAGAGATAATCTCATGTATTGATGATATATAGTTGTGCCTTACTCTTCTCTTCCTTTAGATGTGTATCTATCGAACCAAGTAGCTTCCCCCATTTCCTTTTGGGAGCTACGACCTCAACCACACCTCCACCATGTGTGATTGCAACGTACTTCCAGCGACGTTGTGCCCTTGTTTGGGGACTTTTGACCTTGCGAGTATATTTGCAGCTCGTATATGTGATCTTGTCACTCTAGATAATATTAAACGTATCAGGTATCGAGTCTGATTCGTTTGACTTCAACTATACGTTGTGAAGTTTTTAGGGATCAAAATGAGACACAATTGAAATATTTAATGACACTTCCTGTCGTTCCCATGGAAAATCCTTTTTCCTATCTCCCCCTAACGACAGGAAAGTTGCCTCATCAAAGTGACAACCCGCAAATCTAGCGGTAAAGGGATCACTCGTCAAGGGTTCTAATTAGCGGATAATTGTTGGGGATTCATATCCAATATTTGATGAATCGTCTTTAAGACCCATTTTGGTACATTGTGGGGGCGTAATTGGTTGGATGGTTGTGGGTCTAAACACGAATAAGTAAAGTTGCATGTAATATTGCATAACCCCATGTAGATCTAGATAAATTGGTGCGCATAACCAATGCCCTAGCTACCATCTATATTCTTTTGATGACAACTTTTATCATTCTATGAGACCATTTTATATATACACAAGGGGTATAGGAAACTCTACATTAATCTCTATATATGAGATAATCATCAAACCCTTATGATGTAAATTCTCCAGCATTCTAAGTCATGCAGACTTGATGAGAAAATCAGAGTGGTTAGTCCATAAACGTATAACAAGTGCTAGGAGTGCAACATTTCATGTGGACAATAATATTACACGTGTTCATCGTGTCAAAACCAGAACCATAAAGTACTTTAATGATCCGCATTCTAGATGTTTATGTCCATAAATATCACCTTGTATTCGTTGTAAGAATGAAATCTTTTTATATTATGTCCTTAGCTTTAAGATGATCTCATTCCTGTCTTGGCTAAGAATCAGGGTATACAAAAGTTCGAGGTATTGGAGAGGGCATATTATGATGGTTGTGTTGCTTCTTGTGCAGTAGAAGTCAACAGTTGCAATGTGGTTAATTCCCTCGTTTTGTCTTTCACTCGAAAGAGAATGTGTCTATGTGTATTTTCCAATACATAGATCACTATGTCATGACCATGGTGTCCCACGTGGTCATGCCGAAACATATATGTGTCATTGTCCCAAAGTTCTTTATTGGTGACAAAATATTATTTAATGACATAGATAATCCATTAATTTGATACATTAATTTCTCTAATGTATGTTGCTTTCATATCATTAGAGTTGATGTACATATACCCATTTCCATTCTTATAATATGATTTCTCATTGATACGAATATCTTAAGAAGGTTCCTATTAATATAGTGTTTTAGTGATTGATCTTGTGTCATTAAGCAACAAGTGACAGTCCATCGTCTAAGTGTTTGAAGGAATTAAAATAATTAATTCTGTAACATCCCAAATTTTCAATAATAATATTTTAATGAGGATTGGATATATGTGTATTTTGGTTAAAACCTTGAATTATATTGTAAGTTTATAATTCATTGGGGTTAAATTATAAGAGATGAAAGTTGGAAGTTACTTTTGGGAATATTGGAACTAGAAGGTGTATTTGGTCATTTATAGAAAGTGTGTATGGATAAAGTAGCAGAATCAAATATTTATCTCATTTTTCTTGGTCTGGGTCGGTTTAGAAAGAGAGAAAGAGAGAAAAAGGAGAAAGGGGAGAAAGGAAGAAAGCAAGGTTTTGGCTCAATTGGTAAGGAAATTGATCATGTTTTCTGATTAATTTGTTGTAGATGCATAGTGGTAAACGAATCTGTGTTTTGAATAGGTTCTCAAAATCGTTTACAACAGATTGGAGCAATAGATTGTGATTAAAGTGGGTTTTCTTCAAAAAGGTGAGTTCATTTGTTGTTTGTGTAAATCAGTGTTTATATGTTAAATTAAACCTTGAAATAGCTGTATAAATTGGTTATGAACTGTATGGAATGGTCTGGAATGAGCTGAATAGAACAGACATGGAATTTGGATCGAATTGCTGAGTTCCAGCCGTAGTTTTCGGATAAAACAACGTATTCGGAAACCCCTGTGATGAATGTTTCCGGACGCGACATAAGTATCCGGTAAGTTTTAATGTTTATAAGTTTCCGGATGAATATAGTTACCGGATAGTATCCGGATTTTCTTTAGTTTCCGGATGTTGTCCGGATTAGATAAGTATCCGGAAAATATGAATTACCCGGAAAGTAGTGGTATCCGGAGTGTTTGGTTACCCGGTGAGTTGTAGCTATCCGGAAGGTATAGTTGTCCGGATAGTATAAGGTATCCGGAAACCCCTGTTGTAAGACTAGCGGAACCCCCGTGCTAAGTCGCCGAAGGGGGGCCATTTGAGGATGAAAATGTGATAGGTTATCTAGTATTCTCAGAGTTAAGAATATGATATGAGATGTGGTGTGATATGTTGTTATGCATATACGTTAGTAAAGTGTAATGGATCCATAGGCACTAATGGTTATGTACACGTGGAATAGATGAAGTTTAGTCATTATTCTGATGTGTGTGGCACTAATGGTTATGTACACGTGAAATAGATGAAGTTTAGTCATTATTCTGATGTGTGTGAGAAACCCTGGAATAAACGTAATTCCCGGTTTCTAAGGAAGAAGAGGGATTGACATATGTAATTGTGATCTCTACTTCCTTTCCTAAGAAATGGGCATGTGTATATTGAGATTTCTTAGGTGGGAGCATTAATCTAGAATCAGTGAAGATTCGTAGTGTGGCTCTAAGACATGATATGATGATGGAATGTGTGTCAGTCATATTCATGGAATTGGATGAAAATCGTGTTAACGGAATAGAGTTACACGTATGGTAAGAAAAAGGGTAATCAGGTTTGATATAACTTGTTTACATTGATTTTGCAAATATTATTGTGGAAACGAATGTTCTCACTAGGCGTTGGCCTAATCGTTTCGATATAATGTTTTCTTACCAGGTACTAGCTCGGGAAGGTAAAAAGGAATGTGGGACGAGCGTTTTGGAATAGCGGAAAAAATCAATTAACAGGAGGAGTTTTTGAATGATTGCTTAGATAACTTAGTTAATCTGATTATAGTGGTATAATTAGATTAATAGTTTATTTTATCATAACTTGTTGAAATTTAAGGTTCAAATTAGCCCGAAAATTTGGGGCGTTACAAATTCAGTGAAAATGATCTATTTCTTAGGATTGTATGAGATGCCACAAAAACACTCAAGTTCTCCTCGATACATTCCTACATGGAATGAAGAACGTTGAGAGTTTTGCCTTTATTTTTGATGTGTTTATTTATATCTATAACAACTATAAACTCAGGTGTATATATACGCAAATGCAATTAATTTGATTGTTAAAGTATATTTAAATAAATTTATACTTAACCAATCTTAGATATGACATATCTCATTTATAATTTGTTCCATTTTCTATTGGGAGTTCGTTCCCGACTCTTTCCATGAATTTGACCCTTTCTACAACCTTGACCATATGTACATAATTAACATATGTGTGTGGATTAATATGTTCAACTCGCTATCCTTTGGAGTTCTTTCCACCTCCAACGCTTGTGTTATTAACATCAAGAATTTTCTCTATCCGGGTATGTCTAGCGTTGTTAAAAAAACATTGTTACAACTCTTAGCCACTTGCATTAAGTTAATGAGTTTGTTAAAGGTTATATTGTAGCTTATACTGTTTCATTAGTATGATTGGTGAAATAGGAAAGATGAAAAGATGTTATGATTCTCGTAATCTTTTGTGAGTTTCTTGCCACAAAGATTGAGATGCATTTTGAGACATGACATTTCTTTGTCAAAAATCAGTTACCTTCTTGTAATCAAGTAAGTAGGTTTCTTTCCACTGTATGATTAGTTTGAGAAATATATGGTACTGAGTATTCCTAATTTTTTTTGGGGACTACCCACGGTTCTTGGGGGTTTCTAGTTATTCTCCCTGAAGGTTGTGACTGATGTATCGTCTCAAAAAAAAATTAAAGTATTTAATTGTATCTTAACATCTAGTTTTTTTTTCTTTAGGGTCAAAATGGTTCGATGACTTTTGCATGTTTTCTTGTGTTTTTCCGAACCTATCTTATGGTAATCGAGTACTTTTGATTCAAAGATGTCGTAAAATAGTGAATTATGGTTTATACTTATTATGTTATGCATGAAATTTCATTATCATAATAGTATTGGATTTTTGTATGTTTACATTTTGTTGATAATGCTTCATCGATATTTCAATTTGCGAAAACAAGTCACTAAATCTATTGGATTTCCAGGTAGTAGGGGAATCACATGGATTACTTAAGTCCCTACAAACCTTAGGGCTATTTACACCCGTTTGACAAAATCCAAATCAATGTCTTGCGATTTAATTTATTTGAAGATAACATTGTTAATTATAGAGTTGTTGGCATGAGACCAAAATGAATAAGAGTATGGCATATGAAACCAATTTCAATGTTTTAATACATTCATTGTATTTTGAGAGATTTTGCCATGAGGAAAATAAATATTGATTTTGGCATAAAGTCAAATTCAATCTTTTAACATTTAATAGTAATTTATGAGCTTTTGGTAAGAGATCAAAATGTATGAGAATTGGAAGTGTAACTTCCAAAAATTAGTTATAAAATTATGAGTAAGAACTCACAATCAAGATAAACATTTGAATATGATTAAAACATTTAAATATTATGTGGAAAAGTCAATTTAAGAAACTAAATAAACATTTGAATACTATCAAGAATAATCAATGCAAAAACTAACACATAGTCAAATTAATAAATGTTTAGATACAATAATTAAATTCTCAAATATTCTCATTCCAATATGACTATCCATATATAAATTTGGAAAACAGATTTTTATTTTTCAAACGAGATAAAATAATAATAAATCCTTCCTAATGACATTTAGGAAGGAAATCATAAACAAAAAAAAATTAAACTTTTCTACAATCTTAAAAATATACATACCATAAAAAAATCAACCGATATTAAATAAAATTTATAACTTAATATAGAATACTACAAATCTCACATTTTAATAAATGATTTATGTTGATTAATTTATAACATGATAAATGTAACACCCCGCTTACCACGACACAATATTGTCCGCTTTGCCCCACTGGCTCACGACTTTGTTCTTGGCGACCTGGCAAGGACTTCGCAAGGACTTCCCAGGAGGTCACCCATCCTGGTACTACTCCCACCCAAGCACGCTTAACCACAGAGTTCCCAAGGAACCCGCATGCTTGTGGCCCCAAAACGCGTTGTATCTGGTAAGGCCAAGGTTTACTAATATACCCAGCATCTCTCCTGTCCACGGCCGATGTGGGATATGCCTAAGGTGTTACACACACCCCCCCTTAGGGACTCATCGTCCTCGATGAGGTTTGCCCCACCATCCCGAACGGCACAGGAGTGGTTCTGATACCATTTGTAACACCCCGCTTACCACGACACAATATTGTCCGCTTTGCCCCACTGGCTCACGGCTTTGTTCTTGGCGACCTGGCAAGGACTTCCCAGGAGGTCACCCATCCTGGTACTACTCCCACCCAAGCACGCTTAACCACAGAGTTCCCAAGGAACCCGCATGCTTGTGGCCCCAAAACGCGTTGTATCTGGTAAGGCCAAGGTTTACTAATATACCCAGCATCTCTCCTGTCCACGGCCGATGTGGGATATGCCTAAGGTGTTACACATTGTAACAACCCAAAAATTTTAAACATTTCATTCTTTAAAATAAACACGCAAGGTCACATAACATAGAGTATCCCAGAATCGGAACCCAAAATTCCCTTACAATATAACAACATTGGCTGGCGGAAGCAACCTACACAACTGAGAAATAAACTAAGATGAGCTATAGTGTCACTACTCTATCCATCTTTCTCTTGCTAACGCCCTGCTTACTTGCTAGAGCCTTTCTGTACCTGCTTACCTGAAAAAGGTTTTATTTGAAAATGCGAGGGTTAGACCATGAGGTCTAGTGAGTCCCTCCTAACAGTTATCAAAGCATATAAAACAGTTTATCTTTTCAGCGTAAAATCTTTCATAAAACTGATCTCATAAGATCATTCACGGAATATGGTCCGCCCCTCGTAATCTGACACCCTGAAGCCACCCTAAGGTGACAACGAGTCAGTCTCATGCTGCCTTATATTGGGGCCACTTCCCCTGGCATAAAGGGTCTACTCTCCCGCACGAGCACTGGCGGGTCTACTCTCCCGTCTTTGCCAGTTTACGTCTATCACAATGCATGCATACAACCACGGAATAGGTCCGCCCCATAATCGTTCACGGAATAGGTCCGCCCCATAAAATCATTCACATATAAACACTTTCACGAAAACCGTTCATAAAACTGTCACATAACTTTACATAAGCTTTCACATATAAAACTTTGAACATCTTTCATGCAATTAAAAGCATAATAATAACATGACATTTCTCATCATGTAACCACTTTAGAAAAACACTTTAAAAGCCACACATTTTAGTTTAGAAAACTCACCTCGTACTTTCGTTTGCTTTTTTTCCTACTCTGCTCTTTACATCAAAAATGTCTACCTGAACGAAGGGACAGATTTATAAGTTGACTAGAACTATCCGGACACTTCTCGCTTGCTACTCTACTCTTTTCCGGACAGGTTACCGGGTACTCACACTTTTCCGGATACCGCCAAGTATCCGGACAACAGCCCTTATCCGGACGACCAGCTTATCCGGACGACTAACTTATCCGGACGACTAACTTATCCGGACGATTATCCCTACCCGGACAACTTTCCTACCCGGGCAAACCCCTCATCCGGAGACCTTCTAACCACCAAGGAACCCGGACGTCCAAGAAAGTATCCGGACGTCCAAGAAGGTTCCCGGACATCCAGGGAGGTTCCCGGACGACCACCTGGGCCTTTTTTTGGGATCGAACTCTAAAGATTAGTTCGGTTTTCTCGAAGAAAATATCAACAATAGCAACAAGATCAATAAACCTCCCAATTACTGAGTTCTAAGCAATCGAAACACACTACAGGACCCGATTTCTCTCATTTAGGCTTCAACTCCACTTTTAAACAAAACCCAAACATAACTAATCTGCTCACCTAATCAAGGATTGAACGATGGTATGAGAGTGTTACCTGATTGATTGCTTGCGAGAACGAACTCCAACTGCTGACCCTTCTTCCAAAATCCAAAGTTGATGATCCTCTTCTTTCAAAAGCACCAATACCTTCAAAACTCTCCTCTTCTTTCTCTCACAAAAAAATCAGCCGACACCACCCTTAAAATCAGTAGAATGAAATGCTCCCTAGGGTTTTGTGCCCTTTTATACCTCCTCTCAAAATACCACTCAGCCCTTCTACTTCCAATATTATTAATACTACACCCTGAGACTTAAAATCCTTCGATTTTGATCCGGGTCGTTACAACACTCCCCCCTCAAAAGAATTCCGTCCCCGGAATTCCGCTTTCAAAAAGGTGAGGGTACTTGGGCCTCATATCAGATTCCATTTCCCACGTTGCTTCTCGTCCCTTGTGATACTTCCACTGAACTTTTACTAGTCAAACTTCTATGTTCCTCGTTTAGCAAACTTTACCGCTCACGATTATTATCGGTCCTTCTACGTAAGTCAACCTCTCGTCTATACTTATGTCCCCTCAAAGGAACAGCCACAACGACCTTTGACAAACACTTCTTTAAGCCTAAGACATGAAATGTCGGATGAACACTCTTACTTCTTCCGGCAAGTCCTACTTGCATGCCGCTACTCTAACTTGCTCATTAAAGACGAAAGTCGACTTCTTATCGCTTGTAATTCTTGCAAGGTCGATCTCACTACAGCTACTCTCATATGTTTCTCATAACAGAGGCGCACCTCATACTACGAATCCTTCCAAAATTTCATCTAGTACTTCAAGATCACGCGCTAACTATTCAACTTTCATGCTTCGACGAACCCGCAGACTTAGTCCACCTTACCTTTCTCTCAAACTCCAAGGATCAAAGCCTTATGTTTTTCAATCCAACCACTCAGTTCTACTCGGTTGCCTCAGACCGTTCAGATGGGAAACATAGTTGCACCCCATACTTTGAAACCGCCCTCGGCGAGGCACCACTTGCTAAATCGTGCCATCTTGCACTACTTACTTGTACCCTCTTCGATCACTATACTCGCTTAAAACTACCTAATAAAACCAAGACCAACCACGCCTCCATTTGCTCGCCTCCGTCCACACATCGGGACTCACGGTTTTAAACACGTCTAAATAAGGTCTCTCGTACAATTATACTTCCTTAAGAGAGAGAACTTGGCGGGAATTCCCGCGACAACAACGAGAATCTTCCACCAGGAAAACTCCCTCACTGACATCTTGGCACAAGGCCAACCTTGTATATTCCGACAAGCTCACCCCCAGGAATCCCCTCCTCGGTATACCAGAAATTTCTAGGTTACTTCTTCCAACCGACATTCGTCTATGCAGATCATACTCCTTTCCCGAATCACATCGGCTACAACTAATTCGTACGTTCCCACCACTTCATCATTTCACACTTAACGTGTCTAATAGTAGGAAACCTCTCTACTTCCTTATCGGAGTACTCACCTATCCATATTGCACTTATCCTGAAGGCTCATAAATTTCTTGCTGCTTGCCACAAGCGTCCAGTCATATAACATAACCTCGGTTTCTCCCACTCAACTAGGAGGGGTAACCATGATCACACCCTACTATTCTCAATAGCTTATACTGAACGATCAGTTCGTTTGTACGTTTCTCACTAAGTCACTAACTTAACTCATTCAGTTGTCTTATCCACTTCTTTCCTACACGAAATCATACACAATTTCCTTCCTCAACACTCCTTCCAAAAGTTCGCACCCTTACCAAGGACAATCTACACGACACTGCGCCTATCGGCATTACTGTCAAGTTTACTACTTCCGATTTACTTACTCATTCAAACATACTGTCTTCACCTCCCCACGTTTGCGTGGAGCACTGCCCATCAACATTACTCGCCCCTCTCTTCCGACAATTCTCAAGCTGCAAATGCTGTCTCATTACTATACATAACCAAACGGTTGCACTAAAATTCTAACTTAAGGCTTTCGACTAAATCACCTCGAACTGACACCAGAGTTCGACGTCACTATACATTTTTTTTAACTCCAACTTTTACTTTCTCAGGCAATCCGCCCACACATAAGCAACATCTCACATTCTTTAAGGATTTCACATCTATTCCACCACATTTTGACTAATACATCCATCATCTTCTTTAAACTTCCAATGGTCCCAAAATATGCTTACTTAGCGACTCTTACAACTAAAACACTTGGTTTCTCCTTTGGGTAACTACCCACCACCACTCCGTGATGTTATCCCGAACATAATCATATCACCACGTCAACTTACACCCTACGCGCTCTAACAACCTGGTTAACACTCGAACACCTCATCCGAAACCCCCAAAAGGCTTCTATCTGGCGCTTCCTCCTTCTTTAACATCACACCACTATGACGCTAGGTGGCACATTTAACTTGGCAATTATTTCCACTACATAACTGTACATTCCTCACCCAAAACATCACACTGCAGGCCAAAACTCTCATGGCCATTCATACACAACTCAAACTTATCTTCAAGACCTCACGCATAAATAACCGAGTCTATCTCACTACATTATCTCTCCCCAGATTTAGTTTAACCACAACACCCGAGTTTCTGATTAATTCTAACATACTCGTTTCTTGCTAGCTTTTGCAATACCAAACCATTCCTCACAAATCGACATAAGCTATACCCTCACTTCGTTTGTGCTAAATACTTCATTCTTTACGAACCATCCATCTCGTAGGTAAAACGCTTATCTAAAACAACAGTCTTTCACTATCTTAACACCCCTACAAAGTGGTCCTTCAACTTTCTACCTTCTGATTCAAGTCTTCTGTCTCATACATCTTACACAACTGCCGACTTTAACGTCAATAGCTGACCTGTTGATACTTCCTTAACCTATTCTTCAACAAGGGTCCCTTACCGAACCTAATCCTTCCAACATATCATAATCAAAATCACATCCCGACGCCCTCATTTCAAACTCACTCGTGAAACGTCAATAATACAAGATCACTTTAAAACTCTTATTCGGCGTCGAGGATATTTCATTCCTACTTCACCACACTACTCATAACGAGTTGCTAATACCAACACCTTGATGACTTCTAGTCCTTCCTCTGAACACAACCATCCCTCGGCGACTGTATTTCCAGTCACCGCACGAGGGTACAGACCCTCATACGACCGACATTAAAGTCCACTTCCGACTCTTCCACTGTTCACCTCTCCTCTAGAACGCAATTACCAAAGCTACAAACATTCTCTCCTAATTTGTCCAACACCTCTCCACTCTAGGAGTTCTTCCTTAGCTTAAAAAGTAATACTCTACGACCTATTGAGTTCATAGCCTTCATGCCTGACAACGCGATAAATGAATCATTTCACACTTTTGATCATTTTAAAGAAACAACACTTGAAAACAACTTGTGTACACACGACCCCAACATTCTCATAACTCCAATGCCCTGCACAACGATCTTGAGGATCGTTTGCATGCAATCTTTCCGTAAAACTTAATCTTGCTTAACCAAAAATATGTTGTTACGACATAAGTAAATATTGGATGAAAATCTCCCCATACGACAAAATTTGGAAGGAAAATTTACCGACACGAAGTAAGCTAGTCGGTACTCACACTTATTTATATAACTTCGACATGTCAATACTCATTTTGGTTATAAAAGTTGTGCATTCAAACGTTTTCTTGGCTTATCATGAAAAGAGTGGAATATTTGCAAATCGTAATCCTCAAGACTTCATTGTACGATGTAAATGGATTTGTATTTTTTTTTTTAAACATACGCTTGCACATACCGACTCATATTCGATCGAATTTGATACTTATACATTTACTTATGAAAAAAAAATTCTCATGTACACATATACGAACCCAACGCATGAAACTCCAACTGCAATTGAAGGCTATTCACTCAAACAAGGTCAATCGCTTTTCTCACCCAACTTATCGTTGACACTCTACTTTCGACCAGAGGTCGCCCTCTCGGCTTTCAACGACTTGCTATACATACATCCAACGGTCCACTTACTCAACCATTCATACTAATTCATTTCGATCAACTATCCCACCTTCCACTTCTACAGGGTTTCATTTCACTATAGGTATCTTATTTCATTTATCTTGCTACTGGAAAACTCATCCAAGAAGCCAGGGCTCCATTGATACCTTCAAGGTTTTGACACTGACTTTCCTTACCATCCTGACTGATCTATCCCATGATTTCTAGAATTGGGACTCTCCCGAAACAGGAGTCTTACTCAAACTCAAGCATTTTCCTCTCCGAATCCACGAAAAGCTACCTTTAGACGACTCGTAATACTCTATACAACATTTCTTCCCTACGATGTATACGTACATCACATCACCATGACTTCTCATGAAACTTCCCCAACAAGGGGTCTCAGTCTACCCCTCAGAGATCTTGCTGACATTCTAAAGTACTGGAACACGACATAAACACTAGCTTCTGACTGCCACTTCGGAATAATAAGGCAGGTTAAGCACATACATGTACCTGTAAGTTCGCAATTACACTGGCCAGGTGGAATCTCAAACTTACCTTACATGACAGTCCTCAGTACCCTATTAGTCCTATCTCTATAATAATGTCCTCCTAACGCATTTCCTGTATCTACAATAGTGCCCTCCTAACGCATTTCCTGTATCTACAATAGTGCCCTCCTAACGCATTTCCTGACTTCTCAGTTGTGATTTCTACTCCCAAGTTTAAGTTTAGGCCCGTCCGGTCACCTAAATCCCTTAAACTTTGGCTCTGATACCAATTGTAACAACCCAAAAATTTTAAACATTTCATTCTTTAAAATAAACACGCAAGGTCACATAACATAGAGTATCCCAGAATCGGAACCCAAAATTCCCTTACAATATAACAACATTGGCTGGCGGAAGCAACCTACACAACTGAGAAATAAACTAAGATGAGCTATAGTGTCACTACTCTATCCATCTTTCTCTTGCTAACGCCCTGCTTACTTGCTAGAGCCTTTCTGTACCTGCTTACCTGAAAAAGGTTTTATTTGAAAATGCGAGGGTTAGACCATGAGGTCTAGTGAGTCCCTCCTAACAGTTATCAAAGCATATAAAACAGTTTATCTTTTCAGCGTAAAATCTTTCATAAAACTGATCTCATAAGATCATTCACGGAATATGGTCCGCCCCTCGTAATCTGACACCCTGAAGCCACCCTAAGGTGACAACGAGTCAGTCTCATGCTGCCTTATATTGGGGCCACTTCCCCTGGCATAAAGGGTCTACTCTTCCGCACGAGCACTGGCGGGTCTACTCTCCCGTCTTTGCCAGTTTACGTCTATCACAATGCATGCATACAACCACGGAATAGGTCCGCCCCATAATTGTTCACGGAATAGGTCCGCCCCATAAAATCATTCACATATAAACACTTTCACGAAAACCGTTCATAAAACTGTCACATAACTTTACATAAGCTTTCACATATAAAACTTTGAACATCTTTCATGCAATTAAAAGCATAATAATAACATGACATTTCTCATCATGTAACCACTTTAGAAAAACACTTTAAAAGCCACACATTTTAGTTTAGAAAACTCACCTGGTACTTTCGTTTGCTTTTTTTCCTACTCTGCTCTTTACTTCAAAAATGTCTACCTGAACGAAGGGACAGATTTATAAGTTGACTAGAACTATCCGAACACTTCTCGCTTGCTACTCTACTCTTTTCCGGACAGGTTACCGGGTACTCACACTTTTCCGGATACCGCCAAGTATCCGGACAACAGCCCTTATCCGGACGACCAGCTTATCCGGACGACTAACTTATCCGGACGACTAACTTATCCGGACGATTATCCCTACCCGGACAACTTTCCTACCCGGGCAAACCCCTCATCCGGAGACCTTCTAACCACCAAGGAACCCGGACGTCCAAGAAAGTATCCGGACGTCCAAGAAGGTTCCCGGACATCCAGGGAGGTTCCCGGACGACCACCTGGGCCTTTTTTTGGGATCGAACTCTAAAGATTAGTTCGGTTTTCTCGAAGAAAAGATCAACAATAGCAACAAGATCAATAAACCTCCCAATTACTGAGTTCTAAGCAATCGAAACACACTACAGGACCCGATTTCTCTCATTTAGGCTGCAACTCCACTTTTAAACAAAACCCAAACATAACTAATCTGCTCACCTAATCAAGGATTGAACGATGGTATGAGAGTGTTACCTGATTGATTGCTTGCGAGAACGAACTCCAACTGCTGACCCTTCTTCCAAAATCCAAAGTTGATGATCCTCTTCTTTCAAAAGCACCAATACCTTCAAAACTCTCCTCTTCTTTCTCTCACAAAAAAATCAGCCGACACCACCCTTAAAATCAGTAGAATGAAATGCTCCCTAGGGTTTTGTGCCCTTTTATACCTCCTCTCAAAATACCACTCAGCCCTTCTACTTCCAATATTATTAATACTACACCCTGAGACTTAAAATCCTTCGATTTTGATCCGGGTTGTAACAACCCAATCCAAAACAAGACATATAATAATAAATCGCCAAAACTTGGCCCAAGGTTCACACCATCAAAATTCAAAACTTTGGGGTTCGCGGAACAACCCTAGTTACAACTGAGAGTTTCTAATAACAAAAATGTAAAGGAGGTCCACTAATGCCAAGCCATGCCCGCTCTCACGCCTTCTCTTTACCACTAGAGGAACTGCCCTTAACCTGCTTACCTGAAAAGAGTTTCAGTTTTGAAAATGCGAGGGTTAGACCACAAGGTCTAGTGAGATCCCTCAGTTACAACCACATCACATTTATCATTTAAAACTTTGTGAAACATAAATCAATAAGAAGTTTGGCAAATAACATATGGGACACACCCCCCATAACGCATCACACTATGACATATGGGACACACCCCCATAAGCGTCATACCATCATATATGTGTGGGTGTCGGCTGAGTCTTGGGAGAAAGAGAAGGAAGAAAGTTTTGGAGCTCTTGTGGTTCTTGGGGAAGAAGGAGCTTGGTACTTGGAAATCTAAAGCCAGGGTGTTTGGGATTCGAATTGCAGCAAGAAATCACCAGGTAAACTCTCATTTCAATCTCGAATCTGTGGTTTGATTATCAGAATAGTTATTTTGATGGTTTTGGTGTTAGAAGTGGGTTATGAGACTAAATGAGAGAGTTTGGGCCCTGTAGTGTGATTGAGTTGCTAAGATTTCAGGAACTTTTGAGGTTAATGACTTTGGTATTGCTACTAATCTTCCTTTCGAGTATTTCGAGCTATTTAGTTAATTTCAGCTCCAAAAAGGGAGCAGGTCGACGTCCGGAAACCTCTCTGGACGTCCGGACACGTTGTTCAGATGAAGGTGTCCGGGTAGGTGTTCGTCAGTCGGATGTGTGTGTCCGGATAGGAGTTGTCCGGATGTGATGTTGTCCGAATGGAGAGTTGTCCGGGTATAGAGTTGTCCGGGTATAGAGTTGTCCGGGTATTGTGTTGTCCGGAAAGGGGTGTTGTCCGGAAAAGGGGTGTTGTCTGGAAAAGGGGTATTGTCCGGAAAAGGGATTTTGTCCGGATAGGTGATGCAGTCAGCTTATGCGTTTTCATCCTTTCATTCAGGTAGGTCGTTTGGAAGTGCGGGTCAGAGTAGGAGAAGGACGTAAGCATATCAGGTGAGTTTTTCTAGCCAAAGCTTGATGGTACTTGTTTATTTACTTGTACGAGTGTGTTTACTTAATGTATGTGCATATATGTTACTTATGCATGATGTGAGCTATATGGGGGGTGTGTCCCATACGATCTGATGCGGTACTTATGGGGTGTGCCCCAGTTTTCCACACTTATAACAACCATCAGGTTCAAAGCAGTCTCTACGGTGCCCTTTATTACACTTCCCACACGGTCTATCACTGAACCTCGGTCCCCCCCGCAACTCGGGTCTAGAGGTCTTAGATCTCTTCACATCCCGCACGGGTCCATCCCACTTCCTCTTATCCACACTCCTTTCTGACATCTGTCGGTTCTTTTCCTTCTCGGTTAACTCTGCCACATCGACCGCCGCTTGAAACGTCGCGGGGCCACGGTTCTGCACTAGCTCTCTTATACTGCTCTTCAGACCCCACACATACCTTTCAACTCGTCTTTCCTCAGTAGGCACATATACTTCAGCGAAACGTGCCTTTTCAATGAACTTAGAAGTGTATTCTTGTACAGACATCGACCCCTGCTCAAGTCCCATAAACTCTTCTTCCAATCTCTTTCTTGCCGCCAACGGGCAAAACTGGGCTAGGAACCTTCCAGTGAAAGTTTCCCACGATGTCTTCTTTGCCACTTCCGAGCCTTTACCTCCTGTTTCCACGCCCCACCAAAAGATAGCATTTGCCTTCAGCATTGACATGGCAAACAGCGCCTTATCTCCTTCAGCACACTTACTTGTGTCAAACGCCAGCTCCATCTCCCGAACCCACCTCATTGCCAAAACCGGGTCACGTTCCCCACTGAAAGATGGAGGCTTGCAAGACATAAAGGTTTTGAAGGTACACCCCTTAACAGACTTTGACTCTCCTGCCACAAATGGGGTCACCTGGGAGTGGCTCCCCACCTCAGTTGTAGGTAACTTGGATGCTTCAGTCTCAGTCTCTTTCACACTTTCAGCTTGCCCTTCCGATGTCGACCCAGTACGATGCTTCAGCAATGCTTGCAAAGTCTCTTGCAGTTTACCCATTTCAGCAGTAAACTTTTCTTCCGTCACAAAAGCCTGGTTGCGGTCCAGACTCGGACTCTCTTTCTCTGAAGCGGTGCTCTCCGTTTGGGTCGGCTTGCGTACCTTCGGTGCTCCCACACTCTTAGCCCGACGGACGGTCTGCGCCTTTTTCTTACCTCTGGTCACCATCCCGTTATCCCCAGCCTGGGTGGCAGCTCGTCGGGGTACTCTTCCCCGACCCCTTCCACGGCCTCCGCCTCTCCCGCGGGTAGCCGGTTGCCTCGGTGAACCCACCGATCCATCCTCCAAAATCTCCTCCACGCGGATTTCCCTCGCCGGCATAGTTTCCACAAACGGCACAGACTTACTCCTCAAACTTCGCTCTGACATTTCCAACTACTGTAACATTACACAAAATATAGATTAACAACCGCCCAAGGTAACAAGGCAAGAGTGATCCCCGTCATGTACCTGTAAATTCACAATTACACTGGCCAGGTGTAATCCTGAACTTACCTTACATGATAGTTTTCACCACCCTATTATGTACGCATCCCAGTGAGGTCTCCCTAGGCCTTCCTACTTTCTCAGTTGTACTCTACAGTTTCAGTTTAGGCCCATCCGGTCACCTAAATCCCTTAAACTACGGCTCTGATACCAATTGTAACAACCCAATCCAAAACAAGACATATAATAATAAATCGCCAAAACTTGGCCCAAGGTTCACACCATCAAAATTCAAAACTTTGGGGTTCGCGGAACAACCCTAGTTACAACTGAGAGTTTCTAATAACAAAAATGTAAAGGAGGTCCACTAATGCCAAGCCATGCCCGCTCTCACGCCTTCTCTTTACCACTAGAGGAACTGCCCTTAACCTGCTTACCTGAAAAGAGTTTCAGTTTTGAAAATGCGAGGGTTAGACCACAAGGTCTAGTGAGATCCCTCAGTTACAACCACATCACATTTATCATTTAAAACTTTGTGAAACATAAATCAATAAGAAGTTTGGCAAATAACATATGGGACACACCCCCCATAACGCATCACACTATGACATATGGGACACACCCCCCATAAGCGTCATACCATCATATATGGGTCACACCCCCCATAAGTACCGCATCAGATCGTATGGGACACACCCCCCATATAGCTCACATCATGCATAAGTAACATATATGCACATACATTAAGTAAACACACTCGTACAAGTAAATAAACAAGTACCATCAAGCTTTGGCTAGAAAAACTCACCTGATATGCTTACGTCCTTCTCCTACTCTGACCCGCACTTCCAAACGACCTACCTGAGCGAAAGGATGAAAACGCATAAGCTGACTGCATCACCTATCCGGACAAAATCCCTTTTCCGGACAATACCCCTTTTCCGGACAACACCCCTTTTCCGGACAACACCCCTTTCCGGACAACACAATACCCGGACAACTCTATACCCGGACAACTCTATACCCGGACAACTCTCCATTCGGACAACATCACATCCGGACAACTCCTATCCGGACACACACATCCGACTGACGAACACCTACCCGGACACCTTCATCTGAACAACGTGTCCGGACGTCCAGAGAGGTTTCCGGACGTCGACCTGCTCCCTTTTTGGAGCTGAAATTAACTAAATAGCTCGAAATACTCGAAAGGAAGATTAGTAGCAATACCAAAGTCATTAACCTCAAAAGTTCCTGAAATCTTAGCAACTCAATCACACTACAGGGCCCAAACTCTCTCATTTAGTCTCATAACCCACTTCTAACACCAAAACCATCAAAATAACTATTCTGATAATCAAACCACAGATTCGAGATTGAAATGAGAGTTTACCTGGTGATTTCTTGCTGCAATTCGAATCCCAAACACCCTGGCTTTAGATTTCCAAGTACCAAGCTCCTTCTTCCCCAAGAACCACAAGAGCTCCAAAACTTTCTTCCTTCTCTTTCTCCCAAGACTCAGCCGACACCCACACAGAAATCAGCCAAAATGGAATGTTTCTAGGGTTTTGTGCCCATAATATACCTTGTCCCATTTTACAAAATACTACCCTCAACTTTCATTTATTATAAATCCACCACAAGACTTGGAACCCTTCCTTTTTGGACACGGTTACTACAGGGGGTGTGACCCATATATGATGGTATGACGCTTATGGGGGGTGTGTCCCATATGTCATAGTGTGATGCGTTATGGGGGGTGTGTCCCATATGTTATTTGCCAAACTTCTTATTGATTTATGTTTCACAAAGTTTTAAATGATAAATGTGATGTGGTTGTATTGTAACTGAGGGATCTCACTAGACCTTGTGGTCTAACCCTCGCATTTTCAAAACTGAAACTCTTTTCAGGTAAGCAGGTTAAGGGCAGTTCCTTTAGTGGTAAAGAGAAGGCGTGAGAGCGGGCATGGCTTGGCATTAGTGGACCTCCTTTACATTTTTGTTATTAGAAACTCTCAGTTGTAACTAGGGTTGTTCCGCGAACCCCAAAGTTTTGAATTTTGATGGTGTGAACCTTGGGCCAAGTTTTGGCGATTTATTATTATATGTCTTGTTTTGGATTGGGTTGTTACAATTAACAACCCAATCCTAGACATGCCAAAACAAGACATATATAATAAATCGCCAAGACTTGGCCCAAGGTTCTCACCATCAAAGATTCAACATTTGGGTTTGCGGAATAACTCTGATTACAACTGAGAATATCTAACTACTGGAACGTAAAAGGACGTCCACTAATGCAAGCCAGCCCGCTCTCACGCCTTCTCTTTACCACTAGAGGAAACACCCTTTAACCTGCTTACCTGAAAAGGGTTTCAGTTTTAAAAATGCGAGGGTTAGACCACAAGGTCTAGTGAGATCCCTCAGTTACAATCACACCACATTTATCATTTAAAACTTTGCGAAACATAAATCAATGTAAGGTTTGGCAAATAACATATGGGACACCCCCCCATAGGCATCATACTACGACATATGGGACACACCCCCCATGATCGTCATGCCATCACATATGGGACACACCCCCCATAATCGTCATAACATCACATATGGGACACACCCCCCATATAGCTCACATCATGCATAAGTAATATATATGCACATACATTAAGTAAACACGCCTGTACAAGTAAATGAACAAGTACCATCAAGCTTTGGTTAGGAAAACTCACCTGTTACGCTTACGTTCCTTTCTTGTTCTGGTGTGCACTTCCAAACGATCTACCTGGCGAAAGGATAAACTCATAAGCTGATCATCTCAACTCCCCGGACGACACTCTATTCCGGACAGCACACTTATCCGGACAACACCCCTATCCGGACAACACACCTATTCGGACAACACACCTATCCGGACAACACACCTATCCGGACAACACCCTTATCCGGACAACACACTTATCCGGACAACACCCTTATCCGGACAACACCCTTATCCGGACAACACACCTATCCGGACAACACCCCTATCCGGACAACACCCTTATCCAGACAACACACCTATCCGGACAACACCCCTATCCGGACAACACACCTATCCGGACAACACCCCTATCCGGACACCCACACGCATAACAGATACTTACCCGGAAACCTTCAACTGATCGGGGTGTCCGGACGTCCAGGAAGGTATCCGGACGTCGACCTGTCCCTTACTTGGTCCGATAAATCCCAGAAACGGCCGAAATCTCAAAGATGGAGATTAACAACTACAATAGGGTCAATATGCTCAACTACTACTGAAATATTAGCTGCAAAAGATAAGATTTGACACCTAATCTCTTCCATTTAGTTCCAAACCCAACTTTAACAAAAACCCCAAAATAAATCATCTTAACCACACCCCACAGACTAAGGATGAGTAGAAGAGAATTACCTGGATGACTTCTTGCAGAAATCGAATCCTAACACACCCTTTCTTCTGATTTCCAAGCTCAAGGCTCCTTTATCCTCCAAAATGCACAAGAACTCCAAGCCTTTCTTTCTCTCTATTTCTTCTTCCTTCAGCCGTCAATCAACACAACGATTCAGTATTAGCATGTTTCCCTTAGGGTTTTGTGCCCATTTATACCCTAGACCTCATTTACAAAATTCTCCCCTCAACTTTCATTTTAACAAATTCTACCACAAGACTTGGTACTCTTTCTTTTTGGACACGGTTACTACAACACTCCCCCCTCAAAAGAATTCCGTCCCCGGAATTCCATTCTCAAAGAGGTGAGGGTACCTGGACTTCATGACCGCTTCCACTTCCCAAGTAGCCTTCCGTCCTTTATGATACTTCCACTGGACCTTCACTAAACGAACTTCTTTGTTCCTCGTCTTTCGTATCTTACTATCTACGTTTTCCATTGGCTCCTCTTCATACCTCAATTCTCATCGACACTAATGTCTTCCAACTGTACTGCCATGGTTCCTTTGGCCAGACACTTCCTCAAGTTCGATATAGGAAAGATCGAATGAACTCCCCGGAGTCCGTCAGACAACTCCAACTTGTACGCCACTTCTCCCACACGCTCAATGATAGCGAACGGCCCATCATAACTGGGTCTTGTTTCTCCTTTCTCTTCAACGCACAACGTCTTTTCATGACTAACCATGAGTATTGCACTGTCTCCCACACGGCATTCGATCAAACTCTTCCTTCTGCTTACATCCTGTGGCGGTCTCGAGCATCGCTTAACTTCTCACGAAATGCATGACCTAATGGTGGTAAACCACACGACCTCCGGTCTCACCCAAAATCATTCACACATCTAGACTCATGGTTTTAAAACGCGCCACACTAAGGGTTTCACACAAAGTTTTTTACCTCCTTAAAAGAACGCCTTCTACCGAAGTTAACGCCACACATCCCGAAACCCTTATAAAATAACGGCGCTCAAATCGCTAACTGATCACCGGATCAACCTTGACTATCACCTTAATCCCGCAGTTAAGATTTTTCCTCCACCGGCTATACACAACTCTACAATCACTTTTCTAACACAAAATACGTCTAAGGCAGATAACACCTTCTTGCATTAAATGTGCCGACCACAACCCATTGATAACAATCAATTCCCACACCTTTACTACAACGTCACTCCCATACTACTATCAAGTCCAATCCCATGGTCCTTCATCCGAGCACTACATTCGACTACTTTCTTCCACTTCCTTCTCAAACATAAAACACATTTCCAAAGAATAACTCACTAGAAGATACACACTCTTGATCAATCACATAAGCTAGTTTTTCCTCCACACTTAAGCTACTCACGTACACACACAAATCCCCTTTTTCATACTCTCACTAGAGTTCATGCACTCAATGGCGACGTTCTGAAACATTGCTTCCCTCTTTCCGAGCCACTTGTCACACTTTTTACTTTACACTTACTCTCTTACTCCATACTACCGCCCCCAATTACCTCAGGCTAACATGGAACATTTCCCCTTCAACGTTGACCACTCCATACACCCAAATTCAACGGTCACTATGTCTAATCCCACAGTTTCACCACATCTCATACGAGAAATTCGACCAAGTCAAATCGGACTTCCACGCTACGTTCGAAGCGACCACACACTTCTCAATCCTCAAACGATATTAACCCACTCCTTTGCATTCCTTTACACCCAAGGATCAGTTCAACGTTCTCAGAGATTTCATATCTACTACAAGATATCATGAACTAATCAATCCAACATTTTCACAATTATTACAACGATACAAGGCAAACGCACTTATTAATCAACTCAAGAGTACACAATTTTCTTCTTTTCTAGTCACCCATTGTCACCCCATTCTTTTATTTTCGGGTAACAATACCACACGCCACTTAGACATCCATGCAACTCCACGCATAATTTGGTCATCTCTGAACGACTTATGAGCAAACCCCGAGCAAAGACCTCCACCTATGCTCATCCCCCATCAACACTAGCCCACCACCTAACCTCACAACAATTCATCCCCACCATGCTTCGCATGCTCACTAGATATAAGTTACCACCAACTTATCCACATAACCCCCACACACCAGAGGTTCGATCGTCACGATCATTTGCACACACACCAGGCCACACTTTCTTCACAACAAACACAACATTTATATAAAAGAGTATACGAAACAATATGCAATAGCTAGTTTTGCAATTCATCACCCTCACACAAATAACGGGAATTCCTGCCTGGTCACTACACACTTGTGGCCTGATCTAGGGCACACACTCGCCCTCGGGAATAGACCAAGTTCGTTCGGATAATCCATATGGGACACACCCCCCATTTACAACACACCAGGTCATAAGCAATTACACATTTAAATAAGCACTCTTTAAAAAGACAACCACCTCATGGCACCTGCTACTGGCACCCGCTATAGTCACACACACCGTGACAGCGCCAAAGAGCACACTCACTATATATGAAACAAATTCATATATATAATTAATATGGGACACACCCCCCATTTTCTCGACAACGCCAGAGCACAATGCATACTCAATATGGGACACACCCCCCATTCTCCGACACTGCTAGAGCACAATGCATAATTAATACATGCATTCTACCACACACTTGTTCATAGCTTCATACTTAAGCAGTTGGAAACACGCGAATAGATAACAACCACACCACACTTAACCATCGCTTTGAAATAAATGCAGCTGAGAAGCACACAGTTATATAATAACTCTGTCATATTTGTATAAAATTTAGGTTCAGAAAGACTCACAACCTTGTCTTTCTCCCATCTAGGTGAATCACAAATTATGACCGTCTACTACACTCGATCGAGTCATTATTCCCGACCGACTCTTCGGGTCCACTTGAAGCACACTCAAATAAATCAAACTATAAGACACATCCTTGCAAACCAACATAGTCTACGTGTCCCACATGAATTGGGCTAACTACGTCGATCGTAATTGACATAACAGTCACAAGGAAGAATCACTTATCCAACTAACACATCTCCACCTTCAGGATACTTCACCAAAAAGGCGGTCCATCCTCTGGGCAGATACACCCGTATCCCAACCGTCCTCTTATCTCCGCGCTCACACCCGACAAACAAAAATCACACCAGGGCTAGTCTTTCAACTCTCAAATCTCCCGACAATGACTCAACACTCGACGTTGACTTCCACATCAAATCCTGGCAATTAGCCTAAATACAACTTCTCCTCAACTCCGGCTCTACGCCGATACCGACTCATCCACATACCACAACGTTACCTTTCAAAGTATTTTGCCTACTTCGAAATCACCCGGTGCACACCCCTCGCCGTCAGTCTTATGGCTACTTACCGAAAAGAGCAAGGACTACCGTCACACAAGCATTTCCACGGACAAAGACCGAGGCTACAGGTAGGCACTGTCCTTCCTATACTGTAACACTAAGATCACAATTCAACCATCGACGACTCGACCACATTTTCCACTCCCGGAACTTCGCATATTCTTAGGCACGATATCCCTTACTACCTAGCGAGTTCATAGCTTTCATGCATGACAACACAATGATTTAAATTGTTTTACACACTCAAAATATCCCACAAAACAAGGTTTTGATATGCATGCCACGACACTCCCATAAGTTACCACCACACACACCGATCTCAAAGATCGCCCACACGCAACCTTGTTCATCATTTGAAAGTGCATTCACTGAAACTCTCCTTGTGCAAAAATTTTAAAAAAAATACAGCAATATCACCCATACTGGGATAGTCGACCGACTCTCACACTTGCTGGTATGTCAACCACGTGTTCATATCGTTTTCATCCATAAAACCATGCGATCTAATATTGTTACGATTTTTTTTTTACAACAAGGTTTAACTCACTCGCAAAAGAAGTGAAGTAACTCACTATTTCTCCAAGTTCGAAATTTATTACACCATGTAAACAAATTTATCTTTTCCTTCCAGCACACGCCAACTCATTTTCAAAATCAGAAGTTTACAAGGCACACGCACCCACTCACACATTTTGACATGGAGGACTTATGTAACCGGTTTGAAAATGTAATGCATGACTCACTTTACATTGAAAGCTCTTCTCTCAAGCAGGGTTAACCTTTTTGCAGTTACAACAAATCAACGCTGACACCCTACTTCCCACTACACCACCAGGTTCCTTACATTTGAAACAACCTTCGGTACCGATACTTCCCCACACACTTGGATGCTCTAACCTCACAGTCACCACCTGACTATAAATTTGTAAAATAAACGGCTTTACCTCGGTCCCAAATTGGTTAACCGACACCAATGTTACCAATCCATACGTCTATCACCTTTCAACCACTCTTGTCACTCTTCCACTAACTAGAGAGTAAGAAAGCACCTCTCCACTATCCGATCCTTAAGTTGAAACTCTCAAGATTTCAGCTCACCGGCATCGGAAATCTCCCAGAATAAAGACTCATTAGAGAATAGGAGTTCACCTCCAAACACTTATTTCCCTTAAGAACCCTAAAGGTTCTACTTCCCACGGACACTCATACCAAACATTCAAACGAGGCTTCTTCTAGATAATATCATCAATCACGCCAAGAATAATCTGCACAACACACTAAGTTGTTGCCAAAATGACAAGATTAAACTTTACACACAAAACAGATTAACAACCGTCCCAAAATAACAAGGCAAGAATGATCACCGTCATGCACCTGTAAATTCACAATTACACTGGCCAGGTGTAATCCCGAACTTACCTTACATGATAGTTCTCACCACCCTATTATTCACACTCCCCAGTGAGGTCTTCCTAGGCCTTCCTACATTCTCAGTTGTACTCCTACAGTTTAAGTTTAGGCCCATCCGGTCACCTAAATCCCTTAAACTATGGCTCTGATACCATTTGTAACAACCCAATCCTAGACATGCCAAAACAAGACATATATAATAAATCGCCAAGACTTGGCCCAAGGTTCTCACCATCAAAGATTCAACATTTGGGTTTGCGGAATAACTCTGATTACAACTGAGAATATCTAACTACTGGAACGTAAAAGGACGTCCACTAATGCAAGCCAGCCCGCTCTCACGCCTTCTCTTTACCACTAGAGGAAACACCCTTTAACCTGCTTACCTGAAAAGGGTTTCAGTTTTGAAAATGCGAGGGTTAGACCACAAGGTCTAGTGAGATCCCTCAGTTACAATCACACCACATTTATCATTTAAAACTTTGCGAAACATAAATCAATGTAAGGTTTGGCAAATAACATATGGGACACACCCCCCATAGGCATCATACTACGACATATGGGACACACCCCCCATGATCGTCATGCCATCACATATGGGACACACCCCCCATAATCGTCATAACATCACATATGGGACACACCCCCCATAATCGTCATAACATCACATATGGGACACACCCCCCATATAGCTCACATCATGCATAAGTAATATATATGCACATACATTAAGTAAACACGCCTGTACAAGTAAATGAACAAGTACCATCAAGCTTTGGTTAGGAAAACTCACCTGTTACGCTTACGTTCCTTTCTTGTTCTGGTGTGCACTTCCAAACGATCTACCTGGCGAAAGGATAAACTCATAAGCTGATCATCTCAACTCCCCGGACGACACTCTATTCCGGACAGCACACTTATCCGGACAACACCCCTATCCGGACAACACACCTATCCGGACAACACACCTATTCGGACAACACACCTATCCGGACAACACCCTTATCCGGACAACACACCTATCCGGACAACACACCTATCCGGACAACACACCTATCCGGACAACACCCTTATCCGGACAACACACCTATTCGGACAACACCCTTATCCGGACAACACCCTTATCCGGACAACACACCTATCCGGACAACACCCCTATCCGGACAACACACCTATCCGGACAACACCCCTATCCGGACACCCACACGCATAACAGATACTTACCCGGAAACCTTCAACTGATCGGGGTGTCCGGACGTCCAGGAAGGTATCCGGACGTCGACCTGTCCCTTACTTGGTCCGATAAATCCCAGAAACGGCCGAAATCTCAAAGATGGAGATTAACAACTACAATAGGGTCAATATGCTCAACTACTACTGAAATATTAGCTGCAAAAGATAAGATTTGACACCTAATCTCTTCCATTTAGTTCCAAACCCAACTTTTAACAAAAACCCCAAAATAAATCATCTTAACCACACCCCACAGACTAAGGATGAGTAGAAGAGAATTACCTGGATGACTTCTTGCAGAAATCGAATCCTAACACACCCTTTCTTCTGATTTCCAAGCTCAAGGCTCCTTTATCCTCCAAAATGCACAAGAACTCCAAGCCTTTCTTTCTCTCTATTTCTTCTTCCTTCAGCCGTCAATCAACACAACAATTCAGTATTAGCATGTTTCCCTTAGGGTTTTGTGCCCATTTATACCCTAGACCTCATTTACAAAATTCTCCCCTCAACTTTCATTTTAACAAATTCTACCACAAGACTTGGTACTCTTTCTTTTTGGACACGGTTACTACAATAAAATTAAAATCACGATTAAAAAATATAATATAAAATCTGAAAATAATTATGTAACTAGGTTTAATAACATGATGCGTATTTTTCTAAAATAAATAAATAAAATAACTAAGAAACATACTTTGAACTTTTTTTTAAACTATATATGTTTACGTATTCATTAATAAGAACAAAAAATCTATTTTTTTCTCTAAGACTCACCAAGATAGATAAATAAGAAAACTAAATATAAAGTTATATTCATATATTTTTAGTTATGAATATATTTACCACTATATATAATTATCATTACACAAATATTAATCATAAATTTAAATAGAAGCGTAAATATTTTTATAAACAAATTCTATAAAGCATATAAGAACACTTGAATTAAATTTCATGGAATTGACAAATTATATGCGTTTATAACATAAAAAAAAATAGTAGAGTAAGGTTATAGTTTAGACATATAATGGAAAATCATGTTTTTACAAAATTATTGCATTTGTTTATAGCATAAAGCATAATATTGTGATGTATTAAAGATAAAACATATAAAATTTACCTCAATTGTTGAACTTTAGCTTGATTTCTCGATCAAATTCGCTCTATGGAGCATACGTGTAGAACCTGTGTCGAACTTGACAACGAGCAATGGATAACAAAGTAACTACGCATATTTGCGACAAGCCGTGCAACGACATCGGGCAAAACAACCATTCAACGACGGTGAAAAATGGTTTTGAGCTTTACGTGTTGATAACGTGTTAGAGGGAAAACTAAATTGAACAATAGAATGGAGAGAATGAATCGTCATTCTCATTAATCATAAGCCCTTTAAATAGGAAGGAGTTTACAATGAAAAGGAAACATTAATTATGGTAAATTCTAATATTAGGAAAATATTTTTTCAATCATTTTCTTTTGATGATGAAAAATATCCTTCAACACGATGCAATTTATAAAGTTAATAAATATAAGGGTATTATTGAAAATATATGTAAGACACTCTTGGTTTTGTCTAATTTGGATGAGGACTCAACAATTTTGTGCAAAAATGAATCCAATAGAGGAATGGACTAGATTGAGCAATATAGTTAAGCAACTACTACTGTTCGAGTGGTGGGGATGTTGTTATGTTTGCCCTTTCTGCTTCAGACTATCTGTTTTGAATGCTCAAAGTTCTCTGGATCAACTACTGACTGAGTACGTGTTTTGGATCAGCTTTTAATATCTAGGGATCTGTTTTGATTTTATGTTTGCTGTGTAGCTAGTATGGGGTGTAACAACCAATTCAGTTTCAAATATGGAAATTCATTGGTTTGGTTGCAATGGATGTTGGTGGTCAATTGATTCTATTTTTTGCCTTTCAAATTTAAGTACAGGTCTGCACATTAAAAACACAATTAACATACCTAAACTACACACTTAGTTGTTATGTTATGTTAAAAATAATATTCATAACCTGTGTTTGCATAGATTTAGACTGGACAAATTTGTATGCAACAGGTGTGCAATGAACTTTATTAGAACATGCTTTTGAGTTCTTTTTCCAGGGGTTTTTGCCTCAAATAGCCATTCCACATCATTGGCTTCTCCAAATAACCACTTTGATAACCTTATTTCCAAAATAGCCAAAACTTATGCATAGAGTTTTCTCTGCGTAAGTTTAAGTTTTCTCGAAAAAAATTAAAAAAAATGGAAGGAAAAAAAATGGGAGGAAAACTTAGGCAGAGAAACTTACGCATGGAGTTTTCTCTGCGTAAGTTTAATTAAAAAATTTAAAAATTTAAAAAAAACCATTTTTTTAAATTTTTTTGGAGGAAAATTAAACTTACGCAGAGAAAACTCTATGCGTAAGTTTCTCTGCGTAAGTTTCGGCTATTTTGGGAATAAGGTTATCAAAGTGGTTATTTGGAAAAGCCAATGGTGTGGAATGACTATTTGAGGCAATTTTCCTTTTTCCAGTAACAGGTGTGTTACAAATCAGTAAGAACTGCAAGTGCTAAATATCAAAGTCTATGGCAGTGACACTATGGGAAGGCTTATAACATATGTGGTATGTTGATAATTAAAGTATTCAACTTAAGCATATTGGACAGATGTGTTGATGTAAATACAAATTATATTCATGGCCAAAACTAAAGAATGGAATAAAGTTACAGCAATCTGTTGCTTTTAGACACATCTCTTGGTTTCAAAGTTGCAATAGTAGTATTCACCAAGCCTGTCCACAATTCCAGCATAAGCTGCAGAAAATATAACAACACCTTCTGTGCTTAAATAAATATGGTTTCAAATTTGCAATAATATTCACCAAACTTAGTGTTTATAAGAAACTGTTGGTGTGTGTGTATACAAATCCCAGAATATAAATATAAATATTGGACAAAGAGGTGTGTTTCCATAACTCCACACTGGACAAAGGTGTCCTTTATTCTAAAATAATCCATAATATCCACAGATATAGGTTTTCAAATGAGATTCTTTAAAATCAATTAAGCATCATTATGTCAAATATCCCCATCTCTCTCGTTCTTGCAGATTCATGGCCCTTTTCTTGAAATCCCTCTTGCAAATCCATCTTCTTTAGTTCCTTTTTGACCTGGGTTTTCAGTTTTGCCAAAAAATAGATAAATCGAGGATTTCTGCTCAAACATTGACCATAGGAAGCATTTGTCTTTGCTTGGACTTTTTTTCAGTTTTAGCATTGTTGTTGGAGATGATGCTCCAAGTCTGGACCTAATCAAACAAGGATTTAAAAAAATTATAAAAATAGTTTATTTAAAATGACAGAACTGCCCCTCAAGTGGAATAAGGCACATGAAGGGCTTAACGGCATACATTTAAACAGTAGCAAGTGGAGGGACATGATCTGAAACAAAATTAAAACCATGGTGATGTGATTAGGCTGTAAACGAATCGAACGAACACGAACGGATGCTTATTCATGTTCGTTCATTTAACTTAACCGAACAAACACGAAAGGTAAACGAACGAGATTTTTTGTGTTCATGTTCGTTCGTTAAAAATTTTTGTTTGTTCGTGTTCGTTTATGTTCGTTCATTAAGAGTTAAACGAACGTAAATGAACAAACTTAAATGAACATAAACGAACGTAAACAAACAAATTTAAACGAACGTAAACGAACGTAAACGAACGACTTTAAATGAACATAAACGAACGAACTTAAATGAACATAAACGAACGAATCCAAATGAACAAAAAAAACACCATACTCATCATTTCGTTCGTAAAAAATACCTTAACAAAATGAAAAACCGGGTTAACTTAGGAGGTATGAAAAATAAATTCTAAAAGATCAATTTACTTGATGATTTTACACATTAATTTCATATTATATAAATATGTTTATGTATAAACAAACATAAACGAACATAAATGAACATAAACGAACGTAAACGAACAAACATAAATGAACGAACGTTTACGAATATAAATGAACGAACGAGACCATTGTTCATGTAACTAAACGAACCAAAGAACGTGTTCATGTTCGTTCATTTATTAAATAAACGAACATAAACGAACTTCCCGCCGAACAATTCACGAACGATTCGCTGAACGTTCGGCTCGTTTACGGCCCTAGATGTGATCTGTAATTAATTTCTTTGGGGACCTAATCCAAAATTTTAAAGAACCACAATGACCAAATCCATAATTTACTCAATAATAATATCATGTATTTTTTTTACTAGTTTGTTTAGTTTTTACAATAAATTGGTACCATCATTGTTGAGTTTCTTATGGATCATATCATTTCAAGCGTTAGTGACTTGTACTTAAACACCATATCACTCATCAGTTTTATTTTTTACTATCTCGTAAATTGATTGATCATTTCATGATTTGCTTTAGCTCTTCATTAGATTCATATTTGAATTTGTCTTATTTAGCCACAACTTAACTCCTTATCTATTATTCTAAGCATGCGTTCAACAATGTTTTAACTTATCTCCTATGTCTGGCTCATGTTACTTAGAACTCAAATCATGTCGTACATTTGTTTAGCCTCGGACCTTGGGATACACATTTATATTAGCCATATAATGTTTCTAGTATATCATCTATTCCTCTAGCATGTGTTATATTTTTGGGGCTTAACAAGAATCAACATTAGCCTTTTAATATGTCAAGTGCGTTATTATGCACCAGTTACATACAAGTAACTTGTAACACGCACAAGTACATAATGCACTTGTGCATAAAAACAAAACAACAACAACATAATTTACCTGTATGCACAAGTGCATATCGTTCAGATGAAAGGTCACCAGGGTGTTCTTCAGATTTCCGTTTTTTAAGGTTTTACCCCTAAACCTCCCCCCCCCTCTCTCTCTCCCTCCCTCTCTCTCTCTCTCTCTATATATATATATATATATATATATATATATGGTTCCCTTCTTTTGTTAACCAAAGTTTTAGTGTTAACTTTGTTAACCAATAAAGACGGTTGAGTATGTAATCTTCATATACGTAGAGGGGTAAAAATGTCAACTGATAGAAAAGGCTAATTAACAGAAAAGAAAACCACCCTTGTTACATGGCATTTCCAAAACCGTGTTTCATAATCCAAAGTTAGTCATTTTTATTATTCAAAATCAACTTTGTTTTCAAAATATGAGATTATCGAGTATAAGTTTAATTTTGTGCCATGTGAAAAATTTGACAATTTATGCATTTTTTGTTCGTATATGCTAGTGGGTTGTATATGGATATATGAAATATGTTTTTGAATTCATACATGAAATTGGTTTTGATGATAATATTATAATATATGTGAAATGAGCATATATATGCACTTTTTATGTGTAACAGGAACCCGGTTTATCTGTGTATATATGCAATTGTAAGTTTATGATCACATGTGTAAGATGGAACTCGTTTATATGTGCATATATAAATTGTAATTTGATGACCATATGTTTAAGTTGCATATATGACCTTCTTTTGATGTGTAAGATGAACCTTATTTATATGTGCATATATGTACTTTTGTTAATGTGCATATATGAAATAAAAACATCATCTTCACGAACTGTATACAACTAAAACAAACCCTAAATCAGACATCATCTTCACGAAACTGTATACGGCCAAAACAAACAGACTGTGAATTAAAAAAACAAAAGCATACCATTGACAAATTCATTGTTCAAAATTTCTTCAGCCTTACTACATGATGGCCTGCTACAAACATCTACAAACTCGAAAGACAAATCTTCAAGACCATGGGCCTGCACATAGACACTCATATGGGTATGGACGTCAACATTCGTATGCGTTCTATCCTTCACCACATTTTGCTCTTCAATCGATTGGGAATAGGCATTATGATCGTCAACGGTTGATGGAAAAAATGAAGAACCAGATTCATCGTCATTGGTGTCAATGAAAATTAATAAGAAAAAAAGACGCGACTAAGACGCTATGAATTAGGAAAAGATGAATATTATGCTATGAATTAGAAAGAAGATAAAGATTATGATTAATCTTTTTTTAAAAATATATATAACTTCCATGTTTATTCATGAGTTAATACAGGAGGAGTGTAAATATCTATTAAATAATTTTAATATTTAAAATCCCTAAGCTACCCCTAATTAATACACCATGTGATTACTAAAACAAACAAAAATACTAAAATCTTATTGGTCCATATGGGTTAACAAGGTTAACATTAAAACCTTGCTTAACAAAAGATATGTATATATATATAGAGAGAGGGAGGTTTAAGGGAAAACCTCAAAGAACGAAAACCTGAAGAACACTGTAACATCTCGGTTTTATAAAATACGATGTTTTGGGTTATTAAATAATTTGAGTATAACTATTTGATAAGCTATGATTGGTTATTTGATAAATTAAATTTTAGAGTTTATCCCCGGTTAAGTTACGTTAGTTATTTTGTGGAGATATAAATTAAGGGGTAAACTTTAATTTTAATTTATAAGAAGGAGGGTTAAACTTGTCTTTAGATGAAAGTTTGGGGTGAGTAGGTGAAACTTCAACCCACCCACCGCCATATGTAAATCACAGAGAAAGAAATATCTCTTTCATTTTGGGTTTTCATTTTCTTTATATGTGTGTGTGTACGACATCAAGAAATCTAGAGGGAGAGAGAAAGAAAATCAAAGAAGAAGAAGAAAAGTTGATTTGTTAGCAAGGATTTAAGAATACCAAGTGTTGATAACAAAGGTATGTCTTTCATCTTAACTTGTTATGTTTATGTAAATATAGATGAGTTTTCTATGGGATTTAGAAAATGGGTTTTGATGATTTATGGATGTTATGATAAATCTGGGTGGATAGATATGTTCTATAAGTAGTGTTAAACATATCTGCATGTTTATAGAAACAAACATGGTCTAAAACTGATAAATTCTGGGTTTAGGATGAATTTAGTTAACTGAGACATCGATGAACAACATAGACATCGCAACCTTGAGTTGCGACATTCATGAATATCGCAACCTTGGGTTGCGACAAGCTTTTGATATCGCAATGGTCAGTTGCGACTTGGAGGTATATCGCAACAGTTAGTTGCGACATGCTACTGTGTCGCAACAGTTGGTTGCGATATGCTACTGTGTCGCAACAGTTGGTTGCGACATGCTACTGTGTCGCAACAGTTGGTTGCGATATGCTGTTGTGTCGCAACAGTTGGTTGCGACATGAGGAGATATCGCAATAGTGGGTTGCGATATGACACTATGTCGCAGTAGTTGATTGCGACATGTGTTATGTATTGCGACAAGGGATATCGCAGATAGTTGGTTGCGATAAGAGACGAGAATTTTTAGATATTAAGGATTTCTAGTCGTTAGAGAATCCTGTGCAGTGGATTAATACTAGTATATTATATATATGGTATTTCAGATCTTTGTGGAGTTAGTGACGGAAACAAAGAAAGAGTGTCGCGTCTAATAACAGGTGAGTTCATTCTTACCTTACCCTTTTATAAATGTTTTAAAGTATGGTAAGGTATATTTATAAATGAACTGTTTTGAAATGATTTTATAAGGTAAAATTGATTTCTTTAAATGATGGTTTTGCTTAAACTTATTGTTGAATATGGTTTAATTAAGCGAGAACCTGCATGAGTATAAATAGGTGATATGGATCCATAGGCACTAGTGGTTATGTACACGTGGAATAGATGAAGGTTAATCATTATTCTGATGTGTGTGAGAAATTGTGGAATATACGTAATTCCCGATTTCCAAGGAAGAAAAGGGATTGACATAAGTAATTGTAATCTCTACTTCCTTTCCAATAAATGGGCATGGGTTATTGCGATTTATTGGATTAGAGCAATTATCTAGAATCTGTGAGGATTCGTAGTGTGGCTCTGGACCATGCGAAATGATTGCTGTAATGTCAGATCGTAGTCATGGAACTGGGTTTAACCCGTGGTAAAGGATGGTTTCACATGGTGGTAAGAAAAAGGGTAAACCAGGTTGGTTATGCCTTGTTTACATTAATTTGATCACATATTATTTTGAAACTGAATGTTATCACTAGGCATTAGCCTAATCGTTTCAAATGATGTTTTCTTACCAGGTACTAGTTCGGGAAGATAAAGGGATGTGGGACGAGAGCTTTTGGATTAGCAAAGAAGTTTTGAATACTGAGGTTTTGAATAGATCACTTAGATAACCTAGTTAATCTGATTATAGTGACATGATTAGATTAATAGGTTATTTGAAGAATTCTATATATGTAAATATGATCCTCAAGGTTGAATCTTTGCTTATGTATAAAGTTTAGAAAGTTTATGTTTAAATCTTGTTATAATTTGAGGTTTAAATTAGCCCTGTTTTTAGGGTGTTACAAATTGGTATCAAAGCTTTACTTTAAGTGAACTAAGTATGCTGAGGAGATACTTAGACTTAAGCTGAGATGGATTAAGTTATGATAGGTGAGAAATGGGTAGAAGTTCTAAGACGGGATAGTCTTAGAGTCAACAGAAATACGTGAAGTTAGTACTGTAACGATGGTAATGAGGATTCTCATGTATAGTATATTCACAATTCCATTTAGCTACTGTTATTAAGAATATATTGTTACGCAAGCATGCTTATTTCTAAATTGTTATAGTAACTAATGATCGGTAAAGTACGTTTCGTATGTCTAGTTATGTATAACCATTTCTGATGGTTATTCCTTTGTGTTATATCAGAACAATGGTGAATACACCACCAAGGTCCTCTAATTTTCGGAGGACATAGTAGTAACTGATTGGGGAGAACAACCTGGAACGGGCGGAACTCATGAAAGTCCACCGAGGTTGCATTTTACGGGAGGAGCTGATAGTCAGGTACACCGAACGAGTACCAGTACTGCTGAACAAGAAACGCCAAGTTCGATAATGGAGTCTCGTATGATGGACAACATGATGAGAATGATGAACACGGCAATGGAAAAACAAACAGAAATGTTTATGAAAGCACTAAACGATCGAAGTACGGAGCTACGTCGAACGGGAACGGATACTGGGGTAATAAATCCAGTTGGTAACCCGGGGTCAGAGACGGAAAGAGAGTTGAAAGAATCTGTTCATACAAAACATTCCTAAGCTGTAAACCACCAGAATTTAAAGGAGAAGATAATCCAGCAGCTTGCATGAACTGGATCAGAGAAATGGAACATGCTTTTCGAGCTTGTGAATGTGATGAGAAGTCAAAAGTCAGATTTGCTTCTCAAATGCTAAGAGGCAATGCGCTAACGTGGTGGAATGTCATGACGTCTGCAATTTCGACTCCAGTCTTGACTGCCATGACTTGGAAGTCATTCAAGAAAAAGATTCTAGAAGAATACTGTAATAAAAATGAGATGGATAGAATAGAGGAAGAATTTCGAAATCTAAAGAAAGACAATTCAACTGTCAGGAAGTATACTGCAATCTTTATGGAGAAGCTGAATCTGGTGGGGCATGTGGCTCCAAATGAAAAGGATAAAATTAAAGCGTACCTGAAGGGTTTGCCCGCGGATATGATGTCTCGTGTCCGAAATGCTAAGGTAACAACGCTGAGAGAGACCAGAGAGGAAGCTAAAGTGATGGAAGAAGTCTACGCTAAAGACAAGGAAGAAAAGACTCAGGTCGGAGAAAAACGAAAGTGGGAAGGCCGGTCGGAGTCTTCTCAGAAATCAAGGGCAGTCGGTAAAAGTGCTCATTATGAAACACGTCGTGAACCGAATTGGTGTTCAAAGTGTAGAATCAAACACTATGGACCATGCCGGGTGACAGCGGTAGAATGTTACAAGTGTGGTAAAAGTGGCCATCTTATGAGTAATTGTCCTGTACAAGGATCGTTATGCTACGAGTGTAAACAACCAGGCCACTTCCATCGGGACTGCCCAAAACTGAAAAGAGTGGAGATCAAAGCAAGAAACCAAATATTCCAAAGTCGACGGGTCGAGCATTCCAAATGACAGCTGAAGAGGCTAAAGAATCGAAAGACGTCGTCTCGGGTACATTCCTTGTTAATTCTCTTCCTGCGCGTATTTTATTCGACTGTGGTGCAAATTTGTCGTTTGTGTCCAAGTCATTCTTTCACAAGTTAGCTATGCCTGTAATTACTTTAGAAGATGCTTTAGTAGTGGAGGTAGCCAATGGAGGTCAAGTCTTGGTTCACGAAAGACTTGAGGGTTGTTTAATTTTGGTAGGTGAAATACAATTTCCGATCGACTTATTGTTGATGGAAATTGGGGGATTTGATATGATTGTGGGTATGGATTGGCTGACAGTCAACCAGGCAGAGATACTTTATGCAAAGAAATTAATCCGGATCCCGATGGCCGATAAGGATGATGTATTCATCTTTGGAGAAAAGCAAAAAGGAGAAATTCCGTTAATTTCTGTCGTTAAAGCTCGTAAATGTTTGATGAAAGGATGTTCGCCCTATCTAGCATATGTATTAGATACGAAGTCAGAAAAGAGACAAATGGAAGACATTAGAGTGGTACGTGAATTCCCGGACGTGTTTCCCGATGATCTTCCAGGTCTACCGGGTGAGCGACAAGTTGAATTTCGTATCGATCTTGTTCCTGGAGCGGCACCGATTGCGCGTGCACCATATCGCCTGGTGCCGACCGAAATGAAGGAAATGATGACTCAACTTCAAGAGCTGTTGGATAAAGGTTTTATTAGACCGAGTTCTTCACCTTGGGGAGCTCCGATTTTATTTGTTAAAAAGAAGGATGGCACCATGAGGATGTGCATTGATTACCGTGAGTTGAATAAGGTGACGATTAAGAACAAGTATCCGCTTCCTAGGATTGATGACCTGTTTGATCAACTCCAAGGTGCGGGATGCTTTTCTAAGATTGATTTGAGGTCGGGGTACCATCAGGTTCGAGTCAAAGATGAAGATACTCCAAAGACAGCATTCAGAACAAGGTATAAACATTATGAATTTCTTGTAATGCCGTTTGGGTTGACAAACGCTCCAGCTGTGTTCATGGATCTGATGAACAGAGTATGCCGACCTTTTTTAGACAAGTCTGTCATTGTATTTATTGATGACATACTTGTTTATTCAAAGAATGAAGATGATTATGAATGCCATCTCCGTGAAGTCTTAGAAGTGTTGAGAAAAGAGAAATTGTACGCTAAGTTTTCGAAATGTGAATTCTGGTTAAAAGAGGTACAATTTCTAGGGCATGTAATAACTTCGGAAAGAGTTAAAGTAGACCCAACAAAGATCGAAGCAATGACAAACTGGAAGATACCAAAAAGTGCATATGAAATCAGAAGTTTCTTAGGTTTGGCAGGATATTATCGGAGGTTTATCAAAGACTTCTCAAAGATTGCTTCTGATTTGACTATGTTGACTAGGAAGAATGTGAAGTTCGTTTGGACTGAGAAACAAGAGTCGGCTTTCAGAACTTTACGTCAGAAATTGTGTGAAGCTCCTGTTCTAGCATTGCCGGAAGGAACTGAAGATTTAGTAGTGTATAGCGATGCATCAAAGATGGGTTTGGGATGTGTGTTGATGCAACGAGGCAAAGTGATTGCTTACGCATCAAGACAACTGAAAGAACATGAAAAGAATTATCCTACTCATGATTTGGAGTTAGCCGCGGTTGTCTTTGCATTAAAGTTGTGGCGACATTATTTATATGGAACGAAGTGTACTCTTTATACTGATCACAAGAGCTTGAAACATGTCTTTGATCAAAAAGAGTTAAACATGAGGCAACGCCGTTGGTTAGAATTATTTAAAGACTACGATTGTGAATTGCATTACCATCCCGGTAAAGCAAACGTTGTAGCTGATGCTTTAAGTAGAAAAGAATATAGTGGATGTTTGAAATCTACCAACGCGAGAATTGGCGTGGCATCAAGCTTGATCGAAAGAATAAAAACTGCACAAGTGGAAGCTTTACTGGAAGAAAATCTAAAGGAGGAAGTTATGACTAAGCAGCGATTACAATTGACTGAAGATAGTCGCGGAGTTAAATTGTTTCAAGGGCGTGTTTGGGTACCAAAGATTGGAGGAAATCGAGAGTTAATTCTCGAAGATGCTCACAAGTCCAAATATTCTATACATCCGGGTAGTACTAAAATGTATAGGGATTTGAAATTGCATTATTGGTGGCCATCTATGAAGTTAGACGTGGCACAAATGGTAGAAAAGTGTGGGACGTGTTCGTTAGTCAAAGCAGAACATCAAAGGCCATACGGAAGTTTTCAGTCTTTGGAAATTCCGGAATGGAAATGGGACAAGATTACCATGGATTTCATGACTAAGTTACCAAGAAAACAAAAAGGTAACGACACTATTTGGATAATTGTAGATAGACTGACCAAGAGTGCTCATTTTTTAGCTATGAAAGAAGCGTCACCAATAGAGAAATTGGCAAAGCTGTATATTGATGAAGTGGTGTCAAGGCATGGTATACCTGTATCTATAGTGTCAGACCGTGATAGTCGGTTTACCTCAAGATTTTGGCAATCACTACAAGATGAATTAGGTACAAGAGTTAACTTAAGCACTGCTTATCATCCGCAAACTGACGGACAAAGCGAAAGAACTATTCAAACTCTAGAAGATATGCTTAGATCGTGTGTATTAGATTTTGGAGGTAATTGGGATACACATCTACCATTAGTAGAATTTGTGTATAACAATAGTTACCATTCCAGTATTGGAAGAGCCCCTTTTGAAGCTTTGTATGGTCGAAAATGTAGAACTCCGGTATGTTGGTTAGAAGCCGGAGAAAAATAGTTTGCTGGTCCGGAACTGGTACAACAAACAGCTGACAAAGTGAAGGAAATTCGGAAGCATATGAAAGCGGCTCAAGATAGACAAAAGAGTTATGCTGATCCGAAAAGAAGACCAAAATAATTCCAAGTTGGGGAGCGTGTAATGCTTAAAGTATCCCCGTGGAAAGGCGTGATAAGGTTTGGCAAACGCGGAAAATTGAGTCCACGTTTTCTAGGACCTTTCACCATTATTAAGAAAGTTGGACTACAAGCATATCAGTTAGATCTTCCACCAGAATTGGAAGGAATTCACAATACGTTTCATGTTTGTTACCTTCGGAAATGTTTAGCCGAAGAAAATGATGTGATTCCACTAACTGATATAAGAGTGGATGAAAAGAACTGTTGTGTGGAAGAGCCAGAGGCAATTTTGGAAAGGTCGATTAGAAAGTTACGTAGTGGTAAGGAAGTGGGTATGCTAAAGATACAGTGGAAACATCATCGAGGTTCTAATGTGACTTTAGAGTCAGAAGAGGATATGAAGGTTAGATATCCTCACTTGTTCACCTAGCTTTGATTTCGAGGACGAAATCATTTTCAAGTTGGAGAGTATTGTAACATCTCGGTTTTATAAAATATGATGTTTTGGGTTATTAAATAATTTGAGTATAATTATTTGATAAGCTATGATTGGTTATTTGATAAATTAAATTTTAGAGTTTATCCCCGGTTAAGTTACGTTAGTTATTTTGTGGAGATATAAATTAAGGGGTAAACTTTAATTTTAATTTATAAGAAGGAGGGTTAAACTTGTCTTTAGATGAAAGTTTGGGGTGAGTAGGTGAAACTTCAACCCACCCACCGCCATATGTATATCACAGAGAAAGAAATATCTCTTTCATTTTGGTTTTTCATTTTCTTTATATGTGTGTGTGTACGGCATCAAGAAATCTAGAGGGAGAGAGAAAGAAAATCAAAGAAGAAGAAGAAAAGTTGATTTGTTAGCAAGGATTTAAGAATACCAAGTGTTGATAACAAAGGTATGTCTTTCATCTTAACTTGTTATGTTTATGTAAATATAGATGAGTTTTCTATGGGATTTAGAAAATGGGTTTTGATGATTTATGGATGTTATGATAAATCTGGGTGGATAGATATGTTCTATAAGTAGTGTTAAACATATCTGCATGTTTATAGAAACAAACATGGTCTAAAATTGATAATTTCTGGGTTTAGGATGAATTTAGTTAACTGAGACATCGATGAACAACATAGACATCGCAACCTTGAGTTGCGACATTCATGAATATCGCAACCTTGGGTTGCGACAAGCTTTTGATATCGCAATGGTCAGTTGCGACTTGGGGGTATATCGCAACAGTTGGTTGCGACATGCTACTGTGTCGCAACAGTTGGTTGCGATATGCTACTGTGTCACAACAGTTGGTTGCGACATGCTACTGTGTCGCAACAGTTGGTTGCGACATGCTACTGTGTCGCAACAGTTGGTTGCGATATGCTGCTGTGTCGCAACAGTTGGTTGCGACATGAGGAGATATCGCAATAGTGGGTTGCGATATGACACTGTGTCGCAGTAGTTGATTGCGACATGTGTTATGTATTGTGACAAGGGATATCGCAGATAGTTGGTTGCGATAAGAGACGAGAATTTTTAGATATTAAGGATTTCTAGTCGTTAGAGAATCCTGTGCAGCGGATTAATACTAGTATATTATATATACGGTATTTCAGATCTTTGTGGAGTTAGTGACGGAAACAAAGAAAGAGTGTCGCGTCTAATAACAGGTGAGTTCATTCTTACCTTACCCTTTTATAAATGTTTTAAAGTATGGTAAGGTATATTTATAAATGAACTGTTTTGAAATGATTTTATAAGGTAAAATTGATTTCTTTAAATGATGGTTTTGCTTAAACTTATTGTTGAATATGGTTTAATTAAGCGAGAACCTGCATGAGTATAAATAGGTGATATGGATCCATCGGCACTAGTGGTTATGTACACGTGGAATAGATGAAGGTTAATCATTATTCTGATGTATGTGAGAAATTGTGGAATATACGTAATTCCCGATTTCCAAGGAAGAAAAGGGATTGACATAAGTAATTGTAATCTCTACTTCCTTTCCAATAAATGGGCATGGGTTATTGCGATTTATTGGATTAGAGCAATTATCTAGAATCTGTGAGGATTCGTAGTGTGGCTCTGGACCATGCGAAATGATTGATGTAATGTCAGATCGTAGTCATGGAACTGGGTTTAACCCGTGGTAAAGGATGGTTTCACATGGTGGTAAGAAAAAGGGTAAACCAGTTTGGTTATGCCTTGTTTACATTAATTTGATTACATATTATTTTGAAACTGAATGTTCTCACTAGGCACTAGCCTAATCGTTTCAAATGATGTTTTCTTACCAGGTACTAGTTCGGGAAGATAAAGGGATGTGGGACGAGAGCTTTTGGATTAGCAAAGAAGTTTTGAATACTGAGGTTTTGAATAGATCACTTAGATAACCTAGTTAATCTGATTATAGTGACATGATTAGATTAATAGGTTATTTGAAGAATTCTATATATGTAAATATGATCCTCAAGGTTGAATCTTTGCTTATGTATAAAGTTTAGAAAGTTTATGTTTAAATCTTGTTATAATTTGAGGTTTAAATTAGCCCTGTTTTTAGGGTGTTACAAACACCCTAGGGCCCTTCATCTGGACAATATGCATTTGTGCATACATGTAAATTAAGTTGACTTTTTGGTTTCTATGCACAAGTGCATTATGCATTTGTGCATATGCATGTGCGCATGTTACAAATTACCTGTATGCACAAGTGAATACCGTCCAGATGAAGGGCCCCTAGTGTGTTCTTCAGTTTTCCGTTTTTTGAGGTTTTTCCTTGAACCTGACCCTATATATATACACACACACACACACACACATATATATATATATATGTGGGTTGAAACGAGAATGGAGGCTATTTAAAAGAATAAAGGGATGATTCTCAACCAATCATTTATAAAAATACTTCTGAAAATAATACTTTCTAAAATTTAGATTAAAAGGGTATTAAGGTCATATTCTAATCTATACTATATTATAAAGCATTTAACCCCCAAACTCTTAAAGACAACAATTTAAGCACTATGTACTACAATTTAAAGCATATTTACTTATTTTTTTTAGACAGAGAAAGCTGATTCTTTTTTTTGGAAACTAACCAGGGACCCTGTACATTCATTCACGCCTCCATACTACATCCACACCTCTACATTCACACCTCCATACTACATCTACGCCTCCATCGCAGATATGATGCAGCAATTTCAGAAATTGATGGAAGCAAGTCGGTGTTTCTATAAAAAAAAGAGCCCTAATGTTCTTCAAATCTGTATTTATTTTGATATTCTTTTCATTTTAAGTTTATTTGATCTGCAGCACCGCTAACATTTTTTCAGCTTCGTTTTCAAATTTGTTGTTGTTTCAGTTGACGAACCACTCAAGATTACATTCGAGGTATAGGTTTTTGCTCTCTCTCTCTCTCTCTGTTTGTTTGTTTATATGATTTTGTTTGTTATGGATCTGTTGGATGTAGTCCAGATCATGTATTTTGAAATACTGTGATCTCATTTCATATTTTTTTAATCATTTTGTGTTGATCTTGTTTTGGTTACCGATTGCAGGGTAGGTGTCCTCCATCGATAAATCCATGGCATTTGTTAAATTTTCGAAGAGGAGAAGATTTGGTCCAAACGGTATAGGGCCCTATCCAAAACAAGGTTTGTTTCTGTCTAAAAACCCTAGGTTTTCTTGTACTACTATGCTTCGTTAATGATTTCTTCATTTTAGCAGGTTCTTTGTTTGCTGCAATTTCTTTATTCACGATCTGTTTCCGGCTTTTAAGTAATTTTTCGTGGTTTTTTTCCATGGCATTTGTTAAATTTTCGAAGAGGAGAAGAAACAAGGTTTGTTTCTATCTAAAAACCCTAGATTTTTTTCCATGTAATTTCAGCTTTTGGCCTAGAGATTTGTGCATCAGCTCTCAAAATATTATCCAGCTGCATAATGTTTGTGTACCATTCTTCTGTAATCTGACAAAGAGGGTGGTCAAAAAATTGTTAACAAGAAAATTATAATAATTTATCACAAACAGAAAAAGATAATACTCATTTACAGTGTAAACAACAATGAATCCCATACCCATTTTGGAATCTATCACAAAATTTGGAAGGTTTTTTTTTGCCAATATGTTTAAGCTAAGGTATATTCTTAATTTATCTTCTGTTTGGAATTGAAATTTAATTTCAGGATTTCATTACCCTGATATCTTTGATTTTGGTCTGTTACCTAATTTACCTAATATACTCTTAATTTACCTAATATACTCCATTCCTAATATACTTATTTGCAGCTCCATTCCTACCGTATTCATTCCTTTTTTTACCGACCTTGTTTTCTTATTTATACGGTTTACATGATTGTCACCATTGTCGAATTTTACAGAGAAAGAGGAGCAAGGGTCTGCAAGTTCTTGATTTACAGAGGAAAGAGGAGCAAGGGACCAAATAATTCCGTTTCAACAGGTATGCAAGCCATGTTTTTTAAACCATCATATGCTATTTGGTTTTCCAAAGTGATTTTTACCGTATCCATTCCTTTTTTTACCGACCTTGTTTTCTTATTCATACGGTTTACATGATTGTCACCATTGTCGAATTTTACATAGAAAGAGGAGCAAGGGTCTGCAAGTTCTCGATTTACAGAGGAAAGAGGAGCAAGGGACCAAATAATTCCGTTTCAACAGGTATGCAAGCTATGTTTTTTAAACCATCATATGCTATTTGGTTCTTTCAATAGTAATTTTTTTGGCTTTTTTTATAAAATAGTTTGGAGTTGAAGAATATGTTTCTTTGGCAACATCATGTAGATTGAATATTTGTTATTGAAACTTGATTTGATTGTATCCTATTTTAGATTTAAGTTATGTTTGCATGGGTTCATAAATAATGTGATGAGGTTTTATTTTGATGAAGTTAATAATTTTTATGCAACTTTGGGTATTTATTTTGGGAAGAGAAAATAATAAATGTGGTTAATTTATAGAGAAAAACACTTTCTATGGCCTTGTTCTTTGTTTTGGAAACTCAACAATGGGCAAGCATATTTACAAAATACAATAATGTATTGCATATTGTAATTTTACTTAAAATATACTGCTATGTGCCCGCAAATTCTGCAATAATCTTACTATTAACGAAGCCACTGGCCATGGTTTCAAACAAGCATGGTCAGACAACCAAAACAGAATCATTAATCTGATCGTACCATTTTATGTGTTTGTCCTGCATCCTGTTTGTAATAACCAAGATTTTAATTTAGTCAATAATTAGAATTTGTCGAAGAATTTCGAATTTAGAAATTTGTGTGGTCTAAGTGTAAATAAGTAAAAGTATGGTGTTTAGTGAGAAAAGGATAAAAAGGAGGGGAAAACCCTAATTCTCTCATTTAGCAATTTTCTAGTGTGTGTGATGTGTGTGTGGCTGAGAGAAAGAGCAAGGAAAAGGGTTATGTCAATTGAAGAAGAAGTAGCGATTTTCAGCTGGGTTTTGGGAAAAACTCCAGAATCATCCAGGTAATTACCATTCTATTCCTCTTTAAGATTTTGTGTGTAATGTGGGTAATTGGAGAAGAAACTTAGATTTTTGTAGGTTTAGTGTGTTCCTCATTAAATCTGACTAAGGAATGTCGTAGGGTGGGTTAATGTGTAATTATCGACCCATATTCGTTAATCTGGAAGTGTTGGGAGGATTGGGACAAGATGTGCAAATTCCTGCGTTTTTGTAATGTTCGTCGCGTCCGAAAACCTCCAAACCAAGCCAGTATCCGGACATTTTGTGGTATCCGGATGAGAGTAGTGTCCGGGTGAGTCTGTTGTCCGGGTAGAGTTGTGGTAGTAGTTTCTGGTAGTTTAACCGAAAACCCTTGAGAATCCGGATAGTTTTGGTTGTCCGGGTAGAACGTCCGGATAGCTCTGGTTGTCCGGATAGTCTTGGTTGTCCGGATAAAGTGTCCGGAAAGTTGTGGTATGGCACTGTAGTGCAGCCTGTTAGTCCGAGAGGTTAACCGTGTGAGTGTGTAGTTCAATCAAGTGACTTACCGTGGTAGTGTGTATCCTTATAGGTGCAGTTGAAGGGAGAATCAATCTAGTAAGAGGATTAAGCGGGACGACAGGTGAGTATTCTGATCTTAATCCCTTTTTAAATGTGGAACTTTATGCATGTTTACATTGGTAAATGCTCGTACTATTCTTTTAACCTTGCATGGAAAGTGTGATTTAATTGTGTGGATACAAACTGCTTTTATTTCAAAGCGAATAGTAAGTGTGTGACAATATGTGTGATTTAAATGTGTGGGACCATGCTCTGGCTTTGGTGTGAAATGGGGGTATGTCCCATATGGTTTGATATATGAATCCTTATGCATAATTAATGGTAAGAGTTCATATTATCATTTGCTCATGAATGGAAAGTGTGATTTAATCGTGTGGACCTAAACTACTTTCGTGTGGACGAGCTATGGCCTTGTTTGAGATGGGGGTGTGTCCTATATGGTGTGATATATGAATGTGTTTCATATATGGGCGGTGTGTGCCCCTTTTTACGCTGTCACGGTGTGTGTGACCATATCATGTACCAATAGCTCGTCATAGTGTGCTGATCATTATATGTGTTCCTATCAAGTTTTGTACAATCATTTCTTACTCAAAGTTTTTCCATAAACTGTATTATTGTGGCGTGGCTTTAGAGGGAACTCACTAGACCTCATGGTCTAACCCTCGCTTTTCAAAACTAAAACCTTTCAGGTAAGCAGGTAGTCGAAAGCTTGCTTAGAAGTTGGCAAGGCATGAGACGGAAGTTGCATATAGAAGGATTAAAGATCCTTCCTTTTTAACTTGTAGTTACGATCTCAGCTGTAGTTAGGGTTATTTCCGCAAACCCAGTTTGTAATTTGTTAATGTATTACATTGAGCCATTTTAGCGTTTTAATTTAAAGATATAGCTTTTTGGCATGTTAGTTTGGTGTGGGTTGTTGCAGTTGGTATCAAAGCCCTAGTTTAAGGGATTTAGGTGACCGGATGGGCCTAAACTTAAACTGTGGAGTAAGAGGACACAGCTGAGATACAGGAAGCCTTTAGGGAATACCTTAACCAATGAGAATTTAGGACGATGGTAGTGAGGACCCTCATGTAAGGTAAATTCAAATCACATCTGGCCAATGTCATTATGAATTTACAGGTGCATGGGTGTGCTTGCTTATCGTTGATCTGATTTTGGTAGTGTGTGGAGTGTGGTGGATTAAGTGTGGAGAATAACAGTAGTGTGTGGAGTGTGGTGGATTGAGCGTGGAGAATAACAATAGTGTGTGGAGTGTGGTGATTAGGGTGTAAAGTTTAACCTTGTCATTATGGCAACGGTTTAGTGTGTTGTGCAGATCATTCTTGGTGTGATTGATGATACTATCTAGAAGAAGCATTGTTTGAATGTTAGGTGTGAGTGTCCGTGTGAAGTAGAACCTTTAGGGTTCTTAAGGAAAATAATTGATTTGAGGTGAGCTCCTAATCTCTGATGAGTCTTTATTCTAGGAGTTCCCGATGTCGCTGAATTGAGATCTTGAGAGTTTCAGCTCGAGGATCGGATGATAGAGATGTGCTTTCTTACTCTCTAGTTAGTGGAAGAGTGACAAGGGTGGTTGAGAGATGTTAGATGTATGGATTGGTAATACTAGAATTAGTAAACCTATTTGGGGTCTAAGTGAAGTCGTATATTTTACAAATTAGTGGTCAGGTGGTAACTGTGAGGTTGGAGCATCCAAGTGTGTGGGGAAGTACCAATATCGAAGGTTGTTTTAAATGTAACGAACCTAATGGTTTGGTTGGAGTAGGGTGTCGGCGTTGATGTGCTGTAACTGCAAACGGTTGACCTTGCTCGAGCGAATAGCCTTCAATGTAAAGCGAGTCATGCATTGTGTTTTCAAAACAAGTTGCATAAATCCTTCAGGTCAGAATGTGTGAGTGTGTGCGCGTGCCTTGTAAACTTCTGATTTTGAAAATGAGTTGGCATGTGCAAGTGTGTGCTTGAAGGAAAAGATAAATTTACTTACGTAGTGTGATAAATTTCGAATTTGGAGAAATAATGAATTATTTCACTTCTTTATGAGTGAGTTAAACTTTCTTGTATAAATCATAACAACATTTGATCGTATGGTTTTATGGGTGAAAACGATGTGAACACGTTTTTGACATATCGGCGAGTGTGTGAGTCGGTTGACCATCCCAGCGTGGACGATTTTGTTGTGCTTTTAAAAATTTGCACAAAGAGAGTCAATGTGTACACTTTCAGTAGATGGACCAGGTTGCGAGATGTCATGGGTAGCGTGTGAGCGATCCTTGAGATTAGTGTGTGTGTGGTTGTTCTTTATGGGGGTGTCGTGTCTTGCATATCAAACCTTGTTTTGTGGATTATTCGAGTATGTAAAACGATTTAAATCATTGTGTTGTCAAGCATGGAGGCTATGAGCTCGCTAAGCGGTAAGAGATATTGCACTTAATAATGTGCAAAGTTCCGAGGGTGGGAAATGCGGTTGAGACGTCGATGGTCGTTTGTGGCCCTAGAGTTACCGTTTAGAGAAGGTGTCGTCTAACTGTAGTCTCAGTCTTTGACTTTAGTTATGCTTGTGTGATGGTGGTCTTTTCTTTTGTTTGGTAAGTTGACGTGTAGCTGACGGCGGGGGAAGTGTCCCGGGTGATTTCGAAGCAGGCAAAATACTTCGAAGGGTAGCGTTGTGGTACGTAGACGAAATAGTATCGGCGCGTAGCCGGAGTTGAGGAGAACTTGTATTTAGACTAATTGTCAGGCATTGATGTTGAAGTCAACGTCGGGTGTGGAGTCATTGTCGGGAGATTTGAAATTGAAAGGTTAACCCTGGTGTGATTATTTAGTCAGGTGTGTGCGTGGAGATAAGAGGTCGGTTGGGAAGGTGTGAATCTGTCAAAAGGGTGTACCGCCTTTTTGTGAGTATCCGAAGTTGGGGAATTGATAATTGGATAGGTAATTCTCCCTATGTGATTGTTATGTCGTTTACAAATGAAGTAGTTAGCACAACTTATGTGAGACACGTGGACTATGTTGGTTAGCAAGGGAGCGTTCTATCGTTTGATTTTTGAGCGTGTCTTGAGTGTATTCCGAAGAGTCAGTTAGGGGTAAAGACTCAGTCGAGTGGAGTAGACGGTCATATTTTGTGGTTCACCTAGTTTGGATAAAGGCAAAGTTGTGAGTTGTCTAAATCAAAGCTTGGTGATACATGTTTGATAATTGTGCATGCGTACTTGTTATTGTGCGATTGCAAGGGCGGGTGTGTGCCCTAGATTGACCAGGTAGAAATTCCAGTTATTTGTGTGTGGATGTTGAATTGCAAAAACTAATTATTGTTTAATGCTTTCGCAAACTCTTTCAAAATATGTCGTGTTTGGCGTGGAGAAAGCATGGCCTAACGTGTGCACAAATGATCGTGAGAATTGAACTTTTAGTGTGCGGGGTTGTGTGAATAATATGGCAGTAACTTATAATTAGTAAGCATGTGAGGCATGGTGATAATGTTTGGCTGTGAGGTTAAGTGATGGACTAGTGTTGATATGGGGTGAGCGTAAGTGGAGATCCTTGCTCGGATTTGTTTATAAGTTGTTTAAATGTGGCAAAATTTTGTGTGGTGATGCATGGATGTCTAAGTGGCATGGGGTATTGTTACCCGAGAATAAAAGAATGGGGTGGCAGTTGGTGGCTAGCTAAGAAGGAAATTGTGTGCTCTTGGACTGGTTAGTTATGATATTTTGTAGTAGATACGAAATCTTTGGGAATGTGAGCTAATCCTTGTATGTTAAGGAAATGCAAAGGAGTGGGTTAGTATCGTTTGAGAAACAAGAAGTGTGTAGTCGCTTCGAGCATTGAGTGTGATTTCGGATTAACTTGGTTGAATTTCTCGTATGAGAGGTGGTGGAACTGCTGGTTAGGCATAGTAATCGTTAAAATTGCGTTTATGTAGTGGTCAATGTTGGATGAGAAATGTTCCATACTAGCCTAAGGTAATTGGGACGGTAGATTGGAATAAGTGAGTAAGCGCGAAGTAGAAAGTGTGACAAGGGGCACGGAACGTGGGAAGCAACGTTATCAGAACGTCACAATCGGGTGCATGAACTTCTAGTGGGAGTATGAGAAAGAGGATTTGTGTGTATGTGATTGGTTTAAGCGTTGAGGGGAGCTAGCTTGTGTGATTGGTCAAGAGTGTGCACCTTATACTGAGTCGTTCCTTGGAAACATGTTTTATGATTGAGAAGCAAGTGGAAGACAGTAGTCGAATGTAGTGCTCGGGGTGAAGGCCCATTGGATTAGACTTGGTGGTAATATAGGAGTGACGTGGTGGTAAAAGCGTGTGAATTGATTGTTATCAATAGTTTGTGGTCAACTTAATTAATGTGAGAAGGTGTTATCTGTCTTAGGCATATTTTGTATTGGGGGAGTAATGGTAGAATTGTGTGTAATCAGATAAAGAGAATCATAACTGCGATTTAAGACGAAATTCAAGGTTGATTTTGTGATCAGTTGGCGAATTGAGCGTCGTTATTTTAATAAGGGTTGCATGTTGTTGTGACGTTAACTTTGGTAGAATTCGTTCTTTAAAAGGTGAAAACGGTGTGTGAACCCCTTAGTTTGACGCGTTTTAGAATCGTGAGTCTAGAGGTGTGAATGATTTTGTGTGAGACCGAAGGTCACACGGTTGACCACCGATAGGTCGAACATTTTCGCGAGAGGTTAAGCGTGGCTCAAGACCGCCACTGGTTTATGTGAGCAGTAGGAGGAGAGTTATCGAATTCCATGTAGGAGTCTGTGCAAGGTGTAGAGTAAAGAAATGTCTCTAGTGGAAGTTCAGTGGCGATGCCATAAGGGGCAAGAGGCAACTTGGGAATTGGAATCAGACATGAGGACTCGATATCCTCGTTTGTTTGAAAATTGGATTCCGAGGACGGAATTCTTTTGAGGGGAAGATATTGTAATAACCAAGATTTTAATTTAGTCAATAATTAGAATTTGTGGAAGAACTTCGAATTTAGAAAATTGTGTGGTCTAAGTGTAAAGAACTAAAAGTATGGTGTTTAGTGAGAAAAGTATAAAAAGGAGGGGAAAACCCTAATTCTCTCATTTAGCAATTTTCTAGTGTGTGTGCTGTGTGTGTGGCTGAGAGAAAGAGCAAGGAAAAGGGTGGTGGCAATTGAAGAAGAAGTAGCGATTTTCAGCTGGGTTTTGGGAAAAACTCCAGAATCATCCAGGTAATTACCATTCTATTCCTCTTTAAGATTTTGTGTGTAATAGGGGTAATTTGAGAAGAAACTTAGATTTTTGTGGGTTTAGTGTGTTCCTCATTAAATCTGATTAACGAATGTCGTAGGGTGGGTTAATGTGTAATTATCGACCCATATTCGTTAATTTGGAAGTGTTGGGAGGATTGGGACAAGATGTGCAAATTTCTGCGTTTTTGTAATGTTCATCGCGTCCGGAAACCTCTAAACCAAGCCAGTGTCCGGACATCTTGTGGTGTCCGGATGAGAGTAGTGTCCGGGTGAGTCTGTTGTCCGGGTAGAGTTGCGGTAGTAGTTTCCGGTAGTTTAACCGAAAACCCTTGAGAATCCGGATAGAATGTCCGGATAGTTTTGGTTGTCCGGGTAGAACGTCCGGATAGCTCTGGTTGTCCGGATAGTCTTGGCTGTCCGGATAAAGTGTCCGGAAAGTTGTGGTATGGCACTGTAGTGCAGCCTGTTAGTCCGAGAGGTTAACCGTGTGAGTGTGTAGTTCAATCAAGTGACTTACCGTGGTAGTGTGTATCCTTATAGGTGCAGTTGAAGGGAGAATCAATCTAGTAAGAGGATTAAGCGGGACGACAGGTGAGTATTCTGATCTTAATCCCTTTTTAAATATGGAACTTTATGCATGTTTACATTGGTAAATGCTCGTACTATTCTTTTAACCTTGCATGGAAAGTGTGATTTAATTGTGTGGATACAAACTGCTTTTATTTCAAAGCGAATAGTTAGTGTGTGACAATATGTGTGATTTAAATGTGTGGGACCATGCTCTGGCTTTGGTGTGGAATGGGGGTGTGTCCCATATGGTTTGATATATGAATCCTTATGCATAATTAATGGTAAGAGTTCATATTATCATTTGCTCATGAATGGAAAGTGTGATTTAATCGTGTGGACCTAAACTACTTTCGTGTGGACGAGTGTTGGATCCCGTTTTGGTTTAAACAAGATTATCAGATCTATTAGTTCAGGTTTAAGGTTTGACGCGGAAGCGTATTTAAAGAACTAACAAATAAGTTTGATAGATTTAGAACATACTATAAATAACAGTGAACAGAATATTATATCTCATGGTTTACTGAATATATATATTAAGAACAGGTTTATAAAAAGCTTTAAAACAGATATGACGTTTAAGGTGAATAAGCTTTAGTGTTCTTGATGTTCGATTGAAGTGTGTTGTTGTGTGATTTTTTGTGTGTAAGGAAGAACTCATCATGAGTCTCCCTTATATACTACTCTAAAGGGGACCATAAAGCATATGCTACTATTCAAAAGGTACTTATGAATAGTTGAGAGGATGTCGTGAACAGTTGCAAGGATGGCATGAACAGTCAGACGTGCTGTATTGCATTTAATGCAGCAGACGTCTAATATGTACTAAGCCCTACTGAGTCCAATCAGAGTTTGACACGTCGATGTTGGACTGGGCATGCTACCATGCAAGTTGATGTACGAGTCCTGTAATAGTAGCAAGATATTATAAATATCTTCAAGTCTTAGTGAGGACCACAGAGGCTCTGTAATGAGTTACAGAGGTTCTGAGGTCTGGTCCTCTGTGGAGCAGTCTTCACCGGATTCCGAGTCTTTGGTCTTCTTTGTGCGTATGACAGAGCTTCTGTAGGAAGCCTCTGCTGCTTCTGTAGCTTCTTGACCTTGATTTCTCGGCAATGTCGGCAGAGCCTCTACAAGAGGCTTTCTTCACTTAGCCTATTTTTCACTACTTCTAAATACTTCTATGTTTAGGAAGATTGAAGCTAGCAATCTCCCCCTAAGTAGTGAAAAATAAAAAATTTAACTTTGAGTTTAGTTAGGCTAAGTTGGATAAGACAGAGGTTAAACAATACCTCGAAATTTCTTTCATTTAGAAATATGCCAGAGGCATTTTACATTTGAGTACAATGAAAGATAAACTTTTAACTTTGTTTGCAGAGATTGGAGGTCTGAGAATCAGATTTTGGCATCTTTGAAATCATTGTAGCTTCTGTTGTCTCTTCCAACTTTTCTGATCTCTTTGTAGAATCTGATGCAGAGTTCTCTTAGGCGAATTGTTGCGTCAATCTCTCTTATGATAGTATCTGCAGCATCTTTTTCCATTTTCTTTGAACCTCTATATTTCACAAGGCTTGCTCTGAACTTGTTCAGAGTACTTGTTGCATACTTCTGACAGTCCATGCATACAAATAGTTTAGTTTCGCCTTGAGGGTTTTGAAATACTAACCCAAACCGTGGTTCTGTGATGATTGAGTTTGGTACGGCGTCTGGTGGGCAGCGATCCTCTGGTGGTCGTAGATCCAGATGTTTGAGACCAAGATCCTTTCCCAGCTGGAAATCTATCATGCTATAGAGCAGAAGCTTTTCCCTCATCGCTTTTCTCAACACTTGATAGGCTCTAGTGTTTGCCTCTGTGTTGTAGTTGTCCTTTGTCCATTGCAGAAGGTCAGGTAGATCGTAAGGATTGATGTTTCTTAAGTCAGCATCAGCGAAGGTAGATTCTGAATTGTTCTCTCTTCTGACTTTGTAGAGATTGTACCTGACCCTTGGATAGGTTCTTGTGAAGGAAAATTTGCAGAAGATTAGCTTTTTGATTTTGTGGATTGAGAAGACATCTGCTTTGGTTCTTGGCTTTGTTCTTGTGAAGATGTTCTCAAATTCTTCTCTGATCCTTGGATCTGTCACATGATCTGTTGGATAGTTTGTCTGAAAGGATTGTTTGTAGAGGTATTTGTATACCACTTCTTCCATCTCTTCATGTGTTGGACCAGGTCGTGGAATTTGTCTTCTGAGACTCTCCATCTGTTGAACAACTTCTGCAGCTCTACCAGTTAGAGGAATTTCTGACAGAGGCTTCAATCCATGTGCCCAGTCAACTTCTTCGGGTTTTGGGGTTTGAAAGGCATCAAATGCACTCTTCATTAGTTTTTCTGTTGGCTTTGGCAATGTTTTCTTCTTTGGCTCTTCTGTCAGTATTCCTTTGCCCTTGTCTTTTCCTTTTGGCAGGGCAGAGGCTGTTTCTTCTGTAGGTTTGGAGGTTTGCACTTCTGTAGGCTTGATGGGGATTGCCTCTGTAGGTTTTGACATTTGTGATTTAGAGGACTTTCGTGGCGATGGTTCTGTTGGCTTGAGTTGCTCTGTAACCTCTGTTGGAGGTTCTTTGATTACTTCTTCTGTGAGCTCAGTTTCTGTTGTTGAAGTTTTGACATCGAATCTTCTTGCCATTTTAAATGCTAGTTTGAACCTGTGTCTTTCTTCTTCTCTCTGCGCCATACGATCACTCATTGTTGTGTGCATCCTTTTCAGAACGTCAGAAGCAGAGGTCGTTGCTCTTTTTGGTTTGGTGGCAATTGACTTTCTTCTTGGTATGGTTTGGGGTGTTTCCACAGAGGTGGGTGTTTTCTCTGTGGTTTGCAGATCTGCTTCTGGAGTTTTGGTTTCGTTTGGAGATGATTCCACAGAGATGGGTGTTGTCTCTGTGGTCTTTTGGGTTCGTTGTTGGGTTTCTTCTGGAGGGGCTTGGCTGATTGGTTCTGCTGCGATTGGTGGACTTTGTATTCCTCTGCTCGTAGCTTTCTCTTTTAGATTCTCCCCCTCAGGATTATCTGATGGACCAGGTTGGTCATCATCAGAATCATCCTGACTTTTATCAGAAGTACCCTCTGCTCTGCAAGAAGAGTTGGGCTTCTTCGGTAATTTAGCTCCTGCTGCCATCAGCTTTTCGCAGACATCATCGCAGAGGCCAATCAGTGTCGCAAGTTCTGCTTCTGTTTTGAAACGCATTCTGCCGACACTTTTTCTGAAATCCTTGACATAGTTGGCATTTGCAGTTGTGAAGGAGACAATGACTTCTGTGACCTGGTTAATGACGTTATGTCCGAGCTCTGTAAGCTGTGCTCTGGTCATATAGTCTTTTGGTTGCATCATTGTCGAGTTGCGTATTGCCTCTGCTTGTACTTGTGATAGGGCATTCTGTAAGTCTGCAGGAGTGATGCCCTCTGCTCTGTGGGAGTGCGTATTAATTTGTTCAAGGAAATCTTTGACAGAGTCCCTGAAAGCAGAAGTTGCAGTTGTTCCGAATTCCTGAGCTGCAGAAGTGGCTGTTGCTTTGGCAGAAGTTTCGGCAGAGGACTTCATCTCTGAGATGGCGGTTTTTACCTCCGTGGACAGATCGTCCATTTTGGTGTTCAGATTCAAGATAGCCTTAGATGTTGTCTCTGCAAAGGATTTGAAAGAGCTTTGCAACTCTTTCATTGTTTGGTTCACAGAGGTGACAAGGGTTTGGAACTCATCCCTTGATACTTGTGTTCCTTGTGTAACCTCTGGAGGAACACATTCGTCTCCAGAGTGAGTCCCTGTTCCTGGGACACCTTCGTTCACCCTTGTTTGTACGATGGGGGTGGAAGGATTTCCTTCTGATCCTCGAGAGGAAACCTGAGTTTCGTTCTCTACAGAAGTTCTGTGAAGAACAGAGTCCAAATCCACTCCAGAGGTGGGTATTGGAATGTCCTTCTGTTGACTAGGAGACTTGTCTAGTGTCTCTTCGTCTCTGTGCTCACTACTTCTCTCTGAAAGAAGGTTTGGTCCTAATGTGTGTGTGGCAGAGGAAACGAATTCCTCTGTAGGGTGTTCTTGTGTGATCTGTGGCGATTGATCACGAACATTAGGTGAGTCTCTTTGAGGAGACTCCCTAGGAATGGATTCCCCGGTTTCTGTGGGCACAGAGGTTGAAAGAGTAACCTTTGGCTGGATGGGTAGGGTTGGGATCGAGCTGTGCTGCTCTTTTTCAATAACTCCTTCTGCAGCTAGACCTGCGGAGTTAGAAATGTGGGTTGCACTGGGAGTTGGTTTTGGTTGTGTGCCTCTGTTTATCCAGGCATCTTTTCTTGCTTCTTCCTCTGTTAAGCATCCAAGCTCTACCTCATTGTCTATCATTTCGACCTCTGTAGCTGTCCTACGGCTTGGTGCTTCTTCCTCGGGTTCTGTTGAAGTTCCTTGCTCTGGTCGTAAAAGGTCATACATGTGATGAGATCCGTATAATCTCATGACATGAGGATGATAGAGACCTTTTTGTATCCAGACAGCCTCTTCTTCATCTGAATCTACCTCTAAGATTTCTATCCCTGTGACCCTTGTTTCCTCTACAACCATGGCCTCTGTTACTTCAGTTGTATTCCACTCAGCTTCGGTTTGTTCTGTTTCTTCTGAAGCTGGGTTTGGACTTCTTCTGTGGACGTCCAATCCTTGAATGAAAGGGTTTTGTAAAATCACAGGGGTTTCGGCTGGTTGATTTCTGGGTGTTGTGTCATCTTCTTGTAGATGTGTGTCAATGCCAGAAATGAAGAAATCTTGTTCTTCTGGAGAGTGGTGGTCGAGAGGTTGTGTCGTCCACCCTGCTGTATTTAGGGTATTGGCAATTTCAGGGTTCTGCAAGAAGTCGTTCAGGTCTCCTTGGTGAGCAAATCTATCTGGAGATTGATAGGGTGATTGATATCCTTCTTCTGTCATTCCTACTTCTGCAGTTTCACCCTCTATGATTTCCTCTTCTGCAATGGTAAACAACTTTTTAAGTGTTTTACCATGCTTCTTTCTGGTTTTCCTCCTTTTTGGTTTTGGTGCCCCTTCCTCTGTTGATTTGGATCTTTTCTTCTTCTGTTTTGGGGAAAGAGGAGCAGAGGAGCCAATCTCTGTGCCATGTGGAGGTGAAGGTCGATCTTCTGCAGTGCTTGTTGAGGTGCCTTCTGCAGTTTTTCTCTTCTTTGCTTTTGGAGTAGATGCAGAGGTTTTTGATTAAGACTTCTTTCCCATAAGTTCTGCACGTTTGGCTATAAAGCTGAGTTGAATAGCCATGTGTTTTGCTAATTTCTGATCCTTTTCTTCTTGAGTGGAAAGAGGTTTTGCTATTCTTGTTCCTAGGGGGACACCTAAACGCGGGGGTGTCATAGGACTCGGTTTAGGAGTTCTATGATCGCGTATATATTCTTTCTTAAGGGATTTGTTCGATGCGTAGCGCAGAAGCTTTTTGGACAGAGGTCTACAGTGTGAGTAGCCATCAGCATGATCAGTGGGGGTATTCTTGTTCATCGGGAATTGTTTGGGAGTTGGTCCTTCCATTGGCCAGTCTTGGATTAGCAGTAGAGATTCGAACAGTACTCCCAATATTCTTTGGAATTGCAGAGGTGGTAGAAAGTTGGGATCGTTCTCTTTGACCCTTTTCGAGTTATTCTTTCTGTCGATGGTGTTTATGATCTCTTGCATCATTATGGTCGCATAATCTAGTGGAAGATCATAGTAAACCCCATACATGATGCTCAAGATTTGATGTGAGCTCTGGTCAATACTCCCTATCTTTCCTGTCAGGCATCTGTTAAGAATAGAGAACAAAGTGTTCCACAGAGGTGGTAATCGGCCTCTGCGGAAGTCATTTCTCTTCCGTAGTTGGGTGTTGTACCCAAGCATTTCCACGAATCGACAGAGCTCTTCGTCTGTTGGTTGCTCTGCATAACTTTTCAATCCCAGAAGACCCCTTGTTGGTAGGTTGAATTCAAGTGAGAACATTGTTCTGTTGAACTTGATTTCAAGATGCTCAGATTTATCAGGTCTTGAAATGTACCCTTTGATAAGAGAATCGTCTTTATCAAATCGGCAGCTTTGCCAAAATTGGTTCAAATAACGGAATGGAATTTTGTTCGGGGTTCTTGATAGTAGAGGGAAGAGGACATGATTCTCCATGATGTTCAGAAGTATGGCATGGGCTTCGCCGAAAGTAGTGGGTGAGGGGACCAAATAGCAGTTGTTGGATTTGATAGGAAGAGTGGCTTCGAAATGATCCTTAGCTATAAAGTTTTGCAAGTGTGTCGTCGGAGCAAAGTCTGCGGAGTCCCCGGAATCTTGTTGTTCAATATTTCTTGCAAGGCTGGGGTTTTCAGAATGTTCTGAATGTGCAGGGGAGTGTTCTGGTGAGTTTGCCGGAGAGAGTGCAGAGGATGTAGCTCGAGAAGATGAAGCCATTTGATTTTAAGAATAAGATTTTTTTGCAAGCTTTTTGCAGGGTTTCGCCGGAGAAGAAGATAAGAGTTTGTAAAAGGTTTTATGAGAGGGTATTCCTTGGTTTTTATAGGAGGGTAAAACGGTAGAATTCGAAAGAGTAAAATATATGGCAATGGATTAAAGTTTGGAATCCGCACTCGAGTTTGAGCGGCGGGTTCAACTTTCCAAATAAAAACGTTCCATGTACGCCCAATGAAAATGGGACACGTAGGCCTTGTCAGAATATGACAGGACGTCGTGCGCGGCCCATTAATGCTAGGCGCGTGAGGTTGATTTTAGCCATATGAGTTTCACTCGCAGTAACAGTAACCGTTTTTACCACAGATAACAAAATGGCAGAGCCTTTGTGTTTTACAGAAGCTCTGTGATTTTGAAAATCTTGACTTTTAACCTTTTCTCATATATCTCATTGTTATCATGACTTTGAAGGTTCTTCTTTGAACGAAAACGTTTGTAAAGATATTGGAGAGGATTAATAAGATTTTGTCAAGAAATTTTACTCACAGAGATTTTGTAGCTCTGATGGAACTTGCAGAAGCTCTGCGAGAGCCAGCAGAAGCTCTATGAGAGAAAAAATCTTATAACTTGAATTCTATTAACTTTCTGATCATCCAATTTTTGATCTGTGTTAAGAGATGTTTTTCGCACATTCTTGAAGGTTGGTGTCCGAGAAAACTATTTTGATAAACGTTTTGTTCGAGATAACATTCCAAAAGATCGACAGAGGGTTAATTTGTGATCACAGAGCATATTTCCTGCAGAAGCTCTGTTGAGCTCAGTAGAAGCTCTATGACCTTAAATTTCTCCTATTTCGAATTTTGTTAAACCTTTTGAACTTTTGATTTTTGAAATGTTATTCATAGTATATTTAGGACATTTTTGACAATTCTTGTCCTAGAAAACTGTTTTCTAAAAACCTTTCGTGCGAGAGACATACCTTTTGGTTCTTCTGTTCTCGGCAGTTTTGTCTTTCTTCTGTCGATGGAGAATTATCGACATTCTTCTTTGGCTTTCCTTTGAGAGATTTATCTCTGTAGATCATCTCAGGGCCCCTTTTGCTCCCCCTTGATCTAATCACTTCTGTAGATCAAGAATTTTCCTTTTGCTCCCCCTTGATCTATGCTTGGTTCAAAGAATGGTAAGATTTGTATTTAGCATAGATCATGTTTATCAGAGGTTCTGTCAGTTTTATCAGAAGATCTGAGCGGACCCACAGAAGCTCTGTAAACAATTATTTTTGCAGAAAAATACATACTGAAGTAAATTTATCAACGTAATTACTTGGTAACAATAGATATTTATAATTATTTACAGAAGATAAAACTATACTTACTGGGGATTTTCACACCATGTTAATCATTCCTAACTTACCCACCAAGAAGTTGAATCTTTTCTCGTCTAATGCTTTGGTGAATAAGTCAGCGAGTTGATATTCTGTGGGCACGAAATGCATTTCGATTGTACCGTATTCAACATGATGTTTCAAGAAGTGATACCTTATATCGATATGCTTGGTTTTTGAGTGTTGCACAGGGTTGGCAGAGATAGCAATAGCACTTTTGGAATCACAGAAGATGGGTATTTTGAACAGAATGTGGCCGTAGTCTTTTAGCTGAGTCTTCATCCATAGAACCTGAGAACAACAGCTAGCGGCAGCAACGTATTCAGCTTCAGCAGTGGATGTGGAGACACAATTTTGCTTCTTGGAGGTCCAACTGACTAGTTTACCACCTAGGAATTGACAACTCCCAGAGGTACTCTTTCTGTCGAGCATGCATCCTCCATAGTCTGAATCTGTATAAGCTTTAAGACTAAAACCAGAGTTCTGTGGATACCAGAGACCAAGATTGTTGGTCCCCTTCAGGTATCTAAAGATTCTCTTTACAGCATCATAATGTGATTTCTTTGGATTAGCTTGATAACGTGCACAAAGACATGTGGCATGCATAATGTCAGGTCTGCTTGCTGTTAAGTATAACAGAGATCCAATCATGCCTCTGTAGAGAGTACATTCTATAGAAATACCATTTGGATCTAAGAATAACTTATTTCCAGTGGCCATTGGAGTCTTCATTGCAGAGGTGTCAGAGATATTATATTTTAAAAGTATGTCAGAGACATATTTGGCTTGATTTATAAAAATTCCCTCTGAAGATTGTTTGACTTGAAGTCCGAGGAAGAATGTTAATTCTCCCATCATACTCATTTCAAACTCACTCTGCATGAGTTTTTCAAAAATTTTGCACTCTTCTGAATTTGTAGACCCAAAAATTATGTCATCTACGTATATTTGTACAAGCATTATCTCACTATTTTTGCGTTTATAGAATAAGGTAGTATCTGTTGTACCTCTGTTGTAGCCATTGACTAGAAGGAAGGTAGAAACTCGTTCGTACCATGCTCTTGGAGCCTGTTTCAGTCCGTATAGAGCCTTTTCAAGGTAGTATACATGTTTTGGAAACTTTGAGCTTTCAAAACCTGGTGGCTGATTTACGTAAACCTCTTCTTGGATTTCACCGTTTAGAAAAGCTGATTTTACGTCCATCTGATAGACTTTAAAACCTCTGTGGGCTGCGAAGGCTAAGAATATTCTTATTGCTTCGAGACGTGCGACAGGGACAAAAGTCTCATCGTAGTCTATGCCTTCCTCTTGTCTATATCCTTTTGCTACTAATCTTGCTTTGTTTCTGACGACCACTCCATCTTCATCCTTCTTGTTTCTGTAGACCCATTTAGTCCCAATGGCCTGTTTCCCTCTTGGCAGAGGTACTAAAGTCCATACTCTGTTACGCTCAAATTGCAGAAGTTCTTCTTGCATGGCGTCTACCCAGTTTGGGTCATCTAGGGCTTCAGAAATCTTCTTTGGTTCTATAACACTAATAAAATTTGTAAAGAAGCAAAAATTAGCAGTGGCAGACCTTGTTTTTACTGAGTCAGAAGGTTCTCCAATTATTTGGCTTGGAGGATGGCTTTTTGTCCACTGAGTTGTGCGTGGAAGATGATCATCAATGTCATCAAAACTTTCTTCAGAGGCTTCTTGTGTTTCTTCTTGTGTAGCCTCTGTTGTTCTTCGTGCCTTGGTAGTTGATTCTACCGTTTGTGGAATGATTGGTACGAGTGGTGGTGGAGTTTGTTCCTCTGAGGACGTATAGTCTTGGTCCTCGATCTCCTCTGTAATTGGTTCTTCTGTGGTTTGTGCAGCTTCTGTGGTCGTTTTTCTTGATGTTTCATCTTCTGCACTTTCTTCTGCTTCGGCAATTGCATCTGTAGTATTTACAGAAGAAGATGAAGCATTATTTGGACCAGTTAGAGTCATACCTGTAGGATTTTGTCCGACAGAGGATGGTTCTTCAGAAACTCTGATGGTTCCGACAGAAGGATCAATGTCATTGTGGAACATCTCCAAAAATAGAAGATTCAAATCTTCTTTTGTTCTTGAGATGTCAGAGGATTTTCCTTTAATTCCGAGTTCTGAACTTATTTGCTCAGAAGTCATTTGGAATGAATCATCAAAAGAAACATTTATGCTTTCTACAATCTTGTGAGACTTTGTAAGGAATGTTCTGTAGGCTTTGGAAGTGGCAGAGTATCCAATGAATTTTCCTTCATCTGCTTTTACATCAAACTTTCCTCTTGAATCTCTGTCGTTTAAGACAAAGCATTTGCATCCGAATACATGGAAAAATTTGATGTTTGGCCGCCGTTTTTTAAGCAATTCGTAAGGCGTCTTGAGGTGTCTTTTCACAATGGTTGATCGATTTTGAGTATAACACGCAGTTGAAATTGCTTCTGCCTAAAAGTTCATTGATAATCCGCATGCTGACATCATAGTTCTTGCGGCTTCCACAAGTGTTCGATTCTTTCTTTCGACAACACCGTTCTGTTGTGGAGTGCGAGCTGCAGAGAAGTTCTGTGATATTCCTTCTGTTGAAAGATAGGCTTCAATGACAGAGTTTTTAAATTCTGTGCCATTGTCACTTCTTAACTTCTGTATTCTGCAATCATAAAGAACTTGGATTCTTTTCATTAGATTTATCAATACATTTGGAACATCTGATTTCTTTCTAACGAATTCAACCCATGTGAAACGTGAATACTCATCAATTAAGACAAGTATGTATTTCTTGCCACCTAGGCTCTGTATTGCAATGGGACCGCAGAGGTCGACATGAAGCATGTACCGAGGCCTGGTGCAAGACACATCTGTTTTGCCTTTGTGGGAAGCTCTTTTGAGTTTTCCCATCTCACAGGCAGAACATAAATGATCCTTATTGAATTTAACATTTGGCAAAGCTTTAACTAGATCAAGTTTGACCAGTTTTTCCAATGTGTGAAAATTTAAGTGACAGAACCTGTTGTGCCATAACCAGGCTTCTTCACTTTTGCAGGCAACAAGGCAAACTTTGTCCTTGTTCTTTGAGTTGAAATTCATTAGATATAGATCACCTATTCTTTCAGCTCGCAGAAGTTCCATACCTGTTTCTTCACTTTGTAGAGAGCAGAGAGTTCTTTTGAACAACACATTGAATCCTGTATCACAAAGTTGACTTACACTGAGTAGGTTGTGCTTAAGGCCATCCACATATGCAACTTTGTATACAGAAATGTCTTCTTTCCTTATGACTCCATAGCCTTTTATGTGTCCTTTCTTGTTGTCTCCAAAAGTCACAGATCCACCATCTTGTGTTTCTTTGTACGTGGATAGTGCACTTCTGTCACCAGTCATGTGCCTCGAGCATCCGGAGTCTAGATACCAGATTGGCACATACTTCTTCTGCAGGACAATCACAGAGATTTAGGTACCCATATCCATATGGGTCCAATATTGTTAGAGTTTTTTAAGTTTGCCTTGGCATTTTTGAAATACATTTTGTTCTGTGCAGAAAAGTCAGATTGTTTCTTAGTGGGATTTGACTTTTGAATTGGCGTAGAGAGCAAACAGTCTTGACTTGAAAAATGATTATTAAGTTTAGACATAAGATCAAAGCAATGACAGTATTGAATATGAGATGTAATTTGCTTGAACTTTTCATTGAACTTTTTAAACTCAGCCACAGAGGCATTACATTCTTTCTTTACATTAGATTTCCTATTACTAGAAGATCTATGAATACTCGAATGTTGTTTGCGAAAGCTCTGTTTAGGACCTGCCTTCTGTGGGTTGCTTCTGTGGTGAACTTCCTTTATCACTGTCACAGAAGAAAAAGATTTATTAACCTTGGGTTTTGAAAATCCAGAACTTATAGGATCAATAGAGGTCTTCTTTAACATTTTAAGCTCAGCAGAGGTTTTGACATGTAGATTCAAATTTAGAAAATCTTGGCAGATTGGAATCTCTGTGAGTTTCTCTTTTGGAGAAATAGTTCTGTGAGGAACTTCAGAGGAGTATTTAACATCCTCTGTCTCATAGAGACTTATCCCAGATGTAACATCTGTCTCTGAATCGTCAGAGGATGAGTCGTCCTCGTATACAGAGGTTGAGTCAATTCTTTCAATAGAGGTTGAATTTTCCGAACATGCATCATACAAGCTTTCTTCCTCTGTAGAATAGTTTTCATGGGTTGCAGAGGTTTCTAATAAGATTTCTTCAGTGAGAGTTTTATCTATGGAAGATGTACAGAATTTTTCTAAAACGCTTGATTTCCATATTTCCAAAATCTCTTTTTCAATTAATTTTTTAAAGTTTTCTTCTGAAAAAATGGGTTTAAACTCAGGAGCTTCTGCTGATAATTTCTTTTCAACGTTTATCAAACAGACAAAAGCAACCTGTGTTTGGGTCTCTGGTTTACCAAACTTGAAGATACCAATCTGATCTTGTGTTTTCAGATATTTCTTTGGTTTGATACCTTTATTGTCAGAGGTTGAAGATGATAAGTCTGTGTTTTCAAACCACACGTTAATCATCTTCTTATGTTTCTTCAAGTAAGGATCCACAGAGATTTTCGCCCGTTTGCTTACAGAGATTAGATTTGGAAAATCTGGTTTGTTTGTTTTTCCAATCAGAAATAACGAGGACAGAGGTTTGTTTCTTTTGCCTTCAACACCTAGGGTGATATCATCATACCCTATACCTCGTCTCCCTATTTGTGAGTTTATTTTTTCATAAACTTTTTGTGCATCTTTATAGTTTTTAAGCAAAACTTCTCTTCTGAGTAAATCTTGCCATAATACCTCTCTTTCTCTTTGAAAGTATTCTTTAAGAGCTCTTATGTCAGTAGTTTCGCTCCTTGACACTGAAAGTTCTTTTGTTTTATCTTTTAAAGCATGGGTTAATTCAGAAATTTGGTTTTTTAAAGGTTCTAGAGTTTTGTCCCATTTCTTTTCTATTCTTTCTTTTTCCTCAAAAATCTTTGCTTTTTCTTGAGTGAGAAGCCGTACTTCTCTCTCATTGAAAGTGAGTCTTTTCTGAATACTTTGATTTATCTCTTTCAGTTCAATTAGTTAAATGTTAATTCTAAGTGTATTATCATCTACAGAGGTAATACAAAAGTTGGAATTTGAAGTGGATACCTCAGAGTTAGTGCAGGAGTCGACTTCTGCCATGCCACAGAAGAGGGCATTGGCGGTATGTTCATCGTCAGAAGTAGAGTCTGACTGGAAGTCTTCTGTGTTCTCCTCAGAATGTCCTTTTGCCATTAAGGATTTTTGAGCATAATACTCGGCTTTCTTTTTGTAGAAAGCAGAGTCCCTCTGTGGGCGATTTGATCTGCTTCTGCATTCATTCGCAAAATGGCCTGGTTTTCCGCAGTTAAAGCACCCTTGAGGAGTGTTTCCTGTTCGATCATTGGACTTCTGTAGGTCTCCGCCTTTCTCTGATCTACATTCATTTGCATAGTGACCAGGTTTGCCGCATTTGTAGCATTCTTGCTGCGTTTGGCTTACCGAGTCATCTGACCTCTGTCGGTCATTCCCTCTGTAATTTCTATCGCTTGACCTCTGTCGGCCACTTGATTCTCCTCCTCTTCTGTTGTCTCTTCGGTCATCCTGGTTGTCTCTATCATATCTTTCATTTCCGGAACTTCTTTTGTTTCCTCTGAACTCTTTTGTCAATAAAGCCAAAGATTTAGCTAGTGATGCAAGAGTTATTTCCTTTTCTTCTTGCTCTTCTTCTTCACTGTCAATTATCACCATTTTCTTCTTTTCCTTCTTCTTCTCCTCTGTGGCTTTATCATTTCTTGGTCTCTGTGCATCCTCTTTAGTTTTACTAACCAATGCATATGGTGCAATGGTTAGTGTTTTAGCCTGTGCTATCTGAGGTTCTTGTGCGGCTAATGTTCCGTAAAGATCAGAGAGAGTCCAGGTGTCTAGATCCTGATTTGTCTGTAGGGACATAGACAGCTGGAGCCATTCTTCATTTAGACTTTTTAAAAACATGACATTGTTTTCTTCAGAAGTTCTGTCAATGCCTGATTTTCTGCACTTGTTGATTAGAGAGTTGAATCTGTCGTATGTTGTTTGCAGAGATTCTGTTGAAGAGGCTCTGAATGCATGATATTCATTGATGTATTGTGCTCTTCGGTTTTTTTGTGTTTTAGCACCTCCTTCCAACTGTCTTTCCAGTTCTTTCCATAGATCATGCGCTGTTTCACATGAATCCAAGGATTGAAAGAGTTCGTTGGGTATTGCCATTATCAATGTCCTCTTGGTTTTCTGAGCAACTTCATCTTCTGCTTTATCTTCGGTTGACCACTCCCCTTTTGGCTTTGGTTTTTTATGTTCGGGGATTTCGGCAGATTCGGCAGTAGCAGGTACACGAGGTACTACTTTCATGGGAATAGGAGGAGGATTGTACAGATATTGTACTAGATTTCTTTCAGTGCCTTCGAAAAAATGGACCATTCTTATTTTCCACTGAGGATACTCATCTCGAAGGAGAGTAGGAGGTTTAGTGAGAGAACCGGTAGTAAAGAAATTATTTGTATTTGTCATTTTTGAAGATTTTAGAAAGAAAGTATGACTAAAAAGTTACTTCGATGAATCTTGAAGATTTTCTGGGTTTAAGCAGTTTCCAGACACAATAATATCTATCAAGAATCTTGATAAGTGGATCACTTGATATTGAAAATCAAGGTAGGCTCTGATACCAATTGTTGGATCCCGTTTTGGTTTAAACAAGATTATCAGATCTATTAGTTCAGGTTTAAGGTTTGATGCGGAAGCGTATTTAAAGAACTAACAAATAAGTTTGATAGATTTAGAACATACTATAAATAAACAGTGAACAGAATATTATATCTCATGGTTTACTGAATATATATATTAAGAACAGGTTTATAAAAAGCTTTAAAACAGATATGACGTTTAAGGTGAATAAGCTTTTGTGTTCTTGATGTTCGATTGAAGTGTGTTGTTGTGTGATTTTTTGTGTGTAAGGAAGAACTCAACATGAGTCTCCCTTATATACTACTCTAAAGGGGACCATAAAGCATATGCTACTATTCAAAAGGTACTTATGAATAGTTGAGAGGATGTCGTGAACAGTTGCAAGGATGGCATGAACACTCAGACGTGCTATATTGCATTTAATGCAGCAGACATCTAATATGTACTAAGCCCTACTGAGTCCAATCAGAGTTTGACACGTCGATGTTGGACAGGGCATGCTACCATGCAAGTTGATGTACGAGTCCTGTAATAGTAGCAAGATATTATAAATATCTTCAAGTCTTAGTGAGGACCACAGAGGCTCTGTAATGAGTTACAGAGGTTCTGAGGTCTGGTCCTCTGTGGAGCAGTCTTCACCGGATTCCGAGTCTTTGGTCTTCTTTGTGCGTATGACAGAGCTTCTGTAGCTTCTTGACCTTGATTTCTCGGCAATGTCGGCAGAGCCTCTGCAAGAGGCTTTCTTCACTTAGCCTATTTTTCACTACTTCTAAATACTTCTATGTTTAGGAAGATTGAAGCTAACAACGAGCTATGGCCTTGTGTGAGATGGGGGTGTGTCCCATATGGTGTGATATATGAATGTGTTTCATATATGGGCGATGTGTGCCCCTTTTTACGCTGTCACAGTGTGTGTGACCATAGCGTGTACCAATAGCTCGTCATAGTGTGCTGATCATTATATGTGTTCCTATCAAGTTTTGTACAATCATTTCTTACTGAAAGTTTTTCCATAAACTGTATTATTGTGGTGTGGCTTTAGAGGAAACTCACTAGACCTCATGGTCTAACCCTCGCTTTTCAAAACTAAAACCTTTCAGGTAAGCAGGTAGTCGAAAGCTTGCTTAGAAGTTGGCAAGGCGTGAGACGGAAGTTGCATATAGAAGGATTAGAGAGCCTTCCTTTTTACCTTGTAGTTACGATCTCAGCTGTAGTTAGGGTTATTTCCGCAAACCCAGTTTGTAATTTGTTAATGTATTACATTGAGCCATTTTAGCGTTTTAATTTAAAGATATAGCTTTTGGGCATGTTAATTTGGTGTGGGTTGTTACACTGTTATTTGAATATGCAGTTGAGCGATTTATTTATGCATATATGTACTTGGTGCATTGACAACGAACTTTGACATGTTTTCACAGGCTGGTGATGATGCTTTTCATGTTTCATTTTTGGTAATGTTCATATTCTCTTTCTAAATGGGCCGTTTACTAAATGTTTACTTGGGTAAGGACTCACTGAGGCAATTACCTTACCGAATGTACAAGTGTTGAACAGAAACATGCAGTCTAACGTTGGTCTACAATGCACATTGCACAATTATGATCGGGTGTCTCTTGATGTCTATTATGTATTTGGCAGGCTTTTGGAGATGATTTTTTGGACGACAAGCTAAAAAGTTCTACAAATCGGATACAACCTTGAGCATGTAAGTTGTTCGTTAGGGGATTTTGAATTGTATGTTACTTAGCAATTGAAAGGAAAAGTTTATTTGTATGTATGTGGATTGGTGGTTCCAGTATATGGTTTTAAATTTTTAATTTGATAGTTGATAATATTGCAGAGAATTTTCAGAACATCTGTCTCTCCCTCGCTGTTGATAATATTAGAAACAAATGAAACTCATAAACAATAGGAAGTAAAATGTGCATGAATGTTGCACATTTGGTATCAACAGTAATGGGATGTATTTCTTATTTTTAGACAATAAATCAACTGGGATTTTTGATTTTGATATTTTAGTTGTTTTTTCATTTTCATTTGATTCAAAGATTGAAGTTTCTGATCTTGGCTTATCTTAAAAGACGATGAAATGTGTACACACTGTAATGTCTCATATGGTGCTCAATTTCGGTTTCTGCTGATTATGTGGTTTTAGAGTTGGAGTGCAATGGCCTTAGGCCAAATTGCAATTGGAATTTCAAATGGTGCTAAAAAATCTCATGCTCAATTCATCTATGATGTATGCTTCACTAGGATCCTTCCATATTTGCATCATTTTTGGCCATTGTGTACCTATTTGAATTTCCAATTTTTGCACTTTCTCACAAAGTTCTCAAGTTTGGGTCTGTTTCGATGGATTTCTGGTTTCGACAGATGGGGAATAGTGGTTAGTGATAGAAGAAAGAAAGGAAGAAGGGTTTATATGTTGTGGAGAATTTGTGGATTTTGGAAGAGATGTGTAGATGCCCTGGTAAGTTTGGAAGATGTTATAAGATGGTTTCCTTGAATTCGATCCAGCTTGGTGACAAATAATCAATGGAGGAATAATTCGGAGTGTTTTAGAACTTTGATTTGGGCTAATTTGGATATTTATTGCAGAATGGATGGAGCTTTTCCTTGGACCAAAAGTATTTTATGGAGCCTAAGAAGTCGATTAAGCAAGATGATATGCTTTCGATTAATTCTTTGCTCTTCCAATGGCTTCCTTCATCGGTCTTGGTTGATGTTTGGGTTTGCTGCTTGCATCAATTCTTATATTGTTGGTTTGGTCATGAGCTTGGTTTAAGAATCAAACATTTGTTTGTGGTGCATCCAAATCATGTTTTGTCAGATATATGTAATAAACTAATAATGTAAATAGTAAAATTTTACACCAAAACATGGTTTTGGGTTGTAAGATTGATATCCACACCTCTCCTATCTATTTTTTTAAATTCCCTTGTTAAAAAGCAATCACACACACACACATCCACACACACACACACACACACACACACACACACATATATATATATATATATATATATATATATATATATCCATAATATATACTTTTCTCCTACAAAATTATACCTTGATACCATATATCATGTTATTTTAGTTGACAATAATATTAACTTTTTTTAAGAATGCATTTAATTACTTTGATGTTTTTAGATTGAAAAAACAAGACATGCATTTTTTGTTGAAATGAGAGAACTTAGGAAATCAGCCGTCGGCTCATGGCACAAAATCCCTACTTTAAAATGCAAAAGAGTCGTAAAGTACAACCTTGGTATATTTGGTTTATCTATGTCAAAAGAGTTTATAAAGAGAAAAAAATTATGATATCTTTCAAAAATTCTAATATGTATTAAAATTTCACACCACGCCGCATTGCACGGGTATATTACTAGTATGTATTAATTTAGGCTACTATTGACTTCTTAAAAGTAAGGGATTAAATCAATTGATTTTTTGATTCCATAATTGATTTAATCCCTTATTTTTACGATTTTCTGATTCCATAAATTATTAGTATCACAAGTGGTATGCTATCGGGTAAAACACAAATTGCTGGTATCACATATGATTAACAATATAAAAAACTAAAATTTGTTATAGAATATCACTTGTGATAATCAATAGAGAAACAACAATCACATAATATCAATTGTGATTAACAATAGAGAAACCTAAAATATGTTAAAGAATATCACTTGTGATAATCAATAGAGAAACAACAATCACATAATATCACTTGTGATTAAAAATATAAAAACCTAAAATATGTTATAGAATATCACTTGTGATAATTAATGGCAAAGAAGGAAATCCACCACTAGTTTTTGCCATATTGTCGAGCCAAATCGGTGAACCTCCAGTCTCAAACACCACCGCGTGGGCCTTACGAAGCACCAAATCCGTATCTTCAATAGGGGAATCCGCCTCCACCTCCATCAGAAACTGGTGGAATCGTGGTTGGGGATGGATCCTTTCCAGAAAACCAGTTTTCGCACAGGATTTGGAGATGAGCCACGAAGAAACTTATGTTCTCGGTTGCCATAACAAAGGAAGCTAGAGACATATCGTCTACCTACAAGTTTAGATCTGAAATACGGAAGCACGTCATATCTGATCAAGTTGGCCTCCCTCAAACCATTCGTTCCGATGCCTATAGTTCCGCCATTTGAGCATTTCACCCCCAAATTCCAAGGTCAGTTGAATCCATTTCTCGACTACAAGTTCACTTGATGAAAATGAGAGTGTGATTATAAAGCTATGGAAGGTAGTTCGTCATTTCGCCGACGAATTTCGTTCGTCCATCGGCAAAAACTCTGATGTCGGCAGATGACATTCATCTCTACGAATACCTATCTATCACAGTGAGTAAAACAAAAAAAACGTACATTGAACATCCTCTACCGTATCCCGAATGGAGTCGAAATTCATCCCTATTTTACCTTGAAACTCACAGACATTCATCTTCGTGTTACCTTCAATGCTTACCTCGCATAAAATCTCTTCACCTGATATCTCCATGGAAAACACGGCTGTCACATGAATATCTGTCGTTTTTCTTGAAGAATAAGTCGGGTATTATTCCAGTACGGAATACACAAAACTTGAGATGGTTAGCCAAAATTAGCCAACCACATGAGTACATATAAAATGTCAACTAAAATAAGCTAACCCATGAGTTTTCACAAAGACTTTCGCTCCTCCTAATAAATACCCACATCATTCTTTCATTCTATCGTCTCCTCACCAATGTGGGATAACCAAAATACACCAAATTGCAAAATTTGATGAATACTCAAATGTCATTGTGTCACTTAATTTTTGGTGGTTCCTTTGTTGATCGCGAGTCAATAGTTGTAATAAATAACAGATTTATCAATTGTGTTAGTGCCTAATATTCTAGTTGTACTAAGTAGAGAGTCTAATATGTAATAGGGCCATAGTTAGCCCTAGGTATATAATGTTTGTATTTCCTAGCTTTCTAATGAGGTCATCCAATACAATTACACCCAAGTACACACACACACATAGTATTTGCTCTCTAGATTGCATATTGTACTTTGGGAATTGATCATTCATTGAATATATTGGTGGCCATCTTACTGAAATCATGGATTGATTACTTGTTCTGGGATCACAATTGGTATCAGAGCAAGTATTTCATTTAAATTCAGATTGGTTTTAAGAGTTTTTTGCATTTTGAGTGTACTTCAAGTTTTTCATCATTTCCTATCGATTTCAGCAATTTGAGTGCTTCAAATGGATTGTAATTGATCTGGGATTGTTAGATAATCGTTTCTGTGTGTTTTGATTCCAATATCACACCAGAAATCACCTCAATCATTGCAAAAACCCATTTTCGAACTTATAGCCAAAAAGCCACTGTTTTGGTCTAGAAATCACTGTTCTAGTGGTTTTTAGATAAAACTCGAAGATTTAAAAGTGCTCAGTAGTGTGTTGCGAACCTTCACTATAAATTTCAGATCAATTCGATCAGTTTTGAAGATTCAACTTCCGATTCTGTTCATCTTCAAAACTATCGCAATAGGCTTATTCATAACTCTCGCAACCCACTGAGTTCATAACTATCGCAGCCGTCTAGCCAGGAACAGTAACTCTTGCAACCCTCTATTGCGACAAGCTCACACTATCGCAACCCTCATTGCGACAAGCCGTTGTTATCGCAATTTTTCACTTGTGAATAGTGAACTCTCGCAACCCTCTGTTGCGATAAGTCCCAACTCTCGCAACCTAAAGTTTTTGAACAGTACTCATCGCAATCTTCTGTTGCGACAAGGATTTGTTCTGCGACAAGGTTTTCTCTCAACTTGTTACTTGCGACAAGTTACTGCATTGCGATAGTCAGTGTACTGCGACTGTTTGTGGACTGAGATAGTTATTGGGCTGAGACAGTTTTGAGACAGTTTGGGTGAATTTTATCTGTTAACTAATCGGATCTAAAGAATACAAACGATCATTAACAAGTAATCGAATATGACAGCAAGAGATATTTTAACCATTGGGTCGAAGGACAAACCACAGGTTCTTTTTCCCAAGAATTCAAAATATGGAAATATCGGTTTATGGACTACGTGGAGAGACAAGAGAACGGGGAATACATTTCAAACTCATTGATTAATGGGCCAATGGAAAAACAGATGAGGAGAGGGATTCTTACCGATGGTGAACCAATACCAGATTTGGTTGAGATTTTACCAATTCATTATGATCCTGAACAGAAGAAAAAATATTATCGAGATAAAATGGCAAAGTCCCTCGTTATTCAAGCGTTGACCAACGATATTTACCGAAAGGTAGATAGCAAGAACCACTCCGGGAAAGCCATGTTCGGTGAATTGATAAAACTTTATCAAGGATCTGAGATTGAAAACCAAATGAGGATTTCCAATGCCATCAATCTGTATGAGAATTTTAAACAGAAGGAAGGTGAAGCTCTTGATTCTGCATACGACCGTTTCACTACTATCTTGAATGAGCTGAACAGATACAACATAAACAAGAGAATAATAGAGCATAATGTGAAGTTTCTGAGTGTTCTTCAACCTGAGTGGAAGAAGTATGCTCATCGGATGAAACAGAATACTAAGCTGGATGTCTTGCCTCTTCAAGAGATGTATGAAACTTTGAAGCAAGATGAATAAGATGCTGAAGCCAAGAGAGGAAAGAAAAAGAAGAAGGAGAAAAAGGAGGAGAAAAGAGAGATTAAGGAAGAAGAAATAGATCCGCTTTCCTTGTTATCTGTCAAAACCAATAGGAGATATTCAAAGAATTCTGATGAAGAACAGGATAAAACAGGTGAGATAGATGATATTGAAAGTATGAAGCGAGCTATGGCACTCCTTTCCAGCTCTTTTCAAAGAAAGTTTGGGAAAAGCCCCGGGTCCAATAATCAAAGGTATTCTTCTGGTTCCAAGAATTTCGAACACAAGGCCAATGTTGAGTCAAGCAGGAGATTTGATGACAAGAAAGTTGAGTACAAGAGAGAAGAGTATAAGAAGCCAGATGAGAAAAAGGTGTTTGAGAAGAAGGATGAAGCTCAAAAATGTTACAATTGCGGGAAGATTGGTCACTTCTCTAAAGAGTGTTGGAAGCCGAAAGTCAGAGATTCTACGTACTAAAAGAACAAGTTGATGCTTGTCGAAAAGAAGGAATAGGGGATAGCATTGTTAGTCGAAGAAGAATACTGGCTCGATCTGACTGATGATGAAGCTGAAGGTGACAAAGCTGCTCAGACCAAGATGTGCTTCATGACCAGAAACACTGATGGTGAAGATTCAAAGTCTACTTCAAATGAGGTTCATTTCGATCTTTACAATCAATTTTTACTCAACAAACATATTTAACAAAAAGGTTAGAAAATCTAACAAATGACCAGGATAGAGCAGATGAGATAATTTCCACTCAAAAGGCAAGACTAATAGAACAAGACAGTCAAATCAAAGAATTTGAAAAGAAAAAGACTGAGTTCGATATTGGTCATGCGTATTTTCAAGATAGAATAACTGAACTATCAGATAAGTTGATGAGTTTAGAAACCAAGAATAGTGAGTTTGAGAGTCTTTTACATGCTTATAAAGATAGGAATGATGAGTTGTGTGAAAATGTCAAAGATCTGGAAAATAAACTGTACAAAGCAGGTCAAACTGAACAAACAATTCACATGCATAAGCCAAGTAAGTTCAGATATTTCAACTCAAAGTGGGGAATCGGGTATGACAATCCACAATACTTGAGTAATGCCTTATTAAAATCTCCCACTTTGTATAAATATGAATGGATTGAACTTGCCGTACATTCAAACTTTCAAATCAAGTGTCTTAAGATGGATGGTGAAGACTACGAGGCGGAAGAAGAAATAAAGAGGAAAACTACAGTTAAAATGCAACTTCCTTTTTGGTATGGTCCAGATAATGCTAAGGCATTAGATAAAAAGAAAACCTTACCAAACAATTACTTTGAGAGTCATATTGTTAAAGAACCAGAGGAAAATAAAAATTCTCAAAAGGATAATATTGAAAAACCAACTTTGGAAGGTAAAAGGTATTTTCCACCAATGGTTCTTGAACAAAAACTCGTGGACCTCGAAAGCAAGATCAAAAGTACTATTGAAGAAGTCAGAAATGACGAGAAGCTTGCTTTCGAGATCGATAAGGAAGTTATGATCACAGTGTTTTCTGAAAGCTTAAAAGAAATGAAAACCAAACTTGAGGAAATATCTGAAGAAAAAGTTTCAAAAGAAAAACAATCTTCTGATTCGGATGTTTCTTCATGCAAAGCTTTTATAGGAAATGCTAACTTGCGAGACTGGACAGTTAATGACCAAGATGATTTTGAACCTTGGGTTTTGGAAAATCAGTCTGTTAATGCTGATCCTAAAATATATTTTCTTATGGAAGAAGATAAAGCTTTTCTAAAAGAATATAGGGAATTTCTTTTTCCTAAGTCTAATAAAACCGATAATCCATCTTATGATACTGAGCTTGATCTTGAAAGTGAGAATGTTGGTGAGGATAAAGGTAAAGATGTATGTGAAGTGCCTGTTCAATTTGATTTTAGTGCCAAACTTCCAGATCATATTGGCTTTCTAATAAAAGAAGAAGAACCTGTAAAGATTATCTTGAAAGGGGAATCTTCAAAATCAATTGAGAAAATTTCTGCTTATGATGATCATTCTAAATCTAAATCAAAACCATCATTACAGAAAAAGAAAAGAAAAACAAAAAGAAATAAGCATGTTAATTCTTTTCAAACTCAGTATTCAAAAGCTTACAACTCCTATTTGTCTGGTTTTTCAGATCATAATTTGAGAAACAACACGCGTATTGAGTGGAGAATAAAGGAGTCCACGCAGGATGGGGCCCAGATCAAATCATCCCACGTTACTTTAAATGTTTTAAATTCCAAGAAAAACAATTTTGTTTCAAATGTTATTAATTATGATGTTGGCAATAGACGAAAACTTGTAGTTCCTTACAAGGTTTATTCAATGCGACAACTGATTAATTTGGCACGAGATCAAATTTGTTGTGCTTCTTGTGGTGTGGATGATTTTATTTGCAAATCTGACTATAACCATCGGTTTTATTCCAATAACTATTTTAACACCGGTTATAGAAAGCAAAATGTTAAACCCAAGCCTACTAACATAAAAGGACCCAATTGGCAATGGGTACCTAAAATCGTTTAATTCTCATTTTGCAGCCCAGTCATGTTTGGTATTTAGATTCAGGATGATCAAAGCACGTGACTGGAAGAAAGGAGCTGCTTGTTAATTTTGTAGAACAGGATTGTGGAAAAGTGAAGTTTGGAAATGATCAATATGCTTCGATTTTAGGTTATGGGGTATTGTAAAAGACAATGTGAGAATTACAAAAGTCAATTACGTCGAGGGCTTAGGACACAACTTGTTTAGTATAGGTCAATTTTGTGATAAAGACCTAGAAGTCCATTTCAAGAAGACCCGTTGTGCAGTTATTACCGACGGAGGAGATGAGCTTCTTGTTGGTTCTAGGAAATCTAATTTGTACAACAATGACCTATCAATGCTCAAGCCCAAGACTGATGTATGTCTGATGTCGAAAGCGTTGTTAGAGAAAAGTTGGTTATGGCATAGACGACTATCTCATCTCAACTTCCGTTACATTCAAAAGTTGACGTTGGGTGATTTAGTCATAGGTCTACCGGTTCTTTCATTTGAGAAGGATAATTTATGTACTGCTTGTGAGAAGGGGAAGATGAAGCGTGCTCCTCATCCATCGAAACCCGAGCCTAGCACAAGACAAGCTTTGGAGGTTCTTCATATGGATCTTTGTGGTTCGATGAAGACTCAGAGTATCCATGCCAAACGTTACGTGTTAGTGATTGTCGATGATTATTCAAGATACACATGGGTCAAGTTTCTACGCTCAAAAGACGAAACACCTGACTTGATCATCTCGTTAATAATCATCTCGTTAATCAAACAGCTTAAAGTAAATCGTCAACAAACAGTTCAGATTGTTAGATCAGATAATGGGACAAAGTTCAAAAACAAGACTCTTGATGATTTCTTCAAGTCATTAGGAATAACCCATCAGTATTCTGCGGCCAGAACACCTCAACAGAACGGAGTCGTTGAAAGACGAAATTGCACACTTGTTGAAGCCGCAAGAACGATGATGTCCTACGTTGATCTACCACTGTTCCTATGGGCTGAAGCTGTTGCAACGGCATGCTACACACAAAACCGCTCAATCATTCATCGACGGTTTGGTAAAACTCCATATGAGTTAATTAATAAAAGGAAACCTGTAATACACTACTTCCGTGTTTTTGGATGCAGGTGTATTGTGTTGAACGACAAGGACAACTTGAACAAATTCAGTCCTAAGGGTATTGAGGGTTTCTTTATCGGATACTCTCTCACGTCAAAAGCATACAGAATCTATCTTAAATCTTCCAGAACTGTGATGGAAAGTATAAATGTCAAGTTTGATGAATATGAAGCAATGGCTTCTGTGCAAAACAGTACAGAACCCGCAATCTCTGGAATTCTAGCATCTGGACAATTCCGTCCAATGATGACTAGATCTTCAAACAAGGATCAAGCTTCCACTTCTAACTCTAATCCTAGTGAACTTGATGTTCTGTTTGAACATTTTTATGATGACTATTTTAACACTAATAAATCCTCTTCATCTGTAAATGACAGGATTCAAGTTGAAACACCACCAGTATAAACTACTATGTCAGGCCCTTCACCGGTACTGACTACACTAAATACTGGTACAACTACTCCTGCAACTTCTCCAAGGAACACAACAATGGCATCTCCAAAAGCACGACAACAAGCATCTACAAGTGGTGCCTCTTCATCTGGAACAACTTCAAATGTCAGCGATCAGGGTAACAATAACATTCTTGAAAGATCAACCGAATCAGTTCCCGAGGCAATACCGATTGTCAACTCTGACAAGCAACCCGCCTCACATACGGAACCGACGCTGACGATCGAGTTGAACTTCGATAAGGATCCTACCCTTGTAGACCCCAATAAAGGTGTTGTATCTCTCCATCCACACTCTACTAAGTGGACACGCAGTCACCCAATTGATCAGGTGATTGGTGTTGTATCTGAACCCGTAAAGACACGATCCGCTTCTGCAACCGCAAACGAAGTCTTACATGCACTCTTCTTAAGTCAAGTTGAGCCCTCAACAGTTCAACAAGCCTTAGAAGATCCTGATTGGTTGATTGCAATGCAAGAAGAACTGAATCAGTTCGAAGCTTTGAAGGTGTGGAGATTAGTTCCGCGACCCAAAGGAAAGACAGTTATTGGTACCAAGTGGGTCTTAAATAACAAGAAAGATGAAGATGGAGTAATTGTGAGAAACAAGGTTAGATTAGTAGCAAAAGGGTACAGGCAACAGGAGGGGATAGATTATGATGAGACGTACGCGCCGGTTGCTCGTCTTGAGGCAATTCGGATGTTCTTATCCTTTGCCGCTTTCAAGAACTTCACCGTCTACCAAATGGACGTGAAGACCGCTTTCTTGAATGGTGTCCTTAAGGAGGAGGTGTACGTGTCTCAACCAGAAGGCTTTGTGGACAAAGACCATCCATATCATATCTACATTCTTGACAAAACCCTCTACGGTCTAAAGCAACCCCCCGTGCCTGGTATGAAGTTTTATCAACCTTTCTACTAAAAGCTGGTTTTGTGAAAGGTAAAATCGACACAACTCTATTTACTCTACGCGAGGAAGGTGATATTCTTTTAGTTCAGATTTACGTTGACGATATTATCTTTGGTTCGACTAACCCTCATCTTTGCACTTGGTTTTCGGGCATTATTGAAACACCCTAAAAACAGAGTCAATTTAAACCTTGAAATTTCCACCAGTTATGATCAAAACTATCAAACTTATATAACCTGAGGATCAAAATGTAAGGTTTCTATATGTAAAATTGACAATACTTAAATAACTTATTAATCTAATCGCCTCATACAACCGGATTGATCAAATTATTCAAACAACTGTCCCAATTGCTTCAAGGAATAACTAGATCCTTCGTTATCTCTAAGTCTGGATCTCTCCAAAAGTTCTCTTCCCTCATTCCCGCTACTTCCCGAAGCTTGTACCTGGTAAGAAGATTCAACTTGAAACATTAGGCTTTCGCCTAGTGAGAATACTCAATTCAAAATAAAATTTAATAATTAAAACATGAACAGATAACTCAAACCTGTTCTCACCCAACTTACCGTACGACAACTCCTTTCCAAAATCGGGGAAATCTACCCCACTCCCATTCCTACGACTAACTCATTTAATCGTAACAACAAAAATAAGAATTAACTCTGAATCATTCCAGATTCACAATCAATATTCACACACAAGAAATTACAAGTCAAAACTTGCCTATTTCTTAATCAGGAAGGAGAGATTACAAATTACTTTATGCCTATCTCTAATCTTCCTCTCATCACTGGGAAATCTCTAATCTTCCCGATAATAATGGAAATCTCTGATCTTCCATAAATCGAAATGGGAATTACAAATCAAAATCTGCCTATTCCACATTCCACCTCTGCATCAATGATCCCAATGGGATTATAATATCGCGATACTCAATCGGGACTCACGATGGTTCGAGGTTCACCCAATTACTAAAATTACACCCCTTTGGTCTATGGCAAGTAATCGGTTCCCATCATACCGTACCCAAGTGCCCTCGGTGACCGGATGCCTATTTTAGTAAAAGCACATAATCACATAATATAATACAATCGATACTACTATATGCGTCCAGCATAGAATGTATCATTTCTCTGAACATATTCTATATATAAAATAAAGAATATTATTTCTCCACATCTCAATCTTGTTATTACCCCTTCTCTTAAATCTGATATGAGGATCACCATCTCAATAGTTATTTATATTTTCGAACTCATAGATAGGCCTTTATAATATATCTCAATTTGGCTTCTCAATCACATTTAGAGTTCATAATCATCTAACATATTGCATATAACAGATAATCATGCTCATTATAAGGAATATGAATAATTCATGTTCATCAACTTCTTAACTATCCCCTCATAGTAATTTAATACGAGAGTTAATATATATATCAGTTGTTAATCTATATTTTTGAACTCATGGATGGATCTTTATAGTTTATCTCAATTAAGCTTCAAATCATATTTAGAGTTCATAACCATATAGCAAAATGCATATAGTAGATAATCCATCTTAGCATATAAGAATAATAGTAAATATTAGCTCATCAACTTTATAGCTAACTCATCATAGAAGCTTTAACATGGAAATCAACATAATACAACTTTTAATTGCCCTCTTGGCTTATCTCTAATTTAATCAGATCCACATAAAACATATTCATGCATACATATAAAGCATCTAATTCAAGATTAATTATTGAATTTTAAAGAGAGTTGAATAAACTCACCTGATGCGTTATCACTCCTTTTTGTCCTTTTTAACTCGTAAGGCTCCTTTCTTCACTACCACAACTTACAGTATTATTCAATTACATATACTGATATTAATCATCAAAACAGAACCCTCTACAACTGAAAATCCTTAATCTCTTAAAATTACATCTTAAATCGCAACCAACTGAAGTCGTAATCACCTATTGCGATTTCACTTCCAAGTCGCAACCAATTGTACGACTACAGTACTAAGTCGCAATTCACCATTGCGATTCCACCCCAAATCGCAACCAACTGTTGCGACTTCAAAACCAAGTCGCAACTGCCCATTGCGATTTCGACCCAAGTCGCAACCAACTGTTGCGATTCCAAAGCCAAGTCGCAATGGTCTGCTGCGACTCCAACTCCAAGTCGCAATTGCCCATTGCGACAATCATGAATGTCGCAACTCAAGGTTGCGACTTCGATGATATTCATCCAAGTCTCAGTCCACTAAAACATTCTTAAACCCAGAATTTTGCAGTTTTACTCTATGTTTGATTATACAAACTTGCAGATATGTTTAATACACTTATCTTAACATATCCTAAAAATCAGATTCTCATTATCAACATAATTTACCCAAAACCCATCAAAATTTCCATAGAAAGCTTTTACTACTAAGATGAAGATTTAAAATGAGATGTTTACCTTATGATTCTTCAAACCAACAATAGATTAAATAAATTCCTGCTATTTCTTTCTTCGTCTCCTTCCCTTTCTCGATATCTCTATCTCAATTCACGGCTCCTCTCAAAACCGAAAAGAACCCACACACATAACCTCACACACTCTCACAATTAGTTATGTTATCCTCTAAGTGACACCTCACCTTAAATTACACATGAGTCATATGACTATTTCCATAATAACCTTTAACTTTCAAAGAATTGCACAACAAACCCTCAACATGAAAATCTATTTCAACAACACTTATAAACAATTACAAACTTAACCCCAAGTTAATTTGTAATTCACAAAATAATACAACGGAAATTCGGGATGTTACAATTATGATGACTCAATTTCAAATGAGTATGATGGGAGAGATTAATTTATTTCTCGGATTACAAGTAAAACAATTTTCAACTGGTATCTTCATCAATAAGTCGAAGTATGTGTTTGACATTTTGAAGAAATTCAAGATGGAGAACTGTACATCGATTGGTACGCCTATGGCTCATGGATCCAAGATTGGTCCTGATCCAGATGGTATTGATGTTGATGTAAAACTTTATAGAGGAATGATTGGGTCTCTAATGTACCTGACCGCTAGTCGTCCATATATAATGTTTTCGACTTGTCTCTGTGCTAGATTTCAGGCTAAACCCAAAGAGTCACACCAAGACGCTGTAAAAAGAATCTTTCGGTACTTGAAAGGCACTCCGTACCTCGGATTGTGGTATCCCAAGGGAACCGGCTTCGAACTCACTGCATACTCAGATGCTGATCATGGGGGAAGCGTGTTGGACAGAAAGAGTACTTTCAGGCATGTACAGTTTTTGGGTGACAAGCTCGTGAGTTGGTCATCGAAGAAGCAAAATTGTGTTTCAACATCAACCGCGGAGGCAGAATATGTTGTTGCGGCGAGCTGCTGTTCACAAGTTCTTTGGATGAAAACCCAACTCATGGACTACGGGTTTAAATACGAGAAGATCCCCATTGACTGTGACAGTAAAAGTGCAATAGCCATATATGCTAATCCTGTCCAACACACCAAAACCAAACACATCGACATCAGGTATCATTTCATAAAAGATCATGTTGAGAAAGGAACTGTTGAGTTATATTTTGTTACAACTGAGTATCAGCTTGCCGACCTTTTTACCAAAGCCTTGGATGAAAAACGTTTCAATTTTCTGATATCCAAGCTCGGCATGCTTAATATGAAAGTTTAAATTTCATATATTAAATATATAATAGATGGAAATATTTGTATCGATCTAGACATCGTTTCTAGATTAATACACTAAAATTTTCATCATATTCTATCTTTAATATATGTTATTTAAATTGGTATATTCTCATTGTACTATAAGTATTTTTCAATCTGTTCTTCTTTTCTCAGTTTTTAAATGTCTTATCTTTGATCTGTTATAATATCTCTATCTGCACGAAAGGTCTGCTCATGGTTTCAGGGGGAGTTAAAAAGAATACATCCTATGCACAAATCTAGGGGGAGTGTGCATAACTATCATGTAAGTGTTGACCCATTGTGATTTATTGCCTCCGAGGAGTTAAGGTAAGTGTTCTAAATTTGTTTTTAAACACTAACTCTTAAATGATGAAAACAATTTAGAAAAATATTTGCATCATTTAAGGGGGAGTGAAAACCGTGTTTAAAATCATGAGTGCTTAATCAATTGGAAGTTTCACATCTTCCAATGTGATAAAATCTTTCAATTTTTATCTGAAAAATGTCCAAGTATTTCACTTATCGCAACAATGCACTGAGATAACCTTTGAACAGTAGGTTATCGCAACCAACTATTGCGATTAAAGTTAAACTTCATTCTATCGCAACACTTAGGCTGCGACAAGAGAACTATCGCAACACTTAGGCTTCGAAATGAACAGTAATTTATCGCAACGGCCTGTTGCGATAAGGGATCAAGACTATCGCAACCTTGCATTGTGATAAGGACTTATGAACAGTAACTATCGCAACGGCATGTTGCGATAAGGGGTCAAGACTATCGCAACCCGTTCATTGCGATAAGATTGAGGATTCTCGCAATCTGTTCATTGCAACAACCTGACACGTAGCAGGTCAAATTTTGGACCAATATTGTGTTGCCACGTGTCACTAAGATTCAAAACTCGTATAAAAGGGAGAGTTGTTCTCAATTTCAAATTTTTTCCCACTCTCACTCTCTCTCTCAAACTGCTATCTGAGACATTTTTTCAAAGACATTTTTTCAAAGACGTTTTTAGCAAGATTTGTTCCGTACATTCCATTCAGAATCATCTCGAGGTACACCCTTTAAATTTTCAATCGTTTTTGTTCATTAAATCACGAGTTACGTCGATTTTAGGTTGTTTAGGGTTCGACTTCTTTCATTTATGTCTTAAATCTATGTGTTTGTGTTTGTTAGTGATTTTAGATGATTAGGGTTTGCTCACGCTGCTTTTGCGAGTCTGGTAGTACAAGTTTTAACATCATCTGAGCAAAAACAAGATTTTTGGGTTTGAATACTTAGTTTATTTTCAGTATTCATAACTATCGCAATGCACTAGCCTTCAAACATTCAAAACTATCGCAACCCACTTATGTTCATAACTATCGCAACCATGAGTTGCGACAAGACCTTATCGCAACCAATGGATTGCGACAACCTCTTGTCGCAGTCTTCATGTTGCGATAAGCTTTCTCTTGCGATATCATTTTGTGTGTGTTGCGATAAGCCCAACACTTAGGCAATTTTTCAAAATGTTTTTCAAGGAAATTCAACTTTTGGCACTGTTCTAAACTGATATGTGGTCCAGATGGAACATCATGATGGAAATGACTCGGATGACAACACCATCATCCGCTCACACCGTTCGTCTCATCCTTCGGTCAATGCTCATACCTGGATGAAGAGATCTACCCAAGGGCGTTATTCATTAGCTTTCTTGACAACAACCACCTGTAGATCTCGCGACACCATTCGACCATCAGATCGTCGTAGAGATCATCCATGGGCATCCTCTACGAATTGCACTTACCCGAGTAGAACTGGTACCAGCCATATACCTGCAACAGTTTTGGGGTACACTCCAGTTCCACGGCAACCTTCGACGACCACACTTCACTGCCAAAGTGGATCACTTTGAATCCAGAATTACATTGCGAGGTTTACGCCATGCTCTTGATCTTCCATATTCAGAAAACTTCGACGACCCAGTATCCGAAGAGCAACTATTTGCCGATATTCGTAGCCTCGAATATCAAGACCCTGCAAACCCAGTACTTTCCGGATCTTCACAGTTTAGAAGAAAGCATCTGCCACCTATTTGGTACACAGTATGTTCAATTCTTAACCATTGTATGACATCAAAACATACTGGACTAGACAAGACAAACCTGCCCATACTCCGAATGTTTCATGCCTTCACATTCAACCGTAACATAGATTATGCCATCATCATTTGGAATGAACTGATAGAGCTCGTAGCAGACCAAAGCAAACTGAAGAAAAGACGCAACTTCGTACCTTACCAGAGATTCTTCCAGATCTTAATCCATCAGATCATGGAGGACAATGCTGAAATCCCAAGACGTGCTAATGCTCCTCGAGGCCCAAGCCAATATATGCAGTATCTCAGAATGCACGTTCATGATGACTTCGCACACATCGCCGTTGACCAACAGTCAGGGGTAGTTAGGAGATATAGGTTAGAACATGCATTGATGGTCCAGCCAGAACCGGAGGGACCTCCCCACGATGATAACCTTTTAGGCGGTGAGGAAGTCCATGTCGAGGGGGTTCAGGAACTGGGGGAAGTTCCTGAACAACGAGAGGTGAGGAGACCCAAAAGAAAGAGTTATGGGAGAAGTAAGACTGTTGCACGTTCCAAACAGATACAAATATTTGACGATGATGTGTCCTGGAATTCAGCCGATGCTCGTGCTGCATCCTCTTTCGATGAGGATGAAGCACCTATGTTTCCACCATTTCATGAAGATGACGATGATGGTGATTCTGACCACGACCCTCAAGCCTATCTTATACCGAGACATATGGGAATCCGACCCAGTGTTGAAATCTCAGACGCCACTGATGCTGCTGGTCCTTCTAATGTAAACGAAGAAGTAGAAGTAGGTAGTGGTAAGGATGGAGGGAGAAAAGAATTTAGCGAAAATGTGATAGAGCCAGAAAAAGTTTTAATTACTGGCTCTCCCCAAACCGATCCGAGCCGGGTAGCCACATCATCTACCAACGAGCGTCTGTCACCGTTGCGTATTGAAACAGACATGGTGGACCCAGCCATGCAATGCACAACCCCACCAAGCCACTCATCGGCATCTCAATTCTCCAATGTTTCATTTGCCACAGGGGATCAAGCACAAAGTCTATCGGCGACACACTCGGTGTCTGCTGGTATTGAAACAGGTAGGCTCCTGCCCCGGCCACCGCCCATTCTTCAAAGCACAATGAGTCTAGGACCTTTTGGAACAACTTCATTTCCTAGGACACCTATGATGGCGCAACACCAAGTTGCGGGCTTTGGTGCCCCAACCGGAACACCTAGAGTGAGGCCGCCATTCGTTGGTACCCCACGAGGACCGGGTGGAAGTCCTGTCATGGTCAACCCTTTGCCAGCTATGAACACAGGCAGTACGGTTGCTACAACCGCTACTCTAACCGGTAACCTAAGTGGTCCGGATGTTAGACACGCTTTTCCCACTTTTCCTCCTGAACAGGTTATACGGATGCTTGGAACGCCTCCACATTATATCACACTTCCACTCCTGTCGTCTGCATTATCTACTATTCATCTTGCCTTGCGACAAAACCAGAGTGGTACGCAACGAACAGTTGACAGGTTAACACAAGAAATGAGCAGAGCCATCAAGGGCAAACATACTGGTGAATCGTCGTCAATCCCTCAGAATCAACCATCCGATACACAATCCGACCCACAACAACCACCTCCAGTTCCGTTACACCAAATTCCTGAAGACCAGCTCAAATCAGAGTTGTTAGCCCGCCTCCTAGCCAAAAGTGATACAAGCACAGCTGAAGAAGTTGACCTAATTGGTTTACTCCGTCAACATACCCAACCTCAAGCCCAAACCTCAAACACACCACCTTCGAGCAACGACTTCGAGCGTCTTACCAACTCTATGAGAGATATGACGGATGCTATGATGAATGGATTCACCTCCATTTCTAACCGACTTAAGGTAGTTGAAGAAAAGTGTGGCATACAAGCTCAAGCTCCACGGAAACGAAGACATGATGATCAGGATGATCCTGATTTTCATGAGGGGGAGAAGAGAGCAAAGGTTGGTGAATCTAGTGCTACAGCTACTGCAGATGTTGGGGGTTCAGGTCAGTCAGCTGATGAAAGGGAGACAGGAACCGGTGGAACGGGTACTGAAATGGTTCAAGTGGATGATATCAACGTTCTAGCTGATGTCATAACTGGGGTTGAAAAGCCTTCGGTTGTTGACAATAGAACGGAGGACGAGCGGATGGCAGATGACATGCTAATTGATATTATCTACATAGATTCAGATGAGGAAATTGAAAAGACAACCGTCCAGATCAAAGAGGAATTAGAAGATATATTTGATGTCACCAGAGTTATTATGGCTGCTTTGGATTCCGATAATGAAGCTCCTACTACTGAACCACAAGCGGCAACTGATCAGAGTGCTAGTACTTCTGCTCCTCCGGCTCCAGTGGTACAGGAAATTGCTCCGATTGTTCGATTACAAGCCGATGGCAGGATTAGGGATCCAAAACTCGAAGCAGAACTGAGGCACTTTTAAGAGATAATTGTTGATGAGCCAAGGTATGTGGCTACTGGCTTGCGAGTGAGGATTCTGACTCCTTTTCAAGAGAGCATTAGAAGAGACTTGTTTGTTAGAGACATCCAGAGAATTGACTTAGCTAAGATATACGGAGTTGAGGACTGGCCTTCACTGTGCAGAATCGAATTTCTACATGTCATGGGAAGTGAATGTCTGGATACAAACGTGGCGAGATCAGACAAAGCCATTGTGAAAGTGCTGAAGATAGACTCCTGCCGGCTTTTCAAAGTCTGGTTCCCACAGTTTACAGTACAGAGGTCCGATGGCTCCGAACACGTCTTCTCTGAGGCAGATTTCAAGAGTCTAAAGCTTGAAGACTTATGTAATCTGTATGAAATCCTGTCTCGTGCTCCTGGTAAGAAGGTTGATTGGTCGGCTGGATATCAAAGTGTGAAGAGGTTCATGCGGAATATCCTTAAATTTTCTTATCTTACGGATTTCCAAATGGCCTTGGAGTCACACCAAGTCCACTTAAACATTAGAGCACCGAACCGACGTATTCCTGATATTCAAGGATTCCCAGCCTACACTGTGTTACAGAAACCGGAACTTGGGGTTGTTTACTTTGACAGAGACTCAAAGAAAAGATTCATGAGAGTTGTTGAAGCTAACAAGTTTAGTGACGGAACATTCAGGATGATAAAGATCCACCTTGAGAGCAGAATACGTTTGGATGAGAGAGGGGAAGTGAAACTGAAAGATAAAGAGAAGGAGCTGATCGAAGAAATACTGGCCGCCATAACATACCGACTGGAGTACCAGAATGCGCTAAGGAGATTTGAACTCACTTTTGGGATTAGGAAGAAGATGGTGACTCCGGTGGACGTTTAATCTCTTTGCCTCTACTTGTACAAAGGGGGAGAATGTTAGTGCCTAATATTCTAGTTGTACTAAGTAGATGGTCTAATATGTAATAGGGCCATAGTTAGCCCTAGGTATATAATGTTTGTATTTCCTAGCTTTCTAATTAGGTCATTGTAACGTCCCAAAAATTACAAGGAAATTTAAAATTTTTAAAACATACATTTCATTAAAACAACCATGATTTAATAATTCACGTCTTAAAAAAAATTAACGTCGTTACTTCAAACCATCAACAAAGTTCATGCAGCGGAAAATTTCATAACTAAATTCAAGGGTTCAAAAGTGAAAGATTAATAATATTTGACACTCCGCGCTCCATGTGTGTACTGTCACGCCCGACTGCCGCCCGCACCTGAAATAACAACACATTGGGAAAGGGTAAGCTAAACGCTTAGTGAATTCAATCACGCGCGTAGGTAGCAACCCCACGCATATCGCCCCTACTCGCAAGTAGGCAACATCACCATCACCACGAATATCAAACCACATAATGTTTATTATATAAGCACGAACCTCGGTCCCACCGAGTACACAAAATACATTAATATAAGCTCAGTCCCACCGAGCCCTCGGTCCCACCGAGTAATTAATACAAGCTCAGTCCCACCGAGCCCTCGGTCCCACCGAGTAAAAATTGTTGTACTAGCTTAGTCCCACCAAGCCCTCGGTCCCACCGAGCCCCTCAGTCCCACCGAGGTGTACACATGCATATATATATATATTCCACATACGAATCTAATAAATCACAACCAGTTATCACATCCCATCTAGTTCACGTAAGCACATAAATACACGTAATCACACGTAACACAAAATAACGACATACATGAAATTCCTAACTACGCGGTGAGAGAACTCACCTCAAGGCTAAGCAACGTGCTCACAAACGCAACACCAACACGGAAATCTTCTTCACTTTCTCCCACCTAAATACGTAATAAAAGTCAAAGGAGAGTCCCGACCCATAACACGTTTACTAGTTTTCAAACGACTAAAATTCCAGCTTTTTATTAGAAATTACGGATCTGTTCGGGACCTGTTTTACCCCCTTAAAACTGATAAATACAGAAATTAAAATTCATAATTACGAAGTTCTAAGTCTTACGGTTTCAGGGACGTATCGCACGCGTCCTAACTATTTTTCTACGATTTACTATAGATTTTACAAAAACGCGTCGCAGAACAGCGAACACCCGGTCCTTTCAGTACAACATGGCAACTTCGCCCTAGCTATGGTCCGAATTGGTATTTCCACAAAACAGAGGAAACTTAATAGACTCCGAAACGAAACTTTTGGCACCGGTCCCATCCCAAACCGACATTCCAAGCAACAGTTATGCGTAAAACAAAACAGGGACAGAAAGCTGGAAGTTTTTTCGGACCAGCTGTATAAACAGCCCCATATGGCCTAGCTACGGGCTAAGTTAGATTTTCGACAAGACACGAAAAACTTTCCCAACTCAGTTTGGAAATTTTGGGCACCAATTTCACGGCAAAACGAATTACGAGTCAAAAGTTATGGCCTTCGCAAAAACAGGGCAGATTCCAGAATTTTACATAAAATGACGAATCACCAAACTTGCGGCCACTGTTTCACCTAGCTAGAGGCCAAACCAGTTTTCCGCTAAAACACGGAAAACGTGCCCGACCCCGAGATTGAACCGTGGGTACCAATTTCGGCTCAATCGGAGTTATGACGAAAAAGTTACGCACGATTGAAGAACTGGACAGAACACTAAAAATTACATAAAAAGATAACTATTGAATTTTTACACCATTAAGCCATGTCTTAATCAAACAGACCCGGAAACCTACAAGCTTACTGAGACAAGGGCCATGCCACGCTGGGCAGCATCCGAGCACCACCCACTGCCGCCTCCGGTGGCGGTGGTGGCGGTTTACGGCGGTGCTTAGACAACAAAAGAACAACCGAAAAAGATTAAACAGAACTACCTCACCGCGTCTCCTTTCTCTTCTTTTCCGACCAAACCCGACGTCTTCTTCCTCTCTTTTTCCGGCAACCACGCGGCGGCAGCCTCCTCCCTTTCTCTTCTCCGGTCGGCGACCACCCTCTCTTTCCCTTTCGATTTTCTTCTTCCTCGTCGATCTCTCTCTCTTTCTCTTGCACTCACTTCGCCGGTGACAACAATGGGAAGGGGATGGGGAGAATGACTTGCGATTGGGGTGGTGCTACTATGAAACCGAAGGGGAAGGGGGATAGGGCGACCCTTGGGCTGACCCCTTTCCAAACTTTGGGTGGAAGTCCCTACTAGCCCCTTAACTTATCCCTTTCCTTGCAAGAACCCAAGAGTTGTCACAATTAACCTTTTGGTCCGATTCGACTAAACCTCGTTAACTAAAATATTAACAATAATTAGAATAATTAATAAATAAAATATGTACCGGGACACGGGCTTTACAACTCTCCCCCGCTTGAATTAGACTTCGTCCCCGAAGTCTACACCAGCAAACAGCTCCGGATAATTCTCTCGCATCTCCGCTTCAGGTTCCCAAGTCCACTCGGAACCCTTTCGGTGTCTCCATTGAACCTCCACCAAACCAACAACCTTGTTCCGCGAGGTTCTCGTCCTCCTGTCAAGAATAGCAACTGGATTTTCCACGTAATTAAGCCGCTCGTCGATCTGAATATCTTCGAGCGGTACTACTATAGACTCATTCATCACACACTTCCGCAATTGCGAAACGTGGAAGGTGTTGTGAATCAAGTTCAGTTCCTCCGGTAACTCCAACCGGTAAGCCACTTTCCCCATGTGGGCGATGATCCGGTAAAGCCCAATATAGCGAGGCCCTAGCTCCCCCCGCTTACGAAACCGGATCACCCCTCTCCAGGGTGAAACCTTCAACAATACATAATCACCCACCTGAAACTCCAAGTCGGATCGCCTTTTGTCGGCGTAGCTCTTCTGCCGACTCTGTACAGTAACCAAACGATCCCGCACCATCTGAATTGTCTCCGTCGTCTTCAACACGATGTCAGTACTCCCTAATACCCGATGCCCCACCTCGCCCCAACAAACGGGCGTCCTGCATTTCCTACCGTACAACAACTCGTATGGCGGCATGCCAATACTAGAGTGGTAGCTGTTGTTGTAGAAAATTCCGCCAAGGGTAAGTACTGATCCCAACTAGCTCCAAAATCGATGACACAAGCTCGAAGCATATCCTCGAGGGTCTGAATGGTTCGCTCGCTCTGCCCGTCCGTCTGTGGATGAAAGGCCGTGCTAAAGTGTAATCGTGTACCCATCTCCGACTGGAACTTCTCCCAAAACCGAGAGGTAAACGAGTATCCCTATCGGAGACAATCGAAACTGGCACCCCGTGCCTGGCCACGATCTCACGCACAAACACCTCCGCAAGCTTCTCCGCCGAGGAGCTCTCCCTGATGGCCAAGAAGTGTGCACTCTTGGTCAGACGGTCAACGATTCCGCTTTGACCTTCCGACAGGTCATACATACCTCCACACATCTAGCAACATCCCGCTTCATGCCGGGCCACCAGTAACCTCCACACAATTCTCTGTACACCTTTGTAGCTCTCGGGTGAATCGAGAACTTGGACTTATGAACTCCTCTTCGAGAAGTTCCTGCAACTGGTCGAAAAGATCGTCAATCCTTGGCAAAAGATAACGATCCTTTACCGTAAGCTTATTCAGCCTCCTTCGCTTCCCCAACTCGCGTGTCCATCACATAAACCAAGTATCCCTGCCCACTATGCTGGAGGCACCTTCGAGCTCTCGCAGCCGAACATATGGCCGTAGTCTGCCTAGACGAATCTCCCTGAACTAACAGTTCTCCCCCGCTTGGGATTCGAACTCGCACTTGTTTGTGACGACAAACAATCTCCGCGTCAAACTTATCCATCCAGTCCATGCCCACAATCACACAAAGTTCCCGCATAGCAATCGGGATCAGGTCAATGGGAAACCGCACTCCTGAGATCTCTAGGGTACAACGCGAAACACGTCCGTGACCGTCAAGGTCCTAACATCAGCCACCTCGACAACAAGAGGATGACTCAATCGTCCTACAACTCGACCCAAACCCTCGCTAAAAGTGCGAGACACAAAAGAATGAGTAGCCCCGCTACCAAACATCACAACCGCAGGCACCGAGTTAACTAGGAACGTTCCTAACGTATAACTGAACCACAAATAAATACATGACATGGAACGAAAAGACAAGAAGAAAGAAGCAAAAGGGATATACCTGTAACCACTTTAGGCGTCGCTTGCGCCTCATCCACCGTCAACTGATGAACTCTTCCTCGAGCCGCTTCTGCCCCCGGCTGACCAGTTCGACCATCAGTGATGCGTAATGGGGCATTCCCAGGCGCCCTCTGTGCTCCACCCCCAATAGCTACCCCTGCTCTAGGACAGTTGGCCCTTACATGGCCCGTCTGATTACAGTTGAAGCAAACCACTAACGGAACCTTACAATCCCGGCTGAGGTGACCGGGTTGGCCACACTTAAAACACCCCTCAACTCTCCTCACTCCGGTATCTCGGGGCTTAAACCCGCCACTCCCAGAACCCGCGCGCGTATCTGTGAACCTCGACCTTTTCGGCACTGCCGAGATGGGCGTCACTGGCTGTGCCGCCTTCCGCTTCTTAGCTTGGGTCTCCAGCTCAAGCTCCCTCCTTCGAGCGGCGTCCATCATGGCGGATAACGAAGTGTACGGTGCCGTGCTAACAAATTCTCGGATCTCCGTGCGTAGCATATCTTTATACCTTGACATCTTCATCTCTTCCGAGGCGGCATACTGAGGACAGAATAATGCCATCTCGGTAAATTTCCTGTTCATCTCTTTTACCGTCTCTGTTGTCTGGGTGAGTTCTAGGAATTCCTTAGCGATTCTCTCCATCTCTACCGGCGGTACATACTCTACACGGAAACGAGTGACAAACGCGTTCCAGGTCAAGGTAGTGCGTTCGGCAGCCGTCAATGCCGAGGCGCACCAATCCTTCGCGCCGTCACGAAGTAGATTTACTGCAAAACGGACCTTTAGGTTGTCCGGGCAACCACTGGTCAAAAATGCGAACTCCATGTCAGATACCCATCGCATACTGGTAATCGGATCCAGGTCTCCCTTAAATTCTGGCGGGGAACAGGCGGAGAGATCCCGGTATTGGAATTCTCGGTTACGGGGATGACCCTCCGCAGGCAGTGGAATAGCTGCAATACGCTCCTCCAGTAGGATCACCACTTCCTCTCGAATAGCAGTGATGATCTCGGGGATCGCCTCCCCGATCGCGCGGGAAACCTCAGTAGCAATCAGTTCCCTAATACGCTCCTCAGCAATCCCCGACCCGGCTCGCGACGCTGCCGCGTTGTTCCTTCTTGTATTGACCATTCTAGAAAGAGAAAATTCAGAGATCTAAAAGCACATATAACTCACCCTACCACGCTCATACTCCACTCCTTGGCTCCCTCGTGACTCTCCCCGACTCAAGCATGGATCCTGTGCTTCAGATAGTAGGAGCTCTACTACTACCCTTCACACCTATCCTTACTCGTTTCGAGTCCTGTCCCGAGACATTCAAGTAGTCGATTACCACAAATAAACACATATAGTCAATCTAGCCCGTACAAACACCTTTCCTAACTCCCTAGAAAGGTCATATCACCCACTATCCTTTGCTAACACGGAAACCCCACTAACCCTGACGAGCCGCCTCGTGAATGCACGGTCGTATACAGTGTAAAACCAAATAGACGTTCGAATAAGAGACTCTATCCTAGAACGGTTGGACTCAAACAAGAGCTGCGCAATAGAACTAAATCTAATATTCTAAGGCTATTCAGTTCCTACTGCATACAACCTAGAGTGCATTCGCTTAACAACCTATCAAAGCTAGCATGAGTTCCTATAAGCGATAAACCAGCATACGGTACCATACAGTTCACATAAGCAATCTAGCATGCATACACTACACCTGAAAGCAATAGGTACACTAAGTTCCTTACCTTCCCAGCTGGCGTCGGCTGACTGTACACACTGCGCCCACGATCACCGTTCCCAAACGGGTTTTCTCTTTTCATTTAAAACAAAGATTTTAATAAAAGAATTTAAAGATCTCTTAGCCGCAACTTGAGACCAAACACACCGAGATGTGTTTGATTCACTCAAGCCGTGCTCTGATACCAAGTTGTAACGTCCCAAAAATTACAAGGAAATTTAAAATTTTTAAAACATACATTTCATTAAAACAACCATGATTTAATAATTCACGTCTTAAAAAAAATTAACGTCGTTACTTCAAACCATCAACAAAGTTCATGCAGCGGAAAATTTCATAACTAAATTCAAGGGTTCAAAAGTGAAAGATTAATAATATTTGACACTCCGCGCTCCATGTGTGTACTGTCACGCCCGACTGCCGCCCGCACCTGAAATAACAACACATTGGGAAAGGGTAAGCTAAACGCTTAGTGAATTCAATCACGCGCGTAGGTAGCAACCCCACGCATATCGCCCCTACTCGCAAGTAGGCAACATCACCATCACCACGAATATCAAACCACATAATGTTTATTATATAAGCACGAACCTCGGTCCCACCGAGTACACAAAATACATTAATATAAGCTCAGTCCCACCGAGCCCTCGGTCCCACCGAGTAATTAATACAAGCTCAGTCCCACCGAGCCCTCGGTCCCACCGAGTAAAAATTGTTGTACTAGCTTAGTCCCACCAAGCCCTCGGTCCCACCGAGCCCCTCAGTCCCACCGAGGTGTACACATGCATATATATATATATATATTCCACATACGAATCTAATAAATCACAACCAGTTATCACATCCCATCTAGTTCACGTAAGCACATAAATACACGTAATCACACGTAACACAAAATAACGACATACATGAAATTCCTAACTACGCGGTGAGAGAACTCACCTCAAGGCTAAGCAACGTGCTCACAAACGCAACACCAACACGGAAATCTTCTTCACTTTCTCCCACCTAAATACGTAATAAAAGTCAAAGGAGAGTCCCGACCCATAACACGTTTACTAGTTTTCAAACGACTAAAATTCCAGCTTTTTATTAGAAATTACGGATCTGTTCGGGACCTGTTTTACCCCCTTAAAACTGATAAATACAGAAATTAAAATTCATAATTACGAAGTTCTAAGTCTTACGGTTTCAGGGACGTATCGCACGCGTCCTAACTATTTTTCTACGATTTACTATAGATTTTACAAAAACGCGTCGCAGAACAGCGAACACCCGGTCCTTTCAGTACAACATGGCAACTTCGCCCTAGCTATGGTCCGAATTGGTCTTTCCACAAAACAGAGGAAACTTAATAGACTCCGAAACGAAACTTTTGGCACCGGTCCCATCCCAAACCGACATTCCAAGCAACAGTTATGCGTAAAACAAAACAGGGACAGAAAGCTGGAAGTTTTTTCGGACCAGCTGTATAAACAGCCCCATATGGCCTAGCTACGGGCTAAATTAGATTTTCGACAAGACACGAAAAACTTTCCCAACTCAGTTTGGAAATTTTGGGCACCAATTTCACGGCAAAACGAATTACGAGTCAAAAGTTATGGCCTTCGCAAAAACAGGGCAGATTCCAGAATTTTACATAAAATGACGAATCACCAAACTTGCGGCCACTGTTTCACCTAGCTAGAGGCCAAACCGGTTTTCCGCTAAAACACGGAAAACGTGCCCGACCCCGAGCTTGAACCGTGGGTACCAATTTCGGCTCAATCGGAGTTATGAAGAAAAAGTTACGCACGATTGAAGAACTGGACAGAACACTAAAAATTACATAAAAAGATAACTATTGAATTTTTACACCATTAAGCCATGTCTTAATCAAACAGACCCGGAAACCTACAAGCTTACTGAGACAAGGGCCATGCCACGCTGGGCAGCATCCGAGCACCACCCACTGCCGCCTCCGGTGGCGGTGGTGGCGGTTTACGGCGGTGCTTAGACAACAAAAGAACAACCGAAAAAGATTAAACAGAACTACCTCACCGCGTCTCCTTTCTCTTCTTTTCCGACCAAACCCGACGTCTTCTTCCTCTCTTTTTCCGGCAACCACGCGGCGGCAGCCTCCTCCCTTTCTCTTCTCCGGTCGGCGACCACCCTCTCTTTCCCTTTCGATTTTCTTCTTCCTCGTCGATCTCTCTCTCTTTCTCTTGCACTCACTTCGCCGGTGACAACAATGGGAAGGGGATGGGGAGAATGACTTGCGATTGGGGTGGTGCTACTATGAAACCGAAGGGGAAGGGGGATAGGGCGACCCTTGGGCTGACCCCTTTCCAAACTTTGGGTGGAAGTCCCTACTAGCCCCTTAACTTATCCCTTTCCTTGCAAGAACCCAAGAGTTGTCACAATTAACCTTTTGGTCCGATTCGACTAAACCTCGTTAACTAAAATATTAACAATAATTAGAATAATTAATAAATAAAATATGTACCGGGACACGGGCTTTACAGTCATCCAATACAATTACACCCAAGTACACACACATAGTATTTGCTCTCCATTGAATATATTGGTGGCCATCTTATTGAAATCATGGATTAATTACTTGTTCTGGGATCACAAATTGTTATTTGTGGGACTATGTAGAATTAATTAATTAATTAAAGGTGTGCAATGACCGCAATTCAACTCCATTCACCCACAATTATATTAGAAAAACAATAGTTGAAATAATGGGTTTCTAGTGATTGGTATTTGGTAACCTATTTCAATTTACTACTATTTAAATATAGTATTTAAGGTCAAACAATTAATTTTTAAGGGCTGTAATAAAACTATATTATTATAGATAAAGAAAAAAACTGTTTATATATGCTTATTTTATTTGTTTGTTGTCTAATAATCACAATTTATCAAACACGTACGCTATAAATTTAGTTGCAACAATTTTAAACAATAAAAGCAAATTAGAACAATGCAACGTGTTTTATATAAATGATTATTTTATTATCATTATTTAATATTAATAACCACTTTAAAAATACACGTCCAAAAATGATAAAGAATGAAATGAGCTTACGGGGGTGTACACAAAATCATCAAATTATAATCGACTAAAATGGATTGTTTGATTGCTGAATGACACTTTAAAAATCAATAAAAATAAATTGACTCAATCTAATTATTATTTAAAGTTAGGTCATATTTGAAAACCATAAATTAACTTATAAGGTTGTTTGAGCTTATTGAAAAAGTCTTGTTATAAGCTATAAACTAGTTTGTAAGCTACACTTTAAATACTTTATTCCAATTATCCTTTATATGTTAGAATTGAATATTTATCACATGTCATTTTAGATTAATTTATATTCTTATCTAGCTTATTGTAATAACTGAGTCCTTTTTGTGAATAAATAAAGTGTGGTGGTGAATGTGAGAAAAATAGAAGTTTTGTGGCTTTGTGAAAAAGTATAAAAGGGGATAGAAACCCTATATTCCCTCATTTTCTCTTCATCAGTGTGTGAGCGGCTAAGTGTGTGTGTGCGTGAAGAAGAAGAAATTCTGCAATTGAGGAGGAAGAACTTGGATTCAGGAGCTGAGCTTTGGGAAAGCCATCGAACACACCAAGGTAATTACTTATCTCTTCACTCTTTAAGTCTTGTGGAGGTTGGAATTCATTTTTGGAAGGAAACTTGAATGTTTTGTTAACTCAGTGTTTGAATGTGGGGTTTCCTTTGTGTCCTTCGATTAATTGTTTAAGGGATGTTTAAGAGTGGGTCAAAGTTGTGTTTTATAGATCTGTATTCTATCCCTAAGAGGTTATTGCGGGATTTTGGGTGTGTTATACTAAACCTTCTGCGTTCGTATCAAAATCTACGTATCCGGAAAGTCCCTCTGATAAGGTAGAGTCCGGATGGTACCGGACAAGTTAAGTGACCGAATAGCGTGGTGTCCGGATAGTGTGAAGTGTCAGGAAATCTGGTGTCCGGGATGTCCTATCTGGAAAGTTCTTGTTCGGATAGTTTTAGTTGTCCGGGTAGAATCTTCCGGATAGCTTAACTACTCGGGTAAACTTTACCGGATAGTGGTGCAGTGTAACCCTTAGTGTATCCGTTTAGTGAGTTCTGATTTTGGGGACGGTATGTTGGTTCCAGGGGTTAGCTAGGTGGGAATCGGTTTCGGTCAAGTGACTTATCACTGTAGTGTGTGTGTGTGTGTATGTGTGTGTGTGTGTGTGTGTATCCTTATAGGTGCAGTTAAAGAGGGGATCAATCCAGTGAGAGGATTCTATCAGGGCATCAGGTGAGTCTTTCTAAACCCAAATCTTGTACAAGTGTGATGATTTATACATGTATTCAATTTATGCTTATCAATTGCTTTAATTACAAAGTGAATAGTGTGCGTAGCTAAATGAACGATTTAAATGTGGATATACATGTTATGGTTATGGTGTGAAATGGGGGTGTGTCCCATAATATTTATATATGAATTCGTTTCATATATGGGCGGTGTATGCTCTGATACGCTGTCACGGTGTGTGTGGCCATAGCGTGTGCCATTAGCATGTGTCATGGTGTGCTTATCATGTAAGTGTGCTTCATTATGAATTTGTATAAAATCCCTTGTTGTTATTTTTATAAATGTTGTTATTTATGGTGTGACCTTGTTTTGAGGGAACTCACAAGACCTTATGGTCTAACCCTCGCTTTCAAAACTAAAAACTTTTCAGGTGAGAAGGTAGATAAGGGTAAGGGTAAGCAGTGAGATCCGGGCGGGCTTGATGAAGGACGGATTTGAAGATTTTGATAGAATGTCCAAATAGTTCTTTTGCTTATATTTGTTCTCAATTGTAAGTCGGTTGTTATGTCAACCGTTGACTTGGAAATTTTGTAAGATGTTTTGGGATATTTATGCATGCGTATTGTTGTGTTGGTTTATCTTTTGTGTGGGTCCTTACAGTTGGTATTAGAGTCGTAGTTTAAGAGATTTAGGCGACCGGACGGGCCTAAACTTAAATTGTGGGAGTTTGGTAGTATAGCTGAGAACTAGGATGACCTTAGTGAGTGTGGTTGGGACTAATAGGGTGGTGAGAACTGCCATGTAAGGTAAGTTGGCCATTACACCTGGCCAGTGTAATTACGAACTTACAAGTATATGTATGTGCTTATTTGCCTTATTATATTGGAGTTGTAGGTTTAATGTTATTGGTGTGTTTCTTTGTCAGTCAGTAATCATGTCAAGAAGATCTTTGAGGAGTGGATCAGGACCGGTCGACGAGGAGATCGAGATGGAAGTACCGATGAATCCACTTGAACAGGCGGCCACCTGCGGTAGGGGTAGAGACCGAGGAAGGGACGGGGAAAAATACCCCGACGAACAGTTACCCAGGTGAATGAAAATGTTGAAAGAGTTGGAGTAAGGGCACGCGTTCCCCATGGAACGAGGAGTGTAGGGATTCCGCCGGAGCCGGAGGCATCTCAACAGGAGAGCTCTGTGTCCAGGCGGGGAGCGGGTCGAGGTGGAGGTCGTGGGCACGGTCGTGCTCAGACCTTCGTGACCCAAGAGAACTTCTTCACTGCTTTGGGTGAATTTTAGGATACGTTGAAAGCTCTGTTAGCAAACCAAGAAAAGACAACATCGGGGAGTAAAGAAGCAAGTGGTAGTAAGGAAGGGATGTCTAGCTCATATAGATCTGCTTCGGGAGTCTTTCTCAATCGAATCCGTTAGCGGTAGATGACTTGGTGCTGAGCGGGGGATGTAGCTACAAGGCATTCGCCTCTTGTAAGCCACCCACTTTCAAAGGAGAATGTGACCCGGTGTTGGCCGTAAAATGTATAAGGGAGATGGAGCTAGTGTTTGACACCTGTAAAGGTGCTGTCACTGACCGAGTGATGTTCGCCTTATCTATGCTGAAGTCTGATGCGATGTTTTGGTGGGATGCGGAGACGACGGGGGAAGGGTCGAAGGCTGCTAAGGATATGACATGGGAGACCTTTGTCTCAAAGTTTAAGGCATCGTTATGCCCGCTGGCGGCAGTGAAAAGATTGGAGGAAGAATTCCTGAGTTAAGAACAAGGTGGGATGTCGGTGAGGGAATACACGTCGAATTTTATGGAGAAAGCAAGGTTTGCTGAGTTGTACGTACCAAATGATAAAACGTCGGATTGAGAGGTACCTTTTTGGGTTAAAGAGTAGCGTTCGGGAACTGGCATCGACTCGGAACCCGACTACTTTTCAGGCAGCCATCAATGCGACTGAACTTATTGAAAAGGAGAAGAACCGGTAGGATGAGGAGAAGGGTAAAGAGAAGAGGAAGTAGGAAGGACATGCGCATGATTCGAAACGGGCTAAGGTGTTCAAGACCGAGTTCCGAGGGGGACTAAGATTTGGAGAGAAGCCTTGTGGAAAGTGTAACCGAGTGCATCGTGGGGAGTGTATGAGTGAGCCTGAAGGGTGTTTCAAGTGTGGAAAGTTGGGACACATGGTGCGTGACTGTTGGAACCCAAGAGTGTGCTACCAGTGTGGTTCTTCAAAACATCTAAGACCGTATTTCCCACAATTGAAGAAAGGGTATTCGGGTGGTTACGGTGGTAGACAAGGAAGAAGAGTGGGAGAAAAGAAAGTGGAGCCAACACAGACAAGGGCGAGAGATTTTTGTATGACAACAGAAGAGGCAGTGGAGATACCTGATGTGGTGATAGGTACTTTTCTTGTTAATTCTGTTTTTGCTAAAGTGTTATTCGACTCGGGTGCAAACCGTTCGTTTGTATCGCCGGAATTTGCCCGACGTCTGTGTGTTAAACCCAAGCGTTTGGGGTGTGAGTTTGAAGTAGAGATTGCTGATGATAGTCGAGTCTTGGTGAGGGAGGTGTATGAAGGATGTAATATCGAGGTAGAGGGTCACTCTTTCCCCTTCCTGTTGTACCCCCTGGGCATGGGAGAGTTTGACGTTGTCGTGGGAATGGATTGGCTGGCTAGTAATGGTGCTAGCATCGTGTGCAATAAGAAAATGATCCATATGGCTTTGCCTGATAAGTCAGAGGTGGTAGTTTATGGGGATAGGCGAGAGCATAAGTCTTGCCATATCTCGGTGATGAAGGCGATACATTGTCTAGAGAAGGGGTGTCAGGGGTTTCTGGCGTACGTGTTAGACGCTAAGAAAGAGAAAAGGGACTAGAGGATGTTCCTGTGGTGAGAGAGTTCCCGTAGGTGTTTCCGGATGACCTGACGGGTTTACCCCCGGATCGTCAAGTCGAGTTCAAGATCGAATTGATGCCTGGTACGACACCAATAACGCGAGCACCGTACCGGTTAGCACCGACGGAGATGAAGGAGATGATGGCGCAACTACAGGAGTTGTTGGATAAGGGATTTATACGCCCTAGTTCCTCACCTTGGGGAGCGTCGGTGCTTTTCGTCAAGAAGAAGGATGGGTCCATGCAGATGTACATAGACTATCGCGAGCTTAACATGGTGACCGTTAAGAACAAATACCCATTTCCGAGGATCGACGATCTGTTTGACCAGTTGCAAGGGACGAGCTTCTTCTCGAAGATAGATTTATGATCCAGTTATCACCAGTTGAAGGTAAGAGAAGAAGATGTGCCGAAGACGGCTTTTCGCACGAGGTACGGGCATTATGAGTTTCTAGTCATGCCCTTTGGCTTGACTAATGCTCCAATAGTCTTCATGGATTTAATGAATCGGGTGTGCAGTGCGTTGTTGGATAAGTGTGTGATTGTGTTCATAGATGACATCCTCATCTATTCTCAATCTCAGAGTGAGCACGAAGAGCATCTTCGCGTGGTGTTAGATTTGTTACGGCGGGAGAAAGTATATGCTAAGTTCTCCAAGGGTGAGTTTTGGCTCAGAGAAGTCCAATTCTTGGGTCATGTGGTGTCGGGAGAAGGCATCAAGGTGGATCCGGCCAAAGTGGAGGCTATTAGAGGATGGGAACAACCGAGGTCGCCATCGTAGGTTAGAAGTTTCCTTGGTTTAGCAGGCTACTATCAGAAGTTCATCCATGACTTTTCTCTTATAGCTACGTCGTTGACCGCTTTGACTAAGAAGAGTGTTAAGTTCGAGTGGACGGAGGTTCAAGAAGAAGCGTTTAGTAGGTTGAAAGACAAGTTGAGCATCACTCTAATTCTCTCCTTGCCTAGTGGGATGGAAGGATTTGTAATCTACAGCGATGCATCCAAGTTGGGACTAGGGTGTGTACTGATGCAGAACGGGAATGTGATCATTTATGCATCCCGTCAGTTAAAGGAGCACGAAAAGAATTACCCCACGCACGACATGGAGTTGGCAGCGGTGGTTTTTGCGCTAAAGATTTGGAGACACTACCTGTATGGAGTTAAGTGTCAGATCTATTCTGATCATAAGAGCCTTAAGCATTTGTTCGATTAGAAGGAGTTGAATATGAGGCAGCGCCATTGGGTGGAATTGTTATGTGACTATGATTGTGAGATCATTTACCATCCGGGTAAAGCGAACGTTGTGGCCGACACTTTGAGTCGGAAAGAAAGAAGAGAACCAAATAAACTGGTGGCCTTTCGAGTCGACATAATTCCTAATCTGTTAGACGAGGTTAAGAGGTTCCAACAATAATCTCTTGTAGAAGAAAAGTGGAAAGTGAGAGGATTGTCGGTTATGTGACATCCTTGGAGCAGAACGGAAGTGGTGTGAATTGTTTGGGGAACCGAGTTTGGGTTCCTAAGTTGGGAGGTTTGCGTGAGCATATTTTGGAATAAGCGCATAAATAGCGATATTCGGTACATCCGGGAACCAATAAGATGTACCGAGATTTGAGGCAAATGTATTGGTGGTCGGGGTTGAAGAAGGACGTCGCTTACTTTGTTGAGCGATGTAGGACATGTTTGAAGGTCAAGGCAGAACATCAAAGACCTTACGGGGAAATGCAACCCTTAGACATACCAGTGTGGAAGTGGGATTGTATCACGATGGACTTCGTCACGAAGCTACCAAGGACCCCGAAGGGGCATGATGCCATTTGGGTGATAGTTGACCGCCTTACCAAGTCGGATCACTTTCTACCCATTCAGGAGTGTGATTTGTTGGAAAAGTTAGCAAGGTTGTATGTCAATGAAGTGGTGACGAGGCAAGGAGTGCCGTCGTCTATAGTCTCTGACCATGATAGTCATTTCACGTCGTCTTTTTGGAGAAGTCTTCAAAGGGAGTTAAGTACGCGACTTTTAATGAGCATCGCCTATCACCCTCAGACGGATGGACAAAGCGAGAGAACTATACAGACCTTGGAGGATATGTTGCGTGCTTGTGTGATAGACTTCAAGGGCTCATGGGAATCTCATCTGTCGTTAATCGAATTATCGTATAACAATAGTTATCACGCCAATCTTCAAGCAGCACCATTCGAGGAGTTGTATGGGCGTAAGTGCAGGACGCTATTATGTTGGAATGAGGTGGGGGAGAAGTAGTTGGCAGGACCGGAAATCGTGCAGTTAACCGCCGATAAGATTAGTGTGATAAAGGAAAAGTTGAAGGTGGCTCAGGACCGCCAAAAGGCGTATGCGAATAAAAGAAGGAAACCGATCGAGTACATGGTGGGGGATAAAGTAATGCACAAGGTGTCGCCTTGGAAAGGAGTAGTACGATTTGGGAAGAAATGGAAGCTAAGGCCTAGGTATGTCGGGTCGTTCGCCATCATCGAGCGTGTGGGTAAGGTGGCGTATAAGTTGGAGTTTCCCGAAGAGTTGCGGGGAGTCCATTCGACCAATCATGTGTCGAATTTAAGGAAGTGTCTGGCCGAAGAACACATGGCAGTGCCATTGAAGGACATTCGTGTGGACGAGAAGTTAAACTACGTTGAGGAACCAGTGGAAATCGTAGATCGCAAAGTGAGAAAATTGAGGAATAAGGAAATATCCCTAGTGAAAATTTAGTGGCGCTTCCATAAGAGGCAAGAGGAAACTTGGGAATTGGAGTCGGATGTGAGGACCCGTTTTCCTCACTTGTTCGAAGACGGAATTCCGGGGACGGAATTCCGGGGACGGAATTCTTTTGAGGGGAGGATGATGTAATAACCGGGTTCTTTTGTGAATAAATAAAGTGTGGTGGTGAATGTGAGAAAAATACAAGTTTTGTGGCTTTGTGAAAAAGGTATAAAAGGGGATAGAAACCCTAATTTCCCTCATTTTCTCTTCATCAATGTGTGAGCGGCTAAATGTGTGTGTGTGAAGAAGAAGAAATTCTGCAATTGATGAGGAAGAACTTGGATTCAGGAGCTGAGCTTTGGGAAAGCCATCGAACACATCAAGGTAATTACCTATCTCCTCACTCTTTAAGTCTTGTGGAGGTTGGAATTCATTTTTGGAATGAAACTTGAATGTTTTGTTAACTCAGTGTTTGAATGTGGGGTTTCCTTTGTGTCCTTCGATTAATTGTTTAAGGGATGTTTAAGAGTGGGTCAAAGTTGTGTTTTATAGATATGTATTCAATCCCTAGGAGGTTATTGCGGGATTTTGGGCGTATTATACTAAACCTTCTGCGTTCGTATCAAAATCGCCGTATCCGGAAAGTCCCTCTGATCAGGTAGAGTTCGGATGGTACCAGACAAGTTAAGTGTCAGGATAACGTGGTGTCCGGATAGTGTGAAGTGTCCGGAAATCTGGTGTCCGAGATGTCCCATCCGAAAAGTTCTTGTCCGGATTGTTTTAGCTATCCGGGTAGAATCTTCCGGATAGCATAACTACCTGGGTAAACTTTACCGGATAGTGGTGCAGTGTAACCCTTAGTGTATCCGTTTAGTGAATTCTGATTTCGGGGACGGTCTGTTGGTTCGAGGGGTTAGCTAGGTAGGAATCGGTTTCGGTCAAGTGACTTATCACTGTAGTGTGTGTGTGTGTGTGTGTGTGTGTGTGTGTATCCTTATTGGTGCAGTTAAAGGGGGATCAAGCCAGTGAGAGGATTCTATCAGGGCGTCAGGTGAGTCTTTCTAAACCCAAATCTTGTACAAGTGTGATGATTTATACATGTATTCAATTTATGCTTATCAACTGCGTTAATTACAAAGTGAATAGTGTGCGTAGCTAAATGAACGATTTAAATGTGGATAGATATGTTATGGCTATGGTGTGAAATGGGGGTGTGTCCCATAATATTTATATATGAATTCGTTTCTTATATGTGCGGTGTGTGCCCTATTACGTTGTCACGGTGTGTGTGACCATAGCGTGTGCCATTAGCATGTGTCATGGTGTGCTTATCATGTAAGTGTGCTTCATTATGAATTTGTATAAAATCCCTTGCTGCTATTTTTATAAATGTTGTTATTTATGGTGTGACCTTGTTTTGAGGGAACTCACTAGACCTTATGGTCTAACCCTCACTTTCAAAACTAAAAACTTTTCAGATGAGCAGGTAGATAAGGGTAAGGGTAAGCAGTGAGATCCGGGCGGGCTTGATGAAGCATGGATTTGAAGATTTTGATAGAATGTCCAAATAGTTCTTTTGTTTATATTTGTTCCCAGCTGTAAGTCGGTTGTTATGTCAATCGTTGACTTGGAAATTTTGTAAGACGTTTTGGGATATTTATGCATGCGTATTGTTGTGTTGCTGATGACGAAACCCATGTTTTCACAATTGGTAATTCTGATATAGACATATCAGATACCGATAGTGATGAGGACGAAGAATATACCCCTAGTAATAAATCATGTAGTCAGTTAAGTGACTTTTTTTTATATGCCTCATATTCTTCCAGACCCGAATACCCATACACAAACCTACGAACCTACACCTTATAATCGCAGTTCAAGGATACAAGTAGGTCAAATATTTGATTCGAAGGATGACTTGGCCACACAGGTCGGAATTAAGTTCATAGAAAAGGGTTTCGAAAGTTACACACCGAGATCCGACAAAACCAGATACGAAGTTGTATGTGCAAGAGAAAATTGTAATTGGAGGCTGTACGCGAGGTCCATGGGCGAGAAAGGAAGGATGTTTGTCATTAGAAAGTTTCACGACGAACACACTTGTTCGAGGACGCAACTGAATCCCAACCACAAACAAGCCAACAAAAGGACTTTGGGTGCGATACTGAAAAGCAAATTTCTTGATGCTAGCAGGTCATTGCGTCCAAAGGACATCGTGAGCGATGTACACCAGCAGTACGGGATTACAATTGGTTACCACCAAGGCTGGCGTGTGCGATGCAGGGCACTGCCAAAGGTTAGAGGCACGTTCGAGGAGTCGTATGAACGACTCCCTGGGTATTTATATAATTTGCTGCTGCAAAATCCAGGTACAGTCACCCAGATAAGGACCGATTCAAATGGACGGTTTGAGATGTGCTTCGTTGCCCTTGGACCCGCGGTACGTATTTTAACACGTCATATGTTTATACATTATAAACTATAACATTTACAAAGGGAAACCACCTACGTTTTTTGCAGATCCGCACATTTGTGGCAAATCTGCGTCGTGTCCTGGTAATAGACGATGCCCATTTAAAGAGCCCTTACTTGGGTATGATGTTCCTGGCGGTTGCCATGGATGGGAATAACTCCATCGTTCCCGTAGCTTTCGGAGTAGGCAAGTCCGAAACCGGGGAGGAGTGGACTTGGTTTCTGTCCATGTTGAGACAAGCTATCGGAGACCCACAAGGGTTGGTGTTTATGTCCGACAGGGCTCCTTCCATAAGCGCCGCAATCTCTGCCATGTACCCAAACGCCCCTCACGCCTTATGTTGTCGACATTTGGAGATGAACGCCAAAGGCCAGGACAAATGTATTACCACCTACCACGATGTCTACTGGAAGGCTTGCAAAGCATATACGGCTCGGGAGTTTGACCGGTACATGAATGTTCTACGAGTTAGTGCCACGAAAGCAGCCGAAGTTATGGACGATGTTGGACCGGAGAGGTGGTCTGCGGCTCATTTTCCTGCACAACGGTATGACTTTCTGACCTCCAATAGTGCAGAGTCGGTGAATGCACTCTCCCGTTTTGCACGTAGATGTCCAATTGTTACTCTTATGGAGTACTTTAGGGCCTTTCAACAAGAGTGGTACCAACTGCGACGCTGAAAAGGAGTTAAGTTGCGTAATAGACTCACACCAGCGGTGGAGGAGATAGTTCTCCTCAAGGCGAGTCACGCGTCGGCATGGAGGGTAAGCGAAATCGGGTATGGGAGGTACCAGGTTCGGGATAACCAACTTGACGCGATTGTCAATATGACCGGCCATGTTTGTTCATGTTTCCAATGGCAAAAATCTGGGTTACTGTGCGGCCATGCCATCGATGCGGCAAGACATATGGGTCGTAGAGATTGCAGCGACTTGGCTGTAACTTTCACACGTCCGAAACTTACCGGGCAACATACGTAGAGGTAATAAATCCAGCTGGACCCCCTGAAGCATGGGTGTTTCCACCTGACCCCCTTCCGCCATGCTATCCACCGTTAAACAATAAGAACAGAGTCGGGAGACCAAGAAAGAACGACCGACGTCCATCACGTGGTGAAGGTCCGATACATCGAAAATGCCCGGTGCCAATGCGTAGGACATACTCGTGAAGAGTGTCCAAGTCCCGCCCCTTCAACCGTGCCAAGGAGTAGACGTTCAGTCAGTCAACTAAGTAACACGCAGGGCCCGTCGGAGCTTGAACCACATGAAACTATATCATATGATAGCGTTGATCTGAACATTGATTTCCATTGATTGGAACGATAAATATTGTATGTTTAGTGTTCTTGTTTTGATATATAACATGATTTTATCTACTTTATCAGCCCGTGTAATATATCAAACATAACTTATGTACGTTGTAATTTAGTAAAATAAGGGACCGAAGTTGTAATTTAAAAAACAAAAGAGACCTAAGTTGTGTTAGAGCAAAGACATGGACCAAAAATAGCCAACATGCAGTAAAAACATGTAAAAACTAGAGGGACCAAAAAAATATAATTTTTTTGCCCAAAAATAGATGAGCCAAATTTGTAAAAAGTGTGACAAAAACAGTAAAAACATGCAAACAACACTTTAAAAATCTCAACTACATAAGATGATAACCTAAAAACTAGAGGGACCAAAAATATAATTTGTTGCCCTAAAGTAGAGGGGCCAAATGTGTAACATTCGGCCAGCCGCGGGGCCATCGCAGGCTCATTCGTGGGTCACGTTAGAGGTGGCCAAAAGTCGGGTTCGGGCCGGGCCGGGTCGGGTCGGGGGACAACCCGGTTCTGCACAGTAACCGTGCGAACCGGGTCAGGTGAGAACCGGGTCGGGTCGGGCCGGGTTTAAACCGAAATCCCCTGACCCGTTTACTTGTATGTAGAACCGGTTTCGGGAAAACCGGGCCGGGCCGGGCCAAGAACCGGGTCGGAGTAGGGCCGGGGATTTTTTTGTTTTTTAACTGCTTTCTTTGTATAATAATTAATTACTAAACTTTAACAAAGAAAAATTGGATTGGAATCATTGGATAAGTAATGAGAAATGAGAATTGTATGCGTTTTTTGCGAGAAACGAATATAACGAGAGCCTAGAAATGAGAATTGTAAGCGTTTTTTGCGTTTTGTAAGCAATGTAAGGTGGTGATGACCTCCATAACACCCCTAGTATTTATATGGGTGTTTTTTGAGGCAAAAAACGGTCACAAGGGGTTCCAAACGGCTATATAACGGCTCTATTTTTTTGAAAAAAATCGGGTCGGGCCGGGTCGGGCCACGAACCGGGTCACGAACCGGTCCCGGGTCGGGCCGGGTCGGGCCGAGGAAATTCCTATATACGCGAACCGGTCCCGGCTCTCGGGCTTGAAACCGGTTCTTGACCGGGTCGGGCCAGAACCGGTTCTTGGCCGGTTTCGGTTCGGGTCAGCCCGTCGGGTCGGGTCGGGTCAGGTCAGTTTGGCCACCTCTAGGTCACGTGGGCATAAGTCCGCGATCGCGGACCCCATCGCGGACAAAATAAATATTTTTACAAAACCAACGAGATTTTGGATATTTTAACAAGTCAAAGTCAAACTTTGGGTATTTTAATTAATTTCCCTAATCTTATTATGGAAAATGATTTTAAAAAATAATTCTTACGTCCCATCAAGCTAAAGTTTTAGCTGGTTTTTGGTTAACAAGAGAAACCTGATGCAATTGAAATATCGAATTCATTTGATTCAATTGTTTGGTTTATTCTTTTTCAGGGAAAAAAATCTTCAGAATCAAATGAATTCCACAAGTATGGGATTTAAACATTTCCTTTGGTGTAAGGCCATCCGTAGCGCATGAAAGATAGCATGCGGGATGGGTGATGTGGCAGCGGGATGGCTGCGGGGATGGGGTACGGGGCGGGATCATTTGCGGGAAGGGATCGAATGCGGGGATGGGATCCCGATTCATCCCGAGGATTATTAAAAAAAAATTAATTACTTTTTTATAAACTAGCCGTTGAACGGCTATAATTTCTCACCCTATATATTTAACCCTCAACCTCTTATTTCTCACACCTCTCAACCTCTTATTTCTCACACCTCTCAACCTCTTATTTTTCACACCTCTCAAATTCTCTCAACCTCTTATTTCTCACACCTCTCAAACTCTCTCAAATTCTCTCAACCTCTTATTTTTCACACCTCTCTCATCATGAATTCAAACAGAACACATACATCCCGTCGTAACCGACCGAATACACCACAATCGCAAGAAGATCAAGAGCTTGGTTTCCAAGCGTTTACACAACAAGGTTATCATCCGCAATTTTCGCAACAAATTCCGCCACAATGGTCGCAACAAAATCCGCCACAATGGTCGCAACAAAATCCGCCACAATATCCGCAACAATTTCACCAACAATTTCACCAACAAATTCCTTACCAATTTACACGTCCCGGGTTGATTGAACAAGGTTTTACTCCGGCCAACTTCAATATCGACGACGACATTGTTCCGGAAACCCAACCTTCTACCCCTAACACACCACAATCTATCCCGGCACAACAATCTAACCCGGAACCATCAAATCCGAGACCAAAGAAAGCCGCCAAACAAACGTGGAGTAAAGCCGAGGAACTCGCGTTAGTGTCGGCGTGGGTTGACGTTTCGGAGGACCCCGTGGTCGGTAACGCACAAAGCGGTGGTAATTATTTTTATTGTTATTATTATTATTATTATTATTATAATTATTATTATTATTCTTATACTTAATTTTACATAAATGTAGGAAATTTTTGGGGCCGAATCGGGCATGTGTTCTTTACTCGCATGGGTCGTGAACCAGGTTATAGATCAACCCATCAACTCAATAGCAAGTTCAACGACCTCAATAAAAGAGTTAATTCGTTTGGCGGCATCTACAACAACTTGCTCAATAATAGATCAAGCGGGATGAGTGAGGCCGATATATCCCGAACGGCACACGAACGGTATGTAGCACGCCATAAAGTTGCTTTCACTCACGAACAAGCTTGGGACGTCCTAAAAAATGTCCAAAATGGGGAGTCGTTCCAACGATGACGACAACTTCATCGCGGGGTTCAAAACGTACCCAACCTTCCGATGATGACGATGACGAGCAAATTCAACGACCCATCGGGAGAAACAAGGCAAAAAAATCATCAACGAGTAATACGTCCGGGGCGAATACGGACGAAAGTGTTACTCAGTTGTTGACGACGTTCAACAACAAGATTGATGATACAATGGAATACAAAATGAAAAAACTCGATCTCGAAATCGAACGCTCAAAACTCGAACTTCAAAGGTTAGAACACGAACGAGAAATCGAACGAGATAAACGATTTGAGAAAGACTTCGAGTATTTCATAACCCCGCATGATCACCTTACGGGAAACGCTTTGAGGGCTACTTTAGCGAGAAAAGAGCAAATCCAAAAATTTCATAATTGGTAGTGTTTTGTATTTTGTAATTTTTAATTTTTTAATGAATGATATGAATTTTTATTTTTATTATTTATCTTATTTTTATTTATTAAAAAATATATAAATATTTTTATTTTGTTAAATAATTAAATGTATAAATAAAAGAATTAAAATAAATGAGGTGGCAAAAGGGTTTGAGGGAATGGGGTACGGGTGTTTAGGGATCGTGAGGGATCGAGTGAGGGATGAAAGAAAAGCTGATGTGGCGCTGATGTGGAGTGGAATCTTTGAAAGATGCCCTCCATGGGGTACTGATGGCCTAAGGTGGTATTTTGATAGAATTGAATATTCATTCTCCACTTTCACTCGATTTCTACTCATCTGATTTAAAACTTAAATATTTAAAAATCCCAATAAACTAGTTTGATTTTTTTTTTGTGCATATTTATGTCAATTTGTTTTTTTGAAGCATGCCCAATATTTTTATTAAAAAATTTAAATTTAAAAAAAAAACTCAAAATTTCTAAAAAGGCATTTTGGTCATGTACCAACATTTCATTACAATTTCAAAGTTATATTATATGTGTAACATCTCAGGCTAACCGTACCAGATATTGTCCGCTTTGTCCGCACACCTGGACTCACGGTTTTTAAAACACGTCTGATAGGAGAGGTATCAAGTTCCTCTTATAAGGCAACCTTTGTTCCCCTCCCCAACCAATGTGGGATCTTACAATCCACCCCCCTTGGGAGCCCAGCGTCCTCGCTGGCACACCAGTCCGGTTCCCGGCTCTGATACCATCTGTAACATCCCAGGCTAACCGTACCAGATATTGTCCGCTTTGTCCGCACACCTGGACTCACGGTTTTTAAAACGTGTCTGATAGGAGAGGTATCAAGTTCCTCTAATAAGACAACATTTGTTCTCCTCCCCAACCAATGTGGGATCTTACAATATGAACCAAACAAACAAATTCTAATTTCTTTAGCAAATTTAGTTCTAATCTCTGACAATTAAACAAGTGGTTAAACTTGATAATATTCTATTCTAATTCGTACAAAGTCAATTTTCTTGATAGATTCATCTATATATATATATATATATATATTATTATGTGAATCAAACGTCACCTTAGAGAGTTTTCTAAAATTGGAAAATTTCTTGATTTTTCTATTTTAGAGAACATGACTTTAGCAAATTTGTTGGAGCAAAGTAGATAATATATTCTTCATTTTATCGATTTTAAAGAATCTATTGAAGATACTGTAATGGTCTAACAACTTACCTATATTATTATCTATTATAGAGAATTATCAAAAAAAAATCTGAATATAGAGATAAATGAGTTTTTTTATTCATTCTATTGAATTAATATCATCTTATATAAAACTTACAAAAATATATTAGAATCATAATTTAATCAAATTATAAAATATTTAAATAATATAATTAATAAAAAAATCTCTAGAATAAAAAAAAACTATTGAATTAAATATAATTTTTTTGAGAAATCATAACAAATAACTGAATTAGAGCATCCACAACAAGAATTTTATTACAATTTCATTTGGATTGCAAATGTGACACGTAAGATTGTTAAATTAGAAATTGTAGTGGTTGTGAGTATGATTGCAAAATTAGAAATTGGTTATGGTAATTTGCAAATGTCAAATCAGTACTTTTTGATGATGTGACAGTGAATAGTATAAGAAATTAGGCCACCCGTAGCGGCTCGGGCTTCTTGCTCGGGCTTGCTGCGGGCTTCTTGCACAACCGGTACGTGGTGGCCGGGCTTGGGTGCGGGCTTCCCCACTCGGGTTCCCAAACCCGCTCGAGCTTTCCCATTTATTTTAATTTTTTAATTTTTTTTTCAAAAATTTGAATTCCAACTGTTTGGAAACGGCTATTTTGGGTTTTTTAATTTTTTTTTTAATTTTTTTTTTAATTTTTTTTTAATTTTTTTTTCAATTTAATCACACTATATATTAACCCTCAACCCTTATATTTTTCACACCTCCCAAACTCTCTCAATATGGATTCGCCACAACCCGGTTCTTAAACAACGTTGGCATATACTTCAAAAACCGGGAGACTCATAATAACCTTCGGTCGGATTTGGTCGACCATATTTGGCGTATCCAAGTTTCCCACAATGACGGCGAGTAGATTTTTAAATTTATTTTGTAATTTTTAATTTTATTTTGTAGTTTTTAATTTTTTAATGAATGATATGAATTTTAATTTTTATTATTTATCTTATTTTTATTTATTAAAAAATATATAAATATTTTTATTTTGTTAAATAATTAAATGTATAAATAAAAGAATAAAAAAAATGAGGTGGCATTTAGGGCTTTTGGGTTTTTTGCAAACGGGTACTCTACTTTTGGGTTTGGAGTGGGTCTATAGAAAAGCTGATGTGGCGCTGATGTGGCGCTGATGTGGCACTGTGGGCTTTTGGGTTTTTTGCAAACGGGTACGGATGGTCTTAGACCATCCGCATCCATCCCATTCTAACCCACACTTTTTCACTGTCACATCAGCGCCACATCATTTTTCCCTTACAACCCATTCTAACCCACAAACCCCCACATCCATCCCACACCACCATCCCATCTTTTATTTATTTTTATTTTTATTTTTGTTACCATTAATTTAAATAATTAATATTTTATAAGTAATTTGTAATGATATATAATATTATAATTTATAAATCAAACTAATATTTTAACCTTACATAATAAAAATAAAAAAAATAAAAATACATAAATTTCAAATAAAAAATGATAACTACTCGTTGTGTCTTGGAAGCCGTGAAATGTGTTCGATTAAATCCGCCCGAAGGTTATGATGCGTTTCTCGGTTTCGGACTTCTAACACGTTAGCGTCATATTGTTGGTCGCTAATCTCTTCGTCGTCCTCCTCATCAACTTGATTATCGTTTTCATCGAAACGACAAATCGCGTTACCTTCGTCTTCCAATATCATATTATGTAATATGATGCAAGCGTACATTACTTTTTGTATTTTATTCGGGTGCCACGATCTTGCTGGGTGTTGTATTATGTGCCAGCGTTGTTTTAGCACACCAAAACAACGTTCTACATCCTTCCTTGCCGCTTCTTGCGCGGCTTTAAACCTTAATCGTCTTTGATCCGGAGGGCATTTGAATGATTTCACAAAGGTAGCCCATTCGGGGTATATCCCATCTGCAAGATAGTAGCCGTGTTTGTATTGTACTCCGTTTACTTGAAACGGGCACTGCGGTGCTTTCCCGTTGTGTACATCGTTAAATAACGGCGACTGGTGTAGCACATTGAGGTCGTTGTTGGACCCGGCAACCCCGAAGTATGCATGCCAAATCCAAAGATCCTGTGATGCCACTGCCTCTAGCATAATAGTCGGCCGACCATGATCACCTCTGACGTACTGCCCGCGCCATGCAGTTGGGCAGTTGTCCCAATCCCAATGCATACAATCTAAGCTTCCTAACATGCCGGGAAACCCGTGCCTAGTTTCATGTGCGGCGTATAAACGTTGAATATCATCATAAGAAGGTTTATGTAAGTATCGCTTACCGTAAAGATTGACGATACCTTTGCTGAACTTTTGTATGCATAAACGTGCAGTTGACTCCGTCATCTTCAAGTACTCATCAAAGTCGTCAGCGGATATCACATACGCCATTTGCCGAATTGCCGAGGTACACTTTTGCAAAGGAGATAACCCTTTTTTGCCTCTAGCATCCCAGCCCCGTTGAAAATATTTATACTCTCGCTCAAGATCCTCCACTATTCGTAGGAATAGTCGTCTGCTCATGCGGAACCGTCTCCTAAACAACTCGTCACTGTAATTACAGTTTTCCGCAAAATAATCTGCAACAAGTCGGTCGTGTGCAGCTTCACGATCTCTAACTTGATCCGGTCCCCTCTGTCTCCGTCTTGGAGGCAAACTTGGTTCTTCATCTTGATCGAAAAGCCTTTCTACAACATTGGTTATTAATCCACGAAAAATATCGTAATCCATTTGACGATACGCGGGTAGATTAATTTCCCCGTCCGACGATGACGAAGACGACTCATAAAATTCCGACGAGTTCACTGATGAAGAAGACATTTTGTTTTTGTAGTAGAGAAAAGTTTGAGAGATTGAGAGAAAATTTAGTGGTGCGAAAAAATAAGTGGGGAAGATGGGAGAGATTGAGAGTTAATTTGTTTGTGTGAAAAAATAAGTAGGTTAATATTAGTATTTATAGGATAGAAATAATTAAAAAAAAAAATTCACTCCAACGTCCATATTAACGGCTATATTTTATAAAAAAAAATTAGATGGGAGACCCAACCGAGCTGGTTGCCCAACCCGAGAGGGTTCCATCCCACGCCAACCCCAAGGGGTACGATGGTGTTTAAATCCAACCAGCCCCAACCCGAGCGAACCCAAGAGGCCGATGCGGATGGTCTTATAGGGAATAGTTTATAAAGGGCATTGCTAATGACACCCAAAAAGGAGGGAAAAAATCGGCTGTCCATGCTTTCCTGTACCATCCCTGTCCCACCAGTCATAATTTGACACATAATCAAGTTTTACTTTAAATAATAATTAACACACACTCAATTTATACACTGTTAACCTTCTCAAATGTCAAACTTTCCCAAACACCCCCCTCCGCCAAACATTCCTCACTTCTACCAATCTCTCTCGATTAAACTTAAATATTTATCTTATAATTAGATTTTTTTCTCACATATTCATATTAGATCAATTATGTTGTATTTTATTAATTTTAAATACGTTTTTACTTACAATTCAGTTATCTTATTAATTTAGGGCCGCATTGTTATGTGATGAGACTACTAAATTATTTATATAGTTATTTGACACTTTTGTAGCAACAATGTTAGTGAAAAAACTAAAAACGATTCCAACTGATCTTTTTTGGTTTTTTTTCACTAACATTGCCTTTTCTATTGTTGCGTCTTGATCAGTTGGAATCGTTTTTAGTTTTTTCACTAACATTGCTGCTACAAAAGTGTCACAAGGGTTGTGGCGTAGTGGTTAATGCCTTGGGGGATGTGGTGGAATATCCCATCCGTCCAGAGTTCGAATCCAGGCTTACACAACAATTGTGGCCACTGAGTTTCAGGGCTGATTTCTTGCATTCATAATTTGTCGGGATTAGTCTAGGCATAGCCTAGGACACCCTTCCAAAGAATATATAAAACCAAATGGCCTTTGGCCTAGCGGTATTTGAGTCTTTTTCATCCTTAGAGGTCAGGGGTTCAAACCTCACCAAATGTGAGAAGGATATGTGAGTTTATTTATTGTGTTTGCCGTATATAAATATTATATATATTTTAAAAAAAGTGTCAAATAACTATATAAATAATTTAGTAGTTTTAATGCATAACAATGCGGCCCTAAATTAATAAGATAACTGAATTGTAAGTAAAAACGTAATTAAAATTAATAAAATACAACATAATTTATCTAATATTAATATGTGAGAAAAAAAATCCAATTATAAGATAAATATTTAAGTTTAATTGAAAGAGATTGGTAGAAGTGAGGAATGTTTGGCGAGGGGGATGTTTGGGAGAGTTTGACATTTAAGAAGGTTAACAGTGTGTAAATTGAGTGTGTTAATTATTATTTAAATTAGAACTTGATTATGTGTCAAATTATGACTGGTGGGACACGAGTGGTACAGGAAAGCCAGGGACAGCCGATTTTTATCCCAAAAAGGAGGGGTGTTGAATGCATTTATTTCCGCACCCCCTTTTTTTATTTAAATATATATATATATATATATATATATATTATTATTATTATTATTCCTTTTGTTTTATACTAGTCATCGTACCCGCGCGATGCGGCGGGTGATAAATTTTTACTGGAAACCACACGCCTTTGTCCCGACGGTATTGGTATATCTCAAATGCATTATCACAGCTAAGGAACTTAAAACACAAGAAGAACATCTAAGACCAAACGATAGAACAAATCCAGTTAATACGATTCATTGGTTTAAAAATCCAGGGCTTTGATTCAAAATGTGTTCAACTATTACCAAACAACACAACTATAAACCAACCAAAGTCTGTTTTTTACCATGGCCGACTCTTTTCTTCCTGTAAAATATCCAATGAACTATATTAGCCTTGTGAATTGTCCGTCCATGTGCAGGACCTTCGTCACCTTGCTTGCTTAAGTGAGAGGCGGATTTGCCATAATCGGGGTTTTTCGTTTTATTAATGCCTCAAGGAGGACACGTTGATTTCGCAAAATTATCATGTTATGAGTTTGTCAACCACACTCGTGAACCTGTTAACTGAAGTCCCTAATGTAAAGTATAAACTTTCAAAAACTATAAAATTTTACATAGGATTTGATTGTTTGCTTCATCTACGAATTGTTTACACTTTACATGCACAAATAGTTTAGTGCATTGTTAAGTAAATCAAGATTTTTGTATATAACTTTTGTATTAAACCCTAAACCCTAAAGAATGCAAAGTTTTTCCTATCAAAAGTCTCAATCAAACTTGCATTTTCTGTTTATTAGAAATCGGTAAAAGTATTGATAACAACGATTTAAGTCGACACATTTAATTTATTTTTCATTTTTTATAAAATGTTTAAATAATTAATCATTAGACATTAGTTATATGCCTATATTTTAAACCATGTCCAATCGAACTTTAGGATGAAACCATCTTAGTTTTGCCATTTGTTCCATCGTTCGTAACAACAACTTCTTTCTTTTGACATAATGTATCCTCTTATAGTTTTTCAAAATTTAAACATAAAATAGAAAAATACAACGTAAATGCGGATACCCATTTAAAATACATAATATATTACTAAAAATTGCTTACCAAAATGTATATGTAATATTTATATGAGAGAATTCCAGTCAAATCCATTAATCAATAATACATGTTCCAAAATTTCATTCGAACTTCTGCAAATTCTGTAAGCATATACAGATATACCACTTCTCAAATGTTGAGGCCTCAGGCGCCCATATTTCTATGAGATTATTTACCATACCTTCAAAGACAGGTTCAGGTCACCTCTAAACACAAATTCAGACTTGACCTGAACCTGACAAACTTTACCATTAACAACTCCGATTGTATTTTTACCCACTCAACCATTCGTTCTTTGTGAATTCCCATCCGTGTTTTTCATAAAATCTTTATATAATCTTTATGTTTTTTAATATTCGATATCAATGTCATTTTAACCGTGTCGACAAAATCTTTTTAACTATAAAGAAATATTTATTTTTATTTTGCATGTGTAATAAATAAGATTAGTTAATAACAAATGATAAAGGTATAAAAAAATTATATGATTGAAATAAGACAATGTGAAATCTCCAATGCTTTAATTGCAACATATGATCTCTGCAAAATCCCAAACTATTCACTCTTCAGTTTAAGGTAAATAGCATCTAAGGTATCCTTCCAAGGAGATTTTTTCCTACAATATTATATATCAAATGAGATTACTCTACACAGCCGGCTAAACGCTATTTGAATGAATCAAGAGATTTGCAAAACTCATCCAGTCCTTCGGCATTAAACCAGTCTTTCTTCATCTACAAACACATCGGGACAGAAGGGAAACAAAGCAAAAAAACGGATATTAATCACTCAAAAAAATTCAAAATGGGTCTAAAAAATGTCAACCGAAGCCGCTCTACCAATTGGGTACATGTTTGCATACATCTCCAGACCCTACTTTCGAATGGGTTATACTAAGACAATATGGTTTAGTTTGATTGGTATTCAAATGTCAAACTTGACTCTTTGACAATGGCCAAATGGGGGTATGATGATGTTGGGAAAAATAAGAAAACTTACGAAATATGGGTATCCATTAGATATGCTGAAACTTTCGGGAGCGTTCTCAACAAAGAGTTTTATATAGTAAAGAACGAACATTCCACATTCACCGCTGTCTCTCTGCTGTGGAACCTGAAAATCGTTTCGTTGAGCATGGATAAGATAATTATTATGCATTCTATATGTTACCAAGAAATGATAGTTACCATAGGAACCAAAAAGGGCATTTTACGCAACTGACTTTTGTCCTCTTTCCTCTCAAGATTCCTGTAGATGTCAAAAACAAATCTGGCGAAAATGAAATATAAAACATGATTAAAATCTTTAGTATAACAAAATCAAAATCATAAAAGGTAAATGACTATAAATTGTGCATTACTTTCTTATTACAGGCTCGAGTTGCTTGGAGTGATCAGCCTTCTCCACTGAATCCAACAACAAGATGCATGGAGTTTTGAATTTTGATCCCAAACTTTCACCAAAGTGACAGAATATCAAGAGACTCCAATTACCCCTGCCACAAATTACATCTCAAGATCACCACATGCCAACGAAAATATACATATGCGAAATGTTACCTGATTAAGAATTACCCACCATTTAACAATGGGAAAAACCACGTATTTTCTAGAAAATATATCCTTCTTCTTGATCCAATTCAACACCTTTTATTTGTTGGAGTTCTCCGAGTACAAAGTATACCATAATGGATCAAGATTCGTGAATGAACTCTTTTTATCTTCTGGAAAGCTAAGACATAAATTCCTACATGATTTAAGAATTTGTATTAATCACAAAATACAAGACTAAAGGCAACATGTTCATTCAATTTGAAGATATAAATGGTTTAGCTCAATCCAAGTAACTGTAGACTTCCCCTGAATCCAACTCTCTTTCTACTTCTTGTACTTGCATATGGAGGTGAATGCGTCAAGTAATTTCTTCTGCAAGTAATTTGTAGATTAAATATATGGAATCTAATGAAAATTAAGACCAAGTAGTATATCTATATCGGCATAGCAAATATAGCTTATAATCAGCCATATTTGAGAATTCCATTGTTTATCACATGCACAATAGTTGTAGTTTATTATCAGTCATATTAAAGATTTTAGTGTTTATATATATCATACACAATACGGGTTGGGTTCTGGTGAGAAGTTGAGGTTAATGTGAGAAGTGGTCATCAACCGTTGGATGAGAAATGGATGCACATTAGAATGAGATGCACCAAGATGCACAGGATCAATTCCTTTCTAAGCGGAAATTCATGGGAGGGCACTTGATTAAAAGTGATTAACCGTTCAGATCCACTTCTCACGCTTCTCATCTTAACCTCAACTTCTCACACGACCCTTTGCCTATCTAGCAATGACTACTTGAATATTTCGTGTTTCTTGAAAACATGAGAGTATTTCGTTATATCAAATGCTTAAATACATCCTTAAAGGCTATAGTTAGCATTTGAAATAACCTAATTATTCGGGTTTTATGGCATATGCAGTTTATGTTTGCAATTCTATACCAAGGTTGGGTTCCGGTGAAAAGTGCCAAATTTGGTGAGAAGCGTGAGAAATGGTTATCAACAGTCGGATGAGAAATCGACGGACATTAGGATGAGATGCACCAAGATAAGATGCACCGGATCAATTCTATTTTAAGCCACAATTCATGGGAGGGTATTTGATTAAAAGATATCAACAGTTTAAAAACATTTCTCACACTTTTCACCAAAAATGACATTTCTCACGTGACATTTCTGACATGATCCCATGCCTTCTGTACCAATATGCATCTCTCTACAGTCTAAACTACTTTTTTCCCTCACCAGGTTCAGTTTTTACAAATGGAGGTTCCTCAATTACTGTTTTATTGCATAGTCAGTAATAGTAGTTTATCTCCTCTAGTTACTTACCCGCGCGCGATGCGGCGCGAAGCAATTCGTAATCGAAATCGATAACTCGAAACGAAAATCATGTTCCATTTTTTGTTCTACTTCCTTCCTTCTTGATGTTAATTTTATGAATTTATGTGGGTCTATATCACAAATTGGATTATATATATATATATATATATATATATATATATATATATATATATATAAATGTGTGGTTCATATTGGATCTCACAGTTACCACAAACTACATAGTTCTCATTTGATTAGGCCCATATATATATATATATATATATATATTGAAGGTTAATATGGTCGATTAGTCAAAGATTTTGAAATGGAATTGAAGGATAATATGGTTTTCAAACTCAAATTATTGGTTGTTCTTAGTTTTTAACGACCAACCTATTAATTAACAGTTTGTACCTTTTGCAACTTGTAATGAAAAAAGAAGCATATCGATTTTGAAGCCGAGAAATTGAAATGTCGATCGTATTTCATGTTTTATTCTATTTTTTGCAACTCTAAATGCAATTATTATGGTTTTCTGTGGTATATAAGTTAAAGGTTAATATATAGTTTTCTATGATATCCGATACAATAAGTACTTATTCGAAAAACATTTGGTAAATGACCCCTAAATAACATTTCAATTAGTTTAAAATCATGATGAAGTTTTATCAGTAATTCTCAATTTTGTATTCCACTGTTACTGATATTAGATGGGATGCCACATATTACATTCATAATTAAAATTATTTAAAACAATATCATTATGAGTAATCGTATTTTTTAAAGTGCTAAAGTAACATAGGTTTAATTATTGTCATGTTATCTTTGACCATTTCTCCTTCATATATTGTCAGCGCGAAGCATTTTAAAATCGAAACTGAAAACTCGAGACGACAATCATATTTCATTATTTGTTCTATTTCCTTCTCGATTTTAATTTTATGGATATATATATATATATGGTTTATATCACAAATTGGATTTTATTTAAATTGAAAGTTATTATGGTTGATCGGTTAAATATTTTGAAATAGAATTGATTGATAATGGGATTTTTAAACTCAAAAAATGACATTTTATTCATTTTTATACGTTATAGAGAGTGATTACTTATTTGAGCCAACAATTAGTTTGGAGAATATAAACTCAACCAACAACCTCAAAATTATAAAACTTTATATTTTTTAAAAATATAATAATTAAAACTATTAACCCTATAAAAACTGATTTTATCTTTAAAATTCTTGTTTAAATACAAGAGCTTAATGTCAACAAGATGAACAACAACAAAAAAAAAATGATTCAAATTGTTGTTAATATGGGGACTTATTTCCTGAAGTTGTGAATCTATTAGTGAATGAATGTTTTGCTTTGCTTTAATACAACATACAAACCAATCACTATGATTGATAAAAAGAGCAACCACCATCAACTAAATGTACAAGGTTTATAAACCAATAATCAGATATTAACTGCAAGTAAATTGTGAAACAAATACCCACAAGCAAGAGTTGAGTTTACTTTCACACAGAAGGAAGAAATGAATAAAATTTGCATTACCCAGGAAATAAACGAGCAGCAGTGCCATAACCTGACATGGCTTCATTAGCTTGGTCACCTTCTTCTTTGGCTACATCAGCATTTCCATACCCTATCCAACCAGGAGCAACGTTCCATTTAGGCTAGTGGCCTTGCTGTCAAAGAAAAAGATAAACAGTGTCATTAAGTTGACTACGGATCAACTGGTTATAAATAAATCAAATAAAACATCCAGAAAACTAATAGTCAAAGCATATAGCACCAAAAGAGATGCAATGCTAATTCACACAAATAGCATTTGGTACCCTGCATGAAAACTAAAGAGAAAATAAAAGGTTTTAGCATGACCATCCAAAAGAGGGGCATAGGTACACCACGGTAGTAAAAAACAACTAATTCCTCTTATGATTCTTCTTGTCCAGTAAGTGAGCAATGGACTTCTGACAGTTCATTGGCCGAATTTGCATCATAGACACAAAAGTTTGCTCATCGGTTAAAGGGGAATACCAAACAAAGATTAACATATTAGCATGCAGCAAAAAAAGACTATATATTACCTGAAATAAGAAAATGACTGATCATACTTTTTGATACAATAGTAGTAGCAACCAACAACAAACCATGATATCACCCTTGTGCAAAGAAAATGAAAGCAAAAAGTACCAGTGAGTCATTTTATCAAGACTGTCCTATTATCTATAATTAAAAGGAAAGAGACATGTTAATAGCATTGCGATAACTCTCAAGTCTCAATTTTCTTTACGTATTTTCAGGATACCTTAAGATTCCAAAAAAAATGCACAAACTTTTTCTCAAGCGAGATTTCTTCACAGAAACAGCCTCTCTACCTACGGAGTAGAGGAAGATCGACATACTTTTTATCATCCCCATCGACATACTTTTTATCATCCCCGGATCCTAGTCTTGTGGAATTCAAGGTTCGTTTGGTTTGGATTGATGCATTTTTAAAATATATTAAGAGCACCAAAGCGTAATTTAAAGAAATCCTTCCATTAATGTCCTTATTCTGATTCTAAATCATAATATAGATGCACTCTCATAGCTACTCGCCATAATGAACAGAATTTAATTGGTGTATACAATATCACCTTGCTTCAAATTTTCCCTATAGATGATATATTCACATATTTGTCCCTTGTGAACGTTCTCTAAATGCAAGTGATAGACTTATCGCCATTAAAAACTTAGGGTTGGTTCCAGTGCGAAGTTGAGGTTAACGTGAGAAGCGTGAGAAGTGATTATCAACCGTTGGATGAGAAATGAACACACATTAGGATGAGATGCATCGAGATGCACGAGATCAATTCCTTTCTAAGCCGTAATTCATGTGAGGGTATTTGATTAAAAGTGATCAACAGTTCAGATCCACTTCTCACGCTTCTCATGTTAACCTCAACTTCTCACATGATCCTTCGCCTAAAAACCTATTAGCATTTAAGACCAAAAAATGCAAGAAACTTATACTTCCATAAATCATAACTTGAAAAAAGAAAAACAAATGATGTACATGTTGAGCCCAACAAGCATACAAAATTTTCTTACTTTTGAGGATAATCCTTGACTAAATTTCAAGCCATGAAATAGAGTTCATTTGAGTGTCCAAGCTCCATTGCAGCTGCTATATGAACCATGGTACTTTTAAGATGGAATGAGTACTTATCAAGCAATCTGGGTAACCAAACCATGATGCAAATATTCAAGAACCATTAGATCAAAGATACCAGGTACAAATAGTTAGGATCCTTTTCTATGAGATGCTGGTCAACTTACATTGAAGACAACTCAAAGCATTTCTGATATTCACCACATTGATGGTAGTATTCAGCTTTGCACGCCAAAAGATTTGTGTTGTTTTATAGTGTACAAATCATGTTCTGGATTGATGATTTCATGCTAAAATATCTTCTTTCTCAAGTCCGTTGAATTTCTCTTCAACAACACTTGCTTTATCATACTGAACAAAAACAAAGATGAGAATTTGATGGTAGGATGTTATGTACTCACATGTTGTTGTGCATCTCTGAAGTAGGATGTTATGGAATAGAGTTGTTATGATTTTCACTTGAATCATCTTGTAGTAGATCATTCGAGAAGAAACTTCAAGAACATAAGCAAACAGTAATGATGTTAGGATACATACCACAGATCAAGAACTTCATTTAAAATATTACTATTATATAACAAGACCAAAATAAAACTGAAAAATACAACTTTTAATGTGAAATTACATATTATATAACAAAACAAAAATAAAACTGAAAAATACAACCTTTAATGTGAAATTACATATTATATAACAAGACCAAAATATGAGTTTTACTAAACAAATATATCAAGATTTTAACCAAATTTAAGATATGATTGGAGCTTAAGGGATAACAGATTTCTCTGCAATTATTACTATTAATTAGCAGATTTCATCGATGGAGATGGACCCCACGGTCTCGTGTAACGAACTCCTCTCGGTTTTTCAGATTGCTAAATTCTGTAGCAGTGGTTGCCACCAAAACAACTTCAAATAGTTTGAAGGGAATTGAATTCGACAATTTATGGAGTTTTCAAGGATTTTATCAAATATACTTACGAAACTCTTTAACATCAGAACTGTTGCTTGAAATATTGAATTCGTATTCATCAATCTGACTGTTCTGTTCGATACCTACAGAACCATCTACTTGCATAAGCTCTCTAATCTGCTTAGGGGTAGCAGCTGCAAAACAATTATAACTTCATTGATCAACAATTATACCATAACTCAGAAAGCACAACATAAATCGAATCTTGCTTATAACCAATGAAGAACAATCGATGAAACCCACATTATGAGCTTACAGGATGTGCCATTTGAGAACATTCAAATTTTGATAGAAATGCTCCTCCAAAAGTAGTGAGTGCATTGAACGGTGCCTGTACAGCAATAGTGTTTCCCGGTACACTTCTCTCATCAGGCCCACCCTACACAGGAAGAACGAGTAAAACAACCAAAACATTCAACAACAACGAAATTACATAAGACAAATAAATGCAACTAAAACAGACAAAATAAATAATAATTACCATAACAACTATAAATCTGTCCGTTGTAGGCTCTGGTCCAATATGAGCGCCTGTCCATATAAAATAAAGATTATAGAGTCTAAGTGGTCCAATCTGTGAGAATGTTGTAAATCAAAAAAATTAACATCTAAATTTTTAAACAAATTTAACTAACCTGGGTAGTTGCATTTAAGAAGATGCTTAATAAACGTTGTGTCGTTGTCTTCCCAGTTGAGTACTGACCAAGAAGCATTACCATAGGTTTTGCATCAAAGTCACTATTTGTCTGCATGTGATGATTAAAACACTTCAAACGGATTCCTATAAACAGTGACAGAGAGCAGAGAACCAAAGACATATCATAAACTTAAATAAGCCAAAAGGCCAAAAATATATATATTGGCCTCTCACCATTAAAGGAGAACCTAAACCAAGAGAGGAAGCACCTTTCTGCTCCCATTTTCCTCCTCGGATCGAAACTGAAATCCCTAGACAACCAAAACCAAAACCAAAACCAAAACCAAAATTAAGCCCCAAGAACAACAACCAAATTAAATAGCGTCTTTCTGCTCCCATTTTCCTTCTCAGATTTAAACTGAAATCCCTAGACAACCAAAACCAAAATTAAGCCCCAAGAACAACAACCAAATTAAATAAAAAGAAAAAATATATAAAACCTAACCTGGTTTGCCACGTGAAGAACAAAAGCATAGGAGTGAGCGATTGTGAGAGAAGAAGCAGGCGCCATTTGAGAGATGAAGAAAGCGGAATTTTCCCGTTTCTTGTTGGGTGAGGGCAAGAGATTAGGGGAAGGTGGACGATGAGGAATGGAGAGAATTCAGGGAGAAATTGGTGCAGACATGGGCGGAAAGGTCGATTTTGCTAAATCTGAGTTTTGATTTTGAAGAAGATGAACGACCGTACAAAATGTTGCAAAGCTTCCATGTATTTATAGGAGGGATTTGAAACTCCATAACCGGAGGTTGAAGGAGAGTTCGTGGGATGTAATTGTGTGAGAGAAATGAGGAGCTGAAACTCCCTGAACATGGTCGGAGAAGGAGAATGTTTTCAATCCAAGCTGCAAACATTTGAGAGAAAAGTTAGGGTTTTGCAGAGGTTAGAGGAACGTGGTTTAGAAAGAAACCGGAATGTTTAGAAAACCAAATTGTTTAGAAAGTTGAAAATAACCGTTCACTATTCTTTTAATAAGATAGTAGTAGATATATAGAGTAAATTGCATTTTTGATCCCTGTCGTTGTCCGAATTCTTTGAAAGGAGTACCTGAACTTCAATAATTCAAACAATGGTCCCTGTGGTATGTCAGTTTGCTCCAAGTTTGGTCCCTGGTCACTAACGGGATTAAACGGACGTTAGAATTTGAATTGTTTAATATTTTCAAAGTTACACTTTACACCCCTTTACTTATTTAATTAATTTACTTTAAACCTTTTTTTTGGAAGGGTGTCCTAGGCTATGCCTAGACTAATCCCTTGGCAAATTATGACTGTAAAACATCAGCCCTAATTAAACCTCAGTGGCCACAAATGTTGTGTACGCTTGGATTCGAACCCTGGACAGATGGGATATTCCACCACATCCCCAGGGCCTTAACCAGTACGCCACAATCCTTGTGGTTTACTTTAAACCTTTTAGTTTTCTAAATTTAATTTTATACCTTCATCGTATTAACACATATAATCGTATATTAACTAAAATATGTTAAAAAATACGTTTTAATTTTAACAAGTTACATCATTGTACTCGTCTCTTCGATACCTTCGAAATTAGCCTAAAATTTAATATTTTTGGATTTGTTTATTTTATTATATTACGTTTTAAATTATTCGTTTTAAAAAATACGTTTTAACATATCACATTAACATATGTAATTACGTGACTTGTTACAACGATTTTTTAAAACGTGACTTGTTACATCAAAACGATTTTTTAAAACGTGACTTGTTACATCAAAACGATTTTTTACAAACGTGACTTGTTACATCAAAACGATTTTTTTACATCAAAACGTGACTTGTTACATCAAAACGATTTTTTAAAAACGTATATATATATATATATATATATATATATATATATGGTATGAATACGTTATACTTTTTTCAATTTATGGTGCATCTCTTATTCGGCTCATTTCGAAGGTATCGGCGATAGGATTATAATGGTGTAGCATGGTTAAATTAAAACGTATATATATATATATATATATATATATATATATATATATATATATATATATATATATATATATATATCGAACTCCTTAACATATTTTAACGTAATTACGTATGTTAATGTGATATGTTAAAACGTATTTTTAAAACGTATATATATATATATATATAGAGGCTCACTATTTTGTAAACTTTTTTCGTGTAAACTTTGGATTTCATAGGTTTTTTAATGAATTTTTTTTCATGAAATTGTTTATTTTGATAAAAATGTTTCATATCATTCATTTCTTAATGAAATTGTTTCATATATTTGTGTTTTTATGTAGTTTCATATTTTTTTTTTCATTCCTATGAAACTTGATGAAACTTTTTCGTTTTACATAAAAAAACACAAATATATGAAACAATTTCATTAAAAAATGAATGATATGAAACATTTTTATCAAAATAAACAATTTCATAAAATAATTTCATCAAGAAAACCTATGAAATCCAAAAGTTTACAAGTTTACACACATTTAGTGGTTTACAATTTATTATCCCTATATATATATATATAGGGGAGGTATCCGTTGCAAACCAGTCAGTTTGTGCAAACCCCGTACAAACCAATCTACCAATCACGTAACTTTGTTTTTTTATCCATAAGGGTATTTTAGGGCTTTTAGCATATTGTTTCATCTCCACCAATCACGTAACTTATTTTTTTATATCCATAACTTCTTTTTTATATCCATAAGAGTATTTTAGGGCTCTATCGGAAAATATAGATTCATGAAGCCAAATTATATATTCATGAAGCCAAATTTTATATTCATGAAGCCAAAATATAGATTCATGAAGCATCAACAAAAAAAATTGCAGATTCATGATTGTAGATTGGTTTGTACGGGGTTTGCACAAACTGATTGGTTTGCAATTGATATTTCCCCTATATATATATATATCGAACTCCTTAACATATTTTAACGTAATTATGTATGTTAATGTGATATGTTAAAACGTATTTGTTAAAACGAATAATTTAAAACGTAATAATAAAATAAACAAATCCAAAAATATTTAATATTGGGCTAATTTCAAAGGTATCGAAGAGACGAGTACAATAATGTAACTTGTTAAAATTAAAATGTATTTTTTAACGTATTTTAGTTAATATACGATTATATGTGTTAATACGATTAAGGTGTAAAATTAAATTTAGAAAACTAAAAGGTTTAAAGTAAATTAATTAAATAAGTAAAGGGGTGCAATACTTATATAGTTATTCTTTTTGTTTATATATATATATAATACTTATATATATATTGTTATTTTTTTGTTATATATATATAGTTATTCTTTTTTTGTACATTTTACGTTCTTATCTATATTTATCTAATATACTCCTTTAAAAATAATTTTATTTACGTTTATTCTTGAATATTTAAGAAGTACAAATCTTAATACATCGTGTACAAGTTTAAAAGCTTTAAAACCTCTAACGTTCAACATGATAATTAAAAATAAAATTATTTTTTATTTTTAAATTACATTTTATACCATTATAATTAGTTATTTAATTTTCTTTATCTCTTCTTCTTTCATTTTTATGTTACATTCTTATCATACCAACATACATAAACTAAAATACATCAAACAAATATGTTTTCCTTTTTTATAAATTATATCATTATAACCGTTCATCAATACCTTCAAAATGAGCACAAATGTTATGGGTTTGAAGACCCCACTATCGAACGAATATTTTTCAAGTTTTTTGACCAATTAAACATATTGACATTTAATTTTAGGGAAATTAATTAAAATGTCACAAGTCAATCTTCATGTTACCAAAATGCCACAAATCTCTCCCAGTTTGCAAAAATGCCACAAATACCCGCGATGGGAGCCCGCGATCGCAGGCAGTGGCATTTTGGTAATTTTACCCCGCGATCACGGGGGAATCCGCCCGCGGTGGACCAATTTGGTTGGATTTGATGATTTCTAAATGAAATTTTACACTTTCACCCCCTATACTTATTTACTTACTTTACTTTATACCTTTTACTTTCATAATTTAAATTTTACATTTAACATATATAATCGTTTATTAACTAAAACACGTTAAAAAATACGTTTTAATTTTAACAAGTTACACCATTATAATCGTCTCTTCGATACGTTCGAAATGAGCCAAATCTTGAATTTTTTTGGATTTATATATTTTAATATATATCATATACACTACATAAAAATATTTTTTATATTTAAAATTCATACATTTATAGTTAATTATTTAATTTATGATACTCTTATAGTTAATGCGATAGGAGTGTAAAACAAAATTGAGAATACGTTAAAAAAATAAATTTCTGCAGATAAAAAATATTTTTTATGTAGTGTATATGATATATATTAAAATATATAAATCAAAAAAATTCAATATTGGGCTCATTTCGACCGTATCGAATAGACGATTATAATGGTGTAACTTGTTAAAATTAAAACGTATTTTTAACGTATTTTAGTTAATAAACGATTATATGTATTAAATGTAAAATTTAAATTATGAAAGTAAAATATATAAAATAAAGTAAGTAAATAAGTATAGGGGTGAAAGTGTAAATATCAAATCAAAATCACAATTTTGTCGAAAAATTAAAATGTTACACTTTCAACCCCTATACTTATTTACTTACTTTACTTTATACCTTTTACTTTCATGTAACAACCGGGTTTTATTTTGAGAAGAATAGGAGTTTAGTGTTTGCCATGCTAAAATTGCAAAGCTAAGTTAAGGGGACCATCTTGGTTGCTATTGAAAGTTTAGTGCTATTTGTCTAATAAATGGAAGTTTGCTTGGAGGGGCCAAAATGGAAACTTTGTGAGAAGGTATTTAAGGGCACATATTCCTAGGGTTGATTGGGAAAATCAGTATTTGGGTTGGCATTTGGCGGCTAAGAGAATAGAAGAAAGGAAGAAGGGTTTGGGCAAGGAATCAAGAGAAAAGGGAGAATCAAAGAGGAAATTGCAAGGTATTACATCCTAAATTCGTCTCCTAATTATTGTAGTACTTCTCTTCTTGTGGTTATGGATTTCTAAGAGCTGATTCTTGTGATTCCTTGAGTTTTCACCACTTTTCCTTTATAATGAGTTTTCATGGGTTTTGGCTTAATAAATCGATTTAAGGGGTTACAAATGGATTAAGTGGGTGTTTGGGGTTGGTGGATGAACCCTTATAGTTGTCTAACCAAACTAATGGCTTAAATCGGAGTATTAATCGGTTTTAGAAATTCTAAGTTCGAACAGCAGCGTTTTCCGGACACCAGTGTTTGAAGGTGTCCGGATATGTTGAAGGTGTCCGGATATGTTGAGGATGTCCGGATAAGTCTGGCGTCCGGATAAGTCTGGCGTCCGGATAAGTGTAGTGTCTGGATCAGTGCTGTGTCCGGGAAGGAATATTCGGACAGTAGAACTGGGATATTTTCTGATGTGGATCTTTTGCCTTAGGTGTTCTGTGAGTGTAGCCTGAAGGTGTTTAGGGAGTGCACTGTGCAACAATCAAGGTGAGTTCCCTAAACCTCTTTTACGACGTAACTGTTAAATGATTCTTTTACTGATTATGGTTTTAACAAGCATGAAATGATTATGAATTTATATGCATGAAAGAAATGTTTGATATGTTGAAATGATGCGCATGATTTATGAAAGGGTCAAATGCTTTTATGAAACGTATGTGCATGCTATGTGATGTCGGTCTGTACTGTGGGATCAATGAGCCTCGGGATCTGATGATCCCTTGGGTATGTTTGACGAGACGGTAGGTTGGAATTCGTTTCCTCCTAGGCGGGTATCGGGGAGTCTGCTTGGGCCCCGATACGAGAAGGGCGAAAGGGGAGTCTGCTTGGGTCCCGATCGCGTATGGTTAAAGGATCCATTACACAGTGCAGTGCCATATGTGATGATTTATGATGCATTTTAACGAAAGGATTTCATATTGTTTATGCATGATCTGTTACGGAGGGAATTCACTAGACCTTTTGGTCTAACCCTCGCTTTTCAAAACTAAACCATTTTCAGGTAAGCGTTCCGCAAGTTCCTCGGGGAGGAAATAGGAGGGACATAGCACATTTGGAGATTTGAGCGACTCCAAGACTTAGACTATTGATTTAGATAGAGCTCGGCTGTGGACTTTTGTAGACTTCCGCTGTCATTTTTGTTAAGCTCGTTATTGATGTATTGAACAAGTTAAACTTTGTACTGTAAAACGCTCAGTTTTGTGATTTAATGCTTAGTAAGTTTTTGGGGACGTTACAAATGGTATCAGAGCCATAGTTTAAGGGATTTAGGCTGCCTTTAGGGCCTAAACTTAAACTGTAAGACGAAGATCACAGCCGAGACATAGGATTGCCTTTAGGAACGATCACTATAATGCGCTTAGGAATAAGGTGCCAAGGACAAACGTGTAAGGTAAGTTTGAGATTACACCTGGCCAGTGTAATTACGAACTTACAGGTACATGTGCGTGCTTACAATACCTTATATAGCATTTTATGATGTCATGTCTAGCAAAGGTTAATTACTGCTTTCTTTCAGTATTCGTGAATGGCTGGGAGAAATTTGAGAAGTAAGTCGGTACCTGCTGCACCAAGAAATCAGGAGGAAGAGATCCTCGAGAACGGACCGGCTAACCGCGGAAGAGGTCGCGGGAGGGGCCGTGGAAGAGGCCGTGGAAGAGGTCGTGGGAGGACAGGGAGTGTGGAAATTCCTGTAAATCGAGAGGACTCTGTTCAGTAAAGTTCTGCCACCGTAAGGAGAGGGAACCCGACTAGGGGACGTGGTCGAGGCCGGGGTTCCACATTTGTCACTCGGGAGAATTTGGCTGCCGAACTGGGAAAAATTCAAGAAACCTTGCAGACTCTTCTTACTAAACAGAACGAGTCGGTTTCGGTGAGCAAAGAGCCGACTGAGAACAAGGAGAGCGCAGATGTGACAAGCCCGGTAGAGACTGGTACTGGGGGACACTCAAAAGCTTTATCCTTGGTGGTGAATGAGTCAGCAGCTAAGGGTTGTAACTTCAAAGTCTTTGCTTCATGCAAGCCCCCTACGTTCGAGGGTGAATGTGATCCGGTTCTGGCAATGAAGTGGGTGAAGGAAATGGAGCTGGTTTTCGATACTTGTAAATGTGCTGATGGAGACAGGGTGATGTTTGCCTTGTCTACATTGAAGTCTGATGCAGTGTACTGGTGGGAAACCGAAACTGGGGGAAAGGGTTCAGCGATGGCCAAGGGTATGTTGTGGGAATCGTTTGTTGACAGGTTTAAAGAACAGTTCTGCCCACTCGCGGCAGTGAAAAGGCTGGAAGAAGAGTTTCTGGGTTTAGAACAAGGAGGAATGACGGTACGGGAGTACACTTCTAAGTTTATTGAGAAGTCCCGTTTTGTGGACTTGTATATACCAACGGAAGGGCGAAAGGTGAACCACTTTATCCATGGTCTGAGGAGTAACATTTGGGAGCTGGTACTGACGAGAAACCCCACTACTTTTCAAGCGGCCATCAATACGGCCGAGCTGATCGAGATGGAAAAGAACCGTCAGACTTCTGAAAGGGGTGGCGACAAGCGTAAATGGGATGGGTCGGGCAGTGACTACAGGAAGGGGAAGGTGTTCCGACCAGATAACCGTGCAAGTAAGGATACCGTGGTAAAACCGTGTACGAAATGCAACAAGGTGCACCGGGGTGATTGCATGGCAGGTTCAAACTCATGCTACCGGTGCGGCTTGCCTGGTCACGTGTCAAGGGACTGCCCCAAAGGGAAATCATGCTTTCAATGTGGAGCTACTGGTCACACCAAGTATGATTGAACGCAATCAAAGAAGGGAGGATCAACTCAGTATGGGGAACGTCAAGGAGGAAAGAGCAGTGATAAAGGAGCAGAGCCGACGCGTCCGAAGGGATGTGCTTTCCGCATGACTGCGGATGAGGCGGAGGAAACTCCAGATGTTGTGGCAGGTACGTTTCTAGTGAACTCTCTATGTGCCAAGGTGTTATTTGATTCGGGAGAAAACCGCTCTTTTGTATCGCAAAAATTTATGAAATGTTTGGGGGTGAGGCCTAGGCGTTTAGAGAGAGCTCTAGAGGTGGAGACTGCCAACGATGGTTTGGTGTTTGTTAAGGAGGTGGTAGAGGATTGTGTCATTGATATAGAAGGAAGATTGGTACCTATGAAATTATATCCCATGGCAATGGGAGAGTTCGATGTGGTGTTAGGTATGGACTGGTTGGCCGCGAATGATGCAAACATCATTTGCAACAAAAAGCTGATCAGAATTCGATCGCTGAATGGGGATCCCATAATGATTTATGAGGACCGTCGTAATAGAAAGAATAGCCTGATCTCCATGATTAGGGCTACTAAGTGCTTGAAGAAAGGTTGCAAGGGATACTTGGCGTACGTGTTGGATGCCAAGAAAGAGAAGTGTGTGATGGGCGATGTACGGGTAGTAAACGAGTACCCGGAAGTATTTCCGGACGACTTGACCAGTCTACCCCCGGATCGTCAGATCGAGTTCAGAATCGATTTGATGCCCGGAGCTGCACCGATTGCCCGCGCACCTTATAGATTGGCACCGTCTGAGATGAAGGAAATGATGACGCAGGTGCAAGAATTGTTAGACAAGGGATTCGTCCGACCAAGTACATCACCATGGGGAGCACCTGTGCTCTTTGTGAAGAAGAAGGACGGTACTATGCGGATGTGTATTGATTACCGAGAACTCAACAAGGTCACGATCAAGAACAAGTACCCGATACCTAGGATTGATGACCTGTTCGATCAGTTGCAAGGAGCCAATTACTTTTCCAAGATAGACTTGAGGTCAGGATATCATCAGCTCAAGGTGCGGGAGGAGGATGTGCCGAAGACTGCCTTCAGAACCAGATATGGACACTACGAATTTCTGGTGATGCCGTTTGGATTAACCAACGCCCCGACAGCATTCATGGACTTAATGAATAGGGTATGCCAACCCTATTTGGATCAGTTCGTGATAGTGTTCATAGATGACATCCTGATATTTTCTAGATCGGAAGAGGAGCACGAGAGCCACCTTCGTACAATCCTCGAGCTATTGAAGCAAGAGAAGTTGTATGCGAAGTTTTCCAAGTGCGAGTTTTGGCTAAGGGAAGTGCAGTTCCTCGGGCACGTGGTGTCTGAGAAGGGGATCATGGTCGATCCGGCTAAGATTGAAGCCATTCGAGACTGGGAGCAACCCAAGAACCCGTCAGAAGTTCGAAGTTTCCTCGGTCTGGCAGGTTACTATCGGAAGTTCATCAAGGACTTTTCGCGTATCGCCACGCCACTGACCTCTCTAACCAAGAAGAATGTCAAGTTCACTTGGTTGGAGAAACAGGAGGAAGCCTTTCAAAAGCTAAAGGAGATGTTGAGCAACGCTCCGGTGTTGTCATTACCTGACGGTACGGATGACTTCGTAGTTTTCAGTGACGCATCGAAGCTCGGTTTGGGTTGCGTTCTAATGCAGCGGGGAAAGGTGATCGCTTATGCCTCGCGGCAATTGAAGGATCATGAAGTTCGGTACCCCACTCACGATCTAGAACTGGCAGCAGTGGTCTTCGCTCTAAAGATTTGGCGACATTACCTGTATGGGACGAAGTGCCAGATCTTCACGGACCACAGAAGCTTATGCCATCTTTTTGACCAAAAAGAATTGAATATGCGCCAAAGAAGGTGGATTGAATTGTTGACTGACTACGACTGTAAGATCGAATATCATCCGGGGAAGGCAAACGTGGTGGCGGACGCTTTGAGTCGTAAGGAACGAAGTGAAACCCCCAGGATTGTGGCCATGAGGGCCGAGGTCACGTTCAACCTGTTAGCGGAAATAAAGAAATGTCAAGCTGAGGCGCTCGAGACTGAAAATCTTAAGAAGGAGAGAATGGTGGGGCAAGCGTCCTTTTTAGTGGAAGATAGTCGAGGGGTGAGGTGTCTGAAAGGGAGGATCTGGGTTCCGAAACTCGGAGGGCTCCGAAAGCTGATTCTCGAAGAAGCTCACAAATCTAAGTACACGATTCACCCCGGAACCAACAAGATGTACGGAGACCTACGACGAGACTACTGGTGGCCCGGATTGAAGAAAGACGTGGCTCACCTTGTAGAAACCTGTATGACGTGTTCGCGTGTGAAGATCGAACATCAAAGACCGTTCGGGAAGCTCCAGTCGTTAGAGATACCGACATGGAAGTGGGATCAGATCACGATGGATTTCGTGACCCATTTGCCTAGAACTCCGAGGGGTTATGACGCTATTTGGGTGATCGTGGGTCGACTCACAAAGTCAGCCCACGTTTTGCCTATACGAGAGTCTTACTCGATGGAGCAGCTAGCCAAGTTATACGTTGACGAGATCGTAACCCTCCATGGCGTGCCTTCGTCGATAATTTCCGACCGAGATAGCAGGTTTACATCTAACTTTTGGAGAAGCTTCCAAAGAGAAATGGGTTCACAGATCAAGATGAGTACCGCTTATCACCCTCAGACCGACGGGCAAAGTGAGCGTACGATCCAAACATTGGAAGACATGTTGAGAGCATGTGCTTTAGATTTCCAAGGCTCTTGGGAAAAGCACCTACCATTGATCGAATTCGCTTATAATAACAGCTACCATTCGAGCATCAAGGCCGCGCCGTTTGAGGCACTCTATGGTAGAAAATGTCGGACACCTTTGTGCTGGAACGAAGTAGGTGAAATGCAGTTAGCCGGACCAGAACTGGTACAACTGACTTCGGACAAGATAGTCCAAGTGCGTGAAAGGCTGAAGGTCGCTCGCGACCGCCAAAAGAGTTATACGGATAGAAGACGAAAGGACATAAAATTCCAGGTCGGAGATTTTGTTTTATTGAAGGTGTCCCCGTGGAAGGGAGTGGTACGGTTTGGGAAACGGGGAAAGCTAAGCCCGCGGTACATCGGACCATTCGAGATCACGGAGCGGATTGGGGAAGTGGCGTATAGGTTGGATCTACCAGAAGAACTGCGCAGCATCCATAATGCGTTTCACGTGTCTAATCTAAGAAAATGTCTAGCCGACGTGGCTAAGGCAATTCCGTTAAATGACATTAAGGTGGACGAAAGATTGAATTTTGTAGAAGAACCCGAAGCTATCACAGATGTTAAGGTAAGGAAGTCACGGAGCAAGGAGACTAAGCTGGTTAGGGTGCAATGGCGACACCACAAGGGCCCGGAGGCTACGTGGGAGCTGGAATCGGAAATGAAGTTGAAGTACCCACATCTCTTTCAATGAGGAATTCCGGGGACGGAATTCTTTTAAGAAGGGAGTGTTGTAACAACCGGGTTTTATTTTGAGAAGAATAGGAGTTTAGTGTTTGCCATGCTAAAATTGCAAAGCTAAGTTAAGGGGACCATCTTGGTTGCTATTGAAAGTTTAGTGCTATTTGTCTAATAAATGGAAGTTTGCTTGGAGGGGCCAAAATGGAAACTTTGTGAGAAGGTATTTAAGGGCACATATTCCTAGGGTTGATTGGGAAAATCGGTATTTGGGTTGGCATTTGGCGGCTAAGAGAATAGAAGAAAGGAAGAAGGGTTTGGGCAAGGAATCAAGAGAAAAGGGAGAATCAAAGAGGAAATTGCAAGGTATTACATCCTAAATTCGTCTCCTAATTATTGTAGTACTTCTCTTCTTGTGGTTATGGATTTCTAAGAGCTGATTCTTGTGATTCCTTGAGTTTTCACCACTTTTCCTTTATAATGAGTTTTCATGGGTTTTGGCTTAATAAATCGATTTAAGGGGTTACAAATGGATTAAGTGGGTGTTTGGGGTTGGTGCATGAACCCTTATAGTTGTCTAACCAAACTAATGGCTTAAATCGGAGTATTAATCGGTTTTAGAAATTCTAAGTTCGAACAACAGCGTTTTTCGGACACCAGTGTTTGAAGGTGTCCGGATATGTTGAAGGTGTCCGGATATGTTGAGGATGTCCGGATAAATTTGGCGTCCGGATAAATCTGGCGCCCGGATAAGTCTGGCGTCCGGATAAGTCTGGCGTCCGGATAAGTCTGGCGTCCGGATAAGTCTGGCGTCCAGATAAGTCTGACGTCCGGATAAGTGTAGTGTCTGGATCAGTGCTGTGTCCGGGAAGGAATATTCGGACAGTAGAACTGGGATATTTTCTGATGTGGATCTTTTGCCTTAGGTGTTCTGTGAGTGTAGCCTGAAGGTGTTTAGGGAGTGCACTGTGCAACAATCAAGGTGAGTTCCCTAAACCTCTTTTACGACGTAACTGTTAAATGATTCTTTTACTGATTATGGTTTTAACAAGCATGAAATGATTATGAATTTATATGCATGAAAGAAATGTTTGATATGTTGAAATGATGCGCATGATTTATGAAAGGGTCAAATGCTTTTATGAAACGTATGTGCATGCTATGTGATGTCGGTCTGTACTGTGGGATCAATGAGCCTCGGGATCTGATGACCCCTTGGGTATGTTTGACGAGACGGTAGGTTGGAATTCGTTTCCTCCTAGGCAGGTATCGGGGAGTCTGCTTGGGCCCCGATACGAGAAGGGCGAAAGGGGAGTCTGCTTGGGCCCCGATCGCGTATGGTTAAAGGATCCATTACACAGTGCAGTGCCATATGTGATGATTTATGATGCATTTTAACGAAAGGATTTCATATTGTTTATGCATGATCTGTTACGGAGGGAATTCACTAGACCTTTTGGTCTAACCCTCGCTTTTCAAAACTAAACCATTTTCAGGTAAGCGTTCCGCAAGTTCCTCGGGGAGGAAATAGGAGGGACATAGCACATTTGGAGATTTGAGCGACTCCAAGACTTAGACTATTGATTTAGATAGAGCTCGGCTGTGGACTTTTGTAGACTTCCGCTGTCATTTTTGTTAAGCTCGTTATTGATGTATTGAACAAGTTAAACTTTGTACTGTAAACGCTCAGTTTTGTGATTTAATGCTTAGTAAGTTTTTGGGGACGTTACATTTCATAATTTAAATTTTACATTTAACACATATAATCGTTTATTAACTATAATACGTTAAAAAAATACGTTTTAATTTTAACAAGTTACACCATTATAATCGTCTCTTCGATACGTTCGAAATGAGCTCAATCTTGAATTTTTTTGGATTTATATATTTTAATATATATCATATACACTACATAAAAAATATTTTTTATATTTAAAATTCATACCCTTATAGTTAATTATTTAATTTATGGTATATCTCTTATTTTTTTTCAATTTTGTTTTACACTCCTATCGCATTAACATAATAATCATATATTAACTAATTCATTAAATCGTTTTAAATTATTATTATTTGAATGTGTTTATAGATATCGTGAATGGCAATAGGAGAAGGTTTCACGAGAATAATATGAAATGGGGTTTTGACAAGTTGGTATCACTGGACTCATTTAAGAATTGTGAAAATGGGTATTTGGCGAATGATGATTCATGTGTGTTTGGAGCTGAAGTATTTGCAGTTACAGAGTATGCACAAGTCTGCAAACGTAACACCCATATGCATGTAATCTGCAATTTTCAAAAAAAAACCATATATATATGGTTTTTAGGGAACTTTGGACACATTTAAATATATATATATATATATATATATATATATATATATAATTAACTCTTAGTGGGTTTATGTTCTCCTATATGAGAGTTTCGAAACGATATATAATACGTCCAAAACGGAGTATGTGTGAATGAGATATCGATACTCAAAGTTGAGTAAAAACCATAAAATTAGCAAAAACCAAGTTGGGTGTGGGAAGTTGTCCCACATAGGAAGAAGGACTAAAATTTCATTGGTTTATAAGCAAAGAAGTGAGAGGAGTTGACAAGCTCCTTGCATGGTTTTACTCCAACACCTACCGCGCGCAGGGGGGGGAGTGTCGATTGACGATTTCGTAAGCTAAAATCGTCGAACTTGTGTGCGAGCGCGAACTGCGGACACGAATGCAGCTCCAAAATCTCGTGCTCACGCGGCTCGGCTTTGCTAAAATTTCTTTTGGTCAGTTTGTATTTTTTTTTACTGAACAAAGCCACACAAAAACAGGGACCAAAAATGTAAAAAAAAAATTGGGCCTACCGCGGGCACCCCTCGCGGGCAGGGACGGAACGTGACAACGCGGACAAACTTGGGGGGCTCCGCGGGGCTTTTGTGTAATAACCCAAAATATTGTAGCATGTTTTTAAAATGAAAGTTAGGGATTGTAGTTGAATATTGCACAAAGTATGGGGGTAAAATGTAGAAATTAGGAAATCAATTCCCTTTTCTTTTGTGAAGAGCCGACCTTGCTACTGGATGAAAGAAAAAGCATTTTAGTTTTTTTTAGGGTTTTGTGGGGGAGGGGCGCTGTCATCAAGATAGACAAAAAAAAAGAGAGAAAGAGGTGATGGTCTCGTGGGTGTCTTGTGTGTGTCTAGTGTGTGTGCAGCCGGAGGGAGAGAGACGACAGAGAGAGAGACTGCGGAGAGAGAGAAGGAGTCGAGAGTGAGAGAGAGACAACCGGAGAGAGAGAGAGAGATACAGCCAGAGAAAGAGAGAGATGTCGACGAGAAGAGAGAGATGTCGACGAGAAGAGAGAGACGACGGGGGAGAGAGATGTCGAGGGAAGAAGCAGCGGCGGTGGTGGCTGTCGGAGGAGGTCGCCGGCGGTGGTGGCTGCCGGAGGTGGTCGCCGGAGGTGGTGGATGAGTGGCTGTTGCTGCTTCATGAGATTGGGAGGAGGAGAAGAGCAGTTCTTATCAAATTAGGTATATAATCTAATCCATTTTCTCTTTAGTTTTCGTTTGTGATGTTTAGGATGTAATTGTGGGACTCTAAATGATAATTAAGTGGGTTGTTAATTTATAGAAAGCAATCGTTTATCTAAACCTTGTTAGATTAAAAAGGTAGTTGAAAATGGGATTATGTAAGAGTATGTGTTTAAGGCTTAAAACCTCATAAAATAGAATGTTTAGGAATATTTGATTGTTAGAAACATTTTATAAATCAAATGTTGTTGTGGGTCCTTGGTTAGGGAATAACTTGTATCAATTAATAAAATTAGAATTTGCGTCGAAATTGCGTAGAATTGGAATAATGACGAAGAATGTGGGTTTTGTTTTGAACCGTGTGTATCGAAAATCGGTATGTTCCGGGAGTTGACCCGTAACTCAAGTTTGGGCCGAATTGGTAGTTTGGGCCGGATTGGTGTTGGGCTTTATTATTGTTTTGGGCTTAATTGATTATTAAAGTCTATAATTAATTAAAAGGGGCCTAGTACGTAATCGATAGTCCATTTATTAAATTTGGTCATATTATTATTAACGTGATCCGGTTTTGTTATCTAGAATCAAATGTTATAATTTTATGTTGAGATCCTAGAGCCGGGTAAATTAATGGATCCGGTATAGTGTGTCAATTGGATGGGTGAGCAAAGACCATTAATTATGATTTTTGGACTAGAAGGTAATCTACCAATTTAGATAAGTTAGGGTTGAGTTCGGGGTTTAACTCGAGTAATAAGTGAACGGATTATGACGTACGTTATTAATATAATAGGTGTTTCACCTAGAGATCGGAAGTGTAAGTGGGGAGCTTTGGAGCAAGCAAGCCAGGTGAGTTTTCTAAACTAAAATGTGTGGCTTTTAAAGTGTTTTCAAAATGCGTTATGAATGTTGAGAATTACCATGCTTTATTATTATGCTTTAATTGCATGACAGTTGTTTAAAGTTATATGTAGAATGTATGCATACATTAAGGAGACGTAAACTGGCAAAGACGGGAGAGTCGTTCCGCCAGCTCTCGTGCGGGAAGGGAGGTCCCTATATGCCAGGAGCGAGGCTCCGCAAGGCAGCATGAGGCTGACTCGTTGTCACCTTCGGGTGGCTTCAGGGTGTCAGATTACGAGGAGGCGGACTTTAGTCCATATACGATTTATTTACTGTGTTGAGTATAAATGTTTTATGCTGAAAAGATGAACTGTATTTAAATGCTTTGATAACTGTTAGGAGGGACTCACTAGACCTCAAGGTCTAACCCTCGCATTTTCAAATAAAACCCTTTTCAGGTAAGCAGGTACTGAAAGGCTCTAGCAAGTAAGCAGGGCGTTAGCAAGAGAAAGATGGATAGTGTAGCGACACTATAGCTTTTCTTAGTTTACTTCTCAGTTGTGTAGGTTGTTTCCGCCAACCATTTTTGGATATTATGTAAGAAATTTTAGAGATGCGATTTTGGGATATTTATTTTATATGAAATGTATTGTTTAAAATTGTTGGGTTGTTACATTTTGGCCGAAACTGTTTGCCACGTGGGCCTGGGGCCCGCGATCACAAGGCCCTTCGCGAGCTTTTGTGGCATTTTGGTAAACCTGGAGAGATTTGTGGCATTTTGGTAATTTGAGGTCAAATTTGTGGCATTTTAATTAATTTCCCCTAATTTTATACATCTGATATGCGATCGAAAAGCGAATAAATATGAACATAAAACAAAATTATTTTTTCGAATTCTCGCCTTTAAATCGCAATGTTTATGTTTTATTTTTATAATTATATAATTATAAAAAATTAGTAATATTTATATTTTTAAATATTTATTTATTTTTAAATAAAATAAAAAAGTAAAAGAAAAAACATTTTTAAACTATATAATACAAATAAATAAATAAAATAGAAAAATGAAAAAACAACAAAAAAACAAAAAAAAACAAAATCATTGTTTTAATCATTTGGGTGCAAATAGCAAATTTTAGGATGCAAATAGCCTCATCCTTTGTAAATTAGAAATTGATTTATGTCAAATCATGTTTTGTGATGTTTTGTAAAGAGTATTTAATTGTAGTTTTGTAGATAGTATTTAATTATAGTTATTTAATTAATAAAATATTTCATATTAAATTATAGTAAATAGTATTTAATTGTAGTTTTGTTGTTATTTGATTAAAATATAGTTTTTTATGATGAGGTGTTACTTTAGAAAGTAGGTGAAATTTTATTGTTGTAGGAGGTAATTTCAAAATAATTATAAAGCTGATGTGACGTTGATGTAATCCATTTATAATTGGGATGAAATTTCATTGTTGTGGATGCTTTCAACCATTTGCACCTAAATGTATTAAATGTCAACCCACCAGTACCTCTAATAAATACAAATGGGTCCATGAGGCAGATACCGAGAAATAAAGTACATATTTGACTTGGCATATGTATATATATGATTAAAGATTTAATAAAGAGTAAATTACAATTCTAGTGCTCAGGATTTGTCGAAAATTGGTATTTCAATGATTTCAAAATTATGGTTTATATTTCAATACTTTATAATTATTATTATACTTCGTTTTTATAATTTAAAGTATATTGTTGTTTTAATATCGCAGTTTACAATTTGTTGTTATTCTACTCTATATTGAATTAGTATTAAGAATAAAAATAACAACTAATTATCAGTAGCGGATCCAGAATTTTTTCATATTGAGGATACTTTTAAGGTAGGTTAAAGGTCCGTAAAGTCATTCGATATGGTTTAGCTAATTCTACAGTTTCGAGAGATTTTTGAAGTTTTTCCGTTGATTTCGAGACTTTTATGTTTTTTTATCGATTTCGAAGGACTTTTTCATTTTTTTCGATTGATTTTGAGGTAATTTCTTTGGTTAGTGAGAGGATATGCAGAAAATCACTAGGAAGAAACCATAAAGAATTTTGTTTTTAAATTAGAAAAATCAGATTTTTTTTTTTTGGTTTTAGTGGGGGATGAGCCCCCACCTCTATAGTAGTACTCCATCCGCCGCCGCTAATTACTGAAAACCTCAACTTTCAAAACCACAAAGACTTGAAAAGGCAATTTTTAACAACCATAGGGGCAAAAAAGGTAATTTACTCATTAATATATCCTCATCTATATCTAAAATGGCCACCACTTGCTTCCCATGTGATTTGATCAAGTCTAGATGTCAAACGTATCACATTCAACAACTGTCCTCTCTTATCTTTGAATATTTCAATCAACTTTGCTTTCGCACACATATAGACGACATGTGTATATATATACTTTCCCTTCAGATCTATTCTCAAATCAAGCTTTTGATTAATTTTCAGAGACATTAAGAAACAAGCACAAGATGATTAGAAGCAAAACATCTCAAAAGAACGTAGTGATGATCGTTTGGATCTTCATCAAGACTCCAATAAGAGCTCTAAGTAAAGCCAAAAAATGCTACATCAAAGGCATGACCAACTTCAGCACCACATACAATCAACCGACGATGATCATTAAAGACGCGAACCAGCCACCACTTCCACGGAGCTTCAGCACCACCACCACCATGGTATCGAACAACCAACAACCATCGGTGATCAGAGCTAATTCCACCAGCTCCATTCAAATTGGTAGGGCTGACGTGGAATATTACATAATACTACAACAACAACAACAACAACAACAACAACAACAATTGTCTGGATCGAGGAAAAGGGTGCCAAGGAGTTGCAGTGTTGGAATGGGGAGAATCGATGAAGATAGAGTTTCTTCTTTTAGAAATGATAATATTAATGGTACCGAAAATAAGCTCATTGCTAAAGATAAAGATTCGAGGCTTTCTAGGAATCATAGTGATTCACGTCGGTTTTAGAATGATCCCTTTGCAATACTATTACACTACAAGACAGATAGGTTTTTCCAACGGAAAATCCACCGGAAACGTCCGTCGGAAAAGGTCATTTGTTTAGTAGTGTTAATTATGGTATTTTTGATAGTTCTGTAAATTAATATATGCTTGAAATTTGTAGAAAAAACACATATGGGATGAGTGTTTTGCTTTTCCTTTATCCAAATAATTGTTTTGTTTATGAGATTTTGTGGAAAAAGGAAAATGGACCTCGTGAATTGAAGATAGTATATTTAAGAAAATTATATATGATGTAATTGTGATTCATGAATTTGCAAGTTCCATTTTAAGATGCTTCTATAGTGTCGACACCCTTGTTAGGTCATAATTTCTGACGAATCTTCAACATGACTTGTTCATAAATTCATATTTTTTTTATTTGAATGATGTGTATTCATTTGTATATAATAACCCAAATGATCAAATATACAGAAGCCACGTATATAAGCTAGTCTATATATGTGTAACGTACTATTTATAACGATGATGTTAAATTGGGCAGAAGAAATATTCGAAGGGTGCGACAGAAGAGGCGGGTAAAAGAAAAATTAACGGCAAGGAGACGTTGACCCCTTCAAGTCAGGCATCCTTTTCTAATGAGCTAAGAGGTAAAGAAAGTTCCGAGAGCATGGAGGATTTTGCAACGAAGATTGGAGTCGTATGGGATGGCACTAAAGAAGCAGATGCAGGGGGAGACAACAAGAAAATGTAAATGAGATCATATTCAAAGGTTAGTTTCGGTTCTCAATCTGGATTTAAATGAAAGTAATATCGTTAAATATTAGAGGCATGGGGGCGTCGCACAAGAAAGCGTGGGTGAAAGAGTTATGTAGGCGGGAAAGACCAAATTTAATTGGAATCCAAGAAACTAAAAATAAGAGTTGTTCGGAATCTCAAATTAGAGCCTTATGGGGAGATGATTGTGGGGACTTCGCACAGGTGGAGGCCACGGGTAATTCCGGCGGCCTTTTAACTATATGGGACAAAAATACTTTCCGGTGTGAAATTGTGGTTACGGATGAATCGTCCCTTGCGGTAATCGGTAAATGGAATAATATAGACGGGTTGATCGGATTTGTGAACGTATATGGACCAAGAGGTGCAAAAGAAAGAAAAGAAGTTTGGGAAAAATTAGAATTGTTGTTGTCAAAAAAGGAAATAAAGTGGTGTGTTTTTGGGGATTTCAATGAGGTGAGAGGGAACCACGAAAGACTAAATACGGTCACAATCCCGAGAGGAGTGGAGGAGTTCAACGACTTCATTAGAAGGACCAACTTGTTGGAAATTCCAATGGGTGGGAAGACGTTTACAAGGGTAAGCGATGATGGCCTAAAGTTTAGCAAGTTAGATCGATACCTCACAACGAATGAAATTTGCATGTTATGGAAGAATGTGGGAGTGAAGGCGTTGGAAAGAATGTGGTCGGATCATGCGCCGATAATGCTTTATGAAGACCGAAACGATTTTGGTCCGAAACCTTTTAAAGTCTTTGATTCTTGGTTAAAGGAGGAAGTCTTAGAGGAAATTGTGGTGGGTGCTTGGAATTTAGAGGTATACTCAACTCGGTCGGATTGTATTTTTAAAGATCGATTGAAGAATATCAAGGAGAAACTAAAGTGTTAGTCCCAGATGGCTTAACAAGTATTGTAGAAGGGGGGGGGGGGGGGGGGGGTTGAATACAATACTCAAAAAAATTCACAATTTTAATTCTTTTATTGAAAATCTTTCAACAAGAATTACACAAAGAAACTTAAAGACTGTTGCGGAAAAGAACAGATAAACTATTCTAACAATCTTTCACAAAGTATACTAAACAAAACAACCAAGAACACTGAGAACAAAGCTATTAAGTTATCAAGCAATATGGAGATTTCTTGCACTGAGAGAATTCCAGAAAGCGTTGTTTGCATGGGGATATCTTCTTCCTTTTATAGTGGCAAGGAGTGTACAAGCATTGAATGCTTGGGACACTTGTCATCATCATATTTGCTGAGGATGTTGACTCCTGAAAAGCTGAGACGTCCTTATCACCTTTTACTAGGTACTGGAAATAGAGCCCATGCTGAAGAAAAGGACTTTAACTGATAACGGATAAAACGACAAACAATCACTTTTATCTGTCAAAGGATATTGTCCCATAATAAATGATCTTCTTGATGTGTATTCTAAGACAGTCACACCGATGAAGTTTCACCGATATAATTAACTTTGGAACTTGAAACAATCTGCAGAGAGAAAATCTTTTATTTGATAACACATAGATCCCACCGATTTCAGCACCCTTATCGGTGAGATGAGGCTGACCGACAAAGGATATGTCGGTAGAAGGGTTGTCCACCGATTTGTTGAGAACAAGGTCGGTGAAGGGTTGTCCACCGATTTGTGAGAACAAAATCGGTGATGTATTGTCCACCGATTTGTAAGAACCAATTCGGTGGAGGGATTGTCCACCGATTTGTGAGAACCAATTCGGTGGAGGGTTGTCCACCGATTTTTAAGAACAAATTCGGTGGAAAATGACTTGGTTGAATGCAGAGAAGAGTCTTCTATTTTCCACAAGTAGAATGTCTTCAAGCTTGGTTTCGGTTGATCTTCGACTTTACCGAACAGTTGATATCTTGTACAAGTCATCTTTAAAAGAACCATGCTACAATATTCTAAGTAATATATAAGGGAGAACATCGGAGAGTCAATTTCAAATCTAGGTGACCCAACAATCTCCCCCTATTTGAATTTGAGCTCTTCCCTTAGAATATTTAAGAGTATATAAAAGTAAAATGCATTTTGACCATTTTTACTCTTTTTGGGTTCTTTTCACATAGACCATTCTTTTTGTTCTTTTGATCTAATTTTCTTTTGTATGAGTATGTATACTATATACTGTATTTACAAGTAAATATAAGTAAGGTTATGTACCGAAAAAAAAATTCAAATAGAAAGGTACTTGTATTTAGATAAGTTTTCTCGTACAATCGTAAGAAGAGAAACAGACTTTTACAAGCACCATTGAGAGAGAGAGAACCTACTTCTTGGAAGTTTGACGTTGCTTGATTTCGTCCAACAAATTTCGGTAGAACGGTTGAGCTTCGGGGATGTTGGGAAAGAGGTTGGAGATGCCTTGAAGAAACACGGTATCGGCGATGGGAATTTGAGCAAATCTGAAGAAGGCACGATGACCAAAACCATCATTGAAGAACAGTCCAGGAATCGGTGAGAGGCTCAAGGTTGTGGTAGGATAAGGCACAGATGTGGGGAGGGACAGATTTAGGTTGCTTACATTTGGAATTTTCCCTTCACTTGCCATTTCTTTGAACACCTTGCCGATAGGATTCTTGACTTTGGGAAGACGGATTTCTTCTTTCATCGATTGAAGTCTCGCCCTTTCATCGGAGGAAAGGATGATGTTGTGTTTTCTTTTAATCTCCTTCATCTTTTCCATCAGTCCTTCATTGCATTTGATAAAAACATCTTTCTTTGGGTTTGCACTTCTGACCAAGTTTTGAGAGATCTCATACCATTCGGGAAGACCGTAATGTTGGAGGTTAACATCTCTCACACTTTTCATTGATCCGTCTTCTCTATCGATGATCATCCTGATATCCTTTGGGTTGGCTCTGGAGGTAGCAATTTTGACATTTGTGATCGGGGAATTGGACATTCGGTGGTACATGGTCTTTTTGTACCAACTTATTTCTTCATTCTTTTCTTTTTCAATAGCACTCAGCACCGATTTTTGGGTTAAGAGAGGATCGGTAGACTTAGCTTTGATGGCCTCTTCTTGTGCAGCTTTCAAAGATAGAGCTCTGGAGTCATCTAAATCTTTTTGAGCAAGTCTGGCTTCCTCAATCTCCTGAGGAGTCAGACCGAGGTTGGATTCCTGAGATTGTAGAGAAGGAGGCTTTAACTTCAAAGTTTGGGCATCAGCAGGTCGATTCCCATATTTTGTCAACTCCTTTTTCTTTTCTTCTTCGGCCAACTGTTCAGCAGTGAGGGTTTTCTTGCCTTTGTCTTTGGGGGTTTTAGAAACTTGCTCCCCCTCAGACGTTGCCTTACTTTTCACCTCTGATGGAGACTTGGTCGGTGTGGAGATTTGATCGGTGGTACCTGCAGTTTTCGGTGAGGGTATAAGTGGTGTTTCGGTGGCCTGAGGTGATGATTCGGTGGAGGATGAAGATGTTTCGGTGGAGGATGAAGATGTTTCGGTGGTAGGTGAGGTTTCGGTGGAGGGTGAGGATTTTTCGGTGGTGGGTGAAGGCTTGTTGATGATAGATCTCTTAATTGAAGGCATTTTTGGATGACTAAGAGTCTTCTCCCCCTCAGCAGCAGCCGGAACCTTAAAACCCAACTGTTTAAAAACACTATCAAACTTGGTGTGAAGATGAGCCAAGCTTTAATTGGTGTCACCGGAGATCATAGAAAAATCACCCAAGTCCATTTCCCATTGAGCTTTCTCCAGCATGTTGTCAGCTTTGGTGTAAAGAGAGCTAAGAAAAATCACCCAACTCAGATCGAGTTGTGCTTCATCATCGATCATAAACTGATCGGGTGAAAGGCCGTGCAGTGACAAGTCAACTCCTTCGAGGGGAGAGTCCTCGAAGTCATCTCTACCACCCGAAGAGGTGAGGGAAGAGGCATATGGGTTCTCCATTTCTACAACTGTAGTCTTTTGAGAAACTGCAGAGGAGTCGGTGGGGATAATGACGGATTCCCTTGGCCCGGAGGGGTGAAGTTCAACAACTGGCGATTTTCGAAAATCGACAGTTGGATTAGTCGGTTGGGCCGATGGTGTCCGAGACCTCTTTGAAAGAGATCTCTAAGGGGAAGTTGAGTGCCTCCGCTTACGAAAAGGGGATTGAACCGAGGAAGTCTCCGAGGGATCTCTCGGTGGCATAGTTCGAGAAGCGGGTGCGGAGGTGTCGGGGGCCGTACGTTGTTTCTTTTTCGCGCCGCCCAACTTTACTCGAGAAAGGGAAGAGGGGGCTACTACAACTTGGGGTACCTCGGGAACTTCCGGGTGTTGAAACCCGGGAGCTTCCGCATCACCCCAGTGAAGATCGGGAGATAAGGCGAAAGAAATCATACCTTGGCGTAAGGGGAGATCAGTAGCGAGATGGCCAATATTGAGCGTCTTTTGGCCAACAAAGGGTGAAGACCAATCGTAGATGAAGCGAGGAGTTTTAGACTTACGATCCGCATCCAAGGCCGCACCGAGTTTGTGTTGAAGGATCATGGAGATGAAACGAGGATATGCGACATAACACTTTTTCGGGTGTTTGATTACTTCAGTCAGCTCAGTAAAGAATTACTGAGCAAAGTCCACCTTTCTTTGAAAAATCAGTGCATGAGAAAGCTTTGTAATATAATATGGGGATTGGTCTTGATCACTTGTCTTTCTAGAGAGACAATGGATCACATGAGCAAAGAAGAAGTTCCAAACCCCACCCATATGTTTGCGAAGAAGGGTACCTGGTCCTTTAGAAGACTTGGAAGCTTTATCCTCATAATGTTGGACATAGCCAATAGTGCTGATGACTTGCTCAAGAAAGTTGGTGACACGCATGTCCACATATTCTGAAAAGGCTTCGATCCGGAGAGCACGACGAACATCATCTACGCCAAAAGTAACATCGTGATCACCCTCTTCATCAGAAAAGATAGAGGCATGGATTGCTTCATTTGAAATATCATACACACAGGACAACCAGAATTTGCCAATGAGCATTTGGTCATCTTTGGGTTGCAGGAGAAAGCATGGAAAAGAGGTGATCGGGTTAAGAAATTGATAATGGTGTCGAACTCAGGATGGGCGGGATCGGATTCGAACCTTGCTACATGATTGCAAGGGTTGAAGATGAGATCTTCAAAGCACGTAGGTATCTTGGTGGGTGCCATTGTGAGAATGAAAATGATAGGAAGGAAGAAAGTGGAGGAGGAGTTGCAGGTTTCGAAATGAGAAAATGAAGGAGGAGGAAGGTGAAGGGCGAAGGGTCGTATATATAGGAGGAAGGTGAAGGGTTTAGAAGTGTTTTAAAAAGGGAAACGAGGAGGGAACGGTTATGAATAAAAACTTTAAATAAAATAACAAGTTGGAAAGGGTAATGATGAGGGTTTCGGGGTATGTGGTTAAAATGGTTTTACATGGAAAAGGAACGGTCAAAGTCACTGACAACTAGGGTTATATGGGTTATGAGAGCATGGGGAAGCGTATGGGATAAGGTAGGGATTCGGTGGGCAGATCGTACCGATGGGAATGAAGAGACGTCGGTGGGCAGATCTTATTGACGGGGACAGGATATCGGTGGGAGGATGTATAGACGTCGGTGGGATAGATCTGTGGAAGAAGTCATTTTTGGTGGAATATAACACACCGACAAGGAAACGTCGGTAGTAGATATCAGTGGTCGGTGATCGGTGAGAAAGTCACATCGGTAAACGTTGTATATATCGGTGGTGAGTATGGTGTGCGATCGGTGTAGAAAGAGGAAAGAAGAAAGTGTCCACCGATGAGATTTCGGTGGAAGAAGAGAGACTAAAAGAGTGTCCACCGATGTGAGATCGGTGGAAAGTGAAGACACACAGTTATTGAAAATTACACATGCCAAGTTCACTTATTAGGAAGTTGAACCTGGCTTCATCTAGGGGTTTGGTGAATAGATCAGCAAGCTGTAGATCGGTGGGAATGAAATGTAGCTCAATGTCACCTTTGGTGATGTGGTCCCTGATGAAATGATATCTGATATCTATGTGCTTTGATCTGGAATGAAGAATTGGGTTGTTTGCAATAGCTATTGCACTTGAGTTATCACACAGAATTGGGACTTTGGAGTAGATTTGAGCATAGTCCCTGAGTTGATTTCTCATCCACAAGATTTGAGCACAGCAGCTTCCAGCAGCTACATATTCAGCCTCAGCAGTAGAGGTTGACACAGAGTTTTGTTTCTTGCTGGACCAACTTACCAATTTGCCACCAAGAAGTTGACAGCTTCCTGTAGTACTTTTTCTATCAATCTGGGAACCTGCATAATCTGAATCTGAATATCCAATTAGTTCAAAACCTGAGTCTTTGGGATACCAAAGACCCAAGTGCAAGGTACCCTTGAGATACCGAAAGATATGTTTTACAACCTTTAAATGTGATTCTTTTGGATTGGCTTGATAACGGGCACATAGACAAGTAGCAAACATTATATCCGGTCTGCTAGCAGTTAAGTACAGTAGAGAACCAATCATGCCTCGATAAAGGGTAACATCCACAGATTCACCATTAAGATCAGCATTGAGTTTCAAAGGTGGTGCCATGGGAGTTTTCATAGGAGAACTATCTAAAAAGTTAAATTTCTTCAGAAGATCACGAATATATTTACTTTGGTTTATAAAAATCCCTTCTGAAGATTGTTTGACCTGAAGCCCTAAAAAGAATGTAAGCTCTCCCATCATGCTCATCTCATATTCACTCATCATGAGAGAAGCAAACTCATCAGTGGCACCAAAGATGATGTCACCAACATAGATTTGGACAAGAATAAGGTTACCTGAGGTCTCCTTGATGAAGAAAGTATTGTCAATTTTACCTCTGGAATACCCATGCTTTAGAAGGAAGTTGGCAAGTGTGTCATACCAAGAACGTGGAGCTTGCTTGAGACCATAAAGTGCCTTGTCAAGTCTGTACACATAGTCTGGATGAGCTGGATCTTCAAAGCCAAGAGGTTGTTTCACATAGACTTCCTCTGCAAGTTCCCCATTGAGGAAGGCACTTTTGACATCCATTTGAAAGACTCTGAAATTTCGGTAGGCAGCATGGGCCAGAAAGATTCTTATTGCTTCAAGTCTTGCAACAGGGGCAAAGGTTTCATCATAATCAATGTCTTCTTCCTGTCGGTATCCTTGAGCAACCAGTCTGGCTTTATTTCTGATAACTGTACCATCTTCATCCATTTTATTTCTGAAGATCCATTTGGTTCCAATGATTGTTTTCTTTCGGGGTCTGGGAACCAATCTCCAAACTTTGTTTCTCTTAAATTGAGAAAGCTATTCTTGCATGGAAGTGATCCAACAGGGATCTGCAAGAGCTTCATCAATCTTCTTGGGTTCAGAAAGAGAGAGAAAATTCACATAGAGACAAATGTTTCCAACTCCTCTACGTGGAAGAGATTGGGTCGGTGGAAGGCTGTTCGTCGGTGGAGGGTTGCACATTGGTGGGAGAAAGTACATCGGTGGAAACATGGTCAATTTCGGTGGGAATTATAGAGGATGACCCAACTTGGTTATTTGATGGAGATGGATTGGAGGGAGTGAAAGATGTATTGGTGGAGTTTGATAAAGGAGCATCACCGATGCAAGAAGAGATCCATCTGTGTAAATCATTATCATCATTTGACAGAGATGATGATCTAAGATCATCAAATTTGACATGAATAGACCCATCAATGCATTTTCTCCTGAGGTTGTACACACGATAAGCTTTGGAGGATAGGGAGTATCCAACAAAGATTCCCTCATCAGCTTTGGGATCAAATTTCCCAAGATTATCACGATCATTTAGAATAAAGCACACACATCCAAAAACAGGAAGAAAGCCAATATTTGGTTTTCTTCCATGGAATACTTCATATGGGGTTTTATCATGTTTTTTGGATATCACTGACTTATTTTGGGTAAAGCAAGCAGTATTTACAGCTTCAACCCAAAAATAGATGGGAAGATTTGATTCACTTAGCATTGATCTAGCAGCCTCACATAGAGTTCTGTTTTTCCTTTCCACAACTCCATTTTGCTGAGGAGTACGGATGGCAGAGAAGTTTTGAGAAATTCATTTCTCAGTGAAGAAGACTTCAAGAGCACTGTTTCTGAATTCAGTGCCGTTATTACTTCTTACCGAACGAACAAGTTGACCATTAAGAACTTCATTTTTCTTGACAAAATTGATGATTTCTTCAGTTGCATCACTTTTATACCTGAGAAAAGACACCCAAGTATATCTAGTAAATTCATCAACAATTACAAGAATGTACCTTTTGCCTCCTAGACTTGGAGTGCTGACTGGTCCACATAGGTCCATGTGCAGCATCTGGAGAGGAAGAGTGATGGAAGAGCATTGCTTGGTCTTGAAGGAAGTTTTGGTGAGCTTCCCTTTTTCACATGCATCACACAGCTTCTCTTTGACAAAGTTCAACTTTGGCATACCAGTCACCAGCTCTTTGTTGGAGATTTTATGAAGGGTTTTGAAATTTAGATGAGAGAGACGCTTATGCCACAACCAGTTCCTTTTGGATGTGTCATCTGACACAAAGCAGATATTGGATGAATTGTTATTTAGTCCCATATCAATGATATAGATATTTTCCATCCTTTTTCCAGATAACACCACATTGAAGTTCTTGTCCACCACAGTACAGACACAAAGTTCAAAGATAACTTTATATCCAAGATCACACAGTTGGCTAATGCTGAGAAGATTATGCATGAGGCCGTCAACAAAGGCCACTTTATTGAAGGTGACAGATCCATTAGTGAGAGTTCCATATCCTTTGGTATAACCTTTAGCATTATCACCAAAAGTTACAGATGGACCTTTTCCAGGCACATAGTTGATAAGGAGAGATTTGTTTCCCGTCATGTGGCGTGAGCACCCACTATCCAGATACCATATTTTATGGTGCTCAAAAGCCTGAGCATAAGCTGTCGAGCACCCAGTTGCCACAAGAGCCATTGGAGAGGTAGTTTTTTCAGAATCTTCCATCTCTTCAGAAATGGCCATGAAGCACATATTGTGAGAATCACTGTCAGAGGTGTCTTCTTCATCCCAGTCATGAGTTTCTGCCATTAGACCTTTTCCTTTTCTTTCAAGACCCTCACTCCTTTCTTTCTCTTTCTTGTACTTGGCTTTATACTTCTCAGCACGCTCCTGATGGTCTAAGGAAGAGGATAGGGAATCCTTTTTGGAAAAGGTTGATTTGAAAGGATGATTTCTGGGTTTCTCATTCTTTGAAGAATATTTGTCAGAGGATGGGTTCCTAGACTTAGTAACACGCTTGCTCCTACACTCAGATGCAAAGTGTCCTTTTGTAACATCTCGATTTTGGTATAAAATATTAAGATGGATTTTATTGATAAATTATGATTCATTATGTGATGAATTAATTTTAGAGTTTATCCCCGAGTAAGTTACGTTATTGTTTTAAGAAGTTATAAGTTAAGGGGTAAACTTTAATTTTAATTTAGAAGTTGGAGGGTTAAAGTTGTCACTTGAGGAAAATTGGAGGTTTGCTTGGTTAGGGTGATTAAACCTAATCACCACCCACCGCCTTGTTTTATCAAATAGAGAGAAAGAAGATGAGATATTTCATTTCTCATCTTGTGCTAAGTGTGTGTGTGTGTGTGTGTGTGTGTGTTCGGTGTTCAAAAGAAGAGAGAGAGAGAGAACCGAAAGGGAGAAAGAAGAAGGAGAAACAAATTATACTTTCAGCTGGAAATTTAGAATACAAATCTGTGGAACACAAAGGTATTCATCTTACTTAAATTTCTCATGTTATGGTTATAAGTTTTCTAAATGGTATAGAATTGGGTTTTTGATATTTTGGGATGTTATGAGAAATCTGGACTGATGTTGATGTTCTATAAGTAGTATTGAACATATCTGCATATTTACAGAAACAAACATAGCTTAAAAGTATAAAATCTGGGTTTTAGATATTTTCATTGGGTTGAGACATTCAAGCATGTCGCAACAGTGCATTGCGACATTCATGAATGTCGCAGCCTTAAGAGCGACTTGGTGATGAAGTCGCAATAGAAGGTTGCAACTTGGTGATGAAGTCGCAATAGAAGGTTGCGACTTGGTGATGAAGTCGCAATAGAAGGTTGCGACTTGGTGATGAAGTCGCAATAGAAGGTTGCGACTTGGTGATGAAGTCGCAATAGAAGGTTGCGACTTGGTGGTGAAGTCGCAATAGAGGGTTGCGACTTGGGGTTGAAATCGCAATAGAAGGTTGCGACATGGTGACCATGTCACAGTAGTTGATTGCGACTTGCACTGTGCATTGCGACAAGAGATTTTAATACTTAGTTGGTTGCGACTTAAGGCGAAGATTTTTAGATGATAAGGATTCTTAGTTTTAGAGAGTTCTGTTCTGTAATTTAATATCAGTATATGTGTATATTGGATATTACAGTAAACTGTGGTGGTGAAGACAGAAGTTCTTATGTATTTAAAAGAATTAAAAGAAGTGTGGCTTCATACCAGGTGAGTTTATTCACTTCTCTTTAAAATTAGCCATTGAATATGATATAGATATGTTTTAAACTATGTCTGAATGATTTGGTATGAATTAATTGAAAGATAGTAGGCTCACTAACTTGATTGTGTGAATTGGCTAAATGAAGAAGATGATGAATAGTGCTTGAGCAATTATCACTCTGTTATGAAACTGATTTTTATCATAAGTTGTCGATAGTTGTAAGGACTTGTCTTAATCAGTAATGAGTCCAAATAGATGACTATGAATTATACTATGTTGATCCCCGTGCTAAATTGCAAAGAGGGGATAGTTGAGAAATAGAGGTGTTGAGATTACTAATATTCTTTTTAAATGTGTATATATAGAATATGTTTTGGAGATGAATATATTGTATGTTATGCACATAAAATAGTAAGGGTAATAATACTTATGTATTGTGTGGAGATTGCTAGAAATAGGCATCCGGTCATAGTAGGGCACTTGGGTACGGTCTAATGGGAACCGAAATACTTGCCATTTGACCAAGGGATGTAATTTCTAGTGAATGAGCGTATCTTGAATCATCGTGATGGCCCTGGTTATGTATCACGATATATTAATCCCATTGGGGTCAGTGATTCTGAGATGGTAAGGACGTGAAATGTGGAATAGGCAGATTTTGATTTGTAATTCCCATTTTTGGGAAGATCAGAGATTTCCCGTTGTGAAAGGAATATTAGAGATAGGCATAAAGTAATTTGTAATCTCTACTTCCGAGTTAAGAAATAGGCAGGTTTTGACTTGTAATTTCTTGGTTAAGAGTTTTGACTTTGAATCTGGAATGATTTATGGTAAACTCTTGGTAGTGATATTATGGCTAAACGAATTAGTCATAAGTATGAGAGTGGGGTAGATTCCCAGTGTTGAAAGGAGTTGTGGTACGGTAAGATGGGTGAGAACAAGTTTATTTTATCTGTTGAGATTTTAATTGTTAAACTTTAATTTGATTTGAATATTCTCACTAGGCGAAAGCCTAATGTTTCAAGTTGAATTTTCTTACCAGGTACAAGCTCCGGGAAGTAAGCGGGAATGAGAGAAGAGAACTTTTGGGAAGACTCAAACTTAGAGATAATAGAGGATCTAGCTTTACTTTTGAGGCTTTTTGGGACAAAGGATTTGATAACTTAATTAATCTGATTGTGATATATGATTAGATTAATAGGTTATTTGATTTAGTTGTGTTGTATATAAAACCTTCACATTTGATCCTCGGGTTATAGAAGTTTGAAGTTTTATGATCATAACTTGTAGTAATTTTTAAAGGTTTAAATTGGCCCTGTTTTTAGGGTGTTACAATATGGTATCAGAGCATTAGTTTAAGTGAACTAAGTATGCTGAGGAGGTACTTAGACTTAAGCTGTGATGAACTAGGTTATGATTCGTGAGATATGGGTAGACGTGCTAAGGCGGGATAGTCGTAGAGTCGAAGGAAATACGTGAAATTAGTACTGTGACAATGGTAATGAGGATTCTCATGTATAATATGTTCACAATTCCAGTTAGCTACTGTTATTATGAATATATTGTTACGTAAGCATGCTTGTTTATAAATTGTTACAGTGACTAACGATCGGTAAAGGGTATTTTGTATGTTTAGATATGTATAACCATTTCTAATGGTTATCCCTTTGTGTTATAGTAGAACGATGGTGGATACGCCACCAAGGTCCTTCAATTCTTTGAAAGACAGACCAGTAAATGATTGAAGGTTGGAAGGACAACCTGGAACTAGCGGGACTTATGAAAGTCCGCCGCGACAAACGTTTATAGGTAAATTGAAATGTGTAGAGATAGAATGTGAGCTGATTGATCAAGACGGAAATAGTATGAAATGGTTGAGAAAATGGGCCGTGGAATGCATGTATAGCAAGTGTTACAAAGCCGAAAGGCGACCGCAGGTCGAAAGTAGAGTGTCAATGATAAGTTGACTGAGTAAAACGATTGACCTTGTTTGAGTGAGTAGCCTTCATTTACGAGTAGAGTTTTATGCATGGTATCCTAGTGTATGTTACACGAATTTTCTTGATTTTAAAACAAATGCATAAATAGCAATTTTAGTCAAGATTGAGTCAACACGTGCAAGTATGTATTTACAGAAAAAGGCAATTTCATTTTACGTCGCACAACGAAATTTTGGAGCTTAACATTTTGCAAAATACTTCATATTTTACATGAAAAGTTAAATTGTAGCAAAAAGGTCAAGAAAAGCGTTGGTCAGCAAAAACTTTTATAACCAACAAAAGTATTGACTTGATGGTATTATATAAAGGAGTGTAAGAACCGATTTACTTACATCGTGTTGGTAATTTTCAAACTTTTGTTTTATGAAAAGATTTTCATTTAAATATATTACTGTCATAACAACATCGTTTTGGTGGAGAAAGATTAAGTTTTATGGAAATTAGTATGCAAACGATTCTTGAGATCGTTGTGCAGTACATTGGAGTCATGAGAATGTTGAAGTCAGGTGTGCCCAAGTGTTGTTCCTTAAAATGAGAAAATGTGCGAAATGATTAATTTATCAAGTTGTCATGCATGAAAGCTACACACTCATTAGGTTGTAGAGTATTACATTATAAGCTAAGAAAGAACTCCAAGAGTGGAGAGGTGTGGGATAAATCATGGGAGAATGTTTATAGTTTTGGTATTTGTGTTCAAAAGAAGAGGTGAATAATGGGAGGATCGAAAGTAGACTTTAGTGTCGGTTGTAAGAAGGTCTATACCCTTGTTTGATAATTAGAAATACAGTTGCCAAGGGACGGTTGCGTCCGGAGGAAGGATTAGTAGTCATTAAGGTGATGGATTTAGTAACTCGCTAGGAGTAGTGTGATGAGACAGAAAGGAAAATATCCTCGAGATTAAATAAGAATTTATGGTGATCTTGTGATATTAACATTGCACGAATAAAATTGAGAGGGAAACGATGGGATATGAATTGGATTATGATATGTTGTAAGGATTAGGCTCAGTTGAGGACCCTTGTTAAAGAATTGGTTAAGAAAGTATAGGCAGACGACTTTTGACGTTGAAGTCGATAGTTGCTTAAGATGCATGAGGCCTTTTGCCTGTCACTGGGTACGGTCTGGGTGCGTCCCGCGTATGCCTGTGTGGGCAGGGACAAAACCATGAGCGGTACCGACATGCTGTTATGCAGAGGGTATGCGCAAAGCGGACAATATCTTGTACGGTGGGCTAGGGTTGGTGTACATTCAAGCACATTTGGGGATTTTTTTTAGTGATTGACGAATAAATCACGGGTAAAAGAGGTTTTGGTTAAATTATTGCATCAGTGAAAACTATGTGGTCAAATACGTTTTTAGAGTTGATCGTAGTTGTGCAATAATTACGACATGTAATGTGCTTAATGGCATTTTATTTTAAGTGCCTGTTTAAGTATTGGTCTTATGTGTGAGGACTGTTTAATGATCTTGTATTCTTAGTACCTTTGGTACTAATGAACGTTGATAGGATATAAAAATATATATATATATATATATATATATATATATATATTGTTGAGTATAAAAGAGTTTCATATAATTGTACATATAGATACATCTATGAATTGACTGTATTGGGAAGGTAGCAATAAAGGGGTTATGAGATTATCACATCTCGGAGCGTGAGTTGCATAATGTGGGTTAGATGTATTTGAATTGCATAACTTGATATTGATAAATGATCATTGGATCCTTTGAGTAGGTGGCTCGGTTTTAGACTCGGTTGAGTCTTGAGGGTATTTGCCCGGTTTAATAAGCTCGATATAGGCTTGGGGTTGGAATTACATGAATGGTATTATAATTGAAGTTTACGTGATGTGAATGCATTGGTCATTCTTTTGAGATCATGTGTGAATGTTAAGTTTTGAATCAGAAGATTAAAAGTTGAAGGATCACTTTGTGGGGGTGTTAGGATAGTGAAAGACTGTTGTTTGAGATAAGCGTTTTACTTACGATGTGGACGGTTTATAAAGAAAGAAGTATTGGGCATGAAGGAAGTGAGTGTATAGATTGTGTCGATCTGTGAGGGATTGTGCCCTGTCTATGTAATGGTTTGGAATCACAAAGAGCTAACAAGAAACGAGTAAGTTTAAATTAATAAGAAATCCGGGAGTTGTGGTTCGACTAAAGTTGGGGAGGAATATTATAGTGAAATAGACTCGGTTAATCATACGGGAGAACATGAAGGTAAGTTTGAATTGTGTTCGAATTGCCAGGAGAGACCTGGTCTACTGTGAGATGTATGGGTGGAAAATGTACGAACGAGTAGTAGCAGTAATTGCCAAGTTAAATGTATCAATTAGTATGTAATGTGAAGTTAGAAGGAGGAAACATCCGATGGAAGTCTTTTCGGAGATTTCAGATGAAAAGTACTAATTGTCAGTAAAGTTGTTGGAACATGCGGTTTGTAAGATGTCGTGGTAATAAGGCTAATATCGGAATAGAATGTCAGAGCAATAGTGGGTGTTTATCCAAAGTGATTTTGGTTGTGTGAATCGATAAGTAAATTTATGCTTTTGAAATCATTGAAAGTTTAACGAAAATGATGAGTGTGTTAGTCAAAATGTGATGTAGTAAATATAAAATCTTTAAGGAACGTGAGATGCTTCTTATGTGTGAAAGAATTGTCTTACAAAGTATTAATTGAAGATCAAAGAATGAGTAGTAATTTTGGACGGTGATGTCGTTTCAAGATAACTTAGTTGAATGTCTTAAGTTAGAATTTTGGTACAACTGTTTGGTTATGTATAGTAATGAGAAAATGTTATCGGTATGTGGAAAAGTTGGGAGGAAGAGACAAGTAATGATAGAAAGGTCGGACCTAAGAATGTAGTTATACTACAGATTCAATTAAATTATCACCCTTGATATACTACACATTAGTGCTTGGTTGCATTGTGGTCGCATAGGATGATAGTGGTGTAAGGATGTAATGATGGATTGCCGTAATTATAGAGGTATTCAAAAGTGGTGAGTATACACAATTTAAAGTGTGTGTGGAATTTCAGGCAGTATATGTTAACATTGTTTTGAGATCTGGAGATTGAGTTACGGTTGATGACAGTATGGTAGAACAAGCAATAGACGAATAGAGATTTAATGATAAACAGTTACTCTAAGGAGGTTTGCAAATCTAAGATTGGGGAGCGAGTAATGCTGAAAGATGTAAAGTTTAGGAAATATGAAAGATGAATCTTTATTCTTTCTGGACTTTTATCTGTGATTAAATATATAAGACTAGAAATTGAAAGGAATGTATGACATACTTTATATTGGTAAGACGGGATTCCACTTACTGAGGTAGTAACGGATGAGAAAATGTCGCTGCGTGAAGGAATTGGAAGCGATTTTAGAGAAATCTTTTGAGAATTTACAATCTAAGAATGTGGTTATAGGTACAATGGTATTAGATCATTGAGGTACAGTTGTGACTTTAGAGTCGGAAGAGGATATGAAGGTTAGATGTTCTCACTTGTTTACCTAACTCTGATTTCGAGGACGAACTCGTTTTCAAGTTGGGGAGTATTGTAACATCTCGATTTTGGTATAAAATATTAAGATGGATTTTATTGATAAATTATGATTCATTATGTGATGAATTAATTTTAGAGTTTATCCCCGAGTAAGTTACGTTATTGTTTTAAGAAGTTATAAGTTAAGGGGTAAACTTTAATTTTAATTTAGAAGTTGGAGGGTTAAAGTTGTCACTTGAGGAAAATTGGAGGTTTGCTTGGTTAGGGTGATTAAACCTAATCACCACCCACCGCCTTGTTTTATCAAATAGAGAGAAAGAAGATGAGATATTTCATTTCTCATCTTGTGCTAAGTGTGTGTGTGTGTGTGTGTGTGTGTGTGTGTGTGTGTGTTCGGTGTTCAAAAGAAGAGAGAGAGAGAGAGAACCGAAAGGGAGAAAGAAGAAGGAGAAACAAATTATACTTTCAGCTGGAAATTTAGAATACAAATCTGTGGAACACAAAGGTATTCATCTTACTTAAATTTCTCATGTTATGGTTATAAGTTTTCTAAATGGTATAGAATTGGGTTTTTGATATTTTGGGATGTTATGAGAAATCTGGAATGATGTTGATGTTCTATAAGTAGTATTGAACATATCTGCATATTTACAGAAACAAACATAGCTTAAAAGTATAAAATCTGGGTTTTAGATATTTTCATTGGGTTGAGACATCCAAGCATGTCGCAACAGTGCATTGCGACATTCATGAATGTCGCAGCCTTAAGAGCGACTTGGTGATGAAGTCGCAATAGAAGGTTGCGACTTGGTGATGAAGTCGCAATAGAAGGTTGCGACTTGGTGATGAAGTCGCAATAGAAGGTTGCGACTTGGTGGTGAAGTCGCAATAGAGGGTTGCGACTTGGGGTTGAAATCGCAATAGAAGGTTGCGACATGGTGACCATGTCACAGTAGTTGATTGCGACTTGCACTGTGCATTGCGACAAGAGATTTTAATACTTAGTTGGTTGCGACTTAAGGCGAAGATTTTTAGATGATAAGGATTCTTAGTTTTAGAGAGTTCTGTTCTGTAATTTAATATCAGTATATGTGTATATTGGATATTACAGTAAACTGTGGTGGTGAAGACAGAAGTTCTTATGTCTTTAAAAGAATTAAAAGAAGTGTGGCTTCATACCAGGTGAGTTTATTCACTTCTCTTTAAAATTAGCCATTGAATATGATATAGATATGTTTTAAACTATGTCTGAATGATTTGGTATGAATTAATTGAAAGATAGTAGGCTCACTAACTTGATTGTGTGAATTGGCTAAATGAAGAAGATGATGAATAGTGCTTGAGCAATTATCACTCTGTTATGAAACTGATTTTTATCATAAGTTGTCGATAGTTGTAAGGACTTGTCTTAATCAGTAATGAGTCCAAAATGATGACTATGAATTATACTATGTTGATCCCCGTGCTAAATTGCAAAGAGGGGATAGTTGAGAAATAGAGGTGTTGAGATTACTAATATTCTTTATAAATGTGTATATATAGAATATGTTTTGGAGATGAATATATTGTATGTTATGCACATAAAATAGTAAGGGTAATAATACTTATGTATTGTGTGGAGATTGCTAGAAATAGGCATCCGGTCATAGTAGGGCACTTGGGTACGGTCTAATGGGAACCGAAATACTTGCCATTTGACCAAGGGATGTAATTTCTAGTGAATGAGCGTATCTTGAATCATCGTGATGGCCCTGGTTATGTATCACGATATATTAATCCCATTGGGGTCAGTGATTCTGAGATGGTAAGGACGTGAAATGTGGAATAGGCAGATTTTGATTTGTAATTCCCATTTCGAATGGAAGATCGGAGATTTCCATTTTCGGGAAGATCAGAGATTTCCCGTTGTGAAAGGAATATTAGAGATAGGCATAAAGTAATTTGTAATCTCTACTTCCGAGTTAAGAAATAGGCAGGTTTTGACTTGTAATTTCTTGGTTAAGAGTTTTGACTTTGAATCTGGAATGATTTATGGTAAACTCTTGGTAGTGATATTATGGCTAAACGAATTAGTCATAAATATGAGAGTGGGGTAGATTCCGAGTGTTGAAAGGAGTTGTGGTACGGTAAGATGGGTGAGAACAAGTTTGTTTTATCTGTTGAGATTTTAATTGTTAAACTTTAATTTGATTTGAATATTCTCACTAGGCGAAAGCCTAATGTTTCAAGTTGAATTTTCTTACCAGGTACAAGCTCCGGGAAGTAAGCGGGAATGAGAGAAGAGAACTTTTGGGAAGACTCAAACTTAGAGATAATAGAGGATCTAGCTTTACTTTTGAGGCTTTTTGGGACAAAGGATTTGATAACTTAATTAATCTGATTGTGATATATGATTAGATTAATAGGTTATTTGATTTAGTTGTGTTGTATATAAAACCTTCACATTTGATCCTCGGGTTATAGAAGTTTGAAGTTTTATGATCATAACTTGTAGTAATTTTTAAAGGTTTAAATTGGCCCTGTTTTTAGGGTGTTACAATATGGTATCAGAGCATTAGTTTAAGTGAACTAAGTATGCTGAGGAGGTACTTAGACTTAAGCTGTGATGAACTAAGGTATGATTCGTGAGATATGGGTAGACGTGCTAAGGCGGGATAGTCGTAGAGTCGAAGGAAATACGTGAAATTAGTACTGTGACAAGGGTAATGAGGATTCTCATGTATAATATGTTCACAATTCCAGTTAGCTACTGTTATTATGAATATATTATTATGTAAGCATGCTTGTTTATAAATTGTTACAGTGACTAACGATCGGTAAAGGGTGTTTTGTATGTTTAGATATGTATAACCATTTCTAATGGTTATCCCTTTGTGTTATAGTAGAACGATGGTGGATACGCCACCAAGGTCCTTCAATTCTTTGAAAGACAGACCAGTAAGTGATTGAAGGTTGGAAGGACAACCTGGAACTGGCGGGACTTATGAAAGTCCGCCGCGACAAACTTTTATAGGTAAATTGAAATGTGTAGAGATAGAATGTGAGCTGATTGATCAAGACGGAAATAGTATGAAATGGTTGAGAAAATGGGCCGTGGAATGCATGTATAGCAAGTGTTACAAAGCCGAAGGGCGACCGCGGGTCGAAAGTAGAGTGTCAATGATAAGTTGACTGAGTAAAACGATTGACCTTGTTTGAGTGAGTAGCCTTCATTTACGAGTAGAGTTTTATGCATGGTATCCTAGTGTATGTTACACGAATTTTCTTGATTTTAAAACAAATGCATAAATAGCAATTTTAGTCAAGATTAAGTCAACACGTGCAAGTATGTATTTACAGAAAAAGGCAATTTCATTTTACGTCGCACAACGAAATTTTGGAGCTTAACATTTTGCAAAATACTTCATATTTTACATGAAAAGTTAAATTGTAGCAAAAAGGTCAAGAAAAGCGTTGGTCAGCAAAAACTTTTATAACCAACAAAAGTATTGACTTGATGGTATTATATAAAGGAGTGTAAGAACCGATTTACTTACTTCGTGTTGGTAATTTTCAAACTTTTGTTTTATGAAAAGATTTTCATTTAAATATATTACTGTCATAACAACATCGTTTTGGTGGAGAAAGATTAAGTTTTATGGAAATTAGTATGCAAACGATTCTTGAGATCGTTGTGCAGTACATTGGAGTCATGAGAATGTTGAAGTTAGGTGTGCCCAAGTGTTGTTCCTTAAAATGAGAAAATGTGCGAAATGATTAATTTATCAAGTTGTCATGCATGAAAGCTACAAACTCATTAGGTTGTAGAGTATTACATTATAAGCTAAGAAAGAACTCCAAGAGTGGAGAGGTGTGGGATAAATCATGGGAGAATGTTTATAGTTTTGGTATTTGTGTTCAAAAGAAGAGGTGAATAATGGGAGGATCGAAAGTAGACTTTAGTGTCGGTTGTAAGAAGGTCTATACCCTTGTTTGATAATTAGAAATACAGTTGCCAAGGGACGGTTGCGTCCGGAGGAAGGATTAGTAGTCATTAAGGTGATGGATTTAGTAACTCGCTAGGAGTAGTGTGATGAGACAGAAAGGAAAATATCCTCGAGATTAAATAAGAATTTATGGTGATCTTGTGATATTAACATTGCACGAATAAATTTGAGAGGGAAACGATGGGATATGAATTGGATTATGATAAGTTGTAAGGATTAGGCTCAGTTGAGGACCCTTGTTAAAGAATTGGTTAAGAAAGTATAGGCAGAAGACTTTTGACGTTGAAGTCGATAGTTGCTTAAGATGTATGAGGCCTTTTGCCTGTCACTGGGTACAGTTTGGGTGCGTCCCGCGTATGCCTGTGCGGGCAGGGACAAAACCATGAGCGGTACCGGCATGCTGTTATGCAGAGGGTATGCGCAAAGCGGACATTATCTTGTACGGTGGGCTGGGGTTGGTGTACATTCAAGCACATTTGGGGATTTTTTTTAGTGATTGACGAATAAATCACGGGTAAAAGAGGTTTTGGTTAAATTATTGCATCAGTGAAAACTATGTGGTCAAATACGTTTTTAGAGTTGATCGTAGTTGTGCAATAATTACGACATGTAATGTGCTTAATGGCATTTTATTTTAAGTGCCTGTTTAAGTATTGGTCTTATGTGTGAGGACTGTTTAATGATCTTGTATTCTTAGTACCTTTGGTACTAATGAACGTTGATAGGATATAAATATATATATATATATATTGTGGAGTATAAAAGAGTTTCATATAATTGTACATATAGATACATCTATGAATTGACTGTATTGGGAAGGTAGCAATAAAGGGGTTATGAGATTATCACATCTCGGAGCGTGAGTTGCATAATGTGGGTTAGATGTATTTGAATTGCATAACTTGATATTGATAAATGATCATTGGATCCTTTGAGTAGGTGGCTCGGTTTTAGACTCGGTTGAGTCTTGAGGGTATTTGCCCGGTTTAATAAGCTCGATATAGGCTTGGGGTTGGAATTACATGAATGGTATTATAATTGAAGTTTACGTGATGTGAATGCATTGGTCATTCTTTTGAGATCATGTGTGAATGTTAAGTTTTGAATCAGAAGATTAAAAGTTGAAGGATCACTTTGTGGGGGTGTTAGGATAGTGAAAGACTGTTGTTTGAGATAAGCGTTTTACTTACGATGTGGATGGTTTATAAAGAAAGAAGTATTGGGCATGAAGGAAGTGAGTGTATAGATTGTGTCGATCTGTGAGGGATTGTGCCCTGTCTATGTAATGGTTTGGAATCACAAAGAGCTAACAAGAAACGAGTAAGTTTAAATTAATAAGAAATCCGGGAGTTGTGGTTCGACTAAAGTTGGGGAGGAATATTATAGTGAAATAGACTCGGTTAATCATACGGGAGAACATGAAGGTAAGTTTGAATTGTGTTCGAATTGCCAGGAGAGACCTGGTCTACTGTGAGATGTATGGGTGGAAAATGTACGAACGAGTAGTAGCAGTAATTGCCAAGTTAAATGTATCAATTAGTATGTAATGTGAAGTTAGAAAGAGGAAACATCCGATGGAAGTCTTTTCGGAGATTTCAGATGAAAAGTACTAATTGTCAGTAAAGTTGTTGGAACATGCGGTTTGTAAGATGTCGTGGTAATAAGGCTAATATCGGAATAGAATGTCAGAGCAATAGTGGGTGTTTATCCAAAGTGATTTTGGTTGTGTGAATCGATAAGTAAATTTATGCTTTTGAAATCGTTGAAAGTTTAACGAAAATGATGAGTGTGTTAGTCAAAATGTGATGTAGTAAATATAAAATCTTTAAGGAACGTGAGATGCTTCTTATGTGTGAAAGAATTGTCTTACAAAGTATTAATTGAAGATCAAAGAATGAGTAGTAATTTTGGACGGTGATGTCGTTTCAAGATAACTTAGTTGAATGCCTTAAGTTAGAATTTTGGTACAACTGTTTGGTTATGTATAGTAATGAGAAAATGTTATCGGTATGTGGAAAAGTTGGGAGGAAGAGACAAGTAATGATAGAAAGGTCGGACCTAAGAATGTAGTTATACTACAGATTCAATTGAATTATCACCCTTGATATACTACACATTAGTGCTTGGTTGCATTGTGGTCGCATAGGATGATAGTGGTGTAAGGATGTAATGATGGATTGCCGTAATTATAGAGGTATTCAAAAGTGGTGAGTATACACAATTTAAAGTGTGTGTGGAATTTCAGGCAGTATATGTTAACATTGTTTTGAGATCTGGAGATTGAGTTACGGTTGATGACAGTATGGTAGAACAAGCAATAGACGAATAGAGATTTAATGATAAACAGTTACTCTAAGGAGGTTTGCAAATCTAAGATTGGGGAGCGAGTAATGCTGAAAGAGGTAAAGTTTAGGAAATATGAAAGATGAATCTTTATTCTTTCTGGACTTTTATCTGTGATTAAATATATAAGACTAGAAATTGAAAGGAATGTATGACATACTATATATTGGTAAGACGGGATTCCACTTACTGAGGTAGTAACGGATGAGAAAATGTCGCTGCGTGAACGAATTGGAAGCGATTTTAGAGAAATCTTTTGAGAATTTACAATCTAAGAATGTGGTTATAGGTACAATGGTATTAGATCATTGAGGTACAGTTGTGACTTTAGAGTCGGAAGAGGATATGAAGGTTAGATGTTCTCACTTGTTTACCTAACTCTGATTTCGAGGACGAACTCGTTTTCAAGTTGGGGAGTATTGTAACATCTCGATTTTGGTATAAAATATTAAGATGGATTTTATTGATAAATTATGATTCATTATGTGATGAATTGATTTTAGAGTTTATCCCCGAGTAAGTTACGTTATTGTTTTAAGAAGTTATAAGTTAAGGGGTAAACTTTAATTTTAATTTAGAAGTTGGAGGGTTAAAGTTGTCACTTGAGGAAAATTGGAGGTTTGCTTGGTTAGGGTGATTAAACCTAATCACCACCCACCGCCTTGTTTTATCAAGTAGAGAGAAAGAAGATGAGATATTTCATTTCTCATCTTGTGCTAAGTGTGTGTGTGTGTGTGTGTGTGTTCGGTGTTCAAAAGAAGAGAGAGAGAGAGAGAGAGAGAACCGAAAGGGAGAAAGAAGAAGGAGAAACAAATTATACTTTCAGCTGGAAATTTAGAATACAAATCTGTGGAACACAAAGGTATTCATCTTACTTAAATTTCTCATGTTATGGTTATAAGTTTTCTAAATGGTATAGAATTGGGTTTTTGATATTTTGGGATGTTATGAGAAATCTGGACTGATGTTTATGTTCTATAAGTAGTATTGAACATATATGCATATTTATATAAACAAACATAGCTTAAAAGTATAAAATCTGGGTTTTAGATATTTTCAGTGGGTTGAGACATTCAAGCATGTCGCAACAGTGCATTGCGACATTCATGAATGTCGCAGCCTTAAGAGCGACTTGGTGATGAAGTCGCAATAGAAGGTTGCGACTTGGTGATGAAGTCGCAATAGAAGGTTGCGACTTGGTGGTGAAGTCGCAATAGAGGGTTGCGACTTGGGGTTGAAATCGCAATAGAAGGTTGCGACATGGTGACCATGTCACAGTAGTTGATTGCGACTTGCACTGTGCATTGCGACAAGAGATTTTAATACTTAGTTGGTTGCGACTTAAGGCGAAGATTTTTAGATGATAAGGATTCTTAGTTTTAGAGAGTTCTGTTCTGTAATTTAATATCAGTATATGTGTATATTGGATATTACAGTAAATTGTGGTGGTGAAGACAGAAGTTCTTACGTCTTTAAAAGAAATAAAAGAAGTGTGGCTTCATACCAGGTGAGTTTATTCACTTCTCTTTAAAATTAGCCATTGAAATTGATATAGATATGTTTTAAACTATGTCTGAATGATTTGGTATGAATTAATTGAAAGATAGTAGGCTCAATAACTTGATTGTGTGAATTGGCTAAATGAAGAAGATGATGAATAGTGCTTGAGCAATTATCACTCTGTTATGAAACTGATTTTTATCATAAGTTGTCGATAGTTGTAAGGACTTGTCTTAATCAGTAATGAGTCCAAATAGATGACTATGAATTATACTATGTTGATCCCCGTGCTAAATTGCAAAGAGGGGATAGTTGAGAAATAGAGGTGTTGAGATTACTAATATTCTTTATAAATGTGTATATATAGAATATGTTTTGGAGATGAATATATTGTATGTTATGCACACAAAATAGTAAGGGTAATAATACTTATGTATTGTGTGGCGATTGCTAGAAATAGGCATCCAGTCATAGTAGGGCACTTGGGTACGGTCTAATGGGAACCGAAATACTTGCCATTTGACCAAGGGATGTAATTTCTAGTGAATGAGGGTATCTTGAATCATCGTGAGGGCCCCGGTTGTGTATCGCGATATATTAATCCCATTGGGGTCAGTGATTCTGAGATGGTGAGGACGTGAAATGTGGAATAGGCATATTTTGATTTGTAATTCCCATTTCGAATGGAAGATCGGAGATTTCCATTTTTAGGGAAGATCAGAGATTTCCCGTTGTGAAAGGAAGATTAGAGATAGGCATAAAGTAATTTGTAATCTCTACTTCCGAGTTAAGAAATAGGCAGGTTTTGACTTGTAATTTCTTAGTTAAGAGTTTTGACTTTGAATCTGGAATGATTTATGGTAAACTCTTGGTAGTGATATTATGGCTAAACGAATTAGTCATAAGTATGAGAGTGGGGTAGATTCCCAGTGTTGAAAGGAGTTGTGGTACGGTAAGATGGGTGAGAACAGGTTTGTTTTATCTGTTGAGATTTTAATTGTTAAACTTTAATTTGATTTGAATATTCTCACTAGGCAAAAGCCTAATGTTTCAAGTTGAATTTTCTTACCAGGTACAAGCTCCGGGAAGTAAGCGGGAATGAGAGAAGAGAACTTTTGGGAAGACTCAAACTTAGAGATAATAGAGGATCTAGCTTTACTTTTGAGGCTTTTTGGGACAAAGGATTTGATAACTTAATTAATCTGATTGTGATATATGATTAGATTAATAGGTTATTTGATTTAGATGTGTTGTATATAAAACCTTCACATTTGATCCTCAGGTTATAGAAGTTTGAAGTTTTATGATCATAACTTGTAGTAATTTTTAAAGGTTTAAATTGGCCCTGTTTTTAGGGTGTTACACCTTTCTTGCCAGAGTTATAGCACTCTTCATTTTACTTATCAGAAGAAGTCTTGGAAGACGAAGATTTTCTAAAATTTCTGGATTTGTTGAAAGGACGAAATTTGTTCTTAGAGCCAGCCATCATTGCCATTTCATCATACAACTGTTCAACCATAATTTCCTCACCTTCATCATCAGCATCACTAAGATATGCCTCCGTTTGGTGGGTAGAGTTATTTTGGCTGTCATTGTCAGAGTCTGATGAAGGATAGGTGATTCTAGGAACATTTTGAGATTTCTTGGAACTTTCACTGACAAGAGCTATAGAAGAGCTCTTTATCTCTTTGATGAAAGATTTCCTTTGTAACTTGGTTTGCTCAAAATTGAAGAGAGTTCCATACAAGACAGTTAAGGGCATGAACACAAGGTCCTTGGTAGTTTTAATGCAAGTACATATATTCTCCCAAAATTCTGGAAGACAATCCATGAACTTGCATAAGACTTCCTCATTATCATAGACTCTGCCCAATAACTTCAGATCATTTAAAAGAGAGTTGAAACGATTATAGTAGCTAGGAAGAGATTCTCCTTTTTCAAAAGCAAAGAGTTCATACTTTCTAATAAGACCAATCTTTTTACATTTCTTTACTTCCACTGTACCTTCATACAGTACACACAGTGTGGTCCACATCTCTTTAACAGTTTCAAAGTTAACCAGAGAGTGATAGACCTCACCAGGAAGTGAGAGTGCAATAATTGCTCTTAGCTTAGAGTTGAGAGAAACTAATCGTTTTTCCTCATCAGTATATTTCTTAGGATTTTTTAGGATGTAACGACCAGTAGCACTGGATTTTTCTTCATTAGAATCACTAGAGATTTCTTTTTCCATGGTTTCTTTACCAGGCCTCTGCGTTTCATAGCGAGCCCAAACTCTGGGGATGATAGGTCCCTCTTTGAGAATGGTTGGATATCTAGTATCCACTCCTTCCATGAATAGCATCATGCGGCTTTTCCACAGAGAAAAGTTGTTATCATTAAACTTAGGCGGTTTTGTTATGGAGCCATTCTCAGAAAAATTGTTTTGAAAAGAGTTTTCAATGGTTGAAGAAGAAGAGGCAGCCATCGCAGATCAAGTTTATGGAATTAAACTTTCTGCTCTGATACCACTTGTTAGTCCCAGATGGCTTAACAAGTATTGTAGAAGGGGGGGTTGAATACAATACTCAAAAAAATTCACAATTTTAATTCTTTTATTGAAAATCTTTCAACAAGAATTACACAAAGAAACTTAAAGACTGTTGCGGAAAAGAACAGATAAACTATTCTAACAATCTTTCACAAAGTATACTAAACAAAACAACCAAGAACACTGAGAACAAAGCTATTAAGTTATCAAGCAATATGGAGATTTCTTGCACTGAGAGAATTCCAGAAAGCGTTGTTTGCATGGGGATATCTTATTCCTTTTATAGTGGCAAGGAGTGTACAAGCATTGAATGATTGGGACACTTGTCACCATCATATTTGCTGAGGATGTTGACTCCTGAAAAGCTGAGACGTCCTTATCACCTTTTACTAGGTACTGGAAATAGAGCCCATGCTGAAGAAAAGGACTTTAACTGATAACGGATAAAACGACAAACAGTCACTTTTATCTGTCAAAGGATATTGTCCCATAATAAATGATCTTCTTGATGTGTATTCTAAGTGTTGATCCAAACCCTCAGTGATTTGATAATGACCCTCTCTTATATACTTAGTGAAAATTGTAAGTAAACAATATGTATCAGAGTTTCACTATCGCTGATAAGTACTAAGATCTTACAGTACCGCTGATAGGAATTCTCGCTCTTTTTAGATTAAACATTCAGCGAACACTGTTCATAATTAATGCGCTGAGTCTGTTCAGTCATTGTGATGATCGCTGATAAGTTAGTTGTTTACTTATGATCCCTGAAGACAAGTTTCACGTCAACAAAGGTTCTACGCTGAAGTCGAAGATCAAGCTCAAGAACCAGCGACAAGTCTACTAATGAACTGATGCGGATCAGTGAAGACTCAGATTTGTCCACTCAACGTGAAGTATCAAGTACAAGACTTCAGCTATCGCTGAACTTTATCATCTGCTGAATAGTAAATGATAATCGCTGAATCAACGAAAGCTGATCATGAAGTCCTCCGTACAAAATACTTTTGTCTTAACCACCCTTGCACGCCTCCGTACGAAATGTCAGAAAAGAACCTCCGAATATCTGAAATCGTACAACCACTCTGATACTACACTGTTCATCCTTACGGCTACTAAGGTTGTCAACCAAGGTCAATGACATGCAACCAACCAGCTGATGACACGTGTAAAGTATATACTGATTTGCATTTAATGCATGCAGTATATAAAGAGATGAACTCACTTCATTTGAAGTAACTTGCTAACTCTGGACAAGTTCAAATCTCTCTCAAGATAGGATTTTATTAGTAATCTCCTTATCTTTCTTAGTGCAAGAAACCTTAGTGTTCCAACTTGTTTAGATTTAGGTTTATCCTTAATCTTGTTTCCGCAACAAGCTGTAAATTGTTAATGATTTATCAATAAACAATTTAGAAAAGTAAAATAGTGTGTTTGTAGTCAACCCCCCCCCCCCCCCCCTTCTACAAACTTGTATAGGCCTTTCGGGACCAACAAGTGGTATCAGAGCAGATTTGTTTAATCTCATAAACAAGATCTAATCTAAGATATTTCTCTTCCTTGCTTTTATCTGAAAATGGCCAACACAAACACACACTATATAGACAATGGTTCTCTTGCAAAACCCCCTAGATTTTCCAGAGATAACTTCAACTTATGGAAAAATAGGATGATGCTCTTCTTAGAAGGTGTAGACCCTACTATGACCTACTATCTTGAAAACGGCCCACACATCCCTGTAACTATTGATCCTTTAGTTCCAGCCACTGCAACTAGAGCTGATATTCCTGAAAGGCTGATTCCAAAGGAAATACACATGTGGACCGATGAAGATAAGAAGAAAGTGGCTATAGATACAAAAGCCAGATCCATACTATCCATGGCCCTTCCTGACGAAGTCTACCATTCCGTCATGAACCTGAAGTCATCAAAAGCCATGTGGGACACAATACGAAAGCTTCATTTCTGGTAAGAATGAAACTCTCTCTGAAGTTCACCAACGTTTTAATTGCTTAATTATAGATCTAAAAACGGTTGGTAAGGAATATTCTAACTTTGAAGTGCTGACAAAGTTTCTAGAATGTTTACATGAAAGCTGGGACAATTATTCCATGTGTCTCAAGCTGTCAAAGGATCTTAAATCAATGACCCTTTCAACCTTATATGGTACATTGCTGAATCATGAGCAATCTAGCCATCTTAAGAAGAATCTTGTAAAAGATTCCAAAAGCACTCCAGTTGCTTTACTCTCAGAGGAACCTTCTACTCAGCGACCCTTGGTCACTATCACTGAGTTAGAAAGTAACTCTGAAAGGTCATCAGATTCTGATTCTTCAGATGATGATGAATCCTTGGCTCTCCTAACTAGAAAGTTCAGGAGATTCGCAAGAAGAAAATGTTTAGAAAGAACAAACCTCTTTCGATAACTGACAAGCCTAAAACATCAGCTTTTGTTGATAAGGCTACTGCTACTTGTTTCAACTGCGAAAAGACAGGTCATTTCGCTAATGAGTGCAGGTCAAAGAAAATCATGAGACCTTCAGCTTTCTCAAAGAAAAACTTTGTTCCAAGGAATAAAGATGACAAATACTCAAAGCTGAAGGAGAAGTATGCAAAGCTGAAAAGCTTTAAGAAGAAAGGAAAAGGCCTGATGGCTGACTATGATTGGGCTGCTTCTGATGAAGAAGCCTCATCATCTGATTCTGAAGATGATGAAGCAAATCAATGTCTCATGGCTAAGATTGAAGAAGAGGAAGAAAGTTCAGACATTCCCTCCACTTCAACATCTGCCATTCAGGTATCACCTTCTTTCTTTACCAATATTGCAAATATTGATGAAGCTGATAGTCTCCGTAAAATCGATCTATTGACTAGAAGTTTATACGAAGCCATGAACGGCAAAGCTGTGGTTGAAAACCAAAATCTTGATCTCGCTGAAAAGCTTAAAAACTGCCACCTTCAAATAGAAAAGCTTTCTAAAATTGAAGATGATTTTAAAGATCAAGTCTATTTAAATCAGCTAGTCAAAATCGAACGAGCAGAAGCTATCGCTGCATTAAAAGCTGAACAAGCTACTGTTGAAGGATGGTGTAATTCTTCAACAAAGATCACTGAGATAATTAAGGCTCAGATTCCTCTGAGTGATAAACGTGGTCTGGGTTATAAATATGATACTCCAAAACCAACCACTGAACGTTCAATGCTTAAATTTGGAACGTTCGTATCCTCAGTCGCTGACACTTCATCATCTCAGTACTCCTCGTCGGTTACACCAATCCCTGAGGAAACTCCTACCTCCTCAAAAGGTAAGGAGAAAATGGTTTATTCAAAACCTACCTCTGTCTCTAAAGACAAAGGTAAAGGAATTGTTATTTATCAAAATCCTCAGAAGGGTACCTTAGTACCAAAGCTGAATGCTTCCAAAGCCTTAGTGATTCATTCATCTGGTTCTAGAAATCAGACCTCTGGATCAGTTCAGCGACCTACTCCTAGACTCAGAGTAGATGTCCTTGGTAAGAAATCTGAAGAACTGAATGTTCGTCCTATTTCAAAAACCAATAGTGTACTTGGTGCTGGCACTTCTAATTCCAAATTAAAAGCTCATCACTCAAGTAGTCCTAGAACTAATTTTAGTTATAGGAAATGTTATCACTGTGGACTTACCGATCATATTGCAAGTAAGTGCCCCACAACCACCAAAGCTGATAAAATAGCTAAGGTAAAGATAGCACCCAAGTCCAAGAAGACCAAACCAGTTGCAATTCAGGTCAAGGTGACTCCTACCGCTGAGGTCAAGAAATTGACCAAAGTGAAGAAAGACAAAGCTGAATCTTCAAATGCTGCGAAGACTGCTGAACCCATTCCATCTTCTTCCACTGACAAACGCGTATACATGGTGAAGTGGGTACCCAAGCAAAACTAATCTTCCTTTGTATTGCAGGTTAAGAAGGGTATCTGGTATCTCGATAGCGGATGCTCTAGACACATGACTGGAAAGAAAAACCTGCTCCCTGAATACAAGGAAGAGAAGGGTCCCTCTGTGACTTTCGGTGGAAATGGAAAAGGACACACCCGAGGGTATGGTGTACTCTCAAATGGTACAACATCCTTCAGAAGAGTCGCATATGTTGAAGGGCTGAAGCATAATCTTCTGAGCATCAGTCAGCTTTGCGACATGGATAACAAAGTGATTTTCACTAAGGAATCCTGCTTTGTCTCTGACAAAAAGGAGAAGATAACTCTCAACGGTTATCGTTTGGAAAATGTTTATGTAATAAACATGGACTCAACAACCACTGAGAACTCCTGTTTCTTCTCAAAGGCATCTTCTGATGTTAACTGGCTATGGCACAAGAGGCTCTCACATCTCAACTTCAAGACGCTGAATACTCTTTCCTCCAAAGAGTTAGTCACTGGTCTACCTCAACATTCATACGCCAAAGAGTCTTTATGTTCAGCGTGTGAAAAAAGGAAGCAGACCAAGGCAAGCTTTAAGTCAAAGCAAGTTTCCTCAGTGTCATCTCCTCTACAACTACTCCATATGGATTTGTTTGGCCCTGTTAACAAACAATCCATCGCTGGAAAGAAATATACGCTGGTCATAGTTGATGAATTCTCTCGTTACACATGGGTAATGTTTCTCCGTTCTAAGAGTGACACCCCTGAAGAACTCATCACCTTTGTTCGGAAGATGGAAACTCTGAACAATATGACTGTTCGTTCAATAAGGAGTGATCATGGAACTGAATTCAAAAACAATTCTCTTGATTCCTTCCTTGAGAGTAAGGGTATTTCTCACAACTTTTCGTCAGTGAGAACACCGCAACAAAATGGAGTCACTGAAAGAAGAAATAGAACAATTATTGAAGTTGCACGTTCAATGCTCAGCGATTCTCACCTGCCTACTCAGTTTTGGGCAGAAGCTGTCAACACTGCTTGTTTTACGCAAAACAGGTCGCTGATAGTTAAAAGATTCAAAAAGACAGCCTATGAACTTTTTCATGGGAGAAAGCCTTCAATCAGCTTTCTTCACATCTTTGGATGTCAGTGTTTCATACTGAACAACAGAGATGCCCTTGGAAAGTTTGATCCTAAGGCTGATGATGGAATCTTTCTTGGATACTCCTCAGTCTCCAAAGCCTTCAGAGTCTTCAACCGTAGAAGACAAACTGTAGAAGAAACTATTCACGTCACTTTTGACGAATCCCGTTCAGCGAACTCTAAACCGAACGCTGATACAGAAGAACTGAATCAATGGATGTTTTCTCATCTTGGTGATTCAGAAGATATTCCCACTCCTCATGCTCACACCGTAGAAAATGATGGTCCTACTATCATTCCAGATATGCAGAATAGTGAAGCTGAAACATCTTGGGTCTCAGCTGTTCCTATAAACACTATACCTGCAGTTGATCCAAATGTCTCAGAAATTCCATATATTTCTCAGCAATCAGTGAATGAAGTGACAAATGCAAACATTCCTCTCTTAGCTGATAATCCAGAAGTAGCTGAAGCCTCATCTTCAGTTTCTCCAGTTCAGACTGAGTCAGCGACGTATGCTCCTGCTCAGCGATGGACTGTAAATCACCCAATCGATCAAATTCTTGGTGATCCCAACGCTGATATTCAGACTCGTAGAAGTGCAGGTAATATTTGTTTATTTGTTAACTTTATTTCTCTAACTGAACCAAAGAAAATAGATGATGCCCTCAGAGATCCAAACTGGGTCAACGCTATGCAAGAAGAGCTGACTGAATTCGAAAGAAACAAAGTTTGGAAACTTGTTCGTAGACCAACTGACAAAACGGTAATAGGCACTAAATGGGTCTATCGAAACAAGTTAGACGAACATGGTACTGTAACTCGCAACAAAGCTCGTCTTGTTGCTCAGGGATACAGACAAGAGGAAGGCATAGATTATGACGAAACTTTTGCTCATGTAGCAAGACTTGAATCTATTCGTCTTTTCTTAGCATATGCTGTACACAAAAACTTCACTGTACATCAGATGGATGTTAAGTCAGCATTTCTAAATGGAAAGCTGAATGAAGAAGTGTATGTGGAACAACCTCCTGGATTCTCAGATCCTAAGCGTCCAGGTTATGTTTATAAACTGGACAAGGCACTCTATGGCTTAAAGCAAGCTCCTCGTGCATGGTATGATACTCTCTCTACTTATCTCCATATTGAAAATTTTGAGAGAGGAAAGATTGACAAAACTTTATTTTTTAGAAAAGTGAAAGGTCATATCATTTTAGTTCAAATATATGTTGATGACATTATATTTGGTTCTACTAACCCTGAGCTTTGTACTCGTTTCGCTGATAGAATGAAAGATGAGTATAAAATGAGCATGATGGGTGAACTACCATATTTCCTTGGTCTTCAGATTAAGAAAACTGAAAAAGGAACTTTTATAAATCAGGAAAAGTATGCTAAAGATATGCTGAAGAAATTCGACTTAACTGAAAGTTCGGCTATGAAAACCCCTATGGCACCACCGCTGATACTTGATAAGGATACAAAGGGTGTTCCTGTCAATGTCACGTTGTACCGTGGGATGATCGGCTCACTATTGTATCTTACAGCTAGCCGACCCGATATTATGTTTGCAACATGTCTGTGTGCACGATATCAAGCTGAACCTAAGATATCCCATATGAAAGTTGTAAAGCGAATCTTTCGATATCTTAAGGGTACAGCGAACCTAGGTCTTTGGTATCCCAAAGACTCAGGATTCGATCTAACCGCCTATTCAGACAGTGATTTTGCAGGTTGCAAAATGGATAGGAAAATCACCACAGGAGGATGTCAGCTCCTAGGTGGAAAGCTGGTAAGTTGGACAAGTAAGAAGTAAAACTCAGTGTCCACTTCCACAGCTGAAGCTGAATATGTAGCAGCTGGAAGCTGTTGTTCTCAGGTCTTGTGGATGAGAAATCAGCTACTAGACTATGATCTTCAGCTCTCCAAAATTCCAATCTATTGCGACAGCACTAGTGCCATCGCTATAGCAAACAATCCAGTGCTACACTCAAAGACAAAACACATAGAAATCAGATATCATTTTATCAGAGATCATGTGATGAATGGTGATATAGAACTTCATTTTATCCCAACTGATTATCAGTTAGCTGATTTATTTACCAAACCTCTTGATGAGACAAGATTCAACTTTCTCATCAGCGAGCTTGGAATGCTGAACTTTGAAGGGTAAAATCTTCAGCGGTTCACATTTGATCAGCGATACGTTTATACAAACTTGTATAGCCTTATGGATAAAATCAACTTATATAATCCATTTCATCATCTTCTCTTTGAATAAACTTGGTTAAACTGATATCCAGGTATGTTTTCTCTCTCTGACAATCGCATGTAAATGCAAGATTTCAAAATAAATTACATCGCTGAATATCTCTTCCTTAACAACGATATTTTGAAAGTTCTTTAAACCTTCACTGATATTTTCTATTCAGTGCTTCATGTTTTTCAAAAGAGTCCCTGAGTTTTCAAAACCTCAGAGACATCCTAAAAGAATATGAAAGGACAGTTGTGACGTCATTGCAACGGATAACACTAGGCACGATTTCTTTCTGACACACGTTTGCACGTTTCGTTCAAACTTCCAATCAAATGCAAACACGTGTCCGTGTCATGATGAAAACCTTTTCCCGCTCAAGGTTTTCTCTCTCTAAAACTCCCTATATAAACAACTCTTGGTTTATATTTGTCTTTTACGCGATCAAATCTTCCTCCGCAAGAAAGAATCCTCTGTTGCATTTGTGCTCTCAAAAACCTCAAGAACTGTTCATCATCTTCATCATCAAAACATCAAGGTTAATATGTTCTTATCTATTATCAAATGCGTATAACTTGTTTTCGATCTTCTCTTTGTTTTAACAATATCAAACAAAAGAACTTTGTAAAATAAAATCATTTCTTTCATGGTTTTATAAACACAACCATTTCATGGTTGTTCTTCAAGTTTTAAATCTAAATCTTAAACTTGTTCTTCATTTGTATCCAGTTTTCTTTTAGAAACTGGAATACAAGACTTTATGGGTTTTACATTTCTTTTAAAAATCAAGAAAAACCCTAATCTTCATTAAGACATTTTTGTCTGAATGAAATGGACAAAATTCGAAAAATCTTAATGGAAATTTCTTTCCACATTAAGATAATTCTTATTTGTTAACATCTTTGGTTGAACTGATAATACAGTGAAATGGCAACTTCAAAGCTGAATGTTACCGCTGAGTCCATCTCCACTGACTCTGAGGAAATGGACATCTTCAAAGCCCCTCAGGTTAAGTTCGAGCTGGATCAACTCGATTGGACTAAGGCCAACAACCTCTCAGCTCTTCTCGAGTTTCCTCCTCGAAAGCAAGTATCACATCTGGACGATGTTGTAAGTTTTCTGAAGAACAGCCCCATCTACACAGCCCTGACCATAACACCTCCTGCCAGTCAGCGGCTCTTATCCCAGTTCTGGTACTCTGCCAGACACACTGAGCTACCCTCTGCCAAAGATCCATCCAAAACCATCGACTGCATACTCAGCGATACTGAGTATGGCACCATCAAGATCACACCCGCCATAATCCGAAAAGCCCTGAACTTCCCAAATGCTACCAAAGAAAAACCCTTCGTCCCATTCCCTGACCACAAGAAGCACGCTGACAAAGAAGAAATCATTGCTTTCCTTGATGCAATGGGTTATATCTGGGATATTGGAAGGGACAAGAAGCCTGAGAAGAAACTGACGCTGATAAAGAAATCCAAGATGCCCAGCGAGATGAATTTCATTTTCGCTCACCTGATCAGCTGCATGACAGCGAAATCCGGATCTTCTGATCAAGCCGCCCAACCTCAGCAGTCCATGGGATACGCACTGCTGAAAGGTCTAAACATTGACTGGGCCTCCATTATTTATGATGACCTGATTCAACGTGTCGATTCTGCCGCTGACAGACCAGCATGGGTTCCTTACCCACGATTCATCAGCGCCATCTTTCAATATGGCCTAAAGGACAGCTATCCTGAAGAGGGTGATCTGAAACTTTCTCAGATTGGCCCTAAGGTTCTCGACTTCAAGCCTGTCGCCAATGAGGTACGTCTCTCTACTCTTCTCACTCTTCTAAATTCTCCGCTTTTTGTGGCTCCTTCAGCGACAATACCCATCGCTGATACCCCGGCCACAAAATCCTCTCCTTTAAAGAAAAGGAAACCCTCTCACACCCAACTTGATTCCAAAAGGATCAAGAAAACCAAGGAGCAACCCCAGCAATTCCATGCTGAAGACTCCTCAGCTCATTCTGAAGAGCTGAAGGAAAGTTCCGTGGTACGCTCTGCCACACCCGTGCAAGCCATCCCTTCAATCCAGACTTCAGCGTCTCTAAACGCTGAGGTTAGAAACTTGGAAACTACCCAACCTCCATCAGTCTCTCAAAAGACTGATGAAGTGATTGTCAGCGATTCCAACGCTGAACTCAGAACCCGAATCCCAATCTTATCCTTCGCTCCTCCCTCCACTTCTTTGGACACTCCTCCAGCTAACACTGGAGATGCCATCATTCCAGAGGCCACCGCTGATGCTTCTCAACAAATGATGAAGAAAGGACCTGCAGAGATCACCATACCTCACCGTACTTTCGAAGAGGATATGGAACATTATTCAGGAACTTGCAACTTTGACGAGTTCATCAATCCTCCTGCAGGTACAAATCCCACCTTAAACACTGTAACTAAACCTGAAACTTCTGAGCTTTCCTTTGTTCACAAGTACTTATATGTTACAGGTCCTAATTTGGGAGACATCAACGCTTCTCTGAAGTCCGTGGAAACAAAGCTGACCAGTCTCACCACCACACTCTCCAACAACTCAACAGCTGTAACAAACGCTGGAGAGAATTTGACAAAGCTGACAACGGTGGTGGAGAAGAAAGCTTCCACTGAAGACATTAAGGGACTTGATAAGACTCTCGCCGATTTTGCCAAGGTGCTCTCTGACATCTACACTGACTACACCAGCCTCAAAACATCAGTTTCGACCATGTCCAGCGAAGTAACAACGCTGAAGACATCGGTTGGAAAATTAGAGGGTGATATGTCAGAGGTCAAGACTGACTTAGGCTCTGTAAAGACCGACGTTGGTTCTATAAAGACGATGATCGAGACGCTGGTCAACAAGGCAAATAATCCAGCTCCTGCTCCTGCCCCTGCCCCTATTTTGGAATCTTTCACAGCGGCGGATCGCACAGAGCTGAAGAAAATCACGCCTGCTATTTCTGGCCTAGAAGACAGAATAGCAAAGCTTGAAGGTTGTGTGAAAATCTCTGGCCCAGAAGACAGAGATAACACCAATGCTGAGTCTACCCATTCCTCCCCCCAGTCATCATGAAAAAGAGGGGGAGAAGAGCGCTGAACATTCCGGTGAGAAGAGCGCTGAAGATCTAAACAAAAGCGCTGAAGATCTGAACAAGAGCGCTGAAGACCTTTCCCATGATGAATCTATCAGGGGAGAGAGGAATGAAGATCTTATCGCTGGACCTCGGGGAGATGAAAACCCTGAGGGAACCGAGAAGCTCGCCTCTGTATCTGAGGGGGAGCAACTCGAAGAAGATGCTGAGGAATCCGAAGCAGAAGAAGATGAAGACATCGACATCCCTGAAGACGAACCATCCTTCTCTCCAAGAAAGGATGATGATGATGATGAAGATGACGATGATTTCTTTATCGTCAAACCTGCCCCAAGGATCAAAGCTCTTAAGGGAATCTCAATAAAAGAACCATCAGGGGAGAAGACAAAGACAAAGCCCTCAGCCTCTGGCGCTGAGAAAAGAAAAGACAAAGGCCTCGCTGAAGATGAAAATCTGGCGATCTTGCTTGAAAAGCCGGTTTGTCAGGTACACTAAACTTTACTTATTCCTTCCCTGAACTTCTCAATACACAATCAGTTCTCTACTCAACAACCTCTCTACACATCCACATTCTTTTTCTATCTTTTTCTACCCAAGTTCTTCTACCCAGTTCTTATTTGTAAGATCGCTGCGTTTCAGCTAGTCCTCTCCCCTGTTTGAGGATGTCGCTGAAGGCTCTACTATTGCGACTTCACAAATAAAGCCAGTTGTTGCTGATGAAATAATCCCAGTCTTGGATTTGATCTCTGAGACTGATGAACCAGAAGAACAACCTCTCTTACACAGAAACATACCTTCCTCAGCTCCTCAAAAGCTGAGTGAAGAGGATCAAAAGAGAAGAGAAGAAATGATAAAGCGATTCGAGGATCAGCGAATCATTCTAAGGCGTGATCAACTGCCTTCAGTTCCTCCTAAGTTCAGAATTTCAAAAGCTGAATACCAGGAACACCTCAGAGCTGAACGCCTCATCGCTGAAAGGAAGGAAGCTGAAGAAAAAGACAGAGAATACGCCATCAAGCTCACTCAAGAATCTGTCAAAGACCCCAAGCTGAAGCGTGTTCCTATTCAAATCCAACGAAAGCTGTGGGAAGAAGCCCAGAAGATCGTGGAAAAGAAAACTGAAGTTTCTCAGACCACCCTGATCTGGTGTAAAGAGAAAATTCACTTCAGATATCGTCCAGCGAAGATCAACAAGGTATTCATCTCTGGAAGAACCTCTATCGGAGTACCTATTGTTGACATCAAACTGTTCAGAGAAGATGGCAAATCTGAAACCTTTCGCGCTGACACTGTAAAAAGGTATGGTCTCTCTGAATGGCTGGAGATGAGGTTATCTATCCAACCGTCACAATCTAAGTACAAGGATCATTTCGAAAAGCTGATAAACAGACAGATCGACTTGATATCTTCTTGTGTGGATATTCCTCCTGTTCCTGATCTAAAGCTGAAAAGAAAAAGGGGCTCTCCAAAGAAGAAACGTCAAGATTCAAACTCAGGTCCTGTCATACGAAATGAAACTGGAATTGGTTTCTCTCGCGCTGAAGTGCTTGGTCCTGATCCTGATCTATCTGCCCTTGACATCTCTTTGCCACCATGTGAACTTTTCGTCCCTGGTAAAGTCATCAGTAATCCTTACGGAATATTCTTTCTTGACTACGACGGACGTAAATGCTTTCAACGGATCGCTGAGCTTCCAATCACTCCAATCGAACAGCTCAGAGATCTCATCTACTGGTGTGACTTCAGAAAGGACATTCAGGCACGACACCTAAAACCCTTGATCTTTCAAGAAGCGCTGAACAAAAGAAAACGAGGTGTAACGGTTCCTGACTGGATGATCCCCACTGAAAAGACGACCCTTGATGAACTTCTCATTAAGGAAGAACCTTTTGAAAACTGATATAATCTCCTTTTTCTCTATTGTATCAGTTATCCTTCTGTACTTGTAATTTATTTCGCTTGTACTTGTAATCTTTTTGTTCTTCATTGTAACCTGATTCAAAGATTTAAAGAAAGATTTCAGCGAAAGTACTTTACTCCATCAGTACTGAAAAGATCCCAGAAAACAGTAAAAGGGACAAATATTTTATGAGTTCTTTTTATCCTTATGTTTTCATTAAATAGCAATTTTCTTTGTTGCTATGTCATAATCAAATAGGGGGAGATTGTTGATCCAAACCATCAGTGATTTGATAATGACCCTCTCTTATATACTTAGTGAAAATTGTAAGTAAACAATATGTATCAGAGTTTCACTATCGCTGATAAGTACTAAGATCTTACAGTACCGCTGATAGGAATTCTCGCTCTTTTTAGATTAAACATTCAGCGAACACTTTTCATCATTAATGCGCTGAGTCTGTTCAGTCATTGTGATGATCGCTGATAAGTTAGTTGTTTACTTATGATCCCTGAAGACAAGTTTCACGTCAACAAAGGTTCTACGCTGAAGTCGAATATCAAGCTCAAGAACCAGCGACAAGTCTACTAATGAACTGATGCGGATCAGCGAAGACTCAGATTTGTCCACTCAACGTGAAGTATCAAGTACAAGACTTCAGCTATCGCTGAACTTTATCATCTGCTGAATAGTAAATGATAATCGCTGAATCAACGAAAGTTGATCATGAAGTCCTCCGTACAAAATACTTTTGTCTTAACCACCCTTGCACGCCTCCGTACGAAATGTCAGAAAAGAACCTCCGAATATCTGAAATCGTACAACCACTCTGATACTACACTGTTCATCCTTACGGCTACTAAGGTTGTCAACCAAGGTCAATGACATGCAACCAACCAGCTGATGACACGTGTAAAGTATATACTGATTTGCATTTAATGCATGCAGTATATAAAAAGATGAACTCACTTCATTTGAAGTAACTTGCTAACTCTGGACAAGTTCAAATATCTCTCAAGATAGGATTTTATTAGTAATCTCCTTATCTTTCTTAGTGCAAGAAACCTTAGTGTTCCAACTTGTTTAGATTTAGGTTTATCCTTAATCTTGTTTCCGCAACAAGCTGTAAATTGTTAATGATTTATCAATAAACAATTTAGAAAAGTAAAATAGTGTGTTTGTATTCAACCCCCCCCCCTTCTACAAACTTGTATAGGCCTTTCGGGACCAACACTAAGACAGTCACACCGATGAAGTTTCACCGATATAATTGACTTTGGAACATGAAACAGTCTGCAGAGAGAAAATCTTTTATTTGATAACACATAGATCCCACCGATTTCAGCACCCTTATCGGTGAGATGAGGCTGACCGACAAAGGATATGTCGGTAGAAGGGTTGTCCACCGATTTGTTGAGAACAAGGTCGGTGAAGGGTTGTCCACCGATTTGTGAGAACAAAATCGGTGATGTATTGTCCACCGATTTGTAAGAACCAATTCGGTGGAGGGATTGTCCACCGATTTGTGAGAACCAATTCGGTGGAGGGTTGTCCACCGATTTGTAAGAACAAATTCGGTGGAAAATGACTTGGTTGAATGCAGAGAAGAGTCTTCTATTTTCCACAAGTAGAATGTCTTCAAGCTTGGTTTCAGTTGATCTTCGACTTTACCGAACAGTTGATATCTTGTACAAGTCATCTTTAAAAGAACCATGCTACAATATTCTAAGTAAGATATAAGGGAGAACATCGGAGAGTCAATTTCAAATCTAGGTGACCCAACATAAAGGCATGGAGCAAAGAAAAGTTTGGAAATATGGAAGAAGAAATAAAGCGGCTAAAGGAAGATGTCTCAAGAAAAGAAAAGGAAGCGGAAACTACTTGTTGGGAGGTGGACGAAAGAGGGCGATGGATTCTTTCAAGGAAAAGATGGTTAGAATTGGAGGAAAAGAAACAAAGCGTGGAACGGCAAAAAGCAAAAGTAAAATGGATGATCGAAGGAGATGAGAACACGAAACTTTTCCATGCGGCAATCAAATATAGGGAAAGGAAGAACACGTTACGAGGTTTGCATATAAATTCGGTTTGGACGGAGGACCTGACAAAAATTAAAGATCATGTTTTTGAATTTTTTAAAGAAAAATTCTCCTCACTTAGAAAGAAAGATGGTCCGAGAATGAGGGCCGACAATTTCAAAAAAATATCACAAGAGGAGGCCGAAGTGTTGGAAAGACCTTTTTTGGAAGAGGAAATTTGAAACGCGGTGAAGGGATGTGGGGGGAACAAAGCACCCGACCCGGATGGATTTACCTTTAATTTTATCAAGACATTTTGGGGTATTATAAAAGGTGATTTAATAAAAGCGGTACAATGGTTTTGGGAGAAGGGGGAAATTAGTTGGGGATGTAACTCCTCATTTCTAACGTTGATTCCAAAGTGTGCCAACCCATCGGGATTAGGGGAATATCGGCCGATTAGTTTGATCGGAGCTTTTTATAAAATTGTATCCAAGGTATTGGCGGAAAGATTGAAATCCGTGTTGGGAAAAATAATAAGTAAGGTACAAAGTGCTTTTATACAAGACCGGTTTATTCTCGACGGCGTCCTAATTACAAACGAGGTGGTCGATTTTGTTAAAAAGAAAAAGAGAAATGGGTTGATTTTTAAAGTTGACTTCGAGAAAGCGTATGATAGTGTGGAGTGGCCTTTCCTATTAAATTGCTTGGAGATAATGGGGTTTGGGACCAAATGGAGAAATTGGATCCACGCATGCCTCAAATCATCTATGATGTCGGTATTAATAAACGGGACCCCGACCAAGGAGTTCAAGATGGAGAAAGGTCATAGGCAAGGAGACCCGTTAGCACCTTTCCTATTCCTCGTGGTGTCTGAATGTCTTCACGTATTAACGAATATGCAGTGGAAAAAATGTCTTTTCGGCAGAATTAAAGTGGGAAGGAAAGAGGTATTGGTCTCGCACCTACAATATGCGGACGATGTGGTGTTTTTTGGGAAATGGGATTTGATGAATCTAAGAAATCCCATGAAGATTCTCCGGGTCTTCAAAGAGCTTTCGGGTTTAAAGATTAATGTCGGCAAAAGTAAAATGTACGGGATCGGCGTAAGCGATACGGAGGTACAAACTTGGGCGCGTGGCATGGGTTGTAGTTGGGGTACTATACCATTTATTTACCTTGGTCTTCCGGTTGGTGCATCAATGCGTAGGTTGGATCATTGGAGACCGGCGATTGACAAGGTAAAAAATAGACTTGCCTCTTGGAAAACAAGAATTATGTCGATTGGAGGTAGATTAACGTTGGTAAAATCGGTACTCGGTAGCTTATCGCTATATTATCTTTCGTTGTTTCGAGCCCCGAGAGGTGTAATTAAAGAGTTGGAGAGAGTAAGAAATAGATTCTTTTGGGGGGGAGAAAGTGGAAAAAAAAGTGTGAGTTGGGTCAATTGGGAAAGAACTATGGGAACGCTCAAGAGAGGGGGCTTGGGAGTGGGCACTTTACAATCGGCGAATTGGGGTCTCTTGGGGAAATGGTGGTGGCGCTTTCTTTCGGATAAAGAGGCGTTATGGGTCAAAGTTATTCAAAGTATTTATGGGGATGAGGGGGGCCTTAAGGGAATTCAAAATGGGTATGGAGGGCAAGGATCGACATGGGGGAATATTATCCGTGTTGGGTCGGAATTGGACGGCGCAGGGGTAGAGTTTACGAGCTCGTTCGTGAACGAAATCGGGGACGACTCGGGGACGAAATTTTGGACGGATACTTGGAGCGGGAATGGTCCATTACAATGGGACTTCCAACGGTTGTTTAGACTAGAAACCAACACGAACGCTATAATCTCGGAGAGGGGAATTTGGGATGGTGATAGGTGGTCGTGGAAATGGGAGTGGAGACGAGAGCCTAGAGGTAGGGAACGAGGGGAAATAGATCGATTGGAAAGAAGACTTCTAAACTCGATTCCTGTTAGGATAGTGTGGAAGTTAGATCCGGACAAGACGTTCAACGTAAAGACGCTTAGAGGCCTAGTGGAGGAAGCTAGGGTGGAGGAGGAAGGATCCATTGTGGAGACGATATGGCACACGATGATCCCGAAAAAATATGCATTTTTATTTGGAGGGCAAGGTTGGGCCGTATTCCTTGTCGGGTGGTACTAGACAAGATGGGAATCGACTTGGATTCGGTTCTGTGCCCACGATGCGGAGACACACCCGAGTCGGTGGACCATGCGCTAGTGGGTTGTAGGGAGTTAAAAAAACTTTTGGAGTAAGACCGGGAGATAGTGGAGAAGGGATGTCGACAATGTGGATTCACTACACTCTTTATTGCAAGAGGACCTATCGGTGGGGACGGATACAAAAGGCAAAATATTGTGGGAAGCAGTGAGTTGGACGTTACTCTATTTTATTTGGTCACATCGAAACAAAATAGTGTTCGAAGGAGAGAAAGGAAGGATTGATGAAATGTTCTTCGAATGTCAAAGAAAAGCGTTCGAGTGGATCAAGAGAAGAGATAAAAAAACTCCGGTGGACTGGGCAAAGTGGCTTTCGAACCCAATCGAGTGAGGGTCGAGGGTGCGGGTTAAAACGATCTGATGGGTGTAGTCTCGAGTGCTGCTGCAGATTCTGGTGGTAGACCTCTTTGTTTGCCTCTCGCAAACTGATTGTTGGGTACATGCTTCTGTTTGACTAGTGGTTGCAAAATGAATTTGGGTCCATGCTTCTGTTTGTTTAGTGGTGCATGGCCACTGTATTGATTTCATGGAATTTGTTTGGGGCGGCACTTTCCCCTAAGATTGTGGTGGAGTTTGATTATTAATATAAAAATTATTGCTTTGGAAAAAAAAAAGCTTTAGCAAATTTGTTGGAGCAAACTAGATAATATATTCTTCATTTTATCGATTTTAAAGAATCTATGGAAGATAGTGTAATGATCTAACAACTTACCTATATTATTATCTAAAATAGAGAATTATCAAAAAAATCTGAATATAGAGATAAATGCGTTTTTTATTCATTCTATTGAATTAATATCATCTTATATAAAAGAGTAAACTCTAATTTTGGTCCCTGAGGTTTAGTGATTTTTTTGAAACAAGTATTTGTGGTTTCATAAGTCGACTTATGGTCCTCATGGTTTTGATTTTACTCTAGAATCAGGACCTGGTCACTAACACCGTTAAAAACAACCGTTAGAGTCAGTGGTATTTTCGTAATTTCACCATTTTGTCCCATTTTTGTAATTCTATTTGTTTCTTCTTAATTTTGTCAAGAATATCAAACTTTAGGGACCAACTTGTAACACTCTATTTCTCTCTTCATCTTCTTCCCAAATCTCTCCGACCACCACCAAATAGAAACACAAACCATGAGGACCAAAAGTCTGAACCAGGGAGTTGTGTTTTTTTAAATCCCAGACAGTCATTTATTTGGGATAACGTTTATGGAAAATATCCAAATATACAAAGAAACACAAACCCCATATACTCCTCCACCAAAACCCTTCTCCATTCTCCAATCTCCTTCCCTCTCTGCACCTTCGCTTCTGGGTTTATGGCTTTTTCATCCAAAACCAAATGGAGGGCATATAAAAACACACACAAACACTTGTTTATCAAATCAAAATCACACACACACACACACTCAAAAACTTTGTTTCAGAGAGAGATCTGGACTGACAATCCTATCTTTCATGACAGTGTAGGCTCTGTAGCTTTACATCCTCATCATCGCCATCACATATATACATAATTCTCTACAGTTTCATCATAAAACATCTCCACAACCGGAAGAAGAAGAGGCTAATTTCGTGAAAGAAGATTAATTGGCGGATGAATTCGATGGAACATTCCTGTTGATGGCTTCCGCTTTTCGCAATTCTCCTTGGAAATCATCTTCAAAGTTGGTTTAACAACTGAATTTCACAAAAGAATACGAGTTCAGATCGATTGAAGGTATGCATCCATCGATCGTCTCAATTGTACATCCTCTTTGCTAATTATTTTCTTTAGGAGTTAATTGTTCTTTTAGTCTCTTCGTGTGTATATCGTTATGTGATAACTGCTGCTGCGATTAAAACTTTCTAGAGGCAAATTCATGTGAAGAATTAATCTGGTCGTTCATTTATTGTTTAACATTACGTTAAATTACTTGCTGACAAAAAAGGAGTAGTTTAGATTTGGTAAAATTGTCATTTTGCAGTCGTGTTTTTATGATTTTGTTAAGAGAGTTATCAAAGGAGCAGAACTGTACTTGAATTTCATCTGAAAACAATCTTAAGAGAATATCGGTAATTATTGATTATTGATTTGTGTGAAGGTGGTGGAATCTGTGTAATCTAATCGGAATTACGTGGTGAATGCGCCTCCGAGGTTCAAGAGGAGGAGGCGCAACCGGGGTCACGTCATCTATATGGGCGGTGGTAGATCTGAGCATCCGTGACGCATCACCTTCATTCTCAGCTCTCAACAGAAAATAATTCAAAAATCCCGCGAGTTGCGGAGAACGGTTGTCAATTTTGCCCTAATCAAGCAAATTCAGCACATCCAGATGGAGCTTCCTCAACCCCGTCCCTTTGGAACCCAAGGTACCACCATTTTTACATCTCTCTCTCTCTCTCTCACACACACACACAACACACACGCTCACGTGCGCGTACGTTCAGGCTGAGGAGGTGGGGGTGCATGTCAAGCAACAGAAGGGGGAATTTTTGTTATGAGAATTAGCGATGGGGGTGTGATTGTGTGTGTGACGTTGATTTTGTTAAATTTACAGGTAGGAAATCAACTCATGACTTTCTTTCACTTTATTCACCTGCTCAACAAGATCCATCCCCTACTCCTCCAGGTAAAGATGCTTTCTTGAAATGGTGGTGGCCGGAGAGATTTGGGAAGAAGATGAAGAGAGAAAGAGAGTGTTACAAGTTGGTTCCTAAAGTTTGATATTCTTGACAAAATTAAGAAGAAACAAATAGAATTACAAAAATGGAACAAAATGATGAAATGACGAAAATACCCCTGACTCTAACGGTTGTTTTTAACGGGGTTAGCGACCGGGTCCTGATTCTAGAGCAAAATCAAAACCATGAGGACCATAAGTCGACTTATGAAACCACAGATACTTGTTTCAAAGAAATCACTAAATCTCATGGACCAAAATTAGAGTTTACTCTATATAAAATTTACAAAAATATATTAGAATCATAATTTAATTATAATTATAATATATTTAAATAATATAATTAATAATAAAATCTCTGAAATAAAAAAAACTATTGAATTAAATTTAAATTTTTTAAATTTTTTTTAACTTTTACTTATCAATTTTTTAGAAATCATAACAAATAACTTAATTAAACCATTTGCACCTAAATGCATTAGGGGTGGGCTAAATACACCCAAAAAATACAAAATGCACCCAAAAGTCAATGATTAATGATTAGTTTTTTTGTTTTTTTTGTTTTTTGTCTTTTTGTTGTCTTTTTATATTTTTTTTGTTTTGATTTTAAGTTATATAGATTAATAATGTTATTTTTATTTTTTTATATTATATTTATATAATATCTATTAATAAAAAATAATTTTTTTATATATTATATTTTTTTATTATGTCTATTATAATTTAAGGTTTACACTTTGAGGTTTTTTTTTACTTTTTAATTTATATTTAAAAATAAATAAATATTTTTTGAATAATTATATAATTAGAAAAATAAAAAATAAACATTGAGATTTTACATATAAATAAAGCATAACATAATGTTTATTACATTTTTACTTATTCTAAAATAACATTATCTGTAGTACAATCAACACGTAAAAGACGATTGTACTTCTGTATTCGATCTGTATACAGGGTAGCCCATGCAGCAGCACACAGATAACTGTAACGGAAGAAATGTGATGTAATGGTAGGAAACGGGTATCCTTCTGCTAAAACTAGTTTCACATAATGGTTACCATTGACATACCCAATTGTATAAACAACATGTTGATACCACGCCGGCGGAGTAGATCTAAGCGGTAAGTACGTCGAACAGCCTGTCATTGACATAACGTGTAATATCACATTATATTTGCAAGCAATCAAGACGGGTATTTCAGGCATTGACATCCAGTGGTCATATGGTGCACCTTGATCTGATCGAAAGAAGTTTAAAGTGTTATAAGTTGTATTCCAATGTTCACTTCCAAACATGTCGAGGTATTCTGTCTTGTATGCGTCTAACTCTTCCATCAATTGAAACCGAATTGTGGGCCATGCATCTTCATGAAGACCGAGCCAGACAGCTATTGCTCAGAATCCACAATTTCCATCCCCTATTATATTGATATGCATTATTTATTCAATGCATATTGTGTCTTTTTCTTATCTTTTTAGTTAGAATATTTTATTTATCCCAACATTTGAGTCATTTTTGTTTACTTATTTTTACCTTTTGTTTCATGGAGCTAAGTTTGTGATTTACCTGTCTTTTACTGATTTAGGAAGGTTAATTGTGATTATTTATATAGTGCAACCCTTGCCCAATGCTACAGCATTGAAGACTGAAGAAATGGAATGAAAAATCAGTTTCTAGAAGAATTTTGTGGCTGACTTTTGGCACCATTTCCAGCCATATTCTAGAAGATCTGAAGTCAATGTTGTTATCTTTTGTAAACTCTAAGGCATGTGGTGTAATAGTTTGCAATAGTAGGAAGTACTTAGTGAATAGTATGATAAATAGTGTAAGTTAGGCAATATCACCTTACCTTCTATTAGTATAAATAGGAGTGGTGTGTGTGCATTTTCCTTAGACAATTTATGTGGATTGGTTCTTACAATTAATCTGCAGAACTCTCTTTAATTTAATGCAATTTTAGTTCTTGTTCTTCATATTGTTCTTCATATTCATAGCTTTTATGAGTTGCTGCAGCATTGGTCCAGCATTGCTACAATAACTCATAATCTCTTATTTTCTTGTACTTTATATTCATGTCATTTACATTTAAGTTTTTACTTTATGTATTTCAATTCTGTAATTTATATTACCTGTACAAATATTATCTTCGAATTGATCCTTGTAAATCATTTCTTTTACTAGACTTTTATTGCGCTTTTACTCCAATCTCTGTGGGAACGATATCTGGTATTTTACCATTTTATTAATAGAAAGACGACATTAGATCTCGATGTATACTTCTGTTGAGGTTTAATTAGCACACGTCTATCGGTGTATTTAAAGCACTATCACATATATATTTACATTTTATACCCTTAGACTTATTTAATTATTTACTTTATACCTTTTAGTTTTCTATATTTCATTTTACATTTTTATCATATTAACACATATAATCGTATATTGACTAAAATACGTTAAAAATACATTTTAATTTTAACAAGTTACACCATTATAATCGTCTCGTCGATACCTTCGAAATGAGCCCAATATTGAATATTTTTGGAATAAAAAAATACCCTAATATATTTATTATTTTTATATTATAACACTTACGAGTGATTTTTTATTTTTTCAAAAATATAAAATAAAATCAATTAACCAATACGTTATAGCGGCCTATATATAGTTAAATCAAAAAATATTCAATATTGGGCTCATTTCGAAGGTATCGACGAGACGATTATAATTGTGTAACTTGTTAAAACTAAAACATATTCTTTTAACGTATTTTACTCAATATACGATTATATATGTTAATATGATAAAAATGTAAAATGAAATATAGAAAACTAAAAGGTATAAAGTAAATAACTAAATAAGTCTAAGGGTGTAAAATGTAAATTTAAATTAAAAAAATTGAAGTGTGAGGTGAGGGGGTATATTTATAATTTCCCTAGAATAATAGAAATAATAATAAAATATAAGAGATAAGAAAATGTATATATATATATATTATAATAATAATAGTAATAATAGTAATAATAGTAATAGTAATAGTAATAATAATAGAATATATATATATGAAAGTTCAAATGAAAACTCAAATTCAATTGTAAACATGAGGACAAATCTCGTCCGTTGATCGCAGTCATATTTAAGCCATTTCTAAAATTCAGCTTTAGGGTTATTTTCGTCAAATTAGAATGAGCGCATCCTTTATTGACTTTATATTTTCTTTTTTAATTAAAAAACTTTTACCCCCTTAAATTTTAAAATAAATTATCTCAAAAATTACTAACATTTTAATCAAACAAATTACATCAAAAAAACGAGAATTTCGTGCTCTTCGATATGACATCCATCATGATATAGTTTTTTTTCGTTTTAACCGTTTTACGTGAAATCGTGTATATGTGTTATATTCAGAGTGAATAAAGGTACATTTATTCAGTTTTGAATATTTACCTTTATTCAGTCTGAATATATAGAGTTATTCAGACTGAATAAAGGTACAAAATTTAAACATTTATTCGTTTTGAATATCTACCTTTATTCAGTCTGAATATAACACATATTCAGTCTGAATATAACACATATTCAGACTGAATATAACACATATTCAGACTGATGTATTTATATGTGTTCTTCAGTTTTTCGTTTTTTGAGGTTTTTCTTTGAACCTCCTTCTCTCTCTCTCTCTCTCTCTCTCTCTCTCTCTCTCTCTCTCTATATATATATATATATATATATATATATATATATATATATATTGTGCGTTTCAATTAGGGGTGTTCATCGGTTGACATCCAATGGATGTGAGGGGAACCGAACCGATCCAATCATCCATTGGATGTTGGATTTTTTCAACCGAACCGATCCAATCATCCATTGGATGTTGGATTTTTCCAATCCAATGGATGATTGGATCGGTTCGGTTCCATCCAATGGATATTTTTATTGGATATCCATTGGATCACTTCGGTTTCATCCAATGTTAACTGGATCGGATTGGATCCATCCGATCCGACATCCAATGGATGATCGGATCAGATCCATCCGACATCCAATGTTTTAAATCCAATTTTCAACAATTCACATAATATTTTGAAACTGAGAGTGAGAGGATGTTCTTTTTTGTCTAATTGAAACTAAGACTTGAGAGGATGGTCTTTTTTCAAAAAATATTAATATAATATATTAATAGTTTTATTAATTTAATTTATTAACAAATATTATATAATATAATAATAATATATTAATTGGATGGAAATTGGATGGATATCGGTTCGGTTCGGTCGGTTACCCTATCGGTTCGGTTCGGTCGGTTTTGGACTGCCATCCAACAACCAAACCGATCCAATTGGATTTTGAAATTTTCGATCCGATCCGATCCAATTGCAATTGGATATCCAATCAAAGTCGGTCGGTTCTAATTGGATCGGTCGGTTCATATTGGATCGGTTGGTTTTCTGCACACCCCTAGTTTCAATTGTAAACCAAACAATTCTAACAAACTATACAAACCACTATATATATATAAAAGATTATGAACTTAGGAATAAATTAAAACTCAAACGGGAATCATTTAAGCATGCCCCTCTGCAAGTGATCTATTATGATCATTCAAGTAACCAAGATCTCGTATTTGATTTCGTTTATTATGTTCCATTAAATGTTAACTGTGCAAGTATGATGTTTGTCAATGGGGTACACCTTTTAATGGAGGAGAATACTGGATGATGAGCAGCAGAATGTATATGGATCAGAAGCCTCGATGATGGGTAGTTTAGGAGGACCTTTTGAATAATTACACCATTTTTGTTTATTCAAACCTCATTTTCATGCTTACCTTTCTTTTGATATAAATACATTAGTTTGAACATGTGTTACATTCAGACTGAATATGTGTTATATTCAGTCTGAATATAACACATATTCAGTCTGAATATGTGTTATATTCAGTCTGAATATAACATATATACACGATTTCACTTAAAAAACGGTTAAATCGAAAAAAACTATATCATGATGGATGTCATATCGAATAGCACGAAATTCTCGTTTTTTTGATGTAATTTGTTTGATTAAAATGTTAGTAGTTTTTGAGATAATTTATTTTAAAATTTAAGGGGGTAAAAGTTTTTTAATTAAAAAAGAAAATAAAAAGTCAACAAAAGAGGGCTGATTCCAATTTTACCCCTGCGCGCTAAAAATTCACTAAGCCATGGACATAGTTTTCAAGTTATTTACAAAATTGCCACCGTGTTTTTTATTCATTGATCTGATCTCCGATTTTTTAATCAAGGGATGTGGTTTGTCCTCACGTTTACAACTGAAATTTGGTTTTTATTTGAAACCACCCCTATATATATATATATATATATATATTATAATGAGTTAATGATTGGATCAATTTTCAATGCATTTTGCACCCTTGAGTCCTTGACTTTTGGGTGCAAATAGCAACACCCTGCATTAAATGTCAAACCACCAGTACCTCTAAGACCATCCGCATCCATTGCTTGGGTTCGCACGGGTTGGTGTGGGATGGAGTTGAACACCATCGCACCCCTTGGGGTTGGCGTGTGATGGAGCCCTCCCGGGTTGGGCAACCCAGCTCGGGTTGGGTGATTTCAAATTTTTTTTCTTTTTTCAAATATATCCGTTGAAATATGAACGTTGGGTATGATTTTTTTTTAATTATTTCTATCCTATAAATACTAATATTAACCTACTTATTTTTTTCACACAAACAAATTTACTCTCAATCTCTCCCATCTTCCCCACTTATTTTTTCACACCACTAAACTTTCTCTCAATCTCTCAAACTTTTCTCTACTACAAAAACAAAATGTCTTCTTCATCAGTGAACTCGTCGGAATTTTATGAGTCGTCTTCGTCATCGTCGGACGGGGAAATTAATCTACCCGCGTATCGTCAAATGAATTACGATATTTTTCGTGGATTAATAACCAATGTTGTAGAAAGGCTTTTCGATCAAGATGAAGAACCAAGTTCGCCTCCAAGACGGAGACGGAGGGGACCGGATCAAGTTAGAGATCGTGAAGCTGCACACGACCGACTTGTTGCAGATTATTTTGCGGAAAACTGTAATTACAGTGACGAGTTGTTTAGGAGACGGTTCCGCATGAGCAGACGACTATTCCTACGAATAGTGGAGGATCTTGAGCGGGAGTATAAATATTTTCAACAGGGCTGGGATGCTAGAGGCAAAAAAGGGTTATCTCCTTTGCAAAAGTGTACCTCGGCAATTCGGCAAATGGCGTATGGGATATCCGCTGACGGCTTTGATGAGTACTTGAAGATGGCGGAGTCAACTGCACGTTTATGCATACAAAAGTTCAGCAAAGGTATCGTCAATCTTTACGGTAAGCGATACTTACGTAAACCTTCTTATGATGATATTCAACGTTTATACGCCGCACATGAAACTAGGCACGAGTTTCACGGCATGTTAGGAAGCTTAGATTGTATGCATTGGGATTGGGACAACTGCCCAACTGCATGGCGCGGGCAGTACGTCAGAGGTGATCATGGTCGGCCGACTATTATGCTAGAGGCAGTGGCATCACAGGATCTTTGGATTTGGCATGCATACTTCGGGGTTGCCGGGTCCAACAACGACCTCAATGTGCTAAACCAGTCGCCGTTATTTAACGATGTACACAACGGGAAAGCACCGCAGTGCCCGTTTCAAGTAAACAGAGTACAATACAAACACGGCTACTATATTGCAGATGGGATATACCCCGAATGGGCTACCTTTGTGAAATCATTCAAACGCCCTCCGGATCAAAGACGATAGGGGTGAGCAAAACCCGACAAACCCGAATACCCGATCCGACCCGATCCGAGATTCACGTCAAATTGCCCCAACCCGAAAACCCGACCACCCGATCCCCGATTTTATTTTCGGGTTAGTAGGATCGGGTTGGGTCCAAGGTTTGCCACCCGATCCGACCCGAAATATCCGAAATTCATTTTAAATTTAATTTTTTAAATAAAATATATATACCTTAATTGTGTTTGTTAATTTATTTTGTGTTTATTAATGTTTTGAACTTACAAATATTGGGATGTTTTGATTTTTGAACTTAGAAATATAAATATTGGGCTGAAATTAGAAAAAAGGTGCTGGAAAATGGAAATTAGAAAGATTGGGCCGAAAAACAAGTGCTGGAAACTAGAAAGAATTGGGCCGAAAAATAGGTGTTGGAAGAATGGCCCAACCCGATGCCCCGATCCGGACCCGAATGGCCCGAAACCCGAAATCCGATTACCAGTTTGGACGGGTTTCGGGTGGTTGCATGCTACCCCGATATCCGATCGGGTGGTGGGGATTGGGCCCCGACCCGCCCGACCCGACCGAATGCACACCCCTAAAAGACGATTAAGGTTTAAAGTCGCGCAAGAAGCGGCAAGGAAGGATGTAGAACGTTGTTTTGGTGTGCTAAAACAACGCCGGCACATAATACAACACCCAGCAAGATCGTGGCACCCGAATAAAATACAAAAAGTAATGTACGCTTGCATCATATTACACAATATGATATTGGAAGACGAAGGTAACGCGATTTGTCGTTTCGATGAAAACGCTAATCAAGTTGATGAGGAGGACGACGAAGAGATTAGCGACCAACAATATGACGCTAACGTGTTAGAAGTCCGAAACCGAGAAACGCATCATAACCTTCGGGCGGATTTAATCGAACACATTTCACGGCTTCCAAGACACAACAACCAAGGCAACGAGTAGTTATCATTTTTTATTTGAAATTTATGTATTTTTAATTTTTTTTATTTTTATTATGTAAGGTTAAAATATTAGTTTGATTTATAAATTATAATATTATATATTATTACAAATTACTTATAAAATATTAATTATTTAAATTAATGGTAACAAAAATAAAAATAAAAATAAATAAAAGATGGGATGGTAGTGTAGGATGGATGTGAGGGTTTGTAGGATGGATGTGAGGGTTTGTGGGTTAGAATGGATTGAAAGAGAAAAATGATGTGGCACTGATGTGACAGTGAAAAAGTGTAGGTTAATGTGGGATGGATGCTAATGGTCTAATAAATACAAATGGGTCCATGAGGCAGATACCGAGAAATAAAGTACATATTTGACTTGGCATATGTATATGATTAAAGAATTAATAAAGAGTAAATTACAATTCTAGTGCTCTGGATTTGTCGAAAATTGCTATTTCGATGATTTCAAAATTATGGTTTATATTTCAACACTTTATAATTATTATTATTATTATTTTTCGTTATTATAATTTAAAGTATATTGTTGTTTTAATATTGTAGTTTACAATTTGTTGTTATTCTACTCTATATTGAATTAGTATTAAGAATAAAAATAACAACTAATTATCAGTGGCGGATTCAGAATTTTCTCATATTGGGGGTACTTTTAAGGTAGGTTAAAGGTCCGCAAAGTCATTCGATGTGTTTTAACCTAATTCTACAGTTTCGAGAGATTTTCGAAGTTTTTCCGTTGATTTCGAGAGACTTTTATGTTTTTTTTATCGATTTCGAAGAACTTTTTCGTTTTTTTGGTTGATTTCAAAAGTTTTTTTCGGTTGATTTTGAAGTACTTTATTTGGTTTTTTGGTTAGTGGGAGGATATCAGAAAATCACTAGGAAGAAACCATGATAGGACGTTAAAAGAATTTTGTTTTTAAATTAGAAAAATCAAATTTTTTTTTTGGTTTTAGTGGGGGATGAGCCCCCACCTCTATAGTACTCCATCCGCCCCCGCTAATTACCGAAAACCTCAACTTTCAAAACCACAAAAACTTGAAAAGGCAATTTTTAACAACCATAGGAGCAAAAAGGGTAATTTACTCATTAATATAGGGAAATTGACTCAAATAGCCAAACCCAACATCAGTATTGAGAAAATAATCATTTTCTTTCCGACTTTACCAAAATAGCCATGGGTCCTCACTCGCAATTGCGGACCTAGTCCGTACTCGCAATTGCGGATGCGGAGAGGTCAGATGAACGACCCAGATGCGTTTAATCAAGTGCGGTGCGCACCGGGTCAGGCCGGGTACGAGTGCAGACAACCCGTTTTCAAGGGTTTTTTTTGTCTTTTAGTGGTCCCATTGCGGTCCGCACTGGACCAGGTCGGGTCAGAGTGCGGACCCATGACTATTTTGGTAAAGTCGGAGAGAAAATGACTATTTTCTCAATACTGATGTTGGGTTTGGCTATTTGAGTCAATTTCCCATTAATATATCCTCATCTATATCTAAACTGGCCACCACTTGCTTCCCATGTGATTGGATCAAGTCTAGATGTCAAACGTATCATATTCAACAACTCTCCTCTCTTATCTTTGAATATTTCAATCAACTTTGCTTTCGCACGCATATATATAGACATGTGTGTATATATATATATATATATATATATATATATATACTTCCCCTTCAGATCTCTTATCAAATCAAGCTTTTGATTAATTTTCAAGACATCAAGTAACAAGATCCAAGATGGTTAAAAGCAAAACATCTCAAAAGAACGTAGTGATGATCGTTTGGATCTTCATCAAGACTCCAATAAGAGCTCTAAGTAAAGCCAAAAATTTCTACATCAAAGGCATGACCAACTTCAGCACCACATACAATCAACCGACGATGATCATTAAAGACGCGAACCAGCCACCACTTCCGCGGAGCTTCAGCACCACCACCACCATGGTATCGAACAACCATCAACCATCGGTGATCAGAGCTAATTCCACCAGCTCCATTCAAATAGGTAGGGCTGAAGTGGAATATTACATAATACAACAACAACAACAACAACAACAACAACAACAACAACAACAACAACAACAACAACAACAACAACAACAACAACAACTACAACAATTGTCTGGATCGAGGAAAAGGGTGCCAAGGAGTTGCAGTGTTGGAATGGGGAGAATCGATGAAGATAGAGTTTCTTCTTTTAGAAATGATAATATTAATGGTACCGAAAATAAGCTCATTGCTAAAGATAAAGATTCGAGGCTTTCTAGGAATCATAGTGATTCACGTCGGTTTTAGAATGATCCCTTTGCAATACTATTACACTACAAGACAGATAGGTTTTTCCAACGGAAAATCCACTGGAAACGTCCGTCGGAAAAGGTCATTTGTTTAGTAGTGTTAATTATGGTATTTTTGATAGTTCTGTAAATTAATATATGCTTGAAATTTGTAGAAAAAACACATATGGGATGAGTGTTTTGCTTTTCCTTTATCCAAATAATTGTTTTGTTTATGAGATTTTGTGGAAAAAGGAAAATGGACCTCGTGAATTGAAGATAGTATATTTAAGAAAATTATATATGATGTAATTGTGATTCATGAATTTGCAAGTTCCATTTTAAGAAGCTTCTATAGTGTCGACACCCTTGTTAGGTCATAATTTCTGACGAATCTTCAACATGACTTGTTCATAAATTCATATTTTTTTATTTGTATTATGTGTATTCATTTGTAAATAATAACCCAAATGATCAAATATACAGAAGCCACGTATATAAGCTAGTCTATATATGTGTAACGTATTACTTATAACGATGATGTTAATATACTTTTCATCAAAATACCATTTGCAGCTACATCATCTTCCCACGATAATAATCATATAGTTTTTTAAGACACTTTTTTTAGGAGTGTCCTATAACCACGTTTTTTTATAAGGCGCTTGAGACTTTATTTTTAAATTGTTCTAAAAACTTGTTAAGATGCCTATAAACAACATGCATGTGTGCGTATGTGTGTGTGAGAGAGAAAGACACACACACACACAATAAAGAACAATGCATGTGTGCGTATGTGTGTGTGTGTGTGAGAGAGAGAGGGACACACACACAAACCCAACAAATTGCTTAGAAACACGTCCAAGCCATTCAACCAGTGGCAGAGCCACTCCAGGACCAGAAGTGTCCTTGATTTTTTTTTTAAAAATATATAGAAAAAAAGAGGCTACATATCCATATTATGTTTAAAAACAAAAAAAAAATATATAGAAAGTTGCCTTCTAAACCATTACTTTTTTTATCTACTGAAAAGCCTAAACCATTATTTTTTATGTATCGGGTAATGGGGAACCTTTTATCCATAACTACTATCGTATTATTTCCCTCGCGTAAAGTAAAAAAATTATGTTCGTGAAAGGTGCAACCGTATCGTTTTAGAAGGTGCAACCGTACCTCGTAATCAACCAAAAAACCAAAAAAAACTCTTGAAATCACCGAAAAAAACTCTTGAAAAATACCAAAAAACCGAAAAAATATCTCGAAATCAATAAAAAGAACTTAAAAATCCCTTGAAATCAAGAAAAAAATCTTTAAAATCCCTCGAAACGGTAGTATTAAACTAAAACAACATCAGACGATATGGAAAAATTTAGGTTCGTCAAAGAGAATTATTTTCAAAAGAAAAAAAGAGTTCAAATTCAATTGGTGCTCCCTCATATAAATTTTTGGCTCCGCCACTGCATTCAACACGATCCTTAGACGCAATTATGGAAATTGCACGATAGCATTTCATGTACCAATAGCTTCATTACCTATGCGATCTTGTCCACGATAGCACAGACCAGAAATGCTCAAAACACTTGGATTATATTCAAGGCATACATCCTAACAGTTATGAACTTATGATGGGAAGAGATCACATAATGTGGTAAAATAGATAAATCATGCAGTGCCCTTTTTTCAAATGTCTCATTGCAAATGATAATTGGCACAAGAAAAACCACCATGTTGCTTACAGAAATTAAATACAGTCAATTATGTTGTCAACCTTGATGAAAAGTTTAAGGGGGCGTTTACCAAACACTTATTACCAAGTCAGATTACCTTACCGGATGAATATGGGAAGGACCAAGAATCTTACCCGGTAAGAGCGAAGACAAGGATCGATAGTCTTACCCGGTAAGTGAGAGCGATGACTCTTATTATCAAGGTTAGTGCTTACCAGGTAAATTGTTGCATACGGTACCATTTTCGTGGACTAAAATCTTACCCGGTCACTAAGTGATAGTGTAGAATTTTGCCGGGAAGCACTTGCCCGAGAAAGCGTTTCCGTTTACCCAAACGCTTACGCGGTAAGCCCTTACGAATAAGAGTCAACACTCTAACTTACTTTATCGGGTAAGATTGTGATATATCAAAACGATATCATATCCAACCATTTACCCGTTAAACGCTTACCGACTCTCCATCCTTATGATCGTTCTTACCAGGTAAGATTCTTGGTCCTTGCCATGTTCATCTGCCCAGGTAAACAACTTGATAAGCGCTTAGTAAACGACCAATAAATGTTGCCTATGCTGAAGTCGAGGTGTTCTAATGCTGCTTCATATTCTTCATTTACCTCACATATATGAGGGTCATTATAGTCAATCAGCTGCTTCTTCAAGAGAGGCAGGTAATCTGTAAGATTTTCTGGAGATTGATCCTCAATTTCACAAAAGTCTTTTAAGGTAAATATAACAATAAAAATGCATATGAGTTATTCATTTGTTCTAGAGGATACAGTTAGACAGAAATAAAAAAAGTCAAAACGAAGTTGTTGAGCTTCTCAATTCATAAAGATTTGATTCAAGTGACTTGATAGGTATGAGATGGATCAGATAGTTGTCCTGGTAGCAAACGCATTCGAACAATGTTATTTACATTTCTCAGATCTTTTATACATACCTTCAAGTCTTTATCAGAAGTCATTAAAATCCAATCTCCATCTTCATCAAGGTACTTGATCTTATAATTAGCAGGGTGGTTCAACTTTAAACCTTCTGCAATTTCCTTTTCAATAGCTGCAAATGTTGCTGATGAGATTGGGAGATGGAATTTGATCATATCATCTGCATACTCTGCTTTTATGGTCAGATTATTTTCATCCAAACACATCTCTTTGTTGTTGGCAGAAGGGTCTTGAAATGCTCCTTTATCTTCTTCTTTTGTGTCGCTTTGATCCTTACGCTTGCGTTTCAGTGTAGACAAAGAAACTGTAAAACAACAACAAGAAATAAGAGATGCTTGTTATTCAGACATTAAGCAAAAAGTTTCCAAAGGGTTCAATTGATTAGATACCAAAAATAATCATTCTAATTATGTAATATTAAGGATAACTGGAAACAAAAAATCATCGTTACCATAAAGGTTTTTTGCAGCTACTTTCACACCTTCTTCAGATAATGAGATTGGAGTTGTCTTGCATTTTGCCTCCAAAGGCGTTAAACGTTCTTTAACCACACTACTTTTTTCTAATGCTTCTGATGCCGATGATGATCTGTTTCCTTTGAAAATCTTAACATATTCGACTGTGTATCCTGTACATTCCCCAACATCTATAATGCTTAATTCATCACCAAGTTCTGCACCAGAGGCATATTTGAAATTGGGCAAACACTTCTTTAGTGCCGATAATAGTGACTCCAACAAGATAGCATGGTTCGGAACTTCGTGCCATAAGAATTCAAAAACATAATCTAAATCATTGAATTCACTGCTCCTCAAGCATATCACAAAACAACTACATTCAAAAGGGTCACCCTCACCCCAAGGCCAAGAGTAACGAACGGTCATCAGTGGCTGATTATCACTCAACTTCGAAATTCTTTTTATGAAGCGTGGTTCATAGCTTATAAGTGTCTTCCCAATAAGCCCTTCCCCATGTTTCAATGGAAGCTTATTACATATACTACTATAATCTTCAAAAACATAATCGTTCTCACACAAATCATCAACACTATAATGATCTGTCAATTTGAACCCTAAGATTCGTTTTCTTTTACTGTCCTCCATAGAAGATGAAAAATCCGTACAAGATGAAAATTCGTCATGATCATCATCCTTGTAAGCAATCCAAACTTGAACTAAATCCAAGTGAAACTTTGGCCAAATGATCTTTAATGCTTCATCAATTTCGTTCCGGGAACGTTGGAGACCGCACACAATCTGTTTCATGGGTATAAAGTATTTACACACATCGAATTTCTAGTGGTAGGACATAGAATTCAAAAGGGATCACAATTTCAATAAATGTAAGATATCTTATTACAACCTTTCATTCCAGATTTGAGCGACTCCTACATAGGGGTCTGCAGAAAATCATCTGGTCCAAAAAAACCGACCCATCCAATTTGAATAGACCAATTGGATGTCCGATTATAATTGAATAAGATCAATCCAGCCCAGCCAAGTCCACTGAATTTCAACTAATGAACACCCTACACTAACTACGAACAATTTGTTTGGATGATGAAGAATCGTATTATATATGAGCTTTTCTAGAAACTTACTTGCAAAAATAAATAAATAATGGGATTTAAGACCATCTCCACTTAACTCTCTATTTTACTTTCTATAATAAAAAAATAATAGTAAAAACACTATTCATAATCTCTATTCTTTTCTAGAGTTAAAAACACTATTCATAATCTCTGCTTTTCATAATCTCTATTTTTTTCTAGAGTTAAAAACACTATTCATAATCCCTATTCTTTTCTAGAGTTAAAAACAAAATATTCTTGGAATATTTTAGTTTAGAGTAGAAAATAGAGTAAGGCCATGAGTACTTGTACCCTTTGAACCCTTGCCACCTCAGCGCCACATCAGCTTTTCTCTCTTATCCAATCCTTACCCTAAAGTGGAGTACCAGTACCCTTTGAGCCCACTTGCCACCTCATCCTTTTTAATTCTTTTATTTATACATTTAATTATTTAACAAAATAAAAATATTTATATATTTTTTAATAAATAAAAATAAGATAAATAATAAAAATAAAAATTCATATCATTCATTAAAAAATTAAAAATTACAAAATACAAAACACTAAAAAAATAAAAATTACAAAATACAAAATTACTCAAAATTATGATATTTTCTAATTTTCTCTTTTCTCGCTAAAGTAGCCATCAAAACGTCGCCCGAAAGGTGATCATGCGGGGATATGAAAAAGTCGAAGTCTTGTTGATATCGCTTTTCTCGTTCGTAAAATATCAGCTTCACTCATTCCGCATGATCTATTATAGAACAAGTTGTTGTAGATGCCGGCAAAAAACGTTATTCTCTTGTTGAGGTCGTTGAACTTGGTGTTCAGTTGATGCAATGATCTATAATCTTGGCGACCCATAGAATCATAGAACACCTTCGAGATTCGGTTCCAAAAACTGTCTACATTTGTATAAATTCAAGTATAAGAATAATAACAAGAATATTATTAATAAAAATAATAATAAAAATATTACCACCGGTTTGTGCGTTTCCGATAACGGGGTCCTCCGAAACGTCAACCCACGCCGACACTAACGCCACTTCCTCCTCTTTTGTCCACACTTGTCGTTTTTGCCTTGTTTCAAATTTTTTCTTTTTTCCTTTTTGCGTTGGTGTCGGGTTTGATGGTTCCGGGATTGATTGTTGTGTGGAGATCGATTGTGGTGTGTGCGGTTGTTGGGTTTCAGGAACAAAGTCGTCGTCGAGATTGATTGCGGGTTGAGAAAGTTGGTAATTGGCGGGAGTAAAACCTTGTTGAATCAAAGCAGGATATGTAAATTGATGAGCATACGGGTGTTGCGGAAATTGTTGGAAACCAACGTTTGGGGGCGGTTGCGGAACATAACCTTGTTGAGAAAACGGTTGTTGCGGAACATAACCTTGTTGAGAAAACGCTTGGAAGCCAAGCTCCGGGTCTTGTTGCGGTGTATCCGGTCGGTTACGACGGGATGTAGGTGTGGTGTTTGGATTCATGATGAAATTTGAGAGAAATGGAAGAAGGTATTGAATTTGAGAGAAATGGAAGAAAAGTTATTGGATTTGAGAGAATTTGAGAGAATTTGGTGTGAAAAAATAAGATGTTTGGATTAATATATATAGTGTGATTAATTTGAAATTTTTTTTTTAAACAAACTAGCCGTTCAACGGCATTTTTTTCAAAAAATTTAAAAAAAAATTTAAAAAAATAAATAAAATGGCAACGGGTATAGCGGGTTGGGGAACCCGGTAGCTGAACCCGGTAGCTACCCGGGCCCCCCCCCCCCCTATCGGAACCCGCTCGAAGCCGAGCCCTTACCCGCTTTCGGGTAGTAACCGGTACGCATGGCCTAAGAGAGTGTTTGGGATTGCTTATTTTAAGTGTTTGTATTAGCTTATTATGGTGTGTCTAGCAAATTTTGCTTATATACGTAAAATGACTAAAAAGGACAAACTTCCGGCGTGTCTTGTGTAGGTTTAAAAAAAGTTGGGGTAAAAATGTAATTTGGATAAATAAGTTGATAATGGAAGAAAAGTCAGTTTTGTCTTTTTCAATTCAAACACTAGAAATAAGGAAATAAGCCAAAAAAATAAGCAATCCCAAACACCTCTAAAAGGTGTTTGGTTATTTGAAACAACTTATGGTTATTTTTAAAAGTGTTTATCAACTTATGTCACGATAAAAAAGAGTTAGGGGTAAAAATATAATTTGGACAAATAAATTATAAGCACTTTTAAATAAGATGAAATTGATTAACTTGTCAAAACAACTTATTTGTGGGGGGAAAAGTCACAAGCACTTTTTTTTTTAAAACGCTAAAAATAACTTATTTGGGGTGAGAAAAAAGCAATAAACAAATAAGTCAAAAAAAATAAGCAATCCCAAACACCCACTTGGAGAAGACAAAATAGATCCTTTAGTTTTTACTCCTTAGTAAAATAGAGAACTACATATGCCCTAATCAACCAATTGCTTTGAGATTATTGAATTAATTCAAAATACAAACCTCGAATGCAATGCTCAAATCATTCAACATATAATCAAGCTGGTAAAAGGATCTCGAACAACACTCAACCACACAGAAGGATCAAAAATAGGCAGCATAACAAAACGAGCCAAGCCACATTGCACAGCAGAAGTCTCTAATGGAGTCATTCGATGAGCAGCGCTCAGATCCGGAAGTAACTCCGGCATTCGGTTCAGAAATGCTCTGGCGGGTGCACCACTTATTATGGTAGGGTCCTCTTCTATTTCAAGGTTTTCCACATCAATATTATACTTATACCTCACAGAACATAACCTATATTTGTCGATGCCATCGTAATGTTTTGTTATGGCAAAAGGTTGATCGGAAGTTGTGAGAAGCCATCTGCCGCCGGTGGTTTTTATCGGTGCCCAAAACTGAACTAACTCTACATTATACAGGTGAAGGTTATCAAATATAGATGTTAGCTTGTCTTGAACGAAGGTTGGAGAGGTTGCAAGGAATGTGGAGAGAACATCCGCTGGAGAAGAGGAAGTGGAAGCATCATCGACCATTAGGCCATGAGTACCAGTACCCAATGAACCTACTTGCCACCTCAGCGTCACATCAGCTTTTCTCTTTCCTACCCTCCTTACCCAAAAGTGGAGTACCAGTACCCAATGAACCCAATACTACCCAATGCTACCCACCCACACCCACCCACCTCTCAAGCTTCTTCGGGTTCACTGGGTTCACGAACCCGCACCCCTTACCCGCACTGAACCCGCCCCCACCCCGTACCCCTACCCGATGGCAACTTCTGCTACCCGCTGTGCCACCTCGGCCTTACCCGCTGCTACCCGATCACCGCTGCGCATGGCCTTAGGTCTTAATTTACAGATATTCCGAGTAATCCGGCTAAGTAAATAAAGGGATAATCTCTTAGAAAATTACCGAAATAGTCCCTTTTCAAGCTTCTGAGTAACACTTTTGTCCCTCTTCTTTTCTTGAGAAATTAACATAATTAGTCATGTTGGTTTAATTTTTTTAAATTTTATGAAATCCCAAAAGTCTTAACATTGTAAACCATTTTTTTTTGGTGTCTGATTTTTTCTGACAAAAAAGGAATTTTAGGAAAACAGCAAGTTAAGAGCATCCATACACATTGATAGAACAGCTATCGATGGCGTTCATACACACAGAGAATATCCCTGGTGGTTTACTATTTTCATTTCTCAATCATCGTTCCCCCACTCCAAAACCCAGTATAAAACAAAAAGGGATTTCAGAACATACTACCCAAAAGAAGGACACGTGTAAAGTGGTCCCAACAAGAAAATAGAAAACATTAAAATAAAAGGCTAGCACTATTGAATTTGAAAAACGACGTAGTATCAATACTCCCTTCTTTGAAAACAATCCTTGTCCTCAAGGATTGTAAGAAGCCCATATATCAAAGGCAGGAAACCTCTGTTGTAGTGCAGAGACTTCTTCCCATGTGTTGTCCTCAACCTCTGTGTTACTCCACTGGACCAAGACCTCCGCTGAGATTCGGTTTCTTTTCTTCACCATTCTTTTATCAATGATCTTCAAGGGTACAGGGTGAAACTCTCCCGCGTCTGTGACGGGTGGCAATGCACTTGAAACTGAATGGTCACCCACTTTCTTCTTTAAGAGTGACACATGAAACACATTGTGTATTTTGGTTCCTGGCGGTAGGTTTAACTGATATGCTACAGCTCCCACCTTCCTGACTATCTCGAAAGGTCCATAGTACTTGGCGGCTAACTTATGAAAATCCCTTCTGTTCACAGAATGTTGACGATAGGGCTGTAGCTTCAAATAGACCCATTCTCCTACTGCATAACTTTTTTCACTTCGATGCTTATCAGCTTGTGTTTTCATACGTTGTTGAGCCTTATCCAAGTTGGATTTGAGTAATTGTACGGTCACTTCTCTTTCCCTTAGAACCGAATCTACGGCTTGGTTTGTCGAATCTTTAGGGTGGTAGTGTATATAGTTAGGCGGTGGTTGACCAAATAAAGCTTGGTAAGGGGACATTTTGAGGCTCGAATGATAAGCGGTGTTGTACCATAATTGGGCTAAGGGAAGCCATTTAACCCAAGTCGTCGGAGCTTCCAAGGTAAAACATCTCAAATAGGTTTCGAGGCACCTGTTAAGTACTTCGGTCTGGCCATCAGATTGTGGGTGGTAAGCTGTGGAATGCGCTAGATCTGTCTTATGGACGCGAAACAATTCCTTCCAAAAATTGCTCAAGAACACTGGGTCACGATCCGAAATAATCTTATCCGGCATCCCGTATAACTTGGTTATATGATCTAGGAAGAGCTCGACTACAGTAGCAGCTGTATAGGGGTGTTTAAGAGCAAGAAAGTGGCCAAACTTACTTAATTTATCAACCACCACCAGAATAGTAGTATAGCCTCCTGACTTTGGCAATCCCTCCACGAAATCCATCGACACAACTGACCAGAATTTTTCAGGAATTTCGATAGGTTGCAACAGGCCTGGGTACGCCACAGTGTCATACTTACATTGTTGGCAAACATGGCACCCCCTTACAAAATTACGAACCTGAGCCTGCACCCCTTTCCAATAAACCGACCTTGATAATCTTTGAGTGGTGGCATGAACTCCGGAGTGACCCCCCATAGCACTCGCATGGAAAAAGTTTATCAGGTCCAGCTTAAGTTCATCATTGTCACCAACAACCATTCTGCCTTTCTTTAATAAACACCCGTCTTCAAGAGAATACTTACCTGAATATGTGGGGTCAGCTTTAAGAACATCTATCAGACCTTGTAGTCTCCCGTCCGCAGCGACGCTTGCCTGTATCTTTTCCTTCTAGCTTGTGAACATACTGGAAATGGCCAAGCAACTCGATAAAGACCCTTCACGAGGTCTTCTTGATAGAGCATCGGCTACTGTATTCTCGTTTCCCCTTTGATACATAATTGTATATTGAAGGCCTAAGAGTTTGCTAAGCCATTTCTGAAGAGTTGGGTTACACTCTTTTTGATCCAAAATGTGCTTTAAGGCTTCATGATCCGTTTTGATCACAAACGGTCTACCTAAAACATACCCTTTCCAACGTTGAATCGCCGCTACTATTGCCAAAAGTTCCTTTTCATATGTTTCCAACTGTAAGTGTCGAGGACCCAAGGCTTTACTAAAGAAAGCAATTGGGTGTTTGTTCTGGGTAAGCACTGCCCCCACGCCTACCCCTGATGCATCGGTTTCAATTGTGAACGGTTCAGCGAAGTTAGGGAGTGCGAGAACAGGGGTTTGAGTCATGGATTTCTTTAACTCATCGAACGCCTGATCCGCCTGTAAATTCCAGCCAAATGCCCCTTTTTTAAGTAATTCTGTCAAGGGTTTTGCAATCTTCCCATAGTCCTTGACAAAACGGCGATAATAGCCCGTAAGCCCTAGGAATCCTCGTAACTCTTTGAGGGATGTCGGCTTTGGCCAATTCACCATGTCCTCCACTTTCTTTGGGTCCGCTTTAACACCCTCTCCACTGATTATGTGCCCCAAATAATCCACTTGTCTGCTGCCAAAAGTACACTTTGATGCTTTTGCATACAAAGAATGCAATCTCAAAGTTTGAAGCACCAAACGCAAATGAGAAGTATGTTCCTTCCAAGTCTTTCTGTAAATAAGAATGTCGTCGAAGAAGACTAGAACAAACTTTCTTAAGTAAGGTTTGAATACACAATTCATAAGACCTTGGAAAGTGGCTGGAGCGTTAGAGAGGCCAAATGGCATAACGACGAACTCGTACAGACCTTCATGAGTGCGAAATGCCGTCTTTCCAATGTCTTGTTCCCGCATCCTGATCTGGTGATAACCGCTCCTTAGATCTAATTTTGAGAAGAATTGGCTTCCATGTAGCTCATCTATTAATTCTTCCACAATGGGAATAGGGAATTGGTCCTTCACAGTCAATTGATTCAGCTTACGGTAGTCCACGCAAAACCTCCACGAACCGTCTTTTTTCTTGACTAGCACCACCGGTGATGCGAATTCACTGTGGCTGGGCCTGATAACACCACTGTGGAGCATCTCTTGGACCAATTCCTCAATGATGTTTTTGTGTAGAGCTCCATATCGGTAGGCTTTGAGGTTGACGGGGTCACTTCCTTGTTTGAGAGTAATGCCATGATCCAGATCCCTTTTAGGAGGGATTGACTTTGGGATGCTAAACACCACTTCAAACTCACTTAACAATTGTGTGAGTTCTGTTTGTTTTGAAGAGTCTAAGGTATTGCTTTGATCTGAGGGTAAACTGATGGACCATAACTGAGAGCACCTTTCAGCTGAATCTATTAAATACGCTTGATCTTCCTGCCAAACGGTGTTAAAATGTCCCTTCGACCGCCTTCGACTATCTGAGGTTATACCTTCCAGCTTTACCAATTTTCCCAGCCAATTAAATTCCATAAAAAGCTGCTGAAAATTGCATTTGATGTCGCCCAGGGACGACAACCACTGAATTCCAAGCACAATCCCATAACCCCCTAGTGGCATGGCTAGGAAATTATCCACAAACTGAACCCCTTGGATTGACCACCGGACTTTCTTACATAAAAACTGGACAGGAAGTTCAAATCCATCGGCCACCGAGACCTTCCTAGTTTGAATCTTAGTCAATTTGATACCCAATTTTCTTGCCAAGGTTAAATCGATGAAGTTGTTTGTGCTACCGCTATCAATCAACATGGATACTTGTTGTTTTTTTACCGTACCAAACACCTGCAGAGTTTGCAACCCAAGGGAGCCCAAAATGGCATGTATCGACAGAGTCATATTAGTTTCTTCTTCTGGATTAGAAACCCCAAATTCCCCCAATTCAATTAACTCCGCTTCCTCAGTTACGTCTTCTTGAACATCCGGGCACAACAACATGTACAACTTACTGTTTTTGCACTTGTGGCCCGGAACATACCGCTCGTTACAGAAGAAACATTGATTGTTCTTGCGTTTCTCATCGTACTCCTTCTTGGTTAGTTGTCTGACAGGGTTCATTTTGTTTTGGTTGGTTTGGGACGGATTCGAGGAATAAGTAGGTTTAGAGTAAGATTTTTGAACTTGTTGGAGTATGGGTGGTTTTCGAAAGTTGGAGGTGGAATAAGTGGACTGATTTGAAAAGGGTGAAGGCAGAAATTTTGGGGATGGTAAGGATGTTGGTGCTGGGGAATTGGTAACGATGGAGTTTCGATTGATTTGGCTAGAGTTTGCAGCATTTAGGGTTGCCTCAGTAGGAGACTCAGGGTATTTGGGAGGTTCCAGGCCCCAAAGGGCGTAATAAGCACCCTCTTGAATTCTTGCCAACTTCATGGCTTGATTAAGAGTTTTAGGATCCATCAACTGAACAGTGTGCATAATCTCATTACTGAGACCACCGATATAAAGGTCTAACAAGATGTCAGACGGAACAACTACTTGGTTACGTAGAGCATTGAACTGAGAGTTGTAGTCACTTACAGTAGTGGTCAGTTTGAGATTTCTGAGTTCAATCAGCGGTTTGGAAGCGATTCCTTCAACGAATTGCTCTCGTAATTCCCCCAAATACTTCTTCCAGTCCAGAGATTTTCCTTCCATTTCTGACATGAAGCCCTGGTGCCATTGAAGTGCCCTACCTTTCAAATGGATCGAAACGAGCCGGATCTTCATGTTCTCAGGGGTATTATCAAGTTCAAAAAACTGATTACATTTGTAGTGCCAATCCTTGAAGGCTTCACCATCAAACGAAGGAAATTCCAATTTGGTCATACGATTGACTAATTGGTATCCCTGATCATTTTTGGTTTTGCTGGAATCTGCTTCATCATCCACCATATGGACCTTTCCATCCTCATCCAGAACATAACCAGATGACGGGTCTGGTCCAGTTACCTTCTTCCCCTGGGCTGTAAGAAGAATTTTAATTCCCTATGATAGTTCCGCATTCTGAGCCTTGAGTTCTGCTATGCTTGCCTGAATCTGCCTCAGTGTTTCGTCGTGGCCGTCCAATCGTCGAGAAGTTTCTTCATATTTGTCCATCAGTCTTGCGTTGGTGATACGCACCATACACCACACAGGAACTGGAACGATGAGCTCTGATACCACTGATAGAACAGCTATCGATGGCGTTCATACACACAGAGAATATCCCTGGTGGTTTACTATTTTCATTTCTCAATCATCGTTCCCCCACTCCAAAACCCAGTATAAAACAAAAAGGGATTTCAGAACATACTACCCAAAAGAAGGACACGTGTAAAGTGGTCCCAACAAGAAAATAGAAAACATTAAAATAAAAGGCTAGCACTATTGAATTTGAAAAACGACGTAGTATCACACATCTTGCAACACTCCTTGCAAGATGACATGGCATGCCATGTGGCTTGCAAGGTCTTGCAAGGCAACCATCATCTTGCTAAATTAGAAAGGCATTTCACAAAGTAAATATATTAAACAAAAGCATTTTCTAATTTAATTAATTGGTTTGTTTGTTTAAACATTAATTATTAATATTATTTATATTATAATTTATTAGTTTAGAAAGGAGTTTGGTCTTGTATATGTGTGGAAGGTGTTATTGCAAAGTTGATGTGGCACTTTAGAAATGAGTATGATCTTGCAGGTGTGTGGATGGTCGAAACTACGGCCTGCAAGTTGTGGTTTTAACTTGATGAATGTAAAAGTTTTTTCTCATAATTTGTTAGAAAAAGTATGACACCTTGCGATGTCATACTTTCAGGACAACAGACAGTTTTGAAAAGAAAAAATTGGTGGCTAAATAAAAAAAGTTATCCAACATGATTATTTATGTTAATTGCTCTCTTCTCTTTCATGCCATTTGTTAAAGTTGAAGGACTTTTATATTTTGAGTGATTAGTTTTTTAAATATTTTTTAAACAAATCTATACTACCTTACCATGCATATGATTACCAAACTCTTAAAAACAACTTTTCTAACATTATGTACTATCCTTTAAAGCACGTTACCTAATTTTAAGACAACATCAGGTTGCTAATGTACAACACCTTTAAAGCTTATACTCCGCATGCCATCATTAAATACGTGCATTCTTTTTTCTCTTTGTCCAAGAATATATCATACATTCTTTTACCAAGATGACTATTTAGGTTTTCTAGATGACTCTTCCCCTCCAAGACTCCAATGCAATGTAAATCGATTCAAATCAGGTTCATCTCAGGGTTTCACGGCTTCACGGTTTCCTATCTCAGGTACGTTTTTCTGTTTGGGTTTAGGTTTTAATCGATGTGGGTTTCTTTCTCACATCGATTTGGGTTTCTGTTTGCACAAAGTTTGTAACTTCTTTGTTTTTGTTTGAGTTTAAGTTTTAATCGATTAGGGTTTCTTTCTCACATCGATTTGTTTCTGTTTGCACGAACATTCTTTTGTTTATACGAATTTTTTCTGTTTGCATCGATTAGGATTTAGGTTTTAATCGATTTGTTTCTGTTTGCACAAAATTTCTCCTGTTTGCATCGATTTTTTTTCTTACCAGGGTTTCACCATCGTGTTTGTGTAAAAAAAAGTAAGGTTTTCTCTGGCCATTCAACTCCAGCATTAAGACCGCTTCATTTGGGCCGCTGGATCTTTCGAATGTGTATGTATTGTTGAATCACTGAATTAGGGCTAAACTGATGCTTGATTTTTGAAAAGAGGGTTTATTTTTTAATCGGTTTTTCTAACATGTTTGCATTTTGAACCTTCACTTATTTGATTTATCTATCTCATAGTCTATCGAATGTATTATTACCTTTACTTGCAGTAGTTATTATTGCATTATAGAGCTTTTTAATGCCAAGCTTATCTTTTTTTTGAATATAGATTAGTGGTGCCCGACCCGACCCGACAGGCTAAACCGAACCGAAACCGGCCAAGAACCGGTTCTGGCCCGACCCGGTCAGGAACCGGTTTCAAGCCCGAAAGCCGGGACCGGTTCGCGTATATATTAATTTCCTCGGCCCGACCCGGCCCGGTTCTTGACCCGACCCGGACCGACCCGATTTTTTTTCAAAAAAGAGCCGTTTTTATAGCCGTTTGGACTCCAATGTGACCGTTTTTTGGCTCAAAAATACCCCCTCCAACCCCATATAAATACTAGGGATGTTATGGAGTGATTCACCACTTACAATTGCTTACAAAACGCAAAAAACGCTTACAATTCTCATTTCTCGGCTCTCGCTATATTCGTTTCTCGCATAAAAAAACGCATACAATTCTCATTTCTCGGCTCTCATTATATTCGTTTCTCGCAAAAAACGCATACAATTCTCTAGTCTCAACTCTCAAAAAAATATCCGAACAAAATTACACCGTTCTTCCCGAGCAAGGACGAAAAGCATCGGTTTGGGAGCATTTCAACATGGTGATGTTTTCCGACGGTACAAAAAAAGCGCAATGCAAACGATGTGGAGATTTCCTTAAACCCGAGTCAAATAGCACGTTAAAGCGGCACTTCGAAGGGAGATGCAAGAGGTTGAAATCGGGTGACGATCCAAGTCAACCCATACTTGACAATTCCGGTCAAGTATGGTTGTATAATGATGATATCGCCCGACAAATGCAAATGAAATGTGTCATTCAAATGGGGTTGCCGTTCGGACATTTCGACAATCCTCACATTACGAACATGATCAAACAAGGGTTCCAACCACGCTACAATGGTTCGGTAAGTCGTCAAACTTTTCGGCGTGATGCTTTAAAACTTTGGAATACGGCTAAAAAAAGTATGCGAGAAATGTTTTTAAACTTACCCAACAAAGTTTCTTTAACTTGTGATGTATGGAGCGCACCATTCGGATTGCCACAATCTTATATATGCATAACGGCACATTGGATTGTGCCGGGATCGTGGCAATTATGCAAACGTGTAATCACGTTTGAGCAGTTTGGTTCGCCACATACGGGTGAGCGTCAGTTTACTATAATTATGAAATGTCTTCAATATTATAACTTAAAAAATAAAGTTATTAGTATTTCGTTTGATAATGCTAGTAATAATACGGCATGCGTACAAAAATTACGTTTGGCTTTATCCCCTATTTTAGAGGGAAAATTATTTCATACACGTTGTTGCGCACACATAATAAACTTAGCCGTTCAAGACGGCTTAAGTTGCCTTAGTGATCCTTTAACTAAGTTTAGGCTTATGTTACGCCGGATTTTCACAAGAAATAAAAAAATGCAAAACGCATATAGAGAATATTGCAATCAAGTCGGTTTTAAAGCTTTGGGACCGACGCACGATATGCCGGTTCGATGGAATTCGACTTAGAAAATGATGGATAATTTAATAAGACAACAACAATATATTCAAGCATTTTATAACGTTCATTACCCGGATAACACTATAACTGAGGATGATTGGGCAATGATTTATGGCTTTCACGATATTTTGGGCTATTTCAAAACTGCAACAACTATGTTATCCGGTGTTTATTATCCAACGAGCCCTTTACTTTTAAATCAAATATATATTTTGGCAAGTAAAATTGCTCAATACGAAACGGATTTGTACTTACACGACATGGTGAAACCAATAAAAGCAAAATTGGTAAAATATTTTAAAGAGACCCCCTTCACTTTTCCTTGTCTGCGGCATTAAACCCGTATTTAAATGTTACGGGTGTCGAAGTTTTAATACATTCAATACGTTGCTCGTTTGGTTTGGATTCTACAAGTAATTCTTTTTCAAGGAACCGCATACTCCAATTTAATAATGATTTTCATCAATTATTTGAGATTTATAGAGTTAATTATGGGGGAGGAAGCCAACCAACCCCTCAAATGTTTTCACCGGGTTCTAGTAGCAGCCGTGGCCGAAACCAACAAGACTTAATGTCAACTTTAATGCAATCGGTTGCCGTGGAATCTACTAAAAAAGCTAGATATGATGGGGATAATTTGGGTGAATTCAATCAATACACACGTACTAATTTTATAACGGCATCCTCCACAAACGTCTTAGATGTTGAATCACTAGATTTATTAGAATGGTGGAAAAATAAACAACCGAGTTTCCCGATTATGGCGACTATTGCACTTGATATACTAACAATCCAAGCTAGTACCGTAGCTTCGGAGTCGGCTTTTTCTCTTAGTGGCAGGATCATATCGGCGAGTCGGACAAGATTAACCCCGCAATCGGTGGAGTGTTGCATATGTCTGAAGGATTACTTGGATGGAGAAGACCGCATTCAAAATAAAACGAACCTGGAGAATGATCTCGACGGCGTGGAAGAAAACTTAGCCGAAAACGAAGCCGATGAAAATCTAAGTACGCCGGGAACCGTTTCCGACAATTCTGATGTTAGTAGTGTCGGTGACGTCTCCCGATACGACGATGATGAAGAACTAGACACCGAACGCCTTGACGATCGGACGTCTATTGCACGACTACAGAAGTACAATACTCTTGAAGATTACAATCCAGATCAGAATCCATACTACGCTCCATACAATCCATTCAATTACAATCCATACGGATGGGGTGATGGGGGTGGGAGTTCGGGAGCGGGACCTTCGGCTTCGGGTGTTTAGAATTTATGTATTGTAACTTGTAAGTTTGTAACTTAAAATTATATATAAATTATAAAACGTAAAAGTGTATTTTAGTGATATATATTATAAATAAAACGTATTTTTGAAGTGTATTTTACTGATCCAATGATTGCAATCCAATTTTTTACTTGTTAAAGTTTAGTAATTAATTATTATACAAAGAAATTAGTTAAAAAACAAAAAAAATTCGCAGGCCCGATTTAGAACCGGTTCTTGGCCCGGCCCGACCCGGTTTTATATGAACCGGTTTTATATAACATTAAACGGGCCAGGAGTTTTCGGTTTAAACCCGGCCCGACCCGACCCGGTTCTCATGGTTACTGTTTAGAACCGGTTTGTTCCCCGACCCGGCCCGAACCCGATTTTTGGCCACCACTAATATAGATAGGTCGTTTAAATTACTGTTTTGGTCCCTAAGGTATGTCAAAAAATACGAAATTGGTTCTTTAAATTCAAAAATTACCCTTTTGGTACATGTGGTATGCATTTCGTTATGAAATTGGTCCCTCGAGCTGACAACCGTCTATTTCCTTCGTTATCTCGAGGGTAATATGGTCTTTTTACCCCCTTTTCATTTATTTTAACATTTTTATTAATTATAGAGTAAATTACAGTTTTGGTCCCTCAATTTTTCCATTTTTTTTTTCTTGAATCTTCATCTTCTTCAAGAAGATTATGAAGAGCATGAAGAACACCATGAAGAAACCATGATAATCAAACTTTAAATCCAATTCAAATAACACTAATAATATTTAACAATCCAATCCCAATCGCAAAAACATCATTTAAATCAAAACCCTAAATCAAAATATCATTTACGAGACTTGAACATCTTTGGTTTGATCATCTTCATCACCATTAAAGATCAATTTTTCTTGAACTTTTTGACAAAACAAACAAGCAACATGGGGTTTCTGGATTTTGGGTAATTGCGATTATGAAAGGAAACTAACAATTTTACATGGGTTTTTAGAAAAATGTTGTTGAAGATGAAGAAAGGTTGTGGGATTATTCTCTTCTCTTTCTCTATCTCTATCTCTATCTCTCTCTGTGTGTATATATATAGGGGTGAGTTCAAATGAAAACTTATTTTTCATGGTGCATGTGAGGACCAATATTAGCCATTGATCAAAATTTAGAAAAGTAATCAATGGTTAAAACTTAATGAAATCAATTGAAAAGTGATTAGGAACAAATCTGGAAATTTGAATCAGCGCTTACCATCTTTGACTTTTTATTTTCTTTTTTAATTAAAAAACTTTTACCTCCTTAAAGTTTAAAATAAATTATTTTAAAAATTACTAATATTTTAATAAAAAAATTACATCAAAAAACGAGAATTCCGTGCTCTTCGATATGACATCCATCTCGATATAGTTTTTTTCTTCATTTTAACCGTTTTTACGTGAAATGCTATGTATGTGTTATATTCATTATGAATATGTATGTATGTTTCCTGGTGTCCATATTCAGCATGAATAACAAAGGGAAACGTTCATTCACTATTTATGACGAATAATACAGTATTCAAAATGAATAATACAACATTCGGGATGAATAATACACGAATTCATGATTCATGTATTATTCATCATGAATCGTGTATTATTCACCTTGAATGTTGTATTATTCATCCTGGATGACACATTATTTATGATGAATAATACATTCAATGACCCGTGAAGGTGTGGACACATGACGCACTCTCTTTTGTTCTCCGATTCACAACTGAAACTTGGTTTTATTCATTATGAATATGTATGCACATCTCCAGGTGTCCACATTTAGTATGAATAACAAATGTGAACGTTCATGAAACACCCTAAAAACACAAAAGATTTAAACCTTAAATAAACGAGATTTATAACTACAACTTCCAAAACTTTCATTCACAACTGGAGGATTAGTGACAAGGCTCATAAATATAAATGAAAACTATCATAAATAACCTACTAATCTAATCCATAACGTACATGAGCAGATTATAAGGGTTGTCTATATCTTCCAAAATATCTTCGATTTCACTAATTCTCCGTTATGTCTCCAAAAGCTATGACTCAAAAGTCACTATCCGCTCATCACTTCATATCCCTTCCTGAGCCAGTACCTGGTAAGAAAATTTAATTTGAAACATTAGGCTTGCACCTAGTGAGAACATCCAGTTAAAATCAAACGTTTATAAGCTTTGAAAAACCCAATTTGTACACAAGGCATATAAAATAACCTTTTCACGAACTTCCTTACCATACACATAACATCTTTCGATGACGGGAATCATACCCGATTCCATGAGTATGACAAACACTAAGTAAGTCATATTATCATGTTTAAGAGCGCCACTATGAATCACTACAGATTCTAGATTACGGCTCATGTCCAAGAAATTACAATTAAGCGTCATGCCTATTTCTTGGTGTGGAAGTAGGGATTACAATTAAGAGCCATGCATATCCTTTATCTTCCAATAGAAATCGGGAATTACAATTAAGCGCCCTGCCTATTCCACGATTTCACATCACAATACGAAATGGGAATTACCATTAAGTGCCCGGTCTATTCCTCATTTCCAATCAACGGGAATTACGATTAAGCGCCACGCCTATTCCACGTTTATCACATCACAATACGAAATGAGAATTACCATTAAGTGCCCGGCCTATTCCTCATTTCCAATCAATTGGAATTACGATTAAGCGTCACGCCTATTCCACGTTTATCACATCACAATACGAAATGGGAATTACCTTTAAGTGTCCGACCTATTCCTCATTTCCAATCAACGGGAATTACGATTAAGCGTCACGCCTATTCCACGTTTATCAAATAATGCTAGTGCCTATGGATCCATTACTCTTACTAGCACACGTACATACCCATGCTTATGTAATCATTTCTGCATAACGTTAACGTATTTAAGCAAACAATGAAATTTAAAATAACATTGAATAATATTTTTCATTAAACCTCCCAAAATGGAGAACACTATTTAATCATCTTATTTTCCAATAATTTTCAAAATCAAATAATATCATCGGTTGGGTTTTAAGCACATCTTTAGACCGTAATTTCATCCGGATTCTAGTTAGAAAGAAGGCAGTCAGGATAATACCCAATAATCAAATAATCCGGTAACATCCGGTAAACTTATAATATATCATTTAATTAAAATTTTACCCGGAATTACACTATCCGGATATCCCCCTCCGGAGATATAACTTCCGGATATCTCCCTCTGGAGATATAACTTCCGGATTCCGGATAAACCCCTCCGGAAATATAACTTCTGGATTCCGGATATACCCCTCCAGAAATATAGCTTCTGGATTCTGGATATACCCATCCGGAACTATAAACTTATCCGGAAAATTTAACTTCTGGATTCGATCGATAACCAATCTGATTCATACGATTTCTATCCCAAAATTCAGATACTCTTTAGTATTCATTTCATAGAGATATCATTGAGTTTATAAAACCATTTCAATTTAACTTACCAATTTTATTAAAGCATAACAGAGTAGATGAACTCACCTGGGAATCTAACTCAGAGTCTGTAGGAAACAAAATCAATCAGGAATTCTGATTCCAATCCTTCTTTCATTTACGATTCAATAACCTAATTGGAAAGTGGATTTATTTGTGATTTCAATCTCTCAAGGAATCGAATTGCAAAAGTCGATTGGATTTGCTTACCGAACAAAAATCGCTATTCTTCTCTGCTTGAAACCGACTTCCCTGAAGTTGGAATTGAGATAATCGCAGATTTCAACCGACTCTCCACTTATATACCTCAAACTTTCTACAACTGACAAAACTAACCCCAAGGTTTCATAATCCCACCATTTAGCTTAAAAGCTTTGAACAATTACACTTTTGATCATTCGACATTAAATTACAACATAACGCTTAAAACATCTTTAAACGTTTTCTCAAAATAAAAGTACAATAACTATTGAAATTTCGAGGCGTTACAGTTCATTCACTATTCATGATGAATAATACAGTATTCAGGATGAATTATACAACATTCAGGATGATTAATGCACGAATTCATGAATCGTGTATTATTTACCCTGAATGATGTATTATTCATACTGAATGATACATTATTCATGATGAATAATACATGAGTGACCCATGAAGGAATGGAGACGTGACGCACTCTCTTTTGTTCCTCGGTTCACAACCAAAACTCGATACGTTCCTGATTCATCTCGATGGTGTTGGGTTACGGTAATGAAGAACACGATGTCTTACGACGCTGAAGAAAGTGTTGTAGAAGGTGATGTCGAGTTACGGGCTTACAGCGTGGAGATGTTGTACACACTTGAACGTACATAAATATTCATAATGAATATAACACATATATGATATTTCACGTAAAAACGTTTAAAACAACAACAAAAACTATATCGAGATGGATGTCATATCGAAGAGCACAAAATTATCGTTTTTGATGTAATTTGTTTGCTTAAAATATTAGTAATTTTTAAGATAATTTATTTTAAACTTTAAGGGGGATAAAAGTTTTTAATTAAAAAAGAAAATAAAAAGTCAAACATGGTAGACGTGAGTTTAAATTATCTTACTTTTTTACCCCTAATCACCTACGTTAATAATTCTAATTAAAACTCTATTTAATATGAGTTGTTGGATCAATAAAGATGAAGTGGCTGAGATTTGTCCTCACGTGCACAATGAAAATTGAGTTTTTATTTGAACTTTCCTCTCTCTCTCTCTCTCTATATATATATATATATATATATACATATAGGGGTGAGCAAAACCCGACCGACCCGTAACCCGATTAACCCGAAGTTCTTACACCCGATGAACCGAAACCCGAATTGGCCCGAACCCGAAATTATATATCGGATACTACGGTTCGGTTTGGGTTGGGTTTTTCCAAACCCGAACCCGTCCGAAACCCGAAGTTTAAAAAAAAAATTAAGAAATCGTAAATATAAATATATTTATAATTTCTACTTCTAATTTAGAACTCTGAAATCGAAAGTTGCAACTTGCAAACCCTAAACCCACTAACCCAGTTCCAAGAATCTCGGTGACGATTTTGGCGATTGACGAACGGCGGAACGAAGGCTGAAGGCCGATTGACGAACGACGGAACGAAGGCCGAAGGGGACATGGGGTGTGGGGATTTCACGGTTTCACCGCCGAACGGGACGAACAGGAGTTTGAAGTTTGTAAGTGGTAAGTTTGTAAGTTTGTGAATGTCCCCTCAATGAAGATCAAGAGAATCAGATATGTGATGGCAACCAGCCAATCACCAAATATAAAACAAAATAAATCCCCAAAAGGAAAAACTCAAAAGCCCACCAACAGTTTGTGAAATTGATCAACAACAACAACATCATACACGTAAGCATACCTTTGGATTCCTAGCGCATAGAGACGATCCGTAAATGAGATGGGTTTTTGGGGAGTCGAAAAGATAAAGCATATGAAGTTTTAAGGTGTTGACGGGAAGATAGCATTGTGAAGTGGGGAATAGAAGAAGAAGAAGAAGAAGAAGAAGAAGAAGAAGAAGAAGAAGAAGGATGAGTTAAAAGATAGTAAGTAGAAGCAACCATTGAAATCGGTTAGATTCTCATAAGAAAACGTGGGTTTTTTAGCAATCAGAAATCTGTTAGATTAACAGAAGAAAACGTGGGTTTTTGAGCAATCAGAAATCTGTTAGATTAACAGAAGAAAACGTGGGGTTCTGTCAATCTGCCAAACTGGGCTGAAAATGGGCTTGGGATGAGGCCCAACCAGACGGGACCCGACAGGCCACCCGAAACCCGATACCCGAACATTACTTTGGACGGGTTTTGGGGCCTGTTTTGTCCACCCGAAACCCGATCGGGTTGGGGGATTTTTAGGCCTGACCCGACCGATGCACATGCCTATATATATATATATATGTATATATATGGGTGGTTTCAATTGCAAACCCGATAATTCTAATACACTTTGCAAACTGATCTAGACCATCCATTTAATTTAAATTATGATTTCCCTTTAATTTTTTTATAGACAAGCTTAAGGGTAATCTAGCCTTTTCATTAATTAATTAATTTTTATTATTTTATTAGCAATTTAATCTTGACAATTACTGATTTCAAAGGGATTTTTTTTAATTCGCTGTTTGGTCATCTTCCTTACCCGACTTAGACCCACCATCCACTTTCATGACCCATTTTTTGAAACATGCAGAAATTATGTTGATACAGATTCATGAATATCATTTTGAATAACTATCATTCATGAATCTCCAAATCTGATGAATACAAATTCATGAATATCATTTTGAATAACTACTCATTCATGAATCTCCAAATATGATTAATACAAATTCATGAATATCATTTCGAAACCTTCGGTCTTCATGAATCCATGTCCATCGAAACCTCCAGTGTTCATGCATCCATCTGCTTCGAAACCTCCGGTCTTCGTGAATCCATCTCCATCGAAACCTCCGGTACCGTTACCCAGATCTAGGAGAGACTCCATCTCCATCGAAACCTCTGCCATCAAACTCCATCTCCGTTGAAACCTCCGACATCAAAGCCTCCATCTCGGTCGGCAAACCGCCATCTCCGATTTACCCACAAGAAGAGAGGAGGAATGTAGGAGGATGATCTTTAGAATGGAGAGAATTTTTACCCAGATCCATTTGAGGAGAGAGAAAGTTAATTGGAGTTCTTTCCCTAAAATGAAGACTGGCGTGGTGTGCATTTCAAAATAATATTGGTTTTCCAAAAATACCCTTGTGGGATGAAAAAATTAATGAAAATAATTCTGATATATGTAATATTTACTTTTCATGCCACCGCCGAAATATGCACCGTAGATCAATAAAATGTAAGGTCTAGATTAGTTTGTATAGTTTGTTACAAATATCGGGTTTTCAATTGTAACACATCATATATATATATATATATATATATATATATATATATATATATATATATATATATAGGGAAGGGTTCAATAGAAAAGTCCAAATATTTAGAGAAATAGAGAAGTGATCTTGGCCATTTATTCGGTCAAGATCGGCGGCTTTGACCGAGAAGCAGCGGATAATTACTCGCGTGGTCTGCACAAGATAGAGGGGTAGTTTCGTAAAAAATACACGGGCTGAGTTCATATATGAATGATGAATCTGTGTGATTCACATATGAACTATACGTTCATATATGAACCTTTGTAATTCACATATAAACTCTTTTTAACTAATTCATATATGAACCTTTGTGATTCATATATGAATCAGTTAATTTGTTCATATGAGAAGTAGTTAAAAATTTTCATATATGAATCACAAAGATTCATATATGAATTAGTTAAAAAAATTCATATATGAATAACAAAGGTTCATATATGAACACAAATATTCATATATGAATCAATTAATTGGTTCAACTGATTCATATATGAACCTACAGTTAATTAGTTTTATATATGAAACACAAAGGTTCATATATGAATCACAAGATTCATATATGAATTAGTTATAAAGAGTTCATATGTGAATTACAAAGGTTCATATATGAACGTATAGTTCATATGTGAATCACACAGATTCATATATGAACTCAGTTCGTGTTTTTTGTAAAAGTTACGAAATTGCCCTTCTATTTTTGGAACAACCGCAACTTTTGACCAATTATAACCGATCTTGACCGAATAAATGGCCAAGATCACTTCTCTATTTCTCTAAATATTTGGACTTCTCTATTGAACCTAAGGCTATATATATATATATATATAGAGAGAGAGAGAGAGAAAGAGTTGGGATCATGTGAGACCAAAGAAATTTGGTGAGACCCATAAGACCAATTATTGACCGTAGGATTAGATCAACAAAGTGATCAATGGTTATTTTTTACACGGTGGCAATTTTGTAATAATCTCGAAGTTTGGTGGCATTAATAATAGTAAAAAAAACACACAAATCGAATTTGTTAGCCAGAAACACAAGTTCGTCTCCACCATTCTCACGCAAAGAAAGGGGTTTTTCAGGTTTCTTCGACACAACTTCATCCATTCCACACAACTCTTCAATCTCACCATCGTCTCCACACAACTTCTTCTTCTCAACGCAACTTCTTCCACAGATACGTCATCAAGGTTCTTTATTTCTTGATTGTTCACGATTTCATTTTTTGTGGTTCACGATTTCGATTTATGTGGTTCACGATTTCGATTTCTGTGGTTGTATAGTTTTACGATTTATGTGGTTGTATAGGTTTACGATTTCTGTAGTTTATAGATTAAGTAGTTTGCGATTTCGATCACGATTTCTGTTGTTCACGATTTCATTTTCTATGGTTCACGATTTCGATTTATGTGGTTCACGATTTTGATTTATGTGGTTGTATAGGTTTACGATTTATGTGGTTGTATAGGTTTACGATTTCTGTAGTTTATAGATTAAGTAGTTTGCGATTTCGATGGTTCATGATTTATGTGGTTCAATTGGTTCACGATTTACGTGGTTTCAAAACTAGGGTTTCCTAAAATCAAAACTAGGGTTTTAGAATTTTATACATTTTGTTTTTTAAAAGCAAAACTAGGGTTTTAGAATGTTGATTTGGACTAAAAGCTTACCCGGTAAAGGAAGTATATGTGTTGACTCTTACCAATAGGTAAACGGGTTTATCCCGGCCAAACTCACAACTTCAAACCACGATATAAATAGAACAATCCATTTGATTATCATAATTTGCAAACCTCTGTCCTCTGTTAACAATCATCAAGTGGGGGATACTTTGAATTACTCAGAAATTAGGCCGCAAATTGTAATCCTTCCAAGTTTAACTTATCTTATATTGTTTGATTAGCTAGACCCGCATACCACAAATTCTCTTATTTAGCATAATGTTGTTATTCCACTATCTTCATAAATGTTCAATTTATGTTTTAGTTGATCTTGGTGAGACAATGAAAGGTATACTTTATAGACTTCAATAACCTTTATGATGGCGGACTAGAAAAAAACACACAAATATTTCTGATGCTTCTACATGTACCAAAATTTTGTTCCAACGAGGGTACCTTTTAAAAGCAGAACTAAGTCATTCTATTAAGGTGGTATGGGGGTCTTTTGATTACTGCATAAACATGGGAACTTGTTGTCCTTGGTTGTGCTCATCTTGTTGCTGTTGTGAATGGTGTGTATGGAGAATGTGGGATTCCCTGTTGCTCTGTGGCTCATTTGTTTTTTTTCATTGAAGTTTAACATGCTCAAAGTGTTATATAGGTGGATTCTCTGTTAATTGAGTTATAATTCTGCCATTATATGGTTGGGATGAGTTTGATTACTTTTGACCTTCGAACAAAACAAGTGAACCTTCACAGTGAGCTTGTTGAGCTTGCTGTGAAGGTTACCTTCACAGTGAGCTTGTTGTGAAGGTTCATTTGCTTTTTTTTTCATTGAAGTTTAACATGCTCAAAGTGTTATATAGGTGGATTATCTGTTAATTGAGTTATAATTCTGCCATTATATGATTGGGATGAGTTTGATTACTTTTGACCTTCGAACAAAACAAGTGAGCCTTCACAGTGAGTTTGTTGTGAAGGTTACTGTAATAACCAGGTATTTTTTTTATCCAAATTAAAATCGAAATTTTATAAGTCTTTATTTTTAGTATTTTATGGAGTTAAGAAATTAAGGAATAAGTTTTATTGTATAATAGAAGATTAGGGGTGTGTTTTATCAAGTGAAACAAGTTTAGGGTTGTTGGGTATTTTACCCAAACCATTTTAGCCAAACCGACTCAGTATCCTAAATAGAGGAAATATCTCAAATTGAAACAGTAAAGCAGAACCCAAATAGTGTGTGTGTGTGTGTGAAATTGTTCACGGCAGAGAGAAAAAGAGAGAGAAGAAGAACCGTAGGAGAGAAGAAGAAGATTAAAGATTCTCAGCTGGGATTTTGTTTGGTGCAGGAAATCAAAGAGGTAATTTTCTTATTCAAACTCTCTTTTATGAGAATTAAGTTTCATATGAATTTTGAAGTGGGTTTAGGTAATTTTAGATGAATTGGTGAATTTTAGTTACAATTTAGGGTGTTAAATGGAGTTTAGAACGTTTCTGTGCAAATCTGGGTAAAAGATGGATTCTTGATTTTGAACTGAACTTTCTGGAAAAATGACGATGAACAGTGTTTTTGCGAAACGTAGGAATTCGCAAGCCTTGGTTGCGAAAAGTCCACTTTTCGCAGGTAGCTAAAACGCATAGTTAAGTTTTCGTATCTGTTGGTTACGAAAAGTAGGGAACTCGCAACTGTGGTTTGCGAGAAGTGAGGTTTTCGTATCTGTTGGTTACGAAAAGTAGGGAACTCACAACTATGGGTTGCGAAAAGTTAGGTTTTCGTAATAGTGGGTTGCGAAAAGTGTGAATTACCTGTTTACGTGTTAAAGAGTATGTATACTTTAATTTGTTTCAGATACTAAGGATCAGGGTTAAAAGATAATCTGTTTTGAGGAAAGTTTGAAGGACCTTTGCTAAAAAGATCAGGTGAGTTTTACTTTTAAAACGTTTTCAACTGGGATACATATATATGTGATATATATATATGAGATGGATATGTGTGGATTGAGAAAATGATTTATGGTGTAATTATGTGTATATATTAAGATATATATATATGTGGTTGAAATGTGGTAAAAGGTTTATAAATGACAATATGATATATTGATACATATATATATATTGTATTTATATGTGCATTACACTACACGAATATACGTTAGCCGAAACTATAGTCGGCGGAGGTGTTTGATGTAGTTGTTGTACAGCGGTGCTGTAGTTGTTGTACAGCGGTGCTGTAGTTGTTGTACAGCGGTGCTGTAGTTGTTGTACAGCGGTGCTGTAATTGTTGTACAGCGGTGTTGTTGGCTCGCAACCAACTGATATGGCCAGGGGAATGAGAATGAGAAAGAGGATGAGTTGAACACGGTGCACGAGTCTTGATTGGTATTTAATTAAGTGTGATATATGTGTGTTTATATAAAGGATTTTATATAAATGGGTTTTATAACGATTTTGAAATGACAGGGATTATCTCACTAGACCGTTTGGTCTAACCCTCATTTTGTTTTCAAAAATATGTATTCCAGGTCGAGGAAATTATAGCGGCAAAGGAAAGGATAAAGAGTAGGACGCTTTTTGATGACTGATGTTGATTAGGAAGCTGTTATGTATTTTGTAGTTTCGAGACTATGGGACCGTATGTGAATTATTATGTAATTTTCTTTTATGAATGTAATGATGTTATGCAATATATGTTATTTGTTGTATGTTTGGGAAACCGGGTTGTTACAGATGGTATCAGAGCCCTAGTTTAAGGGATTTAGGTATTAGTATCTGTACCTAGACTTAAACTGCATGTGAAGTAGGATGTCCCTATTATTTTTAGAACCTGGGGATGTTAAGTATAAAAAGGTAGAAGGAACATCATGTAAGGTAAATTCGAGTTACACCTGGCCAGTGTAATCGTGAACTTACAGTTACATGATTGGACTGGAATACCTTATTATATGGGGTATGTGCCTATGTGTATATTAACCTTGTTGAAATCTACAGAGTGGCAAGTCGGTCTCGACGTATGGATAGAGACGAAGACAGGTATATTTATATAAACTCTACACGTGCTAAAGTGCTATTTGACTTCGGTACAAACTGATTAATTGTGTTTTCAATCTTTTGTTGCTTATATGCGTTAGAAAAGAATTTGATAATTATATTGGTAATATAGATAAGAGTGGAGTGCCTATTAAGTTATTTTTGATAATGTTGTCGGAATTTGAGGTAGTAGTAAGTATAGGATGGTGTTGGAACTTGATTTTTGTTAAAATTGTCGATTAGGTAATGATAAGTGATCCTCGGTAATTCGGTATATATTGGAATAAGTAGTTATGATGAAAGAAGAGATTGTCGAGTGATTGATTTAAAGTTTCCGTTTGTTAACAAGTTTTATATCAAGGATATATGAATTAATTTCGATAAGGCTTAGTAAGAGTGTAGGTTTGGAAGCATTTGATGTGAAAAGAGGTTGGTTCTAATTTAGTAAGAGTGTAACAAATATTTTGGATGATATCGAATTTAGTATGCTTATTCATTATGATATTGCTTGGGATAAATTTAAGTGAGAAATCAAGGATAATTGAACTAGAAAGTGAAGATTGTTTTTGGGAGTGATTAGTAAGGAAAAGCTATTAGTGATCAAGGTGATAACCCGTTATCATATGTGTTTGGATTCGAAAGATTTATCAAGGTGGTAGTAAAATTTATTGTATGAGAACGAAAGTGAATGGTAGTTTAAATTGGAATGAATGATCTAACACTTGCAATTGTTTGCAATTTTTCAAATTGAAGGTGCATGATTTGAATTTTGGAAAGTTATTGCGAAAGTGTAGAATGTGGCGTTATGTATAATTCAGTATTTCAAACGCTAGGTTATGCCTCCAAATGTTAAAGTTTATGTTATGAATAAAATTTTAAACGTGTTAAATGATTTGTGATATATAAAAATATATATGTATATATATATAATTTTGTGCTGGAAGAGGCACGATGACATATTTTGTGCTGAAAGAGGCACGAGGTGAAATAAAGATGTACTGATTTTGTTATAAAGATGTTTTTATGGTTGTTATATTTTGGGGATGGGTGTATAGTGTAGATCCAATTTGTTTATTATCGTTTTGAAAGAATATGTTAACGATATTTGAAAAATGAAAAAGTGTGTGGTTGTTTCGGGCAATGGATGTGATTTCGGATTAACTCGGTTAAATTCCTGTTATGAGGTGTGGTGAAATTATTGGTTAAGTATAGTAATTGTGGGAATTGGGTGTGTGCGATTGGTTTGGAGGTGAAAGAAAGCTAGCTCATAGGGTCGGTCTAGAGTAAGCACCTCCTAGTGAGCTATCCTTGGGGAAACATATTTTATGTTGAGGAAAGAGTAGAAGAAAATAATCGAATGTAATGATCGGGGTGAAGGACCATGGGATAGGACGTGGTAGTAGTATGAGAGTGATGTTGTGGCAAGTGTGGAAATCAATTGTAATCTAAGGTTCGGGGTCGGTGTAATTAATGCAAGAAAGTGTTGCCTGTCTTAGATATATTTTGGATTAGAGAAGTGACGGTAGAGTTGGGGATGACCTATGGAGAAAATTCAACTACGGGTTAAGGTGATACTCCAAGTTGATTTTGTAATCTATTGGGGAGTAGAATGTCGTTATTTTTTTTAGTGTTGGATTGTTGGGACATTTTAGAGACGGTGATCGAAGGCGCAGTGTGTACAGTCAGCCGAGACCAAGGGAAAAGGTAGAGTACTTAGTGTAATTTATTGCTTTCTAGAACATAGGAGTATGTATGCTAGATTGCCTGGTGCTTATTACACTTTGCTGCATGACTACTACTTGCCAGTAGGAATTTATGCTAGTCCTGATAGGTTGTTAAGTGACTGCCTTATAAGTGGTATACAGTAGGAACTAAATAGCCTTAGAATATTTGATTTAGTTCTATTGCGCAGCTCTTGTTTGAGTCTAACCGTTGTGGGACAGAATCTTTATTTCGAATGTCTATCTGATTTCACACTGTATGCGACTGTGCATTCGCGAGGCGACTCGTCATGACTAGTGGAGATTCCGTCATAGCAAGGGTAGTAGGATGAGGTGAACCTGGAGTCAGGATTTGTGAATGATATTGGTATGATTGATCTAGGATATTATACCTTGTTTGTATCACGCGGGTTTTCCTCTTGGAGTAAGAGTTGTTGCAGTTAGGAGGGTACTAAATTGTTGGTATGCGCCTTGGTATTGAAGGGTTACGCATAGTGAGAGTTCATTCAGCCTTTCCCGTGTCGATTCTGCGGAAGGGCTTAGCCGAAGCAAGTAAGGTTGTACCGTTAGAAAACACCGGACTGGATCAAAGATGGAATGATGTGGGGGAAGCGTTGGCGATAGTGGGTCGCAAGGTTAGAAAACTAGGTTGCTGATAACCTGGACTTAACTGAAAGAGAATATGCATACTATGATAATAAAGTATAAGAAATTGATGCTTGAGAGTTTGCGGGATATAGAAAAATGGTTCAATGGGTTGGATGTTTACCTAATACTTCCCATGGATTGGAGAATTTAAGTTGAAAAAGGGATTTATATTAAGTGTTATGATTAGTGGGAAGAAAGCAATGATCAATAAATATTTTGATGGTCGTGTGATGAACCTTCTTTATGGAGTTGTTTAAGATAAAGAGTTGTTTTAAACTTGGTGCTGGACTTTGCATGTTAAGTCGTTAATGAGTTATATGATTAGTGACATGAAATTTTTAACGGAGTTGTGATGAATTCTTTTCGTCTTAGTTTTGTAGTGAAATTATTACATGATGATTTGGTAATTATTTTAGTTGGGTAAGGTGAGACCGGTGTTGATAAATTTCAAATTGCGGAGTGGTTTAAGTGAAACAAATGTCTAAAGATTTGTGTTAGTAATTTTGTGCTAAGTTGGAGATGTAAGGAATTGATGTGATAACGAGTTTGTTATTTTATTAAGGAATGAATTGGTATTGATATTTGGATGGAAGTCGGTATGAGTTATGGTGGTGAGGTTATTGAGATAATTGAAATGTTTGAAATTATGTTTTGCTGATATTCGAGAAATTAAGTTGCTATTTAGGCTTTGTTTTAATTTGATGAATGAATAGGTGTCAAGTGCAATTAAGTATGGTTGTGTGATTTTAGTAATTATGCTATGCTTTCATGGAAAATGGAAATGGTAGGATGAAGTTGCGGGTTTGATAAAATTAAGAAATTTTTCCGTGATATAAAGTGATTCGTGTTGAGTATATTCTATTCCATGAAAGAATATAAGAAATAGGTAGTATTTACTAAGCAAATTTTATATTGAAAGTATAGTTTACGTTTTAGAGTTAGTATTGTAAAAGTGTAGAACACGACGTTTGTAGTAAAAGGCCGGTGAGGTTAAAAATAGTATTAGCGTGGTAAATGTCCCGAGTAAGCCTATAATGTTCTGTTATTTGGATTATATTCATATGAGTATAAGTTATTTCTTTCTAAGAGATAAGTGAATTTTCGAGTTAATTTAAACCTTCGTAGGATTTGATTATCGAGTGTGTATCGTTGTTTTAGAGGGGCGGATTTCTTGTGAAAAAAAAAAACACTTGATGTTTTGGGTTGAAATATTGAAGTGGGAGCAAATGGTAAACTAGAAGCAGTAAAGCGGTGGGTCTAGTAAAAAGTCCTTTGAGGATTCCGTAGACACTTTGACGTGTTCATAGAATTTGATATCTTTTCAACAGTAGTTACCCTAGTTCGTTGCTTGAGTGGATTCCGGGACGGAATTCTTTTAAGGGGAAGATGTTGTAATAACCAGGTATTTTTTTATCCAAATTAAAATCGAAATTTTATAAGTCTTTATTTTTAGTATTTTATGGAGTTAAGAAATTAAGCAATAAGTTTTATTGTATAATAGAAGATTAGGGGTGTGTTTTATCAAGTGAAACAAGTTTAGGGTTGTTGGATATTTTACCCAAACCTTTTTAGCCAAACCGACTCAGTTTCCTAAATAGAGGAAATATCTCAAATTGAAACAGTAAAGCAGAACCCAAATAGTGTGTGTGTGTGTGAAATTGTTCACGGCAGAGAGAAAAAGAGAGAGAAGAAGAACCGTAGGAGAGAAGAAGAAGATTAAAGATTCTCAGCTGGGATTTTGTTTGGTGCAGGAAATCAAAGAGGTAATTTTCTTATTCAAACTCTCTTTTATGAGAATTAAGTTTCATATGAATTTTGAAGTGGGTTTAGGTAATTTTAGATGAATTGGTGAATTTTAGTTACAATTTAGGGTGTTAAATGGAGTTTAGAACGTTTCTGTGCAAATCTGGGTAAAAGATGGATTCTTGATTTTGAACTGAACTTTCTGGAAAAATGACGATGAACAGTGTTTTTGCGAAAAGTAGGAATTCGCAAGCCTTGGTTGCGAAAAGTCCACTTTTCGCAGGTAGCTAAAACGCATAGTTAAGTTTTCGTATCTGTTGGTTACGAAAAGTAGGGAACTCGCAACTGTGGTTTGCGAGAAGTGAGGTTTTCGTATCTGTTGGTTACGAAAAGTAGGGAACTCGCAACTATGGGTTGCGAAAAGTTAGGTTTTCGTAATAGTGGGTTGCGAAAAGTGTGAATTACCTGTTTACGTGTTAAAGAGTATGTATACTTTAATTTGTTTCAGATACTAAGGATCAGGGTTAAAAGATAATCTGTTTTGAGGAAAGTTTGAAGGACCTTTGCTAAAAAGATCAGGTGAGTTTTACTTTTAAAACGTTTTCAACTGGGATACATATATATGTGATATATATATATATATATATATATATGAGATGGATATGTGTGGATTGAGAAAATGATTTATGGTGTAATTATGTGTATATATTAAGATATATATATATATATATATATATATATATATATATATATATGTGGTTGAAATGTGGTAAAAGGTTTATAAATGACAATATGATATATTGATACATATATATATATATATATATATATTGTATTTATATGTGCATTACACTACACGAATATACGTTAGCCGAAACTATAGTCGGCGGAGGTGTTTGCTGTAGTTGTTGTACAACGGTGCTGTAGTTGTTGTACATCGGTGCTGTAGTTGTTGTACAGCGGTGCTGTAGTTGTTGTACAGCGGTGCTGTAATTGTTGTACATCGGTGTTGTTGGCTCGCAACCAACTGATATGGCCAGGGGAATGAGAATGAGAAAGAGGATGAGTTGAACACGGTGCACGAGTCTTGATTGGTATTTAATTAAGTGTGATATATGTGTGTTTATATAAAGGATTTTATATAAATGGGTTTTATAACGATTTTGAAACGACAGGGATTATCTCACTAGACCGTTTGGTCTAACCCTCATTTTGCTTTCAAAAATATGTATTCCAGGTCGAGGAAATTATAGCGGCAAAGGAAAGGATAAAGAGTAGGACGCTTTTTGATGACTGATGTTGATTAGGAAGCTGTTATGTATTTTGTAGTTTCGAGACTATGGGACCGTATGTGAATTATTATGTAATTTTCTTTTATGAATGTAATGATGTTATGCAATATATGTTATTTGTTGTATGTTTGGGAAACCGGGTTGTTACAGTTACCTTCACAGTGAGCTTGCTGTGAAGGTTCATTTGCTTTTTTTTTCATTGAAGTTTAACATGCTCAAAGTGTTATATAGGTGGATTCTCTGTTAATTGAGTTATAATTCTGGCATTATATGGTTGGCATGAGTTTGATGACTTTTGACCTTCGAACAAAACAAGTGAACCTTCACAGTGAGCTTGCTGTGAAGGTTACCTTCACAGTGATAATGATGAAGAGGTCCAAGATGAGTCAAAATCAAGCCAAGATGTTGAGGGATCAAAAGGTATTAAACCATAGAGCTTTCCCAAATTTCGTGCCAAATACTTTTATTTATCAAATGAACAAACCTTCACGGTAAACTTATTGTGAAGGTTGACTTGATTTCATTCGGGACGAACTTAACTGTTATTTTACAGTAATTTCACAAGTAAAATGATTCTACTTTCACTTAAAACCAATGAGCGTTCACAACAACCTTGTTGTGAAGGTTCTGGTTAATCAAGTAACATGAAGTTTCATTGTAACCTGAAAGTCTTTGGACATATAATGATAAAAACAATTACAACTTATTATTCTCCTAAATTACTATGAATTAGGGCATTTAAGTGCAACAAGTCTTAATCCGGATATTCTTTCCTAGTGGTTTTAACGACTTCGTTTGTCTACAATAAAAGCTCCAACTCCTTCTTCCCATATTACAAATCTTCATAGCAAACAATGTCACAACAAGATTCTGAGGGATCAAGAATCTCGAAATCAACTAACATAAGGAAGAAAGTCAAAATCAAGCGGACTCGGAGTCAAGCCAGGATTCTGAAGGATCAAAAGGTATTAAACCATTGAACTTTTTCCAATTTTTTTGTCAAATAACTCTTACCCTCTTATTAAATGAACAAGCCTTCACAATAAAGTTATTGTGAAGATTCACTAAATTTCATTTGGGACCAATTATTTACCTTTTATACTTTAATTAAGTTACGATAGTGTCACATATAAATTGATTATATTTTCACTTAAAACAAATGAACCTTCACAACGAAAGTTGTTGTGAAGATTCAACTTTATCAAGTACTGTGAGCTGTCATTGTAGTTTGCTCTTAAGTTCCTCTGAACTTTTTGTGTATTGGTATGTAATAAAACAGGTTCTTGTCATAATCTTTATAGGGGACGATTACTAGTGGAGATAAGAAAACATCAAGTTGAAGGATACAAAGAATACCGGAAGAACTCGAAGAATGGACAGAACTTCTTCGATGAAGAAAGAAATTGGACTTGAACAAGAGTATTGAGAAATTGACGCAAGATTTCATTGTTGAACATTTTTTTTATTCTCCAATTATCAAATAAACCTTTTGATATATGTACAAAAGCTTCATGTTATATTTTGATTTCGATGTATGTTTTAAATGCACAATTTGTAGTCAAAGTTCATATAGACCCACAACTGAATAAACCTTCAGAATAAGTACTGTGTGAAGTTCTAGCACATTACTTTGAGGTGTTTTATGTTAAAGTTTTGTAGGATGGTTTGATGCTTGTCAACAACTTAATTGTTTGAAATTGTTGTTTACCTTCACATTTAATGGATGGACATTCACAACAAAAAATTAGTGTGAAAATCTTTAGTTCACTGTTTTATTTTTGGGAGCATATTGCTTTCTAAATAATTACGAGACAGTGATCCTAAATTACGTGTATGAAATTGTTTTTTACCTTCACAAAGTTCAATAACATGCACAAAACACTTAGTGTGAAGGTCGTGTTGACAAACAGAAGAACTTAGTGTGAAGGTTGTGTTGACAAACAAAAGCAAGATTTTAACACTTTAATCGCATAAATATGTCAAACATATTCATTACTTTGATTAATAAAATTAGTGATACAACAATTCATTTTCATACAACTTGAAAACCTTCATAGAAAGTAACTTGTGAAGGTTCATTGCTTTTGGAGTTCCTTCTGTGAAGTTTTAGTATATTGGTTTGACGCTTGTGGTGTTTTCAATCTTGTATCAATTGTTCTTAACTCCACATCAATTGATTCTACCTTTATAACAAAGTTAATGCAAAGGTTAAGTCGTTTGTTTTGATAGCTTGTTTCCAGTTACCTTTTTAAATAACTTGTGTAACCCGGTTACAATTGTAACATCGATGAAACTAAATTTCGTATACAAAATTGCAATTGAAATTGTTATTACCTTAAGGTCAATTGAATGAACCTTCACAACAAACTTAATGTGAAGATTCAGGTTTATATAGATTATGTAAGCCGATAAAATGAAAATGTATTTCTTTTCTTTTTTAAGTATCATCAACATAAATATAAGCAACTAAAAATACCAAAACAACAAAAAAAGTTCTATAAAATAATATGTTGTAAAGTAGAGTTTAACTAGAACACTAAATTTCCATAAATATTTTTGACAATCTTTAGCATTCATTGTTCATTGTTGAAGTGCCATAACCCTTCAGCTTCAACTTTCCACTCAGTTCCCATCTTCAAATTGATTATTAACTACTGAGGAATAATCAGCCATTGAACAAACTTCAATGATGTTGAAGTATTTTAATCTCGTGAGCTTTCACCTTCTAAACAACACCATATGATATCAAGAAGAGGTGACAAACCATTTCCCCTAACAAATACTTTGGCCTTAATGATGAATCAACAAAGATTCGTACCAACCGCTCATCATGCCCTGCACATATCTAACCAACAGATGCAAAGAAGCACCAACAACTTTTGACTTCACAGTAAAGTTAAAAAGTGAATGTTTAGTTTTAAATGGATCATGTAAGTTTTTAACACAACAAATATATGAACCTTCACAACAAAGTTCATGTAAAGGTTCACTTATAAATGGATTACATAAGCTAGTAACAACAATTTTAAGAATCTTCACAATAGAGCTAATGTGAAGGTTCATTTTTAAATCGTTTATTTAAACTACTAGCATAACAATTATATGAACCTTCACAAATATTATAATGTGAAGGTTCAATTTTAAATGGATTATGTAAGCCGGTAACAAAAAAAATTATAAAAGTTAATGTGAACGTTCACACAACATTTATATGGAGGTTCAATTTTAATGTGAAGGTTCAATTTTAGATGGATTATGTAAGCCAATGATAAAAAAAAACTTTATAGACCTTAGCACCATATTTAATGTGAAGGTTCACACAACAATTATATGAACCTTCGTTGTAGAGTTGATGGAAATGTTCGATTTTAAAGGGATTATGTAAACTAGTAACACAACAATTATATGAATATTCACATCAAAATAAATGTTAAGGTTTAGATTTAGATTTAAATGGATTATGTAAGCTAGTAATACAACAATCGTATGAACATTCACAACATAGGTAATATGAAGGTTCAATTTTTAATGGTTATGTAAGTTAGTAATACAACAATATTATGAACCTTCACAGTGGAGATAATGTGAAGGTTATGTTTTAAATAGACTAGTAACACAACAATTATATGAACCTTCACAACAGAGTTGATGTGAAAGTTAGATTTTTAATGGATTATGTATTCTAACATTTATTACAAACTTGACTATTACAAACATCATTTGACATGTTGTTACGATGACTGAATAGAAAACGATAGATTAATTATCGATGAACCTAACTTCTATCTACAAAATTCAAACAAAGTGTTATGTTCACTCCCATCCCAAGCAAATTATAATTATCTACATCAACGAACTTCTTATCTACTGACTGCACTTGACTGCACTTCTGGGTTATTGTCATGACCATGGTGAAGCTAACGAGGACCTGCCCAACATCCATATGGACCAAATGGTGGTCCTATAGCTTCATCTTGTCCACGAGGTACTAATCCTAGCTAGGGGCAGCACTATCAATACAGTAAGACACCCATAAATAGTCTACAATAGGGTCCATATGTTCAACCTTATGGACAACCCATGCAAGTCAGTCGGGAGATATTATCTATTACGACCCCTTATCATATGCTCTAAATGTTGCACCAACTCAAAAACCTTACTCATATGCATCAAGTGGACCAATGCAACAAGCCTATGGTGGTTATCATCCGCAAAGTGGTCACCTTGTTTCTAGACTGGTGTAGGGCAACAAGCACCTGGATATGCATAATCGTAATATGATTCTAGTAACAACAAGTACCATGGTACACAACAAATAATGTAGGTTATGGGTACCATGAAACAACTGCGATGGTTATGTTGGTTGTCCATATGGTCCACCTCCTCCTGCTTATTTCTTAACCACCAACTTCAATTAGATTCAATTCAACCATGTTATGAGTTATGACCAATTCATCCTTAATAAGGTGGTTACTTGTTTAATTGTTAAATGCTACTGAGAGGGGCTCAAATGTGTGCCAAAGCTTTATTGTTAAGATATTACTTGAAAAATACAGGCATATGCAATTATGAACCTTCACAATGAAATCAAACAATTAAAAGAAACAACTTTCCTTTATTACATTCTTCATCGTCGTAAGCCTCATTCAAGATGCTCTACCAATCATCTTCATTAGACATTCTTTTCCCCAAAATCAAAAAATGTAAAAAACATTCATTGTAAAACTTTGAATTTTTGCATCCAGTTAATTAACCTTCTCAATGAAACCAATTAATCAAAAGACACCAATGATCTTAATTACATTGTTCATCGTTGAAAACATCATTGTGTTCTCGTTATTTCGTTAGACGTTCTTTCACTTGAAAGAAAAAATACATAAACCCTAGATCAAAGCAGACATTCTTACAAAGCATCTATAATGTTTTTTACATGTATTAAAGCAAAGAAAGAAGGGAAATTACTCAAAGAAAACCAATTTATGTTATGTATAAGTTTTCTTACTTGTATTAAAGCAGAGCAGTCCCGTAAAGAAATTAGGCGAAATCAATGGCAATTGTTGAATTGAAATCGATAGGAGATTGTTGATATTCAGTTGGAAATGTTCAATCAAAGAAGACAGACGACAAATGAAGATGTTTAATCGGCCAAGACAATCGGAGTTCGTCGAATGCAGGCGGAGTTCATCGTAGGAAGAAGGCGGAGTTCATGGAGCTGGAATACAATGGCGGTGGAATGGGAGGGATCCTTTTCTATCTTGTGCAAAAAATAAAAATAAAGAGATTGCTAAAAATACCTCTGCACATTCAAAATTATAGTAGGATTTCAGTCATCAGATCATCGGCCGGTAAATTTGATCAACGGACATGAGCTGGTCTTATGGGTCTCACGAAAAACCCTTGGTCTCACCGGAACCCAACTATATATATATATATATATATATATAAGGTGTTGTTTGGGTTGCTTATTTAAAACAACTTATGCTTTTGGTACTGCTTCCGATTCATCCGAGATTGGTTTTATTTTTTGATCTGGAGGTATATCGGAGGTTGTCACCTACTGTTACCAAAAAAATATCGAGGTTGTGATAATATTTTTAGTTATGGTTCTTGATTTTTATTAGGTTATTATATACGGGTTTGATTTAGATTTTTAGGATTTCAATATGGTTTGAATTAGGTATTTAAACCTGAATTGTTCTTGGTGCTATGTTTCTTGATCATGGTGTTCTTCATGGTGTTCTTTATGTTCTTGGAGAAGATGAAGATTCAAGAAAAAAAATACAAAATAAAAGAAAATTTGTATAATTAATTAAAAAACTATTAAAAGAAATAAAAATATATAAAACGACCATTTTACCCTCGAGGTTAACGGAGGAAATAGACGGTCGTCAGCTTGAGGGACCAATTTCATAACGAAATGCATACCACATGTACCAAAAAGGTAGTTTTTAAAGTTAAAGGACCAGTTTCTTATTTTTTTAACATACCTTAGGGACCTGAAAGTAGGGGTTACCCGAAAAGACCGAGCTATCAATTGTTTGCAACTCTTCTTGGACCTCGCCTTATATATAAAAGATTTGTGGGAGCAAAAAAGATTTATTCACCAAATGGAGTGAACTCTAAACTATTTTTTTTTTCTTCTTCGATTAATGGGCCACTCTGATGGCAAATAACATTATTTGGAAATGCTAATTTTGTAATTGTAAGGAATTTTATCTTGCATTTTGAGGGTCACAAAAATATATTTTTAATGTTCTTAGATACATATTTTTCATTTGTGAGTGTGCGTCATTGTTCTAAATTATTCGTGTCTCACACCGTGTTAAGTTTGTTGTATGCCATTGTTCTAACTTGTAAAATGTCGTGTCTTCCAATTCTTGAAGCTTGAGTTCCCACCACATCAAACCTCATGCCATTTATTTTTGATTACCTGCCGCATTGCACAGGTACACTACTAGTAAATCATTAATTATTTTAACATATAAATCCTTAAACTTATTGAAATCGAACAAATTAATCGTTGAATTAACTAAAACCGAACAAGAAAAATTTAAAGAACTTTCGTCTTTTGAGCGATTAAGTCCGTGAATAATTATTTTGAACGAATAAATCCTTATGCTCATAAAACAAAAAAAAAACATATTACATTTTAATAGTCAATTAGGCACCGAACGCCAAATCTGCAGCAAATCAGATTTTGTTTGCCAACCATCAATCTTCTCTTATTTTTTCGCCACTATAATAATTTGATCAAGTAGGTATGAGATGGATCACATAGTTGTCCTTGTAGCACATGTAGTCAAACAATGTTACTTAAATTTCTACTACCTTTTATAAACACCTTCTGGTCTTCATCACAAATTAATAAAATCCACTCGTCATCTTCATCAAGGTATTTGAGCTTATAATTACAAGTATTCAACTTACAACTCGCTAATTTCCTTCCCAATAGCTACAAATGTTGCTGATGATGATTTGTAATTTCCTTGGAATATCTTAAAAGATCCGATTTCTCTTTCTGTAGAATTCTTAGCATCAATAACGCGCAACTCATCACCAAGTTCTGCACCAGATGCGTACTTGAAATGGGGCAAACACCTCTTTAGTAACAACAATAGCGACTCCAACAAGATAACATAGTTCGGACCTTCGTGCCATAAGAATTCAAGAACATAGTCTAAATCACTAGTCTCGGTGCTCCTCAAGCATATCACAAAACAGCTACATTCAAAAGGGACACCCTCAGGATCAAAGCAACTAAGTAACATCTGTGGCTCATTATCACTCAACTTGGAAACCTTTTTAAATAAGTGTGGTTCATAGTTTTGAAGTGCCTTCCAAATAATTCCTTCCCCCGTTTTCAAAGGAAGCATATAACAAATCTTACTATAACCTGCAAACTTTTCAAATTCACAAACATACGGATGGTCAACGTCATAACGGTCTGTTAACTTGAGTCCTAACATTCGTTTTGTTCGCCTTTCCTCAAAAGAAGATGAAAAAGCCACATGTTCCTCATCCTTGTAAGCAATCCAAACTTGAAACATATCCAACCGAAACGTTTGCCAAATGATCTCTAAAGCCTCGTCAATTTCATTCTTGGCATATTTGAGACTGCATATAATCTGTTTCATGGGTATAAAAGTGTTCACACACATCTAATTTCTGAAAGTAGGACAAGGAATTGAAAATAGATCACAATTTTCAATAATTGTAAAACATCTTCTTATATGATACAGTCATTTCATTCCAGATTGGAATGACTGCTACACCATTTACCAACCATTTATTTCAAATCATATGAGGTTTTTTAGAATACAAGGTTCTTTAGAAACTTACTTTGAATGGCAGACGTTCTTGTGGCTGAAACATTTTGAGACCCTCTTCCTGCAAAGAGAAGTAGCCAGGAAATGAAATTTGCCTATGGACCACAAAAACGATGGGTTGTGAAACTGAAAATTTTCAACAACAAATTAGTTTATAAACATAGTCCAGGAGTGACATTAACTGTTATTTGTAGGCATGGGATTGGGGCGGGGATGGGGACCTTCCCGATCCCTCATCTTCATCCCCGTCCCTCTCTCTGCCAGGGAATATGATCACGTCCCTGTCCCCGTCCCCAACGGGAAACAAATATTTTTTTTCCTGTTTATGTAAGTTGTTTAAATCAAATATATGACACCGTACATTTTTAAATTTCACATATTTCCAATAGACATAAAATCGAAAAACAAGAAAAATCACTACATCATACAATAATTAATAACCCAGAACCAAAAGAAATTCAACCTAATCCAAAAAAAAAACTTAACGTTACACGTACCAAAACATATCTAGTAATATCCAAAACCATATTTGTAATTGTATATTTTGGTTTGACATCCAAAATAAATACTAACATTCGTAAAATAACAATTTTATATTTTAAGACTAGTTAGGAAATAGATAATTATAAATTACTAAATAAATAATATATATTTAATTTATTAATTAAAAAATATAAGGCCATCCGTACCCCAAGCGGGATGGGGCTCGGGATGGCCAGCGGGATCAGCGGGATGGGCTACGGCCCATGCGGGGTTGGCGGGGCGGGATTGATTCCGGGGATGGGATCCCGGATCATCCCGAAGAGTTTTAAAAAAAAATTTAATTAAATTTTTAAAAATCAAGCCGTTCAACGGCTCTTTGTAAAAAAAAAAAATTCTCAATTTAATCCCACTATATATTTAACCCTCAACCTCTTATTTCTCACACCTCTCAACCTCTTATTTCTCACACCTCTCAACCTCTTATTTTTCACACCTCTCAAATTCTCTCAACCTCTTATTTCTCACACCTCTCAAACTCTCTCAAATTATCTCAACCTCTTATTTTTCACACCTCTCTCATCATGAATTCAAACAGAACACCTACATCCCGTCGTAACCGACCGAATACACCACAATCGCAAGAAGATCAAGAGCTTGGTTTCCAAGCGTTTACACAACAAGGTTATCATCCGCAATTTTCGCAACAAATTCCGCCACAATGGTCGCAACAAAATCCGCCACAATATCCGCAACAATTTCCCCAACAATTTCACCAACAATTTCACCAACAATTTCCTTACCAATTTACACGTCCCGGGTTGATTGAACAAGGTTTTACTCCGGCCAACTTCAATCTCGACGACGACATTGTTCCGGAAACCCAACCTTCTACCCCGAACACACCACAATCTATCCCGACACAACAATCTAACCCGGAACCATCAAATCCGAGACCAACGAAAGCCGCCAAACAAACGTGGAGTAAAGCCGAGGAACTCGCGTTAGTGTCGGCGTGGGTTGACGTTTCGGAGGACCCCGTGATCGGTAACGCACAAAGCGGTGGTAATTATTTTTATTGTTATTATTATTATTATTATTATTATTATTATTATTATTATTATTCTTATACTTAATTTTACATAAATGTAGGAAGTTTTTGGGACCGAATCGGGCATGTGTTCTTTACTCGCATGGGTCGTGAACCAGGTTATAGATCAACCCATCAACTCAATAGCAAGTTCAACGACCTCAATAAAAGAGTTAATTCGTTTGGCGGCATCTACAACAACTTGCTCAATAATAGATCAAGCGGGATGAGTGAGGCCGATATATCCCGAACGACACACGAACGGTATCTAGCACGCCATAAAGTTGCTTTCACTCACGAACAAGCTTGGGACGTCCTAAAAAAATGTCCAAAATGGGGAGCCGTTCCAACGATGACGACAACTTCATCGCGGGGTTCAAAACGTACCCAACCTTCCGATGATGACGATGACGAGCAAATTCAACGACCCATCGGGAGAAACAAAGCAAAAAAATCATCAACGAGTAATACGTCCGGGGCGAATACGGACGAAAGTGTTACTCAGTTGTTGACGACGTTCAACGACAAGATTGATGATACAATGGAATACAAAATGAAAAAACTCGATCTCGAAATCAAACGCTCAAAACTCGAACGACATAGGTTGGAACAAGAACTCGAAATCGAACGCTCAAAACGATTTGAGAAAGACTTCGAGTTTTTCATGACCCCGCATGATCACCTTACGGGAAACGCTTTGAGGGTTACTTTAGCGAGAAAAGAGCAAATTCAAAAATTTCATAATTGGTAGTGTTTTGTATTTTGTAATTTTTATTTTTAATGAATGGTATGAATTTTTATTTTTATTATTTATCTTATTTTTATTTATTAAAAAATATATAAATATTTTTATTTTGTTAAATAATTAAATGTATAAATAAAAGAATTAACATAAATGAGGTGGCAAAAGGGTTTGAGTGAATGGGGTACGGGTGTTTAGGGATTGTTAGGGATTGAGTGAGGGATGAGAGAAAAGCTGATGTGGCGCTGATGTGGAGCTGGAATATTTGAAAGATTCCTCCATGGGGTACGGATGGCCTAACAACCCCATCCCCAGTTTAGCGGGTCCCAATTTCGTTTATTCATGTCAAAATAAATATCCAAAATTCTATTCTGATTTGTTTCTAGAACAAAAGTTTACATTTCAAAAATAAGTTTCCATTGAAAAATATGAACAAAAATAATGGGATGCTTTGATATTGCTGAAATAACAAAAAAAAAAATACAAACCTCGAATGCAACACTCAAATCATTGAACATATGAACAAGTTCGCCATACAAGCTCGAACAACACTCAACGACACCAACACAACAGCTTTCAGAAGGATAAATAACAGGTAGCACAAGAGAACGAAACAATCCACTCTTTAGAGCAGAAGAAACCAATGGAGTCATCTGGTGAACCCTCATATCCGGAAGTAACTCTGGCATTTGGTTAAGAAATGCAGTGGCGGGTGCACCACCACTTATGATCATAGGATCATCTTCAACACCAAGGTTATTCAGATCAACATTGTACTGATACTTCACAGAACAAGACCTATATTTATCCAGATCTTCGTCATTTTGTGTTAGGGCAAAAGGTAGATCGGAAGTTGTAAGAACCCATCTGCCGCCGGTGGTTTTTACCGGTGCCCAAAACTGAATTAACCCATCAAAATCCTTAGCATCAAGGTCATCAAATGAATCTACTATCTTTTCAATAAAGAGGGTTGGAAAGGTTGAAAGGAATGTGGAGAGAGGATCAGTGGGAAACGAAAAGTACAGAAAAAGTCCCTCTTCTATATGCCAAGTTACACTTTTGTCTGTTTTGTGATGGTCTATCCAATTATCCAAAGGGGCCCTGCAATTCCAGCTCCACATCAGCGTCACATCAGCTTTTCTCTCATCCCTCACTCAATCCCTAACAATCCCTAAACACCCTTACCCCATTCCCTAACCCACTTCCTCTCATTTCTCACCTGGGACCCACCTCTCCTCCTCACATTTTCTTCGGGATGAAACGGGATGGGGAACCCGCATCCCATCCCGCACCGCTGATCCCGCTGATGCCGTAGCCCATTCCCGCTGAACCCGCATCCCATCCCGAGCTCATCCCGAGCCGGGTACGGATGGCCTAAACTTATATAATTTATTTACTTTATATCTTTTACTTTTTTAATTTTCATTTTACACATTTATTATATTAACACATATAATCGTATATTAGTTAAAATACGTTAAAAAAATATGTTTTAATTTTAACAAGTTACACCATTATAATCGTCTATTCGATACGTTCGAAATGAGCCTAATATTGAATTTTTTTGATTTTTTTGATTTAATTATTTAATTATATATCATTTATGGTACGTCTCTTACTTTTTTAATTTTCGTTTTACATTTTTATCACATTAACATAATAATCATATATTAGGAGAGTTTTTTTTGTCTCATTTATTTTTGTAACGCCAATGATTATTAAAACAACGTATGCTTATTTTTAAAAGTGTTTATCAACTTATGTCGTTCATATACGATTATTTATGTTAATACGATTACATTAAAATACGTTAAGGAATTTGATATATATACAAAAAATCAGTTTTAAAAACTCGTACTACCATTTTTATATGAATGGACAGGGCTGTAAACTCGTACTACCATTTTTAAAAACTCGTACTACCATTATTAAATCAATTTACTTGATGATTTTACACAAAAAAATGTGTTCATGTTCGTTCATTTATTAAATAAACGAACCTCACGCCGAACGATTTATATATGTGTCTATATTATATTATAAATATTTCAACTTTAATGTTCTAAATTATCTTATTTGGTTCTGAGAAAACGATCAATTTTTTTTATAAATGTGTTTAAAGAATGACGTTTTTTGAGGAGTTCATGATTTGAGGATTTGAAAGTGGTGAAAGTGGTTAGAGATAAGAATAAACTAATAAGAGTCCACGATTTAAAATTTTGAAAGTTGTTAAAAAGTATTTTCTTAACGTATTTTAGTTAATATTGGGCTCATTTCGATATAATTAAATAAAAAAATGGGTTCATTTCGAAGGTATCGACGAGTTGGTGAAAAATAGTATCGATTATACATCGGGTTGCTGAAAAATAGTATCGATTATACATCGGGTTGGTGAAAAATAGTATCGATTTCATGAGAAGAATATGAAATGGGGTTTCGACGAATAATCGTCTCTTCGATACGTTCGAAATGAGTCTAATATTGAATTTTTTGGAATAAAAAATATTTTTGTTTATAAATGCGACATCATCAGTTTTTATCTTAAGTATTTTGAATATTGTGTACAATTGTTATATTTGGGCGTTAGAATGTCTAAAGTCCAAAATATACGATAACCTTTACCCGGGTGCCATAGTCACAGACAGAGAGTTGGCTTTGATTAATGCATGCAAAATGGTATTTTCGGGTGCCAAACTATTGCTTTGCAGATGGCATATCTACCAAAATATTCTTAAACATTGTCAACCGCAATGGAGTTCTTTTTGTCAAGAATGGGTGCAGTTACTTGAATCTCCAAATCAAGTAATGTACACATACAATTTGGTACAACTTCAAGAAAAGTTGCTCAATCAAAAAAGGGGGGTAAACGTATGACATATAATAATATAATTAAATCCAAAAAAATTTAAGATTGGACTAATTTCGAACGTATCGAAGAGACGATTATAATGGTGTAATTTGTTAAAATTAAAACGTATTTTTTAACGTATTTTAGTTAATAAACGATTATATGTGTTAAATGTAAAATTAAATTATGAAAGTAAAAGGTATAAAGTAAAGTTAGTAAATAAGTATAGGGGTTGAAAGTGTAAACAAAGCATATAATTTAATCCGCTCGCAATCTTTCTTATCGTACACATAACATCTTTCGATGACGGGAATCATACCCGATTCCATGAGTATGACCAACATAGCATCATATTCAAGAGCCCACTACGAATCACACGGATTCTAGATCATTGCACAAGTCCAAGAAATTACAACTAGTCAATGCCTATTTCTTGGAGTGGAAATAGAAATAGCAGTTATATCTTGCCTATTCCTCATTTCCTAATAGAAAGTGGAAATAGCAATTATATCTTGCCTATTTCACATTTTCACGTCACAATACAAACGGGAATAACAATCATCCCTTGCCTATTCCACATTTATCAAACATAATGGGAATAACAATCATCCCTTGCCCATTCCACATTAATCAAATATAAACGGGAATAGCAATCATCCCTTGCCCATTCCACATTTATCAAACATAATGGGAATAACAATCATCCCTTGCCCGTTCCACATTAATCATATATACACGGGAATAACAATCATCCCTTGCCCATTCCACATTTATCAAACATAATGAGAATAACAATCATCCCTTGCCCATTCCACATTAATCAAATAACTGTAACAAAAAAGAAATCAAACTATAAGAAAATTAAGCCCGGAGAATTGAAAATGAAAATTGATTAAAAAAATTCAAAAATAAATAAATAAAGTTACAACAGAAACAATCCCCACCCCTCACTTGTCGACGGCAAACCTATAGATAAGTATAAAGAATATGCAATAGAAAATTTGAAGCAACCCCACATATTGTGTTATTTTACCAATTATAAAGATTTCAAATCTTCTGTTCTAATTTTTATCATCATTCAATTAGAAAATTTGAAGCAACCCCACATATTGTGTTATTTTACCAATTATAAAGATTTCAAATCTTCTATTCTAATTTTTATCATCATTCAATTAGACTTAAGACAACATGTCGATTACCCTTTTAAGTGCAAGAACGAAAAGCAACCATCATGTTATAACTCAAACTGGATAAAAAGTAATACATGAGCTAACAGTCGCTCTGATTAGTCTACGTTCTTAATTTTTTCTTGGTCATTCTCTTTTTGTTCAACTGAATTGGTTAGAGAATAGCGAGAAAGAGTGGTATTGTGGAAAGAACTGAAGACCAAATATATGGTAGGCGTAATGACAGATTCCTTTCTATGATTTAATTGAATGAAAATACTAACATCAATGAGAGATGATGGACAAAAAAATGTTATCCCTAGTGAAAAGCTACAAAGAATGAGAAATTTTTGAAAATAAAAGCACTTTAAATTGTGGGTTGGTGAAAGAATTATCAAAAGATGTTTCTCCTGATAATGATGGGTTACACCAAAGAACCCTTAACTATCAAAAATTTCAAAAACAATAAAGAGGAAAAATTCAAATTGTAATAACCGAGACCAAATTGGAAGGGTTTAGAGTCTTGTGGAAATTTTTCTTCTCAAATCTGAAAGTTGAGGGGCTAAATTAGTAATTGTAGCATGAGGTTATAAAAGCCCCTAAATGGGCTCAAAACCCTAGGAAGCATTATTGTTGGTGGCTAAGAGAATTGGAAGGAGAGAAAGAGACTTTGGTGTTCTAGTGAAATTGAAGAAGGAAATCGTTCATCGAAATCGGCAGAAGGAGTGGAGTTGGGTCCGAATCTGCAACACATTTCTAGCAGGTAATCCCAATACCTAATTCTTTTCTTGATTGTTTTGATTAGATTGATGAGTTTTGGAGAGTTTTACTAGAAAGTGCTAATGATACCTAGAGAGAGAGATTAAGCAAACTAATTGTATTTGAGTAGCAAAGAATGGTAAGAAATGGATATTTAATGTTCATGAAGTCATTTATCGCTTTTCGTACCGAGTAGGGGGATTTGTGTGGGGTTTCATCCCTGAATTTAGTCACAGCGCCGCACCTGGTGAACAATATTTGGAAGCTTTTACGTGGAAATGACATGTTATTATACATGATTTTTACGTGAATGAAAGCACAATATTTTACTGATTATGGTGGTTACGAGCACGTTTTATTTGCAAGCTTTTACGTATGTTTTCCACGAAAAGTATGCTCTACTGAAAAGATTATTCAGCAAGATAAAATGAATTGTAAAGTGTTATACGGATTTCATGTTTTATGATTATGATGAGCTATGTGTATGTTATGTGGAGTCGGTCTGCACAGTGGGATCTGTAGTCCTCGGGATCCGATAATCCCTTGGGCTGGTATGAAAAGCTTGTAGGAGGGAATTCATTTCCTTCCTACTCGGATATGTGATGAGTTTGTAGGAGGGAATTCGTTTCCTTCCTACTCGGGCGAGAGGGGAGTATTTTGGGGCCCCGATCGCGGAATGTTTATGAGATCCATTACACTGTGCAGCACCATGAATGATGTTTATGTGAAGAATGTGAACTGTTTTATAAAATGGTTTTATAATGATGATGTACAACGATTTTGGAGGGAACTCACTAGACCTCATGGTCTAACCCTCGCTTTTCAAAACTAAAACCTTTTCAGGTAAGCGATTAATAGGAGGCTCAGATAAATGAGCAAGAGCAAGATAGAGTACAGATGCAGCTAGAGACAGTGCAAATGCCTCTTGTAGAAGTTAGATTATTCTCAGTTGTGTATAGGTTGTTTCCGCCAACCTTAGTTTATGAATGATGTAACGAGATTTTGGGACCCATATTTGTTATGTTTATGAGTTAATGCTATGTTTGTCCTGTTGTATTTTAGGGCTGTTATAAATGGTATCAGAGCCATAGTTTAAGGGATTTAGGTGACCGGACGAGCCTAAACTTAAACTTGGGAGTAGAAAACACAACTGAGAATCAGGAAATGCGTTAGGAGGGCACTATTGTTGATATGGTAAATCCGTTAGGAGGGCACTATAGAGATAGGACTAATACGGTACTGAGGACGGTCATGTAAGGTAAGTTTGAGATTCCACCTGGCCAGTGTAATTGCAAACTTACAGGTACATGTATGTGCTTAACCTGCCTTATTATTCCAAAGTGGTAGTCAGAAGCTAGTGCTTATGTCGTGTTCCAGTAATCTAGAAGGTCAGCAAGATCCCTGAGGGATAGACCGAGCTTTCTTGCTTGGGAAGTATCATTAGAAGTCATTTATGATGTTATGTATGTATGCATCATAGAGAAGAAATGTTGTTTAGAGTGTTATGAGTTGTCTAGAGGTAGCTCTTCGTGAATTCGGAGAGGATGAATGTTTGAGTTTGAGTGAGACTCCTGTTTTGGGAGAGTCCCAATTCTAGAAATCATGGGATAGATCAGTCAGGATGGTAAGGAAGGACAGTGTCGAAACCTTGAAAGTAGCAATGGAGCCCTGACTTCTTAGTCGAGCTTTTCAATGGCAGGATAAATGAAATAAGATACCTATAGTGAATTGAAAGCATGTAGAAGTAGAAAGTGAGATAGTTGATCAAAACGAAAATAGTATGAAATGGTTGAGTAAGTGAGATGTGGAATGCATGTACAACAAGTTATTGCATGACCGAGAGGGCGACCTTTGGTCGAAGGGAAAGTGTCAAGGATAAGTGGCGTGAGTGAAGCGGTTGACCTTGTTTGAGTGAGTAGCCTTCAATTGTAAGTAGAGTCTCATGCATAGCGTTCTTATATGTAACATGAAATTTTCACGATTTAAGTTAAATGTGTAAATATAAATTTTGATCGAAAATGAGTCAGAATGTGCACGCGTATGTTTAAAGAAAATGTGATTTCATTCACATTGCACATTGAAATTTTGAGCTTAACGATTTGCTAAGTATTTCACACTTTTAGTGGTAAGTTAAATTTTTACAAAAAGTCAAGAAAACGTTTGCCAGCAAAACCTTTACAATCAAATGGGTATGGATTTGTTGATGTCGTACAAAAGAGTGGGAGAACAGACTGGTTTACTTGGGGTTGGTAATTTCTTTCAGAATTGTGTTGTATGAAAGGATTTTCCTTCAATGTATTACTGTCGTAATAACTTCGTTCAGATTGAGTAAGATGGAGGTTCACGGAAAGATGCATGCAAACAATTCTCGAATCGCTGTGCAGGGCATTGAGGTTATAATAGTAATGGGGTAATGTGTACCCAAACTGTTTCCAAATGTTGTTAATTTAAAAAGGATAAATGTACGAAATGATTTATTTACCGCGTTGTCATGCATGAAGGCTATGAACTCACTAGGTCATAGAGTATTACATGTTAAGCTAAGGAAGAACTCCGAGAGTGGAGAGGCGTTGGCCAAATCAGGGTAGGACGTTTGTAGTTGTGGTATGTGTTTAAGAAGAAAGTGGGACAGTGGAATAGTCAGAAGTGAATTATAGTGTCGATTGTATGAGGGTCTGTACCCTTGTTCGGTAACTGGAAGTACGGTTGTCGAGGGACGGTTGGGCCCAGGGGAAGGAGTAGAAGTCATCGAGGCGTTGGTATTAGCAACTCGTTCTGAGTAGTGTTGAGAGACAGAAGCAAAATGTCCACGGGGTTGGATATGAGTTTTGAGGTGAGCTTGTAATGTTGGTGTTACATGAGTAGGTTTCGAAAAGAAGGAGACAGATCATGAAGTTGATTATGATATGTTGGAAGGAGTAGGGCCCGTAAGGAACCCTTGTTAAAGAATAAGTTAAGAAAGTAGTTACAGGTTGCCTGTTGTTGTAGAAGTCGAAAGTCGTGCAAGATGGTTAAGGCCGAAGGCTTGAACCAGAAGAGCGAAAGTTGATAGAACATCTTGTGAGGGTGCTAAGTTAGTGAGAGACCGCTGTTGTTGAATAAGCGTTCTATTTGCGAGGTGTGGAGGGTCCATAGAAGGATAAGGTGTGTTGCACAAGCGGAGTGAGTGTAGACTATATCAGGCAGTAAGAAAATGTGTCGTGTCTATGAAAGGGCTCAGATCGTAAAGAGCTAGCTAGAATGTTTGTGTTTGAGCTAATTGAGAACTCGTGAGTTATAGTTCAACAAGTTGGGGAAGGACAAGGTAGCAAGACATACTCGATTATGTATGCGGGAGGATATGAAGGCAAGTTGAATTGTGTGAATGACCATGAGAGACCTAGTCTTCAGTGTGATGTTATGAGTGGAGAATGTACGGATGAGTAGTGGCATCAATTGCCAAGATAAATGTGTCAGCTAGTGACGTAGTGATGTGATGTTAGAGAGAGAGGAAGCATCAGATAGAAGCCTTTTGGGGGTTTTGGATGAAGTGTTCGATTTGTTAACCAGATTGTTGGAGCACGTAGGGTGTAAGTTGACGTTGTGGTATGGTTATGTTCGGGATAGGATGACGGAGTGGTGGTGGTGGTCACCCAAAGGAGAAACCAAGTGTTTTAGCTGTAAGAGTCGTTAAGTAATCATATTTTGGGATCTTTGGAAGTTTAAAGAAGATGTTGGGTGTGTTAGTCAAAATGTGGTGGAATAGATGTGAAATCCTTAAAGAATGCGAGCTTTTGCTTATGTGTGAAAGAATTGTCTGAGAAAGTAAAAGTTGGCGATGAAAGAATGTGTAGTGACGTCGAACACTAGTGTCGTTTCAAGACGACTTGGTTGAATGCCTTAAGTTAGGATATTGATGCAACTGTTTGGTTATGTAAGTAATGGGAAAGTGTTATCGGCATGTGGAAAGGTCGGGAGAGAGGGGCAAGTAATGTTTGGTGGGTAGTGCTCCACGCTAACGTGGGGAGGTGAGGATGGTATGTCGGAATAAGTGAATGAATTGGAAGTAGTAAGCTCGACAGTAATGTCGAAAGGTGCAACGTTGTGTATGATTTTGTGCAGGAAAGAAGTGGATGGGACAACTGAATGGGTTAAGTTAGTGACTTGGCGAGAAATGTTTAAACGAATTGGTCGTGCAGTGATTAAGCTAGTGAGAATAGTATGGTGTGACCATGGTTACTCCTCCCAGTTGAGTGAGGATAACCGGAGTTATGTTTCAGGATAAGTTTAATTCGAGTAGGTGGACACTTCAACAACGGGTTTGGATGTTCCAACTCTTAGTTACGTATGAGTATGGAGTAGTGAAGTGGTGAGGATATGAGAGATGGTTGACGAACTGTGGTCGAGGTGGTCCGAAAAGGGAAAGGTTATCTGTATAGACGATTGTTGGTGGGGAGAAGTAATCTAGAATTGCTTGTATTGCGATGAAGGAACTCTGGGTTGGGAGTTATCGGGGCGTACATGGTTGGCCTTGTGCCAAGCTGTCAAGTGAGTGATTGTTTCTTAGTAAATGAATCTCGTGTTGTAGCGGGGGATTCCGTCAAGTTCCTTCTCAAAGGAAGTAAAGATGTGTGTGAAGCCTTAGTTAATCTACTGTTGTCAAGATCGATGAAGTAATAACAGTAGCCTACGAGTTAGAGTACCGTAAGAACTGAAGGGATTGCACCCATTGTTCCAGGTTTCGAATTTAGTGAGGGGGTTGACTGAGTCAGAATGTGGCTTTACTCTGGAGAAGTGTCAGTCTTGGTGTGGGCAAGATACCCGCATCTTTCCCCAATAAGGAATTCCGGGGACGAAATTCTTTTAAGGGGGGAGTATTGTAATAACCGAGACCAAATTGGAAGGGTTTAGAGTCTTGTGGAAATTTTTCCTACCAAATCCGAAAGTTGAGAGGCTAAATTAGTAATTGTAGCATGAGGGTATAAAAGCCCCTAAATGGGCTCAAAACCCTAGGAAGCATTATTGTTGGCGGCTAAGAGAATTGGAAGGAGAGAAAGAGACTTTGGTGTTCTAGTTAAATTGAAGAAGGAAATCGTTCATCGAAATCGGCAGAAGGAGTGGAGTTGGGTCCGAATCTGCAACACATTTCTAGCAGGTAATCCCAATACCTAATTCTTTTCTTGATTGTTTTGATTAGATTGATGAGTTTTGGAGAGTTTTACTAGAAAGTGCTAATGATGCCTAGAGAGAGTGATTAAGCAAACTAATTGTATTTGAGTAGCAAAGAATGGTAAGAAATGGATATTTAATGTTCATGAAGTCATTTATCGCTTTTCGTACCGAGTAGGGGGATTTGTGTGGGGTTTCGTCCCTGAATTTAGTCACAGCGCCGCACCCGGTAAGTGCCCAATGTTGAATGTTACCGGGAGAGAACTCGGTCAGTATTTGGTAGTGTCCAGGTGAATGAGTTCCCGGATGGTTTCCGGTAAGTCTGGTGTCCGGTAAGTCTGGTATCCGGTAAGTTAGTTCATCCGGTAAGCTAATATATAGTAAGCTGGTGTAGGGTCTGAGTAGTTTGTATTTCATTCATTTCTCAGGTAGATCTCTTGAAAGTCAGGAACAGAGTAGGGAAAGAAAGTAAGCACGCCAGGTGAGTTTTTCTAACTAAAATACATGATTTTACGTGTTTTCCAAAGGAAGTGATTATGTGGAAATGACATGTTATTATACATGATTTTTACGTGAATGAAAGCACAATATTTTACTGATTATGGTGGTTACGAGCACGTTTTATTTGCAAGCTTTTACGTATGTTTTCCATGAAAAGTATGCTCTACTGAAAAGATTATTCAGCAAGATAAAATGAATTGTAAAGTGTTATACGGATTTCATGTTTTATGATTATGATGAGCTATGTGTATGTTATGTGGAGTCGGTCTGCACAGTGGGATCTGTAGTCCTCGGGATCCGATGATCCCTTGGGCTGGTATGAGAAGCTTGTAGGAGGGAATTCATTTCCTTCCTACTCGGATATGTGATGAGCTTGTAGGAGGGAATTTGTTTCCTTCCTACTCGGGCGAGAGGGGAGTCTGCTGGGGCCCCGATCGCGGAATGTTTATGAGATCCATTACACTGTGCAGCACCATGAATGATGTTTATGTGAAGAATGTGAACTGTTTTATAAAATGGTTTTATAATGATGATGTACACCGATTTTGGAGGGAACTCACAGACCTCATGGTCTAACCCTCGCTTTTCAAAACTAAAACCTTTTCAGGTAAGCGATTAATATGAGGCTCAAATAAATGAGCAAGAGCAAGATAGAGTACAAATGCAGCTAGAGACAGTGCAAATGCCTCTTGTAGAAGTTAAATTATTCTCAGTTGTGTATAGGTTGTTTCTGCCAACCTTAGTTTATGAATGATGTAACGAGATTTTGGGACCCAGATTTGTAATGTTTATAAGTTAATGCTATGTTTGTCCTGTTGTATTTTAGGGCTGTTACACAAATAATAACTCAAAAAAGCATCGTATATTTCAAATACCCAGAATATCAAACCCCTTAAAAAATCATGTCCATTCTATTGAATTGAACATTAGGCCCCAAAACAGTAGCATATTAACTGCAGAAACATAAGGAAGAAGCAATGTTCAAATAAAGGCAAGCATATTTTGCCTAATGAAGGCTTGTAATATTCTGATGAAGAAACTAAAGCAAATCAATACTCTTTCGTCCTAAAATTCTTACACCAGATTTGTGATGGAACTGGGTGTACTGGCACATGTGGTCGTTGCTGCACAAAACATAAACAAACGCAGAATTAGAGTATACACATGTAAAGCAAAGGAAAAAAACACCATTTTTAATGCATACCCTTTGAAGAAATCGAAATCAAACAAAAAGAAACCAGAATGCAAAACAAGGTCTGGTTTAACTCGATGCATGTATATATATATGAGTATAGAATAACTGATAGGGATGATCAAGAGGAGCTATATTTGGGGATAAGCTTGAATTTTTTGATATTTTGTGAGTTTAAGTTGTTAGAGAGATGGGAAAAGATAACTACAACAATTAATTTTCAGTTTTATTAAAAATAATAAAAGAAAAGCAGAATCAGCAGGACGTAAATAAAGGAAGAAAATGACTTTGATTAATTTTTTAAATAAATATATTTGGGGATAAGCTTGAATTTTTTGATATTTTGTGAGTTTAAGTTTAAGTTGATATTTTGCGAGTTTAAGTTTAAGCTATATTTGGGGATAAGCTTGAATTAATTTTCAGTTTTATTAAAAATAATAAAAGAAAAGCAGAATCAGCAGGGCGTAAATAAGGGCGTAAATAAAGGAAGAAAAGGACTTTAATTAATTTTTTAAATGATCAGTAAGCAACAACTTTAAACGATCATCACACACAGGGTTCAATGAGATATAACCTATCATTATTACCTACCTAACAAAAAAGAACCATTAAGTGCAAATGAAAGAAATAAAGAGAAACTAAAGATGAAATGCAACAAATTTTTTGAAGAAACTAAAGATGAAACGCAAAGTTAGAGTACCTGTTTGATCCAGATGAAATGCAATTTTTTTGAAGAAACTAAAGATGAAATGCAACAGAAAAGAGTACATGTTGGATATTGAAAGCTTGTCTATTTCAGTGTATGTTAATTTAGACTGCTCCAAAGCCCGATTAGTCCAATTGACCGGCACCATGACTGTGAAAGCAAGTCATGCTATGGGGACTTATTGAATAATCTAAGCCACTTTGCATCTAGTGAAATTGTGAAAAGACTAAGGAATAAGTAGATTCTCAAGGAAACAACGGAGCCTAATCCAGCATGATCAATAAGCTCAGGCTCCGGCATGTGAAGTGCAGCAGGCATCCAGCTCAAAAATCTCAAGTATGATCTGAAATCTAAGTTAACAAACGTTTGCACAAATGCGCCTGTATAGTAGGAAGGCCCTGGGGATAAGCTTGAATTAATTTTCAGTTTTATTAAAAATAATAAAAGAAAAGGACTTTAATTAATTTTTTAAATAAAAAAAGATTTAAGACTTTAAGACTTTTAGTCTATATGCTTTATAAGACCGCTACCCTTGGTCTGGTGACGTGAACTGCGATTGGCACTGTGAATCATGCTAGTACGATGACTATCCTTCGATCCCCCATTCAGACCTAGTCCATACGGTATCATTCGTCCCCCACGCCCACGTCCACGCCCACGTCCACGGTGAACCGACCTAGTGTGGATTGTGTGCACCATTTTCCTACAAAACAATAAGGAAACACTAAGTTTAACCTTAGGCTAAAAGAATTATTAACCTATTTTGCATCAATCTGATGCTACTTGGCTTCCATGGTTTCGTTTACATTTACTGGATGGCTTTTCACACAAACACACACTTAGTCGGTAAGGTTTCTATATCATTAAGACATTTGACCGGCAAAACTGCAAGTCTCATTAAGCTGCTACCAAATCATCAATGCTAAAACTTAAATTAATTAATATGTTGATTTTAATTCCAGTTTCGTAATGATATTAAATAAATAAATGAAATGAAATTGTATAATTTATTAATTTCGCTGTTATAATAAAAACATATATTTTTTTTGGAAGGCATAGCGGCATCGACCCTTTCGATCAACTACCACGAACACAACGCACACACGCAACGCACGCCTCCCCGGCGGTATCGGACATCCGAGGGCAGTCCACTAATCCGCCGCTGTCCCGGCCCCGTTTACGCTGGACCTAAGGCCCAACCACAGGCTGGGGGGTAAGCCCAGTCAAAGACTGGACCACCCAAGGACTGGGTACTCCTCATGCCCTCAATTGCCTCCCCTTGGAATCGAACCCGGGTAGACTGGGATACCATCCGCAACCCTAATAAAAACATATATACAATTAGATATATTCAGAACAACGATTTTATTGATTTCGATTTTAATTTTAACATCAACTATGAATTAGAAGTGAAAAAGATTTCTACTCTATCTTAAAATAACAAATAATATTATGCTTGAATATTTATTGAATTAATAAATATATAGATAGATTTGCCACCAATAATCAAATACTTTATAAAAAATCTAAGCATGTTGGCAATAGAAAATTTGCCAATGTAGAATCCACTTTTGAGTGATTTCATTATTGAAAGATCTTTATTATGTGGTTTTGCACCCAAATCACAATTTAAGTTTTCTTTGATAATGTTAGATTGATAAGATATAGAAGTGATTTCCTTGGTGTCAATATGCAATTACATTGTTCCAAATTTCTTATTGAGTTATGAATATTGCATATGCCCCAGTTAAGAAGCAAGTAAATATCAAATTTCACTCAGATTAGTCAGATAAAACAGGAAGATTGATCATATTCGACAAAATATAAATGAACATGAATACAGATCGGAAATATCTGACTTAAAACAATTGCAATTACCTTAAATTTGAGCTCATGGAAGAGAACAATTCGCCGGATCCTCCAAAGAATCAAATTGTAACAAAAAAGAAATCAAATTATAAGAAAATTAAGCCCGAAGAATTGAAAATGAAAATTGATTAAAAAAATTCAAAAATAAATAAAGAAAGTTACAACATAAACAATCCTCACCCCTCACTTGTCGACGGCAAACCTATAGATAAGTATAAAGAATATGCAATAAAAAATTTGAAGCAACCCCACATATTGTGTTATTTTACCAATTATAAAGATTTCAAATCTTCTATTCTAATTTTTATCATCATTCAATAAGAAAATTTGCAGCAACCCCACATATTGTGTTATTTTACCAATTATAAAGATTTCAAATCTTCTATTCTAATTTTTATCATCATTCAATTAGAAAATTTGCAGCAACCCCACATATTGTATTATTTTACCAATTATAAAGATTTCAAATCTTCTGTTCTAATTTTTATCATCATTCAATTAGACTTAAGACAACATGTCGATTACCCTTTTAAGTGCAAGAACCAAAAGCAACCATCATGTTATAACTCAAACCGGATAAAAAGTAATACATGAGCTAACAGGCGCTATGATTAGTTATAATTAACCAGTTTCAAATAAGCAACTTACAAAATACTTATATTTTAAACCTAAGTTTTAGATTTCTTTTAATTAAAATTTACAATTTGTTTTAAAATATTGGTTTAAAATAAAATTTTATATTTTGTTTTGGTGTAAATTTATATGTGTCTATATTATATTATAATTTTTTTATATTTATTTTCTTAGAAGTTCTTAAACATTTATCTATAAAACAAAAATAATATATGTTTTAAATTTATATTAGTCTACTTGCGCAATGCAGCGTGATATATCTCGATTTTAATGTTCTAAATTATTTTAATTGGTTTTGAGAAATCGATCAAAGTTTTTTTTTGTAAATTTGTTTAAAGAATGTCGTTTTTTGAGATGTTCAAGATTTGAGGATTTGAAAGTGGTTAGAGGTAAGGATTAACTAATAAGAGTCCACGATTTAAAGATTTTAAAGTTGTTAAAATGTATTTTTTAACGTATTTTAGTTAATATTGGGCTCATTTCGAAATAATATAATTAAATCAAAAAATAAGAAGGTATCGACGAATAACAATATAAAAAATAACGTAAACGTATGACATATAATAATATAATTTAAATAAAAAATATTCAATATTGGGCTCATTTCGAAGGTATCGACGAGACGATTATAATGATGTAACTTGTTAAAATTAAAAAGTCTTTTTAACGTATTTTAGTTAATATATGATTATATGTGTTAATATAATGAAAGTGTAAAATGAAAAATAGAAAACTAAAAAGTATAAAGTAATTAATTAAATAAGTATAAGCGTGTAAAATGTAATTTTGAAATAAAAAATAAAAAAATGAAGTATGTGAGAGGGGAGGGGATATACAAAGTTGAGGGGGTAGGTTTAGAATCTGCCTTAATAAAGAGTAAAGTTTATTTTTGGTCCCTGACGTTTGTCCACTCTAACATTTTTCATTCCTGAACTTCAATAAGGTGCATATGATCCCTGACGTTTGTAATTTCGTAACGTTTTTGGTCCCTCCCGTTAACAACTGTTATCTCTTTCCGTTAAATCCATTAAATGAGGGGTATTATGGTCATTTTACCTTTTTTCTTTATTTTTTTGCTTTTATAAAAACCATCAAACTCTAGGAGCTTGTTATGTAATTATCTATAACCATTTTCCTGTTCTTTTTTAATTTTTTTCTTGAACCTTCTTCACCATGTTCATCTTCTCCAACAATAAACCCTAAATCATGAATCCAATATCAACAGACCTACTTTGATGTACCACCGGCTGGTATCCACCGTCCACCACCCTCATCAAATCATAGTCAGCAGCATTAGCAGTAACACTAACCCTAGACTCGTCTCCACCGTCGTGTTCGACCGCCGGCGGCGGCGGCGGTGGCGATTTCCTCTTATTGGATTGGAGATTGATGAAATCTGTACTGCAAACCCATGTCTCCTTTGATACCTCCATTGATAACTTGGGTTCATACATCATCATCAACAAACACTCCGACAACACTTCTTCTCTCTCTCTTTCACATCACTTTCTCTCTCTAAAATTCCATTGTTAACCATTTTTTCTTCATGGGTTTCAGAAATCTCTGCAATTTCAGTCGCCATTGCTAACACCTCTCCTCTGATTTCCAGAACATCTTCATCTTCTTCACCAGCTTCCCCCATTTCTGAATCTTGATTTACAATTTCTTCAAATAAAAACCCAAGATACAGGGAGGCGGATGTAGGCTTCATGTTTGCCGCTTGCAAACAGAGGCAAAATACTCCTTGTTGTTAGGTGATAAAGTGGGGTGAGTTGTGTTGAAAAAGTTAGTGTATTTGGTTTTAATTGGTGGGTCTGACAACTTGGTGTATTTGGAAATTGATTTATGAAATGGTTGATGCTGCCGTTCTAAAAAAAAACCCAAGATACATACTTTCTTCTTCTTCATCATCATCATCTGTTTGTTCTTGTTCTTGATTTTGATAAATCTAATAATTTATCTTTCTGCAACTTTTCCTCTTCTATTTTTTCTGTTGTTGATTCCGAAAATTTATTTACTATTAATAAATTAAGAAATCTGTAGGGATCAGATCTGCATCATGTTAGCAAAAATGCATTTCGTAAAGTAGGTTTGTTGTTCTTGGTTTAGGGTTCTTAGTGTTCTTGATTTAGGGTTTATTGTTGTAGAAGATGAACATGGTGAAGAAGGTTTAAGAAAAAAATAAAAAAGAATAGGAAAATGGTTATAGATAATTACATAACAAGCTCCTAGAGTTTGATGATTTTTATTAAAGCAAGAAAATAAAGAAAAGAGGTAAAATGGCCATAATACCCCTCATTTAATTGGATTTAACGGAAAGAGATAACAGCTGTTAACGGGAGGGACCAAAAACGTTACGAAAATACAAATGTCAGGGATCATATGCACCTTATTGAAGTTTAGGGATGAAAAATGTTAGAGTGGACAAACGTTAGGGACCAAAAGTGAACTTTACTCTTTAATAAAGGTGAACGTTTCATAAAAAATGTAAATAATAAATTTTGATGTTAATTTGTATAAAAAATAAATTAGTAAATAAAAATGTAATTTAACAATGTATAAGATAAGAGTGAACTTAATTAAGAAGAGAAAAATATTAATATCTTTTAAATGAAGCAAAATATATGTAAGAACCTTATTTATGCAATTTTTGTTGTCAATTCACTTCCAACTCATCAAAACAAGAACTTATATAAAATGATAGAATGATAGTTTTACAAGAACATCTTTTTGTCGATCCCATATATTATTTTATAAGTTAAATATATAATATTAATGATTATAACGTCAATAAAAAAGAAAGAAAAACTAGTAATTTGTCATTTGACACCAACATCAAGATAATAACCAATTTTTTTATTAAAAAACTTGGTTCTTACAGTTTGGGTTCTTATAAGAACTCTCCACAATAATAATTCTTACAAGCCACTATAAGGCCTTCCGTAGCGCTACCCAATGAACCCAATGAACTCAGTTGCCACCTCAGCGCCACATCAGCTTTTCTCTTTCCTACCCTCTTTACCCAATCCTTACCCAAAAGTGGAGTACCGCCTACCCACCGAACCCAATACTACCCAATACACACAAACCCTTACCCGCTACCTATCCCCACACCCACCCTCCTCTCACACACCCCCCTCGGGTTCACCGGGTTCACAAACCCGCTCCCTTACCCGCTCCCCCTACCCCCCCCCCCCCCGTATCGCTGCCACGGACGAACCCGCTCGCCACCTGGCTTGAGCCCGATCCCGAGCCCGCGAACGCTACGCATGGTCTAAGGCCTTCTGTAGCGCTACCCAATGAACCCAGTTGCCACCTCAGCGCCACATCAGATTTTCTCTTTCCTACCCTCTTTACCCAATCCTTACCCAAAAGTGGAGTACCGCCTACCCACCGAACCCAATACTACCCAATACACACAAACCCTTACCCGCTACCTATCCCCACACCCACCCTCCTCTCACACCCCCCCTCAGGTTCACCGGGTTCACAAACCCGCTCCCTTACCCCCCCCCCCCCCCCCCCCCCCCCCCGTATCGCTGCCCGGACGAACCCGCTCGCCACCTGGCTTGAGCCCGATCCCGAGCCTGCGAACGCTACACATGGTCTAATTTTTGTTTGTGAAAACTTTGCACTGAAGATGCTCTAATTACAATAATTTTTATATAAAATATGAAAATAAAATTTTAAATTAAATAAGCTAAAAGTTGTCTGTCAAGACATGTTTTTTTTATGTTTTTTAAATTATATAATTTAGAAAAAAGTTTGTTCAATCACATATTTAATCCTTATAAGTATATCATTCAAATAAATTTTGTAAAGTATGCAGTTAAAATATAGACTAAGCATTTCTATATGTTTTCTTATAGCAATATTATATATAGGGTTTGGTTCAATTGAAAATTTCAAAAAAACGAAAAACTAAGTAACACTTTGGTAACCCTTTATCTGGACGGTATGCACTTATGTATACAAGTAATTTGTGACATGCACATGCCACATATGCATATGCAAAAATAAATAATGCACATGTATATAAAAACAACTTAAACTATTTGTATCGACAGACGCATACCATCCCGATAAAAAGTTATTAGGTTGTTCTTATTTTTTTGAGATTTTTCTCTGAACTCCTCTCTCTCTCTAAATATATATATATATATATGAACCTCTATATATATATATATAGAGAGAGAGAGAGAGAGAGATAGAATTACATGAGAAGTGGGTTAATTTATAAGAAAAGCGATATCACATGATGTGATACAAGATATCCAAAAGGAAGATGGACTACTAAAATAATTAATACCAAATGTAGAGCCTATTGAAGTTGGAAAGGGAGGTTTGATTTTATATAAATTTGAGAATCTTCTTTCTTGTTTGAGCACAATATCATTTTACGACTTTTCCTAATCATGGTTGAATTCCAAACCTACTTCATCCTCTTTCTCATATGGCTCATCTCCACCTTCTTCATCCGATCATTATTCAAATCATCACCATCTACTAATAAACCTCATCTTCTTCCACCAACCCCCTTTGCCCTTCCTATCATCGGCCATCTCCACCTCCTTTCTCCAATCCCACATCAAACTTTTCACAAGCTTTCTCTTCAATACGGCCCACTTATTCGCCTCTTCATGGGTTCACTACCTTGCATTGTTGCTTCTTCACCAGAAATGGCAAAAGAACTCCTTAAAACCCACGAAAATTCGTTTCTAGATCGCCCATATATCTCAGCAGTGGACTATCTAACTTATGGTTCACAAGATTTCTCATTTGCTCCTTATGGACCCTACTGGAAGTTCATGAAGAAAATGGTAATGTCACAGCTTTTAAATGGTACAACACTTGACTTGCTGCTTCCAGTTAGGCATGATGAGATTAATCGTTTTATTAAGTTATTATCTGAAAAGGCCAAAGTTGGGAAGTCAGTGGATCTTGATGGGGAGTTGGTGAAGCTGACAAATAATGTGATATCGAGAATGCTTATGAGTAAAAGGTGTTCAGAGGGTGAAAATGAGGCACGAGAAATGAGAAAATTGGTTACTGAGGTTACTGAGATTACGGGGAAATTGAATTTGTCGGATTATATTTGGTTTTGTAAGAATCTGGATTTGCAAGGGTTTGGGAAGAAGTTGAAGGATATTCGTACAAGAGTTGATGCATTGATAGATAGGATTATACAAGAGCATGAAGAAGAAAGAAAGGGGAAGAAGAATGGAGAAGAAGCCAAGGACTTGCTCCACATTTTGCTGGATATTGCAGATGATGAGAGCATGGAGATAAAGTTAACCAGAGAGAACTTGAAATCCTTCATTCTGGTAAATTAAACTTGAATTATTATTATTATAATATACTAGTCATCGTACCCGCGCGATGCGACGGGGTGTGAAATTTAAATAAAACTAAGCAATCATAGGTGTGAAATTTAAAAAAAATTAAGCAATCATACCGATTATGAGATAATTTGCATTCAAGTTTGTGAGACCATAAACTTTATTGATCGTCATATCAAAAGTGTTACTTTTTTTTAGATAGAAACTTTGAGTGACATAATCTTTAGACAAAAATAGAAGAGTTTTTGATCAAATAACTGTTTGGGTGAGATTCCGGTGAAAAGTGTCAAATTTGTTGAGAAGCGTACCGTTGGTCGAGTACACGACATGACTTTAATCTAGATTCAGTTGTAAATCCTCAAGTGTCATTCTATTTTGTAATGATCTTTTTTTAATTCATGTCTACTATTTTCCGCCAATCACGATGAAAACTTCATAGTTTTATATGGTATATAAATTCAATGTTGATATGTTTGAAATTGCTAGATAGTGGAATTCTCAATGCGATAAGATGAAAAAGACTCTTGCCCGATAAGTACTTGCAAGATTTAGAAAACTTACCAACAATCCATTTTGATGACCGAAAATGTAAGTATGAGTGATTTCTCATGTTGGTAACCACTTACAAGAAAGAGTCATCAGCCTCACTTGTCGGGTAAGATTTTTGGCCTTTACTATGTTAATCCAATAAGTACCCACCCTATAAAAGTTTGTTGTCTTAACCTCATGTTAGTCTCAATTCTATTTTACTCGTAAATGTTGTTGCATGAATTTTGAACATGTTAGTGTTGAAAGTTGCTAACTATTTATTTGGTTCATTATAATACTTTGGAAGTATATGCTTTGTGAGTGTATATGTGCTCGTATTTAATATAAATTTTGATCAAGTGCTTATAATTTGAATCTGGTTTGCAGATTTGAATTAGCTTTTGCATTAACATGAAACAATTTGACAATTTTGTGAGATTGAGCATGGTTCACTGCTTATAGCAAGAGAACACAGACACAACTAACACTAATGTTGCATGTGAGAGATAATTTAGATTGAGCATGGTTCATTGCTTTTTTTGTGGTACATGTTTGAATGACCATAAGCTAGCTTTTTAAAAAGCTACAAGGAGTAGCGTTTAGGAAGCTTTTTACATTTTTATTCCAAATATACCCTTAATATTTTATACAAATCCCAAAACTATTCAAACTCTTTTTGGTCATTTTACATGTTTATAAGCTAGTTTTGCCAAACGTGACTTTTTCATCAGCTAGCTTATCAGCTACCAGCTAGCTTATCAGTCGTTACGTGATATTAGTGGTCCACAAGTTTTTGAATTTTAAGAAATATTTTAGGTGTTTGATCATTAGTTGAAACTTTTATTAATACTATATGCATGTGACTGGATGCAAGAAAATATTCCATGCATGTGATTAGCAAAAAAAAATTGCAAAACCATGAGAAAGAAGATACAAACAGCAGACAAGTAGCACCATCATAGAAAAGAAGTGAATGATTATTCTTTTATTCTTTAAGCATGTATATTTGAGTTGTAACTACAATGTAATTTAGTTACCCTATCAATAGAAAGTTCAACACCATGGAACAAACAGACAGCGAGAGTCTACATAGCATCCTTTCATAGAACCGGTACCAACGACTTGACAGGGGCAGTTGATGCTACCCGGGCAGTAGTTTTGGTCGATAACGATTGGGTTCTGGACGTTCGTCATAATGACATTCCATTAACGAACCCACTGCTTGGCCTCGCCCATGACTTTATCCTCAACCTATTTCCATTTAACCGTCACGTTTTGCACTCCTCCTTTGAAGTCCTTCACTAAGCTTCCACTGCTGTATATATATAAACACGTTCGATCAAGATTCATTCATTCGTTACAGATTAATTATAAATCCATTTGAATTTTGTGGAATTCTAGTGGTTTTAGGTGATTGTATATACCCGATGTTGGAATAATCATGATTTGTATTTGATAGATAATAAGATGACAAGAAAACATACCCGATGATCCTGAGGATCCAGTGAAAGCATTAAACATATTTGCCATTGATTGTCGGGTTCCCAGAACGAGGTGATCGTATTATGATGGGATGATGATCGATCTTAGGGGAGGCACACGGCTGAAATGTTTATTAGCAATAAGTCATTAGGGTTAAAGTGTGATTAGGGTACCCTATTTATAATAAGAGTATCTTACACTTTTAACCCTTGGTGTTTATTATGTGCCATATAATTCCCCATAGTTCCAATCACCTAATGGGAAACCCTATAGTATGTCAATAATAGTAAATACGCCCATCATATATTTACCAGACATAGGGATTTCAGTTATTGTCAATTATCATATCAGGAATGATAAACGATCAGTGACGGTCACTTTTAAGGTGGTTCCAACATTCTCCCACTTGACCAAGCGATCTTTTATCTATGAGCACCAATAAGTCCGGCCGGGATGATACTCATTTTGTTTTAAACTGAAATCATAGCTAATAAGTACAACCGTAGAGAAGAATATCAACTCAGGACCCCCACTAGTCAAACTATGACTCAAATTTAAAACTGAATAAGCAATGATCAATTGACTGAGACAGATTTCGTTATAATAATGTCCATACACCATTATGAGCTCAAAGCATAACTAATAGACAAACAAAATCTGAATATAGAGGAAAATTTTATTAAGATAATAGTAATGACCAATAAGTACAATATGCTATTAAATTAAGTCTTTTGTAAGCCCCATCTTCGACACGTGTCCTACGAAGACATTAGGAGGAAGACCTTTGGTCATCGGATCCACTAGCATATTCTTTGTACTTATGTACTCGATACAAAGGACATTTTCCTCAACCCGTTCGCGCACAAACAGATACTTTGTATCAAGATACAGCCCAGCGCCAGTTGAACTGTTACTGTTCGAGAAAGTTACGGCAGCTGAGTTATCACAGTAAAGCTTCAATGGTCTAGAAATGGAGTTGACGATTTTGAGTCCACTGACCAGGTTCCTTAACAACATCCCATGACAAGAGGCATTATAAACGGCAACGTATTCAGCCATCATGGTGGACGTTGTAGTCAGCTTCTGTTTATGACTCCGCCAGGAGATAGGTCCACCAGCTAACATAAATATGTACCCAGAAGTAGATTTCTTATCTTCCTTGCATTTAGCAAAATCGGAATCAGAATATCCTACTACTTCTAAGTTGTCACTTCTTCTATAAGTTAATTTGTAGTCTTTGGTCCCTTGCAGATATCGTAGAACCTTTTTAGCCGCTTTCCGGTGTGCTATTCCGGGATTAGATAAGTAACGTCCCAGCATACCAGCGATATAAGCGATATCCGGACGAGTACAGACCTGAGCATACATAATGCTCCCTACTACAGACGAATAAGGTATCATCCTCATTTCTTCCTTTTCAATCTCAGTGCTCGGAGCTTGGAAAGAACCAAACACGTCCCCTTTAACTACTGGAGCTACAGTGGGTGTACAGTGCTGCATGTTATAGCGTTTTAAGATACGCTCAATATATGCATTTTGAGAAAGTCCCAAAACTCCATTATGCCTATCTCGATGTATTTCGATACCAATGACATAAGAGGCATCACCGAGATCTTTCATGTCGAAGTTTTGCGAAAGCATCCGCTTCGACTCATGCAGCATATCCAAGTTGTTACTTTCTAGTAGGATGTCATCTACGTACAAGACAAGGATTATAAAGTTACTCCCACTGATCTTGAGATAGGTGCATTGATCCACTTGATTCTTTAGAAAACCTTGCCCTTTTACGATTTTATCGAACTTGAGGTACCATTGTCGTGATGCCTGCTTCAACCCATAAATGGATTTCTTCAACTTGCAGACCATATGCTCTTTACCTTCTGGAATGAATCCTTCAGGTTGTCGCATGTATACGTCTTCTTGCAAGTCTCCATTTAAGAATGCGGTCTTGACATCCATCTGATGTAACTCTAAATCATAATGAGCTACAAGTGCCATAACAATCCTTAAAGAATCTTTACGAGAGACAGGAGAGAAGGTCTCTTGATAATCAATTCCTTCCTTTTGAGTAAAGCCTTTTGCAACCAGTCTGGCCTTATAGCGTTCGATGTTTCCTTTCGGGTCTAATTTGGTTTTGAAGACCCATTTACAACCGATAGTTTTGGATCCTTCAGGAAGTTCAACCAAGTCCCAAACATCATTGTGTTGCATGGAATTAAGCTCTTCAATCATGGCTTCATTCCACTGAGTGGCCTGATCACTATTAATGGCTTCTCGATAAGAGGTAGGATCAGTAAGCTTTCCAATGTCCTCAACTTCAGATAAAAAGGTTACGAAATCATCAAAATTTGTGGCCATGCGTGCCCTAGATGATCTCCTGAGTTGATTTTTCGGTTCAGTAACAGAAGGAGTGGAATCAGTGATATTAGGTTCAGCGTTCGGAAGCGATGATGATGTTCCCTCGGTATTTTGGTTAGGAGGAACAGGATCAGTGATATTAGGAGCAGCGGTGGGTACAAGAGGAATTATCGGAGGAATAAGTATACCGGAAGAATGGTTTCCCCCCGCTTCTTGTACTTCTTGCAAATCTGAGTCATGATTTGTCGTGCTCCCACTGATCTTTGAGTTCTCAAGAAATATGGCATGCTGTGTGTCAATGATGCTCGTAGTGTGGGAAGGACAGTAAAACCGATAACCTTTTGAGTTATCAGGATAACCGATAAAGAAACATGTAAGGGTTTTAGGATCCAGTTTCTTTAAGTTAGGGTTATAGACTTTTGCTTCGGCAGGACAGCCCCATACTTTCATATATTTTAGACTCGGTTTCCTACCTGTCCAGATTTCATAAGGAGTTTTAGGGACAGATTTTGATGGAACCCTATTGAGTATATGAACGGCTGTTTTTAATGCCTCAGTCCATAGGAAAGTAGGTAAGTTAGTGTTAGCAAGCATACTTCTCACCATGTCCATTAAGGTTCTGTTTCTCCTTTCAGCAACACCATTTTGTTGAGGAGAACCATGCATGGTGTATTGGTTAATTATGCCTTGTTCCTTGCAAAAGTTATAGAAAGGACCAGGAGCTTGACCAATATCAGTATGTCTACCATAAAACTCACCTCCTCTATCTGATCTCACAACTTTTATTTTATGATCAAGTTGGTTTTCAACCAAAGTTTTAAAATCAATAAAAGTTTGTAAGGATTCAGATTTTTCCTTAATCAGATATAGGTGCATATAACGCGAATAATCGTCAATGAATGTAATAAATGATGTATGTCCTGTGATTGATGCGAGATAAGGACCACTAATATCAGTGTGAATTATTTCCAACAAGTTGGAACTTCTAGTAGCTCATTTCTTATTCCCTTTCGCCATTTTGCCTTTGAGGCACTTAATACATGTTTCAAAATCACTAAAATCAAGATAATGTAAGATTCCATCCTTTACGAGTCGAGTCATTCGATCTCGTGTGATGTGGCCAAGACGTTTATGCCACAACATGGAGGAATTCTCTAATTGTTTGGGTGATTTTGTTGTTTTAGTTACGTCATCAATATTAAGTGACAACAAAGACTGTGAGAAATTATGATCTAGTTCCAATTTATACAGTAATCCATCCAAGAAACCTCGACCAAGTAATTCATTATTATGAGTAATGGCAATCTTGCCGCAACCATGAATTATTACATAACCTTCAAGGTCTAGTCTAGATATGGATACAAGGTTCCGAGTAATTCTCGGTACATATAAGGTATCCACTAGTCTAATACACTTTCCGGTACTCATATGTAAATTTAAAGTTCCCATGGCTTCGACATCTAAGAGATCACCACTTCCAACTCTAAGTTTTCTTTGGCCCTTTGGTAGCTTCTGGATTGTAAGGAATCCCTGCATTGAGTTTGTCACATGGACCATAGAACCAGAGTCACCCCACCATGTATTAATAGGGACATCAGTAGTAAAGGAATCAAATATTACATAAAGAATGTTACCTTTCTTAGCTAGCCATTCCTTGAACTTAGGGCAATCTTTCTGTCCGTGCCCTTTGGCACGACAGAATTTGCAGCTAGGTTTGTTAGACAAGGATTTAGAGCCAGAGGCAACGGCACCATGATTATTATCCTTTTGGACTTTATTTCCAGTCTGATTACTGTGGTTACCCTTCCTTTTCTTAGAATTACCAGTGGTTGTCAGGTGAACAGCTTCAGGTTGTACCAGCTTTAGGCGATCCTCCTCTTGCACACACATTGCAATCAGTTCACTTATCGACCATTTATCCTTCATAGCGTTGTAGTTAACTTTGAAGGTGTCGAACCGAGCAGGCAAAGAGGTCATTATGAAATGCACAAGAAAATTATCAGAGACTTCCATCTCAAGACTCTTAAGCTTATGAGCCATATCAATCATTTTCATAATGTGTTCACGGACACTGCTATTTCCTTCATATTTCAGAGTGAGCATCTGTAGCATTAAACTACTTGCATGAGCCTTAGACGATCCCTTGAAGTGATCCTCAACAGATTTGAGGTAAGTTTTGACTTTATCAGAGTCAGGGATAGCTCCTCGGATACTGAGGTTAATGGAGTTCTTGACCATCATTAGTGACAAGCGATTTGCCCTTTCCCACTTTTCAAAATCCGCTTTCTGAGCTGCAGTGGACGCAGCAGTAATAGCAGTGGGTTCATCATGGCGAATAGCATGGTCAAGGTCTAGCATCCCCAGAGTAAGAAGTAACTGATCCTTCCATGACGCAAAGTTCGCACCAGTAAGTGGCTCAATGCCAAAGTTAGGTACTGATTAGGAAAGGAGGTGGATATAAGTTATAGAAGACTATCATAGTGACGTAGTTAGCTATAAAAGGCGGACAAAGTAATGTTTCTTAAAGTAATGGAATCAAAGTAATGTTAAAGTAAGCAGGCCTAACAGTAATATTCCTTAGAGTAATGAAACTATGACCATTTTAGTGATGAAGCTAGTGATGAGTATACCTATTGTAAACACCAAAACAATAAGTCAAAGTAAGGCTCTACTTAGATGTTACATCACCTTTGGGCAGAAATAACTAATATCTAAGTAAACATGAGCGTTAGGGTTATGCAACGCAATGCTTATCTTTTGACCTTTGGGCACAAAATAGAGTGTTAGACAACCTAGGGGGGGTAAGGTTGTATTTAAAATCTTTTACTTTCAAAAATTCTTTTACAAATAAATACAATACAGAAACAGTATAAATAAATCAGAGTATACAAATAATAAATATACAACAATTATATAAACAGATATAATTAAAATGCACAGCGGAGTAAATAAAGAGATAAAGGTTAGAGATACTTGACACGGAGATTTACTGATTTACCACCAACTGTGATAAACCAGCAGCCGAGACACTTCTCGACACGATCCAATAAATGTATTCTTTACGGTAGAACACAAACCAAATACAAAGGAATTTGTAATAGTTTCTCAAGCCTCTGCTATGAGATAAACAGGATCACACACCCGTTATTCAAATACTTACAAGAGGAGTATAACTCACAATGGGTAATCACTCTTGTATAATAATCACTTGGATATTTTATAAAAAAGGTTTTATAAAATATATATATGTTAAATAAGTGAGAGAGATCAGATGAGTAAGTTGTTGTGTTGGTGTTGGTTGTTGTTTCTTCTCCACCAGCATGCATGTATATATATCAGCTCTTCCAACGGTAACATGCAATCCGCGGTATACCGCCAAATGCACGCGGTATACCGTGCAGACAAAAGTACACTGACACTCAACGGCTCTCATGCAAAGTTGACTTCTGGAATACGTACCCGCGGTATACCGGCTAGGACTCGCGGTATACCGGCGTCAGAAAAAGAACTTCCAACCAATCAGAGACAAACACCACGCCTGCCGCGGTATACCGCCTGTACCTTCGCGGTATACCGGCCAATATGTACCCGCGGTATACCGGGCATTCTCCACGGTATACCGGCGTCAGAATAGACACCTTCCAGGACGCAACCAATCTTGCTGGATCTTCTCAATAAACCTTATTTAATTAAAATCATTTAGGTTTTTAGAAATATCCAAGTGGTATATTATTTTAGGGTGTTTATCATTATAAATTATAAACACTAATGACAACGTAAAACTTCCGTCTTGAACTCTTCAGATAAAATCTTCGTGTTCTTCAAGAACTGTACACTTGGATAGGATTGTTAGATAAACAATAATACGGTGTGTTTGTAATCATCAAAATAAATATATATAAATATATAGAGATGTGGTACACTTGCACCAACAATCTCCCCCTTTTTGATGATGACAAACACAACCGCTAAGCATGAGCATATGCGGTTTCTCTCCCCCGTTTGTCGAAACAAAAAGGGTCAAGAAAGACGGTATGCTTCCCCTCGAGAGATGCTCCCCCTCAAAATATGCAAATATTTGAGAGAGCATAATCTCATGGTTAAAAGATAAAAAGCTCCCCCTCAAATTAATAACGATATTAAATTGATGATTTTATAAAATTTGAGGGATAAAATAAGCATAATAAATGACATGAAACAAAATAACCAAAAAGAAACACTTGCACCAAAAAGGATCTTAAGGCTTCGATTTTCGGTTAATTTATGTGAAAAAAAAATCACCACGTATTATGACCTCGTCAGGTAACCACGTATTATATCCTCGTCAGGAAACCACGTATTATAACCTCGGCAGGTAACCACGTATTATAACCTCGGCAGGTAACCACGTATTATAACCTCGGCAGGTAACCACGTATTATAACCTCGGCAGGTAACCACGTATTATAACCTCGGCAGGTAACCACGTATTATAACCTCGGCAGGTAACCACGTATTATAACCTCGGCAGGTAACCACGTATTATATCCTCGCCAGGAAACCACGTATTGTAACCTCGGCAGGTAGCACCTACAAAAGGCAAAGAAAATTTTTCGTGGTACCCTTTTCTTATGGGTCCTTTTAACAGTTAGTATAAAACATAAACTGCAAAAAAAATTAAAATATGTTGTCGACATAAAATAAAACATGACAACATACAAACCACAAAAAATGGTTTAAAACCACAAACGCATCCCACCGGGATTGTCAACATTAAACATTCCTTTCGGAATCCATTTTCTAACCATTTTTATTTTACGATCGTATTTATCATAGACGTAAAATGAAGCATTTATATTCGCATTAGGTCTAGAAAAATTACTATTATACATACGAGCATACGGTTTCCTCCCATAATTCACATTTTTCATTTTTGACATATATGGGGGTTTTTGCACATAAGGTTTTCTCGTTTCAACTTTAGGTGATGCAAAAAATCTTTTAATGGGTTTACACGAACATTTATCAACACATGTATCGGAACCAATGCCTTTACGACAATTTATACGATTAGGCATATTTAGCATTTTAAGCACTTTATCATTGCTACTATTAAAAGCATTTGCTAATAAGTCATTTTTCTCATGCGATTTACATTTAGCATTTAAACATGCAATTTCATCTTCAAGAATATTGCATTTACCACATACAACTTTTTCACATGTTATTTTCTCTAAACATGCAATTTTATCATTTAAGACAATGCAAGATTTGCAAACAATATTTTCGCATGCTTTCTTTTCTAAAGTGATAACTTTATCATTTAACTCATTTTTGATTTTATTATCACATGCAATGGTTTGTTTACAATTATTCAACTCATTTTGACATAATAATAATTCTTCTTTTAATTTAGCATTCTCATTTTTATAACTATTTACGAGAACAATCAATTTTTGAAAAGAGACATTTAACATATCAATATCATCATCGTTATCACTACAACTAGAATAACTTGAGTATGAAGTACATACCTCTTTCTCGCAGTCGACGATGAGACACGTTTCTTCATTTCTTTGATCTCGGGTTTCGTCTCTCTTTTCTTTTGAGTTTCCACCATAGGTGATGTTCAAGTTCTCCCAAATATCACGAGCAGTTTCAAAGAGATAAACACGCTCAATATCATCGTTAGTAAGAACCGAAAAGAGAAAATTTTTGGCTTCATAATTTAAACAATAATTAGCCTCATCTTCGTCGGACCATTCCGAGCTAGGTTTTTCAACAACTTTGTTGTTTTGAAATTTTGTGGGTTTGAAATTTCCTTTAATAATAATATCCCAAATATTTTGATTTATCCCACGAACATAACGTTCAAAAGAATTTGCCCAAAGATCAAAATTTTCGAAATCAATAAGAAGAGATTTAGAAAACCAAGCATTTTGTTGAGCCATAACAAAAACGGATTTTAAAAAAAAAAAATAGACGATTTTTGAAAGCCCTGCTCTGATACCAAATGTTAGACAACCTAGGGGGGGTAAGGTTGTATTTAAAATCTTTTACTTTCAAAAATTCTTTTACAAATAAATACAATACAGAAACAGTATAAATAAATCAGAGTATACAAATAATAAATATACAACAATTATATAAACAGATATAATTAAAATGCACAGCGGAATAAATAAAGAGATAAAGGTTAGAGATACTTGACACGGAGATTTACTGATTTACCACCAACTGTGATAAACCAGCAGCCGAGACACTTCTCGACACGATCCAATAAATGTATTCTTTACGGTAGAACACAAACCAAATACAAAGGAATTTGTAATAGTTTCTCAAGCATCTGCTATGAGATAAACAGGATCACACACCCGTTATTCAAATACTTACAAGAGGAGTATAACTCACAATGGGTAATCACTCTTGTATAATAATCACTTGGATATTTTATAAAAAAGGTTTTATAAAATATATATATGTTAAATAAGTGAGAGAGATCAGATGAGTAAGTTGTTGTGTTGGTGTTGGTTGTTGTTTCTTCTCCACCAGCATGCATGTATATATATCAGCACTTCCAACGGTAACATGCAATCCGCGGTATACCGCCAAATGCACGCGGTATACCGTGCAGACAAAAGTACACTGACACTCAACGGCTCTCATGCAAAGTTGACTTCTGGAATACGTACCCGCGGTATACCGGCTAGGACTCGCGGTATACCGGCGTCAGAAAAAGAACTTCCAACCAATCAGAGACAAACACCACGCCTGCCGCGGTATACCGCCTGTACCTTCGCGGTATACCGGCCAATATGTACCCGCGGTATACCGGGCATTCTCCACGGTATACCGGCGTCAGAATAGACACCTTCCAGGACGCAACCAATCTTGCTGGATCTTCTCAATAAACCTTATTTAATTAAAATCATTTAGGTTTTTAGAAATATCCAAGTGGTATATTATTTTAGGGTGTTTATCATTATAAATTATAAACACTAATGACAACGTAAAACTTCCGTCTTGAACTCTTCAGATAAAATCTTCGTGTTCTTCAAGAACTGTACACTTGGATAGGATTGTTAGATAAACAATAATACGGTGTGTTTGTAATCATCAAAATAAATATATATAAATATATAGAGATGTGGTACACTTGCACCAACATAGAGCATCGTGTGAATTATGCATGTAGAAAGTCCTTTTGACACACAGGTATATTAAATCACCTTTGGACAGAATTAGTATACTCAGTGTTCATTATGCAAAAGGAAAAAAAATGCATTATGAGAATCATATTTGACCTTTGGGCACAAATGATGAGACCATAAATATTAGTGCAAGGTTTTCGCTATGTACAGAAGCGAAAAGTAAGGTTTTCGCTATGTACAGTAGCGAAAAGTAAGGTTTTCGCTATGTACAGAAGCGAAAAGTAAGGTTTTCGCAATGTACAGTAGCGAAAAGTAAGGTTTTCGCAATGTACAGTAGCGAAAAGTAAGGTTTTCGCAATGTACAGAAGCGAAAAGTAAGGTTTTCGCAATGTACAGTAGCGAAAAGTAAGGTTTTCGCAATGTACAGAAGCGAAAAGTAAGGTTTTCGCAATGTACAGTAGCGAAAAGTAAGGTTTTCGCAATGTATAGTAGCGAAAAGTAAGGTTTTCGCAATGTACAGTAGCGAAAAGTAAGGTTTTTCCGAAAAAAAAAAATTTCTATACATTGATCAATTCGGGATAAATAACATTGATCAATTAACATGGCATAATTAGGGTTTAATACGATGGAAAAAAATAGCATTATAATCGCAGATGATAAAATTGCAATTCAATACAGTTTTGATGTTTGCGGCGGCATACATAAACACGAAAGAAACCAATGAATTAAAGCCATCAAAAAAATTAATACAAATCATGAATCAATTTTGAACCTGGGGCTCTGATACCACATGTTGGAATAATCATGATTTGTATTTGATAGATAATAAGATGACAAGAAAACATACCCGATGATCCTGAGGATCCAGTGAAAGCAATAAACATATTTGCCATTGATTGTCGGGTTCCCAGAACGAGGTGATCGTATTATGATGGGATGATGATCGATCTTGAGAGAGTCGATCTTAGGGGAGGCACACGGCTGAAATGTTTATTAGCAATAAGTCATTAGGGTTAAAGTGTGATTAGGGTACCCTATTTATAATAAGAGTATCTTACACTTTTAACCCTTGGTGTTTATTATGTGCCATATAATTCCCCATAGTTCCAATCACCTAATGGGAAACCCTATAGTATGTCAATAATAGTAAATACGCCCATCATATATTTACCAGACATAGGGATTTCAGTTATTGTCAATTATCATATCAGGAATGATAAACGATCAGTGACGGTCACTTTTAAGGTGGTTCCAACACCCGATGCCATGGCCAAGTCCACAAGCGACGTTCTCGGTCCAAAGATTTGTTGCAGCAGGGCTAACGGAGACACAGTCATCGCCGGTGCTGAGTTTGGAGTTCAAGATGGTGACTCCAGTAGACAACTCGACGTGAATGTCGTCGGTGTTAGGGCTGTTCCATGGTGCCACCACGTTCACCCCACCATTCTCACGTTCCGGCAACCATAACCACAATGTGAAAAATCTGGCTGTTCACTGAAGTCAATCCGTTCACCACAAAATTATTAGATTTCGAAATCGCTAAACTCTGCACAATTCAACATGCATGCAAATTTCGAAAACCAAATTAATCAAGAAATTCTCAACTTAAATAAATTGTTAACTAAATTAAATGATTGTTTAATTTCAAACCATACGGTGGCTCCTTTGGGGCAATTCTTGGAGCTGGACGAGACGGAGAAGCTGTCATTACTGTGACCATCTCTGATCAACAAAGTTAGAGAAATGTTTACCGGGCCAGTGAGAACAATGCTTATGCGTAAATGGGTGTGCCAATGGTTCTTGATTTCGTTATCGCTTCTTCCTGGTAATGGTGCAGCAATCGCAGACCATCTAGAAAATTTGTGAAAATCTTTATAGAAATCATAAGAACAATTGCCTATGAATTGAATTCTTTTGGCAGGCAAGGATTTAATCCTGTTTTTTGTCCCTATTATTATTGATTAGATTGATCTTCATCGGCTTCAGCATCAAACTAAAGAGAAGTGTTCAGGAGTAAAATTTGTGTAATTCTCCACAAAAACTAAACAATCATAGAAGAAATCGAATCCAAATTGGGATATGATCTGCAGAATCTAAATATGATTCGATAACATACTTGTTTCCCATGTCATGATGGAATTTGATGATGATATCTTCTTCTTCATTGCTAAAATTTCCCGTTTGACACTCGGTCGAAGATAATTCATCCATCGCAGTCTGCAACTCTTGCCACACCTAGACATACCTAATTAAATCAACATACTCTCAGATTCCTAAAATCAGATTCAGCAGCTGAACACATCCATCATGGACACAAAAGAAATCATACTTTAGTTAACCTAATTAAAATGACAATGATAATTTCTCCCTTTGGTTTCAAGCAATACTCCTGAGATTTACCCTAAACAGAATCTTCATCAATTCAGCTGATATTTCTGTGCAAACATCAAGCAGAGAGTTCAGAAACCATGCAAGATCAATGATATTACATGTTGACCAGACAAAAACTGTGTGTGTGCGTTATTGATTCTAGAAACATACATATATTGGTGCATAAATCAAACAGACAAATGTGATTGTTCATGATTTTGACACAGATAGATGTGTCAATTACAAAACATTTAAAAATATTGCACATTAAGAAAAATACTTCCCGGATACTTGATTATCTAAAGCCCCAAAAAATACTAATGCCGACAACACAATATCCAATTATATGATTCAAATGAAAATTTGTTGATGAAATTAAATAAATATTCGAAATGAGTGGAAACATATCCTAGAGACAAACAGCAACTTACAAATATCAACTTATTCTGATTTTGTTGTTTTAACAGAAACCAAAATCAAAACCAAACAGCAACCTACAAAGATGTTGAATCGTACCTGAGAAGAAACCCCAAGATGTTGAATCGATGGTGAATCGGACCTGAGAAGAAACCCAAAATCGAAAACAAAAAAACGTAAAAAATGAGAAACCAAAATCGAACTTGAAACCAAAATCGATTTTTGAAACCAAAATCGATTGTTGAAACGAAAAAGCATTTTGAAACCAAAATCGATTTTGAATAAATCGTACCTGGATATGAAGAAACCCCAAAATGTTGAATCGATGGTGAATCGGACCTGAGAAAAACCCAAAAACCAAAATCGATTGTTGAAACCAAAAATAATTTTGAAACCAAAATGGATTTTGGGTAAATCGTACCTCGATATGAAGAAACCCCAAGATGTTGATCGATGGTGAATCGGACCTGAGAAGAAACTCAAAATCGAAAACAAAAAATGATGGGGTTTAATTTGTGCGATATTGCAGGAAACCTGGAGAGGAGGAGGGAGAGCATCGTAGGAGATGAGACGCTTTAGGGTTGGAATACCACATATAAAGGAGCAGAGAGGTGAGAGATGGAGAGAAATCAGGAAAATCGTGGAGATGAGGGACGTGGGGAGAGGTTGCAGAGAAGAGAGGGACGTGGGAGAGTCGGATCAGATTTCAAGGGGGAGAAGAAGCACTGGGTTAGAAAGAAACTGAAAGTTTAGAAAGTGAGAATTGTTGAAAAAACCGGCACTATTCTTTTAATAAGATAGAATAGATATATATATATATATATATGAGACGCTAACTATTTAAGAAAACATGAGAACAACAAATCACGGGCAAAATCACATGTGATTTTACATTAACGACAAAAAATTGGACGCGGGCAACTTTGGCCGCGACTTAAGTCGCAAGGCAAAGTTGATGAATCATGTATGATTTTATACTTGAATCATGTATGGTTTTGTAAGTTAACGGCCGTTCTCGTCTTTTCTTAAATAGTTAGCGTTATCATTTGAACCCACCCCATATATACGTATGAGAAGTTGAGATTAACATGAGAAACATGAGAAGTGGATCTGAATCATTAATCATTTTTAATCAATTGTCCTCCACGAATACGGCTTAAAAAGGAATTGATCTGGTGCATCTCATCCTAATATGCGTTGATTTCTCATCCAACGGTTGATAAGCACTTCTCACGCTTTTCACGTTAACCTCTACTTTTCATCGGAACCCAATCCCACATATATATATATATGGTTATATAGGTGAAGGATCGTGTGAGAAGTTGAGGTTAACATGAGAAACATGAGAAGTGGATCCGAACTGTATCACTTTTAATCAAATGCCCTCCCATGAATTGCCCCTCAGAAGGAATTGATCCGGTGCATCTTGATGCATATCATCCTAATTGGGTGTCTATTTCTTATACAACGGTTGATAACCATTTCTCACGCTTTACACGTCAAAATCCATTTATATATAACCATATATATGTATATATATTAGGATACAAATCAAATACAAACCATGTACTTGTTGCATCCCTTAGAAACCAATGTGCATATATGCATTATTCCATATGAATGTATGTCCATTATATGTATATTCTTGCACGTATGCATATGCATATTGTTCACATATGCACATTGGTTGTTCACATATGCACACTGTGGTTTGTAAGGTGTGCAACAAATGCAAAGTTTGCATTTTACGGAGCCTCTCTATATATATAGGCATGGGGAATCATGTGAGAAGTGTGAAAAGTACTTTTAAACCGTTGATCACTTTTAATCAAATACCCTCCCATGAATTGCGGTTTAAAAGGGAGTTGATCCGGTGTATCTCGGTGCATCTCATCCTAATGTGCGTCAATTTCTCATCCAACGGTTGATAACCACTTTTCATGCTTTTTACGTTAACCTCTACTTCTCATCAGAACCCAATCCTATTTCTCACGTGATCCCAAGTCCACATAGGGTTGGGTTCACGTGAGACCAACCTGTTTACGTGAGATCGGTGAGATCAAGTTTTTACACTTGAAACTTCACAGTAAACACTGTGAAGGTAAAAAAAGATACGAACATTCACAGCAAAAACACTGCGGCTACTACTAAGGGGATAAGACCTTACAACTAGATTGGAGATGATCCCTTCTCTCCGGTGAGTGCAGTGAAGGACTCTCGCCTCACCCGCCTGTTTGTCTTATGACATTATCGACTTGCTTTTCAATCTAAGCGATTTCATAACCAGAAAGAAATACCTCTCTTTGGGGATTCACAGTATTTTGTTGTGAAGTTTCAAGTGTAAAAACTTGGTCTAACCGTTCTCATGAAAACATGTTGGTCTCACGTGATTACAAGTCTCTCTCTCTCTATATATATATGGTAATTATTTACTACTATAATACTAAAACATGCATGCATCCTCCAGAACATACTTGGTGCAGGAACAGATACTTCAGCCATTACTACAGAATGGGCTTTAGCTGAACTTATCAACCACCCAAACATGATGAAAAAAGCAGTAGAAGAAATCGATCAAGTTGTGGGCAAAAACAGACTTTTACACGAATCCGACATACCAAACCTTCCATATCTCCAAGCAATCGTTAAGGAAACCCTACGACTCCACCCAACAGGCCCATTAATTCTAAGAAAAGCAACAGAAGATTCTACAGTGGGTGGCTACCATATTCCAGCCAACACTAGAATCTTTATCAATGTATGGTCTGTAGGCAGAGACCCAAATCATTGGCAAAAGCCACTTGAGTTCAAGCCCGAAAGATTTGAAAAGAACCCGTTGGATGTTAGAGGACAACACTTTCATATGATACCATTTGGGAGTGGGAGAAGGATGTGTCCTGGGGCATCATTGGCTTTGCATGTGGTGCATGTAACTCTTGGTGCTATGATTAAGTGTTTTGAGTGGAAGGCTGGGAAAGATGGGAATCTTATGAGTGTTGATATGGAAGAGGGACTTGGGATGACACTTCCTAGAGCTAACCCTTTAGTTTGTGTTCCTGTGGCTCGACTTGATCCAATCCCATTATCTATGTAGTAACATTATATATCATGGATTCATTAGTTGCTAGCTCTCTAAAGAGACTTTTCTTAATTTGTGTTCTTGTTCTTTCAAAATAAGTGCATGGTTTTTTTAAGTATATAATATTTATATATGGAAAATGTAACAAATAAACTCACACACCCTCCTCACCTTTGGTGAGTTTTGAACCCCTAATCTCCTAGGAGGAGAGAGGCTCGATGCATTCCCTTTTTTACTTCCATTAAAATGAATTGAATCTGTTTTAAAAAGCTAATTGTTTTTAAACAAGAGATAGATGGATAGTTGTACTGGATTTAATTTTTGACAGATCAATTGGATACAAATCCATGAACACCCTTGATGTTTGAAAAATAGGTAAATATCTAAAACGACAGTTTACAAAGACAGATACTCTACGACGTTACGAAATATTTTTGTCATAGTTAATTAGTAAAAAGTATATACTTAAAGTTCATTCTAACAATAGTGTCACTACTAAACAATTGAACTTTTCCAACGGACGTTTCTGGCGAAAACGAGAAAAGTCAACAAATTAAAGCGTTAGTTTGTCAGAAATGCGTCGCAAATACGTCACTGAAGTTTTTTAACAAATGAAATTATATATTCTCGAAAATGTTTGTGACGAAATTGTATCCACCATAAATCTGTCACAAATATTTGGTTACATACGATTAAGTTACTTAATTAATGTAATTAACAATTAAATAATAGAATTACAATTAATGGATTAAAATAAATTGCAATTAAAAAATAAATATTGAAAAACCATATTAGTTTTCGACGGATTTTTAAACAAATCAATTTTTTTTAATTCGTCGGAAACTAATAACTGTTTTAAATAAATATTTTTAAAAAAATCAAGGTTTTATAAAAATCTTACTATTTTTCGACGGAATTTTTTTTTTAAGTTTCCGTCGGAAACATAATTAATTCGATTAAGAAAACTTGATTAAATGAGAGTGTTTAAGAAAAATGGAAAACTTACCGACGGATTCCCAAAGGAAAATCCGTGGGAAATTTTGCTTTTTGGCTCGGGGCTCTCGACAGCCGAATCTGTCGGAAATCCACCGTTGATGGCCATTTTCGACGGATTTTTCCGTCGGAAAAGCCTGCATGTTTTGTAGTGTGTTAGCATTTCATTATATATATATATATAGGGTTGGGTTCAAATGAATACTAATTTTTCATTGTGTACGCGAGGACAAATCACAACCATTGATCAAAATTTAGAAAACTAATCAATGGTTAAAACATAATAAGATTAATTGAGAAGTGATTAGGGACAAAATTGAAAATTTTGAATCAACGCCTACCTTATTTGACTTTTTATTTTCATTGTGCACGTTTACCTCCTTAAAGTTTAAAATAAATTATCTTAAAAATTACTAATATTTTAATCAAACAAATTACACCAAAAAAACGAGAATGCCGTTGTAACACCTCGAATTTTCATGATCAAAGTTAAGTTATAATTTGATCTTGAAGGGTTGAAAGTGTACTTTACCCAAAGTTTAAGACAATTATGAATTTTGAACTTTGGGGTGGAAATTGTCATTTGTTGATAGTCCTGTATATATAATGAAGAAGTCGGTTGAAGTTGAGAAAAATATCTCAAATTTACATCAGGAGAGTCGGTTGCTATCTGGAAGAGAGAAAAAGGAAATCGATACCAGTTTGATTTGGTAAGAGTTTGATTGATTTCAGTTAGGATTAATCTTCCAATTTCATCCATCTTCTCAATTATGATTCTGAAATCAAATTAGGTGCAAGGGTTTTGAGAATCATTAGACGCGGGGTTACTGTTCTGTATATCTTTCCAGGTGAGTTCATCTATTCGATTTCTATTCCAATAAAAATTGATGAGTCAATTTGAAGTATGTTTTGTGAACGTATTGATATCTATGAATTAGATTTAAGGAGTTATCTGTATTTTGGAATGGAAACTGTACTTTTGAACTGGGTATTTAAGAGTCCGGAAGATGAGTTTTCTGGAAAGTCTCGGAGTCTGGATGATTTTCCGGATTGATTCCGGATGGTTCCAAATTCCGGATAATTATTCGGATAGATGTACCGGATACCGGATTCCGGATAGGTGTCCGGATGGTTTTTACCGGATACCGGATGGTTTTCCGTATTAGCTACCAAATGTGACTCCCGGATGGTTTCGGACTTAGAGTCCGGATACTCTTTCCGGATGTAACCGGATTTCTTTGATTTCCGGGTGTTTCCGGATAGATGTTCTGGATTTGGTTTCTGGATAGGATTCCGGACTGTTTGCAGGACTTGGTTTCAGAATAGTTTACTGAACAAGTTTTTCTGTATATTTCCTGTGAAATGTCGTACTGTTCAAATGTTTTATGAAAACGAAACATATTGTGAGTTTAACGGTACGAACATAGTTATAACTCGACTGAGGTTATGATACGAGTTGTTATGTGTTTTAATTGATATACACATATGTTAGGAAGTGTAATGGATCCATTGGCACTAGTATTATCTGAACACGTGGAATAGGTGTGGACTAATCGTAATTCTCGTGTATTTGATGAACGTGGAATAGGCGTGGACTAATCGTAATTCCCGTTGAATTGAAATGAGGAATAGGCGTGGACTAATCGTAATTCCCGATTTTTATTGGAAGATAAGAGATTGGCATGGTTTAATTGTAATCTCTACTTCCACTCCAAGAAATAGGCATAGACTAATTGTAATTTCTTGGACATGAGCAATGATCTAGAATCTGTGGTGATTCATAGTGGGATCTTGTACATGATGTTATGATTTACTTAGTGTTTGTCATAACTCATGGAATCGGGTATGATTCCCGTCATCGAAAGATGTTTTGTGTACGATAAGGAAAAGGGCGATCAGGTTAATTTATATGCTTTGTTCATAAATTGGTTTCAAAGCTTATAAAGTTTTAATTTGAAACTGGATGTTCTCACTAGGCGTAAGCCTAATCTTTTCAAATTAAATTTTCTTACCAGGTACTAGCTCGGGAAGGGATAAACAGGGATGAGTGTCGAGAAGTCCCAGAGTTATGCTTTTGGAGTTTTGATGGAGAATTTAGCGAAACAAGAATTGTTTTGGAGATGTTATAGACAACTCGTATAATCTGTTGTTATTGGTTATGAATTAGATTAGTCGGTTGTTTATAATAGATCAGTTGTAATTATAGACCCTGTCACTAATTCTCCGTTTGTGCATGAGAACTTTTAGGAAGATGTTGTAAATTATTGTGATAATTTAAGGTTTAAATTTATTGTAAATTTTAAGGTGTTTCAGTTTGGTAACAGAGCTGTAGTTTAAGTGAACTAGGTATGATAGTGAGATACCTAGACTTAAGCTTAGATGATTAAGATATGATTGTGAGATTGGGTAGAATTACTAAGACGGGATAGTCTTTGAGTCGACGGAAATACGTGAATTAAGAACTGTGATTATGGTAACGAGGATTCTTATGTATAGTTTGTTCATAATTTCAACTAGCTACTATCATTATGAATATATTGTTACGTAAGCATACTTGTTTCTAATTGTTATGGCGATTAATGAATGTTAAAGTATGTTTCTTGTGTTTAAGATCGTGTATAGCCATTTCTTATGGTTATCTTTATGTGCTATACATAATACGATGGTGAATACACCAACCAAATCTCCTACTTCTTCAGAAGAGAGGGCAGCAAATGAATGGGTGGAAAATCAACCCGAAAGGGGTGGAACTAGGGTGAGTCCACCAAGGCCATCCATTCTGGGAGAAAGAGGGACTCAAACATATCGCACCAATATCGGTCCTTCTAACCCAATGACGATGGAATCCACTATGGAATCCCGTATGATGGAGAACATGATGCGAGTCATGAATAATGCACTGACTCAACAACAAGAGATGTTTATGAAAATGTTTAATGACAGAAATGCCAAGTCACAAAGATCGGGGTTGGGTACTGGTACTGAAAATCTGCCTGTAATTCCAGTGCAGAATGTTAACAAGAGGATAGAGAAAGTCTGTTCTTATAAGACGTTTTTGAGCTGCAAGCCATCAGAGATTGTTGGATCAGATAATTCAATTGCTTGTATGAATTGGATTAGAGAAATGGAACAGGCTTTTAGAGCTTGTGAGTGTGATGGAGAATCGAATGTCAGATTCGGATCTCAGATGTTACGCGGAAACACTTTGACGTGGTGGAACATTGTGACATCGACTGTAGCGGCTCCAACTTTGGCCGCTATGACATGGGAGTCGTTTAAAAGAAAGATTTTAGAAGAATACTGTAATGAGAATGAAATGGACCGAATCGAAAAAGAGTGTCGAACTCTTAAGAAGGGTACTTCCTCAGTAAGGGGGTATACTCGCATATTCCTGGAGAAATTGAATCTGGTGGGGCATGTGGCCCCGACTGAAAAAAGAAAAGATTAAAGCCTACCTGAAGGGCTTACCGGCTGATATGATATCAAGAGTTCGGAATTCCAAAGCCTTGACACTGAGGGAAACTATTGAAGAAGCCAAAGTTATAGAGGAACTTTACGCTAGAGATAAGGAAGAGGAGATACAAGGGGGAGAGAAAAGAAAATGGGAAGGTCGATCAGAATCTTCTCAAAGATCTAAGCCGTTTGTCAAGAATACTCGTTTTGAGTCTCGACGAGAACCGAACTGGTGCCGGAAATGAAGAAGCAAACATTTTGGTCTGTGCCGAGTAACTCTACCGGAATGCTACAAGTATGGTTAAAGTGGTCATAATATGAGTAACTGCTCCATCCAAGGGCCAACTTGTTTTGAATGTAAGCAGCCTGGTCACTATCGAAGAGAGTGCCCAAAGTTAAGGAGGAGTGGGAATCAAGAAAGAAAGTCGAATACTCCAAAGCCAACGGGCAGGGCATTTCATATGACGGCTGATGAAGCAAAATAATCAAAGGATGTAGTTTCTGGTACATTTCTTATTAACTCAATACTTGCACATGTATTATTTGATTGTGGTGTCAACCTGCCTTTTATATCGAAATCGTTTTATCAAAGGTTAGCTATGCCTGTCACTACCTTGGAAGATGTCTTAGTAGTTGAAATAGCTAACGGGGTCAAGTCTTAGTTCGAGAAAGACTTGAAAGTTGTACAATTATGATAGAAGGGAATGAATTCCCGATTGATTTGATTTTGATGGAGATTGGGGGGTTTGATATAGTCGTTGGTATGGATTGGTTGACGAGCAATCAAACAGAAATTCTTTGTGCCAAGAAATTAATTCGGATCCCTATGCCCGAAAATGATGTTGTATTCATTTATGGGGAAAAGAGGAAAGGGGAGGTTCCGTTGATTTCTATTGCCAAAGCGCGTAAGTGTCTAGTAAAAGGATGTTCATCCTATTTAGCATATGTTTTGGATGCTAAAGTAGAAAAGAAGCGAGCGGAATATATAAAGGTGGTACGTGAATTTCCCGACGTGTTCCCCGATGATCTTCCAGGCTTACCGCCAGAACGACAAGTAGAGTTCAGAATTGATCTTGTTCCCGGAGCGACACTGATAGCGCGTACACCGTACCGTTTAGCACCGGATGAAATAAAAGAGATGATGTCTCAACTGCAAGAACTGCTCAGCAAGGGATTTGTTAGGCCAAGTTCTTTACCTTGGGGAGCTCCATTGTTATTTGTCAAGAAAAAGGATGGCACTATGAGAATGTGCATCGACTATAGGGAGTTGAATAAGGTGACCATTAAGAATAAGTATCCGCTCCCAAGGATTGATGACTTATTCGATCAACTCCAAGGTGCGGGATGCTTTTCAAAGATTGATTTGAGGTCGGGCTATCACCAAGTAAGAGTAAGGGATGAAGATGTTTCCAAGACGGCGTTTAGAACAAGGTATGGGCATTATGAATTTCTCGTAATGCCTTTTGGGTTGACAAACGCCCCAGCTATGTTCATGGATTTAATGAATAGGGTGTGTCGACTATTCTTAGACAAGTCTGTCATCGTATTTATTGATGACATACTTGTGTATTCAAAGAATGGAGCCGATCACGAATGTCACCTTCATGAAGTCTTAGATGTTTTGAGAAAGGAAAAATTGTATTCAAAATTTTCAAAGTGTGAATTTTGGTTAAAAGAGGTACAATTTCTTGGTCATGTGATTACTTTTGAAGGGGTCAAAAATGGATCCAGCTAAAATAGAAGCAATGATGAATTGGGAGATGTAACACCCGTAATTCCAACCTCATATTCCTATACATTCTTATGTCACTTAAGCTCTGCATGCAACCATTACGCTTTCTCTAACTCCCTACACGACTAAGTTTACATGATTTCATGCTTTTATCTTAAATATGGCTATTTTTGTAAAGAAATCCGGATGCAGGTGTGGGTGTGCGAGAGTGACACCGCGAGAGTGCCATTGGCACAATCGCGTGTCACAATCGCCGAAAGTGTACCTAACTCTCGGTACATTCTGTACGAGAGTGACACGGCGAGAGTGCCCTTGGCACAATCGCGTGTCATACTCGCCGAATGGCTTGGGGGGAGTTGCGGTACATTTGCCGCGATAGTGCCCATGCGAGAGTGCCATGTGGCACAATCGCAGGGCATAGTCGCCCGACGAGTACTTTTCTATAAAACACGATTTTTCAGCTTTTAGGTCACACCCTTCACTCCAACTTGTTCCAGCCGATTTTAAGAGATACCAAAAGGCAATTTTTGCCATTCTTTCATCCCTCTCTCTTCATTAAATCCCCACTAGAGTAGCACTTCATTTATTGAGGATCTTTGAGCATTTGGGAACATTTATTGAAGAATTCTTCCAAGGGTTTTAGCATCTACAACTCCAAATCACATCTTGCATTTCTCCACATCTAGGGTTTCATCCATTTTCTAGGTTTTGGTCTAAAAACCTAGATTAGTGATTAAGTTAAATCCATGTTATTCACTTGCTAATTTACTTGTTCCTTTACTTTCTTGGAAACCCTAATTTTGAGGGGAGTGACCTATGTGTAACGTCCCAATTTCAAAATCAAGCAATACCATAGATTAAGCATTCGAATTACATAAATAACTTGTTCAAAAACATTCTTTTCACTAAGCTAAGCAAAATTGACAACGAAAGTCTCTATTCCACAGCCGAGAGCTCTATCTAAACATCAGCCAAAAGACTTGGAGTCGCTCTAAGTTCCAAATCCTTCCTGCCATCTCAGAGTTCTTACTAGAAGAACCCGTAACACGCTTACCTGAAAATGGTTTAGTTTTGAAAAACGAGGGTTAGACCAAAAGGTCTAGTGAATTCCCTCCATAAAACATTTATCACAGTATAAAATCATTTCATTGAAAATACATTCACATCTTTCTCATAAACATCATCCAAGGTTCAACAGAGGGTTCAGGGATCGCATAAGCTACTCCAATCGGGGCCTAACGGACACCCTCTCGTCTACACCGGAATCCAAGTGGACCCCATGTTCCTTCATGTAGGAGGAAACGAATTCCAACCTACAAGCTAACCTCCATATGCCCAAGGGATTAGAAATCCCAAGGTACCCTGACCCCACTGTGCAACCGACTCCACATAGCATACACATACATTTGAAATCATATTCATGAAAACCTTAAACATCATTTCATATTCAAATAAACATGCAAAACATGGAAACATGCATAACTTTTATAAATCAGTTCATGCTCGAAAAGGGAACCATATTCAGTAAAACATAGTACGTCATAAAAAGGTTGAGAGAACTCACCTTGATAACGCTGGACGCACTCCTTGAAATCACCAAGCTAATCCAACCGAACACCTAAGGGCATTGAATTCGAATCAAATAAACAATTCACCCTACTGTCCGGATAACTCTTTCCGGACACAGCACTTTCCGGACACGACAACTGTCCGGACCCCAATCCGGACGCATAGACTTTCCGGATATTACTTCTTTCCGGTCACAACCTATCCGGACATAATCATCCGGACTCTTAGCCCCTTTCCGGACATTCTATCCGGATTCTACTTCTTTCGGACGCATTATCCGGATAGATACGCATCCGATAACTCCCAAGAAAACTTACCCGGACACTAGCAAAAACGTCCGGACACTACTGAACATTAGTGTCCGGAAACTACGGCTGTTCGAACCCAATCAGTCTAAAAGTGATCATTAACTCATTTTTAGCCAATAATTTGATTTGACAAACCTAAGGGTTCATCCACCAATCCTAAACAACCACTTAATCCCCTTTCTTACCATTAAATCGATTTACAAAGCCAAAAAACCCTTAAAACCCACTTTTAAGAAGAATGTGGTTAAAAACCCATTGAATCCTTATAATCAGACCTAAGAACCCAAACCAATTAAGAAAGGACCATTATAACAACAAGGAATACGAATTTAGAATGGAATACCTTGATGATTTCTCTTTTCTTTTGATCTCTTCTTCCAAAATCCCTTTCTTCTTCTCTTTTCTTTCCTAGCCGCCAACACCACCAATCACCCTCACAAACTACTGATTTTAGAATAATGGAGGCTGCCCTAGGGAATTGAGTCCATAAATACCTTTCATTAATTGCAAACAAGTCCCTCAACTTAACTTTCATTTCGTAGACTTTAGCCACTAAACTTTCAATACAAGTTGAAAATTCGGGTTGTTACAACACTCCCCCCTTTAAAAGAATTCCGTCCCCGGAATTCCTTATTGGGAAAAGATGCGGGTATCTTGCCCACACTAAAACTGACACTTCCCCGAAGTAAAGCCACATTCTGACTCAGTCAACAACCTCACTAAATTCGAAACCTGGAATAATGGGTGTATTCCCTTCAGTTCTTACGGTTCTCTAACTCGCAGGCTACTGCCCTTATTGATCGATCTCGACAATAGAAGATTATATGAGGCTTCTCATGCATCTTTACTTCCTTTAGGGAGGAACTGGGCGGGATCCTCCGCTATAACACAAGATTCTTTCACCAAGAAACAATCATTCACCTGATAGCTTGGCACAAGGCCAACCCTGTACATCCCGATAATTACTAACCCGAAGTTCCTTCATCGCATTACACGCAATTCTAGATCACTTCTCCCAACCAACAATCGTCTATGCGGGTAACATTTCCCTTTTCTCAGACCACCCCGACCACAGTTCGCCAACCATCTCTCATATCCTCACCACTTCATCACTCCATCCTTGTACGTAACCCAGGGTAGGAACCTTCAAACCTAACGTTGAAGTGTTCACCTACTCGAATTAAACTTATCCTGAAACACATCAAATCCTCGCTGATTACCACGTTCGTTCGGTCATAAAACATAACTCCGGTTACCCTCACCCAACTGGGAGGAATAACCATGGTCACACCATACTATTCTCACTAGCTTAAACACTGCACGACCAAATCGTTTAAACAATTCTCACAAAGTCACTAACTTAATTCATTTAGTTGTCTCATCCACTTCTTCCCTGCACAAAAACATACACAATTTCCTTCCTCAGTATTCTTTCCAACGGTTCGCACACTTATCAATGACAATCTACACAATACTGTACCTTTCGGCAATACTGTCAAGTTTACTACTTCCAATTTACTCACTTGTTCCGACATACTATCTACACCTTCCCCACGTTAGAGTGGAGCACTGCTCACCAAACATTACTTGGCCCCTCTCTCCCGACCTTTCCACATGTTGATACCGCTTTCTCATTACTTACATAACCAAACAGTTGCACCAATATCTTATCTTAAGGCATTCAACCAAGCCGTCTTGAAACAAGACCAGTGTTCGACGTCACTACACATTCTTTAATCTCCAACTTTTACCTTCTCAGACATTTCTTTCACACATAAGTAACAATTCACATTCTTTAAGGATTTCACATCTATCCCACCACATTTTGACTAACACAACCCTCATCCTCTTTAAACTTCCAATGACCCCAAAGTGTGTTTCTTAGTAACGTCCCCTATTCACTTTAATAGTCCACCCCCCTTGGACTCCCTATTACAAACGGATTTATTAACTCAGGAACACCCCGAAACTCGGGTTCCACAATTCTTTCGATTAACCACCATGATCATAAAATCAGACAGATGTATATATACCGTCATCCAGGCTTTCTTACTTAGATTTACCTTAAATAATTCTTTAACAATCAGTGTGTTAATCCCAATAACACTTCCCCAAGGATTGTAACACATCCTGTAATAACAAATGAACGTCATTACTTAACAAATCTATAAAATTTTAATCAGCCAACCAAAGGCTTATACCTCTATCATGACATTTCAAATCAACTAATGATCATGCTACCACTCCGACCCACAATCATCATCATGTCATTCCTTAAACATAACCAAAATTTCCAACTATTTCCTTCTAGGATCATTCCCTCACGCATAAGGAACAATTTTCATCTTTTTTTTAACGATATCTCATCTACTATACTACAGCTTGACTAATCTATTCATTATCTTCTTTAAACTTACTCTGCCTTCAAGAATATACTTAACAACATACATGACCACAAAGCTTGGTCTCACAACTGGGCAATCGCCCAATTCTGCCCCGACATTCCATTCCGATAACAGTCAAAATAAACACCAACTTACAAACCACATACTTCAACAACTGAGATTGCAAAACGTACACTCTACCCGAAATCCCATAAGGATTTCCTTCTAATCCTTCATCTTTCTAACATCGCCTTACTACATCACCGGCTGACACATATATATTGGCAATTGAAGCTACTATTCGTTCGTACATTCACCACTCCTATCATCACACTACCGACCAAATCTCTCATGGTCATTCGTACACAATTCACCCTTTCCTTCATATTCTCCCGTATACTACAATCGAGTCTGTCTCGCTACTTAGTTCTCTCCCAACTTGTTGAACTATGACTCACAAGTTCACACTTTGCTCAAACACAAACATCCTAGCTAGCTCTTTATGATCCGAGTCCTTTCTTAGACACGGCACATTTTCTTACTGACTGGTATAGTCTACACTCACTCCGCTTGTGTTACACATCTTGTCCTTCTACGGACCCTCCTCACCTCGTAAATAGAACGCCTATTCAACAACAACAGTCACTTACTAATTTAACACCTCTACAAGATATTCTATCAACTTACACTCATCTGGTTTGAGTCTTTGGCCTCGGCCAACATACACCGTTGCCGACTTCAACAACAAAAGATAACTCTTAACTACTTCCTTAACCTATCCTTTAACATGAGTTCCTTATGGGACCTATTCCTCCCTACACATCATAGTTAACTTTATAATCCGTCGCCCCTATTTCGAAACTTACTCATGTAACATCAATATTACCAGCTCCCTTCGAAACTCATGACCCACACCGTGGACCTTTCATTCCTGCTTCACAACACTACCCATAAAGAGTTGCTAAAACCAATACCTTTATGACTCCTAGTCCTTCCTCCGGACACCATCGCCCCTCGGCAACTGTGTTCTCAGTCACCGAGCAAAGGTACAGACCCTCATACACCTGACACTAAAATCCATTCCCGACTCTTCCAATGTCCAACTCTCCTCTTAAACACATATACTAAAACTACATACGTTCTCCCCTGACTTGACCAACGCCTCTCCGCTCTCGGAGTTCTTCCTTAGCTTAAGACGTAATACTCTACGACCTAGTGGGTTCATAGCCTTCATGCATGACAATACAGTAGATAAATCCTTTTACACATTTTATCATTTTAAATAAACAACATTTAGAAACAACTCGGGTACCTGTGACCCTATAATTCTTATAACTTCAAAACCCTGCACAACGATTCAAGAATCGTTGGCATGCATCTTCCCGTGAACCTCAATCTTGCTCAATCCGAACAATGTTATTACAATAGTAATATATTGCATGAAAATCTTTTCGTATGAGACAATTCTGAAAGAATTACCGACACAAAGTAAACCAGTCGGTCCTCACACTCATTTGTATGATATCAAAAGGTCAATAAGCATCTTGGTTATAAGTGAATTGCAGGTAACCATTTTCTTGACCATTTTTGTAACAATTTAACTTATCATTAAAAGTGTGGAATACTTTGCAAATCGTTAAGCTCAAAATTTCAATGTGCGACGTAACTGAAATCGCTTTTTTTTTAAACGTGCACTCGTACAAGCTGACTCATTTTGTTCAAAGTTGACATTTATGTTTTTATTTTCAATCGTGAAAATTTCATGTTACATAAAAGAACGCCATGCATGAGACTCTATTTGCAATAGAAGGTGTTTGGGCAAAAAATCACGTCGCTCGACCGCGACCAGAACAGGTAAGACGTATGATTAGGGACTATATCTTGTATTAAGATAAGGTCTCGACAAAGACCTAGAACACCATTGTCGTCCCTCATAAAAGGTAAGTCGAGAGCTCCTTACGACGCTCGACCATAGCGTCGCCCGATCCGTACGACTATTATATAAGGACATGCGACCTCGACCAAAGCTAACGTTCACCATGACCGTTTGTTAAGTGTTTAATGCAGGAATAAAAGTCATTAAGGAGCAACGACTATAACCGACGCAATCATTAAACAGTCGGCGATCGTAACGGACGAAGATCATTACTCCGGCGACCGTTTCCAACCGTTAAGGCCATTAAAGGAGCATTCATGGATGAAGCTAAGGACACGAAGACTATAAATATCAAGCTCAATCAACATTTCCAGACATCGAAGATCCGGCGATTAACAACCGAAGCAATATTCAAGAACACCTGAAGTGAAGAACCACTATTCTAAGTATCCTTCTCGACGCACGACAACAACCCTCGACCAGCAGTTCATACTTTGTTTCGTACACGACAAACACCTGTTTTTACGTTCAAACACTTGTACTTTACATTTTGAAGCATTTTTCTTCATTTGTATTGTAATCACTGTACGATCGACACTAGTATCCAAGGACATCGCCCCTGATTGGCGACCATAGTGCAGCGACGACACCCCCTGTCGTCCGCAGGTTTTTTCCTCGATTGAGGTTTTTCCTGCATCATCAAATCCCTTGTTTCTTTATTTTATTTATCGTCGCACGTCTCGTCGAAAGATTCTTTCTTTAGTTGTTTAAGTCCACATCGACCTTAAGATGTTCCTTTGGTGCAATTTTTGGCATTAACAGTTTGGCGCCATCCGTGGGACTACATCTAGAGAAAATCCTCGACGAACGTGCATTCTACTAATAGTTTCTTGGAGTTTCTTTTATTTTCTGTTGCAGGAAAATGGCAGCCCCTGGAAATCCGCAGCAAGCCATCGCTCAGATGTATCAGGAGCTCGAGGTTGCCGGAATCAACTCAATGCAATGGCAGAGCAGAATCGCAGAGCAGCTGAAGAGATCGCACGGCTAAGGAATCCTTTTGGACCCCAGAATGGTCCTAGACCATTCATCCAGAATCCAGGTCCGGGACCAGGCCCGTCCGCGCAGAATCAGCATCCAGGTCCATTCATCCAGAATCCAGGTCCGGGACCAGGCCCGTCCGCGCAGAATCAGCATCCAGGTCCATTCATGCAGAATCAGCAGCCGGGTCCGTTCATTCCGAATCCCCAGTCTGGGAAGATTCCCCCTCAGCACATCCGACCACCACCCTTGAACAATGGATCCCAACCATTGCAAGGTGGCTCCCAGCCGTTTCAGAATGAATCCCAGCCGTTTCAGAATGAATCCCAGCCGTTCCAAAGTGGTCCACAACCTTTCCAACAAGGATCGCAACCTTTCCAGCAAGGATCGCAACCTTTCCAGCAAGGATCGCAACCTTTCCAGCAGAGATCGCAGCCATTTCAGCATGGACCACAATCGTTTCAGAATGGACCGCAGCAATTCCACTATGGGTCGCAGCCATATTTTGTTCCGTTCAACGGGGACACCAATGGTTCGTCACATGGTAATGGCACTAGTCCAGGGACCAATCCCTCGACAGGGGCAAATCCTGATCTTAACGATCCCGTCGCCCAGCGCTTGAAGATGTTAGAAGACCAAAATGAGCGCATCCTATCCTTGCTCGCCAAGTTGCCTGGGGCAGCCGTGCCTGTCGACGTCGAGCCTCACTCGGGGTATCAGGCGTCGCCCTTCATCGATGAGATCACCACCATCGAGGTCCCAAAGAAGTATAACATTCCTTCCTTCACTCCCAAGTATTCGGGTATGACCGATCCAACCGATCATGTCGCGCAGTATAAGCAGCTCATGTGGACGATCTCGATTCCACACATGTACCAGGAAGTATGCATGTGCAAGAGTTTCAGGGCGACTCTCACTGGTCCAGCTCTCCAGTGGTTGATCAATCTCAAACCCAAATTGCCAGCTTGGGCACTGGTCCAGCCGAATTGGTCAACCAATTCTCCCGGCAATTCGCCAGCAGTCGTAAGATGGAAAAGCAGACTAGTGATCTGTACTATGTCGTGCAGAAGACCAATGAGTCTATTCGAAGTTATTTCAATAGATTTAATGCCGAAATGATCAGTATCCGCAATTGTGACATCAAAACTGCGATCGAAGCTTATAAGCGTGGTCTAGACGATAGTTCAGGTTTATATATCGATCTGACCAAGTATCCCCCAGAGACTTTCGAAGATGTCCGAGCTCGAACCTTAGCATACATGAGGGTCGAAGATGATGCAGCCTTTCGTCACAAACACACTGACGACAAGAAGCCGTTAGTTGTCAAGAAGCCAGAATTCAAGCCGAAAGCCATATCCAGAATAGAGCCAGCGCGTCAGATTTCAAACGTTCATTTCAAGACGAAGGCAGAAGCTAAAACCGCGACTAAATTCCCCGTGTACTCCAAGATCTCCTCTTATGGGTTCAAAGGGTCAGCCAAAGACTTAGTCGAAGCTCTGAAGACCACCCAAGCAACCATCCGATGGCCGAAGAAGTCTGACTTGGACGATGCTAAGAAGGATAAATCAAAGTGGTGCGACTTCCACGTCGACCATGGTCATGCGACAGATGATTGTATCGCACTCAAGAAGGAATTGGCATATCATGTTCCACAAGGTAATCTCAAAGATATTATTGACGATGTCGTTCTTCCAGCTAATAACCACCGATCGTCAGTGCCCAAGCTTGCAAAGATCATCAATTGCATCACTGGTGGTTCGGACGTGTGAGGTCTGACATACTCCGCAGCTAAGCGTCATGCCAGTCAAGCGCCCGACGACCGGCCTATTCCTCGTTCATCCAGACCCAAAGGAGATTTGGAACTAGAAGCCATGAAGATCGTGTTCGACCAAGTCGACCTCGGCGACTCGTACCAAAAGCATCACGACGGGTTGATCATTCAACTCACGGTCGGTAACTGTTTGACGCGTCGAGTATTGGTAGACGGGGGCAGTTCAGCAAACGTCATTTTTCTCAACACTATCAAAGCCATGGGAATTGATCGCTCAGAAATCACCCGTCGTTCGACAACTTTGGTCGGTTTCAATGGAGAAGCGACGAGCACCTTTGGAGAGATAATTTTGCCCGTCTATGCCGGAGGAGTCAATAAGCAGACTAAGTTCAGTGTTATCGACTGTGCGTCAGCCTATAACATCATCTTAGGTCGACCATGGATTCATGAAATGAAAGTCGTTCCCTCGACATATCATCAAATCATGAAATTGCCTACGCCGTGGGGAATCCAAGAGATCAGAAGCGAGCAAAAAGTCACTCAAGATTGCTATAAAGCCACCTTGAAGCCGCAAAAATAGGCCGTCAAGAACGTCACTCCGACCCAAGGCAAAACACGATCATAAGAGTCACGACAGATCTAGCATATCGTCTCAAAGCCACCACAAGGGGGCATGATGATACAATATATCCAGAGGCCCAACATGAAAACCAAAAATTCAAAGTATTTCAGAACACTCGACAAGAAGGTACGTTCCTTACCCTTTTTCATTTTTTACATATGATTATTTACCAAGACAATTAATGACTTAAGCATCGGAGGGTCGTTGGTTAGCCAACGACCAAACCCCCGACAATCCTTTATCGCAGGATCGCACGACACAGATGATCAGGTCCATGACTTGATCACGCCTCATAGCTCGTCAAACGACTTAATCGCACGATCTTATAGTCTAAACGACTTTGCAGTCTGAGTTTCTTAACTTAGAAAAACTTCGCGTTTTGAATGTATGCCTTAGGCGCATGTATTTATGTTTGGCAGCGTAATAAAAAACCTTACGATTTATGTGTCAATGGGTGCTTTAATCGCATGCTCTCATATTACGCTCTTACTCTTGCTCTAACAATAGGCGACATAGTTGCATGACTTATCATGTATTCCACAATCAGTTACATAACTAACAACATTTATGTGACGAGATTGTCAATTCGATAAAAAAACAACTTCTACTTCATCAGGTCAATATGTTACATCCAAAAAATTGACCACCAACGGCCAGCAAAAACAAAGGAAGTAAAAATTCCTAAACTGCAGGAGGAACATCCATCGCATTATTGCCTGAGGTCCCGACCTGAGGATCATCATCTGCCATTTCCCTCGTTCGACTTAGGGCTTGCAGTTCGTACTGAGCATCGAAAAGCTGAATAGCTAACTCATCGGAGCGTGCCAAAGCCAACCTCTCCCTCTCCAACGCCGCCTCCTCCCTTTTCAAAGCAAACGCCACCAACTCCTCGGCTTTCGACATCTCGGCGTACAATGCCAGAGACGACTGGAACGTCTAAAAATACATGAAAAAGTGTTAGACAACGAACAACATCGAATGTTGAAACAAGTCATGAAAGATTGACACTTACTGAGAACGCCAGACTGGCAACCTGAGATCCTATCTCTCCGGCCGGAACCCCGTGAAAACGCTCCCTGAAAGATGGAAGCAAACACCTCTCCAAGTGAGGAAACAACGTCGTCCCGTCTAGGACACCATCCGCCATAAAGTCCGACGGCAATGAAAAATTAACTGTCGTGACTTCGGCCGACGACCCCTCGCCCCTGACGGCAGATGATGGGGTTGACATCTTGAACACCGGTCTCGTCATTGTCGCCGAAAGTGCCGAACTTGCCGGTGTCGCGTCCATCGCGCCAGGACGGCTGGATGACGCCTTCGCCTTTTTAGGCAGAACAACTCTCGATGAGTTATCAACCCTCGATGACGGTTCCCTCAGGAACGTCTTCCTGGTTCTCTTTTGGCTCGACCCAGCTGTCGAAACGTCTTCACCTCAAAGGGCACGCATGATCTGCTTCTCTCTCGCCTTAGAGACTGATTTCCTCTCAGTCGACACTAACCAGGAAATACATGAAACATCAGATGGAAAATATAAATGGTGAAAATCAACAAATGTTTACCGGTCGTTTCCTCTCGTTCAGCGTCCACCGCCACGTCCTCGTCTTCGGCCACCAATTGCCACGTAACGAAAGATCGTTCGTCAACGCTAAGACTCAAGAACTTGTTGATCTTAGCCTGGGAATCCGCAGTCGGTTTCACTTCGTCAAACTGAATCTCTGAGGATAACAGGAGAAGAATGGTAAGTAAAAGCCATAAAAACGAAACTCAGAAAATGGCGAAGCATACCTGTCTTATTCCAGCCTGACCGCATCCAATCGCTGCTGGAATCCAGTGAATCGGCAAGAACAAACACATACCTCGACTTCCACCCACGATCATTAACACCAGTTCCCAAAACCAAAGAACGATCACCCCTGAACTTAGAATAAGGACTATAATGCCAGTTCTTATCCTTTTTAACTTGATACGCCGCCAAGAAATCATTCATGATCATAGGAGACTCTCATTTTGCAGACGCTCGCTCAATAACCAGTAGAACTCGCCAAAGTTGGGGCATCAATTGTCCCGGCGACACATCGAAATCCTGCATGAATGACTTAGATAAACCAGAAAACGGCCACTGAAACCCTATCTTAAAAGGATACTCATACAAAGCAATATATCCCTCGGGGCAGTCCATAGAACGAACAATCCCCGGACACCGCAACTCTATATTTGCCGAGATTTTTGCCAAACTCCTAAAAGCATCTAAGTCTACGTGATTCATGATAAGGCTAACAGGTTCCGTCGATATTGTGAATCGGAGGACAGAACAAGATCTTATATAAACGCTCTAAACTGCTAACCGAAGATTCGAATAAGTTCGAGTGAAAATTGGTAAAAAATTAGAACAAAATCCCTTCTAAAAAAACACTTCGAAAACGTATCAAGAAAAGATCCGTCGTGATCTCTATTTATGCAACCGATCATATCAGGACGAGTGTTTCGATAATCAACACGCGTCCATGCCCTTTCGTATACCCACCCGGATCTTCGACACCTGTCCTCGACAGCTGGTAAGCATCATCGTACGTCAGTATGACGTCACAACTTTTCAACTTCTCGTTCAGTTAAAGGCGAACCGGTCTAATTCCACGACAACCAGGTATGTCCCTCAACCCAGGTCACGAGCCTAAGCGTTCGACAAGCAAAATTTAAAACTTAAATTTGACATTCAATTTTCAAATTTTGGGGGCAAAATGTTTGGGAAAAAAATCACGTCGCTCGACCGCGACCAGAACAGGTAAGACGTATGATTAGGGACTATATCTTGTATTAAGATAAGGTCTCGACAAAGACCTAGAACACCATCGTCGTCCCTCATAAAAGGTAAGTCGAGAGCTCCTTACGACTCTCGACCATAGCGTCGCCCGATCCGCACGACTATTATATAAGGACATGCGACCTCGACCAAAGCTAACGTTCACCATGATCGTTTGTTAAGTGTTTAATGCAGGAATAAAAGTCATTAAGGAGCAACGACTATAACCGACGCAATCATTAAACAGCCGGCGACCGTAACGGACGAAGATCATTACTCCGGCGACCGTTTCCAACCGTTAAGGCCATTAAAGGAGCATTCATGGATGAAGCTAAGGACACGAAGACTATAAATATCAAGCTCAATCAACATTTCCAGACATCGAAGATTCGGCGATTAACAACCGAAGCAATATTCAAGAACACCTGAAGTGAAGAACCACTATTCTAAGTATCGTTCTCGACGCACGACAACAACCCTCGACCAACAGTTCATACTTTGTTTCGTACACGACAAACATCTGTTTTTACGTTCAAACACTTGTACTTTACATTTCGAAGCATTTTTCTTCATTTGTATTGTAATCACTGTACGATCGACACCAGTATTCAAGGACATCGCCCCTGATTGGCGACCATAGTGCAGCGACGACACCCCCTGTCGTCTGCAGGTTTTTTCCTCGATTGAGATTTTTCTTGCGTCATCAAATCCCTTGTTTCTTTATTTTATTTATCGTCGCACGTCTCGTCGAAAGATTCTTTCTTTAGTTGTTTAAGTCCACATCGACCTTAAGTTGTTCCTTTGGTGCGATTTTTGGCATTAACAGAAGGCTACTCACTCAACAAGGTCAACCGCTTTACTCACGCAACTTATCCTTGATACTCCACTTACGACCAAGGGTCGCCCTCTCGGTCAAGCACTAACTTGATGTACATGCGTTCCACATCTCACTTACTCAACCATTTCACACTATTTTCGCTTTGATCGACTATCTCACTTTCTACTTCTACATGCTTTCAATTCACAATAAGTATCTTATTCCATTTATCCTGCCAATGAAAAGCTTGACTAAAAAGTCAGGGCTCCATTGATACTTTCAAAGTTTTGACACTGTTCTATCTTACCATCCCAACTGATCTATCCCATGATTTCCATAACTAGGACTCTCCCGAAACTGGAGTCTTACTCAAACTCAAACATTCATCCTCTCCGAATCCACGAAGAGCTACCTCTAGACGACTCATAACATTCTTCACAACGTTTCTTCTCTACGATGTCTACATACATCACATCATAATGACTCTTACACGACACTTACCCAAGCAATGGAGCTCGGTCTATCCCTCAGGGATCTTGCTGACCTATTCCTCAACGTTCTCCCAGCCATAGCGCTAAACTGAAAGAAACCGATAGTTAATCCTTGCTAGACGCGACACAACAAATTTGCTATAAGTAAGGTATTGTAAGCACGCACATGTACCTGTAAGTTCGTAATTACACTGGCCAGGTGTAATCCCAAACTTACCTTACACGTTTGTCCTTGGCACCTGATTCCTAAGCGCATTTATAGTGATCGTTCCTAGAGGCAATCCTATGTCTCGGCTGTGTTCCTCATCTTACAGTTTAAGTTTAGGCCCCAATGGTCACCTATATCCCTTAAACTAAGGCTCTGATACCATTTGTAACGTCCCAATTTCAAAATCAAGCAATACCATAGATTAAGCATTCGAATTACATAAATAACTTGTTCAAAAACATTCTTTTCACTAAGCTAAGCAAAATTGACAACGGAAGTCTCTATTCCACAGCCGAGAGCTCTATCTAAACATCAGCCAAACGACTTGGAGTCGCTCTAAGTTCCAAATCCTTCCTGCCATCTCACAGTTCTTACTAGAAGAACCCGTAACACTCTTACCTGAAAATGGTTTAGTTTTGAAAAGCGAGGGTTAGACCAAAAGGTCTAGTGAATTCCCTCCATAAAACATTTATCACAGTATAAAATCATTTCATTGAAAATACATTCACATCTTTCTCATAAACATCATCCAAGGTTCAACACAGGGTTCAGGGATCGCATAAGCTACTCCGATCGGGGCCTAACAGACACCCTCTCGTCTACACCGGAATCCAAGTGGACCCCTTGTCCCTTCATGTAGGAGGAAACGAACTCCAACCTACAAGCTAACCTCCATATGCCCAAGGGATTAGAAATCCCAAGGTACCCTGACCCCACTGTGCAACCGACTCCACATAGCATACACATACATTTGAAATCATATTCATGAAAACCTTAAACATCATTTCATTTGCAAATAAACATGCAAAACATGGAAACATGCATAACTTTTATAAATCAGTTCATGCTCGAAAAGGGAACCGTATTCAGTAAAACATGGTACGTCATAAAAAGGTTGAGAGAACTCACCTTGATAACGCTGGACGCACACCTTGAAATCACCAAGCTAATCCAACTGAACACCTAAGGGCATTGAATTTTAATCAGATAAACAATTCACCCTACTGTCCGGATAACTCTTTCCGGACACAGCACTTTTCGGATACAACAACTGTCTGGACCCCAATCCGGACGCATAGACTTTCCGGATATTACTTCTTTCCGGTCACAACCTATCCGGACATAATCATCCAGACTCTTAGCCCCTTTCCGGACATTCTATCCGGATTCTACTTCTTTCCTGACGCATTATTTGGATAGATACGCATCCGGTAACTCCCAAGAAAACTTACCCGGACACTAGCAAAAACGTCCGGACACTACTGAACATTAGTGTCCGGAAACTACGGCTGTTCGAACCCAATCAGTCTAAAAGTGATCATTAACTCGTTTTTAGCCAATAATTTGATTTGACAAACCGAAGGGTTCATCCACCAATCCTAAACAACCACTTAATCCCCTTTCTTACCATTAAATCGATTTACAAAGCCAAAAAACCCTTAAAACCCACTTTTAAGAAGAATGTGGTTAAAAACCCATTGAATCCTTATAATCAGACCTAAGAACCCAAACCAATTAAGAAAGGACCATTATAACAACAAGGAATACGAATTTAGAATGGAATACCTTGATGATTTCTCTTTTCTTTTGATCTCTTCTTCCAAAATCCCTTTCTTCTTCTCTTTTCTTTCCTAGCCGCCAACACCACCAAGCACCCTCACAAACTACTGATTTTAGAATAATGGAGGCTGCCCTAGGGAATTGAGTCCATAAATACCTTTCATTAATTGCAAACAAGTCCCTCAACTTAACTTTCATTTCGTAGACTTTAGCCACTGACAGTGCTTTGAATACACCTTGAGACGTGTGATAATTAAACCTTAATGCAAGTATACATTAAAATCTAATGTCGTCTATTCAAGTAATAATACAGTAAGAACCGTATATCGTTCCCACAGAGATTAGAGTAAAAGCGAATTAAAAGTCTAATAAAAGAAATGGTTTCCAAGGATCAAGTCGAAGATTAATAATTGTTTGTTGGTGTTTGGAATTATCACAGATTATGTAACAATTAATAAAAGATAGCAAGGATGCAAGATATTGGGGTGATATTTAAATATAAAGTCCAGCAGGCCAATGCTGTAGCATTGCTTCAGCATCCGCTTTTCAACACTTAAGTTCACCATCTACTTTTCAAGATTCCCTCTCGGGTTTTCAACGACTCACTACTGATCTAGCAGCCAACTATCCATTCCTGGCACTGTTGTCAGAACTATCAATAGCAAGATGAAGCCTTCCAAGTATATGGATAAACAAATTCTTTTGTTAAAATCACTCTTCCAAGCTGATTCCCATATCAGTTAAGTTGATGTGTTCTAAGCGGGCCATTCCTGGCACACACTCTACACTGTTACCATCCACACAGATGATCAACTTATCGAGCAAAATCAACCCAGAAAAGACAGAGACGATAAATTCCTTTATCAATATCTCTTCCGAGCATACTTCCTTTGTCATTTGGATTGACGTGCATATCAATGGTTCATTCCTGATACCATGGCACTTTAACACTTTCAAAGTGATCAACCATCTGGAAGTAACTGGATAATTTATAAAACTTAACATGAAATGGTGAACATCATTATCGAGAAACGATGTCCACTTTTCGTTATATTTAAAATCTCACCCTTTTATCTCACATCCAAGCTATGGAAATTTAGCTACTCATACTGAAATATAAATTGCTGGAAATGTAAATTACAGAAATAAAATACATAAAGTAAAGAATGAAATATAAATTACTTAAATATAAATTGCAAGAAAATAAAGATTATGAGTTATTGTAGCAATGCTGGACCAATGCTACAGCAACGCATAATTGGTATGAACACTAAGAACAATATGAAGAACAATATTAATAACAAGAACTTGAATTGCATAATACTAAAGATGAAATCTGCAGATTGTTTGTGAGAATTGATCCCCCAAAAACTTCTCTTCAAAAGCATGCAAGCAACTTCTATTTATACTACAAAGCTTGCCTAACTTCACTATTCCTTACTATTCAACTATTACACAATACTATTCAAGACTATTAAGCCACATGCCGTAAAAATAGAGAATTTGAACAATAATTCAGCATTGGTCCAGACCTTCTAGAAGGTGGCTGAGTCATGGAACCAAAAAATTCAGCCATCAAAAAGTCTTCCCAAAAGTTGATCTTCACACCGGTCTTCAATGCTGTAGCATTGGCATAGGCTGCACTGTACAAATAAGCATAATTAGCCTTTCTAAACAGTAAAAGACAAGTAAATCAACCTCTTAACTCCATGTAACAAAGGGTAAAAATAAGTAAGAAAAGCGACTCAAATGTTGGGATAAAATAGCAAATCCTACTTAAAAAGATAATAAAAAGATGCAATATGCATTAAATAAATAATGCATATCACACCCTCAAATTTAAAGTGTTGTTTGTCCCCAAACAACTAAAAGACCTAAAAATAAAATGACTCAAATATTGAAGTTTCTTGCAAAATTAAGATCGGATTTTGGGAGCTCTCTCTCTCAAGAAGAATTCTATCTTTCTATCTAGCTTTTTAAAAGCATGTTTAGTGAGTAGTAACCTCCAAGAGAGGATGTAAATATAAGAAAGCCTTCGGGCTACCAGTTGTTGAATAAAACTTTCAGTTTATCCTTTTATCTTTACTCAGAAAAACCCTTGGTTTGTGACAGAGTGGTAGATCTTAAAATTATATAGAGTACCGCAGGCAAGAGGCCGTTAGGGAAATATTTGTTATGATCTATAAACCACAGGCTGGCAGATCAACGTTCTACGTAAACATAACAGGATAATCGTCGTTTATTCTACAACAGGTGTTCTCTTCTTATTTTTACATTCTCTCTTGTTTTAAAAAATCACTTATTTTTATAATAACCTATTTTGTTCATCCTGAGCAAAAAATGAGCGATTCAAAAACTCAAGCAAGAAATTCGTCTAACCACGATGTAATTTCAAAAATTAAAAACATCAACAACAATCTCGCTGGAGATTATTCTAGATTAGATCATGTCCAGTATCGTTTAGATACCCAGATTGAAGGTAGTCTTGATTATAAACCTTCGATGGTTAGTATCAAAGCTATCATAAAAAATGGCATTGCCATTAAAAACAAAAGGCTTAAATCACTGAAAAGTGAGTTAGTCATTTGTTAAAAAAAAGATTTATAACTAGTTCTATTGAAATATTAGAACAAAATGTTTTACAACTCCGTAACAGGATTTTATCTTGTTTCTAACCTGAAATTAGGTTTAAGAACAAGATATGCAAAATTATGGCATTAAGTGCCCACATCAAGTATACCATGCCTCATGAACTAGATAGCCTTTTATAAATCTTTTCTCATTCATTTTTAACCCAAAATATGTGTGTGTGTCATAAGCTAGCACCAATCTTTCCTTTGTTAAACTCAAACACACCCTACATTTAGAATCAATAGGGCTTTTTGGGATCTCTCATGGGCATATTTTTTTCTCACAAGCCTTTTCTCTCAACAAAAAAAATCAAAATTTTGGCACTTTGTGCACTTTCTTGTTGGCTTTTTGTACCTTGCCCCTATGGGGCATTTTTGGTATCTTTACATCATGCAAATCATATTAGAGCTTTGCTCTTTTGATTGATCTTCTCATGTTTTAATCATATTAGAGCTTTGCTCTTTTGATTGATCTTCTCATATTTTAAGGTGTAACCTTCCCACCCTCAAATTTAAAGTTTACAATGTCCTCATTGGAACATTCAAGTGTATTGGTGTATCAAGGCTACAAGTGGTTGTGGAAAATGAAAAGAAGGCCTAAATCCTTTTCCAAATGTGTATGATGTGTGAGTCAAATTGTGTCCCAAAAAGAAAGTGGCTAGTTCTAACAAAACACACAACTTTAGGAAAACTCATGATATAAAAGAATTATTTGGGCTATGGAATCACAAAGCATAGTATAACTTGACATGTAATCTTGCAAGATAAAATAAACCTAAAATTAAAAAAATTAATCCCAGACTCAAAAAATAAAAAATGGAGATTAAGGAGTGTGATTTGAACCTGTCCTACTCCTTAGAAGTAGGCTGCGAATCTTTGGCTGCTCCTTTGGATGCTCCAGCATCCCTTGCCTTCTTCCTTGGTGTTGTTCTCTTCAATGCTACAGCATCAGACTGTTGTTCCTTCTTCTTCAGCAAACTATCACGTTCGACCCTTAGCTTCTCATTTTCTGCAATCAGCTTCCTATTCTGAGTCTTCACTTTACTCAACCTGGACAGTACCTTTTTTATCTGTTCCCCTGTTTTTGATCTGGATCCCTTCTTGACAGCCTTTAACTCGGTGTGCATTTCCTCTTTTACCTCTTTCCACTTTTTATCAAACACAATCTCCTATTGTGCCAGACTCTCAATGATGCAGCTGTTCTGGGACAAAATATCCTGCATCATCCCTACCATGTCGTCCCTGCTAGATTTTCCCTGCCTCAATCTGATGACACTTTTCATATCTAATGCCCATTTCTCCTCTCCTTCAGATTGAATCACATCATCCTCATATTGAGGGATACCCACAGCAGTTAAAAATTTAGAAAGGAAACCAGGGAAGAAGAATTTGCCTTGGCTTCTTTTCCCACAATACACAATCCTATCAAAGATAATCTTCCCCACATCTAAGGTTTTCTTACTCATAAGGCAGTATAAAAGAATGATCTTTTCACAGCTTAGAGTACTATCATGGGTGGTGGGCCAGAGAGAACTTCTTATGAAGTTCATCCATACATTAGCATCCGGCAACAAATTCACAGCTTTAAAAGTTCTAAGCTTGTAGTTCGCATGATATTCCCATTTTGCACTAGGCTTTCCCACAACTTTTATCATATTATCTAGCTCTTCTAATGTGGCTTCTTTAGTAAGTTTCTCATAATCAGTGGATGCTAGTGAAGTGAGGCCTAACATGGTGTTTATGGCCTCGGCACTAATTTGAATTCCTATTCCTCTTACTGTGATTAGAGGTGGTGTGTAAAAAGGAAATTCAGCATAGAACTCCTTAATGAGAGTGAGATTGTAAGATGATTTTACCTCACACAGCTTTTCCCAACCCCTGCTGTTGATGATACTGCCTATGAACTCAAACTCCTCCATACTGACCTTGTCAAACCCTTTATCAATCAACCCAACCTTCTTGATCTGTTTCTGATACAGGTCCCGAGCTTCCTGCCTACTGAATCCATCCAATGGCCTCTGAGGTCTAGAAATGAAGTGTGGTGATGAAGTTTCAGCCCCTGAATGCGTGATGGATGCTTCAGCATTGCCCTTCTTCTTTCTTGGCTTCTTTGAGGCAATAACTTTCTTTCTCACCTGCTTCCCTTTTTCCTTTTCTTTCTGAGTGCCTGAAATGTTAGTCTCCAGTCCAGAATCAGTAGCCTTTCTCTTTTTGGAAGCAGGGTTATCCTTTCCACCAAGGTGGTCAGCGATTTCCATGTCCTGTATCACACTTGCACTCATTCTTTTGATGCTTTCTTCCACGTTTTCCATAACATCTAGTTCTTCCAACATTTGTTCCTCCAAACCAGTGTTTGGCTGAACAGATTGAACTCTCTGTGAGTCATCAAAGGGCCAAGTCAGACATAAAAGTGGTGGTGAGTGTGTGAAACTTTGTGTACAATTAAAGATTAACTCACAATCATCATCACTAATTAAATAATCCTCTACTTTAAGAGGAGATTCAGAATATACCTCATCGTCGGTCACATTTAAATCAGGGATTTCAGGTGGCTCTTTAGTGTGTGTGTGTGATCAACAAGAACCTGTTTCGATGTTCCCCCTTTTACCAACTTTTTGGTACTTTTTGGTGTAGTCTTAGAAGTTTTGGGGGATTTAGAAGAAGAGGTTTTCTTTTGTGTTTCGATTTCCAAAGGATTAGGTTGAGCTGATTCCACCAGAGGGTGTTTTGGGTTTTGGGTTTCGGAACTAGGGTTTTTTGGTGAAGAAGGTTTTGCGATTTTGGCTTGTGGTTTGGTTACCTTTGAAGACGACGCACCCACAGTGGACGTAGAAGAGGTTGGCGATGGTTGGGGTTCGACCACGGTGGCCGACATAACGCCCTTGGTGGCGTTCGGTGGTGGTTGTGGTGCTTCTTCGATTTCCCTTCGTCTGGTGCTTCTCCTCACAAGATCATCTTGAATTGCAGGTTTCTTAACCCTGGCCATGGTGACTGATTTGGGAATTTTGAAAGAAGAAAAACCGAGGGAAATGAGGGAGGTTGAAGATGACGGGTTGAAGAGGGAGAAATAAAGAAGGTTGTGGTTTTCTTTTCTTTTGAAAAAAATGAGGAGATGAAAGGATAGTTTAATAAGAGTAAAAAAATTGACATCATGCTTTCTTTTATCTACCTTGTACGGTTTTGGCTAAAAATGGAAACAAAATCAAGACTTTTTGGGGTTAAAGGGTACAAGCATGGTAATTTTTAATCTTTTATTCCATAACTCTTGTACCCTAAAAAGAAATATAATTCTGAAAAAAAAATTCTGAATTAATTTTTTCATCTGTAAAAAGTACACTCATGTTAAAAAAATGGTGTTACCCATCATCCTTTTTACTATTTGTAGTACTTTTTGAGGAAAACCAACAAGTCACCCTTTTAAAGAATGGGTGTTCTTTTTGTAGCATGCTTCTGTCCTTTTTTAAACACCTTATCAGATATAGTAACATGGCCCACAATCAGATCTTTCAAAACTTTAGCTCTTTTCTCAACACCAGGTCCTGGATGCTGACAGGATGCTACAGCATCCAATGCTTAGCTTTTGCCTCCTTGTTTAAAGTCCTACAAAACAGTAAATTTTAAGTTAGAAAATTAAACTAAAGAATATTTACAAATATTTATGGACTAGAAAGAGTCCATGGCTTCTTATGAGGTTTTTTTTTTCAAAATGTATCCAACACCACAGAGCAATGCTCTGGGAATGCTACAGCATTGTGATACAATTTCACTCTTTGGCCATTTACTTTGAAGATGTTGTTGTTTTCAGGGTTTATCAAGTCTATTGCCCCAAAGGGATAGACTTTGTGAATGGTAAAAGGACCAGACCATCTACTCTTGAGTTTTCCTGGAAACAGTTTCAGTCTTGAATTGAACAAAAGGACCTTTTGTCCTTCTTTAAGTTCTCTGGGTTGGATTCTTTTGTCATGCCATTTTTTGGTCTTCTCTTTATAGAGCTTGGCATTTTCATAGGACATGTTCCTATGTTCTTCCATTTCACAGAGTTGTAACTTTCTTTTGTTTCTAGCTTCATCTAAAGACATATTTAGCTCTTTGATAGCCCAATATGCTTTATATTCAAGTTCCAAAGGCAAGTGACAAGCTTTTCCAAAAACTAGCTTATATGGAGACATACCAATTGGTGTTTTGAAAGCAGTTATGTATGCCCATAAAGCATCATCCAATTTAAAAGCCAGTCTTTCCTGGTTGGTTTTACCACTTTTTCTAAAATGCTCTTGATTTCCCTGTTTGAAAGCTCAGCCAGTCCATTAGTCTGTGGATGGTATGCAATATCTATTCTATGCTTAACATTGTACTTTTCCATAACTCCTTGCAACAATTTATTTACAAAATGGGTACCCTCATCACTAATGAGTGCTCTGGGGTACCAAACCTTGTAAAAATATGTTTTTGAAGAAATTTGACTACAGTTTTTGCATCACTGTTAGCACAAGCTATTGCCTCCACCCACTTTGAGACATAGTCAACAGCCACTAGAATGTATTGGCAATTGTTGGATGGTGGGAAAGGTCCCATGAAATCAATTCCCCACACATCAAAAAATTCCACTTCCAAGATTCCATTTAAAGGCATTTCATTTCTTTGAGAAATGGAACCAGTCCTTTGACATTCATTGCATCTTTTGGAAAAATTGTAGGAATCTTGGAAGAGAGTTGGCCAATAAAAACCAGATTGTAAGACTTTGGCTGCAGTCCTTTGACTCCCAAAATGACCTCCATATGCTAAGGTGTGGCAATGGTGTAAAATTTCTGCCACATCATTTTCTGGAACACACCTTCTTAAGATTTGATCTGCACCTAGTCTAAACAGGAAAGGGTTATCCCAAAGATAAAACTTAGCATCATGGAAAAACTTTTTAAGCTTATGGCCGATACAATCAGGAGGTTTTATGCCACAAGATAAGTAGTTAGCAAAATCAGCATACCAAGGGGTTCTAGAGGAATGCTGTAGCATCAAGATTTTCTCATCCGGGAAGGTTTCAATGATATCTCCTTCCCCTTTCTTTTCCACTTGGTTCTCTAACCTAGACAAATGATCTGCCACCTGGTTGTTTACCCCTTTTCTGTCCACAATCTCTAGGTCAAACTCTTGCAACAACAAAACCCACCTAATCAACCTAGGTTTGGCATCTTTTTTGGAGATTAAGTATTTAACGGCAGCATGATCTGTATGCACAATGACTTTTGTTCCCACTAAATATGACCTAAATCTCTCAAAGGCAAAAACTACAGCCAAGAGTTCTTTTTCAGTTGTTGTGTAATTGATTTGTGCTTCATTCAAAGTCTTACTTGCATAATAAATTGAATGAAACACTTTTTCCTTTCTTTGACCTAAGACAGCTCCTACAGCCCAATCACTTGCATCACACATGATTTCAAAAGGTTTTTCCCAATCTGGGGCCACAACCACTGGAGCAGTTACCAAAGCTTTCTTTAAAGTAATGAATGCATTTCTACATTTATTATTGAAATCAAACTTGTGGTCATTTTGTAAAAGCAAACATAAAGGTTTTGAGATTTTTGAAAAGTCTTTGATAAACCTTCTGTAAAATCCAGCATGACCAAGAAAGCTTCTAATTCCTTTTACAGTGGTTGGTTCAGGTAGTTTTTCAATGACTTCCAATTTGGCTTTGTCTACCTCAACCCCCCTTTTTGAAATCAAGTGTCCAGAACTATTCCTTCTTTGACCATGAAATGACACTTTTCCCAGTTTAGGACTAAATCAGTTTTTTCACACCTTTCAAGACTCTTTTTCAAATTTTCCAAACAATTATCAAAAGATGAGCCATATACAGAAAAATCATCCATAAATATTTCAATGGAATCTTCAAGCATATCAGAAAATATGGACATCATACATCTTTGAAAAGTTGCGGGAGCATTACAGAGACCAAAGGGCATTCTCTTAAAGGCAAAAGTACCATAGGGACAAGTGAAGGTGGTCTTTTCTTGATCCTCAGGTGAAATGGCTATTTGATTGTAACCGGAGTAACCATCCAAAAAACAGTAGTATTCTTTTCCGGCTAACCTATCTAGCATTTGGTCAATAAATGGTAATGGAAAATGGTCCTTTTGTGTAGTTGTGTTAAGTTTACGATAGTCCATGCAAATTCTCCATCCTGAAACTACTCTAGTTGGGATGAGTTCATTATTTTCATTGGGAACTACTGTAAACCCTCCTTTCTTAGGAACACATTGGACAGGACTAACCCAAGAGCTACTGGCTATAGGAAAAATGATTCCTGCATCTAACCATTTTAGCACTTCCTTTTTCACTACTTCCTTCATGACAGGGTTTAGCCTTCTTTGTAGTTCAATGGATGTGAAGTTCTTGTCTTCTAAGATGATCTTATGTTGACAAATAGAGGGACTAATCCCTTTAAGGTCAGCAATGGTCCATCCTATGGCTTTTGAGTGTAACTTCAACAAATCCACTAACTTCTTTTCCTGATGCAATTCTAAAGAAGATGAAATGATGACAGGCAGTTTGTTCTCATCTTTTAGAAAAGCATATTTTAAATGGGATGGGAGTTGTTTCAACTCCAGGTCAGGTGGTGAAATGAGTGATGGTGTGAAAGTCTTTTATTCACTAGGTTCCAAAATGATGACAGGCAGTTTGTTCTCATCTTTTAGAAAAGCATATTTTAAATGGGATGGGAGTTGTTTCAACTCCAGGTCAGGTGGTGAAATGAGTGATGGTGTGAAAGTCTTTTATTCACTAGGTTCCAAAGATTCAAACTTAGCAACAGTCTCATCTAACTTCTCATCATCATCATATTCCTCATCGTCTTCTTCTTTCAACTTACAAATTTCCCTAACTCCCTTTTTATTACACAGGTTTTCAATCATACTTAGGCTAAAACATTCTTCCATATCATTAGGGTATTTCATGGAATTGAAGACATTGAATGTGACTTTTTGGTCTTGAAGTCTCATGGTCAACTCTCCCTTTTGGACATCTATCAAGGTTCTTCCAGTGGCTAAAAAGGGTCTTCCTAAGAGAATAGGAATATCTTGGTCAGCCTCAAAATCTAGGATGATAAAGTCAACATGAAAGATGAATTTGTCAACCTGAACTAAGACATCTTCAATTTTACCCTTAGGATAGGCAATGGTTTTGTCAACTAAGATGAGTGTAACAGTGGTTGGTCTAGCTTCTCCTATACCTAAGCTATTGAAAATAGACAAAGGCATAAGGTTGACACTGGCTCCCAAATCACATAAGGCTTTTCCAACTTCTTTCCCACCTATGGAACAGGGAATGGTAAAACTCCCTGGATCTTTGAGTTTAGGTGGAATTTTGTTGGTCAAGAGAGCACTACACCCTTCGGTTATGGCCACAGTTTCATATTCAGTCAACTTCTTTTTCTTGCTTAAAATGTCTTTAAGAAATTTGGCATAACTAGGCATCTGCTCAATTGCTTCAACAAGGGGTATGTTGATATGCAATTGTTTAAACACATCCAAAAATTTCTTGAATTGCAATTCTTCCTTATCATTTTTTAACCTTTGGGGGAAAGGAACATAAGGAGGGATTGGTTCAATAACGGCTTTCTTTGTTTGTGTTGAGCTTTTAGGGTGGAATTCCTCCACCCTCAAATTTGTATCTTTGATACCTTTTGTTATGTTTTCTTTGACAGAGCTTGTTGGCTTGTTGACTTCATATTCTACTGTGTTTTTCTTTGGGATTGGGATTTCTGGCTCTAAGTCCTTAGGAAATGGTTCTTCTGGGATGGTGGGCAATGCTGTAGCATTGGGTTTGGACTTTGGATTTTTTTCTATTTCAGCTTGGGTTTTCTCTAAGTCTTTCCCACTCCTAAGTGTCACAGCTTTCACATGCTCTTTACCTGGGAACCTTGGGATTTCAGTGTTACTAGGCAAAGTTCCTGCAGGTCTGTTATTTTGATTAAGAGCAATTTGACTGACCTGTGTTTCAAGGTTTCTTATGGAAGTGTTGGTTTGGGTGATAAAACTTTTCAGCATTGCTTCCAAAGAAGGTTCACTTTGAGAAGGGGGTTTGTTTTGAAAAGATGGTTTGTTGTTTTGAAAATTCTGGTTCTGATGATTTTGGTTGTGTTGAAAGTTCTGGTTCTGATGATTTTGGTTGTTTTGAAAATTCTGGTTCTGATGATTTTGGCTGTTTTGGTAATTTTGAGAACTGTTGGCATGATTCTGATTTTGGAAATTGGAGTTTCCTTGTGGCTTATATTTTGGTTGGTTTAAACTTGGGCTGGTCCATGAAAAATTTGGATGTTGTTTCCAACTAGCATTGTAGTTGTTAGAGTAAGGACCATTCCTATTATGAACATAGTTAACTGATTCAGAATTTTAAGGACAGTGTTCATAAGAATGGTCTCCACTACAACAAACACATTGCACAGAGAGGACAGCTGGAGTAGGAGTAGTGGCAGTCGGTTGTGTTCCCTGACCGGTAGTTATGTTTTTAAGCATATTGGTCATGGAAGCAAGTTGAGCTGTCAATGCGGTGTAAGCATCTAAGTCATGCATTCCAGCAGTCTTCTTTGCAGTTGGTGCCCTTGGATCAACCCAATGCCCATTGTTTGTGGAAATCTTTTCAAGAATTTCGTACCCGGTGTTATAGGTATTGGAAGTAAAGGCCCCTCCTGATGTCGCATCGAGCATTTGTTTTGCATTGGAATCAAGTCCATTGTAAAACGTCTCGAGTTAAATACAGTAGGGAATGCCATGGTGAGGACATTTCCTTAATAATTCCTTAAACCTTTCCCAAGCATCGGGAATTGCTTCATCGTCCATTTGTTTGAACATACAAATTTCATTTCGGGACTTAGCATTCCGGGTAGGTGGAAAATATTTTCGCAAAAAATTTTCAGCCATGTCAGCCCAAGATGGTACAGAACCTGGTGCTAATGAATTAAACCAAATTTTTGCCCGATCCCTTAACGAAAAAGGAAACAGTGTGAGTCTTAGAGCATCAGAAGATACTCCAGGAATCAGAAAAACATCGGTGATCTCTTTAAAAGATTTTAAATGTGAGTGTGGATCTTCCGATGGGAATCCGACAAATTGACCATTGGCTTGCAACATGTGAAACATAATGGGTTTTTGTTCAAAATGTGTCGTATCCATATGAGGCTTTATAATTCCCGAATTTAATTGCTCAAAATTAGGAATTGCATAGTCCATGATTCACCCATTTTTCAAGTTTGCAAGATCAATGATATTTAATGGTTAGTTTAAATCATTGTTACCATGAGATTCTTCATCATCATCTTCTTCATTATTATTTGGTGGCTCTTGCCAAACATGACCTTGTGGATTTCCAAAAACTGGCGGATTACCAAAAACTGGTGGGTTAAAAAATGGTCGTGCTCTAGGGTTTCCTAAATCTGGTGGTCTCATGTCATTGTTCCCTAGAGGTGGTGGTCGTATTTCTACTCCGGGTGGTCGTGGTTCTACACCTAATGGTCTTAGGTGTCTAGGCTCAAATCCGGGTGGAGCATCCATGTTGGGAGGATCTATAGAACTTGAAGCTCTTTGTAACCTCCGTCTATGGTGAAAGGTTCTTTCTATGTCAGGATCTAACTCAAAAAGTTCCCCTCGTTGGATTCGTGGCATATACCACACAAAGTATGATTCGGACGGTGTTAGAAAAACTAAGTCTTTTAAAATACTTTTAAAAACTTTTAACGTGCCAATCCCCGGCAACGGCGCCAAAAACTTGACAGTGCTTTGAATACACCTTGAGACGTGTGATAATTAAACCTTAATGCAAGTATACATTAAAATCTAATGTCGTCTATTCAAGTAATAATACAGTAAGAACCGTATATCGTTCCCACAGAGATTGGAGTAAAAGCGAATTAAAAGTCTAATAAAAGAAATGGTTTCCAAGGATCAAGTCGAAGATTAATAATTGTTTGTTGGTGTTTGGAATTATCACATATTATGTAACAATTAATAAAAGATAGCAAGGATGCAAGATATTGGGATGATATTTAAATATAAAGTCCAGCAGGCCAATGTTGTAGCATTGCTTCAGCATCCGTTTTTCAACACTTAAGTTCACCATCTACTTTTCAGGATTCCCTCTCGGGTTTTCAACGACTCACTACTGATCTAGCAGCCAACTATCCATTCCTGGCATTGTTGTCAGAACTATCAATAGCAAGATGAAGCCTTCCAAGTATATGGATAAACAAATTCCTTTGTTAAAATCACTCTTCCAAGCTGATTCCCATATCAGTTAAGTTGATGTGTTCTAAGCGGGCCATTCCTGGCACACACTCTACACTGTTACCATCCACACAGATGATCAACTTATCGGGCAAAATCAACCCAGAAAAGACAGAGACGATAAATTCCTTTATCAATATCTCTTCCGAGCATACTTCCTTTGTCATTTGGATTGACGTGCATATCAATGGTTCATTCCTGATACCATGGCACTTTAACACTTTCAAAGTGATCAACCATCTGGAAGTAACTGGATAATTTATAAAACTTAACATGAAATGGTGAACATCATTATTGAGAAACGATGTCCACTTTTCGTTATATTTAAAATCTCACCCTTTTATCTCACATCCAAGCTATGGAAATTTAGCTACTCATACTGAAATATAAATTGCTGGAAATGTAAATTACAGAAATAAAATACATAAAGTAAAGACTGAAATGTAAATTACTTAAATATAAATTGCAAGAAAATAAAGATTATGAGTTATTGTAGCAATGCTGGACCAATGCTACATCAACGCATAATTGGTATGAACACTAAGAACAATATGAAGAACAATATTAATAACAAGAACTTGAATTGCATAATACTAAAGATGAAATCTGCAGATTGTTTGTGAGAATTGATCCCCCAAAAACTTCTCTTCAAAAGCATGCAAGCAACTTCTATTTATACTACAAAGCTTGCCTAACTTCACTATTCCTTACTATTCAACTATTACACAATACTATTCAAGACTATTAAGCCACATGCCATAAAAATAGAGAATTTGAACAATAATTCAGCATTGGTCCAGACCTTCTAGAAGGTGGCTGAGTCATGGAACCAAAAAATTCAGCCATCAAAAAGTCTTCCCAAAAGTTGATCTTCACACCGGTCTTCAATGCTGTAGCATTGGCATGGGCTGTACTGTACAAATAAGCATAATTAGCCTTTCTAAACAGTAAAAGACAAGTAAATCAACCTCTTAACTCCATGTAACAAAGGGTAAAAATAAGTAAGAAAAGCGACTCAAATGTTGGGATAAAATAGCAAATCCTACTTAAAAAGATAATAAAAAGATCCAATATGCATTAAATAAATAATGCATATCAGCCACTAAACTTTCAATACAAGTTGAAAATTCGGGTTGTTACACTATGGCTTAATGAAGGTAACCATGGCTTATGGGAGCACTTGATGGGTTTAATACGTGGGTACTATGTATTTGTGACTTGGAAAACTTAAGATTCCTACTCTATGATTATGAGTTTACTTTAATATTAATGAACATGTCTTAATGATTAAGCTAGACAACCTACTTGGCTTATTGAGTATGATGACCCCATACGAGACCATGTGCATATTTATATGTGAAATACATGCCCTAGTAGATGGTGAATATAATATGAGGCTACGAGGAAGCCCCTTGATTCTAATAATTGTCTCTACTCATATGTTATAAATGGGGGCTCGTGCATCGATTGTATATATTGGCGTGTCTTATGATTATATTGGGTTTTGAATGAATCAAGTTAAGTGTTCAATAGGAGGACATAGTCGTGGGTACCACCCTATGGGTATGTGCCTAGACCCTCGCCATTTTGGGGCAATGCCAATGTTGTATCCCTGGATGTGCCTGGCCTTTGGTGTCGCTTTTATGCAGATGGCACTAAGGTATCTCGACTCTTTGGGTGGAACTTCTTGATGTTATGGGTCTCCCCCATTGACTTCAAATCTACCTATGGAAACCGGAATAATGATTCTTATGTGTACATGTTATTTGTATGTGTCATTAGTTGGGATTACTCACCAAGCCTTGTCTTGACACTTGTTTGAATGTTGCCTTGAACCTCAGGTTCTAGCGGAGCCGTTGTTAAGAAAGTTTAGGCGGAGCGTGTGAGCCTCGGGGATATGCTTTTAGGATGCAAATTATAGAATACTTACATGTTTAGAATAACAACCCTTTTGTAATCTTAATTCCTCAATAGGATTTAGATTAGTTGGTTGTTATAAAACCTTCATTGACTACATTTGTAATTTAACTCTAATACTTGTAATTCCCCTTTTTGGGATGGCTCTTGGTGATTTATATACCGCTCTTTCGTATTATGAAAGTTTTTGTTTACCCCTATTTCTAGAGTGTTACAAGTTGGTATCAAAGCGTTGGTTTAAGTGAACTAGGTGTTGACCTTAGTATACCTAGACTTAAACTGAGTTACCCTTATGAACTTCCATGACCATGAGTAGAAACTATAGGTGGGGAGAGTATAGGACCAATGGAATTGTAGTTGTTGAAAATTATGGTGATGATGAAAAGGATTCTTATGTGTGATATATTCAAAATTTCATAGGGCTCGTGTTATGGTGAATATATTCATACGTGAGCGTGCTTGAATTTGTTATTATGATGCTTAATGATTGTAGTAGTACGTTACACACCGTTAATCTTTGAAAGAATTAACAGGTATGGTATTTATCATGTGTGGCAGTTCACCATGGTAAACACGAGGAGCCGGGTGGCGAATCAAGAGGAAGGTCAAGAGAACAGTGTGACAGCGCGGGAAAACCCGAGGCAACCGAACCAAGGGGGTAATCTTCCTACTCCTCCGATTCCTCAAATGCTAAGGGGCGTTATCGACGTTATACCCCAAGTTAACATTGTGGTGGAGGAACCGGTATTGGAGGAAGCGGACCCCCAATCCGTTATGATGGCAAGTTTCCTATAGATGATGAACTCTGCAATGGACAAGCGAGACGAGGGGTTCTTGAAACTACTGGAGGACCGAGCTGCTAGTCACCGAAGGAATGAAGCGGTTGCGGAAAATGATCTACATGGTTCTGGTGGAGTGGTCCATGTTGTTGACACGGATGAGTGCATAGTCACCGAAGAGGAAAGAAGAGAAAAGGGTTGCTCCTACAAGACGTTCCTCTGTTGTAAACCACCCGAGTTTGCGGGTTCCGATGATCTGGTGGCTTGTATAAACTGGATCCGAGAGATTGATCAATCCTTTCAGGCTTGTGATTGTGGAGAAAGTCAAAAGGTAAAGTTCGGTTCTCAAATGTTGAGGGGTGCGGCCCTCACGTGGTCGAACATCTTCACCTCTACCTTGGAGGCCTCGGTTTTGGCCAAGATGAAGTGGGAGATATTCAAGAAGAAGGTGTCGGAGGAATACTGCAATGAACAGGAAATGGATCCGATCGAAGAGGAGTTTCGATCACTCAAGAAGGGAAACTCAACTGTGAGGGAGTACACCCATTTGTTCATGGAAAAGCTCAACTTGGTGGGGCACGTGGCCCCAACGGAGAAAGAAAAGGTTAAGGCTTACCTTAAGGGGTTACCGGCGGACATGATGGCGATGGTCGTAACTCTAAAGCTGTTTCACTACAGGAAATATAGAGGAGGCAAAGATGATGGAGACCGCCTACGCTAAAGGAAAAGAAGAGAAGATAGTTGTTGGTGAGAAGAGGAAATGGGAAGGGTCGGTCGGACCCACTCGTCAGTTTAGACCATTTAATGGGGGGAGGAATGGTGATCCCCGACGGGATGTGAGATGGTGCCATAATTGCAAGAGCAAGCATAGTGGCCCATGCAATTCTAGGCCACACCCTAACCCGACCGAATGTGCAAAGTACGGGAAGAGAGACCATGCGGTCCGTGATTTCCCTATCCGAGGGTCGGTTTGTTTCGAGTGCCGAGAGCCGGGGCACATCAAGAGGGATTGCCCGAAGCTGTCGGGGGGGGTTCGGATTGCACCAAGTGGTGTGACGATCAAGAGGGAGCATCCGCCGAGGTCACCAAGCCGATCTTTTCAAATGACCGTCGTGGAAGCGAGGGAGACCGCCAATGTTTTGACGGGTACATTTCTTGTAAACTCCTTGCATGCTCGTATATTGTTTGATTCGAGGGCGAATCTTTCTTTTGTGTCGAATTCTTTTTGCAAGCAATTTACTATTCCAGCTAGTACCCTCTCGGACGCCCTAATAGTTGAGGTAGCTAATGCGGAGCAAGTGTTAATCCGGGAGTGTTTCGGTAAGTGTACCTTGGATTTTGATGGGAACCTTTTTTAGGCAAATCTGCTGCCTATGGCAATCGGGGGATTCAATGTGGTTTTGGGTATGGATTGGTTGATCGAAAACAAGGTCGAAATTCTTTGCGCGAAAAAGATGGTCCGAATTCCGACGTCAAGCGGGAATGTAGTGTCCGTACATGGGGAAAAGAGGGGGAGAACTACTTCAATAATCTCTTCGCTAAAGACGCGGAAATTCCTTGCCAAGGGGTACTCGTCGTACTTGGCTTACATCATAGATGCGAAGTTAGAAAAGAAAAGATTGGAAGATGTGGATGTGGTGCGTGATTACTCGAATGTTTTTCTGGAGGATCTACCCGGTTTACCGCCGGAGTGGCAAGTGAAATTCCATATAGACCTCACCCCCCGGGGGGGCTGATCGCACATACTCTGTACCGTTTGGCTCCAACCAAAATGCAAGAAATGATGTCGCAACTACAGGAATTGTTAGAGAAAGGATTTATACGGCCGAGCTCGTTGCCTTGGGGGGCTCCGGTGTTGTTTGTGAAAAAAAGGATGGGTCAATGCGGATGTGCATAGACTACCGAGAATTGATAAGGTAACGGTAAAGAACAAATACCCGCTTCCCCGAATCGATGACCTCTTTGACCAACTACAAGGGGCGGGATGTTTCTCCAAGATCGATTTGAGGTCCGGATACCACCAAGTGAGGGTGAAGGAGAGCGATATTCCGAAGACAGCTTTTCGGACGAGGTATGGACACTACAAATTTTTGGTGATGCCGTTCGAGTTGACGAACGCACCGGCTGGGTTCATGGACTTTATGAACCGTGTATGTCGTCCTTTCTTGGACAAGTTGGTGATAGTCTTTATCGACGATATCTTGATCTACTCCAACGACGAGGCCGGACATAGTCGACATTTACGGGAGGTATTGGAAGTTCTTCAGAGGGAGAAGTTGTTTGCCAAGTTTTCTAAGTGCGAGTTTTGGTTACGAGAAGTTCAATTCTTGGGACACGTGGTGTCTCAAGACGGGGTGAAAGTGGACCCAGCAAAAGTGGAAGCCATGACAAATTGGAAACCGCCCACGAGCCTAACGGAGATCAGAAGCTTCTTGGGCCTAGCCAGGTATTATAGACGATTTATTCAAGACTTCTCCAAGATCGCTACGCCGCTTACCTCTTTGACAAGGAAGAATGTCAAGTTTGTGTGGACCACCGCTCAAGAACAAGCCTTCGAAACTCTCAAAAGGAAATTGTGTGAAGCGCCAATCTTATCCCTGCCCGAAGGATCGGAGGACTTTGTGGTCTATAGTGACGCTTCAAAAATGGGACTCAGTTGTGTGTTGATGCAAAGAGGGAAAGTGATAGCTTATGCGCCACGACAACTAAAGGACCATGAGAAGAATTACCCGACTCATGATTTGGAGTTGGCGGCGGTGCTTTTTGCTTTGAAGTTGTGGCGACACTATTTGTACGGGATGAAATGCACTCTTTTTACCGATCACAAAAGTCTCAAGTATATCTTCGACCAAAAGGAACTAAATATGCGACAACGGAGGTGGTTCGAACTTTTAAAGGATTATGATTGTGAGTTTCTTTACCACCCCGGGAAAGCCAACGTAGTGGCGGATGCCTTGAGCCGAAAGGACTACGGAGGTGGGATCAAGCTAAACCTCAACCGAATCGATGTTGTATCAAGTTTGATGGAGAACATCAAAACAAGTCAATTGGAGGCACTGCGGGAAGAGAACCTTAAGGCCGAAGTCATGGTAAAGCAACGGGAGCTACTAATGGAAGATAGTCGCGACCTTAAACTCTTCCAAGGCTGGATTTGGGTGTCGAAAATTGGTGGTAATCGTGAGCTACTTCTTGAGGAAGCTCACAAGTCTCGATACTCTATACATCCCGGTAGCACAAAAATGTATAGTGACTTAAGTTAAATTATTGGTGGCCGGTGATGAAGCTCGATGTGGGTAAGTATATGCGACTTGTGTGACGTGTCTCCAGGTCAAGGCGCAACACCAAAAGTCGTATGGAAGTTTGCAATCCTTGAAGATCCCGGACTGGAAATGGGACAATGTGACAATGGATTTCGTGACAAAGCTACCGAAGACGCTACGAGGACATGATACTATTTGGGTGATCGTGGACCGCTTGACCAAAAGTGCACACTTTTTAGCGATGTGGGAGACCTTGCCTTTAGACAAGCTAGCAAGACTTTACATCACCGAGATCGTGTCGAGACACGGGGTGCCTCTATCCATTGTGTTCGATAGGGATAGACGATTCACTTTCAATTTTTGGGCTAGCTTCCAAAAGGAATTGGGGACGAAGATGAAACTAAGTATGACCTACCATCGCCAAACAGATGGTCAAAGTGAAAGGACAATACAAACCCTTGAAGATATGCTTAGATCGTGTGTCATAGATTTTGGTGGGAGTTGGGACACACACCTACCTTTGGTGGAATTCGCGTACAACAGTAGTTACCATTTGAGCCTTAAGGCCTCTCCTTTTGAAGCCTTGTATGGTCGTAGGTGTAGAACCCCCGTTTGTTGGCTTGAAGCGGGAGAGAAGCAATTTACGGGACCGGAAATTGTTCAAGAGACCGCGGATAAAGTAAGGGAAATTCGAGAACGATTGAAAATGGCTCAAGACCGACAAAAGAGTTACGCAGATAAGAAAAGTCGACCAATTGAGTTCCAAGTGGGGGATCGAGTCATACTGAGAGTATCACCGTGGAAGGGGATCATCCGGTTTGGAAAGCGCGGAAAACTTAGCCCACGTTTCCTTGGGTCGTTCACGATATTGGAAAGGATTGGATTTCAGGCTTATAAGCTAGACCTACCGTCGGAGATGGATGGAATTCATCCTACCTTCCACGTGTGCTACTTGCGAAGGTGTTTGGCCGAGGAGGAAAGTGTGACCCCATTGACGAAAATCCGGGTTGACAATGGAAATCATTGTGTTGAGGAGCCGGAGGCTATACTTGAATCAAAGACTAAGCAGCTCCGTCGCAAGGACGTGACAATGGTAAAGGTCCAATGGAAACATCATCGTGGGGAAAATGTGACTTGGGAGTCCGAGGAGGATATGAAGAAACGTTATCCCAACCTTTTTGTGTAGAGCTCGATTTCGTGTACGAAATCCTTTCAAGGTGGGGAGGATTATAATACCCGTAATTCCATCCTCATATTCCTACGCATTCTTACGTCACTTAAGCTTTGCATGCAACCATTACGCTTTCTCTAACTCCCTACATGACTAAATTTACATGATTTCATGCTTTTATCTCAAATATGGCTATTTTTGTAAAGAAATTCGGGTGCAGGTGTGGATGTGCGAGAGTGACACCGCGAGAGTGCCATTGGCACAATCGCGTGTCACAATCGCCGATAGTGTACCTGACTCTCGGTACATTCTATGCGAGAGTGACACGACGAGAGTGCCCTTGGCACAATCGCGTGTCATACTCGCCGAATGGCTCGGGGGGAGTTGCGGTACATTTGTCGCGATAGTGCCCATGCGAGAGTACTGTGTGGCACAATCGCAGGGCATAGTCGCCCAGCGGGTACTTTCCTATAAAAACACGATTTTTCAGCTTTTAGGTCACACCCTTTGTTTGGGCAAAAAATCACGTCGTACGACTACGACCAAAACAGGTAAGACGCACGCTATAATCCAAATCTTGTATTAAGATAAGGTCTCGACAAGAACCAAGAAAACATCCGACGTCTCCCATAAAAGGTAAGTCGTACGTCCCTCATGACGCTCGACCACAGCGTCGCCCGTTCCGCGACCGTCGCGTAAGATCATGCGACCCCGACCAAAGCTAATGTTAACCATGACGGTTATGTTTGTTAAGTGTTTAATACAGGAGTCAAAGCCATTAAAACAGCCGGTAGCCGTAACGGACGAAGATCATCATGGATATTCACTCCGACAACCGTTACAAACCGTTACAGACCGTTACAGACCGTTGCAGGCGTTAAATGAAGCAATCAATGAGCTAATTAAAGCTCCCGAAGACTATAAAGATCAAGCTAAATCATCCTTCTAGACCATCTGAGAACACACCGGCGAATACCATCAAACAGCAGAGAAAAAACATCTGAATTCACAAAGAAGAACACTCAAACTCTGGAAATCAAGTACTGAAGGCTAAAATCACATAACGAACTCTAGAACAGCAGAAGCAAAGAGATTTCTCCCGAAGAACAGCTCTCGACGCACAACAACACCCTTCGATCAACAGTTCACACTTTGTATTCACACACGACAAACACTTGTTTTTACATTCAAACACTTGTACTTTACATTTTGAAGCATTTCCTTCATTTGTATTGTAACCATCGTACGACCGACGCCAGTACCAAGGACATCGCCCCTGATTGGCGACCATAGTGCAGCGACGACATCCTGTTGATCCAAACCCTCAGTGATTTGATAATGACCCTATCTTAAATACTTAGTGAAAATTGTAAGTAAACAATATGTATCAGAGTTTCACTATCGCTGATAAGTACTAAGATCTTACAGTACTGCTGATAGGAACTCTCGCACTTTTAGATTAAACATTCAGCGAACACTGTTCACCATATCGCTGAGTCTGTTCAGTCCTTATGATGATCGCTGATAAGTTAGTTGTTTACTTATGATCCCTGAAGACAAGATTCACGTCAACAAAGGTTCTACGATGAAGTCGAAGATCAAGCTCAAGAACCAGCGACAAGTCTCCTAATGAACTGATGCGGATCAGCGAAGACTCAGATTTGTCCACTCAACGTGAAGTATCAAGTACAAGACTTCAGCTATCGCTGAACTTTATCATTCGCTGAATAGTAAATGATAATCGCTGAATCAACGAAAGCTGATCATGAAGTCCTCCGTACAAAGTACTTTTGTCTTAACCTCCCTTGCACGCCACCGTACGAAATGTCAGAAAAGAACCTCCGAAAATCTGAAATCGTACAACCACTCTGATACTACACTGTTCATTCATGCGGCTACTAAGGTTGTCAACAAAGGTTAATGACATGCAACCAATCCGCTGATGACACGTGTAAAGTGTATACTGATTTGCATTAAATGCATGCAGTATATAAATAGATGAACTCACTTCATTTGAAGTAACTTGCTAACTCTGGACAAGTTCAAATCTCTCTTAAGATAGGATTTTATTAGTAATCTCCTTATCTTTCTTAGTGCAAGAAAACTTAGTGTTCCAACTTGTTTAGATTTAGGTTTATCCTTAATCTTGTTTCCGCAACAAGCTGTAAATTGTTAATGATTTATCAATAAACAATTTAGAAAAGTAAAATAGTGTGTTTGTATTCAACCCCCCCCCCCCCCTTCTACAAACTTGTTTAGGCCTTTCGGGACCAACAAGTGGTATCAGAGCAGAATTGTTTAATCTCATAAACAAGATCTAATCTAAGATATTTCTCTTCCTAGCTATTATCTGAAAATGGCCAACTCAAACACAAACACTCACTATATTGACAATGGTTCTCTTGCAAAACCCCCTAGATTTTCCAGAGATAACTTCAACTTATGGAAAAATAGGATGACACTCTTCTTAGAAGGTGTAGACCCTACTATACCTTACTATCTTGAAAACGGCCCACACATCCCTGTAACAATTGATCCTGCAGTTCCAGCCACTGCAACTAGAGCTGCTATTCCAGAAAGGCTGATTCCAAAAGAAATCCATCATTGGACCGATGAAGACAAGAAGAAAGTGGCTATAGATACAAAAGCCAGATCCATACTATCCATGGCCCTTCCTGACGAAGTCTACCATTCCGTCATGAACCTGAAATCCTCAAAAGCCATGTGGGACACAATATGTGTTCAGTATGAAGGAACGTCTGAAGTCCAGGATTCAAGAAAGATCAACCTGGTAAGACAATACGAAAGCTTCATCTCTGGTAAGAATGAAACTCTCTCTGAAGTACATCAACATTTTAATTGCTTAATTATAGATCTAAAAACGGTTGGTAAGGAATATTCTAACTTTGAAGTGCTGACAAAGTTTTTAGAATGTTTACCTGAAAGCTGGGACAATTATTCCATGTGTCTCAAGCTGTCGAAAGATCTAAGATCAATGACACTTGCTACCTTATATGGCACATTGCTGAATCATGAGCAATCTAGCCATCTTAAGAAGAATCTTGTAAAAGATTCCAAAAGCACCCCTGTTGCTTTAATCTCAGAGGAACCTTCTACTCAGCGACCCGTGGTCACTATCACTGAGTTAGAAAGTAACTCTGAAAGGTCATCAGATTCTGATTCTTCAGATGATGAATCCTTGGCTCTCCTAGCTAAAAAGTTCAGGAGATTCGCCAAGAAGAAAATGTTTAGAAAGAACAAAACTCTTTCTATAGCTGACAAGCCTAAGTCATCAGCTTTTGTTGATAAGGCTACTGCTACTTGTTTCAACTACGAAAAGACAGGTCATTTCGCTAACGAGTGCAGGTCAAAGAAAATCATGAGACCTTCAGCTTTTACAAAGAAATCCTTTGTTCCAAGGAATAAAGACGACAAATACTTAAAGCTGAAGGAGAAGTATGCAAAGCTGAAAAGCTTTAAGAAGAAAGGAAAAGGCCTGATGGCTGACTATGATTGGGCTGCTTCTGATGAAGAAGCCTCATCATCTGATTCTGAAGATGATGAAGCAAATCAATGTCTCATGGCCAAGATTGAAGAAGAGGAAGAAAGTTCAGACATTCCCTCCACTTCAACATCTGCCATTCAGGTATCACCTTCCTTCTTTACCAATATTGTAAATATTGATGAAGCTGATAGTCTCCGTAAAATCGAACTACTGACTAGAAGTTTATACGAAGCCATGAACGGCAAAGCTGTGGTTGAAAACCAAAATCTTGATCTCGCTGAAAAGCTTAAAAATTGCCACCTTCAAATAGAAAAGCTTTCTAAATTTGAAGAAGATTTTAAAGATCAAGTCCATTTAAATCAGCTAGTCAAAATCGAACGAGCGGAAGCTATCGCTGCATTAAAAGTTGAACAAGCTACTGTTGAAGGATGGTGTAATTCTTCAACAAAGATCACTGAGATAATTAAGGCTCAGATTCCTCTGAGTGATAAACGTGGTCTGGGTTATAAATATGATACTCCAATACCAACCACTGAACGTTCAATGCTTAAATTTGGAACGTTCGTATCCTCAATAGCTGACACTTCTTCATCTCAGTACTCCTCGTCGGTTACACCAATCCCTGAGGAAACTCCTACCTCAAAAGGTAAGGAGAAAATGGTTTATTCAAAACCTACCTCTGTCTCTAAAGACAAAGGTAAAGGAATTGTTATTTATCAAAATCCTCAGAAGGGTACTTTAGTACCTAAGCTGAATGCTTCTAAAGCCTTGGTGATTCATTCATCTGGTTCTAGAAATCAGACCTCTGGATCAGTTCAGCGACCTACTCCTAGACTCAGAGTAGATGTCCTTGGTAAGAAATCTGAAGAACTGAATGTTCGTCCTATTTCAAAAACCAATAGTGTACTTGGTGCTGGCACTTCTAATTCCAAATTAAAAGCTCAGCACTCAAGTGGTCCTAGAACTAATTTTAGTTATAGGAAATGTTATCACTGTGGACTTACCGATCATATTGCAAGTAAGTGTCCCACAGCCACCAAAGATGATAAGATAGCTAAGGTGAAGATAGCACCCAAGAAGACCAAACCAGTTGCAAGTCAGGTCAAGGTGACTCCTACCTCTGAGGTCAAGAAATTGACCAAAGTGAAGAAAGACAAAGCTGAATCTTCAAATGCTACGAAGACTGCTGAACCCATTCCAACCTCTTCCACTGACAAACACGTATACATGGCGAAGTGGGTACCCAAGCAAAACTAATCTTCCTTTGTATTGCAGGTTAAGAAGGGTATCTGGTATCTCGATAGCGGATGCTCTAGACACATGACTGGAAAGAAAAGCCTGCTCGCTGAATACAAGGAAGAGAAGGGTCCCTCTGTGACTTTCGGTGGAAATGGAAAAGGACACACCCGAGGGTATGGTGTACTTTCAAATGGTACAACATCCTTCAGAAGAGTCGCATATGTTGAAGGTCTGAAGCATAATCTTCTGAGCATCAGTCAGCTTTGCGACATGGATAACAAAGTGATTTTCACTAAGGAATCCTGCTTTGTCTCTGACAAAAAGGAGAAGATAGCTCTCAGCGGTTATCGTTTGGAAAATGTTTACGTTATAAACATGGACTCAACAACCACTGAGAACTCCTGTTTCTTCTCAAAGGCATCTTCTGATGTCAACTGGCTATGGCACAAGAGGCTCTCACATCTCAACTTCAAGACACTTAATACTCTTTCATCCAAAGAGTTAGTCACTGGTCTACCTCAACATTCATACGCCAAACAATCCTTATGTTCAGCGTGTGAAAAAGGAAAGCAGACCAAGGCAAGCTTTAAGTCCAAGCAAGTTTCCTCAGTGTCATCTCCTCTTCAACTACTCCATATGGATTTGTTTGGCCCCGTTAACAAACAATCCATCGCTGGAAAGAAATATACGCTGGTCATAGTTGATGAATTCTCTCGTTACACATGGGTAATGTTTCTCCGTTCTAAGAGTGACACCCCTGAAGAACTCATCACCTTTGTTCGGAAGATGGAAACTCTGAACAATATGATTGTTCGCTCAATAAGGAGTGATCATGGAACTGAATTCAAAAACAGTTCTCTTGATTCCTTCCTTGAGAGCAAGGGTATTTCTCACAACTTTTCGTCAGTGAGAACACCACAACAAAACGGAGTTGCTGAAAGAAGAAATAGAACAATTATTGAAGCTGCACGTTCAATGCTCAGCGATTCTCACCTGCCTACTCAGTTTTGGGCAGAAGCTGTCAACACGGCTTGTTTTACGCAAAACAGGTCGCTGATAGTCAAAAGATTCAAAAAGACAACCTATGAACTTTTTCATGGGAGAAAGCCTTCAATCAGCTTTCTTCACATCTTTGGTTGTCAGTGTTTCATACTGAACAACAGAGATGCCCTTGGAAAGTTTGATCCTAAGGCTGATGATGGAATCTTTCTTGGATACTCCTCAGTTTCCAAAGCCTTCAGAGTCTTCAACCGAAGAATACAAACTGTAGAAGAAACTATTCAAGTCACGTTTGACGAATCCCGTTCAGCGAACTCTAAACCGAACGCTGATACAGAAGAACTAAATCAATGGATGTTTTCTCATCTTGGTGATTCAGAAGATGTTCCCACTACTCATGCTCATACAACTGAAAATGATGGTCCTACTATCATTTCCAATATGCAGAATAGTGAAGCTGAAACATCTTGGGTCTCAGCTGTTCCTATAAACACTATACCCGCAGTTGATCCAAATGTCTCAGAAATTCCATCTATTTCTCAGCAATCAGTGAATGAAGTAACAAATGCAAGCATTCCTCTCTTAGCTGATAATCCAGAAGTAGCTGAAGCCTCATCTTCAGTTTCTCCAGTTCAGACTGAGTCAGCGACGCATGCTCCGGCTCAGCGATGGACTGTAAATCACCCAATCGATCAAATTCTTGGTGATCCCAACGCTGGTATTAAGACTCGTAGAAGTGCAGGTAATATTTGTTTATTTGTTAACTTTATTTCTCTAACTGAACCAAAGAAAATAGATGATGCCCTCAGAGATCCAAACTGGGTCAGCGCTATGCAAGAAGAGCTGACTGAATTCGAAAGAAACAAAGTTTGGAAACTTGTTCGGAGACCAACTGACAAAACAGTGATAGGCACTAAGTGGGTCTATCGAAACAAGTTGGACGAACATGGTACTGTAACTCGTAACAAAGCTCGTCTTGTTGCTCAGGGATACAGACAAGAGGAAGGCATAGATTATGACGAAACCTTTGCTCCAGTAGCAAGACTTGAATCTATTCGTCTTTTCTTAGCATATGTTGTACACAAAAACTTCACTGTACATCAAATGGATGTTAAGTCAGCGTTTCTAAATGGAAAGCTGAATGAAGAAGTTTATGTGGAACAACCTCCAGGATTCTCAGATCCTAAGCGTCCAGGTTATGTTTATAAACTGGATAAGGCACTTTATGGCTTGAAGCAAGCTCCTCGTGCATGGTATGACACTCTTTCTACTTATCTCCACCTTGAAAAATTTGAGAGAGGTAAGATTGACAAAACTTTGTTTTTTAGAAAAATAAAAGGTCATATCATTTTAGTTCAAATATATGTTGATGACATTATATTTGGTTCTACTAACCCTGAGCTTTGTACTCGTTTCGCTAATAGAATGAAAGATGAGTATAAAATGAGTATGATGGGTGAACTAACATATTTCCTTGGTCTTCAGATTAAGCAAACTGAAAAAGGAACTTTTATAAATCAGGGAAAGTATGTTAAAGATATGCTGAAGAAATTCGACTTAACTGAAAGTCCAGCTATGAAAACCCCTATGGCACCACCGCTGATACTTGATAAGGACACAAAGGGTGTTTCTGTCAATGTCACGCTGTACCGTGGGATGATCGGCTCACTACTGTATCTTACAGCTAGCCGACCCGATATTATGTTTGCAACATGTTTGTGCGCACGATATCAAGCTGAACCTAAGATATCCCATATGAAAGCTGTAAAGCGAATCTTTCGATATCTTAAGGGTACAGCGAATCTAGGTCTTTGGTATCCCAAAGATTCAGGATTCGATCTAACCGCCTATTCAGACAGTGATTTTGCAGGTTGCAAAATGGATAGGAAAAGCACCACAGGAGGATGTCAGCTCCTGGGTGGAAAGCTGGTAAGTTGGACAAGTAAGAAGCAAAACTCAGTGTCCACTTCCACAGCTGAAGCTGAGTATGTAGCCGCTGGAAGCTGCTGTTCTCAAGTCTTGTGGATGAGAAATCAACTACTAGACTATGATCTTCAGCTCTCCAAAATTCCAATCTATTGCGACAGCACAAGTGCCATCGCTATAGCAAACAATCCAGTGCTACACTCAAAGACAAAACACATAGAAATCAGATATCATTTTATCAGATATCATGTGATGAATGGTGATATAGAACTTTATTTTATCCCAACTGATTATCAGTTAGCTGATTTGTTTACCAAACCTCTTGATGAGACAAGATTCAACTTTCTCATCAGCGAGCTTGGAATGCTGAACTTTGAAGGATAAATCTTCAGAGGTTCACATTTAATCAGCGATACGTTTATACATTCTTGTATAGGCTCTCGGATAAAATAAACTTGTACAATCCATTTCATCATCTTCTCTCTGAATAAATTTGGTTAAACTGATATCAAGGTATGTTTTCTCTCTCTGACAAAACGCATGAAAATGCAAGATTTCAAATTCTTTCTTCGCTGAATATCTCTTCCTTAACAGAGATATTTTGAAATTTCTTAAAACCCTCACTGATATTTCTATTCAGTGCTTCATATTTTCCAAAGAGTCCCTGAGTTTTTCTTTCAAAACCTCAGAGACAACGAAAGAATGTGAAAGGACAGTTGTGACGTCATTGCAACGGATAACACCAGGCACGCTCTTTTTCTGACACACGTTTGCACGTTTCGTTGTCTATCCAATCAAATGCAAACACGTGTCCGTGTCATGATGAAAAACTTTCCCGCTCAAGTTTTTCTCTCTCTACTCTCTTCCTATATAAACACTCTCAAAGTTTATATTTGTCTTTTACGCGAATCAATCTTTCTCCGCAAGAAAAGAACACTGTTGCATTTTGTGCTCTCAATCTTCAAGAACTGTTCATCATCTTCTTCATCAAACTCAAGGTTAATATGTTCTTATCTATTATCAAATGCGAATAACTTGTTTTCGATCTTATCATTGTTTTACACAAGATCAAACAAAAGAACTCAAAAATAAAATCATTTTCTTTCATGGTTTTATAAACACAACCATTTCATGGTTGTTCTTCAAGTTTTAAATCTAAAATCTTAAACTTGTTCTTCTTTCGTATCCATTTTTTTTAAGAAACTGGAATACAAGGCTTATGGGTGTTATATTCGTTTTTTTTTTAAAACAAGAAAAACCCTAATCTTCATTAAGATTTTTTTTGTCTGAATGAAATGGACAAAATTCGAAAAATCTTAATGGAAATTTTCTTTCCACATTAAGATATTTCTTATTTGTTAACATCTTTGGTTGAACTGATAATACAGTGAAATGGCAACTTCAAAGCTGAATGTTACCGCTGAGTCCATCTCCGCTGATTCTGAGGAACTGGAAATCACCAAAGCTCCTCAGGTTAAGTTTGAGCTGGATCAACTAGACTGGACAAAGGCAAACAACCTCTCAGCGCTTCTCAAGTTTCCTCCTCGGAAGCAGGTATCCCATCTAGACGACGCTGTAAATTTTTTGAAGAATAGCCCCATCTACACAGCACTGACAATCACACCTCCTGCCAGTCAGCGTCTATTATCCCAATTCTGGTACTCTGCCAGACACACCGACCTACCCTCCGCCAAAGATCCATCTAAAACCATCGACTGCATACTCAGCGATACTGAGTATGGCACCATCAAGATAACCCCCGCAATAATCCGCAAAGCTCTGAAATTCCCTAACGCTACCTCAGAAAATCCTTTCATTCCATTACCTGACCACAAGAAGCACGCTGACAGGGAAGAAATCATTGCTTTCCTTGATGCGATGGGTTACATCTGGGAGACTGGAAGAGACAAGCTACCTGAGAAGAAGCTGACGCTGATAAAGAAATCCAAGATGCCCAGCGAGATGAACTTCATCTTCGCTCACCTGATCAGCTGCATGACAGCGAAATCCGGATCTTCTGATCAAGCCGCTCAACCTCAGCAGGCCATGGGTTACGCACTGCTGAAAGGTCTCAACATTGACTGGGCCTCCATCATCTATGAAGACCTCATTCAACGTGTTGATTCTGCCGATGACCGACCAGCATGGGTCCCTTACCCACGATTCATCAGCGCCATCTTTCAATATGGCCTGAAGGACAGCTATCCTGAAGAGGGTGATCTGAAACTCTCTCAGATTGGCCCTAAAGTTCTCGACTTCAAGCCTATCGCCAACGAGGTACGTCTCTCTACCCTTCTCACTCTACTTAATTCTCCGCTTTCTGTGGCTCCTTCAGCGACAATACCCCTCGCTGATTCCCAGGCCACAAAATCCATTCCTTCTATGAAAAGGAAACAATCTCTTACCCCTCTTGATTCCAAAAGGATCAAGAAAACCAAGGAGCAACCCCAGCAATTCCATGCTGAAGACTCCTCAGCTCATTCTGAAGAGCTGAAGGAAAGTTCCGTGGTACGCTCTGCCACACCAATTCAAGCTATCCCTTCTAAACCTACTTCAGCGTCCTTAAACGCTGAGGTTAGAACTTTGGAATCTACCCAACCTTCTTCAGTCTCTCAAAAGACTGATGAAGTACTTCTCAGCGAATCCAACGCTGAACTTGCAACCCAACCCCAATTCTTATCTTTCGATCCTCCCTCTATTTCTTTGGACACTCCTCCAGCTAAAACTGGAGATGCCATCATTCAAGAAGCCGTTGAAGCTTCTCAGCGAATGACGAAGAAAGGACCTGCAGAGATCTCCATCCCTCACGGAACTTTTGAGGGAGATATGGAACACTATGGAGGGACTCGAAACTTTGATGAGTTCGTCAACGCTCCTGCAGGTACAGATCCCACCTTAAACACTGTAACTAAACCTGAAACTTCTGAGCTTTCCTTTGTTCACAAGTACTTATATGTTACAGGTCCTTATTTGGGAGACGTCAACCAGTCTCTGAAGTCCATGGAGATGAAACTTACAGATCTCACCACCGGTCTATCAAATAACTCTACAGCTGTAACAAACGCTGGAGAGAATCTGACGAAGCTGACTGCTGTGGTGGAAAAGAAAGCCTCCTCTGATGACATCAAAGACCTTGATAAAACTCTCGCCGACTTTGCCAAAGTGCTCTCCGACATCTACACTGACTACACCAATCTCAAATCGTCAGTTTCCACCGTTTCCAGCGAGGTTACAACGCTGAAGAAATCGGTTGGTACACTCGAAGGTGATATGTCAGTGGTCAAGACCGACTTGGGCTCAGTGAAGACCGAGCTTAGTTCTGTCAAGACAAGGATCGAGACGCTGGTGAACAAGGCAAACAATCCAGCTCCTGCTCCGGCCCCTGCACCTATTTTGGACTCATTCACCGCAGAGGATCGCCAAGAGCTGAAGAAAATCACGCCTGCTATTTCTGGCCTAGAAGACAGAATAGCTAAGCTTGAAGGTTGTGTGAAAGTCTCTGGCCCAGAAGACAGAGACAACACCAATGCTGAATCTACCCATTCCTCCCCCGCCCATCATGAGAAAGAGGGGGAGAAGAGCGCTGAACAGGAGAAGAGCGCTGAAGATCAAAATAAGAGCGCTGAAGACCTTTCCCATGATGAATCTATCAGGGGAGAGGGTAATGAAGATCTGATCACTGGACCTCAGGGAGATGAAAACCCTGAGGGAACCGAGAACCTCGCCTCTGTATCTGAGGGGGAGCAACTCGAAGAAGATGCTGAGGAATCCGAAGCAGAAGAAGACGAAGACATCGACATCCCTGAAGCTGAACCATCCTCCTCTCCAAGGAACGATGATGATGATGATGATGAAGATGACGAATTCTTTGTCGTCAAACATGCTCCTCGAAAAGCTCTTAAAGGGATCGTGATAACCGAATCCACAGGGGAGAAGACAAAAACAAAGACAAAGCACTCAGCCTCTGGCGCTGAGAAAAGCAAAGACAAAGGCATCGCTGAAGATGATAATCTGGCGATCCTACTTGCAAAGCCGATTTGTCAGGTACACTAAACTTATTTTTCCTTCCCTGATCATCTCTGAACAATCAGTTATCCATTCCACAAACACCATACACATCCACATTTTTTTCTATCTTTTCTACCCAAGTTCTTCTACCCAGTTCTTATTTGTAAGATCGCTGCGTTTCAGCTAGTCCTCTCCCCTGTTTGAGGATATCGCTGAAGGATCTACTATTGCGACTTCACCAATAATTCCAGCTACCGCTGAAGACATAATCCCAGTCTTAGATTTAATCTCTGAGACTGATGAACCAGAAGAACAACCTCTCTCGCACAGAAACAGACCTTCCTCAGTTCCTCAAAAGCTGAGTGAAGAAGATCAAAAGAGGAGAGAAGAAATGATAAAGCGATTCGAGGATCAGCGAATCATTCTAAGGCGCGATCAACTACCTTCAGTTCCTCCTAAGTTCAGAATTTCAAAAGCTGAATACCAGGATCATCTCAGAGCTGAACGCCTCATCGCTGAAAGAAAGGAAGCTGAAGATAAAGACAGAGAATACGCCATCAAGCTCACTCAAGAATCTGTCAAAGACCCCAAGCTGAAGCGTATTCCCATTCAAATCCAACGAAAGCTTTGGGAACAAGCCCAGAAGATCGTGGAAAAGAAAGCTGAAGTTTCTCAGACCACCCTGATCTGGTGTAAAGAGAAAATCCACTTCAGATATCGTCCAGCGAAGATCAACAAGGTATTCATCTCTGGAAGAACCTCCATCGGAGTACCTATTGTTGACATCAAACTGTTCAGAGAAGATGGCTCATCTGAAACCTTTCGTGCTGACACTGTAAAAAGGTATGGTCTCTCTGAATGGTTGGAGATGAGGTTAGCTATCCAACCATCACAATCTAAGTACAAGGATCATTTTGAAAAGCTGATAAACAGACAGATCGATTTTATATCTTCTTGTGTGGATATTCCTCCTGTTCCTGATCTAAAGCCGAAAAGAAAAAGGGGCTCACCAAAGAAGAAACGTCAAGATTCAAACTCAGGTCCTGTCATACGAAATGAAACTGGAATTGGTTTCTCTCGCGCTGAAGTACTTGGTCCTGATCCTGATCTATCTGCCCTTGACATCTCTTTGCCACCATGTGAACTTTACGTCCCTGGTAAAGTCATCAGTAATCCTTATGGAATATTCTTTCTTGACTACGACGGACGTAAATGCTTTCAACGGATCGCTGAGCTTCCAATCACTCCAATCGAACAGCTCAGAGATCTCATCTACTGGTGCGACTTCAGAAAAGACATTCAGGCACGACACCTAAAACCCTTGATTTTTGAAGCTGCTCTGAAGCTAAAGAATAAAGGAGAAAAGGTTCCTGACTGGATGATTCCAACTGAAAAGACAACCCTTGATGAACTTCTCATTAAGGAAGAACCCTTTGAAGGCTGACAACAATCACCTCTTTCTCTATTGTATCAGTCATCCTTCAGTACATGTAATTTATTTCGCTTGTACTTGTAATCTTTCTTATTCATATTGTAACCTGATTCAAAGATTTAAAGAAAGATTTCAGCGAATATACTTTACTCCATCAGTACTGAAAAGATCCCAGAAAACAGTAAAAGGGACAAATATTTTATGAGTTCTTTTTATCCTTATGTTTTCATTAAATAGCAATTTTCTTTGTTGCTATGTCATAATCAAATAGGGGGGGATTGTTGATCCAAACCCTCAGTGATTTGATAATGACCCTATCTTAAATACTTAGTGAAAATTGTAAGTAAACAATATGTATCAGAGTTTCACTATCGCTGATAAGTACTAAGATCTTACAGTACTGCTGATAGGAACTCTCGCACTTTTAGATTAAACATTCAGCGAACATTGTTCACCATATCGCTGAGTCTGTTCAGTCCTTATGATGATCGCTGATAAGTTAGTTGTTTACTTATGATCCCTGAAGACAAGATTCACGTCAACAAAGGTTCTACGCTGAAGTCGAAGATCAAGCTCAAGAACCAGCGACAAGTCTCCTAATGAACTGATGCGGATCAGCGAAGACTCAGATTTGTCCACTCAACGTGAAGTATCAAGTACAAGACTTCAGCTATCGCTGAACTTTATCATTCGCTGAATAGTAAATGATAATCGCTGAATCAACGAAAGCTGATCATGAAGTCCTCCGTACAAAGTACTTTTGTCTTAACCTCCCTTGCACGCCACCGTACGAAATGTCAGAAAAGAACCTCCGAAAATCTGAAATCGTACAACCACTCTGATACTACACTGTTCATTCATGCGGCTACTAAGGTTGTCAACAAAGGTTAATGACATGCAACCAATCCGCTGATGACACGTGTAAAGTGTATACTGATTTGCATTAAATGCATGCAGTATATAAATAGATGAACTCACTTCATTTGAAGTAACTTGCTAACTCTGGACAAGTTCAAATCTCTCTTAAGATAGGATTTTATTAGTAATCTCCTTATCTTTCTTAGTGCAAGAAAACTTAGTGTTCCAACTTGTTTAGATTTAGGTTTATCCTTAATCTTGTTTCCGCAACAAGCTGTAAATTGTTAATGATTTATCAATAAACAATTTAGAAAAGTAAAATAGTGTGTTTGTATTCAACCCCCCCCCCCCCCCTTCTACAAACTTGTTTAGGCCTTTCGGGACCAACACATCCCCTGTCGTCCGCAGGTTTTTTCCTCGATTGAGGTTTTTTCCTGCGTCATCAAATCCTTTGTCTTATTTATTTTTCCCTCATCGCACGTCTCGTCGAAAGATCCTTTCTTTAGTTGTTTAAGTCCACATCGACCTTAAGTTGTTCCTTTGGTGCGATTTTTGGCATTAACAGTTTGGCGCCATCCGTGGGACTACATCTAGAGAAAATCCTCGACGAACATGCACTTTACTAACGGTTTCTTGGAGTTCCTCTGTTTTCGATTACAGGAAAATGGCAGATAAGGAGAACATGGAACAGATGGTGGGTCTAAAAAATGCGCAAGAACCCCCAACAACAGTCGACGAGTATCATCTGGAGGAAGCCGTTCTGGATCAAAGCAAGCCCGATCAAAAAATCCTCGTGGGTTCATCCATTGATCCCAACATTAAAAGTAAACTCATATCTTTTTTACAGGAGTATGCCGATTGCTTCGCATGGTCGCATGAAGATATGGTTGGCATCGATCCCGGCGTCATTACCCATAAACTTAATTTCGACCCATTATTCAAACTTATAAAACAAAAGCGCCGCAAATTCGCTCCAGAAAGAAATAAGGTAATTAACGACGAAGTCGACAATCTCCTCAAGACAGGAAAGATTCGGGAAGTAAAATATCCCGATTGGCTCGCTAACGTCGTCGTAGTAGCTAAGAAGAATGGAAAATGGAGAGTCTGTATCGACTTCACGGATCTCAATAAAGCCTACCCAAAGGATCCATTTCCATTACCTCATAGTGATGCCATGGTCGACGCAACCGCGGGACACGAGTTATTAACATTCATGGACGCCTATTCTGGATATAACCAAATCCTAATGCACGTCAATGATCAAGAGAAAACTGCTTTCATGACAGACCGAGGTATTTATTGTTACAAAGTTATGCCTTTCGGATTAAAAAATGCAGGGTCTACCTATCAACGACTGGTAAACAAGATGTTTAAAGATCATATTGGCGACACAATGGAGGTATATATCGACGACATGTTGGTAAAGTCAAAAAAGCGATCGACCATATCGATCACCTTAGGCAATCGTTCGACATCCTTCAGAAATATAACATGAAGCTCAATCCAACGAAATGCTCCTTCGGCGTCAGCGCTGGAAAGTTCTTAGGTTACATGGTCACCCGTTGAAACACCCTAAAAACAGGGTCAATTTAAACCTTGAAATTTACCATAAGTTATGATCAAAAGCTTTCAAACTTATATAACCTGAGGATCAAATGTAAGGTTTCTATATACAAACGTCATTACTTAAATAACTTATTAATCTAAATCATAACATAACAATCAGATTAATCCAGTTATCTAAACAACCGTCCCAAAAACATCAAAAATCTCTAGATTCCTCCGGTATCTCTAAGTCTGAATCTTTCCAAAAGTTCTCGTCTCTCATTCCCGCTATTTCCCGGAGCTTGTACCTGGTAAGAAGATTTAGCTTGAAACATTAGGCTTTCGCCTAGTGAGGATACTCAATTCAAAATAAAATTTAATAATTAAAATATGAACAGATAACTCAAACCTGTTCTCACCCATCTTACCGTACGACAACTCCTTTTCAAATCGGGGAATCTACCCCACTCCCAATTTCCTACGACTAACTCATTTAATCGCAACAACAACATAATAGTTAACTCTGAATCATTCCAGATTCACAATCAATAATCACACACAAGAAATTACAAGTCAAAACCTGTCTATTTCTTAATCAGGAAGTAGAGATTACAAATTACTTTATGCCTATCTCAAATCTTCCTCTCATCACGGGGAAATCTCCGATCTTCCCAAAACAATGGAAATCTCTGATCTTCCATAAATCGAAATGGGAATTACAAATCAAAATCTGCCTATTCCACATTCCACCTCTGCATCAATGGTCCCAATGGGATTATAATATCGCGATACTCAATCGGGACTCACGATGGTTCGAGGTTCACCCAATTACTAAAATTACACCCCTTTGGTCTATAGCGAGTAACCGGTTCCCATTATACCGTACCCAAGTGCCCTCGGTGACCGGATGCCTATTTTAGTAAAAGCACATAATCACATAATATAATACAATCGATACTACTATATGCGTCCCGCATAGAATGTATCATTTCTCTGAACATATTCTATATGTAAAATAAAGAATATTATTACTCCACATCTCAATCTCTTTATTACCCCTTCTCTGAAATCTGATATGATGATCACCATCTCAATAGTTATTTATATTTTCGAACTCATAGATAGGCCTTTATAATATGTCTCAATTTGGCTTCTCAATCACATTTAGAATTCATAATCATCTAACATATTGCATATAACAGATAATCCTGCTCATTATAAGGAATATGAATAATTCCTGTTCATCAACTTCTTAACTATCCCCTCATAGTAATTTAACACGAGAGTTAATATATATCAGTTGTTAATCTATATCTTTGAACTCATGGATGGATCTTTATAGTTTATCTCAATAAAGCTTCAAATCATATTTAGAGTTCATAACCACATAGTAATTTCATGTAGTAGATAATCAAACTTAGCATGCAAGATTAATAATAAATACTAGTTCATCAACTTCATAGATAACTCATCTTAGAAGTTTTAGCATGGAAATCCACATAACACAACTTTTAATCGCCCTCTTGGCTTATCTCTAATTTAATGCAATCCACATAAAACATATTCATGCATATATATAAAGCATCTAATTCAAGATTAATTACTGAATTTTAAAGAGAGTTGAATAAACTCACCTGATGCGTTATTACTTCTTTTAGTCCTTTTTAACACGTAACGGCTCCTTTCTTCACTACCACAGCTTACTGTATTATTCAATTACATATACTGATATTAATTATCAAAACAGAACCCTCTATAACTGAAAATCCTTAATTTCTAAAAGATCACATCTCAAGTCGCAATGAACTGAAGTCGCAATCACCTATTGCGATTTCACTTCCAAATCGCAACCAACTGAAGTCGCAGTCCTCTATTGCGATCCCAATTCCAAATCGCAGTCAACGGTTGCGATTTCAACCTCAAATCGCAACTCACCATTGCGATTTCACCCCAAGTCGCAACTGCCCATTGCGATTTCGACCCAAGTCGCAACCAACTGTTGCGATTCCAAAGCCAAGTCGCAATGGTCTGCTGCGACTCCAACTCCAAGTCGCTATTGCCTATTGTGACAATCATGAATGTCGCAACTCAAGGTTGCGACTTCGATGATATTCAACCAAGTCTCAGTCCACTAAGTTCATTCTAAACCCAGAATTTTGCAGTTTTAATCTATGTTTGTTTCTGATACTGTGCAGATACGTTTAAGGTTATAAACTAAACCTACTCATGAAATCAAACTCCCCAAAACATCTATATTTCATAACAATCCATTTCTTAAACTTATTTAACAATTTAAAACATAATAGTTAAGAATAGTTTACCTTGAGTTTCTTTAATTACTTCCAAACTCAACTGAATTCTTTGTTTCTCCTTGCTATTTCTTTTTCTCAACTTCTTTATCTCAAATCTCGGTTTCTCCTTCTCTCAAGCAAACCGAACACACACAAAATAATCCCTCACACACTCTCACAATTAGTTTAGGTTAACCAACTAAGTGACACCTCACCTTAAATTACACATGAGTCATATGACTATTTCCATAATAACCTTTAACTTTCAAAGAATTGCACAATCAACCCTCCAAATGAAAATCCATCTCAAGTAACACTTTTAAACAATTACAAACTTAACCCCAAGTTAATTTGTAATTCACAAAATAATATAACTGAAAATTTGGGATGTTACAATACTCCCCAACTTGAAAATGATTTCGTCCCCGAAATCAAAGTCAAGTAAACAAATGAGGATACCTATTCCTCATACTCTCTTCTGACTCTAAAGTCACACTAGTACTTCTATGATGTTTCCACTGTACTTCCAACATAGTTACCTCATTACCACTACGTAACTTCCCAACTGATCTTTCCAAAATTACCTCTGGTTCTTCCATACCGCATCATCATTACAACTCACTCTCCAGGTCTCAAAACAACATTATCATGTACTCCCTAAATACGTACACTATAAATTAAGCATACATGTTACTATTAAATACTTCAACAACCACGGCAGTCTATTATTACTCCCATGACTTACACATTTCTTCGATGTAGAATGCTATTATTTCCTCACATCACTATCTCATCGTACAACCACAATACAACTACGTACCAAAGTATTTAACATCAGAAGTAATAACTCTTATTGAACTTTGCAATGTAATTACATTCTTAAGTCCAATCCTTCATTCCTTGTTTCCCCACGTTAGTATGGAATACTATTTTTCAACTATTATCTGTCTCTTTCTCCCAACCTTCCACATACCGATAGTATTTTCTTCTTACGAAACATAGTTAAACAGTTTTATCAAAATCTCGAACTTAAAACATTCAGCCAAGTTATCTTGAAACGACATTACCGTTCGAAGTTATTACCATTCTTAGATCTTTAACTAATAATTTCTCGTACAATTCTTTCACACATAAGGAGCAACTTATATTCCTTAACAATCTTTCTTTCACTACACCACATTGATCTACATACTCATCATCTTTATTAAACTTCCAGTGATTCAGAATACAACTTAACTGGCAACTCATACCATCAAAATTTCTTTGGATACACTCACCATTGCTCCGACATTCAATTTCGATATAAGCCATATTACCAAGTTATCTTACAACCCACATGTTCTATCAACTTTTATTAACAAATAATACTTTCCAACCGGAATTCCCAAAACTTCCATTCGAATACTTCCTCTTTCTAACATCACGTCTCATACTAGACGACACATGTATCTTGGCAATTAATGCCACTACTCGTTCATGCATTCTCCACCCATAACATTTACCACAGACCATGTCTCTCATAGCCATTCGTACATAATTAATTTTACAATCCCAATTTCTCGTCTAAATACACAGGTCTATATTACTAAATATCTCCTCCCCAACTTTAGTTGAACTACCACTCACAATTTTCTAATAAAACTTGAACTTATTCGTTCTTACTAGCTCTTTATATTTCCAATATGTTGCATAGCCAGGGTACAATTCCTCACAGATCAACACAATCTATACATCCCCTTTGTTCATCTCCAGTATTTCATCTTTTATAAATCTTCCACATCGTAAGTAAACACTTATCTGAAAGCAACAGTCCTTCACTGTTCTAACAATCCCACAAGGTGATCCTTCAACTTTTAAACTTCTAATTTAAACTTAACATTCATACATGATCCCAAAAAGGATAACCAATGCATTCACGTTATATAAACTTAATTTTCAATACCGATTATGCAAATTCAACCCCAAGTGTACTCCAAGCTTATCAAACTGGTTCAAAGCACTTAAGGCTTAACTAAATCCAAAACCGAGTCATCTACTCAAAGGATTTAAAGATTATTTATCAATACCAACTCATGCAAATAAATACATCTATCTCACGTTATGCAACATACGCTCCGAGATATGAAAATCTTACGACCCCTTCATTGCTACTTTCCCAATGAAGTCAAATCATTTGCAAGTACATGCAACTCTTTTCATACTCCACAATGTATATAATCCGCCCAGGTTCATTAGTTCCAAAGATACTAAGTAAAATTTCAAACAGTCTTTACACCTAAGACCAACACTTAAACTGTCACCGGTTCAAATACAATGCAGTTAAGTATACAACACATCCAATACTCCATCTTGAATCATTAAACTGACAAATATTCAAAAGACTCATTCGAATATAAACCAGGCCTTTAAGGCCAAAACAAACACTTGATTAAACACATGTCACTCACACGATCACGTAAACCAAAATTCCTCTTTACTCGGGATCTTAACCTTATTAATCCTTTAATTGGCCATTGATTTCAAAATAAAAGTTTATCACTCTCAAAACCTTCACATTTTAAAAATGTAACACGACAAAATTATTATACATCCACAAAATACCAAAAACATGCTTCGACCACATAACTTTCACTTAGGTTATAATTAATCAAACTCAAAATTTCTCAATTGTATCGCACTCACTAATACCCACTTTGCGCATACCTTCTGCATAACAGCATACCGGTATCACTCACGGTTTTGCTACTACCCGCACGGGCATACGCAGAACGCATCCAGACCGCACCCAGTGACACACAAAAGGCCTCGTACACCTTACAACTCTCGCCTTCAAAGTCAAAACTTGACATCTCAATACTTCCTTAACCCTGAACCTAATTCTTCCTCCAGGCACGGCCGACCTTCGGCAACTGTATTACTAATCCTCCGAACAAGGGTACAGACCCTCATTTTATTGATACTAAAGTTCACTTTCGACTCTCCCACTGTTCATCTCTCATTTGAATACAATTACCAAAACCACAAACTTTCCCCCAGGGTTTATCCAACACCTCTCCACTCTTGGAGTTCATTCTTAGCTTATAGCGTAATACTCTACGATCTAGCGAGTTCATAGCCTTCATGCATGACAATATAATAAATAACTCAATCCACACTTTTCTCATTTAAATAAATAACCTTCAAAACAACGTGAGCACACACACCCCAATCATTTTCATAATTCCCATGTACTACACAACAATCTCAAAACCGTTTGTTTATAAATTTACGTAAAACTCAATCTTTCTCAACTAAAAGATGTTGTTACAACAGTAATATCTTAAATGAAGATCTTTTCATACGACAAAAGTTTAAAATTTACTGACACAAAGTAAACTAGTCGTTTCTCACACTCATTTATATGATGTTGTTAGATCAATACTCCTGTTGGTTATTAAACGTTTTGCTGACCAATGCCTTCTTGCTACAAATCAACTTTTCATGTAAAGTAAGAAATGTTTTTGTAACAACTCCAAAAATTTCGTTGTGCAACGTAACTGGGATTGCCCTTTTTTTTCAAATACACACTTGCACACACTAATTCAAACTTGATTAAAACTGTTATTTATGCATTTGGTTTGAAATCATGAAACTTCATATAACACACACTAAAACACCATGCATAAAACTTTACTCGCAAATGAAGGCTAATCATTCAACGAGGTCAATCGTTTTACTTTCATAACTTATCATTGACACTTTACTTCCGACCTGAAATCGCCCTCTCGGCCTTATAATAATTGCTACATCTGCATTCCATGGCTCCCATACTCAACCATGTCATACTAATTCTGTATTAACCAATCATCTCATACTCTATCTCTGCACCTATCAAATCACCTATTAAAGATTGCTTTGGCAGACTTTCATGAGTCCCACAAATTTTCAGGTTGTCCTTCAAAACCCCAATCATATACTGCTCTCTCCTTTAAAGGACCTTGGTGATGAATTCACCATCACTTTACTATAACTTATAGAGATAACCATGCGAAATGATCATGCACTTACATACATACAACAACGTACTTTACCGATCGTTAGTCACTGTAACAATTCAGAAATAGACATGCTCGTGTAACAATGTATTCATAATAACAGTAGCTAATTGTAATTGTGAATATATCATACAGGAGAATCCCCATTATCATTGTCATAGCACTAATTTCACGTATTTCTGTTAACTCTAAGACTATCCTGTCTTAACACTTCTACCCAGAACTCACGGATCATAACTTAACTCATCTCAGCTTAAGTCTAGGTATCTCAAATTCGTACCTAGTTCGCTTAAACTAAAGCTCTGATACCATACTGAAACACCCTAAAAACAGGGTCAATTTAAACCTTGAAATTTACCATAAGTTATGATCAAAAGCTTTCAAACTTATATAACCTGAGGATCAAATGTAAGGTTTCTATATACAAACGTCATTACTTAAATAACTTATTAATCTAAATCATAACATAACAATCAGATTAATCCAGTTATCTAAACAACCGTCCCAAAAACATCAAAAATCTCTAGATTCCTCCGGTATCTCTAAGTCTGAATCTTTCCAAAAGTTCTCGTCTCTCATTCCCGCTATTTCCCGGAGCTTGTACCTGGTAAGAAGATTTAGCTTGAAACATTAGGCTTTCGCCTAGTGAGGATACTCAATTCAAAATAAAATTTAATAATTAAAATATGAACAGATAACTCAAACCTGTTCTCACCCATCTTACCGTACGACAACTCCTTTTCAAATCGGGGAATCTACCCCACTCCCAATTTCCTACGACTAACTCATTTAATCGCAACAACAACATAATAGTTAACTCTGAATCATTCCAGATTCACAATCAATAATCACACACAAGAAATTACAAGTCAAAACCTGTCTATTTCTTAATCAGGAAGTAGAGATTACAAATTACTTTATGCCTATCTCAAATCTTCCTCTCATCACGGGGAAATCTCCGATCTTCCCAAAACAATGGAAATCTCTGATCTTCCATAAATCGAAATGGGAATTACAAATCAAAATCTGCCTATTCCACATTCCACCTCTGCATCAATGGTCCCAATGGGATTATAATATCGCGATACTCAATCGGGACTCACGATGGTTCGAGGTTCACCCAATTACTAAAATTACACCCCTTTGGTCTATAGCGAGTAACCGGTTCCCATTATACCGTACCCAAGTGCCCTCGGTGACCGGATGCCTATTTTAGTAAAAGCACATAATCACATAATATAATACAATCGATACTACTATATGCGTCCCGCATAGAATGTATCATTTCTCTGAACATATTCTATATGTAAAATAAAGAATATTATTACTCCACATCTCAATCTCTTTATTACCCCTTCTCTGAAATCTGATATGATGATCACCATCTCAATAGTTATTTATATTTTCGAACTCATAGATAGGCCTTTATAATATGTCTCAATTTGGCTTCTCAATCACATTTAGAATTCATAATCATCTAACATATTGCATATAACAGATAATCCTGCTCATTATAAGGAATATGAATAATTCCTGTTCATCAACTTCTTAACTATCCCCTCATAGTAATTTAACACGAGAGTTAATATATATCAGTTGTTAATCTATATCTTTGAACTCATGGATGGATCTTTATAGTTTATCTCAATAAAGCTTCAAATCATATTTAGAGTTCATAACCACATAGTAATTTCATGTAGTAGATAATCAAACTTAGCATGCAAGATTAATAATAAATACTAGTTCATCAACTTCATAGATAACTCATCTTAGAAGTTTTAGCATGGAAATCCACATAACACAACTTTTAATCGCCCTCTTGGCTTATCTCTAATTTAATCCAATCCACATAAAACATATTCGTGCATATATATAAAGCATCTAATTCAAGATTAATTACTGAATTTTAAAGAGAGTTGAATAAACTCACCTGATGCGTTATTACTTCTTTTAGTCCTTTTTAACACGTAACGGCTCCTTTCTTCACTACCACAGCTTACTGTATTATTCAATTACATATACTGATATTAATTATCAAAACAGAACCCTCTATAACTGAAAATCCTTAATTTCTAAAAGATCACATCTCAAGTCGCAATGAACTGAAGTCGCAATCACCTATTGCGATTTCACTTCCAAATCGCAACCAACTGAAGTCGCAGTCCTCTATTGCGATCCCAATTCCAAATCGCAGTCAACGGTTGCGATTTCAACCTCAAATCGCAACTCACCATTGCGATTTCACCCCAAGTCGCAGTGAACTGTTGCGACTACAGTACCAAGTCGCAACTGCCCATTGCGATTTCGACCCAAGTCGCAATGGTCTGCTGCGACTCCAACTCCAAGTCGCTATTGCCTATTGCGACAATCATGAATGTCGCAACTCAAGGTTGCGACTTCGATGATATTCAACCAAGTCTCAGTCCACTAAGTTCATTCTAAACCCAGAATTTTGCAGTTTTAATCTATGTTTGTTTCTGATACTGTGCAGATACGTTTAAGGTTATAAACTAAACCTACTCATGAAATCAAACTCCCCAAAACATCTATATTTCATAACAATCCATTTCTTAAACTTATTTAACAATTTAAAACATAATAGTTAAGAATAGTTTACCTTGAGTTTCTTTAATTACTTCCAAACTCAACTGAATTCTTTGTTTCTCCTTGCTATTTCTTCTTCTCAACTTCTTTATCTCAAATCTCGGTTTCTCCTTCTCTCAAGCAAACCGAACACACACAAAATAATCCCTCACACACTCTCACAATTAGTTTAGGTTAACCAACTAAGTGACACCTCACCTTAAATTACACATGAGTCATATGACTATTTCCATAATAACCTTTAACTTTCAAAGAATTGCACAATCAACCCTCCAAATGAAAATCCATCTCAAGTAACACTTTTAAACAATTACAAACTTAACCCCAAGTTAATTTGTAATTCACAAAATAATATAACTGAAAATTTGGGATGTTACACCCGTCGGGGCATTGAGGCTAATCCCGACCAGATCAAAGCCATCATCGAGATCAAGGCTCCTCGAAATTTAAAAGAAGTCCAGAAACTCACCGGTCGAGTAGCGGCTCTAAACAGGTTTATCTCTCGATCCTCCGACAAATGTCACTTATTTTATAACGTTCTTAGGAAAAACAGAGGTTTCGACTGGTCCGACGATCATGAGCGAGCGTTGCAAAATCTGAAAAAGTACATGATGTCGCCTCCTTTATTGTCAAAACCATATGATCATGAGGTCCTACAGCTGTATTTGGCTGTTAGTCCAAATGCAGTAAGTGCCGTTCTGACACGCGAAGATGAAAAACAGCAATTGCCGGTTTATTATGTAAGTAAATCCCTCTTAGACGCGGAAACCAGGTATTCCTCTATGGAAAAATTGATTTTATCGCTAGTCACTGCTGCTAAAAAATTACGTCACTACTTTGAATCGCATCCTATTACTGTCGTGACTAATTTCCCTCTTAAGTCAGTCTTAAGAAAACCTGAGTTGACAGGTCGATTGGCAAAGTGGAGCATATACCTCAGTAGCTACGACATCGACTTCAAACCTAGAACTGCAATCAAATCACAAGCGTTAGCAGACTTTATCGCCGATTTCAGTCCAGAACTGGAGAAAGAAGCAGAGTCTGAAATATCAACTGTGGCGACTCACGGCGACGCACCTTGGATCTTACACGTTGATGGGTCATCCAACACCAGAGGCTCGGGGTTAGGCATCGTCTTAAAGTCACCACAGGGGGGCAAGATGGTATACTCGGTCCGATGCGACTTCAAGACCACCAACAACGAAGCTGAATATGAAGCCCTGATCGTGGGAATGAATATGGCCCACAACTCGGGGGCAACCGCGCTGCATGTCAAGAGCGACTCTCTGCTGGTAGTAAATCAGATCAATGGAGAATTCGCAGCCAAGGATTCAAAAATGACAGCATATCTAAGCGTGGCAAAAGAAATTTCTGAAAATTTTAGATCTTTTTCTATTGAACAGATTCCGAGAGACCAGAACACTCAGGCCGACGCATTGGCAAACCTTGGGTCCGCTTTAGTTGAACCAATATTTGATGTTATTCCTATGATTCACCTGGCAACGCCGTCCATTGGAAACACAGACGTCATCCAGATCGAAGACGAAGAAAATGATTGGTCACGCGACATTCGAAATTTCCTCGTGCACGACCAACTCCTCGAAGACAAAATGGAGGCTCGAAAAATCAGATTCAAAGCATCTAAGTACGTCATGATCGAAAATAAGCTTTATCGGCGATCATAGACGGGCTTAAATTTAAGGTGCGTCATCAGCAAAAATCAAGCCCAGAAAATCCTCCAAGAGATGCACGACGGCGAATGCGGTAATCATTCAGGAGGTCGTAGTTTAGCTAATCGTATATCCCGATAAGGATATTTTTGGCCAACACTGCGACAAGACGCCATCAAGTACGTCCAGAGTTGCGACCCATGTCAACGACACTCAGGTATGTCTCATAAACCCTCGGAACCTTTGCACTCGACACTTATCCCATGGCCCTTCATGAGATGGGGAATGGATATCGTCGGCAAGCTACCGCCTGCTTCGGGGCAAAAGGTGTTTCTCCTAGTACTTACGGACTACTTTTCTAAATGGGTCGAAGCGGCTGCCTTCTCCCAAATTAGGGATAAAGAAGTAATCTCTTTTATCCAGACTAACATCATATGCAGGTTTGGGATTCCGTCCGAATTGTCTGCGACAATGGATCCCAATTCATAAGTGATAGGACCCAGCAGTTCTGTGAAGATAGAAGCATCAAACTGACAACCTCGACTCCCAGATATCCCCAAGCCAATGGACTTGCTGAGTCGAGTAATAAGACTATTGTAGCTTCGATCAAGAAACGATTAAAAGCTGCAAAGGGAAGATGGGTCGAAGAACTCCCTTCAGTCTTATGGGCAAATCGCACGACGCCCTGCACGTCCACAGGACAAACCCCCTTCTCTCTCGTCTACGGTTGTGAAGCTGTCCTACCAATCGAAGTTCATCTCCCGACCTCGAGGCATACTTCCGTCGACCATAACCTGGTTGATTTAAGTTATGACCTCGACGCCCTCGAAGAGCTCAGAGAATCCGCCTTGATCAGGATGGCGTCGCAGAAGCAGGCGGTCGAACGACATTTCAATAAACACGTCAAAGTCAAAGTCTTTCAAGAAGGCGATTACGTCCTCCGTCGAGTATTCCCAAATACCCAGGAGCTCAATGCGGGTAAGCTTTCTACTAAATGGGAAGGTCCTTACCGCATCTCCGAAGTCGTTGGTAAAGGAGCCTATCGACTTCAGACCCTCGACAATCAAGAAATCTCGCGAAGTTGGAACGCGACGCATCTGAAAAAATATTTCTTTTAGAGTCGCCTTCCTCTCATACAAAGTTTTTTCAACACAGTAAAACGTCGTAAGATCGTTGGTGGTCCGACGACCGATCTCTAACGAACTTTATCGCAGGTACGCACGACATGAGTACCCGAGTGTGCAACTTAATTGTTTTACCACAGAGGCATATATTCTAGAGTTTCGTCATACGATACAGTTACATGTAAGGTCTGAACGATCCCTCGATCTAAGTTTCTGGAACTCAGAAAAACTTTGAATGTTCTAACACATCAATGATGTATATTTGTGCTTATTAGTGCAGTCCAAATATATGATTCATGTTTCAACCGTTACATTGCAATGAATGCCTAAGTCGCACGATCCTTCGTTTGTTTCATACTTAACGAATTTTATGATCGATATTACATTTATCCACGGCATATGTAATTGAAAACACGAGTTCAGCAAAAGAAGGAACTTCATTAAAAGATTACATATGAGCGACCGATAGTCGGACGAGTAAAGACAAAATCAAAAGTCGTTACATACCAACGACCCGACCACCAATGGTCGAGCATGAAAAGCCTAGTTCGTAAACCCAAAAATCTACCCTAGAACTAAAGAAGCACACTGATGCAAGGATCAAACGAGTATATTAGGAGTTGTCTTCCAGCTCCTTACGCCTTGACATTCTGAGAATGTGGCTCTTAAGATTAATGTTAAGGTTGGAGGAAGTAATATATTCCTCTCGACGATCGGCCTCCACTCCAACATTTCCTCTGTCTTCACATATTTTTCGAGAGGAAACCGAAACATCTGCAAATTACAAAAGAAACATATTAAATGCTCAGCGAAAGAACATCGATAACACAAGTTTTGAAAGAAAAACTTACAAGGAACGCCAGTTCGGCTAAACACAGCCCTATCTCTTCAACAGAGATCCTTTGAAAACACTCCTTGGAAACTAAGGGCTGATGTTTCCCCAGATGCGGAAGTGACTTCATCCTGACGAGGACATAGTCAAACGAGAAGGATGGCGACAGCGCAAAGCTGATCACCGAAAGTTCCTCCTCGTTCTCTCCCGTCTTTACACCCTCGCCCCTGTCGGCTGACAAAAGGGTTGACGTGGCAGAAGACATCGTCGCCAGATGCGCAGAATACACAGACATCGTGTTCATCGTAACCAACATCATCAACGATTCGGGTATCGCAACCCTTGATAGATCTCCAACCACCCAAGATTTGAACAAAGTCGAGATTCTAGAGAAGGACCTCATCAGAAACAGAAAACCTTTAAAGAAAATCTCTAAAGAAAACAACCCATTGTGATCTCTATTTATGCAGGAAACCGCTACAAGCCGAGTCCGCTGATGATCAACACGCGTCCATGTCCTTTCATATATCCGCCCGGATCTTCGACACTTGTCTTCGACAGCTGGTAAGCATCATCGTGCGTCAGTATGACGTCACAACTTTTCAGCTTCTCGTTCAGTTAAAGGCGAACTGGTCTAGTTCCACGACAACCAGGTAAGTCCCTCAACCCAGGTCACGAGCCTAAGCGTTTGACAAGCAAAATTTAAAACTTAAATTTGACATTCAATTTTCAAATTTTGGGGGCAAACTGTTTGGGCAAAAAATCACGTCGTACGACTACGACCAAAACAGGTAAGACGCACGCTATAATCCAAATCTTGTATTAAGATAAGGTCTCGACAAGAACCAAGAAAACATCCGACGTCTCCCGTAAAAGGTAAGTCGTACGTCCCTCGTGACGCTCGACCACAGTGTCGCCCGTTCCGCGACCGTCGCGTAAGATCATGCGACCCCGACCAAAGCTAACGTTAACCATGACTGTTATGTTTGTTAAGTGTTTAATGCATGAGTCAAAGCCATTAAAACAGCCGGTAGCCGTAACGGACGAAGATCGTCATGGATATTCACTCCGACAACCGTTACAAACCGTTACAGACCGTTGCAGATGTTAAATGAAGCAATCAATGAGCTAATTAAAGCTCCCGAAGACTATAAAGATCAAGCTAAATCATCCTTCTAGACCATCTGAGAACACACCGGCGAATACCATCAAACAGCAGAGAAAAAGCATCTGAATTCACAAAGAAGAACACTCAAACTCTGGAAATCAAGTACTGAAGGCTAAAATCACATAACGAACTCTAGAACAGTAGAAGCAAAGTGTTTCTCCCGAAGAACAGCTCTCGACGCACAACAACAACTTTCGATCAACAGTTCACACTTTGTATTCACACACGACAAACACTTGTTTTTACATTCAAACACTTGTACTTTACATTTTGAAGCATTTCCTTCATTTGTATTGTAACCATCGTACGACCGACGCCAGTACCAAGGACATCGCCCCTGATTGGCGACCATAGTGCAGCGACGACATCCCCTGTCGTCCGCAGGTTTTTTCCTCGATTGAGGTTTTTCCTGCGTCATCAAATCCTTTGTCTTATTTATTTTTCCCTCATCGCACGTCTCGTCGAAAGATCATTTCTTTAGTTGTTTAAGTCCACATCGACCTTAAGTTGTTCCTTTGGTGCGATTTTTGGCATTAACACCCTTCACTCCAACTTGTTCCAGCCGATTTTAAGAGATACCAAAGGCGATTTTTGCCTTTCATTCATCCCTCTCTCTTCATTAAATCCCCACTAGAGTAACACTTCATTTATTGAGGATCTTTGAGCATTTGGGAACATTTATTGAAGAATTCTTCCAAGGGTTTTAGCATCTACAACTCCAAATCACATCTTGCATTTCTCCACATCTAGGGTTTCATCCATTTTCTAGATTTTGGTCTAAAAACCTAGATTAGTGATTAAGTTAAATCCATGTTATTCACTTGCTATTTTACTTGTTCCTTTACTTTCTTGGAAACCCTAATTTTGAGGGGAGTGACCCATGGCTTAAGGGAGGTAACCATGGCTTATGGGAGCACTTTATGGGTTTAATACGTGGATACTATGTATTTGTGACTTGGAAAGCTTAAGATTCCTACTCTATGATTATGAGTTTACTTTAATATTAATGAACATGTCTTAATGATTAAGCTAGACAACCTACTTGGCTTATTGAGTATGATGGCTCCATACGAGACCATGTGCATATTTATATGTGAAATACATGCCCTAGTAAATGGTGAATATAATATGAGGCTACTCATATGTTATAAATAGGGGTTCGTGCATCGATTGTATGTATTGGCGTGTCTTATGATTATATTGGGTTTTGAATTAATCAAGTTAAGTGTTCACTAGGAGGACATAGTCTTGGGCACCACCCTATGGGTATGTGCCTAGACCCTCGCCATTTTGGGGAAATACCTATGTTGTATCCCTAGATGTGCCGGGTCTTTGGTGTCGCTTTTATGCGGATAGCACTACGGTATCTCAACTCTTTGAGTGGAACTTCTTGATGTTATGGGTCTCCCCCATTGACTTCAAATCTACCTATGGAAACCGTAATAATGATTCTTATGTGTACATGTTATTTGTATGTGTCATTAGTTGGGATTACTCACCAAGCCTTGTCTTGACACTTTTTTGAATGTTGCCTTGAATCTCAGGTTCTAGCGGAGCCGTTGTTAAGAAAGATTAGGCGGAGCATGTGAGCCTCGGGGATATGCTTTTGGGATGCGAACTATAGAAGACTTACATGTTTAGAATAACAACCCTTTTGTAATCTTAATTCCTCAATAGGATTTAGATTAGTTGGTTGTTATAAATCCTTCATTGACTACGATTGTAATTTAACTCCAATACTTGTAATTCCCCTTTTTGGGATGGCTCTTGATGATTTATATACCGCTCTTTCGTATTATGAAAGTTTTTGTTTACCCCTATTTCTAGGGTGTTACAGGAGACACCGAAGAACGCATCAGAGATACGGAGCTTCTTGGGTTTACAGGCTATTAGCGGAGATTTACAAAGGATTTCTCTAAGATCGCTTCTGCCTTGACAATCCTGACATGGAAGAATGTGAAGTTTGTATGGACTGAAAAGCAAGAGTCAGCTTTCAGAACATTACAAAACAAGCTATGTGAAGCTCCTATTCTTGCACTACCGGAAGGAACAGAAGATTTAGTCGTTTATAGTGATGCGTCAAAGATGGGTTTGGGGTGTGTATTGATGCAACATGGCAAAGTGATTTCTTATGCATCAAGACAACTCAATGAGCATGAAAAAGAATTATCCTACCCGTGATTTAGAATTGACAGCAGTCGTGTTTGCTTTGAAGTTGTGGCGGCATTACTTATATTGAATGAAGTGCACTCTTTTCACTGATCATAGAAGTTTGAAGCATATCTTTGATCAGAAAGAGCTGAATATGAGGCAACGGCGTTGGTTAGAACTACTTAAGGATTATGATTATGAATTACATTACCATCCTCGTAAAGCAAATGTTGTGGCTGATTGTCTGCTTTTCAAAAAAAATGTTGTGGCTGATGCCTTAAGTAGAAAGCAATACAGTGGATGTTTGAAAACGACTAACGCCAGGATTGATATGACGTCGAGCTTGATTGAAAGAATCAAAGTGACACAAGCAGAAGCATTATTAGAAGAAAATCTGGAAGAGGAAGTTATGGTTAAGCAACGTCTTCAACTGACTGAAGATAGTCGCAGAGTCAAATAATTTCAAGGCCGGATTGGGGGAAATCGAGAGTTACTTCTTGAAGACGCCCACAAGTCCAAATATTCTATACATCCTGGTAGTACTAAGATGTATAGAGATTTGAAACTACACTATTGGTAGCCAGCTATGAAGCTAGATGTGGCACAATGTGTAGAGAAATGTGTGACGTGTTCGTTGGTAAAGGTTGAACATCAACGACCTTACGGGAGTCTACAATCTTTGGAGATTCCTGAATGGAAATGGGATAAGAATACCATGGACTTTGTAACTAAGTTACCAAGGGCGTTGAAAGGTAACGATACTATTTGGGTAATCGTGGATCGTTTAACCAAAAGTGCCCATTTCTTAGCAATGAAAGAAGCTTCACCGATTGATAAGCTAGCTAAGTTATATATTGATGAAGTGGTGTCAAGACATGGTGTATCTGTGTCTATAGTTTTTGATCGGGACAACCGATTTACTTCAAGATTTTGGTAGTCACTACAAGAAGAATTGGGTACCAGAGTGAATTTGAGCACTACATATCATCCACAAACGGACGGGCAAAGTGAAAGAACCATTCAGACTTTGGAAGACATGCTCAGGTCTTGTGTGATTGATTTTGGAGGTAACTGGGATACGCATTTACCCTTAGTGGAGTTTGCGTACAACAATAATTATCATTCTAGTATTGGAAGAGCACCTTTTGAAACCTTATATGGTCGGAAATGTAGAACTCCATTATGTTGGTTGGAAGTTGGAGAAAAGCAATTTGTTGGTCCTGAAATTGTACAACAAACAACCGATAAAGTGAAAGAAATTCAGAAATACATGAAGGCGGCTCAAGATCGACAAAAGAGTTACGCCGATCCGAAAAGAAGAACGAAAGAATTCCAAGGGAGCGAGTGATGTTAAAGGTATCCCCGTGGAAGGGCATTATAAGGTTTGGAAAGCGTGGAAAATTAAGACCTTGTTTTCTTGGACCTTTCACTATAATCAAACGAGTGGGGCTTCAAGCTTATCAATTGGATCTTCCACCTTAATTGGAAGGAATCCATAATACCTTCCATGTTTGTTACCTTTGGAAATGTCTAGCTGAAGAAGAAAATGTTATACCACTTTCTGAAATTAAAGTGAATGAGAAGAGTCGTTGCGTGGAGGAACCTGAAGCAATTTTAAAAAGGACGACTAAGAAGCTACAACATAAGGAAGTGGTCAGGGTTAAAGTGCAATGGAAACATCATAGAGGTGTCAATGTGACTTGGGAAGCGGAAGAGGATATGAAAAATAGATATCCTCATTTATTTGCCTAACTTTGATTTCGGGGATAAAATTATTTTCAAGTTAGGGAGATTTGTAACACCTCGAATTTTCATGATCAAAGTTAAGTTATAATTTGATATTGAAGGGTTGAAAGTGTACTTGACCCAAAGTTTAAGACACTTATGAATTTTGAACTTTGGGGTGGAAATTCTCATTTGTTTATAGTCTTGTATATATAATGAAGAAGTCGGTTGAAGTTGAGAAAAATATCTCAAATTTACATCAAGGGAGTCGGTTGCTATCTGGAAGAGAGAAAAAGGAAATCGATACCAGTTTGATTTGGTAAGAGTTTGATTGATTTCAGTTAGGATTAATCTTCCAATTTCATCCCTCTTCTCAATTTTGATTCTAAAATCAAATTAGGTGCAAGGATTTTGAGAATCATTAGACGCGGGGTTACTGTTCTGTATATCTTTCCAGGTGAGTTCATCTATTCAATTTCTATTCCAATAAAAATTGATGGGTCGATTTGAAATATGTTTTGTGAACGTATTGATATCTATGAATTAGATTTAAGGAGTTATCTGTATTTTGGAATGGAAACTGTACTTTTGAACTAGGTATTTAAGAGTCTGGAAGATGAGTTTTCCGGAAAGTCCTGGAGTCCGAATGGTTTCGGATTCCAGATAATTATCCGGATAGATGTACCGGATACCAGATGATACCGGATTCCGGATAGGTGTCTGGATGGTTTTACTGGATACCAGATACTGAATGGTTTTCCGGATTAGCTACCAGATGTGACTCCCGGATGGTTCTGGACTTGGAGTCCGAATACTCTTTCCGGATGTTACCGGATTTCTTTTATTTCCGGGTGTTTTCGGATAGATGTTCCGGATAGGATTCCGGACTGTTTGCAGGACTTGGTTCCGGAATAGTTTACTAAACAAGTTTTCATGTATATTTCCTGTGAAATGTTGTAAAGTTCAAATGTTTTATGAAAACGAAACATATTGTGATTTTAACGGTATGAACATAGTTATAACTCGACTGAGGTTATGATACGAGTTGTTATGTGTTTTGATTGATATACACATATGTTAGGAAGTGTAATGGATCCATAGGCACTAGTATTATCTGAACACGTGGAATAGGCGTGGACTAATCGTAATTCCCGTGTATTTGATGAACGTGGAATAGGCGTGGACTAATCGCAATTCCCGTTGAATTGAAATGAGGAATAGGCGTGGACTAATCGTAATTCCCGATTTCTATTGGAAGATAATAGATTGGCATGATTTAATTGTAATCTCTACTTCCACTCCAAGAAATAGGCATGGACTAATTGTAATTTCTTGGACATGAGCAATGATCTAGAATCTGTGGTGATTCGTAGTGGGATCTTGAACATGATGCTATGATTTACTTAGTGTTTGTCATAACTCATGTAATCGGGTATGATTTCCGTCATCGAAAGATGTTTTGTGCACGATAAGGAAAATGACGATTAGGTTAATTTATATGCTTTGTTCATAAATTGGTTTTAAAGCTTATAAAGTTTTAATTTGAAAATTGGATGTTCTCACTAGGCGTAAGCCTAATCCTTTCAAATTAAATTTTCTTATCAGGTACTAGCTCGGGAAGGGATAAGCAGGGATGAGTGTCGAGAAGTCCCATAGTTATGCTTTTGGAGTTTTGATGGAGAATTTAGCGAAACAAGGATTGTTTTGGAGATATTATAGACAACTCGTATAATCTGTTGTTATTGGTTATGAATTAGATTAGTCGGTTGTTTATAATAGATCAATTGTAATTATAGACCTTGTCACTAATTCTCCGTTTGTGAATGAGAACTTTTAGGAAGATGTTGTAAATTATTGTGATAAATTAAGGTTTAAATTTATTATAAATTTTAGGGTGTTTCAGCCGTGCTCTTCGATATGACATCCATCTCGATATAGTTTTATTTTCATTTAACCGTTTTTACGTGAAATCCTATATATATATATATATATATGTTATATTCATTATGAATATATATGTACGTCCCCGGGTATCCACATTCAGTATGAATAACAAAGATGAACTTTCATTCACTATTCATGATGAATAATACAATATTCATGATGAATAATACAACATTTAGGATGAATAAAACATAAATTCATGATTCATGTATAATTCATCATTAATCGTGTATTACTTACCTTGAATGTTGTACTTCATCCTGAATGATACATTATTCATGAGGAATAATAAATGAATGACCCGTGAAAGTGTGGCACATGACGCTCTCTATTTTGTTTCCCGTTTCACAACCGAAACTTTGTTTAATTCATTCTAAATATGCATACACATCTCCGGATGTCCACATTCAGTATGAATAACAAAAGTGAATGTTCATTCACTATTCATGATGAATAATACAACATTCGGGATGAATAATACATGAATTCATGAATCATGTATATTCACCTTGAATGTTGTATTATTCACCATGAATGATACATTATTCATGACGAATAATACATGAATGGCCCGTGAAGGTGTGGAGACGTGACGCACTCTCTTTTGTTCCCCGGTTCACAACTGAAACTCGATGGGTTCTCGATTTGTCTCGATGGGTGTTGCGTTACGGTGATGAAGAACGCGATGTCTTACGACGTTGAAGAAAGTGTTGAAAAAGGTAATGTCGAGTTACGGACTTACGGTCTCGAGGTTTTGTACACATTTGAACGTACATAAATATTCATAATGAATATAACACATATATAGCATTTCTCTTTTTACCCATGATCACCTTAATTAATAATTTTAATTAAAAACTCTATTTAATATGAGTTGTTGGATCAAAAGAGATGGAGGAGTTGTGATCTATCCTCACGTGCACAATGATGAGTTTTCATTTAAACTTTCCTCTCTCTCTCTCTCTCTATATATATATATATATATATATATATATATATATATATATATATATATATATATATATATATATGTTTGGTTGGTATGAAAATATTTGGCGTTTGTATCACACAAGACAAAGAAGAAGGGAATCATTTAAAAAAATTTGGTCCTAAGTGGTGCTAGTCCCGAATTTCCCGTCCCAAACCGAAACCGAACCGGTACATATGGTTCGATTTTCGGTACCGGTTTTACTCCCAAATTTTTTCGGTACCACTCGGTTCGATACCGGTCCGGCACTGATCTCATCCCTACTCTAGACTCATTCTGGAAAGTAAATGGATGAGAAATGAGAGAGTGCTTGAGCATCTCGGGACGAACCATAGGGCTCGCAAGGTTAGACTGATCAAGTGGGAAGAAAGAGAATGAAAGAAAATGAAATAAATTAAAACTCTTTAGAATTTATTAAAATAACAAAACTACCATATTTTTCATTCTAAATGATATGATTTTTTAATGACATAGTAGTAAAAAATGAGATGTCCAATAAATAAAACCCAATGAACTTTAATGTTAGAAATGATCAAGTCCTTGGACAATTTTTGGAACAAATAAATCATTGCACATTTTAGAACCTATTAAATAAACCATTGGACTTTCTAAAACCTGTTACATACATCCTAATGAGTTATGACTTATAAAATTGGTTAATGTGTTAAAAATAATTGAAAAAATTACGAAAAAACCAAACAAAGTTACATATTTTAAACTATTATGTCCTTATACAATTTATAAAACGAAACGAATATACCATTTTCATTACTCTTCCCAAAAATATAAAGTTGTATCCAAAACATAAATAGATGTACATAAAAGTTAGACATAATGTAAGACCCCACATTGGTTGGAGAGGGGAACAAATGTTGCCTTATAAGAGGAACTTGATACCTCCCCTATCAGACGCATTTTAAAACCGTGAGTCCAGGTGTGTGGACAAAGTGGACAATATTTGGTACGGTTGATCTGGGATGTTACAGATTGTATCGGAGTCGGGAACCGGACTGGTGTGCCAGCGAGGACGCTGGACTTCCAAGGGGGGTGGATTGTAAGATCCCACATTGGTTGGGGAGGGGAACAAAGGTTGACTTATAAGAGGGGCTTGATACCTCCTCTATCAGACGCGTTAAAACCGTGAGTCTAGATGTGTGGACAAAGCGGACAATATCTGGTACGGTTGGCCTGTGATATTTAAAAGTTGCGCATAATTTACCAAAAGTTGAACCAATAAATACCAAAAGTTGCGCAAAAAAAATGCCAACAGTTGCACCAAATTTACCAAAAGTTGCGCTAAAATATTTAAAAGTAATACCCAATTTATGTTAAGGTCGTGGCATGAACTATTCTTCATTTGCATCATTAATTTCTGGTGGATATACAACCATTTGACCTTCTTTTAACCCTTCTTGACGTTTAGAGTCGATGAAAAAAATATACATAACACAAAATGATATCACTAAACAGGTTAGGGAGTCTCTTGGAAGGTTAGAGTTGATGAAAAAAAAACTCCAGGTTAAGGGGGTGTTTGGGATTGCGTTTTCACGTTTTGCGTTTGCCGTCTGCGTCTCACGTTTCTCCGGCAGGGAAAAGCACCCCTCAATCTGCTTCTCAAATTTCTCCGTTTCTCATCCTGGAAACGCGATAAGCTTTTTTTTCCAAATCCAAACGGCGTCTCCGACGTGGAAACGCAAGACGGAGAAACGGTGTTTGAAGACGCACTCCCAAACACCCACTAAATATCTTTTTTGTTGCAACCACACTCATATGTAATTGGAACAAAGGTTGTTGTGAAGGTGAGAATTTCAACTTTTCAAGTGTTCTCCAAAATCTTTTATAATTGAGTTCATTTCTTAGTGGAGTTACAGAATGTTTTGGCTAGAGAACCAACAGATGGAGAGGTGGCAGATGCAACAAACATGAATGTATCACAATTGAGGAAACAAATTGGAGTTGGCCAAGCAGCCAGAAACAAATTGATTAAGGTGTGACAAGTTAGGTCTCCATCTCTCCAACATACCATTTCTTAAGAGTTGGAAGTCGGTTTTTCGGGTTTTCCTACTTTGAGATCACTTCTCATAAATCAAATAGCCTTGCTAATCAGATAAAAAAAATAAGGATCAAATCTGCAATGAATGCACATTCTTTCATTAACGCGCAAGCAGCCAAAGCCGTAGCCCAAAACCACCAGTTGAAGTATTTAAACCCATTCGACTTACCTGTGATGCGACAACCGGATATGCAGTGGTGCGCCGGCGACTGGTACGCCGCGAGATGCGCCGGCGACTGGTGGTCCGGCGAATGGTGTAGCAGCGAATTGTGGCCGGTGATGGGATGGGCGATTGTGGGAGAGGGAACGGCATAACGTGATTAGAACGTATTCTATTAGTTTTAGGGTGTTTTTTTTATAATTTGTAGTTTACCTGCTATTCAAGTTGCAGGTTACAATTAGGAAGTATTTAATAGGTTTTCGTAAGTCTAGGGATATATTTGGTATGTTTTGAAAAATCAAATGGTTTATTTGTTCCAAAAAATTGTCAAAAGACTTGACCATTCCTAATGCTAAAGTCCATTGGGTTTTATTGAACTTTTTCCCAAATGACATCTCTCTTTTTCTTGTTCTATTTAAAAACATAAAAAATCATTTCCTTTTTTTCTTTCTATTTAAAAACACAAATAATTTTTTCACTCACTTTCTTTTTCTGTTCTCTCCTAATTCGAGAACACAAGGTACGATGTGAATTGTGAAAGATAACAAGAATCGTTAATGGGCCTCTAACACAAAATTAACATCGAGCAACAATAATGGGCCTGAACTCTGACTACAATAGGATCGGGTCGACCCATTAACGTAAAAGGGCTTCTTCCCTTTTGGCCCGCAACTGCTTACGCCAACCATTCGAAAGGGTTTAATATTTGTCTTCTTCATCGTCTTTCCATCTCTGCCGGATTATCAGTTGCCGGCACCGGCTTAAATTGCGGCCAATATGACTGAAGTAGCTAGCAACGTTGTTTACGAAGTATTAGGTCCTAGAGCACAAGATCTGGACCAGCCAATCATCGATTACACAATTAACGTCCTTGCGGATGAAGATTTTGATTTTGGATATGAAGGCGAAGGCGCCTTTGAGGCCATTGGAGAACTGCTTGTTGATTCCGGCTGCGTTACTGACTTCTCCGAATGCCATTCTGTATGTAGTTTATTTCGTTGCATTTTCACTTTTATTGGATTCTATGTCCTTAATTTTGTTCTGTTTCTAGTTACAGTTGTTATTTATGCATCAGTTTACCACATATTCTGTTTAGTCATGGATTATGTCCTAGAAAGATGACTAGCTGAAAGTACTTGACAAATATTGATAATGAAATGCTAATCAAACTCAAACAGCATACTCTACATCCCAAGGAAACAATCTTTTGGCTTTGATTTCGGCAAACTAATATGTTTTTGAGTTTTGATAGCATTTAATAGGAACTCAACCATTATTCTACACATATTTTTGGATGAATTTCTTCTCATGATATCAATTGAATGTCTTTTTTCTCTTAGGACAGAGGGAGCATTTTTTTTTGGGTATTTTAATCCGATTGACCATTCTATGATTCTATCCATGTGAATTGCATTGCTTACATTCGTTTAGAGAGAAAAAATACATTATCTTTCATTAAATTATACATTATACATGGATTTATAGGCCTATAATTTACAAGATTTCCTAAAATAGGTACCTATCTCTGAAGAATCTAGAAATGTTCTAACTTACAACACCTTTTTTAGTTTTAGGAAACTAAGTATTTTGTTCACTCTAATATTGGACACCCCTTCAAGATGGGTGTATGAACATCTATAATTTGCAACATGCTGACTATAGACTTAAATGAAAGCTTGAATAATTCTTTGTGAGAATATCTGCAATTTGCTCTGTCGTAGGAACAATGGCATGCAGATTTGTTCAGTCTCCAACTTTTTTTTGATAAATATTGGCCAATCCTCACATGCTGAGTGCCTTAATCCGATCATATTGAACAGGCATATTTGCAATACTCTTTGTTATCACAAAGAATCTTCATGGGTCCTTCAATGGGAATCCACAATTCATATCAGCCATACTAGCTCAAATACGCCATTACCCATAGTTCAAAACTCAGCCTCTTCATTTCTTGTGTAAGCAGTTATGGTGGTGCTAAACTGGAATCATCGTCAGGACCGTAATTTGATATAGCAGTTGTGGTGAACAAGTAGCGGTCCATGAAATAAAAAAAAATTGAACACACACACACATATACTTTATCTATTTATGTAATACATATCTAATACCAACTTATCTATGCGTATTCAAGCAATCATCTTATACACATCTTAAGTAAGCTTGTAGGTACTTATATTGCCCAATAGGATCACAAATACAAGGGTCGGTGGATAAAAAACCCAAATATGTGATCTGGTAGGTCTTTAAGGGGATCACAAATACTGGGATCAATGGATAAAAATAGAATTCATAAACATAAGCTAGTAGACATAGAGTGGAGCCCAAAATAGACCTAAAACATAGAATCTCGCATAAAAGAGTTGTACGAAGAGAAAGTTGTTAGGGAGGCGTTCTTCTGTCAAAATTGACATGGCTGCCGTAGTGTAAATCTTTTGAGCTAATGGAATAGAGCTAGGAAGGAGTCCTGTTTATGTTTTCTACTTCATTTCCATGATTATATAATTAATTTTGACATCAACTTGTTTGATTTTGGGAGAAGAAAAATATTAAAATAATAACTATCAAAAAATTAAAACACAATAGCCGTTAATGCTTTATCCTGTTGCTCCCAAGTTAAATAAGGTTATTTTGCTCAGAATGTATGTATTAAGGAATTTATTATTGTAAATAGTTCAAAAATCACCATTAATGTAATTTCAACAAGAATTGAACTTCAGTTTAAGCTTATGTTCAAATGAGTTGTACATATATATTGTGATATATTATATGTGCAACTTACTGAAGATACATTCTAAGAGAATCCTTTAATGACTGGAACATATATGTCGTTAGTTTGGAACAATATCCATGTTTGTAGAAATGGTTCTGTTAGGTCTAGAGTTTTGTCAAAAACACAAGTGTTGAGATCTGATCTGAAGAATCAGAGTTCTGAGTAAGAAGACTCAGAAGTTCTGATCAGAGAATAATGAAAAGATTACAAGTATGGAATTTGGTCAGAAGACTCAGAAGTTCTGAGTAGGAGACTCAGAAATTCTGAGTGAGACTCAAAAGCACAAGTGTTGGATTTTGACTAGAAGGTTCAGAGTTCTGAGTAGGAGACTCAGAACTTCTGACTATGAAGACAAATGTTCTGAAGCGCTTATTCAGAAGTATGTTCAGAAGTTCTGAACAACATGTTCAGAACTTATGACTATTCTGTTATATTTAGTTAACTAATTAGGACACGTGTATTGTTCCTATTAGTCTTTCATATATGTACTGTAGCTTTAGCATTTCTTTACAGTATATATAGAAGTTAGCTCCTGTAAGCTAACTAATCTTTGGTAAATCTTTTGAATGATTTTCCCGAATATATTTGTATTCTTCTTTTGTAATCTTTGAGATACTCTCTCTCTAAGATCTGTAATTCTGTTCTTCATTGAATACAATTGGGCTTGATCATATTACTTCTCAATTACTGTTTCATACATTGTTATATTGATTGTAAGAGTAAATAATGGACTTTCAATTGGTATCAGAGCAAATCAACAAACAAATTCTGTTCAAGATCGTGTTCTTGAGGGTTTCTTGATCGCATTCTTGAAGATTTCTTGATCAATTCGTTAATTGATTCCGCTGCTACTCGTAATTCTTGAATTCTTAGTAATTCTTGAATTCATTCTCTCTATGCTGATTAATTCTCGAAATTAAACAGAGATCACAGGTATGTTTTCGAAATTCTTGATTGGTTTCTTGATCAAAGTGATTCTATCTGCTGCATGTTGATTAGTATTCAAATTGTTTGTTGAAAAGAAGAATTTCATTAATTCATGTACTCTAACTGTTTGATGAAATGCATGTGACATATTTGATTAATTCTTGCATGTTCTAGATCTGTGTTGATTCTCATTTTTTATCATAATTCATAGTTGATATTTGAATTTGTCATTTCATCATGCCTGAGATTGTTCAAGTTTTTGTGAGACCTGCAAGTTCTATAACAAGTTCAGACAATTTACAAAAATCAAGTCCTGTAAAAACAAAGGAAACAATTTCTGAACCAAAAACTAAGATTGTTCATTTTGAAAGCAAGATTGCAGATCTTCAAGCAAAACAAGATGAAAATGCAAAAGTTATAAAGATTTTGCAAAAAGAGAAATCTGATTTTCTAAAGGATTTTAATAAGGTTCAAGAAAACATAAAGTTGTTAGAAAAAGAGAATGTTGATTTGAAAGAGAAAATCATCTTTGAAAGAAAGATGTTGACAGATTCTGAAAATAGAATCAAATCATGTGAAATGAAAAATTGTCAACTCTTGAAACAGATCTATGATTTTGAACAAGTTCTTATACTTGAAAGAGAGAAATTTGAGAAAGAGAGAAGAGACTTTCAAACTGAGAGGAAAGGTTTTGAAACAAAGTCTGTTGAATTATCTCTGAAAATTTCTGATTTGGAGAAAATTCTTGCAAAAGAAAGAAAAGAGTTTGAATGCAAGAAAAATGTTTTTCAAAAAGAAAAGAATGGTTTTGAGAAAAAGAAAACAGGAATGTTAAATGAGTTTTCTGTAAAGATCAATGAGTTGGAGAAAGAGTTAGAAGATGGAAGGAAAGAGACTGAAAAGAAGAAGGTAAATGGCTTTAAAGAAAAATGCTTAAAAGATGAGTTTGAGAAGGAAAAGAAAGTTTTTCATTTGGAGATAAGGAGACTAATTAAGAAATTATCTGATTTATCAACTAAAATCATGATAGAGAGGAAGTCCAAATCTGATTTGCAGTCAAGGTTTGATTTGTAATGTTAAAAAGTTTAAAGAATTTGAAACAAAAGTTGTTGACAAATCAAATCATAGTTCAAAAGATCAGATTCGTTCTTCTAATATGTTTTATGATTTTCCTATTGATAAATCTTATAATTGTTCTTTTAAAAAGAAAAAAATGGAATGGAGAGTTAAAGGAACTACTTCCAAGAAAGAAGTGCTAAAATCAAAGGTTCCTAATTCAAATGTCAAGAAGAACAATACATTTCAAAGAAAATCTTTTGTTAAACCTGATGTGATTTATTCTGTAAATCAATTAGTCAGAATTGCACAAAAGAAACTTTGTTGTTCATATTGTGGGACTGATGATTTTGTGAACAAGAATTTTATTCAGCACTGGTATGGTTCTTATAGAATATCTGCATATACCACTGCACCTAACAAACCTGGACCCAAGTTCATATGGGTACCAAAGACAACTTAATCTGTTTTGCAGGTTATTCATGTGTAGAGCTGAATGATAATACTGACACATGACTTAAAACAGATGATGTGCTTAAATTGAGAACTTTGACTTTTGGATAATTCAGTCCAAAACTCGATCTGAATGTGATTATGGATTTCTGATTCATACAGATCAATTTGTTGATTTTGAAGATCTTTTTTTTGAAAAAGTTCTGTTTACTGTGGGGTTATCGAACTCATAGATGTGAGTGTTTTTAGTAGAAAACATTTCCAGAGAATGTGTTCAGAATCACATTTTGAGCAACCCTGCAAATTTTGGTTGAAATTTCTAATTTTTGAGCAAGTTATGGTGATTTGAAGTTCAGAATGTTCAAAAATCACAAAATCCAAACATTTTTCTAAGGCATTTTCTCTGGATAGTTTTATCAGAATTCTGACTCTGTTACTTAGAAGTTCTGACTCTACTACTCAGATACTTAGAATTTTGAGCAAGTTACTCAGAATTCTGACTCTTCTAATCAGAATTCTGACTCTACTACTCAGATAAAAAAAAATTGATATCTAATGAGGAATCATCGTAGATGATTACCAAAATCTCTTGATTTTGCAGGATTATCTTGATTTCAGAGGAAGTATTGACTCAAAATTTGATATGATTGTTTCAAGATAAAGTTCAAAACCCGTACTTAAATGACTATGGCTTCTGAATAATTCAGTTCAGGACCCGTACTTCAGAGACTAAGACTTCTAAACAAATCAGTTTAGAACTCATACTTCTCAGGTGATATCGTTAACTATTACATCTTTCTGTTTCAAGGAACAAGTGGTGAAAGGTAACATTGCATTATGTTTTATTTCTATTGCTTTGAATGTTTGAATCTTAACAAATTTAATTCAATGATATGAATATTTTTTTAATTTTCATTCAATGAATAAAAGGTGTGTCAAGGGTGATTTTGCAAGTATTTTTGTATTATCTGAGCTATATTTGTTTCAACTTTCACTTCTGAAATAAATCGAAAGGTTAGCAAAACATGAATGAAATTATGTTGAATGCTCAATGTTATGTAAATTTAGACTTATATAGAATATAATGCTCAAAAAGCCGAAATGTCAGAATGATGGATGGAAACAAAAATATGGGGGAAGTACTACGTTTTAGAACCAAGTAATTGAGATGAAATAAATATATATAAAATCATTTAGTTTGAAAGTTTGTACATGTGGCCTTTCTGGTTTGGGAGAGTAAGTCCTAAGGGGTGCTCGACACCTAGTCCCTAAGATCAACTGGTCTGGGATCGGCTGACCCAAATCCTGCAATAGAACCAGATAGATTTTGCAGAAATGGAAGCAGCAAAAGCTGGAATGCCTGTTGTATCTGTAAATCATGACAATAGTGCTGAAGGATCTACAATTAGGGATATTCATATGGAGAACTTTAATGTGTCTATTGGTGGACGCGAGCTTATTGTTGATTGTACTGTAACACTATCTTTCGGGCGACATTATGGTGAGTCTGATTTTCATTGGATGGCAACCCTTCATATATTGCACCCATTTTTTTTATACTGCTAACTCTGCTGATGGCTGTGATTGCATCATGATTTGCTACATTTTTTACAGGCCTAGTTGGCAGGAATGGTATAGGGAAAACAACTTTCCTAAGGTATATATGGCTATGCATGCTATTGAAGTTATTCCTAAAAACTGTCAGATATTGCATGTTCGTTGGTGATGACACGTCAGCAAGCGTTACAATGTGTTCTGATGTTGAGAGAGCACATCTTTTGGAAGACGAAGCCTGCATACTAAAATTACAGGTTGTTTATATAGCTGAGGGTTTGTCTTTGGTTTTGTTCACTTCTTGTGTTTTCTCTTTGAACATGGACTAACAACATATGCCATTTCTGTTTTCCAAAACATGAAATTTTATGATAACTCTAGAGAGATTTGGAGATTGAAGGAAAGGACCCGAATGGGACAAATGATGATGGAATTGCACAGAAGCTTGAAGTGATATACAAAAGGCTAGAGAGTTCATTGATGCATATACCGCAGAGTCCCGTGCAGCTTCTATTCTTGCGGTTGGTCTCTACACCCTGTGATTTAGCAACTATTTTATGTTACATGACTTGCTGGTGTTTGATCTCAGATTCAAGCTCTACAGTCTAGGTCTTGTTAGCATCTTTTCATTAATCATGTGATTAGAGCTCTATTATGCAAAATACAATATTAAGGCTATGTTTGGCAAACTACCTGATAAGCTAGCTGGTAGCTGATAAGCTAGCTGGTAGCTGATAAGCTAGCTGATGGATAAGTCACGTTTGGCAAAAACTAGTTGATAAGCATGTAAAATGACCAAAAAGGACATCTTGAAAATAATCAATTACAATATTTCATAGTATAATTAAAAAAAAATTATAGTAATATAATATGTTAATTAATCTGATCTTAGTGAAAATGATTAGATTAGTAGGTTGTTTTGATAGTACAAATGTATAGGTGAACCTTTATAACTAATTCTCCATTTATGTATAAAAGTTTGGATGATCTTGTGGTTATCAAGTTTTAGAAATTTTCTAGGCTTTTTTTCTTGTTTTTTCTATTTTAGAAAACAATACAGAGAAGCTGTTGGAGATAAATACAGAACAAAACTTCCATTTTCTATATTTTAGATAAGCTGTTGGAGATGATCTTAGATATATGAAAAGTTTGTTACAAGCCTTAAAATGATAATTTTAAAAATTGGTTCCTAAAATAAAAATTAGCAAAGTTGATTTCGTTTAATGAATTATTTTCAAACTAGAACGTATAGTTACAAACTTTAACGAAAAAGTTAGTCAAAAATCTCACGTAAAAACTCGTCAAAAAACTGAAAATAGGATTTTCATTTTTTAGAAAAACTTCCAAAACCTCTTAGAGCATCTCCAATTCAAGGTTTTATAAGCAAAAAGTGAAGTGGCTTGTAGGAACTACCATTGTGAAGAGTTCTTATAAGAACCTCATCCCTTTTGGGTTCTTATTTAAAAATCTTGGTTCTTACCATGAAGTTTGTGTAAAATGTCAATATCTTCATTTCTATTGATACTTAAATTTAATATCTGATATTTATTTATAAATATAAAATAATTATTAATATAGACAAATACATGAGACCCACAAAAATAAAATTCTTATAATAACTACTATTATAGATTTTTATATAAATTTTTAAATTAATAAGATGAAAATAAGATGGTATCAAAAAGTAGAAAAATAAAGTTGTTATAAGAACATCAACTTAGATGCTCTTAGAGCATCCACAATGTATAGTCATTAATGACTTTTTACTTTTGCCACCTTAGATTTTCACTAGTTTTATATAATAAAAAATTATCTTTAAAAATCATCTCCAATGCAAATAAGTTTTTTGTATTTAATTTTCAATACTAAAAAATGTTAAAATAAAAATATTATGGAGTGAAGGGGGTAAAAAGTTTTTCATCAAAAGGTCATTGAAGAATAAGTTTTTGTGTAATAAGCTTTATAAAAAGTTGTTAGTCCAATGTTTTAACCCATTAAAAAGACTTTTAAATAGTTAAAAAGTCTTCTAAAAAATTAGCATCGGAGATGCTCTTAGGCCACCCGTAGCGGTAGCGGGTACGGGAGTGGATAAGGGTGAGGCGGCCATCGGGTAAGCGGGTACGGGGGGAGGCGGGTTGCTAGCGGGTTAGGGGAGCGGGTTCACCAACCCGATGGAAGCCGAAGCAGGGTGTGAGGAGGGTGGGTCCCAATTAGTTCAGCGGGTAGTATTGGGTTCAGTGAGTAGACGGTATTCCACTTTTGGGTAAGGATGATAGGAAAGAGAAAAGCTGATGTGACGTTGAGGTAGCAATCGGGTTCAATAGGTTTATTAGGTACCGGTACTCATAGTCTTAGAAAAAACATATTGGGATGCTCCAAATGAAAAAGCGGAAGAAAACCTCAAAAAGGCGAGTAGTCAAGTCATAGTCTTGTAAGACTGTTCATATATGAAAAATAAGAGTCAACTAAGAGTGGGCCCATGTCTGTTGGAGTCGGTCATTTAATAAAAATGTTTCATCGAAAACGTAAATAATAAATTTTGATGTTAATTTATTGTGCTTTATAAATAATTGAAGTAAAATATATGTAATTTAATTGGTGTTTATATATGTAGAAAAATATATTTTATCTGTCTCAAATAAATTTTAAATTTATTTGATTTAAAATAAATGTCTACTTTAAAACTAGATAACTAAATTATTAAATTTAGGGCATCCACAATGATAAAGTTTTATGAAAGATTTAAAAAAAATATAAAAATATAAAAAATATGTTGGTCCACCAATATATACTTTCTCTCTCTTGCCTCTCACATTCATTATTTCAAAGACTTTAGGAAAATCAAGTCTTTAATGAGTAAAATCATTATCAAGCTTTTGTCTTCAATAGTCAAGTCATTTCCAAGTCTTCATCAAGCTTTTCTTTAAATATCATTTGAAATGCTTTTACAGTTTAGTAATACACAAATATTCTTTAGTAATACACAAATATTTAAGAATCGTGAAGAGAAAGAAATTAAATAAGAATAAATATATTATTTGGTTAATAAAAACTTAATAATTATACATGTCTAAGTTATATGTCATTTGAGTTAGGAATACTTATTTTGAAACGGAAAATGTTTATATAAAATATGAAAATAAAATTTTAAATTAAAAGTTGTTTTTATTTTGAAAGAGAAAGATTGAGACGTGATTAGGCTTTGGCTCGGCCATTACCCGATCAGATATTAATCGCTTCATTAATACCACTAACATGAGAATGACAATAGTTGTTGATACAAGAGTTTAAAAAAGGAGTTACATTGTAAATGAAAGGACAAGATAAAGAACGAAGTGTCTCGCTAGTAAGTGAGTCGCTTCGTTTGCTTGTCTACCAATAACATGGACTGAACTGTTGTGAACGTACTATACATGAGAATCCTCGTTATCATCGTTACAGTGCTTAATTCAAGTATTTATGTCGACTCTAAGACTATCCCGTCTTAGTACTTCTACCCATATCTCACAAATCATATCTTAATTCATCTCTGCTTAAGTCTAGGTATGTCACTATCATACCTAGTTCACTTAAACTTCAACTCTGATACCATATTGTAACACCCTAAAAATCAGGGCAAATTTAAACCTTAAAATTTATCAGAGTTAATCATAATTTCATCCAACTTTTATACATAAGCGAATAATTAACTATGAGGGTTCATATACACATTTTCGAATTATCAAAACAACCTATTAATCTAATTCTAACAACTACGATTAGATTAAATTGGTTGTCTAGGCCATTCATCAAAAGCATCCTCGCATAAGCTAACTTCTTCACTAAGCACCAAAAGTCGAATACCAAAACACTCGTCCCTCTTCCCGTTACTTCCCCGAGCTCGTACCCGGTAAGAAAATTTAATATGAAACGATTAGGCTTACGCCTAGTGAGAACATCCATTTTCAAATTAAAACTTTAGCAGCTTTGGAAACTCAAGTAATCAAAGTGTATAAACAAACCTGGTTTGCCTCCATTCTTACCGTACACATACTCATCTTGCGATGACGGGAACATACCTGATTCCATGAGCACGACTAACATTCAGAAAGTCATATCATCACATTCAAGAGCCTACTACGAATCATTACAGATTCTAGATCATCGCTCATGTCCAAGAAATTACAATTTACTTTATGCCTATTTCTTGGAGTGGAAGTAGAGGTTACAATTTACTTTATGCCTATCTCTGACCTTCCCATAGAAATCAGAATTACAAGTTACTTTATGCCTATTCCAAGATTTCTACTCACAATACGAAATGGGAATTACAATTTACTTTATGCATATTCCACATTTCACGTCACACTATGAAATAGGAATTAAAATTTACTTTATGCCTATTCCTCATTTCACATCACCTTTACGAAATGGGAATTACAATTTGCTTTATGCCTATTCCACATTTCAGGTCAACGGGAATTACAAATTACTTTATGCCTATTCCACGTTACAATTACTACCAGTGTCTATGTATCCATTACACTTAGTAGCGTATATGCATAACAACATATCACGCCACATCTCGTATCATATTCTCAACTCTAAGAATACTAGATAACCTATCGTATCCTTATCCTCAAATGCCCCCCCTTCGGCGATTTAGTACGGGGGTTCCGCTACCTGGTTAGCGGATGGGGTCAAGAGGCAACGCCCTTGCGGGGTCTGGGGGCAGCGCCATATCCGAAACTATTCGGAAACTCATATATATATATCCGGAACATCAGAAGTATCCGGACATCAGAAGTGACCGGACATGCGAGGTTTTCGGACACCACAACTATCCGGACATCACAACTTACCGGATACCAAATTTATCCGGTCATCGTAACTTACCGGACACTAAGCCTATCCGGATGTTACCGGAAACATATACAATCCGGATGACATCCGGAAACTGAAGTGATCCGGATACCATCCGGTAACTATTTCATTCGGGAATTTAGGTACTTACCGGATATCTTCTCTACCGAACACCATCGAAATGGAATTACCGGGCACTATCAAATTTGTCCGGTAACTTCGACATGTACACCAAATTTCCATCCAGACCCATGTTTGTTCCATCCAACTTATTTTACACACATCCATTCAGCCCCAAAACAATTTATACTAGCATCTTAATGCTTAATTTGAAGGAAACATGGATTTAAACAAAAAGATAGGATGAACTCACCTGTGGTTCTTAGACCCACTTCTTCTGCACAATCCAAAGTCCAAATCAAATACTCCAACCAAACTGTACCAAAATCATATTAGTTTGTAATCACAGTCTCCAAACTGAAATCATTTTACAGAAATCTATTGGATTTCTTACCGAAATCAGGTTGCTCTCCTTTTTCTCTTCTTCTTCTTCTCTCTATTCTTGACCGACTTGTAATAACCGTGACCATTTTTTGAAGAGTTTAAAGTCTGGTGGTAATTTTTCTTACACTGAAAGTTGAGGGGCTAATCTGTTAATAAAGGGTTAAGGTATAAAAACCCTATGTTTGGCACAAAACCCTAAGTGAAACATCTCATCCTTGTGGTTGGTGGCTGAGCAAGAGGAGAAGGAGAGAAATCAATTTCAATTTCATTTTGGAGAGAACTTTCATCGATCATCAAGTGAGAAGAAGAAGGGCAACTGGAGTCTAGTTCATCCAGGTAATGCCTTATTTCGATTCTGATCCATGTTTTACTACAGAGTTGGGTCAATATAGAGTTTTTGTGTGAGAATTGAAAATGATGTTCAAAGTGGGGATTAAACATCTTTTTTGGTGTTAAATAGCTAAGGGTTTGGTAAAATGATGAGGTAATTAAGATATGTTGTTGTGTTCTCAAAATCGATTTGGATTAAGGGCACTTTAGCAGGTTTGGATCCCAAATTGGGAATCGCAGTCGTCGTCCGGATAGTGCTGGGTAGGTATCCGGGTAAGTTTCCGATTATCTGTGGTTTCCGGATGTGTGTCCGGGTAAATGGGAATTTTCGGATAGTTCCCAGATAACTGTCCGAGTGGGGTGGTGTCCGGATTATGGTTTCGTCCGGTAAGCTGGTGTCCGGTAAGTAGAAAGTATCCGGAAAGTAGAGTTTGTAACGCCCCAAAATTCGGACCAATTTAAACCTCGAGTTACAACAGGTTATGATAACATAAACTTCATCTTATATAAATAGCAAAGGAATTAACTATCAAGAGCATAATTACATTACAGGATACTTCAAATAACCTATCAATCTAATCATGTCAAACTGTTCCGATTAAATGAGTTATCTAAGCTATCCTTCAAAAATCTCCTCTTTGTTAACTGCCACTTCTGCTATTCCAAAAACACTCGTCCCACAACCATTTATCTGCCTGAGCCTGAACCTGGTAAGAAAACATCACATGAAACGATTAGGCCAACGCCTAGTGAGAACATTCGTTTCAATAATAACATTTGTAAAATCAATGTAAACAAGTTATAGCAAACCTGATTACTCCTTTTCTTACCGCCTAGAGCCACACTACGAATCATTACTGATTCTAAATCAATGCTCCTTTAATCAATTCCTAGAATATGACTGGCAATATTTCAGCCATCATATCCCGCTTAGAGTCACACTACGAATCATTACTGATTCTAGATTTATGCTCTTAACCTATAAATGGCAATTACACATGCACATTTATTACCACATGACTATTCCTTGGTTTTCCACACACACTGAGATAACGATTAATACCACACGTCTATCCCATGTGATTACCAAACACTAATACCTATGGATCCATTACACTCAATATAATCCTACCTAGCATCACACTAGCGCAGTTTATAAACCTAACATACTATACATGAATGTACGTATGCCCGAACTGCATAAGTTATATGACAATGCCTAATCGTGTCTTTTCACGATTTACCGAACTGTAGACTCCAAAACAATCAGGAGAGTACAAATAAACCAAGACCTCATAATGTCTTAACGCCAACTCCCGGTATCTCCAACTCCCGGTATAAAAGCTAAGACCCGGACTCACCTGTACCGGGACTCCCTGTACCGGGATCCTCAACTACCGGGACTCTCAACTACCGGGATTCTCAACTACCGGGACTCTGAGTACCGGGACTCTGAGTACCGGGACTCTGAACTACCGGGACTCTGAACTACCGGGACGTTCAATTTGCCCAGAATTCCTTCTGATTCATCAAATTAGCTTTTTCAAGCCATTCTATTCAGCCATAGTCAAATTATACAGTTACATCAAGGTTTATAACAACTTAAAAACATTGAGTTGTACAAAGAACTGAATGAACTCACCTTATGCAGCAAAACCCTTCTTCCTGCACAGTATGAACTCCAAACTGCTGCTATTGATTCTAGAAATCAATTCCACACACACAAAATCGATTTACCAACATGAATCAGCAACAAGATTTACCAGAAACGTGAGTAAAATTCTTACCAATTGAAGAACTGAATTTCCTTCCTGTTTCTTCCTTTCTCTCTTTCTCTCTACTTTCTTTAGCCGACTTAACAACAAGAATGAGATATTTTCTTGATATCTCAGTTCTTTTATCCAAATACACTTTAGCTAATTACACAAAATACACTCAAGTTCCATTATTTCCAAAATAACACCAAACATCAAACCCTTGTATTTTAACCCTATTGAATTATCAATTGCAACATAATTCAAGGTTTTAAACCAAAATACAAGTAAATCCCAATTCTCATTAAAATATTAATAACGAAAATTCAGGATGTTACAGAGTTGTCCGGAAAGTTGGATGTTCAGCTTATATGTTTTATCCATTTATTCAGGAAAATCGATTGGAAGTCTGGAACAGATTAGGAAAAGGGAAGTAAGAGCACCAGGTGAGTTTTCTAACTAAAATACGTGACTTTTTACGTGTTTTCTAAAGTGAATACATGATGAGAAATGTCGTGTTTTATTCTTATGCTTTTAACTGCATGAAAGTTTGTTAAAGTTTTATATGAGATGTATGCATACATTGTGTAGACGTAAAATGGCTAAGTCGGGGGGAGTGGCCCGCCAGTGCTCATGCGGGAAGAGTGACCCGTTTATGCCTTGGGAAGAGTGACCCTGACAGGCAGCGTGAGACTGACTCGTTGTCACTTTCGAGTGACTTCAGGGTGCCATTTACGAGTGCGGATTTATCCGTGAGAGAGTTTTACAAAGTTTTATATGTGAAAGCTTATGTAAAGTTATGTGATAGTTTTATGAAAAATTTTGTGAAAGTTATAAAATGTTTTAAATGATTTGTGAACTGTCAGGAGGGACTCACTAGACCTCATGGTCTAACCCTCGCATTTTCCAAACTAAACCTTTTCAGGTAAGCAGATAGTAAGAGGCTCAGGTAAGTGAGCAATAGCAGGTTAGAGTGCAGATGCAGATAGAGACAGTGCCTTTGGCACTTATAGAATCTAGAATGTTCTCAGTTGTGTATAGGTTGTTTCCGCCAACCTAATTTTGAGATTTATATAAGAAATTTTGGAACCCAATTTTGGGATATTTCGTTTTAGTATGAATTGAAATGCTTAATTTTGTTTGGGGTCATTACACGACTCCAGCAAAAGAAAAGGATTGAGATATTTTTTTCAATTCAGCCTATTCTTTACCTTATCTATAACCAACCTTCCATAAATGACCAATCATACCCTCAACTTCAAAGTTTCAACTAATGACCAAACAAACCTTCATATTTCCAATTTTCATAATTAGTTTAAACTTTGGTCATTTTAACTTTCAACCCTTTTTGAGTTTTATCTTTTACGAAAAGTCCAATACTTAGACTAAAATACAAATCGACCCCATTCATATTTAAATAAAAAAAATAATGGAAATTCGAGGTGTTACACGAATCATAACATCAAAGCAACAAGTACCAAAAATATTGTTAATACACATGAATAGACCGATAATTAGGCTAACGTAAACCAAAAGTATTGTTTTTAAACTAAACCGGTCATTGGTCCAACATAAAGTGGACCCAAAAATATATACCAAACATGTGTACTTCAACCAAAAGTATTGTTTTCACCACCAACCAATCAAGTCTCCAACATGAAACGGACCCAGTTTTCACGTCTTCCCTCCTTCAAGCTCTAGAAAGTGATCACAAATTCAGAATCCTTTGTTATCTTTTGTAATGCACTAAACATTTCAGTTTCAGAAAATGACCCAAACTTTTCAAGCTCATCTGCGATCATGGAAGTCTTTTTGAGCATTTCAACTTCAACTTCCATCAACGATTGCGATGCTTTCATAAGTTTGTCACCAAGCACAAATGTAGCATTGTTGATTACCCCATGCAAAGACTCGCTTTTAATTTTCCTTTTCTTGCTACCACTTGTGCACTATTGGCTTTGAACATTTGTGTGTGCATTAGAGGCATCATCTTGGTCATCAGAAAGATTGATTTGGTCTTCCATGCTTCCGTCTTTACTTCCATCTTGCATCTCCATAACATCTCTCACTCTACACCCATTAGCTCTATCTTTGCCAAAAACAATGCACAACTCTTCAAAATGAGGAAATGTCTTGTTTTTCCATTTTCAAGTGGATCAATTGGCATTTCTTGCCTAATAAAATTGTGGATAAGACAACATGCCATAATGATCCTATTTTTAAGGTCAACCGGATAATACGAGTTATCTCTCAAAATACCAAACCTCTTTTTCAAAATACCGAAACATATTTCTATAACATTTCGTGCAGAAGAATGCTTCATGTTGAACAATTCTTTTGTCGTTGTTGGTTGGTGTCCCTCACGCCAATCATTTAAATGATATCATTGACCTCTATAAGGGGCAAGAAAACCCTCCCTATTTGTGTACCCACAATCTACCAAGTAATAACATGGCCTTGGCACCTTTAAACCATGCGGCCTAAGAAGCGCATCACGAAGTACTCGACCATCTGCGGCCGAACCCTCCCATCTAGGTAACACATAGATAAATTGCATATCTTGTGAACACACACCTAATACATTTGTAGCAATATCACCTTTTCTTGTTATGTATCTAGGTCTGTCTTCAAATGGTACTAAACACTTGATATATGTTCCATCTAGAGCCCCTAAACAATTCTAAAAAAAACAAAAAACAAAAAACAAATGGTCATTAAATATAATTTTGTTATTTACGTGTTAATAATAATAATAATAATAATAATAATAATAATAATAATAATAATAATAATAATAATAATAATAATAATAATTACATATACCTTGAACCATTTTCATCTTCCATCGGTAGAGTCCTCAAGAACAGGTTCAGGTTTCTTAAACAAATGTGGATGTAACCTTATCACCGAGCTGCAAACTCTTCTAATAATTCTACTAATGGTTTTTCCCGAACGATGAAAAAGACATGTGATGACCCGGTTCTTAACATTATGAGCACAAATGTGAAGAAAAATGGCAACTTGTTCATCAATATCCATATTCCTAGTTGCTTTTAATCCTCCAAAAGTTTCAAGCATATCACATAACTTCTTAAAACACCTCCTATTCATCCTAAGATGTGATATGCAAATAGTATCACTCTCATAGGCATACCTATGTACTATGGCATACCGATCCACATTTAACAAAGAATACCGAATACATGGTTTTTTCGTTGGGTAATTAGCTATTGCTTTGAAAATAGTAGTGAAATACCAAACAATAGCAATCATAGCTTCGTTCCAAAACAACCTAATAAGCCTACGTCTACGTGATGTTGCTAAACTAAGTCGGGCCATTTCCTGTTTCAAGTAACACGAAGCAAGTAACGAATCAATAACACAAAACCCAAAACACATAAATCATTAACACATAAATAACCAAAGTAACCACAATAAATCAGCAACACATAAGTAACCACACTAACCACATAATCAATAACCAAAACCCAAGAGAAATCAGTAACCATAAGACAAATCGGTAACCATAACTTCAAAATCGAGCAGTAACATGGACAGATCAGTAACCATAACTTCAAAATCGTACAGCAACACATAATCAGTAACCACTTGATAAGGTAAGTGGGAGTGGTGACTCTTGCTATAGAAATCTTACCCATAGACAGTAACCATAAGACAAATCGTACCTAAAGATCAGTAACCATAAGACAAATCAGTAACCATAACTTCAAAATCGTACAACAAGAAATCGCAGAAAATAGCAAGAGAAATAGCAAGAAATAAGCAGAAAATAGCAAGAGAAACAGCAAGAAATCTCAAATAATCGAGAGCAATAGCAAGAAATCGAGAGAAAATAGCAGGAAATCGCAGAAATCGTACAGTGTCGATAGCAAGAAATCACATAAATCGTACAGAAATCGAGAGCAATAGCAAGAAAATAGCGAGAAAATAGCAAGAAATCATGAAGAAATCGAAAGAAGAGAAGAAATTTACCAGTTGTTCGCCGATTTCACAGTGTCGATTTTGAAGTTCTCTTGTGATGGCAGTGAAGCCCTATGTCGGCTTCTTCAATCGTGAAGCACAGAAACAGTATGCAAAATGAAACAATAGTGGCTAGGGTTTTTAGAATAAGATGATGGTATTATTGTCATTTTTGTAAGTTTGGGTGGAATAGATTTCAATTCCATCACTTTTAGTAAGGAATGGTGAATTCCTGATTTGGGGAGAATTCATGGAATTCAATTCCATTCCATGAAGAACCAAACATCAGAATGGAATTTGGTCAATTCCATTGACCATTCCAATTCCGCCCAATTCCGCCCAATTCCGTCGGAATCCGCCGAACCAAACCTAAGGGTGCGTTTGGTTCGCAGAATGATTTCTGAAGGAATGGAATATGTCAAAGGAATTGGAATCTGGAAGGAATTGGAATGAAATGTTGTCAGGTTTGACCACCTGTTTGGTTGACAGAATTGGAATGGAATCTGTCAAAGGAATTGGAATCTGTCTGTTTGGTTCACAGAATGTGGCTTTAGAGTTGGAATAAATTTTCGGCAAATGACCAAAATACCCTTTTTATAAAATAATTATTAAATACTTTAATGTGTAAAAAATATAATATACACAACCCAAAAATAAAATATAAAATAAAAATAAAAATAAAAACTAAATGTATTAAATTATATTAATAAAAAAATAAAAAATTAAAATTAAAATTAAAAAATAAAATAAAAATAAAATAAAAAATAAAAAACTAAAGTATTAAATTAAATGAGGGTATTTTTGTCATTTAGGCAAATTTGGATGGAATGGAATTCAATTCCATCCATTTTGTAAAGGAATGATGAAATCCACCAATGAAGGAATTCAATTTCATCAATTTTGTAAAGGAATGGTGAAATCCACCAATGAAGGAATTCAATTTCATCCATTCAATTCCATGGGTAACCAAACATGCCATTGAAATTCGGTCAACGGAATTGACCATTCCAATTTCATCCAATTTCGACGAAATCCGACGAACCAAACGCCCCCTAAGAGATAGAGGATGGAATCATGCAAAAATTATAGCTTATAGAAAATGATTTTTATCCTTCTTATTAATGAGAAATTTAGAAGTTATATGTTATTAACATTTATTGATTGTTATAATAAATAATTATATTAGAGCATCTTCAATAGCTATGCTAAAGTTTTTCAAATATAGAGTAAAAAAGTTTAAAATCTCTAAAAAATTTGCATCTAACTCCAACAACTAGGTTATTTTAGCAACTATACTATTAATTATCTTATTAAAATATTTAATTTATTTAATTATATTATTAAAATATTCAATATATGTAAAGTTAGGGAGAAAGAAAGTTAGTTTTTTTATGATTAGTTTTGGTGGAAAACCATCTAAATAGAGATTTCTCTATATTTAGAGATTTTTACAATCTCTATCATCTTTTCTCTATTTTAGCATAGAGGATAGTATAGTTGTTGGAGCAACAAATATGCTAAAATCTTAATTTTTTCTATTTTAGCATTGATGTTGGAGATGCTCTTGTAATCTTTAAGAGAAGTTTTATTATTTAATTATAAAGTATTTTAATTGAAAAATAGAGAATATATCGAAAATACTATAAATAATTGAATAAAATAATGGGAAATTAATTGATTTGCTCTTAGTTGACTAACGTTTCACTCAAATGCCCTATCTCTCTCCCAAATAACAAAAATACCTTGAAAATCCGTGGGCCAAGCCGTGGCCCACGGACACATTTTATAAATTTACAATTCTGGTCCCTGGAGTCCGTGGCCAAAACAAAATAATCTGTGGCCAAAACAAAATAATCCGTGTGCTAACTCAATTTATGTGGTATATAAAAGTTCCACTTACAACCCTTACAAATAGTTATCAATTTTACTTTTAATCCTTTATTTTTTCATTTTTCATTTTAAACCCTTATCATATAAACATAAATAATCGTATATGAACTAAAATACATTAAAAATACATTTTTTATTTTTTATAAATTATACCATTGTAATCGTTTCGTCAATACCTTCGAAATAAGCCTAATATTGAATATTTTTGGATTTAATCATACTATTAAGTATCATGAATATATACGAATAACTTTGTTTTATGTTTTTTATATTATTTTCGATTTTACATCCCTTTTATATTAAAAATACACAATTATAAGTTAATAGTATGATTAAATCCCTTTTATTCGTATATATTCATGATATTTAATAGTATTATTAAATCCAAAAATATTCAATATTAAGCTCACTTCGAAGGTATTGACGAAACGATTACAATGATATAATTTATAAAAAATGAAAAATGTATTTTAGTTCATATACGATTTTATTTATGTTTATATGATAAGGGTTTAAAATGAAAAATGAAAAAGTAAGGATTAAAAGTAAAATTGATTACTATTTGTAAGGGTGGTAAGTATAACTTTTATATACCACATAAATTGAGTTAGCCCACGGATTATTTTGTTTTGGCCACGGATTATTTTGTTTGGCCATGGACTTCAGGGACCAGAATTGTAAATTTATAAAATATGTCCGTGGACCACGGCTTAGCCCACGGATTTTCAGGGTATTTTTGTTATTTATGAGAGAGATAGGCATTTGAATGAAACGTCAGTCAACTAAGGACAAATCAATTAATTATCCTAAAATAATTGATGCCATTTGTGTAAAGATAAAAAAATGTCATGATGTTGGTTCTACACGTGTTACTTGAAATTCCAACACTTTGCCTTGACAATGACATTGATGTCATGCTTAAGGCCATCCGTAGCGGGCGGGGATGGGCTTGGGAAGGGCTTCGGGGTCGAGCGGGGATGGGCTACGGGGCTCGCGGGGTTGGCGGGGCGGGGATGGGTTCGGGGTTGGGATCCCGGATCATCCCGAGGGTTTTAAAAAAAATTTAATTAAATTTTTAAAAAAATAACCGTTGAACGGCTCTTTCTAAAAAAAAATTTATTTTTCTCAATTTAATCTCACTATATATTTAACCCTCAACCTCTTATTTCTCACACCTCATCGTCAACAAGAGAGAGGGCCGCAAACATTGAAAGAGGTCGAGTAACTGCAAACGAGCGGCTTATGCGGGACTACTTTGGCGTCAACCCGATTTATACACCGGATATGTTTAGGCGGCGGTTCAGGATGAGCAGACAACTATTCGAACGAATAGTTGAAGATTTAGAAGTAGGGTATCCGTATTTTAGACTTCAGTTTGACGGGTTAGGCAAACAAGGTTTTTCTCCGATACAAAAGTGTACTTCCGCTATTCGGCAATTGGCGTATGGAGTAGCTGCTGACGCACTTGACGAGTACATCCGTATGGGAGAGAAAACGTCACGAGATTGTTTGTACAAATTCTGCACAAGTATTATTGAACTGTATGGTCAAAAATATTTACGCAAGCCTACTTTTATTGATATTCAGAAGTTGTACGCCGCGCATGAAGCTAAACACGGATTTCCCGGCATGCTCGGCAGCATAGACTGTACTCATTGGGCGTGGGCAAATTGTCCGAATGCATGGCGAGGTCAATTCATGAGAGGTGATCATGAGCACCCGACAATCATGCTAGAAGCAGTGGCCTCTCAAGATCTATGGATCTGGCACACATACTTTGGTGTTGCCGGTTCCAACAACGACATCAATGTTCTCAATCAGTCGCCCATCTTCAACGATGTATATGATGGAAAAGCACCTGAGTGCCCTTTTGAGGTGAATGGAGCCACCTACAAGCACGGATATTATCTAACGGATGGGATATATCCGGAATGGGCTACTTTCGTAAAATCATTTACGTGCCCACAAGACCTTAAACGACAAAAGTTCAAGTCCGCGCAAGAATCCGCACGTAAAGATGTTGAACGAGCTTTTGGCGTGCTTAAACAACGTTGGCATATACTTCATAACCCGGCACGCGGATGGGAACCGGAAATATTGAGAAACATTATGTACGCTTGTGTCATATTACACAATATGATACTCGAAGACGAAAACCATGCTATTTGTGGTGACGTGGAAAACGACTTTTTCACGAATGATATCGAAAGCCAAATCAGTGAGACACAACGCGCGGCAAATGTTCGAGAAGTCATAAACCGGGACACTCATAATAACCTTCGGTCGGATTTGGTCGAACATATTTGGCGTATCCAAGTTCCCAACAATGACGACGAGTAGATTTTTAAATTTATTTTGTAATTTTTAATTTTTTAATGAATGATATGAATTTTTATTTTTATTATTTATCTTATTTTTATTTATTAAAAAATATATAAATATTTTTATTTTGTTAAATAATTAAATGTATAAATAAAAGAATTAAAATAAATGAGGTGGCAAAAGGGTTTGAGGGAATGGGGTACGGGTGTTTAGGGATCGTGAGGGATCGAGTGAGGGATGGAAGAAAAGCTGATGTGGCGCTGATGTGGAGTGGAATCTTTGAAAGATGCCCTTCATGGGGTACCGATGGCCTAAGAAGGAGATAGATGTGCTTATTTTTAATTTTTATGATTTTAAAATTATATAATTTAGAAAAAGTTTGTTCAATCACATATTTATATCCTTAAATAATCTTTGTTAAGTATGCAATTAAAATATAGACTAAGCATTTCTATATGTTTTCTTATAGCAATACTGCTATTCTTTTATCATTTATATATAGGGTCTGATTTAAAGGAAAATCTTAAAAAGAAAAAAAACACAAAACTAATAACATCTTGGTAGCTCTTCATCTATGTACTTGTACATACAAGTAATTAATGACATATACATGTGCATATGCACAAATAAATAATGCACACGTATATTAAAACAACTTAAATTATTTATATGTATAAGTGCATACCATTCAGATAAAGGGTTATAAGGGTGTTCTTTAGTTTTTAATTTTTTGATATTTTTCCTTGAATCCTTCTCTCTCTATATATGAAGCTCTCTATATATCAAGGTTCAAAATGGCGTAAGGCGTGGTGTAAGGCGAGGTCAAGCCTTACACGCCACGGTGAGGAGGCGACGTTTTTCAAGGCGTGACATAAGACGACAAATTTGTATGTCAAATATATAATTATATATATACATATTTGTTTTCTATATATTATTCTAGTAAGATAATGATATTAAAAAAATACATTCATATTAAAAGAAGAACATATACATAGATTATTGTTATAAAAAATAGTTTTTGATTGAATATTTAAAATATAACTTATAAAGGTAAATTTACAACTTCGTTTTAATCGTAATTTCCATAACGTTTATGAATTTTTGAAACTGTAAGTGTCGTGATTAGATAAATCTATAAATGTGGAAAATATAAAGTTAAAAATGTAAAAACACAAAAGATAAAAAAAAATTATGAAAATATCACGTCTTAGAAAAAACTCGCGTCGCGGCACGCCTTAAGACGCCATGGTGTGAGCCACGCCATATAGAAACGTCATGGGCCGTTTCGTAATGACAGAGACACGACTTACGCCATATCGTGTCATGACGTACGTCATGACACGCCTTTTTAACACTGCAATATATAGAGAGAGATAGAATTACATGAGAAGTGGGTTAATTTATAAGAAAAGTGACATCACATGTGATACAAGATATCCAAATAGAAGATAGACTACTAAAATAATTAATACCAAATGTAGAGCCATTTGAAGTTAGAAACGGAGGTTTGATTTTATTATATAAATTTGAGCATCTTCTTTCTTGTTTGAGCACAATATCATCTCACCACTTCTCCTAATCATGGCTGAATTCCAAACCTACTTCATCCTCTTTCTCATATGGCTCATCTCCACCTTCTTCATCCGATCATTATTCAAATCATCATCCACTACTAATAAACCTCATCTTCTTCCACCAACCCCTTTTGCCCTCCCCATCATTGGCCATCTCCACCTCCTTGCTCCAATCACTCATCAAGCTTTTCACAAGCTTTCTCTTCAATACGGCCCACTTATTCGCCTCTTTCTCGGCTCTCTACCTTGCATTGTTGCATCTTCACCAGAAATGGCAAAAGAACTCCTTAAAACCCACGAAAATTCGTTTCTAGATCGCCCCTATATCTCAGCAGTGGACTATCTAACTTATGGTTCACAAGATTTCTCATTTGCTCCTTATGGACCCTACTGGAAGTTCATGAAGAAAATGGTTATGTCACAGCTCTTAAATGGTACAACACTTGACTTGCTTCTTCCAGTTAGGCATGATGAGATTAATCGTTTTATTAAGTTATTATCTGAAAAGGCTAAAGTTGGGAAATCAGTGGATCTTAATGGGGAGTTGGTGAAGTTGACAAATAATGTGATATCAAGAATGCTTATGAGTAAAAGGTGTTCAGAGGGTGAAAATGAGGCTGGAGAAATGAGAAAATTGGTTACTGAGGTGACTGAGATTACGGGGAAATTGAATTTGTCGGATTATATTTGGTTTTGTAAGAATCTGGATTTGCAAGGGTTTGGGAAGAAGTTGAAGGATATTCGTACAAGAGTTGATGCATTGATAGATAGGATTATACAAGAGCATGAAGAAGAAAGAAAGGGGAAGAAGAATGGAGAAGAAGCTAAGGACTTGCTCCATATTTTGCTGGACATTGCAGATGATGAGAGCATGGAGATAAAGTTAACTGGAGAGAACTTGAAATCCTTCATTCTGGTAAATTAAACTTAACTTATTATTATTATAATAATTATTATTATTATATACGAGACACTAGCTATTTAAGAAAACATGAGAACAACAAATCACGTGCAAAATCACATGTGATTTTATATTAACGGCAAAAAATTGGACGCAAGAGACTTCGGCCGTTCTCGTGTTTTCTTAAATAGTTAGGGTAGAGGAAGGATCATGCGAGAAATTAAACATTATGCGAGAAGCATGATATCATATATGATTACACGAAATGTGGGTGTGTTTAATCATATATGATTAAGCTTGTGTATCATATATGATATCACATTTCCCGTCTTCTCGCATAAGGCTTAACTTCTCGTTTGAACGTGTCCTTATATATATATATACAAACACACACACACACACACACACACACATATATATATATATATATAAGCAAGCAAAAAATCAAGATTAACATGAAAAGCGTGAGAAGCGGATATGAATCATTAATCACTTTTAAGATTAATCACTTTTAATCAATTTTCCTCCCATTAATTGCGGCTTAAAAATGAATTGATATGTTGCATCTCTTCCTAACGTTGATTTCTCATCCAATGTTTTTTTTGAAGTATATAATATTTATATAATACAAATGAAACAAATAAACTCATACACCCTCCTCATCATAACCCAACCATATATATATAAATATATATATATATATATATGGTAATTAATTACTACTGTAATACTAAAACATGCATGCGTCCTCCAGAATATATTTGCTGCAGGAACAGATACTTCAGCGATCACCACAGAATGGGCTTTAGCTGAACTTATCAACCACCCAAACATGATGAAAAAAGCGGTAGAAGAAATCGATCAAGTCGTGGGCAAAAGCAGACTTTTACACGAATCAGACATACCAAACCTTCCATACCTCCAAGCAATCGTTAAGGAAACCCTACGACTCCACCCAACTGGCCCATTAATTCTAAGAAAAGCAACAGAAGATTCCACAGTGGGTGGCTACCATATTCCAGCCAACACTAGAATCTTTATCAATATATGGTCTGTAGGCCGAGACCCAAACCATTGGCAAAACCCACTTGAGTTCAAGCCCGAAAGATTCGAAAAGAATCAGTTGGATGTTAGAGGACAACACTTTCATATGATACCATTTGGGAGTGGAAGAAGGATGTGTCCTGGTGCATCATTGGCTTTGCATGTGGTGCATGTAACTCTTGGTGCTATGATTCAGTGTTTTGAGTGGAAGGCTGGGAAAGATGGGAACCTTATAAGTGTTGATATGGAAGAGGGACTTGGGATGACACTTCCTAGAGCTAACCCTTTAGTTTGTGTTCCCGTGGCTCGACTTGATCCAATCCCATTGTCTATGTAGTAACATATATATCATGGATTCATAAGTTGCTAGCTCTCCAAAGAGACTTTTCTTAATTTGTGTTCTTGTTCTTTCAAATGAATGTATGAATTTTTAACCGTAAAAGAATTTCACATGCACTCCCTTTTTTACATGCATATTATATATATATATATATATATATATATCCATCTTCTTCGTCGTCATGATTGCTCCGCATAATGCCTTAAGTTGCGATTCTATTTGTGCTATATAAATAAATAAATAAATTAACTAACTTAATACGATAAAAAAAATATAAACAAATTAACCAACTTAGTACGATAATACGAAATATATAAATAATAAGTTAGAACAAACCTTATCCGTATATCCAATCTCTTAGACAAATAATAGCGTCAACTGTAAAAGGCTTAATGAACTTCTATAAGCATCAAGAACTCTACCACCAATGCTAAAATCAGATTCAGATGCCACCGTTGATATTGGGATAACTAAGATGTCCCTAGCCATCCGAGCAAGAGTATCTCATGAGTTCTCCAATAATCCAAAATGTTTAGATTGTTCACACGATGCATGGGCTTCTCCTCTAAATAACATTCAAGTTCAAACTTTACCGCTTGAGAAGTCACCTGTTGAAAGATTATCGAAGTCCTAATAAACAACAAAAATAAGAAGATAAATAGAAAATGAATAAGCGAAAAAAACAGTAAATGTATTATTGAATGACATGGGATATGGGATATTTAACGATGGCATGGGATATTTAGATAATTAGAATTTTAATTTTTTTATTAAGTTTTTAATTAGGGAATTTAATTAAAATACCCTAAGTTTGACCATCTCTTACCAAAATACCCAAAATCTCTCCCAGTTTACAAAAGTACCCAAAAAATCCGCGATGGAGCCCGCGATCGCGGGCTCCAGGCCACGTGTCACCAAGAATGTCCGCGTTGGTCCCTCAAGAATGCCCGCGGTCCAGCTTTCCCCCCTCAAGAATGCCCGCGTGTGCAGTTTTGGTCCCTGCCCGCGATTGACTCATTGACCCCCGCGATCGCGGGCTACACGTGTCACCAAAGTTTGCCCACTTTGTCCGCGTTGGTCCCTCAAGAATGCCCGCGGTACAGCTTTCCCCCCTCAAGAATGCCCCCGTGTGCATTTTTGGTCCCTGCCCGCGATTGACTTTCGTTGACCCCCGCGATCGCGGGCTCCTGTGCCACGTGTCGGCACAGGGTTAACCCTAAAATCGACGAACCCTAAACCCTAATTTTCTTCGGCCGCACTATATAAGGGGAGGGGGGACCAAGACCCACGGCCACTCTCAATTTTTTTAATCACTCTCTCAATTTTTAATCAAACTCTCTCAATTTTTAATCAAACTCTCTCAATTTTCTCCCACTCTCTCAATTTTCTCGTGTGGAATACGCGTTCGGGTTTTGTGAAGATGTCTCGTATTACCTCTTTGGTATGTTTTCCTTATGTTATTTGTTATTTTTTGTATGTTATTTTAAGTTAAGATATATGATTTGTAGGTTGTTATAGTGTTTATAACTTATGTTTGAATATATTCTATGTTTAACATGATATGTATGGTTTTATGTTTGAATGTGATATTTGTATGTTATAATGTGTATGTTGTTATAGTGTGTTTTTTCATATAAAAATTCTTAAGAGTGTTTTTTTATAAAAAAAGTGTTAAGAGTGTGTTTTTATAAAAAAATTGTTAACAATGTGTTTTTTTTATAAAAACACACTCTTAACAATTTTTTTATAAAAACACACCCTTAACATTTTTTTATAAAAACAGTGTGTTTTTATAAAAAAATTGTTAAGGGTGTGTTTTTATAAAAAATTGTTATAGTTTTATGGTTTTTATAATGTGTTTTTTTATAAAAAAATTGTTAATTTTTTTTTATAAAAACAGTTTTTAAAAAGAATTGTTAAAAATGTGTTTTTTTATAAAAAATTGTTAAGAGTGTGTTTTTATAAAAAAATTGTTATAGTTTTATGTTTGAATGTGATATTTGTATGTTATAATGTGTATGTTGTTATAGTGTGTTTTTTCATATAAAATTGTTAAGAGTGTTTTTTTATAAAAAAATTGTTAAAAGTGTGTTTTTATAAAAAAAATTGTTAAAAATGTGTTTTTTTTATAAAAACACACTCTTAACAATTTTTTTATAAAAACACACCCTTAACAATTTTTTTATAAAAACACATTTTTAACAATTTTTTTTATAAAAATACACTTTTAACAATTTTTTTATAAAAAAACACTCTTAACAATTTTTATATGAAAAACACACTATAACAACATACACATTATAACATACAAATATCACATTCAAACATAAAACTATAACAATTTTTTATAAAAACACACTCTTAACAATTTTTATCTATATATAACACTATGATACGTTGAAATAAAATAAATCGCACTTTATCTCTATATAACAATATGATACGTTGAAATAAAATACCACCGCACTTTATCTATATATAACACTATTATACGTTGAAATAAAATAAACCGCATTTTATCTCTATATAACACTATGATACGTTGAAATAAAATAAACCGCACTTTATCTCTATATAACAATATGATACGTTGAAATAAAATACCACCGCACTTTATCTATATATAACACTATGATACGTTGAAATAAAATAAACCGCACTTTATCTCTATATAACACTATGATACGTTGAAATAAAATACCACCGCACTTTATCTATATATAACACTATGATACGTTGAAATAAAATAAACCGCACTTTATCTCTATATAACACTATGATACGTTGAAATAAAATAAATCACACTTTATCTCTATATAACAATATGATACGTTGAAATAAAATATCACCGCACTTTATCTATATATAACACTATTATACGTTGAAATAAAATAAACCGCACTTTATCTCTATATAACACTATGATACGTTGAAATAAAATAAACCGCACTTTATCTCTATATAACAATATGATACGTTGAAATAAAATACCACCGCACTTTATCTATATGTAACACTATTATACGTTGAAATAAAATACCACCGCACTTTATCTATATATAACACTATTATACGTTGAAATAAAATAAACCGCACTTTATCTATATATAACAATATGATACGTTGAAATAAAATAAACCGCACTTTATCTCTATATAACACTATGATACGTTGAAATAAAATAAACCGCACTTTATCTATATATAACAATATGATACGTTGAAATAAAATAAACCGTACTTTATCTCTATATAACACTATGATACGTTGAAATAAAATAAACCGCACTTTATCTATATATAACACTATGATACGTTGAAATAAAATAAACCGCACTTTATCTCTATATAACACTATGATACGTTGAAATAAAATAAACCGCACTTTATCTATATATAACACTATTATACGTTGAAATAAAATAAACCGCACTTTATCTATATATAACATTATGATACGTTGAAATAAAATATCACCGCACTTTATCTATATATAACAATATGATACGTTGAAATAAAATAAACCGCAACATCTATATAAAATAAAATAAACTGCAGCATCTATATATAACACTAACTATAACATCTGTGAATGACTATGTAGAAGGATTTCTTTAACATCGACTTGACGGTAAGGTGCAAAGTTTCATACATCGAGGAATTAGGAGCGCTGTTTAGGGGATTAGGTGATCGCGTGGATACCCTTGAGACCATCTATAGAGGGACACCGTTCGGGCCATGGATGGATGTGTCTTACTCTGGTGGCGACCCTACGCTAGTACACATGTTTCTACAGTTGGAGGTCGAGGACGCCAACGCTGAGCCGGAGGAGATGCATTTTGATTTCTTCGGCTCTCAATTGCATTTTGGGCGTCGGGAGTTCTGTCTAATTACAGGACTACGTTTTGGAGAGGCTCCCCCCTTCCTTCCTTAGAATATTGCTCCTTCGTTCCTAGGGTTTTCGGCATTTCGGCATCTCGTTTGAAGCTGAAGGCAGCCCGGGAAAAGATGAAAGAGGGCCTTAGTGCCCTAACCGACGACGATGCTGTCCGTGTATGCTTGGTGGTGATCGTGGATATGGGCTTCCTGGGCCGTGAGTATAGCCAGCATACTTCATCGACGGTCCTTAGGGCCGTCGAGGACCTTGAGCTGTTTAACAGCTACCCGTGGGGTAGCCATATCTGGACACATTGCTACTCTAATATGCACCGAGCCATAGGCAGACGCGCCGATCGACATGCAAAGATGAATCTTTGTGGTTTTACATACGCCTTCAAGGTTAGATACGTAGTATAACAATTGTTAATAATACATACAAACTGTTTGGCTTTTCTTTTTACGTACTTGCTCTTCTTGTCTAATTCCAGATATGGATCTTGGAGATGTTTCCCGCATCAATCCGATATTTCGTCAAGCGCGACGATCGAGTACTTAGGGGAACCCGTTGGGACAAGCGTGTTACCCTAAGTAGGTCGCTTTGGATTGAGTTCTTCAAAGCGTCTAGAAATGTAAGTTCTTTTACTATGTTTACAATTTGCATACGTTAGTCCCGCTTATTAATTTCTTTTATGTTTTATCATATATTTAGCAGCCACTCTTGCCCGCCGATCGCCTTGTGCCTACTGTCGACGAGATGGGCACAGATTGGTACAGAGACAGCGTGGCCTTTATTGACGCAGAGGCGGAAAGGGCTCGACGTCCCCCTACTTCCGAAGATGAGGAAGACAACGACAGGCCCCCTTCCGGTGGATACCAGCCGGCCCGTTCCTCCTCCTACCAGCCGGCCCGTTCCTCCTCCTACCAGCCGCCCCCTTCCTCCTCTTACCAGCCGGTCCGTTCCTCCTCCTACCAGCCGGGCCCTTCCTCCTCCTACAATCCATATGATGCGGCCCCTTCCTACGAGCCACAGCGTGGCTCTCATGAGCACCTGTGGGACCACGTCCACGGGCCGCTAGAGAAACGTGTACAGTATCTGGAGGAAGTCTATAGACAGTTTAGCGCTGTCAATGTTAGTGTTTAACTTAATTTGTTGGCCACGTTTATTTAGTTTGTATATTAATATTACGTTCTAAATTTGTTTTAGCTGTCGAGTACGACACCGATCCACGCTCCGTTCGGACAGGGGACACATGCGACGTTTGCCACCACATCCTATCCGTCATTCCCTGAAAATGTTGTAAGATTTATGCAACCTTAGAGATTCACTTAGAATAGGACTCAGTGCAAGTATACACCTTGAACTACTATCGTCTCGTAACAAGTAATAATGGTAAAATACCAGATATCGATCCACAGGGAAATCTTGTGAAAGCCTTTCAAAAGTCCAGTCTTTAAAAACTAATTTCAGATGGCGATTTCGAAAACAGATTGTTTGATTGGTTGGTTTAAGTTATCAGCTAAAAATCAATTCTAGAGAAGAAGCATAGGGTGCAAAGCTCTATAAAGATGAAAACAAGTGATTGAGTAAAAAGGTATTATAACATCCAGCCAGTCCTCCAGCACAAGTGCTATAGGACTGCCACAGCACCAACTATCGGTTCAAACGGCCTCCCAAGAGTACACACTGGTCAACGTGCTATCGATACAATATCATTTATGTTAGACTTTGTGAATCCTAGCACAACACAGTGTTACCATCCTACACCGTAAAAGTATAGTACTTGTCAGGCACTAAAACTCTTTATAGTCTTCTTTTATTATTTCAGTTAATTAACCTTAACCTTAACACTGAATGTTAATGCATTTTCATACATAAAATTAGTTGTCAATTAATTAAATGCAATCTTCAATGTAAGATCAATCACCTGAAATAAATAGTTAGATACAATGTTAGCCCTTCATGGCTTGATTTCTTCTTTCGAAAGGTGTAAGAAATGTAAATGACATGAATGGAAAGTACTGAAAGGAAATTGCAAGAAATGTAAATGACAGAAATGGAAAGACAGAAATTAAATTGCAAGAAATGTAAATGACAGAAATGGAAAGACAGAAATTAAATTGCAAGAAATGTAAATGACATAAATGGAAAGACAGAAATTAAATACAGGAATTTCAACAACAAGAAAATAAAAAACAATAATAAGAACTAAGAATGCAAGGAAACGGAATTACTAAACTACCAAGGTAACTTGTTCGCCAAGTTATGGAAACTTGTCGTGCAAGTTACGTCACAAAACTACTTGTTGCTTTGAAACCGTTAAAACTTTGAAACACTAACTTAAACAACCAAAGGTTACGGTTTTTAGAGGGAAGGACTCCAAACTAAAAATCACGAACCTTTAGATTTTAAGTAAGTAACTAAGACAATATCGAGAACTTGGAGACTTGCGAGAATCGGAAAATAAAACAAAAGAACTTACTTCGAATCACTTAGATTAATACTTGAAACCGAAAGCTTGACTACAAAATACTGAACTCGTGACCACAGCTCTGAATATTCAGAGGTAAATAAACTGGAAATTAAGAGGTAAATAAACTAGAGAGAAAAGCTAAATACTTGTGGAGAGTTTTTGTGTTTTTAGCTAAAAAGCATATTTTACAAAAGCATAGAAGCATTCTATATATAGGGGAGTTGTGTGGAGACTAAGCAACTAAAAGGAGATTAAGACTGATGTCCCATAACAGCTTTATGTCCCTTCAAAAAGGTCAACTCCAGCCTTGTCATCAAAAGAAGCTTCTTCCATAAGATACCCAAAAATGGCCCAGCTATTCGATCCTGCGGCACTCCTACAGCATTCCTTTTGCGCTCAACTCCTATAGCATTGCCGTAGTAGTGTCCAGCAAAAATCTGAAATCAAAAACAGGCCCAATAAGATCCAAAAACAGAGATTATACCATTAAATCATGTTTGACACCTAAAACACAGAAAATGCTAAAAAGCTACTAAAAAGGACTTAATTACAGACTTTGGGCAAATAAAACAGACTCAAAACCTACTAAAAAGTGGCTAAAATAGGGTTAACAAACTAACCCTATCACAACCTCAAACTTAAAGCGTTGTTTGTCCCCAAACAACAAAAATAGACAAAATAAAGACTCAAGCATCTAAAAAGACTAAGAACCTAAAAAAAAAAAAATTAGCCCCTGCTTTATCCATAATTATAATGCGAACCACTATTTAAGCACAAACCTGCTCACAACATTCATAGCATGAAGACAATAGCCCTTCATAAACTGAATTTATTCATCTTAGCCCAAAAACACACCCTCATAACCAACCAGAACCTTCCTAGTGTTAAAAAAAAAATCATCAAGACATACAATTTTTTTTTAATTTGGGTATGCATTCGGCTTTTCCTTTGATTTTGATGCTTTGCCTTTTTCCACTCCCTCACTTTGTTCACTCAATGGCACAATTTTACTGCCATTCATCTCATATTGAGGAATAGAGTGGACTCATTGGTCTCTTTTAATATTTTGGTGTCTTTGACACTCTTTAAGCACAAAAGAGCACTTTGCTCCTGAAAGATCTGTGAGGTTTGCCTCAAGATGTGTGAGGCAAATCTTACCCCAACCTCAAACTTAAAATGGACAATGTCCCCATTGTCACGGAAATTAGGAGCAGAGGGGGTCTGTTTGGGATTTTTATTTCTGGCTTTATGAGGAAAAATACCCCTGATGATTTAGTCTTAACAGGTTGGAAAGCTGTTAGGTGGGCTATGATGGCAGTTTACAACCAAACAAACAAGACATCAGATTACTGTGGCTATAAGTAGATACCAATCGTGTTAAGGCAGTGGTGAAAACAGAGGTACATGCATACAGATTATAAAACAAGCAGAGTCATGAAAATCAGTTCCCAGAGAAACATTGAAGCAGAAAAGCAAAGATGAGAATGGGAAGCTCCAACCTCAAACTTGCTTTCTGCACATGACTTAATGGTTTGACACAAGATGTCAAGTGACAGTTTCACACATAAAGCAGCAAATGTTCCCAACAAGTCAAGCTTATTCAGCAATGACCACGGATTAAGACACAATAACACTTAACACATACTCAAATTAGGTTCCAAAGCTGAAACCTCAAAATATAAAATGAAAACATAAAACTGTTCTACAAGTTAAAAGGAGAGAATGGCAGAACCTGTCCTACTCAGGCTGAGTAGGAGATGAATGGATCTGCAACATGGATTTTGTTTTCGCCATTGAAATGGTGAACAGGGGGTAGAAGAGATTCGAATGAAGAGTAAGAGGGAAATGTGGGTTTTACAAACTGGGGTTATCGGTGGCTTATTAGAGAAGAGATGGTGCGTGGAGAAGGGTATTTCAGCCAAGAATGGGGAAGTACGAGGAGAGTCTAGTCGATTGTACCTGGAGAGAGTCGGTTCCAGAAAATAGTACACTGGGTGTACTTGTGAACGAGGAAGATGGTGAACAGCGGTGTTTGTGTACTGTACCTAGGTTGTAGTTTGCAGAAAATGTACTTGTGAGGGATGAAGGAGACGGTATTCGGCGATGGTGTTGGTTTCCGATGAAGTTTCTGGCAAAAAGGAAGATGATGAAGTCAGACCGTCATCACAGTCGTATGGCTGTTTGAAATGACCCCAAGAGTCATCTACACGACTCGAGTATAGGCCTCAAGTAGTTGGGCCGATCTCTTCGTTTTCTTATCTGCAAAATAAACATCCCATGGGCCCAAACTGTTTCAACATGGGTTTGATTTAAATCAGCAAAAATAGGGCAAGGCCCAAAAGTAAGAGAAAAAAAAAATTATTCTAAAAGAATTACATAATGAAAAAGAAATATTTTTGTTCTTTTTATATTTATATGAATGTTTTTGTATTTTTGTATTTTTATTATTTTATACATATATATATATACAGACATAAATATAAAAAAATTATTTATTACTCGTTAGGCTCAACAACCGTGTATGGTTGTAGTGGTGCTTCAATGGGGTCAAAAAACGGTTTGACTCTATGACCATTGACTTTGAAAGTAGTGCCCTTGTCTGGATTGATGAGTTCGATTGTACCGTAAGGGTATACTTTGAAAATCTGATAAGGCCCAGTCCATCTTGAGTTCAGTTTTCCAGGAAAAAGTTTTAATCTTGAATTGAACAGAAGGACTTTTTGACCCTCATAGAGTTCTTTTGGAAGAATCTTTTTGTCATGCCACTTTTTGGTGTTTTCTTTATATAACTTGGCATTTTCATAGGAAAAATTCCTATGCTCTTCCATTTCACAGAGTTGAAGAGTTCTTTTCTTACCAGCTTCATCCAGATTCATGTTGAGCTCTTTGATGGCCCAATATGCTTTATGCTCTAACTCAACTGGCAAATGACAGGCCTTTCCATAAACCAATTTGTAAGGGGACATTCCAATAGGGGTTTTGAAAGCAATCCGGTAGGCCCATAGGGCATCATCCAATTTGGAGGCCCAGTCCTTCCGGTGTGGTTTAACCACTTTTGCTAAAATTCCTTTTATCTCCCTATTTGATAGCTCAGCCAAACCATTGGTTTGAGGGTGGTAAGCTGTTGCCACCCTATGCTGAATGTTGTACTTTTCAAGAACCTCCTCTAACAACTTGTTTATGAAATGGGTGCCTTCATCACTTATCAAGGCTCTGGGTGTACCAAATCTTGTAAAAATCTGTTTTTGCAAAAATTTGACAACTGTTCGAGCATCATTGGAATGGCAAGCCAAAGCTTCCACCCATTTGGACACGTAGTCTACAGCAAGTAAAATGTAGGCACAATTATTGGAGATTGGAAAAGGTCCCATGAAGTCTATGCCCCAAACATCAAATAATTCTACTTCTAGAATTCCATTTAGGGGCATTTCATTTCTTTGAGAGATATTCCCACTTCGTTGACACTCATCACAACTTTTTACAAAGTTATGAGCATCATTGTACAAAGTAGGCCAGAACAACCCAGATTGCAAAACCTTTGCTGCTGTCCTATTTCCTCCAAAATGCCCTCCACAAGGTCCTGTATGGCAGTGCTGTAAAACTGATGTCATTTCTTCTTGTGGTATGCATCTTCTGATCATCTGATCTGCACAAATTTTAAACAAAAATGGGTCATCCCACAGATATTTCTTTGAATCATAGATGAGCTTTTTCTTGTGGTGTTTAGTAAACTCTTTAGGAATGAATCCACATGCTAAATAATTTACAATGTCGGCAAACCAAGGAGCATTGGTATGCTGTATAGCCAAAATTCTTTCATCAGGGAATGTCTCACAAATCTCACCACTAAAAACAGGTTTGTCTTGTTTTTCCAATCTAGACAAATGGTCAGCTACTTGATTATCCACACCCTTTCTATCAATGATCTCCAAATCAAACTCTTGTAACAACAAGACCCACCTTATTAGCCTAGGTTTTGCATCTTTTTTTGAAATCAAATACTTGATTGCAGCATGATCTGTGTGAACAATTACTTTAGTACCAATCAAGTATGATCTGAATTTTTCAAAAGCAAAAACCACAGCTAATAATTCCTTTTCAGTAGTGGTGTAATTGATTTGAGCATCATTGAGAGTTTTACTGGAATAGTAAACAGGATGGAATATTTTATTTTTCTTTTGACCCAAAACTGCACCAACTGCCCAGTCACTGGCATCACACATGATTTCAAATGGTTGGGACCAATCTGGTGCTATTACTACCGGAGCAGTGACCAATGCTTCTTTCAAAGTCTTAAAAGCTTTTCTACAATCTTCATTAAAATTAAACACTTGGTCATTCTGTAGCAATAAACAAAGAGGTTTTGAAATTTTTGAAAAATCCTTTATAAACCTCATGTAAAAACCAGCATGTCCTAAAAAACTTCTGATACCTTTGACTGTTGTTGGTTCAGGCAAATTTGAAATGACTTCTAATTTGGCCTTATCAACTTCTATGCCTCTTGTTGATATGAGATGTCCCAACACAATGCCTTCTTTTACCATAAAATGACACTTTTCCCAGTTTAAAACCAAGTCTGTTTCTTCACATCTTTTAAGACTCTTTTCCAGGTTTTGTAAACAAAGGTCATATGATGTCCCATATACAGAAAAGTCATCCATGAAAATTTCCATGGAGTTTTCTAACATGTCAGAAAAAATAGACATCATACATCTTTGGAAAGTGGCTGGAGCATTACACAGCCCAAAAGGCATTCTTCTAAATGCAAAGGTTCCAAAAGGACAAGTGAAAGTGGTCTTTTCTTGGTCTTCAGGCGCAATGGTAATTTGATTGTAACCAGAGTAGCCATCTAAGAAACAATAAAACTCTTTTCCTGCTAGTCTGTCTAACATTTGGTCGACAAAAGGTAACGGAAAATGGTCTTTTTGGGTAGCCTTGTTAAGCTTCCTATAGTCCATACATATCCTCCAACCAGATACTACCCTAGTAGGTATAAGTTCATTTTTCTCATTTGGTACAACAGTTACCCCACCCTTTTTGGGTACACATTGCACAGGACTGACACAAGTACTACTAGCAATAGGATAGATTATGCCTGCATCAAGCCATTTTAAAATCTCCTTTTTGACAACTTCCTTCATCACAGGATTGAGTCTTCTTTGAGGCTCAACTGATGAATAGTCTTTATCTTCCAAAATGATTTTGTGTTGGCAAATGGTTGGGCTTATGCCCTTGAGATCAGCAATGGTCCATCCTATGGCTTTCGTGTGAAGTTTCAGCATTTTGACTAATATTTCCTCTTGTTCTAGATCTAGTGATGATGAAATAATGACAGGAAACTTCCCAGGGTCCTCTAAGAAGACATATTTTAAGTGAGAGGGAAGTTGTTTTAGTTCTAAGTCTGGTGCAACTTCTAAGGATGGGATAAGAGTTTTCCTATCCTTATGATCTAGGGTCTCAAAAGCAGCAACTTCCTGTGGTGGTTCCAGATCTTCAAAATCTTCCTCCTTTTCAGAGTCCTCCATTCCCAACATTTCTCCCAAGCTTTTGTCTTGACACCAATTCTCTATCATGCTCAAAGTGGAACATTCCTCTCTTTCTTCAGGGTACCTGAGAGAATCAAACACATTAAAAGTTACTTCTTGATCATGTACTCTCATGGTTAACTCTCCCTTTTGAACATCAATCAAGGTTCTTCCGGTGGCTAGGAAAGGTCTACCTAAAAGGATGGGGATATCTTTGTCAGCTTCAAAGTCTAGGATGATAAAGTCAGCTGGAAAGATAAACTTATCAACTTGGACTAGGACATCCTCAATTTTTCCTTTAGGCCAGGCTATGGTCTTATCAGCCAATTGTAGGGAGACAGTGGTAGGTCTAGCTTCACCTATGCCTAAGGTATTGAAAATGGATAAAGGCATAAGGTTTACACTAGCACCTAAGTCACAAAGGGCTTTTCCTACTTTCTTTCCTCCTATAGAACATGGGATTGTGAAACATCCAGGATCTTTTAGTTTAGGGGGAATTTTATTGGACAACAAGGCACTACATCCTTCAGTCAGAGCTACTGTCTCATATTCAGTCAACTTCTTCTTTTTGCTCAAAATGTCTTTTAGAAACTTTGCATAATTTGGCATCTGCTCAATAGCTTCAACCAAAGGTATGTTTATGTGCAATTGTTTAAAAACATCAAGAAATTTTTTAAATTGAACTTCTTCCTTGTTATTCCTCATCCTTTGGGGGTAAGGAATGTAAGGAGTGACTGAACTAGAGGGGTCAATCTTGTGAAGGAGAGGTGCTTGTGTGGGTTTCACAGTTGGAATCTCTTCAGTCCTGCAGGGTGCTATAGGACTGGGCTGAAGGAGTGTCGTAGGACTGCCACCAGAGTGTGACACATCCACTACTGCACTTTCTTTGGTAGTCTGGACTTTCTTAGGTGCATCAGGGAACAGTAAGGGGTAATCTGATTTAGTAGGAATGACTTGAATATTAACAGACTTATCGCTAGCTTTGGTCCCATTAGTGCTACAGGACTGGTCTGTAGGTATTGTAGCAGCAGAATCTGGTTTTGTAGCAGCAGAATATGGTTCTTTTCTGGGATTTTCTTCTAAAGGCCTTCCACTTCTTAAAGTCACAACCTTAACCTGCTCTTTTCCATCTCTACGTGGAATCTCTGTATCACTAGGAAGAGTCCCTACTGATCTTTTCTTCATTTCCAAAGCCAATTGCCCCATTTGAGTTTCAAGATTTTTAATTGAGGCTTGAGTTTGAGTCATAAACCCTTTCATCATTGCTTCCAAGGAAGTAGATGACTCAGCCTGCTGATTGGGCTTGTTGTTTTGGAAAGAAGATGGTCTGTTTTGAAAATTGGGTTGTTGGTTGTTGTGACTTCTTTGTTGAAAATTGGACTGTCCTTGAAAATTGGACTGTCCTTGTGGTCTTTGTGATGGTTGATTGAGAGAAGGACTATGCCATGAAAAATTTGGATGATTCCTCCACTCAGAATTGTAAGTCTGAGAAAAAGGTCCTCCTTTTTGGTTGTTTTGCACATAGTTTACTTGCTCTGGATTGCTTGGACAATTTTCAAAAGAATGTCCATCTCCACAAAAGGTACACTGTACTGGCAAAACACCAGGGATAGCTGTAGCAGCATTAGCCTGCACAGGTGTGGCTAGATTTTGAATTAGAGTCGCCATATTTGCCAACTGTGCAGTTAATGTTGAGTAAGCATCAGAATCTGACGTCCCTGTTGTTCTTTTAGGTGGCAGTGCACGTGGATCAGACCATTGTCCATTATTGTCAGAAATCTTTTCAAGGATTTCATATCCTTCATTGTAGGTACAAGCTGTGAAAGATCCGTTTGCAGTAGCATCAAGCATTTGTTTAGCATTGATATCTAGACCACTGTAAAATGTCTCTAGCTGAATGCAATACGGAATGCCATGGTGAGGGCATTTTCTCAACAGCTATTTAAACCTGTCCCATGCATCAGGAACTGCTTCATTGTCCATTTGTTTAAAAGTGCAGATTTCGTTTCTAGACTTAGCGTTCCTGGTGGGTGGAAAATATTTTTTTAAAAACTTTTCTGCCATTTGGTTCCATGTGATTATAGAATCTGGTCGCAGCGAGTTGTACCAGGATCTTGCTTTATCTCTTAGAGAGTATGGAAAAAGTTTTAGCTTTAAAGCATCATCCTGTACACCTGGCAGTTTGAAAGAATCTGTAATCTCCATGAAAGACCTGAGATGAGAATGAGGATCCTCGTGTGCCAAACCAGCGTACTGGCCGTTGATTTGGAGCATATGAAACATTATCGGCTTGGGTTCAAAATGATGAGTTTCGAGGGTAGGCTTTAGTATTCCTGAATGTAATTGATTTAAAACAGGAACAGCATAAGCCATAATACCTCCGTCTTTAGAATTTGCAAGCCGGAAAATGTTTTGTTCCTCATCTTCAAGATTATGAATTGGTCTATTTTCAGGAATCTGACGAGGAATTTGGCGAGGGATTTGCCTAGGAATTGGTCCATTTCCAGGAATTGGTCCATTTCCAGGAATTGGTCCATTTCCAGGAATGGGTCCGTTTCCAAGATTTCCATTGCCAAGGTTTTCAAGATTTTCTCGATCGTCGAAATTTTCCCAATTTATGTCAGGGATTCCATTATTGATGGGTGGTCTATTATTAGGTTGTCCATCCGGCCCAAATTCGAAGTTATTTTCACCTTCATCCGAGGTGTACTCATTTTCAGACATCATTGGAGAGTTGTGAGCTAAAGCAGCTCTTTGTGCTTTCCTTCTTTGTCTAAAAGTGCGTTCAATCTCGGGATCAATTTGAAAAAGTTCTCCGTGCAATATTCTGGGCATGCACTGTTTTTCAAAAAGGTGGTAGAAAAATCAGAGCTTAAAAACTTTAAAACGAAATTCTTTCAGCGAAGTTATCCCCGGCAACGGCGCCAAAAACTTGTTGTAAGATTTATGCAACCTTAGAGATTCACTTAGAATAGGACTCAGTGCAAGTATACACCTTGAACTACTATCGTCTCGTAACAAGTAATAATGGTAAAATACCAGATATCGATCCACAGGGAAATCTTGTGAAAGCCTTTCAAAAGTCCAGTCTTTAAAAACTAATTTCAGATGGCGATTTCGAAAACAGATTGTTTGATTGGTTGGTTTAAGTTATCAGCTAAAAATCAATTCTAGAGAAGAAGCATAGGGTGCAAAAGTATAGTACTTGTCAGGCACTAAAACTCTTTATAGTCTTCTTTTATTATTTCAGTTAATTAACCTTAACCTTAACACTGAATGTTAATGCATTTTCATACATAAAATTAGTTGTCAATTAATTAAATGCAATCTTCAATGTAAGATCAATCACCTGAAATAAATAGTTAGATACAATGTTATATTCAATACACCTCTTTACTTTCACACAAATTTTACATCTAAACTTTGCTTTACACCCCAAGCTCAGGCGATTAGCCCTTCATGGCTTGATTTCTTCTTTCGAAAGGTGTAAGAAATGTAAATGACATGAATGGAAAGTACTGAAAGGAAATTGCAAGAAATGTAAATGACAGAAATGGAAAGACAGAAATTAAATTGCAAGAAATGTAAATGACAGAAATGGAAAGACAGAAATTAAATTGCAAGAAATGTAAATGACATAAATGGAAAGACAGAAATTAAATACAGGAATTTCAACAACAAGAAAATAAAAAACAATAATAAGAACTAAGAATGCAAGGAAACGGAATTACTAAACTACCAAGGTAACTTGTTCGCCAAGTTATGGAAACTTGTCGTGCAAGTTACGTCACAAAACTACTTGTTGCTTTGAAACCGTTAAAACTTTGAAACACTAACTTAAACAACCAAAGGTTACGGTTTTTAGAGGGAAGGACTCCAAACTAAAAATCACGAACCTTTAGATTTTAAGTAAGTAACTAAGACAATATCGAGAACTTGGAGACTTGCGAGAATCGGAAAATAAAACAAAAGAACTTACTTCGAATCACTTAGATTAATACTTGAAACCGAAAGCTTGACTACAAAATACTGAACTCGTGACCACAGCTCTGAATATTCAGAGGTAAATAAACTGGAAATTAAGAGGTAAATAAACTAGAGAGAAAAGCTAAATACTTGTGGAGAGTTTTTGTGTTTTTAGCTAAAAAGCATATTTTACAAAAGCATAGAAGCATTCTATATATAGGGGAGTTGTGTGGAGACTAAGCAACTAAAAGGAGATTAAGACTGATGTCCCATAACAGCTTTATGTCCCTTCAAAAAGGTCAACTCCAGCCTTGTCATCAAAAGAAGCTTCTTCCATAAGATACCCAAAAATGGCCCAGCTATTCGATCCTGCGGCACTCCTACAGCATTCCTTTTGCGCTCAACTCCTATAGCATTGCCGTAGTAGTGTCCAGCAAAAATCTGAAATCAAAAACAGGCCCAATAAGATCCAAAAACAGAGATTATACCATTAAATCATGTTTGACACCTAAAACACAGAAAATGCTAAAAAGCTACTAAAAAGGACTTAATTACAGACTTTGGGCAAATAAAACAGACTCAAAACCTACTAAAAAGTGGCTAAAATAGGGTTAACAAACTAACCCTATCACAACCTCAAACTTAAAGCGTTGTTTGTCCCCAAACAACAAAAATAGACAAAATAAAGACTCAAGCATCTAAAAAGACTAAGAACCTAAAAAAAAAAAAAAATTAGCCCCTGCTTTATCCATAATTATAATGCGAACCACTATTTAAGCACAAACCTGCTCACAACATTCATAGCATGAAGACAATAGCCCTTCATAAACTGAATTTATTCATCTTAGCCCAAAAACACACCCTCATAACCAACCAGAACCTTCCTAGTGTTAAAAAAAAAATCATCAAGACATACAATTTTTTTTTTAATTTGGGTATGCATTCGGCTTTTCCTTTGATTTTGATGCTTTGCCTTTTTCCACTCCCTCACTTTGTTCACTCAATGGCACAATTTTACTGCCATTCATCTCATATTGAGGAATAGAGTGGACTCATTGGTCTCTTTTAATATTTTGGTGTCTTTGACACTCTTTAAGCACAAAAGAGCACTTTGCTCCTGAAAGATCTGTGAGGTTTGCCTCAAGATGTGTGAGGCAAATCTTACCCCAACCTCAAACTTAAAATGGACAATGTCCCCATTGTCACGGAAATTAGGAGCAGATGGGGTCTGTTTGGGATTTTTATTTCTGGCTTTATGAGGAAAAATACCCCTGATGATTTAGTCTTAACAGGTTGGAAAGCTGTTAGGTGGGCTATGATGGCAGTTTACAACCAAACAAACAAGACATCAGATTACTGTGGCTATAAGTAGATACCAATCGTGTTAAGGCAGTGGTGAAAACAGAGGTACATGCATACAGATTATAAAACAAGCAGAGTCATGAAAATCAGTTCCCAGAGAAACATTGAAGCAGAAAAGCAAAGATGAGAATGGGAAGCTCCAACCTCAAACTTGCTTTCTGCACATGACTTAATGGTTTGACACAAGATGTCAAGTGACAGTTTCACACATAAAGCAGCAAATGTTCCCAACAAGTCAAGCTTATTCAGCAATGACCACGGATTAAGACACAATAACACTTAACACATACTCAAATTAGGTTCCAAAGCTGAAACCTCAAAATATAAAATGAAAACATAAAACTGTTCTACAAGTTAAAAGGAGAGAATGGCAGAACCTGTCCTACTCAGGCTGAGTAGGAGATGAATGGATCTGCAACATGGATTTTGTTTTCGCCATTGAAATGGTGAACAGGGGGTAGAAGAGATTCGAATGAAGAGTAAGAGGGAAATGTGGGTTTTACAAACTGGGGTTATCGGTGGCTTATTAGAGAAGAGATGGTGCGTGGAGAAGGGTATTTCAGCCAAGAATGGGGAAGTACGAGGAGAGTCTAGTCGATTGTACCTGGAGAGAGTCGGTTCCAGAAAATAGTACACTGGGTGTACTTGTGAACGAGGAAGATGGTGAACAGCGGTGTTTGTGTACTGTACCTAGGTTGTAGTTTGCAGAAAATGTACTTGTGAGGGATGAAGGAGACGGTATTCGGCGATGGTGTTGGTTTCCGATGAAGTTTCTGGCAAAAAGGAAGATGATGAAGTCAGACCGTCATCACAGTCGTATGGCTGTTTGAAATGACCCCAAGAGTCATCTACACGACTCGAGTATGGGCCTCAAGTAGTTGGGCCGATCTCTTCGTTTTCTTATCTGCAAAATAAACATCCCATGGGCCCAAACTGTTTCAACATGGGTTTGATTTAAATCAGCAAAAATAGGGCAAGGCCCAAAAGTAAGAGAAAAAAAAATTATTCTAAAAGAATTACATAATGAAAAAGAAATATTTTTGTTCTTTTTATATTTATATGAATGTTTTTGTATTTTTATTATTTTATACATATATATATATATACAGACATAAATATAAAAAAATTATTTATTACTCGTTAGGCTCAACAACCGTGTATGGTTGTAGTGGTGCTTCAATGGGGTCAAAAAACGGTTTGACTCTATGACCATTGACTTTGAAAGTAGTGCCCTTGTCTGGATTGATGAGTTCGATTGTACCGTAAGGGTATACTTTGAAAATCTGATAAGGCCCAGTCCATCTTGAGTTCAGTTTTCCAGGAAAAAGTTTTAATCTTGAATTGAACAGAAGGACTTTTTGACCCTCATAGAGTTCTTTTGGAAGAATCTTTTTGTCATGCCACTTTTTGGTGTTTTCTTTATATAACTTGGCATTTTCATAGGAAAAATTCCTATGCTCTTCCATTTCACAGAGTTGAAGAGTTCTTTTCTTACCAGCTTCATCCAGATTCATGTTGAGCTCTTTGATGGCCCAATATGCTTTATGCTCTAACTCAACTGGCAAATGACAGGCCTTTCCATAAACCAATTTGTAAGGGGACATTCCAATAGGGGTTTTGAAAGCAATCCGGTAGGCCCATAGGGCATCATCCAATTTGGAGGCCCAGTCCTTCCGGTGTGGTTTAACCACTTTTGCTAAAATTCCTTTTATCTCCCTATTTGATAGCTCAGCCAAACCATTGGTTTGAGGGTGGTAAGCTGTTGCCACCCTATGCTGAATGTTGTACTTTTCAAGAACCTCCTCTAACAACTTGTTTATGAAATGGGTGCCTTCATCACTTATCAAGGCTCTGGGTGTACCAAATCTTGTAAAAATCTGTTTTTGCAAAAATTTGACAACTGTTCGAGCATCATTGGAATGGCAAGCCAAAGCTTCCACCCATTTGGACACGTAGTCTACAGCAAGTAAAATGTAGGCACAATTATTGGAGATTGGAAAAGGTCCCATGAAGTCTATGCCCCAAACATCAAATAATTCTACTTCTAGAATTCCATTTAGGGGCATTTCATTTCTTTGAGAGATATTCCCACTTCGTTGACACTCATCACAACTTTTTACAAAGTTATGAGCATCATTGTACAAAGTAGGCCAGAACAACCCAGATTGCAAAACCTTTGCTGCTGTCCTATTTCCTCCAAAATGCCCTCCACAAGGTCCTGTATGGCAGTGCTGTAAAACTGATGTCATTTCTTCTTGTGGTATGCATCTTCTGATCATCTGATCTGCACAAATTTTAAACAAAAATGGGTCATCCCACAGATATTTCTTTGAATCATAGATGAGCTTTTTCTTGTGGTGTTTAGTAAACTCTTTAGGAATGAATCCACATGCTAAATAATTTACAATGTCGGCAAACCAAGGAGCATTGGTATGCTGTATAGCCAAAATTCTTTCATCAGGGAATGTCTCACAAATCTCACCACTAAAAACAGGTTTGTCTTGTTTTTCCAATCTAGACAAATGGTCAGCTACTTGATTATCCACACCCTTTCTATCAATGATCTCCAAATCAAACTCTTGTAACAACAAGACCCACCTTATTAGCCTAGGTTTTGCATCTTTTTTTGAAATCAAATACTTGATTGCAGCATGATCTGTGTGAACAATTACTTTAGTACCAATCAAGTATGATCTGAATTTTTCAAAAGCAAAAACCACAGCTAATAATTCCTTTTCAGTAGTGGTGTAATTGATTTGAGCATCATTGAGAGTTTTACTGGAATAGTAAACAGGATGGAATATTTTATTTTTCTTTTGACCCAAAACTGCACCAACTGCCCAGTCACTGGCATCACACATGATTTCAAATGGTTGGGACCAATCTGGTGCTATTACTACCGGAGCAGTGACCAATGCTTCTTTCAAAGTCTTAAAAGCTTTTCTACAATCTTCATTAAAATTAAACACTTGGTCATTCTGTAGCAATAAACAAAGAGGTTTTGAAATTTTTGAAAAATCCTTTATAAACCTCCTGTAAAAACCAGCATGTCCTAAAAAACTTCTGATACCTTTGACTGTTGTTGGTTCAGGCAAATTTGAAATGACTTCTAATTTGGCCTTATCAACTTCTATGCCTCTTGTTGATATGAGATGTCCCAACACAATGCCTTCTTTTACCATAAAATGACACTTTTCCCAGTTTAAAACCAAGTCTGTTTCTTCACATCTTTTAAGACTCTTTTCCAGGTTTTGTAAACAAAGGTCATATGATGTCCCATATACAGAAAAGTCATCCATGAAAATTTCCATGGAGTTTTCTAACATGTCAGAAAAAATAGACATCATACATCTTTGGAAAGTGGCTGGAGCATTACACAGCCCAAAAGGCATTCTTCTAAATGCAAAGGTTCCAAAAGGACAAGTGAAAGTGGTCTTTTCTTGGTCTTCAGGCGCAATGGTAATTTGATTGTAACCAGAGTAGCCATCTAAGAAACAATAAAACTCTTTTCCTGCTAGTCTGTCTAACATTTGGTCGACAAAAGGTAACGGAAAATGGTCTTTTTGGGTAGCCTTGTTAAGCTTCCTATAGTCCATACATATCCTCCAACCAGATACTACCCTAGTAGGTATAAGTTCATTTTTCTCATTTGGTACAACAGTTACCCCACCCTTTTTGGGTACACATTGCACATGACTGACACAAGTACTACTAGCAATAGGATAGATTATGCCTGCATCAAGCCATTTTAAAATCTCCTTTTTGACAACTTCCTTCATCACAGGATTGAGTCTTCTTTGAGGCTCAACTGATGAATAGTCTTTATCTTCCAAAATGATTTTGTGTTGGCAAATGGTTGGGCTTATGCCCTTGAGATCAGCAATGGTCCATCCTATGGCTTTCGTGTGACGTTTCAGCATTTTGACTAATCTTTCCTCTTGTTCTAGATCTAGTGATGATGAAATAATGACAGGCAACTTCCCAGGGTCCTCTAAGAAGACATATTTTAAGTGAGAGGGAAGTTGTTTTAGTTCTAAGTCTGGTGCAACTTCTAAGGATGGGATAAGAGTTTTCCTATCCTTATGATCTAGGGTCTCAAAAGCAGCAACTTCCTGTGGTGGTTCCAGATCTTCAAAATCTTCCTCCTTTTCAGAGTCCTCCATTCCCAACATTTCTCCCAAGCTTTTGTCTTGACACCAATTCTCTATCATGCTCAAAGTGGAACATTCCTCTCTTTCTTCAGGGTACCTGAGAGAATCAAACACATTAAAAGTTACTTCTTGATCATGTACTCTCATGGTTAACTCTCCCTTTTGAACATCAATCAAGGTTCTTCCGGTGGCTAGGAAAGGTCTACCTAAAAGGATGGGGATATCTTTGTCAGCTTCAAAGTCTAGGATGATAAAGTCAGCTGGAAAGATAAACTTATCAACTTGGACTAGGACATCCTCAATTTTTCCTTTAGGCCAGGCTATGGTCTTATCAGCCAATTGTAGGGAGACAGTGGTAGGTCTAGCTTCACCTATGCCTAAGGTATTGAAAATGGATAAAGGCATAAGGTTTACACTAGCACCTAAGTCACAAAGGGCTTTTCCTACTTTCTTTCCTCCTATAGAACATGGGATTGTGAAACATCCAGGATCTTTTAGTTTAGGGGGAATTTTATTGGACAACAAGGCACTACATCCTTCAGTCAGAGCTACTGTCTCATATTCAGTCAACTTCTTCTTTTTGCTCAAAATGTCTTTTAGAAACTTTGCATAATTTGGCATCTGCTCAATAGCTTCAACCAAAGGTATGTTTATGTGCAATTGTTTAAAAACATCAAGAAATTTTTTAAATTGAACTTCTTCCTTGTTATTCCTCATCCTTTGGGGGTAAGGAATGTAAGGAGTGACTGAACTAGAGGGGTCAATCTTGTGAAGGAGAGGTGCTTGTGTGGGTTTCACAGTTGGAATCTCTTCAGTCCTGCAGGGTGCTATAGGACTGGGCTGAAGGAGTGTCGTAGGACTGCCACCAGAGTGTGACACATCCACTACTGCACTTTCTTTGGTAGTCTGGACTTTCTTAGGTGCATCAGGGAACAGTAAGGGGTAATCTGATTTAGTAGGAATGACTTGAATATTAACAGACTTATCGCTAGCTTTGGTCCCATTAGTGCTACAGGACTGGTCTGTAGGTATTGTAGCAGCAGAATCTGGTTTTGTAGCAGCAGAATCTGGTTCTTTTCTGGGATTTTCTTCTAAAGGCCTTCCACTTCTTAAAGTCACAACCTTAACCTGCTCTTTTCCATCTCTACGTGGAATCTCTGTATCACTAGGAAGAGTCCCTACTGATCTTTTCTTCATTTCCAAAGCCAATTGCCCCATTTGAGTTTCAAGATTTTTAATTGAGGCTTGAGTTTGAGTCATAAACCCTTTCATCATTGCTTCCAAGGAAGTAGATGACTCAGCCTGCTGATTGGGCTTGTTGTTTTGGAAAGAAGATGGTCTGTTTTGAAAATTGGGTTGTTGGTTGTTGTGACTTCTTTGTTGAAAATTGGACTGTCCTTGAAAATTGGACTGTCCTTGTGGTCTTTGTGATGGTTGATTGAGAGAAGGACTATGCCATGAAAAATTTGGATGATTCCTCCACTCAGAATTGTAAGTCTGAGAAAAAGGTCCTCCTTTTTGGTTGTTTTGCACATAGTTTACTTGCTCTGGATTGCTTGGACAATTTTCAAAAGAATGTCCATCTCCACAAAAGGTACACTGTACTGGCAAAACACCAGGGATAGCTGTAGCAGCATTAGCCTGCACAGGTGTGGCTAGATTTTGAATTAGAGTCGCCATATTTGCCAACTGTGCAGTTAATGTTGAGTAAGCATCAGAATCTGACGTCCCTGTTGTTCTTTTAGGTGGAAGTGCACGTGGATCAGACCATTGTCCATTATTGTCAGAAATCTTTTCAAGGATTTCATATCCTTCATTGTAGGTACAAGCTGTGAAAGATTCGTTTGCAGTAGCATCAAGCATTTGTTTAGCATTGATATCTAGACCACTGTAAAATGTCTCTAGCTGAATGCAATACGGAATGCCATGGTGAGGGCATTTTCTCAACAGCTATTTAAACCTGTCCCATACATCAGGAACTGCTTCATTGTCCATTTGTTTAAAAGTGCAGATTTCGTTTCTAGACTTAGCGTTCCTGGTGGGTGGAAAATATTTTTTTAAAAACTTTTCTGCCATTTGGTTCCATGTGATTATAGAATCTGGTCGCAGCGAGTTGTACCAGGATCTTGCTTTATCTCTTAGAGAGTATGGAAAAAGTTTTAGCTTTAAAGCATCATCCTGTACACCTGGCAGTTTGAAAGAATCTGTAATCTCCATGAAAGACCTGAGATGAGAATGAGGATCCTCGTGTGCCAAACCAGCGTACTGGCCGTTGATTTGGAGCATATGAAACATTATCGGCTTGGGTTCAAAATGATGAGTTTCGAGGGTAGGCTTTAGTATTCCTGAATGTAATTGATTTAAAACAGGAACAGCATAAGCCATAATACCTCCGTCTTTAGAATTTGCAAGCCGGAAAATGTTTTGTTCCTCATCTTCAAGATTATGAATTGGTCTATTTTCAGGAATCTGACGAGGAATTTGGCGAGGGATTTGCCTTGGAATTGGTCCATTTCCAGGAATTGGTCCATTTCCAGGAATTGGTCCATTTCCAGGAATGGGTCCGTTTCCAAGATTTCCATTGCCAAGGTTTTCAAGATTTTCTCGATCGTCGAAATTTTCCCAATTTATGTCAGGGATTCCATTATTGATGGGTGGTCTATTATTAGGTTGTCCATCCGGCCCAAATTCGAAGTTATTTTCACCTTCATCCGAGGTGTACTCATTTTCAGACATCATTGGAGAGTTGTGAGCTAAAGCAGCTCTTTGTGCTTTCCTTCTTTGTCTAAAAGTGCGTTCAATCTCGGGATCAATTTGAAAAAGTTCTCCGTGCAATATTCTGGGCATGCACTGTTTTTCAAAAAGGTGGTAGAAAAATCAGAGCTTAAAAACTTTAAAACGAAATTCTTTCAGCGAAGTTATCCCCGGCAACGGCGCCAAAAACTTGTTGTAAGATTTATGCAACCTTAGAGATTCACTTAGAATAGGACTCAGTGCAAGTATACACCTTGAACTACTATCGTCTCGTAACAAGTAATAATGGTAAAATACCAGATATCGATCCACAGGGAAATCTTGTGAAAGCCTTTCAAAAGTCCAGTCTTTAAAAACTAATTTCAGATGGCGATTTCGAAAACAGATTGTTTGATTGGTTGGTTTAAGTTATCAGCTAAAAATCAATTCTAGAGAAGAAGCATAGGGTGCAAAGCTCTATAAAGATGAAAACAAGTGATTGAGTAAAAAGGTATTATAACATCCAGCCAGTCCTCCAGCACAAGTGCTATAGGACTGCCACAGCACCAACTATCGGTTCAAACGGCCTCCCAAGAGTACACACTGGTCAACGTGCTATCGATACAATATCATTTATGTTAGACTTTGTGAATCCTAGCACAACACAGTGTTACCATCCTACACCGTAAAAGTATAGTACTTGTCAGGCACTAAAACTCTTTATAGTCTTCTTTTATTATTTCAGTTAATTAACCTTAACCTTAACACTGAATGTTAATGCATTTTCATACATAAAATTAGTTGTCAATTAATTAAATGCAATCTTCAATGTAAGATCAATCACCTGAAATAAATAGTTAGATACAATGTTATATTCAATACACCTCTTTACTTTCACACAAATTTTACATCTAAACTTTGCTTTACACCCCAAGCTCAGGCGATTAGCCCTTCATGGCTTGATTTCTTCTTTCGAAAGGTGTAAGAAATGTAAATGACATGAATGGAAAGTACTGAAAGGAAATTGCAAGAAATGTAAATGACAGAAATGGAAAGACAGAAATTAAATTGCAAGAAATGTAAATGACAGAAATGGAAAGACAGAAATTAAATTGCAAGAAATGTAAATGACATAAATGGAAAGACAGAAATTAAATACAGGAATTTCAACAACAAGAAAATAAAAAACAATAATAAGAACTAAGAATGCAAGGAAACGGAATTACTAAACTACCAAGGTAACTTGTTCGCCAAGTTATGGAAACTTGTCGTGCAAGTTACGTCACAAAACTACTTGTTGCTTTGAAACCGTTAAAACTTTGAAACACTAACTTAAACAACCAAAGGTTACGGTTTTTAGAGGGAAGGACTCCAAACTAAAAATCACGAACCTTTAGATTTTAAGTAAGTAACTAAGACAATATCGAGAACTTGGAGACTTGCGAGAATCGGAAAATAAAACAAAAGAACTTACTTCGAATCACTTAGATTAATACTTGAAACCGAAAGCTTGACTACAAAATACTGAACTCGTGACCACAGCTCTGAATATTCAGAGGTAAATAAACTGGAAATTAAGAGGTAAATAAACTAGAGAGAAAAGCTAAATACTTGTGGAGAGTTTTTGTGTTTTTAGCTAAAAAGCATATTTTACAAAAGCATAGAAGCATTCTATATATAGGGGAGTTGTGTGGAGACTAAGCAACTAAAAGGAGATTAAGACTGATGTCCCATAACAGCTTTATGTCCCTTCAAAAAGGTCAACTCCAGCCTTGTCATCAAAAGAAGCTTCTTCCATAAGATACCCAAAAATGGCCCAGCTGTTCGATCCTGCGGCACTCCTACAGCATTCCTTTTGCGCTCAACTCCTATAGCATTGTCGTAGTAGTGTCCAGCAAAAATCTGAAATCAAAAACAGGCCCAATAAGATCCAAAAACAGAGATTATACCATTAAATCATGTTTGACACCTAAAACACAGAAAATGCTAAAAAGCTACTAAAAAGGACTTAATTACAGACTTTGGGCAAATAAAACAGACTCAAAACCTACTAAAAAGTGGCTAAAATAGGGTTAACAAACTAACCCTATCAAACCCGTTGGGACAAGCGTGTTACCCTAAGTAGGTCGCTTTGGATTGAGTTCTTCAAAGCGTCTAGAAATGTAAGTTCTTTTACTATGTTTACAATTTGCATACGTTAGTCCCGCTTATTAATTTCTTTTATGTTTTATCATATATTTAGCAGCCACTCTTGCCCGCCGATCGCCTTGTGCCTACTGTCGACGAGATGGGCACAGATTGGTACAGAGACAGCGTGGCCTTTATTGACGCAGAGGCGGAAAGGGCTCGACGTCCCCCTACTTCCGAAGATGAGGAAGACAACGACAGGCCCCCTTCCGGTGGATACCAGCCGACCCGTTCCTCCTCCTACCAGCCGGCCCGTTCCTCCTCCTACCAGCCGCCCCCTTCCTCCTCTTACCAGCCGGTCCGTTCCTCCTCCTACCAGCCGGGCCCTTCCTCCTCCTACAATCCATATGATGCGGCCCCTTCCTACGAGCCACAGCGTGGCTCTCATGAGCACCTGTGGGACCATGTCCACGGGCCGCTAGAGAAACGTGTACAGTATCTGGAGGAAGTCTACAGACAGTTTAGCGCTGTCAATGTTAGTGTTTAACTTAATTTGTTGGCCACGTTTATTTAGTTTGTATATTAATATTACGTTCTAAATTTGTTTTAGCTGTCGAGTACGACACCGATCCACGCTCCGTTCGGACAGGGGACACATGCGACGTTTGCCACCACATCCTATCCGTCATTCCCTGAAAATGTAAGTGACATTGAGTAACCATTATATATATATATCGATAATCCTAATTTTGTAACTATTTTAATGTTCAATGTCACGCAGGCCGGGATGTCGGGGGCATACACCTCGCAGATGCCGCCGCCGTTCGCCACCATAGCATATTCTACTATCCCGGAGAGTGTTAGTGACACTGAGTAACCATTATAGTTATATATCGATAATCCTAATTTTGTAACTATTTTAATGTTCAATGTCACGCAGGCCGGGATGTCGGGGGCATACACCTCGCAGATGCCGCCGCCGTTCGCCACCACAGCATATTCTACTATCCCGAAGAGTGTTAGTGACACTGAGTAACCATTATAGTTATATATCGATAATCCTTATTTTGTAACTATTTTAATGTTCAATGTCACACAGGCCGGGATGTCGGGGGCATACACCTCGCAGATGCCGCCGCCGTTCGCCACCACAGCATATTCTACTATCCCGGAGAGTGTTAGTGACACTGAGTAACCATTATAGTTATATATCGATAATCCTAATTTTGTAACTATTTTAATGTTCAATGTCACGCAGATGCCGCCGTCGTTCGCCACCACAACAATCACAAACATCTTTGGCGGCTCGGCCGATGACTATTACAGGCCGGAAATGCATAATGTAAGTTATTTTGGTAGTTTTGGTTTAATTGTGAACATTTCCTAAATTGTACTTAAAACATTGAGTAACGTAATTTTCAGACGGGGTCTCCTGTTATCCAGGATCACTTCTCGGAGCACTTCTCGGAGCCTGACGATGACTCGATGGATGTTGTAGATCCACCACAGGTGACCCCGCTCCCTCGAAAGCGGTTGCATAAAATTTCACAATGGTTTCGTCACCCGTTTGACCAACAAGGATCTACGACACCACCGCCCGCAAAAAAACAAGCAAAGAAAGCGGGGGGAAAGAAGGGAGGAAAGAAAAAGGGAAAGGTGCCTTCACCGGAGCCTCAACCGGCATCAGAAATAATGAGGATGTGCCGGACTGGTCGCCTCCCCAACTTGACATTCACCCCTTACGGGGGCTTAGAAATCAACCCCTCGTTTTTTGAAACATTGCTTGCGGATGACCCTGTGAACTCTGACTTAGACGATACGGTTAGTATGAAGTTAAATTATAGTCATATATAATCAAATATATTTATATTACATGTCTAACCATCTATTTTTTATGCATAGCACGTCGATTCTTGGGTTAGCCTGTTGCAAAAACATCGTGGCGTAGACACGAGGTGGACCATCATGCACACTATGTTCTTTCAGTGTATACTGATGGACCATCAAGGTCCCGCCTCCGTGGTCGAAATATGCAATGGCTCGGAAGGGACCTCTTGGACTCTCCTCGATAGGGTATGTAAATCGTTTTACTGTTATTTTATTTAATAACATATATGACATATATTGTAATATTTCAGGTGTACATCCCCATATGCTTGCATCCCAGACATTGGCTGCTTGGAGTGTTTGAACTTGACACTATGGTCATGACCCTATATGACAGCGAAAAGGACGGTCTCTGCAAACAACAATTGACAGAGCAGATGCAATCGTTTAAAGCAAAACTATATACGTTCTTTTCATTGATAGGGGATCATAGACGTCGCGAAATGTCAAGTATCTTTCGCACAAAGATGGCCGGCCAAGTACCCCAGCAGACCGGGTTATATGCGGATTGCGGTGTATGGGTATGCCGTAATGTCCAAAAGTTGATAAATAACGAGGAGATATGGGTACCCCCTAACGAAACCGACGATGAGGCAATGGATTTCCGCCGACATATGGCGGAGTCAATTTATGCGCATTGTCTAAGTAGTTAGGTTGTTTATGTAACATTAAATAATTGTTATTTTTAGTATTAACTTATTTTGTTAAAGTATTGTGATTGACTTACTGTTTACTTCATTTGGTTTTTGCTAATTTCATCCATTTACTCAACTTTGAGTATCGATATCTCTTTCACAAAATTGAAAAAAAAATAAGAGATGTACCATAAATTAAATAATTAACTATAAGAGTATGAATTTTAAATATAAAAAATATTTTTTTATGTAGTGTATAACTGTATATGATATATATTAAAATATATAAATCCAAAAAAATTCAAGATTGGGCTCATTTCGAACGTATCGAAGAGACGATTATAATGGTATAATTTGTTAAAATTAAAACGTATTTTTTTAACGTATTTTAGTTAATAAACGATTATATGTGTTAAATGTAAAATTAAAATAATGAAAGTAAAGGTATAAAGTAAATTTAGTAAATAAGTATAGGGGTTGAAAGTGTAACATTTTATATTAAATTCATCAAATTGAAAGAAAGCGGGGGTGAACAGTGGGATTCTACGCGATCGCGGTTCAATTTTCATAAATGGTCCCTGGAATTTTTCAAAAATGGTCCCTTACAATTGAAAAGTCACAAAAATGACCCCATTGCAGGATGATCCCGCGATCGCGGGATTCCATTTTTCAAAAATGGTCCCTGCAAATTTAAAAAAGTGACAGAAATGGTCCCTGGCCCGCGATCGCGGGCTCCCATCGCGGAAAAAATGGGTATTTTTGCAAACTGGGAGAGATTTTGGGTATTTTGGTAACACTTGGTTTGACTTAGGGTATTTTAATTAATTTCCCTTTTAATTATTAATTATAATTAAATAATAAATTAAAAACAAGTCATTAATGAGTTACAAACATGTTGTAAATGGGTTCAAAGCATGTTAGAAACAGGTTGAAAATTTCAACCCAACCCAACCCAACACATTTATTAATTGTGTTAGGCGAGTTGACCCATTTAACTTAAATGTGTTGAAAATCTCAACACAACCTGCTACTATTGGGTTGGGTTCGGATTGGGTTGACAGGTTGGTTCATTTACTGCCACCCCTAGGTTTTATAAAGTTTAAAGATTTTTTTTATTCAAAAAAATAATTTAAGAACTTAACCATTTAAAATCAGATAATTCGTTGGGTTTTTTCAGACTTTTTCCTTAAAAAATAGAACCAACAGTTACAAACTTTAACGAAAAAGTTCGTCAAAAATCTCACGTAAATAACTCGTCAAAAACCTCAAAATAGAATTTCCTTTTTAAAAAAAAAACTTCCAAAACCTTTAATATATTGGGATGCTCCAAAAGGCGAGAGTAGTCAAGTCATAGTCATGTAAGAGTGTGTCATATATGAAAATGAATTGTCAACTATGGGCCCATGTCTCGTTACAGTTATTAGGGTTGTTTGTTAGCAGCTTAACGAGTTTAATGGGACTCATAGCTTATTTAGTCAGCTATACATGACTGTTTGGTAGTGGCTTAATGATATAGAAAGTGACTTATTTATTAATCTTTTAGGAGGGAGCTTTATGCAGAAAGTCAAATTTTGTCCAAACCAGTCCCTCCCAATTAAAAAACATGGTTCTTCCATCTATGAAAACACCCTCCCAAACAAAAACCTTTCCAATCTATACAGACATATTAATCCACACAGACAACTTTATTCATACAGAACTTAATGGAAAACCAACCAAACAGCCCCTTAGTCATTTAATAAAGGTGAATGTTTCATCGAAAATGTAAATAATAAATTTTGATGTTAATTTGTATAAAAAATAAATTAGTAAATAAAAATATAATTTAACAATATATAAGAGTCAATGTTCTAAATGACGTGAGGCGTGGCGTGGCGGCGAGGTCAAGCCTCAATACTTAGGAGCCACGTCGAGGACATTTCGTTTATCAAGTATGACTTATGGCGACAAATTTCTATATCATATATAGTATTATATATAAAAACATATGTTTTGTAGTATTAATCGATGAGTCAATGAAAATAAACAAGTTAATTAGGTTATATATTAAAAAAACTAGCAAATAAGACATTAAAACGTAAAAAAAATCAAATATCGGGTTATAAAAGACCACACGTTAGACTATGGCGTGCCACAAATATAACGTGGCGTGAGACACAAGCTTTGAGCCACGACGTGTCATGGTGGCGGTCGCAGCAAGCCTTTTAGAACAATGATAAGAGTGAACTTAATTAAGAAAAGAAAAATTATATCTTTTAAATGAAGTAAAATATATGTAAGAGCCTTATTTCTGCAATTTTTGTCGTCAACTCACTTCCAACTCATCAAAACAAGAACTTATAAAATGATACAATGATAGTTTTACAAGAACTTCTTTTTGTCGGTCCCATATATTTTTGTATAAGTTAAATATATAATATTAATAATTATAACGTCAATAAAATAGAAAGAAAAACTAGTAATATGTCATTTGACACCAACATCAAGATAATAACCATTTTTTTTATTAAAAAATCTTGGTTCTTATAAAAGTTTGAATTCTTATAAGAAATATCCACAATAATAATTCTTAGAGGTTACTATAATTTTTGTTTGTGAAAACTTTGCACTGAAGATGCTTTAATTACAATAATTTGTATATAAAATATGAAAACAAAATTTTAAATTAAATAAGCTAAAAGTTCTGTCTATCAAGACATGTAATTTTCAAAACATTTATCCACTATAATAGAATTTTTGTAGTGCTACGTGAATTTAAAAAAGTTATCTAGAATTTATGTCGCACTAATAATAAAAAAAAGTTACCAATTTTTTAAGTCATATCTTATCATAAAAAGTTATATTGTAATCAAATAAATTATAGTATAATAACTAATATTCTTTACTATAATTTAAAATATGATTTAATATAAATTACTTATATATTTTTATTAACTATTCATATATTTTTTGTAAAAACAACCCATAAAATATCAAAAAACATATGTGACATAAAGCAATTAAGGATATGTTTGGCAAACTAGTTGATAAGCTAGCTATTGACTGGTAAACTAGCTGATGAAAAAGTCACGTTTGACAAAACTAGCTTATAAACATGTAAAATGACCAAAAAAGACATATTTAAAAAAATTATCAATTACGATATTTAATTATATATATAAAACAAACTTATAAAAATATAATATGTTAATTAATACAACCAATGTAGTAAAGAAAAATTAAATAATACAACATGTTAATTAAAAGAATTTAAAATTTATTATTACATATGTATCATAAAATTTTAATTTGTTAAAACAGGTTTTAAAAAAATTTATATATTAACTTATGATTTTAAATAACCGTTACGTATAATATGAAAAAAAAAATCAAATAGTACTTAAAAAGATAATAGTAGTTGGTAATTAAAATATATTAATTAATATTATAAAATATATAAAAATAAATTATATGATTAAGAATAACTCTAAATAACTATAAATTAATATCAATACATAATTAAAAATTAATTTAATATTTTTCGGTTAATATTAATTATTTTTTATTAATTAATAATAATTAAATTTAAAAATTAATATTTATTAATAATAATAGTTAGTAAATAATAATAAGAAGCAATTTTGGAATATTCACAAAAAGCTACTGAAACGCTACTTCAAGTAGCGTTTCAAAAAGCTAGCTTATGATCATCCAAACATGTACACCGAAAAAAAGTTAGCTTATAAGCTAACTTTTTTATGCCAAACAATGCCTAAGTGACTTTTCTCAGACCTCAGTAGTTGTCGATAAACACTTATCCGTTAAATAATTAATAAACAACCCCTTAGTGTAACTTTAATTCAATATAGAGTATAGACTCCTGTCTAGGCCTGGATTATGAGATCGAAATAAGTTGTGTCTTTTAGAGCATCTTAAAACAAATTCTTTAAAATAGAGATTTCATAAAAAAAAATCATCAAATTTTCCAAAAAACTTCTTTAAAATGAAGAAAGTAGGAGAGAGAGAGAATGAAATTATGCAAAAATTATAACTTATAGAAAATGATTTTTATCTTTCTTATTATTGAGAATTTTTAAAGTTATATATTTAGAAAAACAAATAATATTTTATTATTTTTTTGAACGACATAATTTTATTAATTTTTATTGAATGTTATAATAAAATAATTATATTGTTATCTTTAAAATAGAGAAGTTTTATTGTTTAATTAGACATGTTTTCCATCTCTGGGTTGCCATGCAGCAGCATGTTAAGACGCATGATAAGCTTCGCTCGTGGGAGGCGTACTCGAATCTCTCGTGTGGCTTATGTGACAATGGGTCGGACTCTCATAATCATCCCTTCTTCGAGTGTCCCTTTCTTAAGCAGGTTTGACTTGGCCTCAAGTCGAAGTTGAACCTCCCTAATGTCCTGGACACCTGAGTGGACATTATCAGACTTCTCCAACCGACCACCGAAGGCAAGACCATGTGGTCTATTATTTGCAAATTAGTGTTGGCTGAGACTGTTTATCACTTATGGAATGAAAGAAATAATCGTGTCTTCAAGAATAAGAGAATATCGCATTATACGGTGGTTAAGACAATGTCGGATGATGTTAGGTCCAGGCTTCTCAGTTTCACTCTGAAGCCTTCTGCCATTGTTGTTCATGCTAGACATGTCTGAAACCTTCCCTAGTGGTTGAGTTTCTCTCATTCTCTCTCTTTCCTCTCCCCTCTCCCCTCTCCCCTCTCCCTCTCCCTACTGCTTTGAGTTTTGCTCTTTTCTAATGGTTGCTTCGGTCTAGCTTCCAACCGAGTGCTACCTTGACTTTATTTTCCTATCAAAAAGTTTAAAAAATCCAAAACTGTTTTTTTCTTGATCTCTGTATCATAAAAAAGATTATTGTAATTGAAAAAATAGAGAATATATCGAAAATACTATTAATAATTGAATACAAAAATCGATGCCATTTGTGAAAAGATAAAGAATGTCATGATGTTGGTGTCTACACGTGTTAATTGAAATTCAATACTTTGCCATCTTTGAGAATGACATCCATGCCAAGCTTAAGAAGGGGATAGAAGTGCTTATTTTTAATTTTTTATGTTTTTTAAATTATATAATTTAGAAAAAAGTTTGTTCAATCACATATTTAATCCTTACTAGTAACATACCCACGCGATGCGGCAGGAAATAAAATTTTATTGGAACTATGTCTTAGGCCCGACACTATGTTGATCGGTATATCTCAAATGAAGTATCAAAGCCAAGGAACGTTAAACTTAAGAAGACCGGTAAAATCAAACGAGAGAACAAATCCATTTAATAAAATTCATTGGTTTAAAAGTACAAGTCTTTGATTCTACATGTGTTCAAATATTACAAAACATCATAAATATAAACCAACCAAGGCGTGTAATGCTTGATGATTGACCTTGCCGTTACGCCACACCTCACTCCATTTAACATATTGGTTTTGACATTATAACATCTCAAATCCTTTTTAAATGATTACGGGTTTGAGCTTTATGGTATTTCTTTTATAGCATCTTTTGTCTCTTGTCTCAACTTTAGTATGAAAAATATATTTAATATGTTCAGTCATAGTGTTTAGGGTTTAGGTTATGATTTAGAGGCCCATAAATTTTTCCATATGGTGGCACCATATAATATAGACGAAAAATAATTAAATTATCGACGTGTTTTCATCTTTTTACCGGCGTTCAATAATGTTTGATGTGTTTTTAGCCTAATTCCACCGTTTCGAGGGATTTTTGAAACTTTTTGCTTGATTTCGAGATATTTTTAAGTTTCTTTATCAATTTCGAGGAATTTTTTCCCATTTTTTGGTTGATTTCGATAGTTGTTTTCAATTTTTTGGTTGATTTCTAGATTATTATTTTTTTGGTTGATTTTAAGAGTTTTTTTGGTGTTTTGGTTAATTACGAGGTAGGGTTGCACCTTCTTGAAGTTTCCAAAATAATACGGTAGCACCTTCCAAAACGATACCGTTGCATCTTTCACATACCTAAAAAATCTACCCTTCACCGGAGAAATATTACGGTGGCACGTGCCACCGTAACCACCCACTTGGGTCCGCCCATGGATTTTAGATACAATCAAATGTCGAATCTTCATTACTAATGAACTTCACGATGTTCTTTTCCATTTCTTTGCAAAAAATTGGTCGGAAGCAAGTTAGAAAATCCAAGAATTCCCTTTTCCTTCTTGTTCATCGAATAGAGATGAAACTCGGCCATAGTGATCCGGGAGTCCCATGTTGAATTGGGTAAATAGAAATGGAAAGGAGATGTTTTCAATTCATCAAAAGGAGAAACTTTTTCTACATCCATGTGATATTTAGCCACTGGACATACCAAAAACGTTGCTATAAATGACATTAGTTATAGAGAAATGGATTCGGTAAAATTAGTGATTGAGCACTAAGAAATAAGACACTATGCTTGTCCCATAGAAAATGCATCTTTGAAGTTTAGTCGTGACGATGGAGTAAGCATAACATGCATCTTTTTGTTTACAATTTTCCATATTATGACATGGGGAGTATAAAATTATTCATTCCAAAACATGGTGTACATCAAGGATTAGAAACAAGGATATAACCGTCGTTATTATATTTTCTTGAACAACAGAATACCATATATTACCAACCACCAAGAAACCAATACAAAATCCACAATAAGCAAATCAAAACTGCAGCAGCAAACCAAAAGAAAGAACGAGCCGTCCGATAACCACAACATTGAGCAAACGAAACGCACAAAAGAAACACAGAAAAAACAGCCAACCAATCAGCACAGCTTATTGGCTGCAGCTGATTTCAATTGCCCAGCTTAATGGCAGCAGCTGCTGCCAAACAGCACCGTTTCTTTGCTGCAACTGAATATGAATCCTTCCAGCGTCACAAACATTTACTGCAGGTCAACGCCGCTTGCACGAACCGCCTCCGACTCAACGATTCCACCCAAAACAGCCTCGTCTCAACCCACGGATGGGCATGAAAGCCAAACCACCCAATGCATCGCAAGGTCCTTGTCTCTTTTGGTAATCCATTCGAAAGTCTTCAATTGGAACTCGAAGAAATGATCTGTCAACGTACCCCTAATTGGCACAATCAAAACCTAGTAAATCTTTGAAAACCCAACTCAAAATGAGTTACATCCTACTACCTTTTAAATGATCCAAGCACAAGCATTATCCCATCAAAAATAAAATCAAGATATGAGAAAACATTCGGGAGTTGTTTGCACGATTAACATCACCATGCTGCCAAACTGTTTATTCTTTGTATAAATTTGAATTTACAAAAACCATAAATAATAAGCAGACTGTTTGTTGAAACAAAGGTGGGGCTAATAATAGCTTTTAGATGGTCAACCAATTGATCTTCAAGTTGAAATATCCTGTTTTCAACCCAAATCCCACAAAAGCTCAACCATAATACAAACTCAAATCAATAAAAACGAATCGATGAGGCCGACAATCCCCATACAACTTACTACTCAATTTGGATAGAAAAACTATTTACAATCTTACTGGGTTTGTTTACCTTACTTACCGCTAAGAATAAACACTCTTAACTTTCCTTACCGAGCAAGATTGCAAGCCATCAAAACAGAATGCAATAACTTACCCGGTAAGCGTTTATCGGGTAAGAGTCGTGACTTCACTGACCGGGTAAGACTCCATCCTTTGCCTCGCTCTTAACCGGTACAATTATCGCTCCTTGCCATTTCATCCGGTAAGATAAATGACTCGACATGCATTTATCGGGTCGTCGTTTAAATGAGACCATTTCTAAAACAATGATAGTTCTCACAAGTTAATATTTATTTCTTACCTTTTATCACATTAATCAAATAGAAATAAATAATACACATCATGAATATCATGATTGTCTAAAAATAATAAGCATGTGAATGATAAGTAAAAACCCAATAAGACAATATATCTAAAAGAACCATTTGTTCAACAAAAATACTAATAATATCCAAAGAGATACATTCTGTTGGAAGACAAGTGGTTCTTTCAAAGGCAATTTACTAATTTCCATTCTGGTTATGTGCAATATAAGAATGTGATCATGTCAAACCCATGCTAGGTCCCAACATACCTATCCTGTTGAGTCACTAATCTTTAAAGCAATATAGTGAAAGCACCGAGATAAAAAAAATGAATGCATCACAAACTTCTATTTGGTAGTTTTTCCATTGTATTCCGGTTATTGTCCTAAATTTACTATGCATCAAGTCTAATAAGCAGTATATTATGTGTAATAAAAGAAAGTTCATGATGAATGCGTTCTTTCCCTTGCATCTTTGCAAAGAGAATTGTTTTCATGACTTGAACCCAACACTTTCCAATCCAAAGGATTAACTTTATCCATTTCTAAAAGGCTATCCCATGTTTCCCACTATGAAAACAACACCTATGATAATAATAATCATATAAAGATTTTCACGATAACAGAAACTTTGGTCAAGAAATAGTATGGCAAAAAGAGAACTCACTTTAGTCTGACAAAACTTCCTTCAATCTGCCCAAAGGGTGCTTCCCTGTATAATTGAAAGGGTATCAACAAGTGGAACATAAGAAACAAAAAGTCGGTGAAGTAGATACCTATGACAAATTATCTTGACAGTTTCTATGCTACATCTTACATGCTTTAACAGGGTTCTAGTCTTCAAATCAGAAAATGAACCTGATGAAAATGAGAAAATGACCCAAAAAACATAACATACGACTACTGATGGCGATTGGGGATTTACATGTTCCACATAGGGCACCTGATCTAGCTGCCTAGGCATGAAAGTTGATAAGTTATAACCAAAACATTAAAGGTGTTTAGGTTATGTTTCTCTCCTTTTCTTTTTCTTTGCTACTTGGTAACTTATGGTATTGGGAAGTCATAAATAGTGGTTGAGTTATGCAACTCTATTCTTTTCAGGGGACATTGCCATTTAGATTACTGGCAGCTCAATATGGTGCAGACATTACATATGGGGAGGAGATTATTGATCATAAACTACTCAAATGTGAACGACGCATAAATGGTAATTTATAATTGCAGAAATACAAAATTTTCATCCTTTTATATGTTTATTTAATCAAGTTTAAGATGGACATCCTCAACTCAAATACATGTAGTTGTCTCCTAGCCATATTTACATATGCTGAAGATTGAAGCATTTGAGGATGTGCTATTTTTCTCCCCCATCCCGTGAGTATTGCAACATTTGATTTGGCAAGTAGTTTAAGGAAACATTTGACTATTTGTCAAATGTATAAAATACTCTCAAATAACGGGAAAATGTAATTTTGTGAATTCAAATCCATAGCATCATTTATCTGTAATGACAAATGAATGGGAAACTTAAACCTGAAAACTTGTCAAAAGAGGAATATTTGAATTTTCATTGGACAGCCAAAAATGGAAATTGTTGCATTTTTTCATCAGACAAGAGTATATAGTTTTGCCTAGTTATATTGTTGAGTGCTCTTATTATGGTAGAAAGCTTTAATCTTGGTGGTAAATCAAGTTGTAATGTTTTAATTGAATAATTCTACGTCTATTTAAAATTAATGAGAGGTTTTGACCATTTGTGGCCATGGAGTCATTATTCTGATCCAAGATTACATAGATTATCTACAAAATTGAGGAAAGCAACAGCAACATGCAAAATTTTAGTAGTAACAAAATCACTCACAAAAAAGAAACTCATGCCAGGTTGTTATTTCGTGGTCACCCGTTTGACTACAAAAGAATGGCATTTTTTGTTTTTGCAAGACAGATGATACAATGAAATGCTCTATATGATGCAATCTTTGTGATAAAGGCGGCTGACATCTCTGATTTGTTTATAAATGCTAGATGTCATTGGTTCTACCGATATAGAGGAGAAGGGTACATATAATGTTGTTTTTAGAACCTGTGGCCAGGAAAGAAATAGTGCTAATTTTGGGATGCTTTACTTGAATTTCTTAAGTTTCTCAATACTGTTGGTAATTATAGCTAACATCCTAAAAAATAAGATATGCAAAGTGTTCATCAATTCAGGTGTTCATTACCAGCCATCTACTTAAACCTACCTGCAATGGTGTAAGGAATCTGCAATGAAGCCACAAGTAATTAACCTACCCATATCCAAAAAGTAGTTAGCCTACTTATCTAGCTGATGAGATCATATGAACCGACATCTCTTCTTGATAAAGCATCAACAACCAAATTACTTTGCCCAGTTTATAAACATGTTTCCATACTTAAATGTCAGTCTACCCCTACTAACTAACAGACAAATGGCAAAGCCACCTAGAACCTAATTGCAAACCCAAGCGGCCAAGCCTAACAGCTAACAAATATGCAAAATTATTTATAACGACATCTTGAAAGTTTTTGTATATTAATAACCAAACAATTGCTTGTATACTTGACCCAAAATTTGAACATTATAAAATAATATTAATATATTATGTAATATGGCAAATAAAAGCTTTTACTACTGCTCAAAATCCAGAGCAGAGTCAAGTTGAAAGATCAGAGATAAGTGAAAGCTGTGATGGAGTTGGTCCTTATTCTTTGTATTCAAGGTTTAGCTGCAGAACCTATCTAACCCGTGAACCACACCTAAAACATTACACCAAGCACTCGAGCAATAAATTTATTTTCCGTGGATGAAGAACAACATCCATCCCAGTTTCATTCAGGAGTGGACCTACAATTGTGCCCGTGGTGTCACGTGACAGCACACGATCTTGATTTTTTTCTGCAAGGGCTCCATTGTAATTGGAGCAATAGTATTATCAGAAGCAGCTGAAGTCTGAGACACAAACGCTGTGTTGCTGATTGCTGCTCACTTAGTTGGAAAATATTTTTATTGAAACCTCGTTAAAAGAATGAACCCAAAGGGACAAATATGACATCGTGGTGTGGCTGCACATACTAATAGTTAGTAATCATAAAACATATTGAGAAACCATCAACAATTTGTGATTTATAAGGAACACCATATCCATTCCCTTTAAAAAATCATATATGCAAATTGTTTCAGAAAAATCACAACCTATTTGTAACCTAATATAAAAAAAGAGAAGCCGATTATCCAAAACAATAGCCAGAAAAACATAACGGAAATGAGTATTGTTTACAAGATGCAAACTTTTAACTTGAAAGGTCCAACCTTTGCACAGAAAGAAGATGTTTCCTCGATCACCCAATTTCAAAACTGAAAACCCAAAAGATTTGGAGCAGAGCAGGGGTTTCAGATGAGAAGAAGAATCGAACAAATACAATATAAATATGGGAAAGATACCTCTGCTAGAAGAAGAAGGTGCTTCCAAATCGATTTTGGTAAATCGCAGAACCACAAACCAAGTGGTCTTAGTGCCAATCGATCTTGATAAATCTGAGTTTTGATTCTGAAGAAGAAGGTGCTTCCATGTATTTATAGGAGGGATTTGAAACTCCATAACCGGAGGTTGAATCCGAGTTCGTGTGAGAGAATTCAGGAGGTGAAACTCCTTGAACTTGTGCTGGACGTCGTGGGGCGTGGTTTAGTCTCTTGAACCAGTTGGAAGGAGAGGTTGTCTGGCAGAGAAGAGAGGGAGACGACTGGAACTGATTTCAATTTCAATTTCAAGGTTGAAAAGTAACCGACTCTTGAAAAAACTGAATTTAGAAAGAAAAAAAACGTTTTAGCCTTTTCATTAAGTAGTATAGATAAGTATATCATTCAAATAAATTTTGTAAAGGTGTTCAGAGGGTGAAAATGAGGCAGGAGAAATGAGAAAATTGGTTACTGAGGTGACTGAGATTACGGGGAAATTGAATTTGTCGGATTATATTTGGTTTTGTAAGAATCTGGATTTGCAAGGGTTTGGGAAGAAGTTGAAGGATATTCGTACAAGAGTTGATGCATTGATAGATAGGATTATACAAGAGCATGAAGAAGAGAGAAAGGGGAAGAAAGTAGGAGAAGAAGCCAAGGACTTGCTCCACATTTTGCTGAATATTGCAGATGATGAGAGCATGGAGATAAAGTTAACCGGAGAGAACTTGAAATCCTTCATTTTGGTAAATTAAACTTAACTTATTATTATTATTATTACATACGACACACTAACTTTTTTAAGAAAACATGAGAACAACAAATCACGTGCAAAATCACATGTGATTTTATATTAACGGCAAAAAATTGGACGCAAGAGACTTCGACCGTTTTCGTGTTTTCTTAAATAGTTAGGGTAGTGGAAGGATCATGCGAGAAGTTAAACATTATTCAAGAAGCATGATATCATATATGATTACACGAAATGTGGGTGTGTTTAATCATACATGATTAAGCTTGTGTATCATATATGATATCACATTTCTCGCCTTCTCGCATAAGGTCTAACTTCTCGTTTGAACTTGTCCTTGTAATATACAAACACACATTTATATATATATATATAGGCAAACAAAAAATCGTATGAGAAGTTGAGATTAACATGAAAAGCGTGAGAAGCGGATCTGAATCATTAATCACTTTTAATCAATTGTCCTCCCATGAATTGCGGCTTAAAACGAAATTGATCTGTTGCATCTCGTCCTAGCGTTAATTTCTCATCCAATAGTTTTTTTAAGTATATAATATTTATATACTTCAGCGATCACCACAGAATGGGTTTTAGCCGAACTTATCAACCACCCAAACATGATGAAAAAAGCAGTAGAAGAAATCGATCAAGTCGTGGGCAAAAACAAACTTTTACACGAATCAGACATGCCAAACCTTCCATACTTCCAAGCAATCGTTAAGGAAACCCTACGACTTCACCCAACATGCCCATTGATTCTAAGAAAAGCAACAGAAGATTCCACAGTGGGTGGCTTCCATATTCCAGCCAACACTAGAATCTTTATCAATATATGGTCTGTAGGCAGAGACCCAAACCATTGGCAAAACCCACTTGAGTTCAAGCCAGAAAGATTCGAAAAGAATCAGTTGGATGTTAGAGGACAACACTTTCATATGATACCATTTGAGAGTGGAAGAAGGATGTGTCCTGGTGCATCATTGGCTTTGCATATGGTGCATGTAACTCTTGGTGTTATGATTCAGTGTTTTGAGTGGAAGGCTGGGAAAGATGGGAATCTTATGAGTGTTGATATGGAAGAGGGACTTGGGATGACACTTCCTAGAGCTAACCCTTTAGTTTGTGTTCCTGTGGCTCGACTTGATCCAATCCCATTGTCTATGTAGTAACATATACATCATGGATTCATAAGTTGCTAGCTCTCCAAATAGACTTTTCTTAGGGGCTGTTTACTAGCTGTTGACCCGGCTGACTCGGTCAGCGAATCTGACTCAGTCAGCAGTCAGCATGTTTACCAAATCCCAGACCTGACCGAGATCTGACCGAGAATCTGACTGTGATCTTACCGAGCCAGCACCAAAATCATGCTTACCCGGGTCAGATTTCGTTTCTTAAAAGTTGATTTGGTGGCGGAGGAAGAAATTCTGGTGGCGGAGATGAAAAGTTGTCAAAGGCTCCGTTGTATCTTGATAAAGCTCAAAGTTTGAGCTCGATGAAGAGGTTTTCAAGTAGGAGGGGTAAGTTGATTTCGAATATTGATTGGACAAAAGAGGGTGTCGCCATGGATTTCGGTGACCGAAGATTTTATTCCGATGAAGAAAGTGATGATGAAGATGTTATCGTTCCTTCTTCTGCTCCTGTAGTGATGAGGGATCATTTAGGGATTGATGATAAATTCATTAGGATTGGAAGACTTGGAAGAATAAATGTGGAACCTGTGTAGAGGGTGAACAATGTGTGTGTGTGTGTGTGTTTGTTTGTTTGTGGGTGTGAAAAGGTAAAACCCTTGGAGATGAAGAATGAGAGGAAAAGGGAGTTTATGGAAAGAGAAAGAGGGGGGAGGATAAAGACAAAAGTGAAAAGAGTGACAAAACCTTTTCTTTTCTTTCAATAGAGTAGAACACGTTTTTAATCCCTATAGTTTATTAAATATTATATAAAAATGAGTATATTTTTGTTAAAAAATTATTTAAAGTATGAAGTTTGTTTTTTTCTTCCATTAAATGATTTGTAATGGAAATAATTACATTTAATTTAGAATATAATTATAAAAGGGTTAAAATGGTCATTTTTTGTCGATAAGCACTTACCAAAAAACACTTGGTAAACACTCTTACCCGGATAGCACTTATCGAGGACAACACTTACCCGGAAAGAGTTGGTAAACGGCCCATTAATTTGTTCTTTCAAATGAATGTATGAATTTTTAACCGTAAAAGAATTTCACATGCACTCCCTTTTTTTACTTGCATATTATATATATATGACGATAATCAAATGAGAACCTAAAATAGGTTGAGAACCGTGAAAACCAATCTAAGCCGTTAATTGATTTTAATTTATGGACATTATTATAGGCAAAAATAGGTTGAGAACCGTGAGAATGAATTTTTATGTTTTTAAAACCATAGGATGAAAACAAAATGACGGCTTAGATTGGTTCCCACGGTTCTCAACTTATTTTTGGTTCTCACATGATTTAACCCCTATATATATGAACCACAAGGGTGGTGGCGTGTTGGCAAGAGCTTGGGGGGATGTGGTGGAATATTCTATCCACCCCGGGTTCGAGTCCAGGCGTCAGCATTCTGTAGCCAGACTTAGTCTCAGACGACCGCTTTGTTTGTTTGTTTATAAATTGCCAAGTATGTAGTCTAGGCAAAGCCTAGATGAACCTTATCCAAAAAAAACCTTATATATGTAACAGTAAACAGCTGAGAAACAGTTGTGAAACTCCAACGAAATTACATTTTTTAAACTTTTTTAGAAGAGAAAGAAAAGAAAAAAGAATAAAAACAATGATAAAAGAGGTAGCCAACTAATCACCTATTAGTCTAACCTTGTGAGCAAGGCGAAGAGTGCCCTAGGGTTCGTCCCGAGCGGTGGGTGAGGAGCACTCTCTCATTTGAGGTGTTTCTTTCTGAAACTTTCTTTTCAAATGTGAGAGGAAATAGAAGGAAAAAAAATTAAAACTCTTTAAAAATTATTAAAATTAAAACAATCCGTTTTTTATTCCAAAGGATATAATTTTTAAATGACATGGTAGTAAAAAATGAAATCTCTCTTTTTCTTTCTGTTCTATTTAAAAACACGAATAACTATTTTCCTTGTTTTTCCTTCTAATTGAAAACACAAATAACTTTTTCCTTCACATTCTTTTTCTTTTCTTTCCAAATTCAACAACACAGCATACACAGAGCCGGTCCTACGATTTTTAATGCCCTGTGAGAAAATGCTAAAATAATGCCCCTACACCTATTTCTTTAAGCAAATGAAACGACGAAACATCGATTTTTATAGGGTTTGAAACCTAGTTAAACTTGGTGGCTCATCCTCACGTTGATTCCTATTAATTATAATTAAACAAAATACAAAGGGGAAGATAAAAACCAAAACCTTGAATTATAAAATATAGAATAATAGAAGGATAAAATCCGAATTAAGATCGTGTTTCCTTCTTTTTTTGGTATTTCCTTTTCCAAATTGAAATTAGCACAATAAAACATTTACTTCAATATATGGAACTTAAAACTAAAAGATAAGGATAACTATAATTAGTTTTAACTAAAATAAGAAGTTATATCGAAGTTAATGTCATAATAAGTAAAGAGCAAAACTAGGAAAGTTACAAGTCTAAAAACTAAAGTCTAAATCTAATGTGGTAATGTCAAACTTCAAAGTAAACAAAAGTCAAGAACAATGATAAATTGTAAAATTCATAATTTATGCCACTATGCATCACAAAGAACAAGTGCCCAATAAGGCAATATCACAATATGTTATTATTGTTGTGTAACGTCCTTCAAGTGTGTTGATACAGTGATGTGCTCATGTGCATTGCAAATCCCAATATGCAAAATGCATTGAATGAACACGAATGGAGGTTTGTTCGTGTTCACTCATTTAACTCAACTGAACAAACATATGAACACGAACGATAATCAACCATTTTTTTTATTCTTGTTCATTCGTAAAGAAAATGTGTTCGTTCGTTAAGATGCTAAACGAAGGAACGAAACTTTTTGTGATCATTGTGAAAATTGGTTTGTTCGTTAAGATGCTAAAAAAAACCGACTTGAGTTTTTGAAATGTTGGGAGTTCACCGGTTTACGATGCGAATTCAGTATCTATCACTATCAAGTTTTGTCTAGCTTTATAATTAAAGCTCGGCCGTCCAATTCCCAAATTATTAAACTCAAACTAGTAATAGATGACAACTTAATGTCCCCTTGGACTTTGATGTCCTATACGATCACACGGACTGCACGTGGCCAAAGCCGGTCCTGAGCGAGCCCACTCCATGTGGAAGATAACAAGAATCGTTAACGGGCCTTAACACAAAAATTTAACGTCGACCAACAATAATGGGCCTGAACTCCGACTACAATAGGATCGGGTCAACCCATTAACGTAAAAGGGTTTCTTCCCTTTCGGCCCGCAACTGCACTAGGGGGAGAGAGATGGGCGTAAGCCAACCATTCGAAAGGGTTTAAGATTTGTCTTCTTCATCGTCTTTCAATCTCTGCCGGATTATCAGTTGCCGGCACCGTCTTAAATTGCGGCCAATATGACTGAAGTAGCTAGCAACGTTGTTTACGAAGTACTAGGTCCTAGAGCACAAGATCTGGACCAGCCAATCATCGATTACATAATTAACGTCCTTGCGGATGAAGATTTTGATTTTGGATATGAAGGCGAAGGCGCCTTTGACGCCATTGGAGAACTGCTTGTTGATTCCGGCTGCGTTACTGACTTCTCCGAATGCCATTCTGTATGTAGTTATAATTATTTCGTTGCGTTTTCACTTTTATTGGATTCTATGTACTTAATTTTGTTCTGTTTCTAGTTGCAGTTGTTATTTATGCATCAGTTTAACATATTCTATTTAGTCATGGATTTTGTCCTAGAACGATGACTAGCTGAAAGTACTTGACAAATATTGATACTGAAATGCTAATCAAACTCAAACAGTATACTCTACATTCCATGTAAACAATCTTTTGGCTTTGATTTCGCCAAACTAATCTAGCCTTTTGGGTGATAATTACACTATGTTTTTGAGTTTTCATAGCATTTAATAGGAACTCAACCATTATTCTACACATATTTTTGGATGAATTTCTTCTCATGATATCAATTGATTGTCTTTTTTCTCTTAGGACAGAGGGAGCATTTTTTTTCCTTCGTATTTTAATTCGATTATTCACCAACCATTCTTTCCGTGAGAATTGCATTGCTTACTTTCGTTTGGAGAGAAAAAAATACATTCTCTTTCATTAAATAATACATGGATTTATAGGCCTATAATTTACAAGATCTCCTAAAATAGGAACCTATCTCTAAAGAATCTAGAAATGTTCGAACTTACAACACCTTTTTTAGTTTTGGAAAACTAAGTATTTTGTTCGCTGTAATATTGGACATCCCTTCAAGATGGGTGTATGAACATCTATAAGTTGCAACATGCTGACTAGTGACTATAGACTTAAATGAAAGCTTGAATAATTCTTTGGTGAGAATACTTGCAATCTGCTCCGTCGTAGTTACAAATGGCATGCAGGTTTGTTCAGTTTTTTTTTGATAAAATATCGGTCAATTCCACATGCTTAGCCCGATCATGTTGAACAGGCATATTTGCAATACTTACTGCAGCTTTGTTATCACAAAAAAGCTTCATGGGTCCTTCAATGGGAATCCACAATTCATATCAGCCATACTAGCTCAAATACGCCATTACCCATAGTTCAAAACTCGAGCCTCATCATTTCTTGTGTAAGCAGTTATGGTGGTGCTAAACTGGAATCATCGTCAGGACCGTGATTTGATATAGCAGTTGTGGTGGCGGTAAAGGGGTGGTATAGCAGAAACAAGTAGCGGTCCATGAAATAAATAAAATTTGAACACACACACACACATATATATATATATATACTTAATATATTTATGTAATACATATCTAATACTAACTTATCTATGCGTATTCAAGCAATCTATACTATATTATAAAGCATTTAAGAAAAACTCTTAAAAACAAACTTTTATGCATCATGTACTGTTTATTAATGCATATTACTTAAAAGTTAAAATTCAATATTACAAGTAAATCATGCATGGGTCCAACTCTTTAAAGCTGCATGGTTAAATTAATAATCAACTAACTAATAAACATATTCAAATATAGGATAAACATCTTATTTTAAATATAAAATTTAAATATATAATTAGGATAATCATTGAACTCAAAAGAATAATTGTTATTAAACCTAAATCGACAAATCATGTTATAAAATCGACAAAAAATAAAACGAAACACTAAATCGAGATATACCACGCTGCATTGTGCAAGTACATTTCTAGTCATCTTATACACATCTTAAGTAAGCTTGTAGGCATTTAATATCGCCAAATAGGATCACAAATACAAGGGTCGGTGGATAAAAACCCAAATATGTGATCTGGTAGGTCTTTTAGGGGAGCACAAGTACTCTCATTATTGGATAAAAATAGAATTCATAAACGCAAGCTAGTAGACATAGAGTGGAGCCTAAAATAGACCTTAGAAAACATAGAAATCTTGCATAAAAGAGTTGTACGAAGAGAAAGTTGTTAGGGAAGCGTTGTTCTGTCAAAATTGACATGGCTGCCGTATTGTAAATATTTTGAGCTAATGGAATAGAGCTAGGAAGGAATTCCATTTATGTTTTCTACTTCATTTCCATGATTATATAATTAACTTTTTCTGGAATTATATCATTACTGATATCAACTTGTTTGATTCTGAGAGAAGAAAATTATTAAATAATAACTATCAAAAAATTAAAACACAATAGCCGTTAATGCTTTATCCTGCTGCTCCCAAGTTAAATAAGGTTATTTTGCTCAAAATGTATGTATTAAGGAATTTATTATTGTAAATAAGTTCAAAAATCACCATTAATGTAATTTCAAAAAGAATTGAACTTTAGTTTAAGCTTATGTTCAAATGAGTTGTGCATATAAATTGTGATATATTATATGTACAAGTTACTGAAGATACATCGTAAGAGAATCATTTAATGACTGGAACACATATGTCGTTAGTTTGGAACAATATCCATGTTTGTAGAAATGGTTCAATATTTTGTACAAGTTATTCCACAAATTCTGTTGATCATCTCAGTTGTTTGCTAGAAGAATGGATGGAAAATAAGAGGGAGACGAAAACAACTTTCTTTTCAATCTGATAAAAGCAAAAGAAAGATTTGTAATTGATTTGCCATTGCTCCTCAAACAATATTGTAGGTTTGCGGCAGACTGTCAGAGAAATTTGGAAAACATGGTTTAATCAAAATAAAGCCAGCCGTTAGAAGTCTTGCTACACCATTTAGAATGAATGAGGGAATGGATGAAGTGAAAGCTCCAAAAAAGAAGCCTGAGCCAGTGGATGGTCCTTTGCTAACTGAACGTGACAAAATCAAGCTTGAAAGGAGGAAGAGGAAGGACGAGCGCCAAAGAGAGGTAAGTTATCAGTTTTCACAATACATATATATATATATATAGAGAGAGAGAGAGAGAGGGAGGGAGGGAGGTTCAGGGGAAAATCTCAAAAAAATGGACAACTGAGGAACATCCTAGTAGCCCTTCATCTGGACGATATGCACTTGTGCATACAAGTAATTTGTAACATGCACACGTGCATAAAAACCAAAAAAACTACTTCTATTCACAAGTGCACAAGTAAATTAAGTTGTTTTTTGGTTCTTATGCACGTGTGCATGTTACAAATTACTTGTATGCACAAGTGCATATCGTCTAGATGAAGGGCTAATAGGATGTTTTTCAGTTTTCCATTTTTTTGAGGTTTTCCCCTGAACTAGACCCTATATATATAAGCTTTTAGTAGTTAGTACTGGATGCCAGTGCATGTTCTTTTTGGTTCTTTATGAATTATTTAGACTCTACCCTGTTTCAGTCATCTTGGTATAATTAGTATGTAAATTATATTTGCTTATGAATTAAACCTGTTGAAGCTTATGTGTGACAAATCAGTTGGGTGATTGGGTCAACATGGTCACTCCATGAAGCTGTTCTCCTTCTGGACAAATAGAGATTAAATTCTTACAAATGTTGGTACAATACGAGTGTGGTTAATTTTATTTTTGTGTTCTTATGTGTAATTCTTGATTGATCAGGTGCAATACCAGATACATTTAGCAGAAATGGAAGCAGCAAAAGCTGGAATGCCTGTTGTATCTGTAAATCATGACAATAGTGCTGAAGGATCTACAATTAGGGATATTCACATGGAGAACTTTAATGTGTCTATTGGTGGACGCGAGCTTATTGTTGATTGTACTGTAACACTATCTTTCGGGCGACATTATGGTGAGTCTGATTTTCATTGGATGACAGCCCTTCATCTATTGCACCCATTTCTTATACTGCCAACAACTGCTAACTCTGCTGATGGCTGTGATTGCATCATGATTTGCTACATTTTTTACAGGCCTTGTTGGCAGGAATGGTACAGGGAAAACAACCTTCCTAAGGTATATGGCTATGCATGCTATTGAAGGTATTCCTAAAAACTGTCAGATATTGCATGTGGAGCAGGAAGTCGTTGGTGATGACACGTCAGCGTTACAATGTGTTCTTAATTCTGATGTTGAGAGAGCACATCTTTTGGAAGAAGAAGCCCGCATACTAAAATTACAGGTTGTTTATAAGCTGAGGGTTTGTCTTTGGTTTTGTTCACTTCTTGTGTTTTCTCTTTGAGCATGGACTAACATATGCCATTTCTGTTTTCCAAAACATGAAATTTTATGATAACTCTAGAGAGATTTGGAGATTGAAGGAAAGGACCCAAATGGGACAAATGATGATGGAATTGCACAGAAGCTTGAAGTGATATACAAAAGGCTAGAGTTCATTGATGCATATACCGCAGAGTCCCGTGCAGCTTCTATTCTTGCGGTTGGTCTCTACACCCTGTGATTTAGCAACTATTTTATGTTACATGACTTGCTGGTGTTTGATCTCAGATTCAAGCTCTAGAGTCTAGGTCTTGTTAGCATCTTTTCATTAATCATGTGATTAGAGCTCTATTATGCAAAATACAATATTAAGGCTATGTTTGGCAAACTAGGGGATAAGCTAGCTGATGGCCAATAAGCTAGCTGATGGCCGATAAGCTAGCTGATGGCTGATAAGCTAGCTAGCTGCTAGCTGATGGATTAGTCACGTTTGGCAAAAACTAGTTGATATGCATGTAAAATGACCAAAAAGGACATCTTGAAAATAATCAATTACAATATTTCAATATAATTAAAACAAATTTATAGTAATATAATATGTTAATTAATACAAACAAGATAGTAAAGAAAAATTAAATAATATAATATGTTCCTTTGCTGACTCTATGAATTTATCATGTTTTGCTAACTATGAGAGTTTTAGGGTCTCAGTTTCACACCAGAAATGCAGAAGAAGCCAACAAGAGCTTTTTCTGGAGGATGGAGAATGAGAATAGCTCTTGCTCGTGCGCTTTTCATTGAGCCTGATCTGTTACTACTTGATGAACCTACGGTATTTCAGACATCCCCTTTCATAATTTGGTTATTTTAGGCAGTATAATAAATTAACAAAATGGGAGTTATTTAAACTTCAGAAGTGAGTGCTGATTAGCCTCCAACATCCTATTTGTGCAGAATCATCTTGATCTTCATGCAGTGCTGTGGCTGGAAGCATATCTAACTAAATGGCCAAAAACATTTATTGTTGTTTCTCATGCTAGGGAATTCTTGAACACGGTAACACTTTCTTGGCCCAATATGTTTGTCGAACTTTATATTGCATTATTTTGTAAAATCTTTTGCTACTTGTTTTGCAGGTAGTCACAGATATTTTGTATCTTCAAGGGCAAAAGCTGACTGCATATAAAGGAGACTATGACACATTTGAGAGGACAAGAGCTGAACTTCTTAAAAACAAGCAGAAAGCATTTGAATCAAATGAGCGTTCGAGGGAACATATGCAGGTTTTGATTGTGCTATATTACTCCAAAAGAACCTCTGAGTTCATTAGAACAAAGATGTTCTTTCCTGCTATACTTCATCATATATATACATATAACTGTGTACTGGATAAAAAGGAGAAAACCATGCAGATTATGTTGTTACAAATACTCTTTCTGTGGTGTTTTTATGTGGAACCAACACTGATTATCTTCTATTGTTGCAGTCTTTCATTGATAAATTTCGATACAACGCAAAACGTGCATCTCTTGTTCAATCTAGAATCAAGGTAGAGTTTTATATCAATTATCATACCTCTTAATATCAATAACCAGATTTTCCGTTGTGATTTTACTTTTTTTTCTTTCTGTTCACTAATTGCCAGGCGCTGGAACGTTTAGGACATGTTGACGAAGTTGTGAATGATCCAGAGTGTGTACCACCACTGTCTCTTTGATATAATTGTGTTCGCTGATGTATACATGTTCTAATATATGCATCATGTTTGATTATGTTATGGCTATTCTCACTTGTTATGTGTTATTTAACTACTGTGTTTGCAGTTACAAGTTTGACTTTCCTACACCAGATGATAGACCTGGCCCACCTATAATAAGTTTCAGGTTTGTTGTTAGATATTTGCTGTTTTAGCTCTGAATGCTTTGCCATTTCATTCTTACTTAAATGGTTAATCATTGAGGAACAATGTGCCCTTTTGTTTCTTATATTACATGGTTTTCAAGCAACTATTGTCTGGAGTAGGCCTATTGTCATCTATATGTTAAAAGGTTAATGGGTAGCAGCTTAGATATGTCAGTTAAGTTCTAACTATAAGCTCTTGATTTTTCAAATGTGATCTCAGTGATGCTTCGTTTGGCTATCCCGGAGGCCCGCTACTGTTCAGGAATTTGAATTTTGGGATAGATTTGGACAGCCGTGTAGCAAGTAAGGATAATGCTATAAAGTTTCTTCTTTAGAATTGTGTGCATATCATCAAATATACTTTAAGGACCTTAACTTGTAATCCTTCCCCCACCCCTTCCCCTCACCCCACCTCGCCCCACCATTGTATGTGTATGTATATATGTATTGTGTATGTATGTATATGCATAAGTACATAATATGTGTGTGTATGCATACGTATGTGTATTTGCATATGTAGGTGTGTATAAGTATGATCTGTTTGTGCCTGTGCTTGGGTATGTATAATTGCATATATATTATGTGTGTATGCATTCTTATGTTTAGATGCTTATACTATATTTTGATATGATGTTAATTACTAGTAGTGCATCCACTAATTGCAAGGAGAATGAGAACATCGTGGTTCAATCAAGTATCCGGACTTTTTTAATTTAATTATTAACATGTGGCTCTCTTTCGAAGGATGTATGTATTAGTGCTCTTCATTTCCATCACCATATATTTGAAAAGCTAAAGTTTGTGCTTTAAATTTTAAAAAATCTTCATGTGTTTCATTAGTAACTATATCTTTATCTGACCTGATGGCAGTATCAAAATTCATTTAATCTATTACAGGCTTGATTTTGCATTTCATATGCTTCAGTTTCTAACTATGACTTACAAATTAATTTTCAGTGGTAGGCCCCAATGGTATTGGTAAATCCACTATACTTAAGTTGATTTCAGGGGATCTTCAACCAAGCTCGGGAACAGTTTTTCGTTCAGCTAAGGTAAATTTTAGACAATTATCAAATATCAATCAAGATTTGCATAATAAAGAAGTAAATGGCGAAAGATTTGCAACTCAGTTCACAAAGATATACTAGGCTACCATGATAGTTCTTCGATTACCAATTCTCAGTTGGCTCTACATGTATTCATCTGATTCGATGCTAATTCATCCTACAGGTTCGTATTGCTGTATTCAGTCAACATCACGTTGATGGGCTTGACCTAACCTCCAATCCACTTCTATATATGATGCGCTGCTTCCCAGTGAGTTCCTTTCTGTCAACTTGTGTTTTTCTTTTTGTTTTTTTTGTTTTTTATCGTGTTTTAATGTCAGGCTCTTCAGTTCAAAGTTTTTATTGGTTGTCCACTGATATGCTTCAAGTTCATATATTTTTGCTTCATTTTTTAACATATATATTTTACAACCATCCATAGGGAGTGCCTGAACAAAAGCTTCGAGGCCACTTGGGCTCTTTTGGTGTAACTGGGAATCTGGCTCTTCAACCGATGTACACCTTGTCTGGTATGCTTTTCTTTTATTACTTTTCCTTTATTTAATGCTAAATTCTCTCGTGGCTGTGTGGAGCATGTTCTCCTAGCTTTGTCTTAAACTTTGGATTTGTGGTGTTAGAAGTTAGAACCCCTTTATAACACACAGCTTAGGACTCACTGTTGTTAGTGGTGTCTCAGGTGGTCAGAAAAGCAGGGTTGCGTTTGCAAAAATAACCTTTAAAAAGCCTCACATCATATTGCTTGATGAGCCGTCAAATCATCTTGTAAGTCTTTATCATTGCTTTCATATTATTCTATATTGTATGCAAACACTTTAGAATGGTCTATGGTTGTCAATGAGTTGACTATTCTTCTGTCGTACGACCATTTTCAAGTCACTCAGATATATGCCTTGAGGTTACAAGGGGTAACTTTATGCATATGTTAGCATAAAGTGAGATATCACCCCATCATTATGCTTGTGGGATATCACTATACATTATCATAAATCTTTTCATTATTTATGAGCCTGGTGGATCATCAGAAATATTCTGTTTGGGGTATAATTTATTTTTTTGTGGAAGAGTAGAAGACCCAAGAATCACTTTCTTTTTTGTAGTTACTGTGATGCTGGTTTACAAGTAGAAGTTAGAATTCTTGTACCACGTGGTGACCGAGAATTTAACAATATCTGTCTTTTAAATACAGGATTTGGATGCTGTGGAAGCATTAATACAAGGTCTTGTGCTGTTCCAAGGAGGGGTTCTGATGGTAATTATTAGACTCTAATTCATTTTGATCTTTCTACTTTGTATATACATGGTGCGAGGCGAATGAAGATATGGTAGTAGGTCCCGTTAACTTGATGATAGGGGTGGGACCTATAAAATGAAGAATGGAGGAGCAAAGGGGAGAACGATATATAAACAAATAAGCACTCAAGCTCTCTTTGTTTTTATTATTAAACATTTTTGTTTTGTGGGTCTCATTCATATAACACACCAGCAGAATGAAAATGTGATTATGGATCCCATTTACTTGATCGACTGTGAAATGAATGAGAACCACAACATAAAAAAGGAAGAACATAAATAATATAAAACAAATAAGAATCAAGCTCGGGTTTGGCCATTTTACATTTTCATTTTGTGGGTCTCTTATTTCTCGGTTTTTTTCTGAACTCTTCAAACTTTTTGGGAAAACCTTTTTTGTATCACACACTTTCCACAAGTTGGGGGTGTTCTTGGTCTAGAGGTTAAGTCCGGGGGTGGGATGTGCCAATTGCCAAACTTGTTTGGTTTGGTTTATTTTGTGGATCTCATTTAAATGATAAGCGGAGAAAGAATATGTACAAAAGGAAAGCTGAAAGAAACACTTAATTCGTTGGTTTGTGCTGACCCAATCAATGTATTAACTTGCAGGTAAGTCACGACGAGCATCTGATTTCGGGTAGTGTTGACCAGTTGTGGGCAGTGTCGGATGGCAAGGTAGCGCCTTTCAGTGGCACCTTCTACGATTACAAGAAGAAACTGCAATCTTAGTAACTTTCAAGACTCCTGTGAGAGATTACTGTCTCTATAAAGAAGAGCTTTGTATGTTGACATAGCAACAAGACTTGGATAAATGAAGTGATCATGTGACAGATTTTAAGTTTTTATTTTTTATGGCTTTTAAAGGCGAAGATTGTTTATGTTGGTATTGCTTGAAAATCAGCTAGTGTCCTCTGCCATAAGTCTTGGTGACCAGCCAAATGCTTTTAAAGTGGCTGGAAATTGGAATCATCTTTTAACTTTATTGATTTGATTGTGGCTTAATGTCTTAATGATTGAAGATGTTGACCCATCCCTGCTGCCACTCTCCCCATCCCATTTCCCACCACTTTTTCTGTTTTGTTTTTTATGTTTTATATCACATGTTGCTCTTTAATTCTTATTTAAAGATTGCAACTTTTAACACTTTTTGACCGGCGTGGATTTGGGTTTTCTCTCGGTTGGTTACGAGATTGAGTTCTCTCAAAATCATTGCAATTTTTTTGGTTATCTTTAGAGCATCTCCAACAACTTTCCCATTTTTGAAAAAAAAGAATATGGGGATTTTGGATTGGATTTTTGCTCCAACAGCTTCTCCAAAACTATCTCCAAAATGAAGAAAGTAGGAGAGAAGAAGTTTTTCTCCAAATATGAAGATAACCCAAAAAATGATTACTACATAAAAAGATCAATAGAAATCTTTGAAAAAAGTTATTTACAGAGAATTAATATTTTAATAGATGAATGAAATATTTTAATATTATAATTAATGTTTGTTCTCTAAAATAAAAAATCTATTGGAGATAAAATGCTATTTTTTTAGAAATTTTAACTTTTGGTTCTTCCTTTTGGAAAGATTTTATGGGATCTGCTTAGAGATGCTTTTAGGGCTCTAGAAATCAATCGAGTAGTGTACAATCTTGATTGAAGCTTTGGTTTTAAATAAAAAGGAGATTGAACTTTTTAAGGGGAGTTGTAGATTTTTTATTTCACTAATGATAATAATCCATATGTGACAAACGGTAAAAAAAAAGTTGTTAAAACTAGACTTCTAATGATTTCCAATCATGTAATGAATTAAAATGTTAGATTATTTATTTATTAAGATACAGACAATAGGCATATTATACACTATAATAAATAATAATATAAGGTTTATAAAATGACTAAAATGAATAAGCGTCATAATAGTATATTTTATAGAACTATAAATCGTTTTATCTAATAGTGTTACAATTGGTTTACGTCTTTTAGGCATTTTAATCTTTTTTTCTATGATGTTTTTAAAACAAGGGTTGTATCAACTATTTTATTGGACAAAATTTTGAATAGTGTTTAATAAACATATCTTTTTTTTTAAAAGTTGCAAGATTTTATTTAAAAAACTAGCAACACTTCAAAACAAACAATTACATACAAGAAATAGCGAAAAGATGGTTATGAAGTCAATCCACCTAATTAATTTTAAACTTGCTATCCTATAAACACAACACACTGTGTTTATAGAAATCTTTTCAAATAGTGTCGTATAAATAGCCAATGCGACACTTTATTTTAAAAGTGTTACAAAAACTTGTTAAAATGTCCAAATGTATCCTGTAAACCTATTGCAACACTTTTATATGAGACGTTTTATTGTTTGGTTTTATAAACTGAAGGCCTATAAAATATGCTATTAAATGTCTAATAAAACCAATTTTGTTATGGTAGTAACTTATCCAATCAGAGATAATCCATTTTTTTTTTTCAAAATGATGGCACCATTTAATTTTGAGGGTGAAAGCTAATGAAATAATCCATACCTGACAAAAAAAAGAGTTAATAAAACTAGACCCCGAAGAGCTAATGACTTTCAATCATGTAATGAACTAAAATGTTCGATTATTTATTTATTTATTTATTAAGATACAGATAATAAGCATATTATATATTACAACAATATTAGATTTATAAAATGTCTTAAATGAATAAGCGTTTTGATAGCATATTTTATAGGACTTATGTTTATTGGACCAAATTATAAATAGTCCTGTTACAATTACTTTATACGACACCTTTAGGTGTTTTAACATATTTTTATGATGCTTTTAAAATAAAGTGTTGTATTAACTATTATATAAGACAAAATTTTGAGAATTGTCCCATAAACACATCTCTTTATAAAACACTTGTGTTTATAGGATACATTTTCAAATAGGGCCGCATAAAATAGCTAATACAACACTTTATTTTAAAAGCGTTCTAAAAAACATGTTAAAACGCCTAAAAATGTCCTATAAACCTATTGTAACACTCTTAGATGAGAAGTTTTATACTTTGGTGTAACATCCAAGGCCAATCGTACAAGATATTGTCCGCTTTGTCCACACGCCTGAACACACGGTTTTAGAACACCTCTGATAGAGAAGATACTTTCGTTTTCCGCCTCAACCAACTTGGGATCTTACAATCCACCCCCCTTGGGAGCCAACGTACTCGCTGGCACACTAGTCCGGTTCCCGACTCTCATACCAACTTGTAACATCCTCACAAATAGGGGTAAAATTAAACACACATAATGACGTAGAAATGACATCTATATAAATGAAATCACCCAAAAAGGAGAAATTGTAAAGCGTTTACAATCCAATAATGAAAATGATAAATAACAACCTACTAATTTAAACTATGCTAAGGTTAGATTAAAGAAGGGTGTCACCATTGTCTCCAAAAGAATCTGCCAAGATTATACGCCAATTTGTCCAAAAGTAGACAATACCAAAAAGTGCCTCTAACGTCAACCCACTATCTGCTTAAGACCTCGGAGCCCCACCGCTTAGAGCACCTGATATACACTACAAAACAGAGAAGATTTTTTGACGAAAAATTCCGTCGAAAAGCCGTCGAAGATCCACATTTGTGACAGATTTTCGACGGTTTTGTCCTGTCGGTTATAATATGGTCGATAGCTGTGATCCGTCAAAAATCCCATGAAAATTACAAGGGATTTTCGACAACTGTTCCAACTTTTTTCGACGGATTTTCGATTGAACTCTTCGTGGGATTATCGACGGAATTGTTTTGTGACAGATTTTCGTCTAAAACCCATCGACGATGCTAAACAAATTAAAAAAAAATCAAAAATTCATGTTTCCATCTAAATATATCTGAATTTATAATGCCGAAACAAGATATATAAAACTAAAAATTTTAATAAGCCAAATTTAACCAACAAATATTAGTAATCTAAATTTATCCAACAAATATATAAAACTACAAATGTTTTTAGATTTCAGGAGGGGGTGGGGGTGGGTTAAAGCCAATTGGGGCACCGCTGAATTTAGTGACCTGTTCCATCATAATTTTCAATTGTTCTTGAATTTTTCGTTGTACTTGTTGTTGTATCCGCCCCTCTACCCGTTGCTCAAACGTCCGTTGTTGCTCCGCAATCTGCTCATCTCTCTTTTGAAGCCCCTCCTTTAGACGTCGTACCTTCATTTAATTAACATAAACAATTAGTACAACTAAACATTGTTTAAGTTTGTAAAAGAATAAATGTATCAATATTACCTCATCAGAAGTGCCCTGCTTAGAGGATCGTATGCCGGAGCTAGAACCGGGAGTACCGATTATCACGTAATGTGGATCACATGGCGCACCGAACCCATAAATTCTCCCCTTCTTCACTCCTCCGACAACCTCCTTCCATAGCTCAACGTCCCCTAATTGTGATTGAGAAGCGGTGTCCGACCCATAAGTTTTCTCGTCCAAATGATGATAATTGTCCTACAATTGCAAAACATGATAAGAACAAAAATCAGCAACATAACGCATGTAAATTAAACATATCCACAATAAACCAAGCCTAACGTTTGGCCAACAATTGACAACCAAAAACTATGTAAAACACTTTATAACCACGCTATGACCCGTTAAGATCTATTATGACTCAATTATGCGTAATATGACCCGTTAAAGTCCTATATGACTCAATTAGGCCTAATTTGATCCATTAAGGTTCATTATCACATCTAGGTTATGCCGGATTAGCAAAGTGCGCCAATATGGCAGCTCCCAGAAGATGCTTCTCTTTACCCAATTATGGGTTACCCCGAAACCAACAAGTCTACCTTTCTTGGGCCTGTAGGGAACTCCGTCATAAACAGTTGGAAGATGACAGACTTGCTCCCATATTTCATCACTGCTCAACAGTGGAGGAGGACCAGATGAAACAATAGTCTGATGGAGGAATCTCGTTTTATCACGTCAGAAGGGATGTCTTTGAGGTAAATGTTTTCTATGACAATCAAACCAACATGATTTTCCTCCATTTTGCAGCTGAAATTATCCCTACCTACCCATGCAATATGGACAAGCTAATTTTCCATGTGTGCTCCAACCAGACAACATTGCATAAGCAGGAAAGTTGCTGACTGTCCATAATAGTATGGCTCGTATGGTGAAATTATTCTTGCGATAAACATCATAAGTAACAACGGCCTCTGCATACAACATCTTCAACTCGTCTATCAATGGTCTAAGAAACACGTCCAAATTCTGACCGGGTTTTTTTTTACCCAGGAATGACCATGGCAACGTATGGATCTTTCAAGGTCATCCAAGGAGGTAAATTGTAAATTGTAAGAAAGACGGGCCAACAAGAATACGATGTCGAATTAGAGTTATTTGGACTAAACCCATCGGTGCATAGCCCAAGACGAACATTTCGAATCTCTTCTGCAAAGATAGGGTCTGTCGAGTCAAAATGCTTCCAAGCCTCGCCATCACTTGGATGCACCATCATGCCCGACTCTGTTTGATGATCATAGTGCCATGTCATCTCTTTGGACGTCTTCTTGAACATATACAACCTTTGAAGTCTTGGAGCAATCGGCATGTATTAGGGATCGGCATGTATTAGGGACATGGTTTCCCCCACTCTTGTAACGAGACTCACCGCACAATCGATAATTTGTCAAACAAGAATCGTCCTTATAGAATAACATGCAATGGTTTTTGCATGCGTTAATCTTTTCTTTTGGGAGAGCAAGCTTCTTCAACACCTTCTTTGTCTCGTAGAAGTTAACGACTAAGTAATGACCGTCGGGTCACATATCGTGAAAAATGGGAAACAATCGATTATAGGCTGACTCGGGTACGTTAGATTCTGACTTCCAATTCAACAACATCGTAGCAACTTGTAGCTTTGAATAATTTTGACACCCATCCCACAAAGGCACGTCGGCATCTGCTAACATATCATAAAATCCCTGGGATGATTTGTTTGGCGCTTGTTCTTCCCAAGTTCTATTCAACGAGCTAGCGGGATACAAGTTATCCAACACCATTTGTGTTAAACCATCAACACCATCATCTTCTATCAGATTAGAACATTGGCCCACATGTGGACATGTGACATTTGTTTCACCATGTGCCCACCAAGTCCAATATTCAGGAACGAACCCGTGTTGCAGCAAATGCAGCTCCACGTCCTCTCTTATTGTGTAGTGCCTATTTTTGTACTTACGACAAGGACACTTGATACGAACTACTATGTCTGGACCCATAGTCTTCCTTTCGACATACTCTTTGTTAGAGAAGGCAAAGTCCAAAAATCCTATTAATGCGTCGCAATAAGCATTGCTAATATAACTCTCAGAGTCCAACCTTTTGTACATCCACGCTCTATCTGTATGTGTCGACATGTTGTGGTATTCCTGAAACATTGAGGGCATTTTCTTATTCTAGAACTCATTTAAACTTTGGACTTTTAAGAGGTAAATCAACTTTTAAGAGTTCATCAAGTGCATTTTTGAATATGATTAAAGGCGAAAAGTTTGTACTTTTTACGGTGCCTGCTTCAATGTCTTCCGTTGTAAGAGACATGTTCAATATCGGAAAAGAAAGTTCCAAGTAGTAGAAAATTTCTAGTTCTTAGTAGAAAATTCATCGGCTATCTTAGTGTACTATACTGTTAGGACTAAAAGTCCTATAAAATAGAAAGTGATATAAAGAAAAATAATTGTTTTCTTTATTTGTTTGTAAAAGCCTTTTATGCTAAATGGGCTTAGATTAGAGTGTGTGGGCCATGGGCTTAGGCTTAAAGCCCTTGGTATTTAATGTTGGTTTTCTAATCATTAGGTTAGCCGTTCATAGAGATTAGTGTGCACCTAATTGTTTAGAGAGAGTTTGTATTTCATTCCTATATTGTAACTCTCTGCATTCAATCAATAAACGATTATCATTCGATTATATCATTGTTACTTGATCAAACTGGGATCCACAATTGGTATCAGAGCAGAGGGACAAAAGTATCGATCCAAAAGGTATTAATTTTTTCATCTGTGTTCATCGATATCTGAAAAAAACGGCGCTGTGTTATTAGGGTATTTTTGATTTTGTTGATTTTTGTAATTAAAGTGAAATCAGTGTTTTCCAATCCATTCTACACATTGTTAAACTGATTTCTGCAAACTTTCTGGGTTGAATTCGAAGTTTTTGGTAATCAATTGCTTAAAATCGACTCTTAAGTTTTTGAGTCCCTGTTTTTCAAAATTTTCAAGTTTTTCAAGCAATAGGAAGTGTTTGGGAGCAAAATCTATCAATATTTTGTGTTTTTCGTGTTTTGGTTGTGCTAACAATATTCAAGAACAAAATCTTTAAGAAAAACATCAATCCCAGATCCATGTTCATCGCAATCAAAGTTTCCAGGTACGCTGTTCTTTGTTTCCTGCGTCTTTTCCCGATTCCGGATCTCACCAGGTCCCGGACTCAACACCGGTTCCCAGACTCAATACCGGGTCCTCCCTTTAATCCCGGTCTCATACCGGGTCCGTACGGCTATATCGGAACTCCTTACCGGTTTCGGACTATTACCGGTTTCGGTTCTAAACCCGGATCCGGTCCCGTTCCGACCTCGACACCGGATTTCGTCCGATCCGGATCTCCTTGATTCTGGGTCCGGATTCTCTCGTACCGGATCCTTGCACTCCGGATCTCCCAGTTCCGGATTCTTTACCGAATTTCCATGTCCCAGACTTAGATAATTCCCGGATTGTCTATCCGGGAAACCAAACCCGGATCATAAATACGGGAGTGTTCTGACCCTTCACAAATACGGTTAGCGGGACCCCCGTGCTAAGTCGCCGAAGGGGGACATTTGTGTATTCTTTGATACACTGTTTGATTGTTTTTAGATCGATATCTTGAATTGTCTCACGGTCATATTCTTTCAAGTAACAATATGCCAGAACCAAAGGTACTTACTGATCCAGATGCAGTTCACTATGCACGTCTGTATATGGAACATTTCCATGAAAATGCTACTCTGAAGAAAGAGCTGGAGGATATGAAGAAGAGTATCCCTATTTCTCAACAAGAAATTTCTGATCTCAAAGACAAGAATGTGGCACTTAAAGAGAAAGGTAAACTCTTGAAATGTGAAAACCTTGAACTTAAAAATAAACTAACTGCTTTTTCAAAGAAATCTCTTGAAGAGAAGAAGAGATTTGAGCTTATATGTTTAAAACTTTCCAAACAGATCTCTGACTTTGAGAAAGTTCTGATTTTAGAAAGAGAGAAGTTTGAAATTGAACGCAAATATTTTACTGAAAAGAATGGAGAACTTTCTTTGAAAATAACTGATTTGGAAAAAGAATTAAACATAGTAAGCAAAGAGTCTGAAAAGAAGAAGGTTGAAGGTTTTAGAGCAAAAAGTTTGAAAGATGAGTTTGCAAACGAAAGAAAGATCTTTCAGACTGAGATCTCCAAGCTTACAAAGAAATTATCTGTTTTGTCAACTAACATTATGATAGAGAAGAGGCTCAAATCTGATCTCCAAAAGAAGCTAGATATAATGTTTGAGAAGAACAATGTTTTGGTTAACAATGACAAGAAACTTGAAGCCAAAAACTCTAATGTTGAATCACCCAATCTTGCTAGTCCAGATACTATTGATCAGTCTCTTTACGGTGATTCAGCTAATTCAGTTTGATTTTCTAAGACTGCTCCAAGTTCTATCCACAAAAATGTTTCTTCAAAGAACTGCATTAGATCAAATAGCTCTTCAAAAGATCAGATCCGTACTTCTAATCTGTTTTATGACCCTATTATTGACAAATCAGATAATCAATCTTTCAAGAAAGTAAACATGGTTTGGAGAGCTAAAGGACCCGCTCCTGCTCCAAAGTCACTTGTCTCTGTTAAGTGTGACAAGAACAACAAAGCTTTTCACGCTAAACCTTTTGTGAAACCTGATCGTGTTTACTTTGTTAAGCAGCTGATCAGGTTATCTACACAGAAGCTATGTTGTTCTTACTGTGGAACAAGTGACTTTGTGAATAAAAACTATGATAAGTGTTGGTACGGTACTTATAGTATCCCTAATCCCCATTTTAAATCCAAGGCATCTAACCATCAAGGATCCATCAAAGCATGGATACCAAAATCTTTCTAATTTGTTTTGCAGGAATGTCATGTGTAACACAATTCAGAATAGTCTTTTCACATGACAACAATTCAAAGTTATGCCATTTTTTAGGGGGAGCATCAGGTATTTGACATATACATGATTTTTTCAGTGAATTCAAAGAACCGTGGTAATTCATTCTGGATAACTTACTTGTGTTTGTTATTCTCCAATGTTAACTTCCATGAATGCCACGTGTTATATTTTTTTGATTTAGTCATTTCCATGTCTCACATATTTTGTTGATTTTTCGATGGAAATACACTCGCTTGAATTCCAATTTTGTTCTCATAGTACGTCCTTTCTATTGATGATTCAATTCTCTTATGACACATTAATTGTGACTTGTTCTTCACAATTAAACTTTCTATTCATTGTTTGTTTTTTGACTATAATGTGCTTACCGAGTCATTCTAGTTCGCGCTTGAATTTGTCCTTTGATATTCATTAGCATTTAATAATGACTTCTGAATAATTCAGTTCAGAACTTGCTCTTAAAAGTAATGACTTCTAAACATTTTGTTAGGACAACCTTAGGGGGGGGTAAAGGTTGTATTTAAAAATATTTCACAAATAAAAATTCTCTTATCAAAATCAACAATAAATATTGCATGCACAACAAATATATAAATAAAATTAAGTGCACAACGGGAATATAAAGAGATAAGGGTAGAGAATGTTGATACCGACACCGAGATTTAAAGTGGTTCACCACCAACTGGCTGGCTAGTCCACTTGCCGAGACACTTCTCGACACACTGATTCACTATAAGTGTTCTTTATGGTAGAACACAAACCTTGATACAATGATAATAAAATCTCTTGCTTTTGCTCGAGAACGTGAATCACTCACACTATTCAAATACTTACAAGAGAATATATCTCACAATATTAATCACTCTTGTATAAGTATAACACTTGGATTTGTGAGAGGTTGATCACTCAAAAAATTATAACTTGAATAAGTTATTAAATGAGATGAGGAGCTGAGTATTCTTTTTTTTGAGCTTGGTATTCAATGTCTACAAGTCTTTTTTCATAAATGCTGAGAAGCTGCATGTATTTAAGCTGGACGTGGCAACGGTCAAAAGCTCACCGCGGTATACCGCCTATATGGACGCGGTATACCGCCCAGAAAAAGTAGCTGACCAAAAGTAAGTCAACCTGCAAAAAGCAAACCTGCAAAACGTACCAGCAGAGCCGCGGTATACCGCCATACACCACGCGGTATACCGGCGTCAGATGGATCAGAACTCTGTTGAGTGACCATAGCTTAAAAAAGGGGTCTGAAAGCTTTTTCCTTACTTCCAAAAAAATCAGCACATTCCTTTTGGCTAAATTTTGAAAGATTGAATTTTAAAGGATAAATTTTTTTTAAATAGATAAATCAGGGATTTTATTAATTTAAGAAATAGTTGGGTTAGGTTTTTGAAATATCCAAGTGGTATATTATTTTAGGGTGTTTATCATTATGAGATATATGATGACGTAAACACCAGTCTTGGATTCTTCAGATAAAATCTTCATGTTGTCCAATTAACTGCACACTTGGATAAAATTGTTAGAAAAACAATAATACGGTGTGTTTGTAATCATCAAAATAAATATATATATAGAGATGTGGTACACTTGCACCAACAATCTCCCCCTTTTTGATGATGACAAACACAACCGCTAAACACGAGAGCATACTCGGTTTCTCTCCCCCTTTTGTCGAAGCAAAAAGGGTTAAGAAAGACGCTATGCTCCCCCTCGAGAGATGCTCCCCTCAAAATATGCATATAATTGAGAGTAGCATTATCTCATGGGTTATACTCAAGCATGCCTAAACCAAGTCTTAATTTAAAGAACGATTTTTTGTTTAGGGCTTTAGTAAAAATATCGGCCAAATTGTCTTCGGAATCAACTTTTTCAAGCACGATGTGGCCTTTTTGAACATTATCTCGTAGAAAATGATGTCGCAACTCAATATGTTTGGTACGAGAATGTAAAACGGGATTTTTACTTAGGTTTATGGCACTTGAGTTATCACACATAATTGGAATTTTGGATTGACGTACCTCAAAGTCGGTAAGTGTGTGCTTCATCCATAGAACTTGAGCACACGCTCTCGCGGCGGCTACATATTCCGCTTCGGTAGTGGATAAGGCTACGGAATGTTGTTTCTTGGAAAACCAAGACACAAGCGAGAGACCTATAAAGGCACATACTCCACTAGTGCTTTTTCGATCAACCATCGAGCCACCAAGATCGGAATCGGTGAAGCATGTTACTTCTAGCTCGGGTTGTTTTGGATACCATAGTCCAAGATTCGCAGTCCCTCTAAGATATCTAAAAATACGCTTGACGGCTTCATAGTGAGATTGTTTAGGCGAAGATTGAAAGCGAGCACATAAACACACACTATACATGATATCAGGTCTACTGGCAGTTAAATACAATAAGCTACCAATCATGCCACGATAAATCTTTTCATTAAAATCGGTTCCCTCTTCGTCACTAGATAATTTTAGATTAGTGGTCATCGGAGTTTCAACAGGTTTGACATTTTCAAAATTAAACTTTTTCAACATGTCTTTACAGTATTTTGATTGACTTATAAAAGTACCATTTTCACTTTGTTTTATTTGCAATCCTAAGAAGAATTTTAATTCTCCCATCATGCTCATTTCAAATTCACTAGTCATTTTTGTAGCAAATTCATTACAAAGATTTTCATTTGTAGAACCAAAAATAATATCATCAACATACACTTGCACAACCACAATATCATTTTGAGCATATTTGACAAACAAAGTATTATCTATTTTACCCATAATATAACCACTTGTAATTAAAAAGGATTTTAATCTATCATACCACGCACGCGGAGCTTGCTTTAAACCATAAAGCGCCTTTTTTAATTTATAAACATGCGTCGGATTTTCAAAATTTTCAAAGCCGGGAGGTTGGGAAACATATACCTCCTCATTTATAAAACCATTTAGGAAAGCACTTTTGACATCCATTTGATATAATTTAAAATTTTTAGCATTTGCAAAAGCGAGAAGCATTCGAATAGACTCTAACCTTGCAACTGGTGCAAAGGTTTCATCATAATCGATACCTTCTTGTTGATTGTATCCCTTGGCAACTAAACGTGCCTTGTTTCGGGTGACTTCACCGTTTTCGTCTACCTTGTTACGAAAGACCCATCGTGTGCCAATAATGGTTTGACCGCTAGGGCAAGGAACTAAGTCCCACACATCATTCCTAGTAAACTGGTTTAACTCTTCTTGCATGGCCATTATCCAATCCTCATCACCTAAAGCTTCTTCTATGTTTTTAGGTTCTATGGCTGAGATAAAGGCGTGAAAGGCACAAAGGGTATGGATTTGAGATCTAGTCGTTCTTTGGTTTAGGTCACCTATGATTTGATCTACGGGATGGCCTCTAGATGTTTTAAGGTTAGGATCATCTACTCCTTGTGGAACATAACATGGAGGGGCATCACTGGATTCTACATTGTTTGTAAGAGATTGGGTTCCTAAGTCCAAGGTTCTAAGATGTTGGGCTAAAGCATCTCCTTCACAACCATTATCATTTACTAAGGGTGCACTAGGTTTAGGAGGACTTTCATCAAAGCTTATATTTAGGGATTCTTCTACAACCATGGTCTCTTTATTAAGGACTCTATAGGCTTTGCTATTCCAAGAATAACCAAGGAATACTCCCTCATAGGCTTTTGGGTCAAATTTGGTCAAATAAGATTTGGTATCTAAAATAAAACATTTACAACCAAATACCTTAAGATGGGCTAAGGAAGGCTTTCTACCACGTAGGATCTCATAAGGGGTCTTATTTAGGATACTCCTAATTAGCACACGATTGAGGACATAGGTCGCGGTAGCTACGGCATCACACCAAAACTTTTGGGGAACTTGATGTTCATTGAGCATAGTCCTACTCATTTCTTGTAGGGTTCTATTTTTCCTCTCCACAACCCCATTAGATTGAGGAGTGCGAGGAGCAGAAAAATTGTGCGTTATACCATATTTGTCGCAAAACGCACCAGATTGAGTTTCATTATCGAATTCGCGTCCATGGTCCGTACGAATCGAAACAATCGTGCAACCTTGTTGGTTTTGAATTCGTTTTCCCAAAATCTTAAATTTTTCAAAAGCTTCATTTTTATGTTTTAAAAATAAAGTCCACGTATATCGGGAAAAATCATCTACAATTACTAGAGTGTAATAATTTCCTCCAAAACTTTGAATGGCCATAGGGCCAAAAAGATCCATGTGTAAAAGTTCTAAAACTCTTTTAGTTGAAATCACATTTTTTGATTTATGAGAAACATGAGTTTGTTTGCCGACACGACATGCATCACAAAAATGATTATCAAATTTTAATTTTGGAAGGTTACTCACGAGCTCCTTATTTTTCAAATTTTGAATTAATCTAAGGTTAGCATGACCTAAACGTCTATGCCACAAAGTCGAATTATCATATACAGAAGATAAACAAACATTTTCATTTACATCAGTTTTACAAACATAAAGATTTCCTTTTATAACCCCATTCAAAAGAACTTTACCATTTTTCAGAATTTTGCAAGAGTCTTCTTCAAAAACAACAATTATACCATTTTTGCACAGTTGACGAACACTTAGCAAGTTAAATTTCAAATTGTCAACATGCGTAACATCTAAAAATGTAACATTGTTGCAAGAAATTGTACCTTTCCCAATTACCTTTCCTTTGGAGTTTCCTCCAAAAATTACTAGTCCACCATCACATGACTCATATGATGAAAAAAGATTATGGTTTCCGGTCATGTGACGTGTGCATCCACTATCAAGAATCCAATCCATATCAAGATTTATCTACAACATTTAAAGTACAACTTTTATGGTCCCCACATCTTATGGGTCCTTTGAAAGTTAGCATAGAAAACCACATATAATAATACATATATTTTCACAAAAATATACAGACAAGAAAATTATTTACTCAACCCTTTTCGGTAGCTCTACTTGGAAGCGACCAGGAAAGACGGTGAGGGTGGTAAGCGCGAAGGCACTTTAAAAACCGACCTCATTAGAATTCGAAGAATTCGCCTTTATCTTTCCTAGACACCGTATCCAAATAGGTGAGCCTATTCGGAGTTGATTCATAATTTTCAAACACAGAATATATATATATATATATATATATGTATATAATGTATATATACAAAAAAAAATTTAAAACCATAAACGCATGCCACCGGGATTATCAACACTAAAGGAGCCTTTAGGAATCCACTTTGGTACCATTTTAATTTTACGATCATATTTATCAAAGACGTAAAAAGGAGCATGCATATTCACACTATTTTTTGGTCTAGAAAATTTACTATTATACATGCATGCATAAGATTTCCTAGACTTATAATTCACATTATTTATGTTGGACATATATGAGGATTTTTGCACATACGGTTTTCTCATTTCAACATTTTTAGGTGGTTCAAAATATCTTTTGATAGGCATGCATAAGCACTTATCTTTACACATATCGGAACCAACGCCTTTTCTACAATTAGTGCTATTTGACATATTTAACATTTTAAGCACTTTCTCATTGCTACTTTGAAAGGCATGTGCTAACAAATTATCTTTTTCATGTTTATCACATTTTTCTTTTAAACATGCATTTTCCTTTTTAAGCACATCACAATTAGCACATAAGTCATTTTCAACTATTCTTTTCTCAAGGCATGCAATTTCTTTATTTAAAATGTCACAAGAATTGCAAACATATTTTTCACTTAATTTATTTTCTAAATTTATGATTTTTTCATTATCGCATGCAATTTTTTGTTTGCTATCATGAATTTCCTTTTTACTTAATAATAATTCTTCCTTTAGTTTTGCGTTCTCATCTTTATAATTATTTGTAAGCATAACCATTTTTTGAAAGGCATCATTTAACATATCAAGATCATCATCATCATTACATTCATCATCGCTAGAGTAATTTGAGTAACACGAGTTTACCTCATCGTCGCCTTCCGCCATGAGACAAGTGGCTTCATACTCATTTTCATCTTCACTTGCGCTCCACGCGCCTCCAACGAAGGCTTTCTCCTTCTTGATTTTAGGTTTATTTCTTTTTGGACACTCGTTGGCATAGTGATCCTTGTCTCCACATGAGTAGCAAAAGCCCTTCTTTTTCTTGGCTTCTTCATCATCGCTTGATTCGCCATTTTTATTTATTTTGTCGTTCCGTTTATGGAACTTTCGGCTTCGGTTTTCTCCACCACGGCGATAATCTCCTTTTCTTTGAAACCTATCATTTCTTGAAAACTTTTTGTTAGCTAAAAATTTAGAAAAATTTCTTACCAACATGGCTACATCGTCAAGATGTTCGGGTTGATCCTTTGAGGAGCTAGCTTTCTCCTTCTTTTTCTTCTTCTCCTTCTCGTCACTTGAAGTTGAAGCTTTAAGTGCCAACGATTTCTTTTTATCATGCTCCCGATCTTTGTTCCTTTTTAGTGAAATTTCATGCACTTTGAGATTTCCAATGAGATAATCTAATTTCATCATTGAGAGGTCACGGGAGTCTTCCAACGATGTGATTTTCGGCATCCACTCCGGAGGAAGCGCTCGAAGAATTTTTCGTACGTAATCTTCGTTTGGATAAGTTCTACCAAGACCTTTCAAGCTCACCATGATAAGGTTAAAACGTTTAAACATTGAGTCGATTGACTCATCTTTTAACATCTCAAACATTTCATAATCATGTACAAGAATATTTATTTTTGAGCTTTTGACTTGAGAATTTCCTCTATGAGTGTTATTTAGATTTTCCCAAATATCGTGAGCAGTTTCACAAGAATAAACACGTTCAATCTCATCTTTAGTAAGTGCCGAAAAAAGAATATTTTTAGCTTCAAAATTTAAGCAAACCCAAGCATCCTCAGCGGCGGACCATTCCGCTACTGGTTTTTCACTAATTACTCCATCTTTGGTTTTGGTGGGTTTATAATCTCCATTTTTAATAATGTCCCAAATTTTTCGACTTTTGCCACGAACGTAGCATTCAAAAAGATTTGCCCAAAGACCAAAATTTTCGGTGTCAATTTGCGGAATTTTTGTAGAAATAATTCCCTCAGAGGTTGCCATTTAAAATAAGAACAAGTTTTAAAAATACAACGAATTTTTTTTTAAAAAAAAACTTGCAACCTGCTCTGATACCAATTGTTAGGACAACCTTAGGGGGGGGTAAAGGTTGTATTTAAAAATATTTCACAAATAAAAATTCTCTTATCAAAATCAACAATAAATATTGCATGCACAACAAATATATAAATAAAATTAAGTGCACAACGGGAATATAAAGAGATAAGGGTAGAGAATGTTGATACCGACACCGAGATTTAAAGTGGTTCACCACCAACTGGCTGGCTAGTCCACTTGCCGAGACACTTCTCGACACACTGATTCACTATAAGTGTTCTTTATGGTAGAACACAAACCTTGATACAATGATAATAAAATCTCTTGCTTTTGCTCGAGAACGTGAATCACTCACACTATTCAAATACTTACAAGAGAATATATCTCACAATATTAATCACTCTTGTATAAGTATAACACTTGGATTTGTGAGAGGTTGATCACTCAAAAAATTATAACTTGAATAAGTTATTAAATGAGATGAGGAGCTGAGTATTCTTTTTTTTGAGCTTGGTATTCAATGTCTACAAGTCTTTTTTCATAAATGCTGAGAAGCTGCATGTATTTAAGCTGGACGTGGCAACGGTCAAAAGCTCACCGCGGTATACCGCCTATATGGACGCGGTATACCGCCCAGAAAAAGTAGCTGACCAAAAGTAAGTCAACCTGCAAAAAGCAAACCTGCAAAACGTACCAGCAGAGCCGCGGTATACCGCCATACACCACGCGGTATACCGGCGTCAGATGGATCAGAACTCTGTTGAGTGACCATAGCTTAAAAAAGGGGTCTGAAAGCTTTTTCCTTACTTCCAAAAAAATCAGCACATTCCTTTTGGCTAAATTTTGAAAGATTGAATTTTAAAGGATAAAATTTTTTTTAAATAGATAAATCAGGGATTTTATTAATTTAAGAAATAGTTGGGTTAGGTTTTTGAAATATCCAAGTGGTATATTATTTTAGGGTGTTTATCATTATGAGATATATGATGACGTAAACACCAGTCTTGGACTCTTCAGATAAAATCTTCATGTTGTCCAATTAACTGCACACTTGGATAAAATTGTTAGAAAAACAATAATACGGTGTGTTTGTAATCATCAAAATAAATATATATATAGAGATGTGGTACACTTGCACCAACACATTTCAGTTTAGAACTCGTTTTTAAATGTGTACTTCAATGTTTACAAAACTGTTTTATTGAAAAAAAAGTGTGAAAGGAGTGATAGGATTTATTTTGTTTCTATGGTCTATCCAGAACCGGAAGGACCTACCCAAGAAACACATCAATTATAGACATCAATGAGGGGTCTAGATTGATAGACGAGTTTGGAGTGAAAAGAAAAATGGTGAGGATGTGACAGGACTTAAAAGAATTATTGGTCCTTACCAAACCGAGTCAATTATCCGGGTAACCACACAATCTATTCATTCTCGTTCTTTGGAGCTGAATATTGAAACAGACATGGACCCAGTGTCGATAACTCATGTCACCCCACTCAGCCACTCAAGCATCTCACAAAAGATGCTTGTTTCATAAATGCACGGAGATTTAGCACATAATCTATCTATTCCTCACTCGGAGGTCTTAGATATTGAAAAAGGAAGACATCAGCTCCGGTCTCCGAACTTCATTTTCTAATCACTGTGTCTATTGATTTTTAACTTGAGTCCCAGGTTAAATCAATCTTTGATCCAAACATATATAATTTAATTCCTTCACACATGCACGAGTCTTTGTGATTCCCATTACATATCTTCGTGATATTGCCGGAACAGTTTGAGGAGTAATTTTTAATATTTTACTTCAGTGATAACTGGAAGTCCTATCAGAGATACCTCGATGCCAACTCTGAACATAGGACACAAATTTATTTTAATTGGTGTGATAACAGTTACTATGTGTTTCTGTGTTAGTTGATTACCCCATTTTGGTTACTTAACGTCTTATCTGGTATTTTGCTACTCATCAGTGTTGTCTTTGAAGTTACATGATGCTCAGGATGCTCCTAATCATCATGAGGGGGAGATATGATATAGATTCAAAGACACAGATCATCATCATGAGGGGAGAAACGTTATAAAAGTTCAAAGACCCAGATTATCAAGTTGAGGGAGAGTAAGCAAAAGTTGAGGGGGAGTAACTGTTATGATTTGTGAAGAAAAGATTACAAGTACATGGTTCTTCTCATCCCTTATCAAGAAGTGTTCTCAACAAGTTGATTCCTCCTTCGAGCATATTGGTTCGACAAATTCTGAAGTTTTTCAGAGCTAATTTAACTTGAAGTTCAAAGACAGATTCTTGATTTTTAATTGAAAATGCATTGTGGAATGTCACTGAATCTGGTGATAAAATTGACACTCTGAAGACTAAGAGCATAATTCAAGGGGGAGCGTGAAAGACACGAAGACAAGCAACCCTAAAGTTTTCAAGGATTCAAGAGAGAGAGAAGATCAAGACCTGGAGATTTCAAGATCGTATTTTTTCTTTTTCTTTATATAACTTTAGGGGGAGATTGTTAGGACTAAAAGTCCTATAAAATAGAAAGTGATATAAAGAAAAATAATTGTTTTCTTTATTTGTTTGTAAAAGCCTTTTATGCTAAATGGGCTTAGATTAGAGTGTGTGGGCCATGGGCTTAGGCTTAAAGCCCTTGGTATTTAATGTTGGTTTTTTAATCATTAGGTTAGCCGTTCATAGAGATTAGTGTGCGCCTAATTGTTTAGAGAGAGTTTGTATTTCATTCCTATATTGTAACTCTCTGCATTCAATCAATAAACGATTATCATTCGATTATATCATTATTACTTGATCAAACTGGGATCCACATATACTCTTGTCATGGACGCTTACAAACATTTATCCAATCTTAGGGCCCAAGGAGAACAACAAACAAGCATAAAAGAACCCTTAACCCAGTTAACGTTTATAGTATTCTGTAGTCCAATTAAACAGCCTATTAGCAAGTGATTCTTAAGTCACCCATTGGTCTAAATATCAGTAGTTTGGGTGTTCGTATGTCAGAGAGAAATCTTATGGTTAACAATAAGAGTGCAAAATTGAAAGGCCTTCAACAAAGAATATCACATAATAATATAAAAAAACACCAACATGCGATAACTTTATATGCTAAACTCTGTAACACGTCTTGTAGAACTTGATCAAACAAGTAGTATAGACACCAAATTGACATCAGAATCATTTGAGGATGAATATATGACAGGTCCTACAATTGGTGTTCTTTTAACCAAGTTTGACGTATAAGTTTAAACCAAACCTGCCCCTCCCAATTAAAAAACACGCTCCTTCCATCTATGAAAGAATCCCACCAAACAAAAAGCTTCCCAATCCATACAAAGATATTAATCCACACTGACAGCTTTATCCCTACAGGACTTAATAGAAAACCAACCAAACAACCACAATAATTAAATAAAGATGGATCACGGTATAAAAACATAGAAACTAATATTTTAATTTAAAAGGTAACAAAAACTGAGCTTACAGTATTTAAGCCAAGTATAATGTAGCTTTTCTGGACATGTGATACATTATTAGTCATTGGAAGTTGCCTCATGAGCCATTAGGTCTTAAGTTTGATCCCCACTAGGTGTTATCAATTCCTTGGATCCAGCCCGCCCAGAAAAGACCTAAAACTTGTTTAAGACCATGTTGAGAGGGGCTTACATGGAGCCTATAGACAAGTTTAGCTAAATTATGGTGTTAGAACTTAGAAGTGAACCTCCAGCACCCACCACAACCCTTTCATCACCGGTTTACCACTACCCTTTGCCACCAACTTTCACCACCACAGACCAGATGCTTTCGAGAACATTCAAACATAAGTTGGGAAAAATGTATAACCCGAATATGCAACAACATTAAACAGGATTTTTTATAACTTAAACTAATAACTAGAACCATATCGAATTAGAAACAAATATAACCTACTGAAATCGTTTTTTTAAATACAAATGCAAGATAGAATAATAAATACTCAAAATCAAACCCTAAATTCAAAATAAAAATTTCTACAACTCATAATCCAAACCTGCTCTTTTCGAAACCAGACACCACAAATGTTACATGTTACATATTCAAACAACATTTTTTAGCATCGGTTGAATAAGACCAATTAAATTCTAATCTCATGTCGTATGGCCTATGAAAATTCTAATCTCATGTCGTATCTGGAAGCAATATAAAAAGTTGATTTTAAGTATCTATAAATCTCAAAATCAATTAAAACAGAAACGTATAACTACAAGATCATTAGAGAACGTTTGAAAGCGGCCCAAGACCGACAAAAGAGCTACGCCGACAAGAAAAGAAGGTCGGTAGAATTCCAAGTGGGAGAGCGAGTGATGTTGAAAGTATCGCCTTGGAAAGGATTGATCCGTTTTAGAAAACGAGGGAAGTTGAGTCCCCGTTTCCTTGGACTATTCACCATTCTAGAACGTGTGGGTTCGCAAGCCTATAAATTGGACTTATCGCCGGAAATGGACGGGATCCACCCGACGTTCCATGTATGTTATTTACGGAAGTGCCTAGCGGAAGAAGAGAGTGTAATACCATTGTCAGAAATCCGAGTTGACGACAACTGTTGTATCGAATAACCCAACGCTATCTTGGAAATGGCAACTAAGAAACTTAGACACAAGGAAGTGGTTATGGTAAAAGTGCAATGGAAGCACCATCGGGGTGCCAATGTGACTTGGGAAGCGGAAGAGGACATGAAACGCCGATATCCTCGCTTGTTTGCTATAGCCTAAGATTTCGAGGATGAAATCTTTTCCATGTTGGGGAGGATTGTAAGACCCGGGAAATCTATGAGGATTTGGGGTAGATAATAGTACTTTTGATATCACAACTCTCAGCTTTCAACCTTGGACTCGAATCGGGCAAAGAGGGGAAATTTGGAAGACCAAACAACAGGTGATACCATGGGCGCGACTATGCCACGCGACAGTGCCACGGGCACAATCGCAGGTCGTGGTCGCGGGCCATGTACCGTAGGGGTGGGAGCAAGGGCGAATATGCCCGCGACTGTGACACAGTGTCACTATCGCGGGGCAATGTCGCGAGGTGACCCCCGGGTAATTATTGCAGAGCAGCTCGTTTTTAGGTCATTTATTGCTGTTTTGAAAGTTTGGGGTGGCGATTTTCTCTGTAGAAGTGTAAGTTCTTCATCCTCATTCATCTCACCTCCATTAATGTAGTGCCAAGATCATTAATGTAATCCATCCCTCTTTTAGGTAGTGATTTGTAAGAAACTCTAAAGTGTTCTAGGCTCCAAGTGGTCATCCTCTCCTACCTAGGGTTTGGGTTTCTACAAAACCTCCTAAGGTGAGTTTTCTTTCATCTAACAACTAAATGTTCATTATAACTATGATTTTAACTTGTTTACATCTTCTTGTTCACTATTTTATGATTTTCACCTTTGGACCCAAAAAGGGGTTTTGAGAAATACTAGGGTTGTGTTGAATTAAATGGGTTGTAAAGGTGGAATACATGATAGCTCTTGCTTTACCTAAGATTAATGTCTTGGATTTGCAATTTTACTTCATAAAACGATTTTGACCATTTTAGGTCAAAATTAGGGTTTTGATAAATGTTGGGATTTCGATGTACACAAAATGAAAAGGAGCATTAATGTTAGAATGGGAACTAGAATACCAATTTTGGAATTTATGGTGATCTAGTACATAATATTGTTTCCTTATGAAGATATTTCCCATATTGGTTATGTGTTTACTATTGTTCATGGTCATAAAGCTTATTCATACGGTAACAATGATATTGGCTTATTTGAGAGTCGTGATTACGTAGTTTGAGTGTAATGGATCCATAGGCACTAGAGTCGTAGCACGGAATAGGCATCGGAATTCATGATAAGTAAGATGTGGGCCTATATGGCCGGGCATCGTCTCATGAGCAGTAAGATGTTATTCCAAAGTGCATGTTTGTGGATTTGGAGTAACCCAATGTATAGACCTGGAGTGGTTGAAATTGGGGACTCACAAGTTATAGACTCTTCGGGGTTGCGCTTGTTTCCAACTTAATGTTGTTATGTGATTATTGCTACTAACGATTATATGGCTACCTTGTCTTATGCAACTACTTTTGGGTTACCAAGTTTCCATCAACACTTGAAGCATTGGATATCGAATGACTTCCACCTTGGGGTTCATTATGTTTTCTATTGTACCTCAGTTTAATCGTATTATTATAAATGATGGTTCTTACTCACATCGTGTTAGACTAACACTTCTTCTCTTGAGTGTGTGCTTAGGGCTTTCAAGCGGTGGGCTCCTCGGGCTTGAGTGAAGAGATGTGATGGAGGATAGCATTTTTGGAAGTATATAGAAGCATACATAATAGATGATCAATATCGAATTTTTGGTAGCAATTAGACAACACCCGAATGTAATCTAAGACTTGTTGGTTTAGATTATTAGGTTGTTGAACCGTTAATTGCTCATTCCTTCGAATTGTAAACGCCATACTTTATTTCCCCATTATTGGGTGATTTCTCTATGATTAGCCATACATTTTCCGTGATTCCGCAGGTTTAAAATTTTCCCGATTTTAGGGTGTTACAAGTTGGTATCAGAGCAGTAGTTTAAGTGAACTAGGTATGTTGTTAAAGTGCCTAGACTTAAGCTGGAAAGATTAAGTATGGATTGGTGAGCTTGGGTAGAACTCCTAAGATAGGATGGTCTTAGAGTCGACGGAAGTACATGAGTTGAAAGTTGTGGACTTGGTAACGAGAATTCTTATGTGAAGTATGTTCATAATTTCAATTAGCTACTACTACTATTATGAATATATCATTACGTGAGTATGCTTAGATTGCTATTGTTATGATGATTGATGCATGTACTAGTACGTTTCTTCATGTTTAAATTCTTATAGTCTATTTCTCACCTCATTCTCGAATGTGTGGCAGACTTCAATGGTTAATACTCACAGTAAAGTGGATGGCCATGATGCTACGACATCTACAGCTGATCAACCAAGGGTGACAACGACAACGGTACCTCCACTGATTAACACAGTTTTGGGAGGGGGAACTGAGCACATCCCTCATCATGACCTGGAAACGTCTGACCATGTTATGGAAGAGGTAACAACTGAGACACGAATGATGGACCGAATGATGAAGGCCATGAACAAAGCCATGGCTCAGCAGCAAGATCATTTTTTGAAACTTATGGAAGATAGGGATACGAACAACCGTAAGCACGAGATGGTTGCCGAGAACATTGTAGTGGCCGGATCCGGGGGCATGTGCAATGAAATCTCTACTGATGGGTTGGGGACAACGGAAACTGGGCAAGCAGGGAAGGTTTGTTCCTTCAAGACTTGTTGGGAACTGAAAATGAGCTAAGTATGGATAGTGCTGCTAGTCCATGATTTCTACTGCTAAGTCTACATTAATACTGCCAGAAGAAAGTTAATACTGCAAGGTTACTACTGCTAGACGAAGTTACTACTGCTAGACAGGGTTACTACTGCTAGACACAGTTACTACTGCAAGTCAAGGTTAGTACTGCTGGTGCATAATTGAATATCTGTTAGTACTGCTCATGATTAATACTGCTGGAGTAATGTTAATACTGCTGGAGATGAAATCGGTTAATACTGCTGAAGATTGTTAGTACTGCTCATGAAGAATGAAGGTTAATACTGCTGACTTGATAAGTTTGGTATGCGATACTTTTGGAGACAAAGAAGGAATTGATCAAGATATGTTTAACGAAGATTCAGAAGATCAATTTACTTTTGGTAGTTATCTTGTAATTATTTCTGTATAAATAGTATTGATAGATAGCTATTAGTATATACACGATAGACGAGTTAATATACGTGTGAAAAGCAATTCGATATTGTTTTCAGAGAGATTTAACCTCAAGGTGTAAGAACCCTATTTCTAGAGAAGTAGAAGTCGTCTTGGTGAGATCTGTTCATCAAGATTGAGGTTTGGTGTAAAGCTTGTGAGTAATACAGTTTGATATATACAATGTGTTGAATTCTATTGATTGTTCTTTAATTGATTTAGAGTTCTATTCCGCAAGATTCTCTAAACTATGTTTCTAAGAAGTTTAATTCTTGTTAAGAATCGATCCTGACAAGTGGTATCAGAGCATTGGTATCTTAGAAGCTATGGACAATTCAATGGATACTCACAGTACTCTTGTTTCAAAGGTTCCCATGCTCAAACCCAATGAATTTGACATGTGGAAACTGAGAATCAAGCAGTACATTCTTCTTACTGATTATGCAATATGGGACATCATAGAAAATGGCCCATGTGATGAAGGAAAGATTGGAGCAGATGGAAAGAGACCTCCTCCCAAGACAGATGCTGAAAAGAAAGTCAGACAAACAGAGATGAAGGCCTTAAGTACTCTGCTTTTGGCTATTCCTAATGAGTACCAACATCAATTCCAACACTGCACAGATGCACAGATGTTGTGGAATGCTCTGGAGAAAAGATTTACTGGCACAAAGAGCACAAAGAGAAACCAAAAGGCTATTCTCAGGCAACAATATGAGAACTTCATGTCTGCAAAGAATGAGTCTATGACTCAAACTTTTGACAGATTTAACAAGTTGATTGGAGAATTAGCTACTGTGGGTGTACACATGGATGCTGATGATGTAAATAGAAAGTTCCTTAGATCATTGGGAGAAGAATGGACCATGTACACAGTCTCATTCAGACAGAATGACCAATTGGAGGACAAAGAGCTAGATGACCTCTACAATGATCTGAGAATATTTGAGGCTGAAGTTGAAGCCAAGAAAAGGCCATCTGGATTTGTTTATAATGCCGCTTTATTATCTTCATCCTCTGATGATGCTGCTAACCCTGATTCTGTTAATACTGCAGGTTCTGTTAATGCTGCTGGTGGAACTAATCAAGAGAAGACTACAGATTCTGTACTAGAAGCATTCTTTTCTAGTCATGTTCACTCTTCTCTAATCAATGATGATTTAGAGCAGATTAATGCTGATGATCTGGAAGAGATGGACATCAAGTGGCAGATGGCTATGCTATCAATGAGGGTGAAGAAATTCATCAAAAGGACTGGGAGAAACAACTTTTCCCAGAGAAGAGAAGATGGTGCAGGCTTTGACAAGTCCAAGGTTGAGTGTTATAAGTGTCACAAGATGGGACACTTTGCCAGAGAATGCAGAAGTGGAGGATCACATCAACAGGCTCAAAATGGAAACCAAAACAGAAGCTCCTCTCAAGCCCTTGTTTCTCAACAAGGAATGGGATTTGATTGGAGTGATCAAGCTGAGGAAGCCTGTCAGAATCAAGCTCTTATGGCAGAAGTATCTGATATTCCCACTGAGGTACAATCTAAACTCTGTTCTCAAGCTTGCATTGATGCTGTTAAAAGATATAGGGATCACAATCAGGGTATGTGTGATAACCTTAAGAGGCTAGAGAAAGATGTGAAAGATTATGTTAGGATTACAGAAAGGTTTGAGGAACAGATTAGAGCTTTTCAAGCTAATGAACTTCAACACTCCTATGATACTAACTATTGGAAGTGGGAGAAGAATGAGTATGAGATTAAGCTGAAAGTGTCTGGGGAGGAGAATGAGAAATTAAAAGAAGAGCTTAAGAAGGTTAAACTTGATGTTGAAAAGTTTACCTGTGCTTCTAAAACCATGGATACCATCATTAAGGCTCAAATCCATGACAAGATGAAAGTAGGGATAGGGTACAATGCCACACCTCCACCCTACAATAACAACTACATACCTCCTAAGTCTGATTTGTTAGAAACCAAGGATAGGAAGGATCCTGAATTAAAGATTAATATAGATCCTTGTGAAGAAGAAGTAGTAGTTAAGGATAAAACAGAGAAGGAAGAATCTAAGAAGAATAAGAGTGTTAGTAGTAAGGTTCCCTTAGACAATGAAATTGTGACCAATGAGAAAGATGGAAATCCTTGGGGAAAGAACAATGAGATAAAAAGGACTGAAACAGAAAAGGGAGTCCATTACACACAGACCACATTTGTGGCTCCCAATACCTGTAAACATTGTTCTTGTAAGAAATCTCAAGAGCTTAAGCCCCAAAAACATGATAACAAAAGGGGTAATCAAAGAAATTGGAATAACCAGTGGGCTATGAGACAAGGAGTTGATCTGAACAGAATTAACAGGCCAAAACCTTGTTTCATCTGTGGTAAGCTAAATCATTTAGCCAAACACTGTTATTTCAATCCTGTTAACCAAAGGTTTAATGCTCAAAGATCTTTTCAAAAACCTGGTGGTTACAGAAAGAATGGTGGCTATAAAAAGTCTGTGAGGAAAGTTGTGGCAAAGAAACAAGTTAAAACCAAAAGCCACATGAAAAAGGCAGAAACAGAAAGTATTAGAGTATGGATGCCTAAAGGTACTAATGATAATACTGCCAACTCAGTTAGTACTGCAGGAAGCAATAATGTTGCTAGCAGTGTTAGTACTGCTAACACAGTTAGTACCTCTTCAACAATTAATACTGCTTCTAGTGTTAGTACTGCTAACACAGTTAGTACCTCTTCAACAATTAATACTGCTTCTAGTGTTAGTACTGCTAAGTTAGTTAATACTGCTGAGAAGGCTAGTACTTCTGGAAGCAGTGTTAGTGCTGCTAACACTGTTAATGCCTCCTTAAAAGATAATACTGCTAACAATGTTAGTGCTGCTAACAAAGTTAGTACTTCTGCATCAGTTAGTACTGCTTCTAGACCTATCATCAAAACAAAGTACTCAAGCACTGATGTTCCTCACTTTGACAAGCTCATCAAAACAGAATGTAAGTATTTTGATGATCAAGGGAGACCCAAGACCACTATGGCTTGGGTCCCTAACAAAAACTAACTGTTTTATCTAATGTGCAGGGCAATCAACAGCTTAAGGGGAGAAGCATTTGGCATGTTGACAGTGGTTGCTCTAGGCACATGACAGGTAACATGGCCTGCCTTCAATATTTCAAGAGGATTGATGGAGGGCATGTTACTACTGCCAGTGCATAGTTACTACTGCGTGTGCATGGTTACTACTGCCTGTATCTTTAGTTAATACTACTGCTAGTCTGAGTTAATACTGCGTGTGTAAGTTAATACCTCCTTTGTAGTTAATACTGCCCTGTGATTACTACTGCTCTGCAGTTACTACTGCTTTGGGGTAGTTAATACTGCTTTGAGTGGTTAATACTGCTTTTGTTAATTCTAGGGTTAATACTGCGTATAAATACCCTGTAAGCCCGCCTTCGCTCATAACGTCTCTTTGAACTCGATTCTCTCTCACTCTCTTTCTAACCTATTCTCCCAAGAATTTCTGTGTTTGCTCAAGGATTTTCAGATACAATGGCTCAAAGAGAGTTTGTTGATGAACACAATGAGATTGCAATGCTTCAGAAGCCGAAGCAATCTGCAGGATTCCATGAAATTTTCGATTTTCTCAAGTCTTCGCATATCTCCTGTGCACTAACAGTGGCTCCCAAGATATTCATTAAACATCAAAAACAATTTTGGGATAATGCTACTGTGGTGACAGAAAACGGGCAAACGGAGATTCGAACCAGGGTTTGTGATAAACCCTTGACAGTAACAGAGGAGATTATTCGCATACATCTTCAGTTGAATGATGCTTCAGGTATATCTTCTATTCCTAATGAAGAACTCTTTTCTACCATACAAAGAATGGGGTATGAAGGCTCTATTGGTATTTTCAAATTTTTCAAGTCAAAATTCTTTTCCCAATGGAGATTTCTTGTTCATACCCTTATGCACTGCATCTCAAAGAAAACAACTGGATGGAGTGAGTTCAGCAGTACCACTGCTTATGCTCTGGTATGTTTGGCCACTTCCAGAAAGTTCAATTTCTCCCAAATGATTTTATCTGATCTTGTGTCAAACTTGGAATCCAAAAAGAGCTTTTACATGTATCCAAGGTTTGTGCAAGAAGTTATTAACAAGGAATTGATGGACTTACCTCAGTTTACTGAGGTATATGTACCCAAACCCCCTAAAGGGAAGGTTTTCTCAAATATGAGAAGAATTCCTAGGGACTCGGAAGGAGTTGACACACCATTGTTCTCTACAATGATGGTTGTGTCCCACCCCTCTGAAGGTATGGCATCAGGATCAAGGCCCTCATTAGATCATCCCACTGATGGCCAAACCCTATCTTCACTCACTATAAATATCCCTCAGCACATACTTCAAAAGCCCACTCCTGTTTTATCCAACAAGTTTCAAAGAAGAAAGGTGCACAAGGTTCCTTCCCTTGATGTACCTACTCAGAGCCCTAAGCCTTTAAGCCCTCAGTTGGAGCATTCTCCAATTGAGAATATCAACAGGGAAACCACAGGGGTGTCTCCCAACCCCAAGAAGGTGCTCTCTAAGGAGAAGGATGAGCATATGGGTGCTAAGACTGCCACTACTTCTGCTAGCACAGAGAAGGACAGTGGTAACATAAATAAGACCTTCCCCATGGCAACTCTAAATGAGAAATCATTAGGAGGACCCAGGTGCCAAGAAACCAAGGGGGCAGTTAGTGCTTCTGCTAGGCAGAAGGCTTCTGCTAAAACTTCCAAGTATCCCTTAAAGAAGGTAAAAACTTCTAAAAAGGGTGAGGATAGACATAACAAAGAGGAATTGATGGCTACTTCCAGTGATCCTTTAAAGAAGGTAAACACTTCTAAACAAGGTGAGGATAGATATAACTATGATGAATTGATGGAAACCATTGGAAATGTCAACATGGATGTTATGGCACAGAAGAAGGAGATTGAGCAACTGAAGACAATGGTCACCTACCAACAGTCTCAAATTGAGAAGCTCAAGAAGATGGTCACCAAGTTGTTGCACAGAAAGAAAAAGGCAAGATTTGTGCTGAGAAGAAGAATTCCAACTGATGATGCTCCCAAAAAGGGGGAGTCAGAGTCAGAATCAGAAGCAGAACTGAATATGAAGGGTCTACAAGTTGAGGGGGAGACAGTTCAGATGGAGACTGAGATGGAAATTGATAATGCACAGTTTAAGGGGGAGTCCAGTGCACAGAATAAGGGGGAGACAGAAAAGGTGGAAGAGCTTGTTAAAGAAGCAGAAACTGTAAAGGCAGCAGTAACTGAAGTTCCAAAAGAAGCAGTAACTGAAGTTGAAGCAGAAACTGTTAATGCTGCAAATGTTCATGAAGCAGTAGAAATCATACAAGAAGTAGTAACAGAAATCTTGAAAGCAGCAGTAACAGAGAAAGAGCCTGAAACTGAAGTAGCAGCAGAAACTGTTAATGCTGCTGACTCCAAGCAAGCAGCAGAAACAGTTAATGCTGCTCAATCTACAAAGAAAGCAGTAACAGAAACAGAAGCTGAAACAGTAACAGAGAAGCTTACAGTGGAAGAAGTGGAGGTTGCAGAGGCTTTAATCAAAGCCAAACATGATACACCTCCAACTGCCAAGAAACAGGAAGAAACTAAGGATGCAAAGATGGTTTTCAGCAGAAAGAGAACAAAGTCTGTGACTACTAAAAAGAAGTTTGTAAAGAAGCAAAGGGTAGAACCTGTTGAGAAACCAGTGGTAGAAGAGAAAGAAAAGGAAGAAGTTGCCAAGGATGAAGGACAAGGAGATAGTAAGACAGGTCAATCCAGTAATGCACAATCACTTAGCAATGAACAATGTGACTTGTACATCACTATGGTTGATACTGAACCAATCAAAGTGACTCCATTAGATTCAAAACCTCCTGAAATCAGTCACTGGGATACTTTGATAGATGAGAGAAAGGAGTATATCAGACTCAAGAGAGCTGATGGGCAGTTTGAAGTCTACAGAACATGGGGACAATTTATAAGAAGATGCTCAAGATCTGACTTGGAAGAGATGTTCAAAGTAGGCATGCAGATCTATGGTAACATGTTGACAGAAAGAGGTATGTCTATCACAAAGATGGTGTTAGAATACCTATGCCTAATGTTCAGACCAGAAGTAGTTCAGCACATAACAGGAAGACCTTTTCAAGCAGTAACCCACTGGATGCTCTATGAAAATTGTGGAGTGTATGTTATATCAATTGACAACACATATCAGGAGTATTATCTGGTGGATGAAATCTACAAACACTGCATGAAAAGACTGAAAGGGATCTTACATGTAAAATTGGTCTGCAACAAAGACTCTGCTATGGGAAGATTCTTGGTAAGAAGGATTGTAAATCAGAGTCTAGGTTTAAGTCCTGATCTATGCTTATATGATGACTAAGTTTTGGTAGCATCATTTGAAGAACTTGACTTCTTTTCCTAAAAGTCAAGTTAGGGGGAGATTGTTGGGAACTGAAAATGAGCTAAGTATGGATAGTGCTGCTAGTCCATGATTTCTACTGCTAAGTCTACATTAATACTGCCAGAAGAAAGTTAATACTGCAAGGTTACTACTGCTAGACGAAGTTACTACTGCTAGACAGGGTTACTACTGCTAGACACAGTTACTACTGCAAGTCAAGGTTAGTACTGCTGGTGCATAATTGAATATCTGTTAGTACTGCTCATGATTAATACTGCTGGAGTAATGTTAATACTGCTGGAGATGAAATCGGTTAATACTGCTGAAGATTGTTAGTACTGCTCATGAAGAATGAAGGTTAATACTGCTGACTTGATAAGTTTGGTATGCGATACTTTTGGAGACAAAGAAGGAATTGATCAAGATATGTTTAACGAAGATTCAGAAGATCAATTTACTTTTGGTAGTTATCTTGTAATTATTTCTGTATAAATAGTATTGATAGATAGCTATTAGTATATACACGATAGACGAGTTAATATACGTGTGAAAAGCAATTCGATATTGTTTTCAGAGAGATTTAACCTCAAGGTGTAAGAACCCTATTTCTAGAGAAGTAGAAGTCGTCTTGGTGAGATCTGTTCATCAAGATTGAGGTTTGGTGTAAAGCTTGTGAGTAATACAGTTTGATATATACAGTGTGTTGAATTCTATTGATTGTTCTTTAATTGATTTAGAGTTCTATTCCGCAAGATTCTCTAAACTATGTTTCTAAGAAGTTTAATTCTTGTTAAGAATCGATCTTGACAAGACTTTTCTGAGTTGCAAGCCATCGGAGTTCAAAGGGGCAGATGATCCAGTTGTCTGTATGAATTGGATCCGGGAAATGGAACAAGTGTTTCGGACCAGTGATTGTGGGGAGAGCCTAAAAGAGAAGTTTGGATCTCAAATGTTAAGAGGGAATGCTCTCACTTGGTGGAACATCTACTCCGCATCTCTAGAGGCCGCGGTATTGGCCAAACTGAGTTGAGCAACTTTCAAGAAAAAGGTATTGGAAGAGTATTGCAATGAGAGAGCTATGGACCGGATCGAAGAGGAGTTCCAGAATCTGAAAAAGGGAAACTTGGCAGTCAAGGATTACAACCGTCTGTTCATGGATAAGTTGGGGTTGGTGGGACATCTGGTCCCAACAGAAAAAGAGAAGATCAAGGCCTACATCAAGGGTCTTCAATCGGACATGATGACCATGGTCCGGGTGTCCAAGGCCTCTACCTTTCGTGAGGCGGTGGAAGAAGCTCAACTGGTGGAAGATGCCTATGGTCGGGACAAGAAAGAGGTTGCTAGAGTGCCGGAAAAGAGGCGATGGGAAGGGAATTCCATACCCTTCAAGAAACCGAGAACGTTCGACAACAACTACCGGGAATCCGACCCCAACCGGGAGGCTAGGTGGTGCTCTAAGTGTCGGAGAAAACACTTTGGCCCATGCAACTTTGTTCCCGAGAAGTGCTATAAGTGTGGCAAGATCGGGCATTCTATCAATACTTGTCCCTTCAGGGGGCCGATGTGTTTCGAATGTAAGGAGCCGGGTCACGTTAGAAGGGACTTCCTGAAGTTGAAAGTGGGAGGAAGCGGAGGACCGAAGGTGGAACCTCCGAGGGCAATGGGAAGAGCTTTTCAGATGTCAACCAAGGAGGCGAAGGCTTCGACAGACTTAGTGTCGGGTACGTTTCTTCTAAACTCCATACCTACACGTGTGTTATTTGATTCGGGTGCAAGTTTTTCGTTTGTGTCGACCTCCTTTTGCCAAAAGTTGTCTATGCCCACTAGTTGTCTAGAAGAAGCTATAGTAGTAGAAATAGCCGATGGTGGACAAGTGGTGGTTCGAGATGTTTTGCGGGGTTGTGTGTTGGAAATTGAAGGAAAGAAATTCTCAATCGACTTGATGCCAATGGTAATCGGGGGATTTGACGTGGTAGTTGGAATGGATTGGCTAGCCGTGAATCAAGCCGAAATCCTTTGTGCAAAGAAATTGATTCGCATACCTTCTTCGGATAGAAGTTGTGTGGTCATTTATGGTGAACGAAGGAAAGGGGATGTAGCAATCATCTCCATGGTGAAGGCACACAAATGTTTAGTCAAGGGGTGTACGTCCTTCTTGGCATATGTAATCGATACTAAGTTGGAAAAGAAGAAGCTCAAGGATGTGAAGGTGGTACGTGAGTTTCCCGACGTATTTCCGGAAGACTTTTCGGGTTTGCCACCGGATCGTCAAGTGGAGTTCAAGATAGACTTGGTATCGGGAGCGGCTCCGATAGCTAGAGCTCCCTACCATTTGGCTCCGTCCGAAATGCAAGAAATGATGGCGCAACTCCAAGAGCTTTTGGAAAAGGGATTTGTGAGGTCGAGTTCATCTCTTTGGGGATCACCAGTCTTATTTGTGATAAAGAAAGACGACACTATGAGAATGTGCATCGACTACCGAGAGTTGAATAAGGTAACTGTAAAGAATAAGTACCTACTCCCTAGGATCGATGACTTGTTCGACCAACTTCAAGGAGCAGGATGTTTCTCAAAGATCGACTTACGCACGGGTTATCACCAAGTGAAGGTTAGAGAGGACGATATTCCGAAGACGACATTCCGAACACGGTATGGTCACTATGAGTTTCTAGTGATGCCTTTCGGGTTAACAAATGCACCGGCGGTGTTCATGGATTTGATGAACCTGGTGTGTCGACCCTTCCTTGACAAGTCGGTAATTGTTTTCATATACGACATCTTAGTTTACTCCAAGGACGAAGTAGACCATGAACTGTTGGTTCTATATGCTCAAGAATGATTATAAAATAATATTACCGGTAATATATGATCCTATAGGGTCACACCGAACAACAAGTAGACACCGGATTAATATTTATAAGGATTTGATTCTTGATAAATATTATTATTTCTTGACAAAATATTATTAATTATATTATTGAATATAATTCATAATATTAGATGCAAATGAAAGATTCTAGTTTATTAATACATATGATGGGCTCATATGTAACTAGAATTAAAAGGAGGGATTATATGTAATAAGTTTAAATAGTTAAAATAGTGATTTTAACAAATTTGAATTAGAAGGGGCTTAAGTGCAAATATGCATGGGAAGGCTTAAACATCATTGGACCCTTTTGTGGCCCAATAGAAAATGCCTAACTTATGTTGTGCTTTAAAGAGGGAAGAGAATACTTGGAATTTGGACATACTTGCAAAATTACACTCTCCTCTCTCCCTCTTCTTGACTTCGGCCAAAATACACACATTGTGTGTGTTTTTTGTTCTTCATTAATCAAGTCTATTGTAGAGTTGTTTATGGAGTTCTCTTTGCATCAAACATCAAGAAGGTACTAGCATACATCAAGGTGTTGGAGCTTGTTGGTGGACTTCTCTAGAGGAACTCTTCCTTGAGTTCTTGCCATCTCCATCTTCATCAAACTAGAAGACTTTGCAAAGGACTACAAAGGTTGTACTTTCTAAAACCCCCTATGTATGTGTTTTAATCTTTCATGTTCATGCAAATGGATCCTTGGTGGGTGTTAAAATGTTTTAATGTTGTTCAAAGTTTTTAAGCTTCCGTTGCAAATATTATGATTTTGATATCATGTTTTGAACAAATCCCAACAAGTGGTATCAGAGCCTTCTTTGCATGCATGTTTAGATTTTTGTTATGAAATTTTTGGTTTTTGGAAACCATGGATGAATTTCATATTTCATGAAAAGTTCATACATGTTTTTTTTCTTCTTGGCAACTTGTTAGTTTATAGTTAAAATGTATGATTTTATGTGACCAAAATTTTTGCATGCATTTTGGTCATAAAAGTTGCCTTTAAAATAAAAATACAAAGAGATGTTTTTTGTTTTTATTTTTGTGTTTGTTTGTGCATAAACAAGCCATGGACCATTTGTTGTTGGTTGTGTTGTTTTATTCAAAAATATGTAATATTTATTATTCATAAGGTATGTAATAGTAAATAGGTATTTTTCATCTTTGTAATTTTTTATATATGTCAAAGTTAATGGTAGATTAGTACTTTTACATAAATGTACAACGATTGAAGAATGGAAGCCTCTTGGTGAAGTACACTACCATTTCAAGGAATCGATGAGGAGCAACACAACACTTCATGGAGTCTTGAAGATTTTGCATGCATTGGATGTTTTTGCAAGTGGGAGCATGAAGACTTTATGGTTCCCTTGTCCCTTAGGAATGGACTTGATGATTCATGCATATGACTTGCATGAATTGTCATTAGTTAAAATGGCTTGTTTATTGCACTTTTACATTATGTTTGTTGGTTGTTTGCATTATTATTATCTTGCGTGGTTGAAATAGAATTTTAATTGCTAGATAATAATTTATACGCATTTGGAAATCAACATATGGAGTTTGTCTTTTCAAAAGTAACATTTTAAAGGTAAAATGGTTAAAATGGGTTTTATAAATAAAATGAGTTTTATTCTAAAACCCGTAAAATTTTGAAATATCAAAATTAGTTAAAATGACGATTTTAAAACTCATACAAACTCCAAGTGTCATGTATTATTAGTTGCATGCAATATACATGACATAATATGTTTATGGTTGATTATGTTCTTTTTGATGCGTTAAAATATAGGATATTGCATGCTAGTAAAGAACATAAAATTGGTTCAAACGCGCATATTTAAATTTTTTTAAAATTGAAGCGACAATTTTTAAAATTAGATTTTAAATGAACCTAGTTTTAAAATAGAGATTTTAAATTAACCAAATTATTTAAAATAGAGATTTTAAATTTATTTTGAGAAATAGTTTCTTGAATATTGGATGCATACAATAATATGGTACTATGAGTTTTAAATAAATAAATTGAGATTTTAAAATGGGGATTTCAAAACTCATACAAACTCATAGTCTAAATTAATAAAAATGTTTATTAATAGACTATAAGTGGTTCTTATAGTGGTCAAACTCAAATATTAATATATGATATTAGTAACTGATGACATATAATTAGTCGATAAAATTGAGATTTTATTTAAACTAATTGGAACCATTTGAGGAGAAATAAGTTTCAAATTATCAAAGTACCATGTATCATTGAATGCATGCAATAAAATGTTTTCAAAACTAGAATTGTAAAACCTCTAAATCCCTTTTAAAAATGCAATTAAGTCTATGCCGTCCTTTTGAGAAACACTCAATATGTCACTATGACACCCTTGTGGGATAAATGTCACCTAACCACTTGGATTGTCTTGAGATGGATGAGGTGATTCTTATGTCTTTGTGGGAAAAAAGGTCACCTAACCGCATGGATGTGAGTTTCACACGTTGTCTCAAGTAGGATGACTTGATTGAGAATCTTTTGTGATAACGGTCAACTAAGCATTAGAAACCCAATGCATAGATGAGATCAAACATGCCAATTAACACACGTTGTTAAGGATCCCATAAAACTAGGAATTACATTTGGATGTAATTGGTAAACGTTACCTACCTTGTTGGATTAAATGGACGGGATAAAGGTCACCTAACCGTTTCATTTGTTTTGCAACGTTGGATCCTAGATTTTATGCAAATTAATGTTTTTAGAAAACTAACGGGTAATTAATTTGCTAAAATTAATATTGAAAATACTATATTAAAATTTTGTAGATGGCCCAAAATGCAAACCATATGATTATCACATCCCTGTGAGTTTTTTTTAACGAAGAAAAGTAAACCACTCAGAACTTCCCAAATTTGATTTCACAAATTGAGACACGTTCTCAGACGTGAAAACAAATCATACACACTCATCATCCCTCGTCCTCAAGAACCTCCTCTTACCTCCATAAAAGCTCACGATACTTGATTGAAACATAATGATGATTCAATCGATGTATCACGTCTTATGCTTGAAACCATGGTTCCATCCTTACTAGAAAGAATGGAAACGTTTCCACTGAGGGCATTTGACATGGTAAACCCATTAAAGGTCTATTACCAAATGTATATGGTCTGTGAACGCTTCGATACAATTGGAGGAAGGCCAAAACGTAAGCTCTCATATTCACAAAATGAGGACGCACCTTGACTATTTGGATAGACTTGGTTATCCTTATTCCAATGGGAGAGCCGTAGTCGTGATCCTCAAATCTCTGACCAAAGCATTTGATGTTTTTGTCGAGAATCTGAATATAGACCTCAAGAAGATTTCAGTCCCAGAATTGCATACGATGCTAGAAACTGCTGAAAGGAATCTTCCCATGGTAACAGTTACATGTGATAGATGAGGCAACATTGGTCATAGAAGAGGAGATTGTCCTTCTGAGAAATAAATGTTTTCTAACGAAGGAAAGTCCTTCAGGTATCAATATTTAAGATAGAACTTTTACCTTTCTATCTTACACTTGTGTATTTGATACTAAGTGTAGAACTCACTTTTGTAATATGTTACAGATAATCAAGAAAGGTAAATGACTGAAAGACAAGCAAAATGGTGATCCATATAAGCAAGGAAGCAAGATTGCGTACCAAGCTTATAGGAGATTTTATTATGAAACCATATGACTTGTATTGTTAAACAAGTTTGTTTCGAATAATGTTTAAATTTAGTTTGACTAAATTTCAGTCACATGTTTATTGTTTGAATGAAATCCACTTAACCGTTTTGGAAACGATTATATTCATATTCAAAATGAATTATTCTATTTCGAGAACTAGTCCTCTTAATTGAATAATAAAGTGAATCTCAAAAGCTTTCTGAAACATAGTTCTATATAAACACCATAAGACTCAAATGTGATTTGAATCAAGTCTACACATGAAATAGTCAACTTAATCAAGAAAAAATAAACGCATATTTCAACTTCAAAAGTGTGGTATTTTAAAGTCAAATGAAAATGTTTTCTTTTGATATATGCGATCTTGATAAGTTGAATATAGCTCCTTTCTCTAGTTATAGAAAAAGGAGAAAAAGGTTTTGTTAGAATTGATACATGTTGATGTATGTGGTTTTTCAAAACCAAGTCTAGACATGGTGATAGGTAATACCAAAACATAAGCATAAAGCATTTGATATGATTCAAGTTGTTTCAAAGTGAGGATTAAGAAAACAACTCAACAGGACCATTAAAGTCTTTTCTAATATAGGAGGATAGTAACTAAACCAAGAACTCTTGGATCATCTTAGAAATTGTGTATATCCGAAAGGATAGACCAAACCTTATTAAATATGGTTCACTCTATGATGAGTAGAAGTACTATTCCTATATCAATTCGGATTTCTGCCCTAGTTAAAGTAAACCGTACTTTTTGACACCAACCAAAAGGTAGACAAGACACCTTATAAGATTTCGTATGAAAGTTTTTCATCCTTAGTCTTAGTTGAAGGTGTGGGTTTATGAAGCTCATGTAAGACAATAAGCTTCAAGTAAACTCAACCCAAAATCTACGAAATGCATATATTGTAGAATATACTATAAATTGTTTTATATACTGATTCTACAATCCCACAAACAATAAAATTGTTTATTGTTCCAAAGCCAAGTTCTTAGAAAAGCAAGTTTTTTTAATGGGCAAGGCAAATGGGAGATTTGAGGAACTTGAAGGGAATCAAGAACCTCATAACCTAATGCACTTATTGGTTGACACTAGTTATCAAACAAAGGTTGTTGAAACTGAGCAATTTGATTGATCAGAAACTTAGTAAAAACACCAAGTGTTCGCAAATCTAGTAGAATCATTCAGAAATTCGAGAAATATCGATTTCTCATGACTAATGAAGAATGACGTATGATAGGTTTCTAGCAAGCCCATCAACTACTAAAGTGCTATGTCAGATTCTGAACCTGATGAGTGGCTTAGAGTCATGAACACTGAGATACAATCCATTCATGGATCAGTACAAGTATCACAAAGCTGAAGTCTTCATTTTGACAGGAAAATTAAAAGTTTAATTTTCACCAAAATAAAAGACGACTCGTGCATTTACTAAGAGGCTAGTGGGAGCGCAGTAAAATTCCTAATTGTGTATGTGCAAGACATACTAGTATCTGGAAATTAACCTTCCGACTTAGCAAAACATCATGTTTTGGCTCGGACAATATTTCCTTAATAAAAGACTTAGAAAAGGCTAATTTTGTTCTTAAAATAAAGATCTTTAGAGTTAGATCAAGACGACTTATAGGTTTAAGTCAAAGTGCATATGTTGACATGATCTTGAAAAGTTCAAGATGCAAGGCTCTAAAGGTAGTTTCTTGCAAGTATGATATCACATCATTTTGAACATGTCTCAATGTTCTAGCACAAAGGTTGAGCTAGATAAAATGATTGGTGTTCCATATGCTTCGGCAATTGGATCTATCATATATACCATGACATGCACTAGATCGAGTGTATCATAATGCTTTAGAGCATCAGAAGGAGATACCAACGAAATACGAGGGAAGGTCATTGGATGACTATAAAGAACAATTTAAGGTACTTACAAAGAACCAAGGAAATGTTCCTTAACTGAGGGTTGGAAGAAGATCATAGTAAAATGTTGCACTGACGATAGCTTCCATAAAGATCGAGAAGGTTCTCGATCACAAAAGGGGAAATGTCTTCATTATGAATGAAGAAGTAGTTCGTTTGAAAAGCTTCCAAGCGAAGGTAAAATTGCATAATACACTACAAAATAAGAATACACTGCTGCTTTAGAAGCTGCAAAAGAAAGATGCTAGGATGAAAGAGTTCATTGAAAAGCTAGGTAGATGCCTCCCATTCAGGATCATCTAGAAATCTTTTGTGAGAATGTGGGTGCCATTACGCAAGCTAAAGGACCCGATGTCACATCAGAGTACCAAGCACTTACTCCAAACATTTAACTATATTCGGAATAAAGTTAAAAATGGAGAAGTTAGTATTCACAAAGTTCACACAAATCAATTTGATTTGGAATTAGTATTTGGATTTTGGAACAAGTTAAGCAACAAGTATAGTGTTTAAGTTAGATATATAGGATATGATCATTTACATACTCGTGTTCTATATTAGCATGTTTTTAATCCATGAATAAACCAGTTATTCTAAAATGTCCATAGTCGATCATAGTTGTGGGAGCAACCATGAAGTAAGACTAATATGAATTGGATTGGTTGACTTTTAAAAGTAAAAGTGGCAAAGTGTTGCAACCAAGTTCATAGGTACTTGTTAGGGAACGAGTACTGGACCTGACCCGCTTCAAGATCACTTCATGGATCGTCGTCATAAGTGATTCTTGAAATAAAAGGTAGTATCTTTGTATCCTTCGACCTGAGATGCATATTTGGGACTCAAGTGTAGGGAGTGTTATGCTTTGATATGGTTAACAGTTGTTCTTGAAAAAGTCAGCTATAAAGGCCATCATTGGGCATGGCATGAACTGCATGAGAGGCGTATGTAGTCAAGATGTGATTTGTTTCTCTAAATATTTTAAGAGTGAGACATCTAAGGCGCCTTACCAAAAGTTGAACAATAGATGAGAATGATAGTGATCCATGTCTCATGTTCAACATGATGTCTAAACAAAGGGATAACTGATACCACACCTTATACGTCAATTAAAGCTATGAGCTTATGGGAATTGGATGTTGTTGAATGGCACTTACAGTCATACATTGCTGGGGGCAGTGAGATGTTGCTAGACGTCCACCACTGTCTATATCATTCAATAATACAATCTTGAGCAAGTGGGAGATTGTTGGTTCTATATGCTCAAGAATGATTATAAAATAATATTACCGGTAATATATGATCCTATAGGGTCACACCGAACAACAAGTAGACACCGAATTAATATTTATAAGGATTTGATTCTTGATAAATATTATTATTTCTTGATAAAATATTATTAATTATATTATTGAATATAATTCATAATATTAGATGCAAATGATAGATTCTAGTTTATTAATACATATGATGGGCTCATATGTAACTAGAATTAAAAGGAGGGATTATATGTAATAAGTTTAAATAGTTAAAATAGTGATTTTAACAAATTTGAATTAGAAGGGGCTTAAGTGCAAATATGCATGGGAAGGCTTAAACATCATTGGACCCTTTTGTGGTCCAATAGAAAATGCCTAACTTATCTTGTGCTTTAAAGAGGGAAGAGAATACTTGGAATTTGGACATACTTGCAAAATTACACTCTCCTCTCTCCCTCTTCTTGACTTCGGCCAAAATACACACATGGTGTGTGTGTTTTTTATTCTTCATTAATCAAGTCTATTGTAGAGTTGTTTATGGAGTTCTCTTTGCACCAAACATCAAGAAGGTACTAGCATACATCAAGGTGTTGGAGCTTGTTGGTGGACTTCTCTAGAGGAACTCTTCCTTGAGTTCTTGCCATCTCCATCTTTATCAAACTAGAAGACTTTGCAAAGGACTACAAAGGTTGTACTTTCTAAAACCCCCTATGTATGTGTTTTAATCTTTCATGTTCATGCAAATGGATCATTGGTGGGTGTTAAAATGTTTTAATGTTGTTCAAAGTTTTTAAGCTTCCGTTGCAAATATTATGATTTTGCTATCATGTTTTGAACAAGTCCCAACATGAACTACCTCTACGAGAGGTGTTGGAAGTCCTAAGGAAAGAAAGCTTATACGCAAAGTTCTCCAAGTGCGACTTTTGGTTGAGTGAGGTTCAATTCTTGGGTCACGTGGTTACTCGAGATGGGGTGAAGGTAGACCCTTCCAAAATCGAGGCAATGATGAATTGGGAACCTCCTAAGAGTCTGGGTGAGATTCGAAGCTTCTTAGCTCTGGCGGGCTACTACCGAAGATTTATTCAAGATTTTTCCAAGATTGTTTCTTCATTGACGACGTTGACTCGGAAAAACGTGAAGTTTGTATGGACTGAAGTGCAAGAGAAAGCATTCTGCACTCTACGAAAGAAGTTATGTGAAGCACCAATTTTATCCTTACCCGAAGGATCGGAAGATTTCGTGGTCTATAGCGACGCATCCAAGATGGGTTTGGGGTGCGTGTTAATGCAAAGAGGGAAGGTGATCGCCTATGCTTCAAGGAAACTCAAGGTGCACGAATAGAACTACCCTACTCATGATTTGGAATTGGCTGCGGTGGTATTCGCGTTGAAGTTGCCCCTGATGACCCAATGTCTCAATCTAGTTAAAAATGGGAAAACCATCCCAAATTAAGTTAACCGACTCCTATGCATATAGATCCATTTACATTAGTCTAAACTCGTCACATTTACACCATGACTAACTATAATCACAAGTATGGTTCTTGTAGCAAATGTTCTCACAAAACCGCTCCTTTTATTTAATATCAATAAATGAGACCAAGTCCACATAATACACAAAGGTAACCATTTCCATTCCAAGTATAACATAGTTCAAAGCAAGTTTCCCAAGAGTTTACAAGTTTTTAGGGTAACCTTGTCTCATTAGTAAAGTAGATCATTTAACTTTGCCCTAACAACCATTTAATATGTAGAAATCCTGATTTTACCCCAAAGGTAAAATATTCAAGTATAGATCGATAAAAATGTATTTAAAACTTCATACTATCGCACATATAAGAAAATCCATCATTTATCATCAAAAGAGAAGAAACCCTAAAATATCCTGACATACTCAAAGAGGTGGTTTCATTTCCAAACCCAGTTATTAGGATAAACCATATAAAGCAATATCAACCGTTCATCTGGTCTAAAGAATATATGATTCAATGAATATCTCGATTGTTTTCTAATATAAAGGGTCAATCATAATAAATGAACTTTGATAATTTTTCTTAAATATTCAAATCATAATAAATAAACTCTCATCATTTTTATAAATATTTTACATAATTGGTTTGTATTAATGATTGGATTTGTAAAAGATGTCTCTTCTCTCTCTCTCTCTCTCTCTCTCTCTCTATATATATATATATATATATATATATATATATATATATATATATATATCGTAAAAAATGAAAAACTGAGGAACACATTGGTAATCGTTCATCTAAACAATATGCAGTTGTGCATACAAGTAATTTGTAAGCAATTTGCCCGGTATACACATGTGCATAACATGCACACGTGCATAAAAACCAAAATAACTTCAATTATTCATATGCACATGTTCATACCGCCCGGACGCATGGTTACCAGAGTGTCCCTCAGTTTTTTTTTTTTTTTGTAGTTTTCTCCTGAACCTATTCATGGGTGAGGTGAGATTAAAAGTGATCAAGGGTCTATATCAATTTTTTGTTTCTCACACGATTTTTTTTTGCTTCTCACACGATCAAGGGTCCATATCAATATAAGAAAAATAAAATACAAACCACATAAATGATACACACCGTTACAAACCAATCTCGACTCTTGATTTTGTGTATTTTGAAAATTTGAAGCAATTACCAAATAGTTACAGATAAGGTTGAGAATAAATTTAGGAACCGATTTAATCCACACACACACACACACACACACACACATATATATATATATATATGAGGTTGAGTTCCGGTGAGAAATTAAGTTAAAGCGAAAGGCGTGATAAGTAGTTATCAACCGTTGGATGCACAATAAGATGAAATGCACTAGATCAGTCCACGTATCAAACACGATTCATGGGTGGACTTGCGATTAAAAGTTACCAAGGGTTTAGATTTACTTCTCACACTCCTCATGTTAACTCAACTTCTCATACGATCCTTCACAACACACACATACACACACACACATTGGGTTCCGGTGAGAAGTGCAAAATTTGGTGAGAAGTGGTTATCAATCGTTGGATGAGAAATAGACGAATATCAGGATGAGATGCACCAGATCAATCCCTTTTATTCATGGAAGGATATTTGATTAAAAATGATTAACGAATTAAAAACATTTCTCACACTTCTCACTAAAAATGATATTTTTCACAAAATCACATGCCTATATATATTTTTTTTTGAAGACAAAGTGAAATGGACCATTACCGGGCTTCGACATTGCCATCACCCGACCGGGTCTCATTCATCTCATTAAACGAAAGGTTGTTACAAGTATTGTCGGTACAAATATTAAGGAAGGGGGGCATGCTATCAAAATAAACATTACGTTCAAGAGTACAAGCGTGCCTAGCTAAAGAGTGGGCCGACCCATTTGCAAGATGGTTGATCCAATGCACGAAGATGTGATCTTTCACGTTAAGTAAGTGTCTAATATCCTTGATGATGTCGCCAAACTCCGAGTTATCAACGTACGGTTCATTAATCGCATCTACAACTAACTTGGCGTCGAATTCAATTATGACATGGCTATCTAACCGCCTGTCAATCCAATGTAGAGCATCCCGAATGGCTATAGCTTCGCATTCTCTAGTGGACGGACCAACACGACACGGAAAGGCGAAAGCCGAGACGAATGCACCAGAACTGTCACGCAGAACGACACCAACATCCGCTTTAAAGTTTGAGTCGAAGACCGCGACGTCCACATTGCATTTAAGAAAACCAACTCGGGGTGGTTGCCATCGAGATAAGAGATGTGGTTCGGGTGAGGAATCGGCCCGACTAGCGAAGTTCGATGAAACGCTCCAATCCGAGAGCGTAATTTTTGCGCGAAGAATCACCGACAAAGTGTCACGAGGTCCGTTATTCCAAAGAACATCGTTTCGGAGAAACCATATGCTCCATAAAAACATGAGAAAAAAGTCTCGGGGTTGGCCGGGATTGTTAAGGAAGAATTTGAAGACAAGCTCATGGAAGGAGTTGGTCGAAATGGATAAATCGTCAATGGTTTTCCCAAGACCCGCCTCGTGCCAAATTTGCCTAGACAACGGGCAACCGATCAAAGCGTGCCAAACATTTTCCAATTCACGGTTGCAAAGCGGACAACAAGACGAGATCCTAACACCCCTCGATTGAAGGGCGCATCGGGTAGGTAAAATGTCTCTAATGGCACGCCAAGTGAAAATTTTGACTTTGTTTGGGATGTTGGCATTCCAAAGAGAATTCCAATCGCCTAATAAAAGGTGATAAGAAGACGGGTCGATGCGTTCCATGATAGTGCGGTAACTAGACTTGACGGAATAAATTCCATCATGCGACCAATGCCAAATGAGGGAGTCCTCCCGATTATTGGATGGGGGAGGAAGCTTGGAAATTTTAAGGCAATCCTCGTGAGAAAATAAATCATTGATTAAAGCGGTGTTCCATCCATGGCTATGGGGATCCATGAGGTCGTGAACGGTCAAATAGGCACGGCTATTATCCATCGGGGAAACAATAGTAAAACCGGAGTCGTCTTTAAGCCAATGATCTTTCCAAACATTTATAGAAAGACCGTTTCCAATCTTCCAACGGAGGCCCTCTTTGAGAACGAGTTGCGAGTGCCAAATGCTCCTCCATATGAAATTAGGAGCATTACCCAAATGAGCCGTCATGAAACTACCATGCGGGTAATATTTGGCTTTAAGGAGGCGTCCAACGAGGGAGGACGGTTTATCAATAAGTCTCCATCCTTGTTTACCGAGCATAGCGAGGTTGAAAGCGGTGAAATCGCGAAAACCGAGACCACCAATTTTTTTTGGGTACAAAGTTTATCCCAAGAGAGCCAATTGATGGACCGTTGCCCGTCGGGATTACGGCCCCACCAAAAGGAATTGATCATTTTTTCAAGATTTTGGATGACCGAGCTCGGTAGAAGAAAAACATTCATATAATAGACCGGGATGGCTTGGGCGACGACTTGTATGAGGGTGGATTTTCCGGCAGAAGAAATGGGTTTTTTGCTCCAAGAATGAAGCTTAGACCAAAGTCTATCACGTATGTGTTGGAAAACAGAATTTTTGGACCGACCCACAAGAGAGGGGCGACCCAAATAACGACCCGTATTTATTGGGTTGTGGATCCCAAGTATATGGGAAAACGCGTTCATAAGCTCGGGAGCCAAGTTGCTACTTACCATAATGCCCGACTTGGAATAATTAATTGCTTGACCCGATGTTTCCTCGTAAGTCGTGAGCATAGCTTTGAGGTGCAGAATTTCAACAATCGAGGCCCAACAAAAAAAGAAAGCATCATCCGCGAAAAAAAGGTGAGAAATAGACGGGGCGCCATTGGCCGCTTTACTACCATGAATTCGACCGACCGATTCCTCGTGATTCAAGTAGGCCGAAAGACCTTCCATGCAAATAATAAAGAGGTAAGGGGAGAGAGGGTCCTCTTGACGGATACCTCTTTTCGGGAAAATAGGTCCCACCATCTCGTTGTTAACTTTCACATAGTACTTGACGGTTTCGACGACCATCATTAACATTTTGACCCGATTAGAAGGGAACCCCAAGGCGATTAGCATGTGTCGCAAATAATCCCAATTCAACCTGTCGTAGGATTTGCTAATGTCAATTTTTAGAGCCACATCACCATCTTTTTTCCGTTTAATGCGATGCATGGAATGGAGCATTTCAAAGGCGACGATGATGTTGTCCGTGATCAACCGGTCTTTAACAAAGGCCGTTTGGTTCGCCGAAATAATGGAAGGGAGTAAAGGCTTGATTCGGTTAGCCAAGACTTTGGTGACCACTTTCATAATGACGTTGCAAAGTGCGATGGGTCTATAATCTTTAATCAAAGTTGGCTCATTTACTTTAGGGATGAGAGTGATGAAGGTGTCGTTAATGCCCGTCGGTAAAGACCCATTAAGAAGCCAAAGCTTTCCGGCGTTAAAGATTTCGTCTCCCATAGAATCGCATTTCTTTTGGAAGAAACGGGGGTTAAAACCGGCCGGGCCCGACGATTTATCCGGATGCATTTGAAAGAGCGTCGTTTTGAACTCCTCTTTGTCGAAGGGGGCTTCAAGCCAAGAATGATCCCGGGCCGTAAGTCTATTATTAACGAACTTGGTGATTCGATCCAGGCTTCCAGTTCCCATGGAGAAGGTGCTATTAAAGTGGTCGTTGACAAGGAAGTTGATTTCGTTCGGGTCCTCAATCCAACGGCCGTCTTCATTTTGTAACTTGAGAATTCAGTTTCTTTTACGACGCCCATTTGCAAAAGCGTGAAAGAATTTAGTGTTCCGGTCTCCTTCCTTGAGCCAATGAGCTTTGGCTCTTTGTTTCCAATGAGCTTCCTCTTTAACGAGCGTTGTTATGATCCGGTGTCTTTCCTCTTCATACGCCGCTACGACATGCCTATATATATATATATATATATATATATATATATATATATATGCTTGAGAGAGATAATTCAAAAGGAAAAGCCTAATTTGTATGAGATTAACAAACAAAAGTGCTAGGTTTGTGAATATAAAGTAGACGAATAGGACAAATTTGTAATCTTGCAACCCTAGTTGACATAGAGAGGGAGAGAGACTATGGATCCTATTAGAATCAAATTTGGATTATTCTTTAACTCAAAATAATTGTGGTTATGTTAATATTAAATTCTCTAAGAAAATGTCTACAATTTTAAAGGTTATAAATTCCAGTCTTACTCATAATATCACTTAAAAAAATTGAATCCCATAATAGTGGCAACCATATAATAATGTAGTCACACTAAACAAACAAAAAATATAAAATCAATCAACATCATGTTATCCCTATAAATCTTACTAAAATCATAAAATATTATATATATATATATATATATATATATGATTTTTATTATCAGTATCATTAATAATTTGTAAGTAACATTTATGTCTAATTATAAATATATAGCGTAAAAATATAAAAGAGAAAATATATTATGTTTAGCGAAATAGGTCTAAAAAACGGTGTTGTTAGAGGTAACAAAATGGATTGGTTAAACAAGGGACTCGATATGAATCGGTATGATTGTTAAATCTTTAATTAATTTATATAATTGTTACTTTGTTAGCCTTAATAGTAAATCTCATGCAATTGAATGCTAGGAATACTATTCGTATTAGTTTTTTGGGTGAATGGTCTTTATAGAATGGTAGGAATATTATTTGTATTCTTAGATGTTTTTTTCTTATCTTGGGTCTCAAAATTAATCTTCAAAAAAGCAAACTTTTTGGTGTGGAGGTGGAATCACAAGAAATTGAACTTATGGCGTCTTGTGTTGGGTGTGGTGGATCGAAGCTTCCTTTTTTCATACTTAGGTTTAACCGTTAGGGGTAGGGGTAATATGTCCAAAATGGTGGTTTGGAATGTGGTGTTCGATAAATTCCTGGCCGAACTTTCTAATTGGAAAGTCAAAACTCTTTTTAAAGTCCGTTTTGGAGAGCCTACATAGCTACTTACTTCGTGTCTATTTACAAAATTCCAATTTTGGTTGATCAAGACTTGGAATCTTTCTGAAATAGATTTCTTTATTGGTGCTGATGTGGAGGAAAAGAAAATGTCTTGGGCCAAGCGGGAAAAAGCTATGGCTAGTCTCAAATTCGGAGGACTTGGTATTGGTAGCATTATGGCGTTTAACCGTGTTTTGTTTTTCAAGTGGATTTGGCGGTTTTTGTTGGAGGATGAGGCACTGTGGGTTAAAATTATTAAATCCATATATGGCGAGAATGGTCTAATTGGTTCGAGTTTGCCTAGGAAAATTTCAAAGTCCACATAGGTCTCTATTATAAAAACGAACAACTCTCTAAAGAACAAATGCATTGATCTTTTTTCTTTCTGTAAGGAAAAGGTGGGCGGTGTTGTTTTAACTGTGTTTTGAGATGACGTTTGGCTTAGGGATTCTTCTTTTAAAACTCAGTTTCATAGAGTTTACGCTTTAGAGTTGGATAAACCGGCTAATGTGAAGTCTCGTTTGGAGTTAGGGTGTTGGGATGCATGTCTTCAAAGGGCGTCGAGAGGTGGGGTAGAGGCTGTCCAATTTTGTGAACTACAACAAATTTTGTCTACCTTTGTGCCCTCCAGGCAAAAGGATAACTGGGTGTGCTAGAGGGGTTGGGTGATTTTTCAGTGGCTTCGGCTAGGCGTTTAATTGATTCTAGTCATTTGGAGGTGGATTCTCATCCTACTAGATGGAATAGACTTGTTCACATCAAAGTTAATGTGTTCGCGTGGCGGTTGCATCTCTATCGGCTCCCTACTCAGATAAATTTGGATAAAAGATGAACCGAAGTTGCGTTTCTTTCATGTCCTATTTGTGATATGGGGGTGGAGGATTGCAACCATCTTTTCTTTTCTTGCCCTGTAGCTAAAGATTTATGGGTTCTTATTGGTTGTTGGTGGCAAATGGATATTCCGAATCTCCATTCGTATTCGGATTGGGTTTCTTGGATTCACTCAATTTAGTTGAAGAATAAGGGGTTTTGTGCTTTGAGGCCGTTACGTTTACCACTTTGTGGTCTATATGGGTGTTTCAGAATGACATTCTCTTTGGCAACCCGAAGCCAAAGAAGGCGGCAATTTTTGAGAACATTATAACTCGTGCTTACTTTTGGGTAATTCATAGAAGTAGCGATTTGTCCATTTATTAGGTTGGTTGGCTTACAAATAATTTCTTTGCCATTAATTCTATGTAACTGTATCTCTTTCTAGCTTCTTACTAATTTATAAAATTTCGCCATTCAAAAAAAAAATCTCATGCAACTATATTCTAATACCTTTTGTTTAATTGTTAGTCTTATTTGTATGCTTTCATTTTGATTTTATTTTGTTTAAACAAAATCCTTTAGCTAGATTGTAAATTGAAATAGAAAAGATTCAACTCGACCAACTTGACCCAATCTTACGGTTTGCTTTGGTTTGGGTTGTACTTTTGTTTGAATTAGGTTGGATTGAGATTTTTCAAAGGGAAATCGACCCAATAGTTATTTTAGACATGTAAATTGGGCTCCTAACCATTTCTCTCATGGATTTACCGAAATGTTACTACGTTCGCAATTAATTGTGGACCTAGCTTAAAGACCTGAAAAAACTCAATCTGATCAATTTCCCTTTTATTTCTTTTTTTAGACTTGGGCTTGAAAATTGCGCATCTAGGTCCGCAATTGTAGACTTGAGCCTGGAAATTACAGATATGGTGACATTTTGGCAAAAATGGAAAAGATGAATAACTAGAAGACCAATTTAAAAGTGTGAAATAGCAATTTAAATAAATCTCTTTACAAATGGTTATTTATATATCTTCAAATGACGAACCCAACTAACCGATATGCAGCCTTGGGGTTGGGGTCACATATAAAGAATAACAATGATTGAAGAAGGGAAGTATAGCATTTCAATGATTCCACTTTGATTCAGATCAAGAGATAATGGGTTAGTGGAAATTAGTAATGCCAAGATTCTCCCTTTCATTATTTTTTATTTTTATTTATAACTAAGTTGGGTTCGTGTAAACATATATAAATTTTTTAATTCGATATAATAAAAAAAAGCTTGAAATTTCAATCTAAATCAAGGTAATATTTATTAAATCAATGAATACATATGTCACTTAATGTATATCTAGGGTTTAGATAAAGAAATTAAATTAAAATACCCAAAGTTTGACTTTGACTTGCCAAAATACCCATTTTCCATTCGAGTTTGTCAAAATACCCAAAAATCACGCGATAGATCCTGCGATCGCGGAATAGGGCCCACGTGTCCCGCTTTTTTGGCCAAAACGTCCCGCGGCACCCCCAACTATGCCCGCGGTGACACTTTTGGTCCCTCCCCGCGACCACCCCCGCGATGGGTCCCGCGACCAGACAAAAAAATTTACACTTTTGGTCTTTTTTGCACGATTTTTTTGCATGTTTTTACTGTTTTTTCCCACAATTATTGTACTTTGAAGACCAATTTATGGTTGAAATTCACTGACATGTTTCATCAATGTTGAATCATTGTACTTGGAAGACCAATTTGTGGTTGCAATTCATCTTCCTCAATGAGATTTCATCCATAAATATCAGTAGAATGCAATCCATAACTCACACCTATTCCATCCTTCTTCAGTATTTTGTTTTTGAGATACCACTGAATAAATGAGTTTATCTGTTCCAAAAGCTAGGCTATATTTCTGTTACGATGGTGAATGGGTGGAAGAAAACAATGAGTGGAATTTTGCTTATAAATCTAAGCATGATGTAAAATTGCCAGTAAACTTTTCTTATCAGAAGTTTGTTGCATACGCCATGCAAAAATGTGAAATCGACCCTTCGGCTGTTTGCAAGTTAGTGTTCAAGAATGATGATGACTCATTTGTGGAGTTATCCAACGACGGGGATATCTCTGGTTTTATGCACTTTGCAGCCGAATCAGAAAGACCTCATATACTTTATGTGTATGCCAAATCCCCGGTGTGCAACGAAGACGATGACGAAGGTGACGACGAAGGTGATGACGACGCTGATGACGAAGACCTCAAAATGGAGCAGCCTGATTCTCAATTTCAGCCGTCCTACGGCCCAACTCCTGACTATGTTCCGGAGACGCAACAACAACAACCACAAGAAGGACGCTGTGATGGAGTTGCTGATGACGAAACCTATGTTTTCAAAATGGGTAATGCTGATATAGACATATCAGGTACCGATAGTGATGAGGACGAAGAATATACCCCTAGTAACAAATCATTTAGTTAGTTAAATGACTATTTTGATATGCTCCCTATTCTTCCAGACCAGAATACCATACACAAACCTACGAACCTGCACCTTATAATCCTAGTTTAAGGTTAGAAGTAGGTCAGATATTTGATTCGAAGGATCACTTGGCAAGTCAGGTCGGACTTAAGTTCATGGAAGAAGGTTTCGAAAGTCACACGCCGAGATCCGACAAAGGTAGATACATAGTTGAATGTGCGAGACAAAACTGTAATTGGAAGATGTACGCGAGGCCTGCGGGAGAGAAAGGAGGGGCGTTACTTATTAGAAAGTTGCATGACGTACACACTTGTTCAAGGACGCAACTGAATCCCAACCACAAACAAGCCACAAAAGGACTTTGGGTGCGATACTGAAAGGCAAACTTCTTGATGCTAGCAGGTCATTGCGTCCAAAGGACATCATGGACGATGTACACCAGCAGTTCGGGGTCACGATTGGTTACCACCAAGCTTGGCGTGCGCGATGCAGGGCACTGCTATTGGTGAGAGGCATGTTCGAGGAGTCGTATGAACGACTCCCAACATATTTATATAATTTGCAGCTGCATAATCCACGTACCGTCACCCAGATAAGGACCGATTCACATGGACGGTTTCATATGTGATTCGTTTCCCTTGGAACCGCGGTACGTATTTTAACACGTCATATGTTTACACATTATAAACTATAACATTTACAAAGGGAAACCACCTACGTTTTTGCAGATCCGCACATTTCTGTAAAATCTGCGTCGTGTCCTGGTAATAGACGCTGCCCATTTAAAGGGCCCTTACTTGGGTATGATGTTCCTGGCGGTTGCCATGGACGGGGATAACTCCATCGTTCCAGTAGCTATCGGAGTAGGCAAGTCCGAAACTGGGGACGAGTGGACTTGGTTTCTGTCCATGTTGAGACAAGCTACCGGAGACCCGCAAGGGTTGGTGTTTATGTCCGACAGGGCTCCTTCCATAAGCGCTGCAATCTCTTCCATGTACCCAAACGCCCCCCACGCCTGTTGTTGTCGACATTTGGAGATGAACGCCAAAACCAAGGACAAACGTATTACCACCTACAAGGATGTCTACTGGAAGGCATGCAGAGCATATACTCATCGGGAGTTTGACTGGTACATGAATCTTCTACGAGTTAGTGCCAAGGATGCAGCCAAATTTATGGACGATGTTGGACCGGAGAGGTGGTCCGCAGCCCATTTTCCTGCACAACGATATGATATTCTGACCTCCAATAGTGCAGAGTCGGTGAATGCACTCTCCCGTTTTGCGCATAGATGTCCGATTGTTACTCTTATAGACTACTTTCGGAGCTTTCAACAAGAGTGGTACCAACTTTGATGCCGAAAAGGAGCTGAGCTGCAAAACAGACTCACACTAGGGGCGGAGGAGATAGTTCTCTTCAGGGCGCGTCACGCGTCGACATGGAGCGTAAGTGAAATCAGGTATGGGAGGTACGAGGTTTGGGATAACCAGCTTCACGCGACTGTCCATATGACCGACCATGTTTGTTCATGTTTCCAATGGCAAAAATCTGGGTTACCGTGCGGCCATGCCATCGCTGCGGCAAGATATATGGGTCGTAGAGATTGCTGCGACTTGGCTGTAAGTTTCTTCACGTCCGAAACTTACCGTAGAACATACGCAGAGGTAATAAATCCAGCTGGACCCCCTGAAGCATGGGTGTATCCACCCGACCCCCTTCCGCCATGCTATCCACCGTTAAACACTAAGAACAGAGCCGGGAGACCGAGAAAGAACGACCGACGTCCATCACGTGGTGAAGGTTCGATACAGCGAAAATGTACTCGATGCCAATGCGTAGGACATACTCGTGGAGAGTGTCCAAATCCCGCCCCTTCAACCGTGCCAAGGAGTAGACGTTCAGTCAGCCAACTAAGTAACACGCAGGGCCCATCTGAGCTTGAGCCACATGGAACTATATCATATGATACCGTTGATCTGAACATTGATTTCCTTTGATTGGGGCGATAAATATTGTATGTTTAGTGCGCTTGTTTTGATATATAACATGATTTTATCTACTTTATCGGCCCGTTGTAATTTATCAAACATAACTAATGTACGTTGATCTGAACATTGATTTTCCTTGATTGGGACCAGTTATCTTTTGAAAGGTACTTGAAACAGAACATGGTCACATGGCATGGGATGATGATCATAATGGTAGTAGTCTAAATGGAGAGAATAGTAATGGTTATATAGAAATATATCATATGATAGCGTTGACAGGGACCTAAGTTGTGTTAGAGCAAAGACAGGGACCAAAAATAGCCAACATGCTGTAAAAGCATCCACATTTGCCTATAAATAACCCACGCTAGATTAGTCGTAAAACACATATACGAGAACATGGCATCCCTAAACCTTCATGTTTGGTGCTTTAGGCGTTTATCTGAATCGATTTCAGATACTGGCAAAGAGTTATATGGTTAGTGTGCATGTTTCATTGAGTTTTGCTTGTTACTACCGTTGTTCTACGAACTAACTATATTAATTAATGTTCATCAACAGATGCATATCCACAGTTGTTCACCATGAAAGTCCACCATGGTGGGTACTTCACGGAACCACCCATAAGACATTATTTCCGCGGTCTAAAAATTTATGTGACATGTTAGATGTGGAGGATCTTTCTATGCAACTGCTTGAACAGATCATGAAAGAGTTGGACTATGAAGAACCAAAATATAATAGGTTGTATTTTAAGAGGCCGAATGCAGACTTCTTGACTGGACTGGTAGAATTGAGTACCGACGAAGATGTAGCCAACATACGCCAGTATGTTGACGGCCATACTGTGATTGAAGTGTACATCGAGAAAGTGGAGCTTAACACTTTGAGACTCGTCTCGCCAGAGCATGTAAGAAGTCGACCCGAATTGTCAAAAACCAAACTATCGTCTAGCCGTAGCCTCAAATTTGGATAATTTTGTACTGTATTTTATTAGTATGTGTTTGTTATGAAATAATCTTGTATAACATCTATGAGTTGTATTTTTAATATGAACAACTTTTCAGACAAATTTCAGACTACTTAAACACTACTTTTCAGACAAATTAAAGACCTTTATTCATGAGCAAATTTCAACATGAAACATCAACATAAAAACTCCAGGAAGGAAACAACAACATACAAACAGGAAATGAACGAAACAACAATGTCGATCTGGAAAAGTACAAAACAACAACACATAAACAACAAAGTACTAAAGCAACACCCGTACCACCACCTACTGAAAACTTGCTTTAGTTTGATCAATCCAACTTTGCTTGTCACTTACTGTTAATGCCAAAAATCGCACAAAAGTACAACTTAAGGTCGATTGTGGAACTTAACAACTAAAGAAGGGAATCTTTCGACAAGGGGCGCGACAAAGACAAAAATATAAATGAGACAAAGAATTTTGGTGACGCGGGAAAAACCTCAACGAGGAAAAAACCCGCGGACGACTGTTGAAGTCGCCGCTGCACTATGATCGCCAAGCAGGGGCGATGTCCTTTGTTTCGGGTGTCGATCGTACAGAGATTACAATACAAATGAAAGAAAGACTTCGAAATGTAAAGTAACAAGTGTTTTAAACGTAAAAACAATGTGTATCACGTGTAAAAATGAAGTGTCGTGTGCGAATGTCGTGCGTCGAGTGCGATTCTTCGAGAGAAAGTTCTTTGTTGCGAATGTTCTTCGGGGTTCAAATGTTCGTGTGTTGTTTCTCTGTTTTCTTCGTGTTTTTTCGTGTATGCTCTTCTGTCCCTGAACTGATGATTGAGCTTGGTATTTATAGCCTTCGGGTGCTTGTGTAACAGACGTAACGGTTGTCGTCTTCAATGCTATTTAATAGACTTCACCGGTTATAGCCGTTAGCAATTAATGATATTGATTCCTGCATTAAACATTGAACAAACGTAACAGTAATATCGCCTGTTAGTTGGTCGAGATCGCATGGTTCTACGCGACGGTCGTGTAGACTAGACGACGCCATGGTCGAGTGTCGTGAGGTAAATAACTTTCGATTTCAACTTTAATCAGGAGATAAAGTACTATGATTTTACCTTACTGTGGCAAAGGGAAATAAGTGTTTTCATTACCTTGGTCGTGGTCGAGACTGGTGAAATTTTTCCCAAACACTTACCTTCGCTTGAAGAATTGCGAAGTCTTGCAATATGTGGTGAATTTCTTCTTTTTCTCGACGAATACGAGCCTCCCTATCTTTTATATCCCCTTTCATCCTTTTGATCACCTTTTTTTCCACTTCGATCCTTATCAAGTGGACTTCCTTCCTGGCCATCATCTGTTTCCACTCTTCTGTCAGTTGGTCTATCTCCTTTTCCCTTTCTGCTATCACGATCTGGAGTTTAGGTGGCATTCTTTCAGGTGTAGACGATGGGTTAGATGACGATGCCATTTGTTTACTGAAGAAAGAAAGCAAGAGCAAGAGCAAGAAAGCAAGAAAGAAGGATTGGAATGGGTGTGAATTATGGATTGCATATTACTGATATTTATGGATGAAATCTCAAACATGCCAATGAATTTCAACCACAAATTGGTCTTCAAAGTACAATAATTGTGGAAAAAACAGTAAAAGCATGCAAAGATTCGTGCAAAAAGGACCAAAATTGCAATTTTTTGTCTGATCGCGGGATTGGTCGCGTGATCAGTCGCGGGGAGGGACCAAAAGTGTCACCGCGGGGATAGTTGGGGGGTGCCGCGGGACGTTTTGGACAAAATAGCGGGACACGTGTGCCCTATCCCGCGACCGTGGGATCCATCGCGGGATTTTTGGGTATTTTGGCAAACTCGAATAGAAAATGGGTATTTTGATAAGTCAAAGTCAAACTTTAGGTATTTTAATTAAATTCCCTTTAGATAAAACTTGTAACAATACAACCCAACGAAAAGTTAATATTTTGGTTACAAAGAGGAAAACCTTTTTCATCTTTAAAATCTCAAAAGATCTATAAAAACATATAAAACGGATTTAAACATACTATACATTGTTTAGGGATGAATTTTTTGAGATTTAACGAGGAATTTGATGTAGCACTTGGAAATCAAAAGGGGTTTCTTCCCTAGTTGATGATACACGTACGGACATGCATAGACCTTCCACCTGGTACTAGCCCAAAAGAACCATAATTCTAATATATGTGTATTTAGATTGATAACCTAATGTAGAGAATTGAATCACCTCAATTGGTTTGGTCTATCATCTTCTTTATATGGACCGATAACTCAAATAAGGTTAATGTTTATCTATAGATAAAACTCTAAAACATAATAATTATACATATTTACTGATAAAACTCTGTAATTATCATATTTACTTTTATCACATATTTTATAATTATTCTTCAAGAATAATTATTTAACTATCAAACATGATTTTCCGGGTTACTTTCAAATGGAATCAAACATATTATTTTGCGTGTGACCCTATAGGTTAAATACTCTTCAGTAGTATTCATGTGATACATGCCGTGAGCATATATAATGACTTGCATTCTTTCACAGTAACACAGACGGTGGTTAACGTCTAGCAACATGTCATGACTGCCCCAAAGCTATATGAAAGTGCTTTTCTTTGATCAATTTGATTGATTCAATCAATCATATGGTAGTATCATTTTTTATTCTCAACTTTTAGTTCATGTTATACATGTCATGGACATATAATAAGTTATAATATTATATAAGTTGTATCATGTATGAAATAGAAAACCACTTCTCAAGTTCATAAAAGAAAGTTCTTAGAGATTTCTTGTGTTCTCTAATGTAGTATACTTTTAGAGTTAAATTGTATAAAAATATAAAACATATTTGCATTTGATTTATCTTTTCGGGGACATGCGTCTAAAATACATATTTAAAAGCAAATATTTTCAAACTACGGATCTCTAAATATATTTAACTTTTTATATAATATTAAACTTGCCTAATTTTTAATGTATGGTTTAGTCTCAAATAATGTTGTTTCCATTAGTCAAATATAGTTGGCTATCAAATTAAAGGTGTATAAGAGCATCTCCAAAAACTTCCCCATAATTTCTCTAAAATAGGAAACCAAAAGCCAAAATTCCTAAAAAAATATACATTCATCTCCAACAGTTTTCCTATTTTGGAGAATACAACATTAATTAAAATATTTCATTTATCTATTAAAATATTATTTTTCTCTCTATATATTTATTTTCAAAGCTTTCTATTGGTCATCTCATTTGGTAATCATTTTTGGAGTGATCTCCATATATGGAGAAAAAAGCCTTCTCTCTCCAACTTTCTCCATTTTAGGGATAGCTTTGGGGAAGCTGTTGGAACAGAATATTAGCCTAAAATCCTCATTTTCTCCATTTTTCCATTTTGGAAAGCTGTTGGAGATGTTCTAAATGAGTGACAAAGAAAGTATCAATTAATTATAAGACGATGTCTCCAAAAATATTAAATATTATATTATTTATTAAGTTGATTGTCCTTATATTTAGGGTAGTAAATGTTATTAAATACTCTGTTATTAATATTTAAGGAAGAGCAAAACTGAAATAGTTTTAGAAAATGAAGTATTTTTTATGTATTAATAATTTATGTTTAATGTTTTTAAAATTGTACCATTGAAAATTTTAAGTTTTTAACAACAAAACCCTGGATATGTGCATGCATACACACAAGTTATAAAATCTTCAAACTATGAATATGTGCATGCATATACATACATATATAGATTGAGATCATTTGAGAATTTTATTTCTTGTGAGAACTATAAGAACCACCTCGTAGCTTGTAGATGTGATATAGAGCGCCTAGCAACCCGATTCGAAGAGCAAATGGACCAAGCCAAAGAAAGCCGAAACAGGACGAAACAGGGACATACGCGGCCTGGCGCGCGACCTGAAGTCGCGGCCTAAACCGCGCAACCCCCTGGACAAGTAAACCAAACAGACCCTTGCGCGACTTGGCGAGCGACCTGAAGCCGCGACCCAAGCCGCGCGACTCTTCCAGCAGTATTTATCAGTTATCTCGTTTTCCATTATTTAGAGTTGTTTCCTAATAAGAGTTCTTTCCCTTATGGATTGATCTCAACTTTAGTTTCCCTAGTTATCTTATTTAGTTTAGCTATAAATAGGGTTTCTGTATTCATTGTTTAGCAATTCGATTCAATACTCAGATTTATATTAGTTCTTGAGATTCAAGGCTTCTTTATTATTGTATCTGTTTACGTTGGTAAAGTGATCCCCCTTTAGGGTTCGACGCTAGTCGATCCGTTCCACGCAATTCCTACTGCGTCAGTTGGTATCAAAGCACATACTTACCTGTCTCTTCACCTTCGAGATGGCAGAACAACCGCCACCACCACCACCCTCACAAGAGCAGATCTTGATGGGTAAACAGCGGCTTTTACCGTGTCCCTCAACACACTGACAACCACATTCACCAACCAGCGTAACGCCAACAACAACAACCGACAAAGACGAGACAGGTACGAGGGTCGTCATCGACCCCAACATGGTGGCCGACGCCACCCGATCACCAGTTCTAGTTCCGACTCCGAATCCGACGGAGATGTGGAACCTCCACGGAGAGACCCCGATTACCGAATGAAGGCCGACATTCCCTACTTCTACGGGAATATGGGCGTCGAGGAATTTTTAGACTGACAAATCGAGGTCGACCGCTTCTTCGACATCATGGAGATTTCGGAACACAAACAAGTAAAAATGGTTGCTTTTCGCCTGAAAAGCACCACAGCCGTATGGTGGGATAAGTTGATAGTCCAACGACAACGACAATGACAACGGAAAGGTCCGGTACGTTCATGGAGGAGAGTGAAACAGCTTATGACCGAACGAGTCCTACCGGAAGGCTACGAGCAAATCTTGTACAAAATGTACTTGGATTGCTCACAAGGATGAAGGACCGTAGCCGAATATACCACCGACTTCATTCGCCTATCCGAACGGAACAAAATCGGCGAAACCGAAGGGCAAAGAGTTGCACGATACATCAACGGGCTCAAAAGTTTGATACAAGACAAAATCAGACTTCAAACCGTTTGGACGGTAACAGAATCATCAAGCTTAGCCATGAAGGCCGATCTTATGGAGAAAACCACTCGAACCTCGTCCTATCGTCGATACACCACGCCTACTCCCACTGAAGCCACTAGTTCCGCAACTGATAAAGGAAAGGGTATCGCGCCAAGTCCAACCATCCGCGACACGAATCCACCACGGAACCCTACCGGGTCCCAAAGCAAAACCGACACACCGAAGCCATCCAACCCCTACGCCAAACCATCGGGATCTAAATGTTACCGTTGTGGCCAGCCGGGCCATAGATCCAATGAGTGTACCAACCGAAGAACAGTTGGTTTCATAGATGAAAACGGAAGTGAAGAGGAAGATGATTATAATAGAGTTGATTTCGCGGAAGAAGAGTCCGAAGAAAGGGTAAACATCGTACTCCAACAGGTCCTCCTCTCCCCAAAAGAAGAAGGCCAAAGGAAGAACCTTTTCCGTACTTATTGCTCCATCAACAAAAAGGTATGTAACCTAATTGTGGACAACGGAAGCTGCAAAAATCTTGTATCCAAAAAGTTAGTAGACTACCTTGATCTACCAACCCAACCGCACGACGCACCATATTCTCTTGGGTGGGTAAAGAAAGGACCGCAAGTTCGTGTGACCCAAGCGTGCAAAGTTCCCCTCTCCATAGGCAAATACTACAAGGAAGATGTCCTTTGCGACGTCCTCGATATGGACGCGTGCCACATCTTACTCGGCCGACCATGGCAATATGACAACGACGTTACCTACAAAGGAAGGGACAACGTGATGATATTCCGTTGGGGCGACCGTAAAATCGCCATGACACCCGTGGCTAGCTTCCACAAAGCCCCGGAAAAGAAAGGTGAGAACGTCCTAATCATCACCTCCGACGAACAACTCCTTGAGAACGATTTCAAGGAGACCCAACTCTTTTGTCCCATAGTCGTAAAAGGCTTAATGAGTGCCTAAAAGGTCAACGAGGAAATCCTGGAAGAAATCAGCGAAATACTCAAAGACTTCACGGATCTAATCTCCGACGAACTACCACCGGAATTGCCACCAATGAGAGATATCCAGCACCAAATAGATCTAATTCCGGGCGCGAACCTGCCAAACCTCCCTCACTACCGCATGAGCCCCAAAGAAAACGAAATCTTGAGGGAGCAAGTTGAAGACCTATTAAGAAAAGGGTTCATCCGAGAAAGTATAAGCCCTTGTGCAGTCCTCGTTCTTCTCGTGCCAAAGAAAGGTAACCAATGACGGATGTGCATTGACAACCGCACCATCAACAAAATCACCATCAAGTACCGATTCCCAATTCCCCATTTGGAAGACATGCTTGATGAATTGGCCGATGCAAAGTTATTTTCAAAGATCGACCTTCGCAGCGGATATCATCAAATCCGAATCCGACCCGACGAGAATGGAAAACCGCGTTCAAAACACCATTCAGACTTTATGAATGGTTAGTCATGTCATTCGGAACCTCTAATGCCCCTAGCACGTTTATGAGGACAATGAATTAAGTCCTCCGCCCGTTCATCGGCTCGTTCGTAGTAGTATACTTCGATGATATACTCATCTATAGCCGAAACAAAACGGATCACCTCACACATCTCCGACAGATCTTGACCGTGCTCCAAGAGAACAAACTCTATGTCAACCTCAAGAAGTGCACTTTCTACACCAACAAGCTCCTATTTTTAGGATTCGTTGTTGGAGAAGCCGACATAGAAGTAGACGAAGAAAATGTCCGTGCAATAAGAGAATGGCCAACTCCCAAAACCGTATCCGATGTCCGAAGCTTTCATGGTTTGGCAACATTCTACCGGCGGTTCGCAATGACCGAATGCCTGAAAAAAGGAAAGTTCCAATGGGGGCCTGATCAAGACAAAAGTTTCGCCGAGATCAAACGCAATCTAAGCTCCGCACCGGTACTCGTTCTACCCGACTTTGACAAAGTCTTTGAAGTTGAATGTGATACAAGCGGAATAGGAGTAGGAGCTGTCCTCTCCCAAGAAAAGCGTCCTGTCGCCTTCTTTAGCGAGAAACTAAGCAATGCGCGTCAAAAGTGGAGCACCTATGATCAAGAGTTCTACGCCGTGTTCCGAGCTTTGAAGCAATGGGAACACTATCTCGTGCAGAAAGAATTCGTACTCTTTACCGACCATCAAGCCCTCAAGTTCATCAATAGCCAAAAGTAGGTAAGCAAAATGCACGCACGATGGGTAAGTTACCTTCAGAAATTTCCTTTTGTCATCAAACACAAATCCGGGGTCCTCAATCATGTGGCCGATGCCTTGAGTAGACGAGCCACACTAATGATCACACTAGCCCAAGAAATCGTCGGATTCGAGGTCCTAAAGGATCAATACGAAGAAAATGATGACTTCAAGGATATTTGGAATAAATGCAACACGGGCACACCAATGGAAGACTACTACATCCAAGACGGCTACCTCTTCAAAGGTAACCAATTATGCATACCTAACTCTTCTCTTCGTGAAAAACTGATCCGAGACTTACATGGAGGAGGATTAGGCGGCCATCTAGGCCGAGACAAAACCACTGCTAGTGTACTCGACCGATACAATTGGCCACACCTAAAGCACGATGTGGGGGCAATTGTCCGAAAGTGCTACATTTGTCAAGTTGCTAAAGGCCAATCTCAAAACACCGGTCTCTACCTACCACTACCGGTTCCCGATCATATTTGGCAAGATCTATCCATGGATTTCGTTTTGGGACTACCCCGCACACAACGAGGAGTCGACTCTATCTTTGTGGTAGTCGACCGCTTCTCCAAGATGACACACTTCATCGCGTGCAAAAAGACCGCCGACGCAAGCAACATTGCCAAGCTATTCTTCAAAGAAGTAGTCCGTCTACATGGGGTTCTGAAAACCATCACTTCCGATCGTGACACGAAATTCTTAAGTCACTTTTGGATCACTCTTTGGCGCCTATTCGGAACAACACTAAACAAAAGCAGCATCGCGCACCCCCAATCGGATGGCCAAATTGAGGTAACAAATCGAACTTTGGGCAACATGCTTCGGAGATTTTGTGGGGACAAGCCTAAACAGTGGGACCTTGCTCTCCCACAAATCGAAATCACATATAACAGCGCATCCCACACAGCAACGGGCTGTTCTCCTTTTTCCTTGGTCTATACACCGGTTCCCAAACACGTAGTTGACTTGGTCAAACTACCGCAACTCCCGGGTACTAGCCTCGCCGCAAAAAATATGGACAAAGACGTGCAAACAGTCAAAGAATAAGTCAAGGCCAGACTCGAACTCACAGGCGCAAAGAACAAAACCGCCGCCGATATGCACCGACACCGCAAGACCTTTAAGATAGGAGATGAAGTCATGGTATTTTTGCGGAAGGAGCGTTTTCCCGTTGGAACTTACAACAAGTTACAACCCCGGAATTATGGTCCGTTCAAAATTTCGAGGAAATTTAATGACAATGCTTATGTGGTCACCCTTCCCGACTCTCTCCATATATCGAACACCTTCAACGTGGCGGATATCTAAGACTACCACCCGGATGACACGTCTCTTTCTGATGAGAACTTGGGGTCGAGTTCTTCGGAGGTGGAGGAGACTGATATAGAGCGCCTAGCAACCCGATTCGAAGAGCAAATGGACCAAGCCAAAGAAAGCCGAAACAGGACGAAACAGGGACATACGCGGCCTAGCGCGCAACCTGAAGTCGCGACCCAAACCGCGCAACCCCCTGGACAAGTAAACCAAACAGACCTTTGCGCGACTTGGCGCGCGACCTGAAGCCGCGGCCCAAGCCGCGCGGCTCTTCCATCAGTATTTATCAGTTATCTCGTTTTCCATTATTTAGAGTTGTTTCCTAATAAGAGTTCTTTCCCTTATGGATTGATCTCAAGTTTAGTTTCCCTAGTTATCTTATTTAGTTTAGCTATAAATAGGGTTTCCGTATTCATTGTTTAGCAATTCGGTTCAATACTCAGATTAATATTAGTTCTTGAGATTCAAGGCTTCTTTATTATTTTATCTGTTTATGTTGGTAAACTGATCCCCCTTTAGGGTTCGACGCTAGTCGATCCGTTCCACGCAATTCCTAATGCGTCAAGATGTGTTTTTGAGTTTGATCAAAGGGCCTTCAAAACGTGTTGACAAGAGTATAAATAAACAAAACTTTGATGGCATTGATGTATGGTACATAGAGCTTAATATAGCTTAACAACCCTCACATATCTTAAAAATACCTTAACATGAAAATAATGAAAAGACAAATTTGAAATGATTACATGAACATAACTTTAACATACATTACATACTTTAACATGTAACATACATTGACATTAAAGTTTTAATATAAAAAACATTGAACCTTAATGTATCTTAACAAATCTTAACATGAACTTAATGTTTGTGGTTTGTAAAATCTCAACCCAACCCAACCTAACCCAAACTAATACGAAGTGCAACCCAACCTAAACCGTATGGGTTCGGCGGTTCGTCGAGTTGATACTTTGGTACATCAAAATATTCCCCTCACCTTGAATATGTTGCTTTCGCTACTCATAATTCATTTCTTATCATCAATCATTTGGTACAACATATCCTCCTTAAATCGTAAGTATGTCACATTCAAATACTTTTCTCAGTTTGCTTGTATATGTTCCCAGTTCTTGAACATGTATATGCATGAGTTATATAGAGATGGAGAAAAAATTAAAAATATATGTATATCAAGAGGGTGGTGTAATGGTCTAATGTACAAATTAATAGGGACCTTAACAATCATATTAAATACAAGAAATAAAAGGATATCAGGTTCATTGGGTTGGGTTGGGTTGAGTTTAGTTCAAATGACTCTAACCCAATACCTACAGTTTGAAGATTTTACAACTCGTGTGTTGCTTCGGGTTAGGTTATTTTGCGTTAGGTTGGCTTGGTTGGGTTGGTCGGGTCTTTAAGCCCGCCTAATATTAAGGTACATTATGATACCCAAATACAAAAATCGAATGACCAAATTGCTCCTTCACAAAACTGGAGAGTTATTTAAACCCTTTATATATATAGGGTACAAATCAAACACCCCTTAAAAACCACAGTTTGCATATGTGCAGAACCAGTCTACATATATGCATTTTCCCATATGAATGTATGTTCATTATATGTATATTCTTGCACGTATACATATGCATATATACAGACTGGTTCTGCACATATGTAGACTGTGGTTTGTAAGGTGTGCAACAAATGCGAGGTTTGCATTTTACGGAGCCTCTCTCTCTCTCTCTCTCTATATATATATATATATTGTTAGTCTCAACCATCGAATTTGTAAATAATACAAATAGACACCCGACCAAATACTTAGAAATCTATTCTTGCCCACGACCTTATGAAAAGCATACCCGGTGAAAATTAACCATCGAATATAGCTTAAACAAACCATCATCCGAACCCCAGAATAGAAACAAGTGTTGGGTTTTTGTTCAAAATACGATTTCAAAAGACATAATATTTGCAACAGAAGCTAAATGATTTTGAACAACATTAAAACATTTTAACACCCATCAAGGATCCATTTGCATGAACATGAAAGATTAAAAACATACATAGGGGGTTTTAGAAATTACAACCTTTGAAGTCCTTTGATAAAACCTTCTAGTATGACGTGATGATGATGGCAAGAACTCAAGAAGAATTCCTCTAGAGAAGTCCACCAAGCAAGCTCCAACACTTTGATGCATGCTAGTACCTTCTTGAACTTTGATGCCAAAACAACTTCTAATTCAAGTGTACAATATACTTGAATAATGAAGAACAAAACACACACACTATGTGTGTGTTTCTGCCAAAGTAGAGAGAGAGGGAGATGAGAGAGTTAATTTTCAAGTGTGTGTATCAATTCCAAGTATTCTCTCTATTTACTAGGAGACAAGCAAGCCTTTTTCTATTGGACCACAAAAGGGTCCAATAATGTGCATATTGCCACCCAACATGGCCAATGAGAAAAGAGGAAGGCCATGCAATATTACACTCTCAACCCTTCTAGTTTAAAATGGTTAAAATCAGATTTTAACTAATTTTAAACTTTTTCCTTTAAGTCCCTCCTTTCAATTTTAGTTACATAATAAATCCATCATATGTATTATTTTATGTGACCAAAATTTATTATTATTTGCATCTAATATTATGAATCATATTCATTAATATTTTCAAGAAATAATTAATATTTATTAAGAATCAAATTCTTATAAATATCAATTCGGTGTCTACTTGCTATATGGTGTGACCCTATAGGATCATATATTACCGGTAATATTATTTTATAATCATTCTTGAGCACATGGAACCAACAACAAGATCAAGCAAGGTTTCGAATGTGGTATGTTGGATCTATGACTAAAGAATATTTTACGATCAAACGTTAGTCTTGGTCTTTATGTTATTCCATGTGAGAATCCGATAAAAGAGAAAGTGTTTCTCTTATTTATTGGATTCATATATCTTCATCAAAATATTCTAAGTCATTGGCATCCGATAGACTTACTTCATAAAAGTCTATAGTTGGAATACAATAGACAAATATGTGATTTTTATTTGTAAAATTCTTGTAACTATCTGTATTGATTCACGTACAAAAAATCTTTAACAAAATCGAAGACTAGTTGAAGTGAGATCAAGATATTGACCAAAGCAAATTAGTTTGTCATGTAACCAAAATAAGATCAATACAAGATATAGTGGTTTTTTGTTTATCTCTTAATAGTTCCATTAAGAGGCAACCTCTGAATCGTTCAGAGGTGAATCTTGTTTGGCAAAAAAAAAAGGTTGCCTCTTAATGGTTCCAAAACCCTCTTAATGATTTAGCATCTTGGGCCACCCTTAACCATTCAGCACCCTGATTTCATTCTAAACAAACACCAAACAACCATCTTTCATTTTGCACTATATCATATAAGCCTCTTAACCATTCTAACCTCTTAATCATTCTGCACTAAACCATTCAGCAACTGACAAACAACCCCATAGTCAACTAGTAAACCATTAGTCTGACAAATACTGCTACTGGAAATCCAGATTTTGGAATGCAAAGTTGTCCAACAATGTTTGACTCACCAACTCTCTCAAACCTTAACTACAATGGGTTGTGGCAGACCCTGGGGATGTGGTGGAATATCCCATCTGCCCAGGGTTCGAATCCGGACGTACACAAGAATTGTGGCCACTGAGATTTAATCAGGGCTGATGTCTTACAGTCATAATTTGCCAAGGGATTTGTCTAGGCATAATCTAGGACATCCTTAAAAAAGAGCTCTCTCAAACCTTCATAGTATGGGAACATCTAAAACATGTCAACCAAAAGTAAGTTCTAAAACACTATTTTATTAGTGTCATACTTTCTTTATTCGAAAGAATGAGATGGGTTAACAAGCGTCCAGAAAGATTGAAGTGAAAAGTACAAGCATACATAGATCAACAAGTCAGATAAAAACACTTGTAAGTTGGAAGATTGCACTTAATGCAATGGTGGCCATTATGGCCACCCTTGTCATTACTTGCAACTTTTCCGTTTTTGAAAGAACTTAGTGTGAAAGTTTATTCGGCAAAATCGACGTCACAATCTAAAGACCATTTTAGCTTTTGTGCGCACGCATACACACGTATATGTGATACAAACTTTAAATATTGGAAAAATCATATTTAGATTAAAATAGAAAGACCATGGAGACAAGTTGGAAAAGTTGGTTTCTTCATAGGTTAAAGTTCCGCACCAAGACAATTAGTATTTTTATATTATATAAAAGTAAGATTTAAATTTAGAGAAAATATTGAACAACATAATTTTTTATCTAAAAACATATCTTCTCTCTCTCTCTCTCACACACACACACACAAATATATATATATAGGGGAGGAATCATTTGAAAACCATTCTTATATTGAAAACTTTGTAAACTCGGTTAAACCAATCACAGAATTTCTAGTAATTTATTATTGTTTTTAATTAAAAGGTCTTAACTGTCATTTTGTATCAAAAGATTTTATAATTGGTAATTATCATGTTGATTTATTTTAGGATATCTTTCAACTAATAACTAAATAATTATGGTAATCATTTTTTAACAAATATTTCGGCCATTCCTTTATGGTAATTAATTCATCCTTTTTTTTCTTCTCTTTGTTTTAGGGGTGAGCGAACCCGATCCGGTCCGAAAACCCGATCCGCCCCGAACCCGAACAATACCAAAAAATGGAAAACCCGAAATACCCGATCCCCGAAATCCGAAATCCGAAATCTTCCCCGGGTTAGTAGGATCGGGTTGGGGTCAGGTTCACCCACCCGATCCGATCCGAAAACCCGAAAAATTTTAAAATATTTTTTTTAAATATATATACTGCTGCTACTTAAGTGAACTTAACCCAAATATATTTAAATTTTGATCTTTTTCTAGAGCCCAACCCGATCTAGAGCCCAATTACATTTCCTTTTGTAAACCTAATTTCCTATTTTGACCTGACCTCACCTCAGTTCTAATTTCTAACCTAATTTCACATTTTCACTCATGCCTCAGAACTCCTCACGCTCACGCCCTCATCTCTCATCGGCGGAAGAGGTACTACGACCACCGCCGCTGTCCACCACAGCACCACCACCACTTCACCAGTCCACCACCGCTACCACCAGTCTACCACCGCTGTCCAATGTCCACCACAACAGCACCACCGCACCATTTGTTTTCTAGTTTTCTAGTTTTCTTCATTTGTTTGGCTTATGATAAATTGATAATTGCTACTGGAAATCTGGAATATTAATGGGTAATGGTTTTTCTTCATTTCTTCAATTGTTATTCTGTTCCAACTTCCAACCTGTGTTACCCGACCGACCCGAACGCCCCGAAATCCGATATCCGAGGATAGTCTTGGACGGGTTTCGGGTGCTCTAACATCACCCCGAAATCCGATCGGGTGGTTGGATTTCGGCCCCGACCCGACCGACCCGACCGTTTGCACACCCCTACTTTGTTTAATCATATCTTCTTGTTGCTGGGATCCACCATGATTAATCTTGAGTTTGCTATCAAATTGTAAGTATCAATCCATGTCTTTAGTGGTTAGTTATGAATATTTTAGAAACCCATAAAACATCTAGCCTACAAAAAATGATTAAATAAATAGTCTCTCGACTTTTGAAATCAATCAAATTTGGTCGATAAATCTGCAAATTAGAAGAATTCAAGAAGAAGAAAAAAGATTCGTCTTCATCGGTTTCATCTCCATTCATCGTCGGGTCATCTCCGTTCATCACTGGGTTGTCGCGGTTTCATCTCCGTTCATCGCTGGGTCATCTTCGTTTCATCTCTTCATCACCGTTCATCGCTGGGTCATCGCCGTTTCATCTATGTTCATCGTCGGGTCATCTTCGTTCATCGTCGTTTTATCTCCGTTCATCGGCGGGTCATCTTCGTTCATCGTCGGGTCATCTTCGTTCATCGTCGTTTCATCTCCGTTCATCGTCGGGTCATCTTCGTTCATGGTTGGGTCATCGTCGTTTCATCTCCGTTCATCATCGTGTCATCTTCGTTTCATATCCTTTTCATCTTCGTTCATTACTAGCATTTTTTATTAATAACAGTTTCATCATCAAATGTGTTTCTATCAACAACAGTTTCATTACATACTAACATTTTATATACTAACAGTTTCATCATCAACTCTTTCATTACTAACAGTTTCATCACTAACAGTTTCATTACTAATATAAAATTGTTTTCAATACTAATATACTAACAGTTTCATCATTTTATATATTAACAGTTTCATCACTAACATATGGGTTATGATACATCGATAATTGTTTTCAATCCACAACAGCTTCATTACATACTAACATTTCCATTACTAACAGTTTCATCATCAAAGGTTTTCAAACAACAACAGTTTCATTACATACTAACATTTTCTATACTAACAGTTTCATCATCAACGCTTTTGCAACAAAACCGTAATCGTCGATCGTGGTGTACTTTTGCAGGATAATCGGTGATATCTTTTGGGTTGTTTCATTATTTCTTCCTGTAATCTCGCACACGACATAATCTAATTTATTTTTACTTAATTTCCATTTTTAATTTAGATGTTAAATTACCTATTAACCCTTTTTTGTTTTACGGTTAATTAAAATTATTTTCTTAATTTCGTAATTATCATATTTAAACCAATCTAATCTAAGCCATTGATTATCTAATCTATGGTGATAAGGTGGGTTTCATAGTTTGCAAATTAATAGTGGTTTGCAAATGAAACCACCTCTCTCTCTCTCTCTATATATATATATATATATATATATATATATATATATATATATATAGAGAGAGAGAGAGAGAGAGAGAGAGAGAGAGAGAGAGTTCAGATGAGAAGTCCTTGGTATATAAGGCCATGAGTACCGCCTACCCAATGAACTCACTGAACCCAATTGCCACCTCAGCGTCACATCAACTTTTTTCTTTCCTACCCTTCTTACCCAAAAGTGGAGTATCGCCAACCCACTGAACCCACTGAACCCAATTGCCACCTCAGCTTTTTTAATTCTTTTATTTATACATTTAATTATTTAACAAAATAAAAATATTTATATATTTTTTAATAAATAAAAATAAGATAAATAATAAAAATAAGATAAATAATAAAAATAAAAATTCATATCATTTATTAAAAAATTAAAAATTACAAAATACAAAATACAAAACACTAAAAATTATGTAATTTTCTAATTCTCTCTTTCTTCGCTAAAGAAGCCCTCAAAATATCTCCCTCAAGGTGATCATGTGGGGCTATGAAAAACTCGAAGTCTTTATCAAATCGTTTTTCTCGTTGCGGAAATTGTTGGAAACCAACGTTCGGGGCCGGTTGCGGAATATAACCTTGTTGAGGAAACGCTTGGAAGCCAAGGTCCGGGTCTTGTTGCGGTGTATCCGATCGGTTACGACGGGATGTAGGTGTGATGTTTGAATTCATGATGGAATTTGAAAGAAATGGAAGAAGGTATTGAATTTGAGAGAAATGGAAGAAAGTATGTTTTAGTTGGTGTGAAAAAATAAGATGATATAGGTTAATATATATAGTGTGTATAATTTGAAAAAAATATTAAAAAAAATAAAATTATAAAATAGCCGTTGGTAAACGGTATTGTTTAAAAAAATAAAAAAAAATTAAAATTGCAACGGGTATCATCGGGTTCATGAACCCGGTACCCTAACCCGATCGCTACCCGCTCCCCCCCCCCCCCCCCCCCCCCCGTACCCCCTACCCCCTACCCGATGAACCCGCTATGCCACCTCGTCGAACCCGATCCCGTACCCGAGGGCGGTACGGGTGGTCTAAGAATGAAAGAAGTCATCCTAGCCATCGGATTAATGATCAAAGTTTATTAAATGAAGGATAATATGGTAATTAGCAATTAAAGATTGTAACAAATCAAATCTTATTAGAGCAGCATACGGAACCTGGACCTCTATTAACGATTCTAACAAATTAAATCCGGTTTTATGAAAATTCTATCATCAATTCTTTCACAATCATATATCGCAATTCTAGGTTTTCAGAATTATCAAATTTCTAATTCTTTTTTCTATCAATTCTCGTATTCATTCAATATGAATCTGGATCTAGAATTCGATATTGAGCAAGATTTTGATTTTAATCTAAAACTATAATGCTATATGTAAATCAATTAAATGGTTCAAATGTGAATCATTCGGATTCAAATATGCACATAACCATGAAAATATGAAATAAACCAGTTCCATATATACATTATTATTTCATTTGCGACTGTCTAATAAATTCACATGTGAATAAGACCCGAAAAGAATGTTATTAAATAATGATTCAAACAGTTAAATAGTTCATATGTGAATGACTTAAATGTTCATCTGTGAATCACAAGTGTTCACATTTGCTTATATTATTCTTTGTTTGCCGCTTATTCCGGTATAGTTGAAAACTTACAAATTTTACCTCTTTATCTTTCGTATAATTGTTATCATGCGACTACACTATCTAATACTACATAATTAGCCTCTCGAATCTTGACCGTTAAATTTTTTAGTAGAAATATTAAAATAATTTCTTTCTTTCTCGTATATTTAAGGTTCCTTATTTGAATAAGACGGTAATCAAATGAGAACCAAAAATAGGTTGAGAACCGTGAAAACCGATCTAAACAATTAATTGATTTAATCTATTACGGCTTGGATTGGTTCTCACGGTTCTCAATCTTTTAATTATAACCATGAGATCAAAATTTTAATTATAACCATGGGATCAAAACCAAATTATGGCTTAGATCGGTTCTCACGGTTTTCAATTTTTTTTGGTTCTCACATTATTTAACCCCTATTTGAATATGTGTTTATTTATTTATTTATTAATCCGATGGTGGGATGAGATTAATTTAAATGATATTGAACTAGTTGATTGAATGCATCGAGCAGTTAAAGATAATATGGTAATTATCAATTAAAGACTGTAACAAATCAAATCTTATTAGAGTAGCGTACGGACCCTGGACCTCTATTAACGATTCTAACAAATTAAATCCGGTTTTATGAAAATTCTATCATCAATTCTTTCACAATCATATATCGCAATTCTAGGTTTTCAGAATTATCAAATTTCTAATTCTTTTTTCTATCAATTCTCGTATTCATTCAATATGAATCTGGATCTAGAATTCGATATTGAGCAAGATTTTGATTTTAATCTAAAACTATAATGCTATATGTAAATCAATTAAATGGTTCAAATGTGAATCATTCGGATTCAAATATGCACATAACCATGAAAATATGAAATAAACCAGTTCCATATATACATTATTATTTCATTTGCGACTGTCTAATAAATTCACATGTGAATAAGACCCGAAAAGAATGTTATTAAATAATGATTCAAACAGTTAAATAGTTCATATGTGAATGACTTAAATGTTCATCTGTGAATCACAAGTGTTCACATTTGCTTATATTATTCTTTGTTTTCCGCTTATTCTGGTATAGTTGAAAACTTACAAAATTTACCTCTTTATCTTTCGTATAATTGTTATCATGCGACTACACTATCTAATACTACATAATTAGCCTCTCGAATCTTGACCGTTAAATTTTTTAGTAGAAATATTAAAATAATTTCTTTCTTTCTCGTATATTTAAGGTTCTTTGTTTGAATAGGACGGTAATCAAATGAGAATCAAAAATAGGTTGAGAACCGTGAAAACCGATCTAAACCATTAATTGATTTAATCTATTACGGTCTGGATTGGTTCTCACGGTTATCAATCTTTTAATTATAACCATGAGATCAAAATTTTAATTATAACCATGGGATCAAAACCAAATTATGGCTTAGATCGGTTCTCACGGTTCTCAATTTTTTTTGGTTCTCACATTATTTAACCCCTATTTGAATATGTGTTTATTTATTTATTAATCCGATGGTGGGATGAGATTAATTTAAATGATATTGAACTAGTTGATTGAATGCATCGAGCAACTCGCCGGTTAGATTGGAAGGATGAACGAATCTTTGACTTTTATCAAAGTCAAAATCTACTTCTTCCATACATTTTCAAGTTTAATTAAATATACATTTTACAATAGTATTCGATAAAAACCTGGAAAACGAAAATATAGAGGAAATTACATTTTTAGCCCTATGGTTACCATTTTACTAACAAGCCTAGTTTTTACTTCAAACTAACTACATTTTTAATCTTTGTGTTTGCTACTTTGTTTCACTTTTGGTCTATATGACTAACGGAGTTAACAGGATCTATTGATTCAAGAACATTCTAGTATTTTTTTCTCATTTATTTATTTTTTTATCTGAAAATTAAACATAAAATATATATTGTTATGTATACCCACTCCATCCCTTTTCTTTTCCAACTTTAGACCTCGTCGGCCACAATGGGTTTGTCGGTTCCGTTACTCGCTAATCGCCTTTTCCATCTCTTCTACAACTCCAACCTACTCCTTGTTCTAATAGCCAAAAAACATTTTTGACACCCCTTCCTCTTTTCACAAATACCATTTTCGGCCTACATTTCCTTTACACACACTACTAGGTCTAGGCGTTTTTACATCTGTCAATAAATTAAAACAGAAACAAATGGTATCTTTTTTCATGTTGCACACACACCCCCATTAAAACAAACCTCAAAAACGAGAAAAAAACTGATCCAAGTTATTTGTTTGTTCTACTATGGTCTTCATTTTCACCTAAAAATACAACAAAACAAGATCGACAATGGTGGTTCTACTCGCACTGGATCTTGTATACACACACACAACTACAATAGTTTAACACACACACACACACACACCTAGAGATGGAGATGACGGATGAGTGTATGTGGGAAAGGGGAGGTGTTCACACACATACATAGAGATAGAAGATGATGGTTTCTCCGTTAGATGATCGCTAAAGGGGTAGGGGAGGGAGTTCTATCAAAGTTGGGTCAATGCGGATCACTATTGTTCCCCTATTAAACATGTAGCCAATTGGGTTAAAGATGGAATGTGCCATTTAAAGGCACTTCAGATGAAGATATCAGAAGGAAGTCTAGCACCTAATACACCAAAACTCAATCACAAGCGTCAGATGATCCTGACCAGCTGATGAAGGCATGAAGCCTTTGGCATATGGGCTAAATCATCAGCTGAAGATGACAACATGAAGACCATTAGTCGAATATATGTCTTTTTGAGATACAACAAGGACAAATGTACACTGCCACATCTACTGTAAAAGGTTCTCTCACATCTTAAACATTATGAGCCTCATTACTTCAACAAATGAGACATACAACGCGTAACCTAGAGAACATGGTAAAACAAACAGTAAAATGACATCTTCCTCATGATTTTCCATCATGCAAATTGATCTCAGTTTCTCATAATGGAGGATGTTCACTATAAATATCAGGGAAAGCTTGAAGACTTACACAACTTGTTTTTAAATAATACCTTGTTGTATTTCAAGCTCAATAAGCTTGAAATACCTTGTTGTATAAATAAGTTCGTCAGATGATCACACACTATCTCACTAGTAACTTCATCATCTATTTAGCATAATACTTAGGGTTGTTTGGCAGCTTCAGAATCATTAAGTGCAGAATGATTAAGTGGTCAGAATGGTTAAGAGGCCCTGTATGATTTAGTGCTAGATAGAAAATGAATGTTTTGAAACCATACTGAATCAACCATCTGAATGACATAAAATTACCATTTTACCCCAGTCTTGTGCTGAATGAAAATTAGTGTTTGACAAAAGTTCTAAATGAAATTTCTTAATGAAAAATAGAATATAATTAATGGCACATGACAATACATGATATATATAAGTTCGGACAAACATAACAATAGTTATTCAGATTACCATTTTAACCCTTTCCAACATATATGTCTCCATCCCTGTAATCAATTTCTTGAACTGGTAGCAACCAAGACCATGTTTAACAAACAACCCCTTAATACAATATAACACTCTTGATGAAATCTTGAAAGTTTGATGGTCTTTGTAGCATTTCCATATGCTAAAGTGCATTGGATTAAACCTCTGTATCAAACATAACTCCTTTTCACCTACTGTTCATCCTCTCGCACCAATTCGTTTGTGTTTTTTTTGCTATAAACATATTTATAATAGTTACTATTACAATAGTAATTATGTTTTTGATTTGTGGTCTGCTCCTAAGCAAGAAAAGTTACACCATTAAGCAGTATAACTTTCAAGATCTCATAGCAGTTTTATATAAACAATAAACTTGTAAATGCCACAATGTATATAATACGAAGTCCAGGAGAAACCATAAAATCGAGCACAATCACAAACGAGTTTAAAGATGCAACGACAGCAAACAAAAATCTCATTGAAAACTTTTATCAAACACTTGGTGTTCAAGAAAAAGAAAAAACATGAACACAATAGAGTAATAACATAAGATCACAGTGGGGTAATCAAAAATCAAGACGAAGAGATGTTAGAAAAAGAAATATGCAGACTTTGCACATGCCGACAAATAAAAAGGGTTAGGCTAACGCCTAGTGAGTTCAAGAGTTTTATCATGACCATATAATTCATAAAACGAGAGAGATGCAATTTACGTCATTAGTTCAAAAGAATTTACTTTAGATGCAAATCACCCATTTTTCCAACACACACAAATCCCGTGCTGAAAGCTTTAATATAAAATGATTTTCAAAATGGACTCATCCCAAAACCCACTTGAAAAGTGAAATAGTATATGATTTCTAAAATGATTGAAATCATGAATAAATCGCTATTATTCAAAACATCCCAAACACGGATGAGACATAACCCACAACTCACATACCATGGAAAAACCATCCATATAAATATAATACGTCACCGAAAACATGGATAGAAACAAATACCCAAAGCAACACCTTTCGGTGACGGGGGAGGCCTGTTTACATTGCACGTGACGGAACACAAAAGTGGGTCACATAGCCATGTAATAAAACAAACACGTGGACTATTCTCATAATATACTGAGCTCAATCACTCATATCTATTGTCCGCGAGACTTGGGAGCCCCCAATTTCAACCACTCCAAATCTATACATTGGGTCACTCCAAATCCACAAAACAAGCACATTGGGATTACACCTTACTGCCCATGGGACGCTGCCCGACCATATAGGCCCACACCTTACTTACCATGGAACCCGATGCCTATCCCGTGCCAAGCACATATGGAATTACACCTTACTGCTCATGGGACGACGCTCGACCATATAGGCCCACGTCTTACTTACCATGAAACCCGATGCCTATTCCGTGCTACAATGAGAGAAACTAGCGTCTCATCATTGAACATAAAAACTCAAGTGCCTATGGATCCATAGCTAATAAGGTCTAAAACATTACACGACCTCAAACGAATGAACCAATGCATTCAAAACATGTAATTCCCCAATAAACATAAATCACGACCAAAACTCGACTTGAAGCCATCAAAACTGGACAACTGTCCTCAAGACTTACCAAAATCCAACACCGAGCCATAAGCTCGACTAACTCAAAAGATTAATCGTGAAAAGTCATAAAATGAGATTAAACGCAACAACACACACTTTTGTCAATAAATACTTTGAACCCATGAAAACCCGAATCAAGACATTGGGTTAGGACAACCCCTTTTTTCCAAAGGACTCACACATACATTTTCAAATTATCCCATAACGTACTATATGCATATTTCCAAAATTATACCTAAAAATGCATTTTCGTAACAAGTAGGCTCCATTTATAAAATAAATCATCAAAGCATTTTCATTTATGATTTATCTATCAAGTTTCCCAAAAATCCCAAATATGGGCATTTTACCACATTTACCAAGTTAAATATTTCAAAAGTCAAAACCCACCAAATAACCCAACATTGGATAATTTTCATGTAAACACATATATACTTGGAAAATAACATTTGGAATGTACAACGTTTTCACAAATCAACTTGAACTCACCTTGCTAGATTTTGGTTAAATCTAGATTTCCCCAAACGTAAGCTCATTTGAAGAAACTTGAATCCTCAAGCCAAATCTTCCAAAAACCTAGATCCATAAGTTTCCAACCATAAATATTCAGATCCAAACATGTAGAATCATTCCCCAAACATTTTACAACCAAATCCCAACTTATATCAAAACCCTAATTTTCCTGGATGAAATAGGAGAAGGTTTTCTTAACAAAGCACACCCAAAATTACATCAATAAAACCCTCAATGGAAGAGAAGATGAAAACAACAAAACCCTAGCTTTTGGGTAGAGAGAGATAGAGATTACCTTCATCACTTGAATCCTCCTAATAAAATCTCCTAGCCTCCACAAAAGCTCCAAGCTTCCATATCTTCAACAATGGTGGAAAGGGGTTTGGTTTGAGTGGATAAGATGAAGAAGAGGAGGAAGGATTTAGGGTTTTCTTGAGAGGAAATCGGTTTAGAGAGGGAGAGAAACTGAGTTGTGGGTTTGGAAAATGAAATGAGGGAAGAGAGAGAGAGAGAGAGAGAAAGGTCTTAAAACAACCAAAATATCTCATCAGACATGCCGCAGACGTCCGACTGGAGGTCTATGCGGGCGTCCGGCCTTTCCTGAACGAACCCCAACCCTTTTTCTGTTGCTTCCGCGGACGACCCACGGACCTCGGCGCATCGCGGACGTCCGGCCTTGCACCCATGCGGACGTCCACAAGTCCAATATTCCGTTTTCCTGAAATTTCGGGGTGTTACAGGCACCATCCAGATCCAAACAAACAGCCCCTTACATTAGTTGTGTGAGTTCATGGTATTAAGTGATATAGCGGAAGAATACATTTGTCATCCAAAGAGAGCTTATTATAGGTTGTTGATATTTAGTTTATGACTTTATGTTTCGTAATAATCTCCCAATTTGGAATGTCTCCTTGTGTAACACCCTCAAATTTGGAAAGAGCAACTACATAAAATCTTCAATAAAATAACCAACTATAGGATAAAATTCTTTCTACATATCCAACCCTGGAAATACCCCAACTTTAAAACATATAATTAACCTCAACGTTCATTAACTTAAGTCATACACCAAGACTACACAAGGTCGGATGTTACTCAAACCAAATACAAAGTTGTTATTCCCAATATGCGGAAGACTACACCAAGCTATTCACTCCTTGAGCACACATCTAGCTCTCAACTCTTCACAATGTCACTAGAAATATTTTCCAACCGAAACCTATTGCACATGCTCCTTCCATCAGATTCGAACCCACAACCAACAGGATGTAGAGGGGCGCCACTACCAATCTGCCACAGCCTCTATTTGTGTCATAACAACTCATTTAATTCATTTATTCCTTTTTCAACCAGATTTAACTTTTTCCCAACTTCGACATCAAATTTGGATCCGATGCGGCTCGAATTTGCTAAAACTCAAAACACAAATATTGTAACTATGTGTGTTAAATTTCCATAGGAACTTGAATCACTTAAATCGGGGCTAAGACGAGTGAGATGTGATTGGAATGGAACAACATCGTAAAAATGTCAAATGTCTCCTTTTTGCTATTTTTCACTTTAAAGCGTTCCGAACCAAAAATCCAGGTGTTACAATCCTCCCAACCTTAAAAGATGTTTCGTCCTCGAAATCTAGTATCAGTCCATAACTCGAATGTCGCTCACAACGGATTGCTCTATTCTCAATAGTTCGATCCTTCTCTTGATTAACAAATTCGACCTAAAAGTTCTTCCGATATCAAAACATTACATCAATATCAGGTGTAAGCACTGAACCTTGTTTGAGCAATCTCTAACAATACGGTATCGGTTGTCTCCCAACCTTAAGTGACTCGGGCTACTTCGAGAATGGTCTATGACATAAGTTAATCATTTCCAAGTGATTCCTAACCGGGAATTTACTCTTATATTTTCTAACTACTCTAAATTCAATCCTTTCACAAATCTCTATACTCATCCCAACATTTAATCATTCAAAGTAAATGTCTAGCAAGTCAAAGATATTAATAACCAACTGCTAGTCACCAAAAATCTGGTCTCCTTAGATTTATCACTTATATTGCAATGCTTCTTAGAACTCACGGGAAGTACACACAAGTACTCTAACTCGACTCAAGGCACACCGTGTGTAGGAACTTCCAACATTTCTCGAGTCAAACTATTTTTTTTGCCGTTGGTCTAACATTCTCTCTAGAAGCGTACCAACATGACCTTCACAGAATTAGTAATCTTAAGGCGACCGTTGCACGTTTCTCAAAGCACACCTCAACATTGTCTATCTAAAACTGAAATCTTTAGCAAGGCAAGCTGTTTTTTTATCATCAATCACTAATTGCCAAAATCAAATATCTGTAGAGTCATTGTTTGCTTTCCAAACTTTTCAAGGAAATCAACACGGATGACACCCCAAACTCCAAATGAGTCCTTGACCTCAAAAGCTGAAGAAATGTATGAGAAGATGAATAATATTCTTTACAAGGTGAATAATATTCTTTACAAGATGAATATTATTCTTTACAAGATGAATAATGTTCTTTAGAAGATGAATAACATTCTTTACAAAATGAATATTATTCTTTACAAGATGAATAATTTTTAGAAGATGAATAACATTCTTTACAAGATGAATATTATTCTTTACAAGATGAATAATATTCTTTAGAAGATGAATAATATTCTTTAGAAGATGAATATTATTCTTTACAAGATGAATAATATTATTTACAAGACGAATAATATTCTTTACATTCGAGTGGAACAAACCAAGACTTTTATAGCCATAACCTAAAGAAGGAAAATCAACTAATAATTACAAAAGATTACAAAGGATATTAAAGTAATTAAATAATATTAGGAGTCATCCTTTATCAATAGGCAGAGGTAGGAGTAAGGAAGAAGCAATAATGAGTAGAAATCAGATTTGGACCATACTGACAGATATGGACCATACTCACACCGAAACTAGAATCTCAAACTATACAACTCTAATGAACGAACTTCAAAACCTTCTTCATTATCGAAGCCAACCAAGAGAGAGCAATACTAACACTTAATATGATGTCTATAAAATGATCCATCAACTCAAATCCAATTATGTGGAAACAACCACACAAAGCTTTAGCCTGGAGATTTACTTAAACGGAAAGACCACTACTTAAATAACGAGATAACGCATAAGTCTAATACCAAAAAATCAAAAGTTCGCCCGATTTTCATGTTGGATCCTTGCATAATGAAACTAGTCACCAGTCGGATCATCCGACACTTCAATCCCCAAAGACCTCTCTAGTCCTTAAATACACATCCTTCAATAAAAGGTCTCAATCTATGTTTCTAATGAGTTTAAGGTTTTCCAAGCTCACGACTCAACCAATATGCCAATTTACAATTTTAAACGATTTACCGAACATAAAATATTTGTAATCAATCTTACGCACATATAAAAAAATTACACCACAACTAGGTAGTTATGCAAAGCGGTTACAAATGCCACACATATAAAACCAGCTTGAAAGTTATGTGACTATTACTCAAAGATATAACGAACAATATTGAAAGTATGTGTAACAAAACTATTCAAATGGATCGTGTTGATCCAAACCCTCAGTGATTTGATAATGACCCTCTCTTTAACACTTAGTGAAAATTGTAAGTAAATGATATGTATTAGAGTTTCACTATCGCTGATAAGTACTAAGACTGTTTCAGTACTGCTGATAGTAACTCTCGCTCTTTAAAGTTAAATAGTCAGCGAAATCTGTTCATCGAGTAGCTCTGAGCCTATTCAGTCTATGAGATGATCGCTGATAAGTTAGTTGTTTACTTATGATCCCTGAAGACAAGTTTCACGTCAACATATGTTCTACGCTGAAGTCAAAGATCAAGCTCAAGAACCAGCGACAAGTCTACTAATGAACTGATGCGGATATCAGCGAAGCCAAGATTTGTCCACTCAACGTGAAGTTACAAGTAGAAGATTTCAGCAATCACTGAACTTTATCATTCGCTGATAAATTACTGATTCAACGAAAGCTGATCATGAAGTTCTCTCTGCATGTTACTATTGTCTTACCTCCCTTGCACGTCTCCGTACGAACTGTCAGAACGGACACCCCTTTTGTCTGTAATCGTACAACAACTCTAATTCTACACTATGCACCATGCGGCTACTAAGGTTGTCTACAAAGGTCAATGACATTCAACCACTCAACTGCTGCCACGTGTAAAGCAATACTGCCATGCATTAAATGCATGCAGTATATAAGAAGAACCCTACTTCAGAAATGAAGTGCTCGGGCCATCTTCTTCTTTCTATCTGTATGTTAGGTTATTATTCGTAATTTTCTTATCTCCTTTCTGTCTTATTCTAGTGCAAGAAACTTAGTATTCTTAACTTGTTTAGATTAGGTTAATCATTAATCTTGTTCCGCAACAAGTTGTAAATTGCCTTGATTTATCAATAAACAATTTAGAAAAGTAAAAATAGTGTGTTTGTATTCAACCCCCCCCCCCCCTTCTACAAACTTGTATAACCCTTCGGGACCAACAAGTGGTATCAGAGCGGTTTTGTTTAATCTCATAAACAAGATCTGATATATACTAAGATTTCTCTTCCTTGCTATTTCTTAAAACGGCCACTAACACAAACACTAATTATATTGACAATGGTTCTCTTGCAAAACCCCCTAGATTTTCCAGAGATAACTTTAATCTGTGGAAAAATTGGATGATTCTCTTCTTAGAAGGTGTAGACCCAACTATACCTTATTACATCGAAAATGGTCCATATATTCCTATAAGAATTGATCCTGAAGTTCCAGTCGCTGAGAATAGAGCTGCTATTCCAGAAAGGTTGGTTCCTAAGGAAATTCATATGTGGACTGATGAAGATAAGAAGAAAGTGGCTCTCGACACTAAAGCCAGATCCATACTTTCCATGGCTCTTCCTGACGAAGTCTACCATTCCGTCATGAACCTGAAAACCTCAAAAGCCATGTGGGACACAATTTGTGTTCAGTATGAAGGTACTTCTGAAGTCCAGGACTCACGTAACATCAACCTGGTAAGACAGTACGAAAGCTTCATTTGTGGTAAGAATGAATCTCTCTCTGAAGTACACCAATGTTTTAACTGCTTAATAATAGATCTGAAAACTGTTGGTAAGGAATATTCTAACTTTGAAGTACTGACAAAGTTCTTAGAATGTTTACCTGAAAGCTGGGACAGTTATTCAATGTGTCTCAAGCTGTCAAAAGATCTTAGATATATGACTCTTTCTACCTTATATGGCACGATGCTGAATCATGAGCAATCAAGTCATCTTAAGAAGAATCTTGTAAAAGATTCCAAAAGCACCCATGTTGCTTTACTCTCAGAGTTACCTTCTACTCAGCGATCTACTATCACTGTCACTGAGTTGTAAACTAACTCTGAACGTTCATCAGATTCTGATGCTTCAGATGATGATGAAACTCTGGCATTCCTGGCTAATAAGTTCAGGAGATTTGCTAGAAAGAGTAATTTCAGAAAGAACAAACCTCTTGCTATTACTGACAAGCCAAGATCATCAACCCATGTTGATAAGGCTACTGCTACTTGCTATAACTGTGAAAAGATAGGACATTTTGCTAGCGAGTGCAGGTCAAAGAACGTCTCTAGACCCTCAGCTTTTCCCAAGAAAAACTTTACTCCCAGGACTAGAGATGAAAAATACAAAAAGCTGAAAGAAAGGTATTCAAAGCTGAAAACCTTTAAGAAGAAAGGCAGAGGCCTTATGGCTGACTATGATTGGGCTGCCTCTGACGAAGAAGAATCATCTGACTCTGAAGATGATGATGAAGCCAATCTATGTCTCATGGCCAAACTTGAAGATGAGGAAGAAAATTCTTACATTCCCTCTACTTCAACCTCTGCTACTAAGGTATCACCTTCCTTCTTTACCAATATTTTAAATATTGATGAAGCTGATAGTCTTCGAAAGATCGATCTCTTGACTAGAAGTTTATATGAAGCCATGAATGGCAAAACTGTTATTGAAAATCAAAACCTTGATCTCGCTGAACAGCTTAAAAACTGTCACCTTCAAATAGAAAAGCTTTCTAAAATTGAAGAAGATTTTAAAGATCAAGTTCATTTAAATCAGCTAGTCAAAATCGAACGCGAAGAAGCTATCGCTGCATTAAAAGCTGAAAAAGCTACTGTTGATGGATGGTATAACTCCTCAACAAAGATCACTGAGATAATTAAGTCTCAAATTCCCCTGAGTGATAAACGTGGTCTTGGTTACAAAGCTGATACTCTAGAACAAACCACTGACCGTTCCATGCTTAAGTTTGGAATGTTCGTATCCTCTATCCCTGACACTTTCTCATCTCAGTGTTCCTCTTCAAAACCTCCTATTCCTGAGGAAATCTCTACCTTAACTTCAAAAGGTAAAGAGAAAATTGTTTATCCAAAACCTACCTCGGTCTTTAAAGACAAAGGTAAAGGAATTGCTTTTAACCAAAATACTCAGAAGGGTACCTTTGTACCAAAGTTGAATGCTTCTAAAGCTTCAGTGACTTATCCCTCTGGTTCAAAGAATAAGATCCCTGGATTTATTCAGCGTGGATCTATTCAGCGATCTACTCCTAGAATCAAAGTGGATACTATTGGTAGGAAATCCGAAGAACTGAATGTTCCTCCTGTTTCAAATACCAAAAGTTTACTTGGTACTGGTCCTTCTAATTCAAAATCAAAAGCTCAGCATGCAAATGGTCCTAGAACTATTTTTAGTTATAGGAAATGTTATCATTATGGACTTACCAATCATATTGCTAGTAAGTGCCCCACATCCACCCAAGCTAAAAAGATAGCTAAGGTGAAGATCATTGCCCCCAAGGCAAAGAAGACCACTGAGGTTAAGAAATTAACCAAAGTGAAGACTGACAAAGATGAATCTTCAAATGCTGCGAAGACTGTTGAACCTTCCACCTCCTCTTCTACCCCCACTGACAAGTGTGTACACATGGTTAAGTGGGTACCCAAGACAAACTAATCTTCCTTTGTAATGCAGGTTAAGAAGGGTATCTGGTATCTCGATAGCGGATGCTCTAGACACATGACTGGTAAGAAGAATCTGCTCACTGAATATAAGGAAGAAAAGGGTCCCTCTGTAACTTTCGGTGATAATGGAAAAAGACATACCCGAGGGTTTGGTGTACTCTCTAATGGTACAACAACCTTCAGAAGAGTTGCATATGTTGAAGGGCTGAAGCATAATCTTCTAAGCATCAGTCAGCTTTGCGACATGGATAACAAAGTAATCTTTACTAAGGAATCCTGCTTTGTCGCTGACAAAAAGGAGAAGTTAGCTCTCAGCGGTTATCGTTTGGAAAATGTTTATGTAATAAATATGGACTCAACAACCACTGAGAACTCCTGTTTCTTCTCAAAAGCCTCATCTGATGTCAACTGGTTATGGCATAAGAGGCTCTCTCATCTAAACTTCAAGACACTGAATACTCTTTCTTCAAAAGAGTTAGTCACTGGTCTACCTCAACACTCATACGCCAAAGAGTCTTAATGTTCAGTGTGTGAGAAAGGGAAGCAGACCAAAGCAAGCTTTAAGTTAAAGCAAGTTTCCTCAGTGTCATCTCCTCTACAACTTCTCCATATGGATTTGTTTGGCCCTGTTAACAAACAATCCATCGATGGAAAGAAATATACACTGGTCATAGTTGATGAATTCTCTCGCTATACATGGGTTATGTTTCTCCGTTCTAAGAGTGACACCCCTGAAGAACTCATCACCTTTGTCAGGAAAATGGAAGTCCTGAACAACTTGACCGTTCGCTCAATAAGGAATGATCATGGGGCTGAATTCAAAAACAGTTCTCTTGATTCCTTCTTTGAGAGTAAGGGTATTTCTCACAACGTTTCTTCAGTGAGAACACCGCGACAAAATGGAGTCGCTGAAAGAAGAAATAGAACTATTATTGAAGCTATACGATCAATGCTCAGCGATTCTCACCTGCCTACTCAGTTTTGGGCAGAAGCTGTCAACACTGCTTGTTTTACGCAAAACAGGTCGCTGATAGTCAAAAGATTCAATAAAACAGCTTACGAACTTTTCCATGGGAGAAAGCCTTCAATTAGCTTTCTTCACATCTTTGGATGTCAGTGTTTCATACTGAACAACAGAGATGCCCTTGAAAAATTTGACCCTAAGGCTGATGATGGAATCTTTCTTGGATACTCCTCAGTCTCCAAAGCCTTTAGAGTCTTCAATCGAAGAAGACAAACTGTTGAAGAAACTATTCACGCCACCTTTGACGAATCCCGTTCAGCGAATTCTCGACCTTCTGCTGATACTGAAGAACTGAATCAATGGATGTTTTCACATCTTGGTGATTCAGAAGATACTCCCACTCCTCATACTCATACCGTTGAAGATGATGGTCCTACTATCATCCCAAACATGCAGACTAGTGAAGCTGAAACTTCATGGGTCTCAGCTATTCCTTTAAACACTATGCCTGCTTCTGAACCAAATGTCTCAGACATTCCATCTACTTCTCAGCAATCAGTGAATGTGATGACGTCTGCACCTACTCCTCTCTTGGCTGATATTCTAGAAGTTGCTGAAGCCTCATCTTCAGCTCCTCCAGTTCAATTTGAGTCAGCGACTCATGCTCCGGCTCAGCGATGGACTGTCAATCACCCTATTGATCAAATTCTTGGTGATCCAAACGCTGGTGTTCAGACTCGACGAAGTGCAGGTAATATTTGTTTATTTGTTAACTTTATTTCTCTGATTGAACCAAAGAAAATAGATGATGCCCTCAAAGATCCAAACTGGGTCAGCGCTATGCAAGAAGAGCTGACTGAATTCGAAAGAAACAAAGTTTGGAATCTTGTTCGAAGACCAACTGACAAGACAGTGATATGCACTAAATGGGTCTATCGAAACAAGTTGGACGAACATGGAACTGTAACCCGCAACAAGGTCGTCTTGTTGCTCAGGGATACAGACAAGAGGAAGGTATAGACTACGACGAAACATTTGCTCCAGTAGCAAGACTAGAATCTATTTGTCTATTCTTAGCTTATGCTGTACACAAAGACTTCAAAGTTTATCAGATGGATGTTAAGTCAGCGTTTCTAAATGGAAAGTTGAATGAAGAAGTCTATGTGGAACAACCTCCAGGATTCTCAGATCCTAAGCGTCCAGGTTATGTTTATAAACTGGATAAGGCACTTTATGGCTTAAAGCAAGCTCCACGTGCATGGTATGACACTCTATCCTCTTATCTCCTAATTGAAAATTTTGAGCGAGGTAAAATCGACAAAACTCTATTTTTCAAATAGTGAAGGGTCATATTATTCTCGTTCAGATATATGTTGATGACATTATATTTGGTTCTATTAACCCTGACCTTTGTACTCGTTTCGCTGATAGAATGAAAGCAGGGAATAAAATTAGTATGATGGGTGAGCTAACATATTTCCTTGGTCTTCAGATAAAACAGAATGAAAAAGGAACTTTCATTAATCAGGGAAAGTATGTTAAAGATATGCTGAAGAAATTCGAGTTAACTCAGAGTTCAGCTATGAAAACCCCTATGGCACCACCGCTGACACTAAACAAGGATTCAAATGGAATACATGTTAATGTCACGCTGTACCGTGGGATGATCGGCTCTCTCTTGTATCTTACAGCTAGCCGACCTGATATTATGTACGCAACCTGTTTGTGTGCAAGATATCAAGCTGAACCTAAGGAATCTCATATGATCGTTGTAAAGCGAATCTTTCGTTACCTTAAGGGTACTCCGAACCTAGGTCTTTGGTATCCCAAAGACTCAGGGTTTGATCTAATCGCCTATTCAGATAGTGATTTTGCAGGTTGCAAATTGGATAGGAAAAGCACCACAGGAGGCTATCAGCTCCTGGGTGGAAAGCTGGTGAGTTGGACAAGTAAAAAGCAAAACTCAGTGTCCACCTCAACTGCTGAAGCTGAGTATGTAGCTGCTGGAAGTTGTTGTTCTCAGGTCTTGTGGATGAGAAATCAACTACTGGACTATGACCTTCATCTCTCGAAAATTCCAATCTATTGCGACAGCACTAGTGCCATCGCTATAGCCAACAATCCAGTACTACACTCAAAGACCAAACATATCGAAATCAAGTATCATTTTATCAGAGATCATGTGATAAATGGTGATATAGAACTTCATTTTATCCCAACTGATTTTCAGTTAGCTGATCTTTTCACCAAACCTCTTGATGAGACAAGATTCAACTTTCTCATCAGCAAGCTTGGAATGCTGAACTTTGAAGAGTAAAATCTTCAGTGGTTCACATTTGATCAGCGACCGGATAAAACCAGCTTATATAACCCATTCTATCATCTTCTCCCTGAACAAAGTTGATTCGCTGATATCAAGGTATGTCTCTCTTTACTCACTGACATTCGCATGTAAATGCAAGATTTCAAAACAAATCACATCACTGAATATCTCTTCCTTAACAGCGATACTTAGAAATTTCTTAAACTAACACTGATATTTCTATTCAGTGCTTCATGTTTTTCAAAATAGTCCCTGAGCTTTCAAAACCTCAGAGACATCCTAAAATATGAAAGGACGTTTGTGACATCATCACAACGGATAAACCCTGGCACGTTCTTTTTCTGACACACGTTTGCACGTTTCGTTTACCATCCAATCAAATGCAAACACGTGTCCGTGTCATGATGAAAAACTTTCCCGCTCTAGTTTTTTTCTCTCTCTAATCTCACTATATAAACTATTTCGAGTTTATATTTTTCCTTTACGCGAACTTCTTCTCCAAGAAAGAAAAGATTTATTGTTACTTATTGAACTCGAGTTTTTCCAGAAAACTGTTCATCTTCTTCTTCGACAACCAGGTTAATATTCTCATTATTTACCTGTTTTAACTTGTTTCTGATCTTATCCTTGTTTTCAAAAGATCAAACAAAAGAACTTTTTAAATAAAATCATTTCTTTCATGGTTTTATGAACACAACCTTTTCATGGCTGTTCTTCAAGTTTAAATCAAATATATTAAACTTGTTCTTCATACGTTTTTCCAGAATCCTTATCTAAAGGAAAATGGAAAACAAGACTTTTACTGGGTTTGCATTTCTTTTTCAAAACAAGAAAACCCTAATCTTCATTAAGACATTTCTGTCTGAATGAAATGGACAAAATTCGAAAACATCTTATTGGAAAATCTTTCCACATTAAGACTGTATTTTTTCTCTATGATTCATGGTTGATATGATAAACAGAAATGGCATCTTCTACTGCTGCTCCTACCGCTGAGAAATCTCCTGCTACGGAGAAACTGAATCTTCCCAAGGCTCCTCAGGTCAAGTTCACGCTTGAGAAAGTAGACTTCTCAAAATCCAACAATCTCTATGCGCTTTTCGAATTTCCTCCGAAGAAGCAAGTCACACATCTGAATGATGCTGTAAATTTTCTCCAAACATGTTGCTTATTCAAAGCCTTAACCTTCGTACCCCCCTGCCCATAAATTTCTTCTATCTCAGTTCTGATATACTGCCAGACACACTCAGGTTCCTTCACCTAAAGACCCTAAGAAACTCCTTGATGTCATTCTCTGTGACACCAAATTTGGCACAACCAACATCAACCCTGCCATTATCAGGCGAGCACTCAGCCTACCCACTGCTACCAAAGAAAAACCCTTCGTTCCTCTGCCTAACCACAAAAACCATGCTGATAGGGAAGCCATCAGTGCATTCTTTGATGCAATGAGTTACGCATGGGACACAGGGAGGGACAAGGAGATTGAGAATAAATTGACACTGATCAAGAAGTCCAAAATACCAAGCGAGATGAACTTCATCTTTGCACACTTAATAAGCTGCATGACAGCGAAGAGTGGCTCCTCTGATCAAGCTGCTCAACCTCAGCAAGTCATGGGCTATGCATTGCTGAAAGGACTCCATGTTGATTGGGCCTCAATCATCTATGACGATCTCGCATTCAGAGTAGATATGGCTGATAGACCTTCATAGGTTCCATATCCCAGATTCATCAGTGCCGTCTTTCTACAAGGACTTGGGGATAAATACCCAAAAGAGGGTGATCTGAGACTCTCTCAGGTTGGCCCTAAGGTGCTCGACTTCAAACCGCTGGCAAACGAGGTACGTCTTACTACTCTTTTATCTATTCTTAATTCTCCTTCTTCTACTTCTGCGGCTCATTCAGTGGAAATCCACACCGCTGATACCCAAGCTGCACCCTCCACTCCTTCTCGAAAAAGGAAACAATCTACTTCCCAACTTGGTTCCAAAAGGATCAAGAAAACCAAGGAGCAACCCCCCAGCATTCACATGCTGAAGACTCCACAGCTCATCTTGAAGAGCTGATGGATAGTTCATTGACGCTCTGCCACAGCTGATCAAGCCACCCCTTCCATCCCAGCTTCAGCGTCTCTAAACGTTGAAGTTATAAACTTGGAACAGAACCCACCTCCTTCAGTCCCTCTAGTGACTGAAGTGATTGACAGCGGATCCAACGCTGAACCCCGCTCCCAACCCATGTTCTCAACCATCATTCCTCCCACCTCTCCTTTGGTCACTCAATCTCTTCCCCTATTCTCCTCAACAAACATCTTCCTCAGCGACACTACTGCTGAACATCTTCAGAGGATGATAGAACAAAACACATGACCTGTAGGTACTTCCAGTCGTCAAGGAACTATTGAAGACGACGATGAAACTTTCTCAAGGTTACGAGGCTTCGACAACTTCACCAACCCGCCTGCAGGTATACACATTATCCCAAACACTTCTCTCTCTCAACCCTAAACTTCTGAGCTTTCCTCTGTTCATAAGTTAATAACTGTTTCAGGTCCTAATTTGGGGGATATCAACACCTCCCTGAAGGCCCTGGAAACAAAGGTGGAATCTTACAACACCACTCTCTCCACGAACTCTTCAGCGGTTACAGACGCTGGATAGAACCTCAAAAAGCTGACTGAGGTTGTTGAAACGAAAGCCTCCAAAGCTGGTATGGAGAAGGTGGATGGCAGCATAGGAACTTTTGCTACCACCCTCGCTGAAACCTCCACCAACGTCAACAATCTCAACCTCACCAACACCACCCTCGCAACAAACTTCACCACTCTGTCCAATGAAGTCACATCATTGAAGACAGAGGTTGGTACTCTTAAGGGTGAGGTCACCACGGTCAAAGATCTCCTTCAGCAGATACTCAATCGCCTGGACGCCCCAAAGTCTCACTTTACTCAGGCTGATAGAGAGGATCTTCGAAAACTCGCCCCTGCTATATCTGGCCTCGACGACAGATTATCAGTGGTTGAACTTTGTATGGGACTCACTGGCCAAGAAGACAGTGATTCTCATACTACTGATGCTGCTGATGTTGCTGATATTCCTCTTGCCTCCCCTCCTCATCATGTGGAAGAGGGGGAGAAGAGAGCTGAAGACCTTCCCCATAATGATGAGGGGGAGAAGAAAAATGAAACTGCTGCTTCTACTTCTAAACCTCAGGGAGTTGAAAACCCTGAGGGAACCGAGAAACCTCCCTCTATATCTGAGGGGGAGCAACTCGAAGAGCAACACAAAGAAGCCATTGCTGATGTGACCGTACCTTACGCTGATGAGGTCGAGTCTGAAGAAGAAGAAGAAGCTAAAGACGAAGAACCCATCGATATCGATGATGAAGAACCATCATCATCCCCTAAAGATGATGATGATGACGATGATGATGATGATGACTTCTTCTTCGTTGAGCCCAAGAAGGCCCCTAAGAAAGGGATTTCGATAAATGAACCTTCAGGGGAGACGACCAAGACAAATCCTGCAGCGTCTGAAGCTGACAAAGGCAAAAACAAAGGCCTCGCTGCAGAAGGCAATCTGGCTATCCTTTAGATTAATCCAGTTTGTCAGGTACAATATCTTCTCTTCCCTTATACTGCATCACTCCTCTATCCCTTCTCAATCTCAATCCTCCTCTCAATAAAACCTCTATACACTTAACCCTATTCTTTTCTCTATCTATTTCTTCCCAACTTTTCTTACTTAAACGATCGATGTGTTTCAGCTAGTCCTCTCCCCTGTTTGAGGATCCCGCTGAAGCTCCTGCAACTTTATCAACAATAACTCCGGCTCCTATCGCTGAAGAAATAATCCCAGTCTTGGATTTAACCTCTGAGACTGATGAACCTGAAGAACAATCTCTCTCTCACAAAAACATACCTTCCTTAGCTCCTCAAAAGCTAAGTGAAGAAGAACAAGAAAAGAGAGATGAAATGATCAAACAGCTCGAAGATCAGCGAATCATCCTCCCTCGCTCCAAAATCCCTGTTCCCACAAAGTTCAGGATATCAAGGAAAGAATACGAGGATCATTTAAGAGCTAAAAGATTACTCGCCGAAAAGAAGGAAGCTGAAGAAAAAGATAAGGCTCTCGCCATCCAGCTTGTCCAACAATCGGTGGAAGACCCCGCGCTGAAAAGAACTCCCATTGATGTCCAACGTCAGCTATGGGATGATGCCCAAAGGATCGTTGAAGAAAAGACTAAGGTATCTGACTCGGCTTTGGAATGGTGTAAAGAAATGCTGAACTATCGATCTCGACCATCCAAAATCATCAAGGTACTTATCAGAGGAAAATTGTTCGTAGACGTTCCTGTTGTTGAAGTTGACGTATTCAGAGAAGACAAGACCAAGCAAACCTTTTACGCTGCTACATTAGAGAAATTTGGTTTCTCTGAATGGTTGGAAGTGAAATTAGCCATTCAGCGATCTCGCTCAAAGTTCAAGAGCCATGTCGAGAAAATTTTAAATTCTCAGATCGACTTGGTTTCTTCTGCTGTGGATATCCCTCCTTCCACTCTTCTTCCTCCTCAACAAAGAAGGGCCTCTGCAAAGAAAAAGAAAACCTCAGACTCAGGTCCTCCTGTACGGAATGAAACAGGTATAGGTTTCTCATGCGAAGAAGTACTTGGTCGTGACCCTGACCTCTCAGTACTTGACACCTCCCTGCCTCCTGGTGAAACTTTCATCCCTGGAAAAGTCTTAAGTGAACCTTATGGCATCTTCTTTCTAGACTGCTATGGACGACAACACTTTCAACGCATCTCTGAGCTTCCAATCACTCCCATCGAACAACTCAGAGACCTAATATACTGGTGTGAAGTCAAACGCGACATTCAGGCACGTCACCTCAAGCCCCTGATCTTTGAAGAAGCAAAGAACAAAAAGGATCAAGGTGTAACGGTCCCTGACTGGATGATTCCCACATCAAAGACCCTCAATGAACTTCTCATCAAGGAAGAACCTTTTGACGGATATGATCGCCTTGTAATTCTTTCTATCTTTATCTGTCTACATCTTTTGTACTTGTAAATTCATTAACTGTACTTGTAATTTTTCTACTTCCCTCTGTAATTTTTACGAAGTTTAAAGGAAAATTTCAACGAATGTACTTTACTCCATCAGTACTGAAAAGATCCCAGAAAACAGTAAAAGAGACAAATATTTTATGAGTTCTTTTTATCCTTATGTTTTCATACTTAGCAATTTTCTTTGTTGCTATGTCATAATCAAATAGGAGGAGATTGTTGATCCAAACCCTCAGTGATTTGATAATGACCCTCTCTTTAACACTTAGTGAAAATTATACGTAAATGATATGTATTAGAGTTTCACTATCGCTGATAAGTACTAAGACTGTTTCAGTACTGCTGATAGTAACTCTCGCTCTTTAAAGTTAAATAGTCAGCGAACTCTGTTCATCGAGTAGCTCTGAGCCTGTTCAGTCTATGAGATGATCGCTGATAAGTTAGTTGTTTACTTATGATCCCTGAAGACAAGTTTCACGTCAACATATGTTCTATGCTGAAGTCAAAGATCAAGCTCAAGAACCAGCGACAAGTCTACTAATAAACTGATGCGGATATCAGCGAAGCCAAGATTTGTCCACTCAACGTGAAGTTACAAGTAGAAGACTTCAGCAATCGCTGAACTTTATCACTCGCTGATAAAGTACTGATTCAACGAAAACTGATCATGAAGTTCTCTCTGCATGTTACTATTGCCTTACCTCCCTTGCACGTCTCCGTACGAACTGTCAGAACGGACACCCCTTTTGTCTGTAATCGTACAACAACTCTGATTCTACACTATGCACCATGCGGCTACTAAGGTTGTCTACAAAGGTCAATGACATTCAACCACTCAGCTGCTGCCACGTGTAAAGCAATACTGCCATGCATTAAATGCATGCAGTATATAAGAAGAACGCTACTTCAGAAATGAAGTGCTCGGGCCATCTTCTTCTTTCTATCTGTGTGTTAGGTTATTATTCGTAATTTCCTTATCTCCTTTCTGTCTTATTCTAGTGCAAGAAACTTAGTGTTCTTAACTTGTTTAGATTAGGTTAATCCTTAATCTTGTTCCGCAACAAGTTGTAAATTGTCTTGATTTATCAATAAACAATTTAGAAAAGTAAAAATAGTGTGTTTGTATTCAACCCCCCCCCCCCCCCTTCTACAAACTTGTATAACCCTTCGGGACCAACAGACCGCTACAGTCCCAACATGCACTTACTCACACCATGTATGTAAATCAACTCATGCACTAAAATAATGTGCAACAAAAAGCGTTCGTACCAAAACCTCAAGGTAAAACTATGGAAATGAACGTTATCAAAACCTTCATTTCTAACAAGAAAATGGCATAAGATAAAATCCTCAATAATTCTTTATACACAAACACATGCAACAAAGCAAGCTAACGCGTTTCAAAATTCCATCATTCAGCCATAAAACGTCATGAAGTAAAATCCAATTAAAAGTTGCAAACAAACATATGAGATATGTATTTAAACTCAACCCAAATTTCTCATTTTGCAATAGAATGACATAAAACAAAATCCCATCAAAGCCTTGTGTGCAAAAGCATGAACTAATGTAGTTTCTTGTAGTTTAAAACTTGATCCCGATTTCACGAGCACCAAATGATTTCACAAAAATCGTCATAAAATATTGTGCTTCAATAATTTGCAACTCTAGCAAAATCGTATGGAGAATATTCCCAATAAACTTGTATGCAAATCTTATGCAACTAAAACACTTTTATGCATGTTTAAAATCATGATTCATAATTGTGTGCGTGCTAAACGTCTTTCCAAAATTTTGTAATACAACCCACACGATGATTTGGAAGAGTATGAAATAATTTATGCCAATTATTTTAGAAATATATTTCGTGCATGAATTTGGTCAAGACTCAAAGTCTTAGAACTAAGCTCGCCTAGTCCATCGGTCAGACTACCAACACCAAAATGTTCAAACATCTTAAGGCAATAATCAGAGACTAAATCGGTTAACCTTACAAATTTTTTATTGAAACAAGGTCGATTTATTTATGATTCTAATTCAACCAATAACTCTGATCCAAGATAGTCAACTTAATGTACTCATCATGCTTAATTGTCACTCAAAGTGACAATGCTATAAGTATCAACTTCTTCTGATGACTATTCCTTAAGAATATATCCACTACCCCATCGATCATCACATGAAGGCAATTCAAGCATACACATGTAACATGTAAGCTCACCAATGCATTGGCCAGGTGCAATTATGAACGTACCGTACATGATCATCCTTGCTACCCTCGTCATGATTCCCGATTCTAGTGACTCTATTGTAACACCCTAAAATCAGGGCTAATTTGAACCTCAAAATTTCACAAGTTATGATACAATAACTTCAACTTATAATTATATAGCAATGTAATTAACCACCAAGAGTAAATTTACAATACAGGATTCTTCAAATAACCTATTAATCTAATTACACCACTACAATCAGATTAACTAAGTTCTAAGCAATCCAACAAAATCTCTTCTAGTTAATTGACACCTCTGCTATTCCAAAAACGCTCGTCCCACAACCCTTTTACTTTCCCGAGCTGGTACCTGGTAAGAAAACATCATCTGAAACGATTAGGCCAACGCCTAGTGAGAACATTCGTTTCCACAATAATATTTGCAAAATCAATGTAAACAAGTTATATCAAACCTGATTACCCTTTTCTTACCATACGTATAACTCTATTCCGTTAACACGATTTTCATCCAATCCCATGAATATGACTGACACACATTCCATCATCATATCATGCCTCAGAGCCTCACTACGAATCTTCAATGATTCTAGATTAATGCTCTTATCCAATAAATCGCAATTACACATGCCCATTTATCGGTAAGGAAGCAGAGATCACAAGCACTTATGTCAATCTCACTCTCTTCCTTAGAAATCAGGAATAACGATTAATACCACACGCCTATTCCATGATTTCCCACACACACTGGAATAACGATTAAACGAGTAATACCACACGCCTATTCCATGTGATTACCAAACACTAGTGCCTATGGATCCATTACACTTACCAAACACCTGCCTAGTATCAAGCTAGCACAGTCATCAACACTATCGTACTACCCTTCGATCGTACGTATGTTCAAGCTAAACTAATTATGTCTTAATCACTAAATTACAACAATTCATGATTAACAGAACTAATAATTATCCAGCTGCACAAAGTGTCCGGACAACCCAAAGTTTCCGGATAACCCATCTTATCCGGACGTTTCCATTTTCCGGATACCATTATTTTCCCGGACAATCCCAACACCCGGACAACACATCCTTTCCGGTAAATTCCTACTTTTCCGGATAATATTCAAATCCGGACAACATCCGGACTCTTTAGTCATCCGGATACCATCCGGTACTTACTTCATCCGGATTCTTTCAATAAGAGATAAAACTTACCCGGTATCTATCGCATCCGGAAACATTCATCATCAGGGTGTCCGGATACGGCGATTCATCCGGACAACTCGCTCCTACAGCCTAAAATTCAATCTAACTTCTTGTTTGTTCGATTCAGCTCATTCCCAGTACAACCACACAGTTCATAATCACTTTATACATCTATTTCAAGGTTCAATTTAACATAAGAACACTGATTTAAGCAAAGTACAAATGAACTCACCTTAGGTTTGCAAAACCCACTTTAATCCTCAATCTGATGCTTCAAATATGATGTTACTGGTACGTAAATCAAATCCAAAACATAATTTCGTTCATAATCTAACACATACAATAATCACAACTGAAAACATCAACAAATCCCTTACCAATTTGATGAAAATCTTGCTTTCTTCCCTTTTTCCTCTTTTCCTGCTTCTCTCTATATCTCCCTCTCTCTTATGCCGACTCACACTTATAAAAATAAGATAGAATCTCAATAAATCAGATATTATCATATACACATTTGCTTATTAACAAAACACTCCCTCATGTTTCATTAATTCCAAAAGTAACACCAAACTTTAATCTCTTGCATTTTTAACTCTAATGAATTATAAAACTTCTATATACTTCAAGGTTACACCAAAATACAAATACATCCCAATTCTCATTAAAACACTATTACTGAAATTTCAGGATGTTACAATACTCCCCAACTTGAAAATGATTTCGTCCCCGAAATCAAGATCAAGTAAACAAATGAGGATACCTATCCTTCATACTATCTTCTGACTCTAAAGTCACATTAGCACCTCGATGGTGTTTCCACTGTACTTTCAACATAGCTACTTCCTTACCATTATGCAACCTTCTAACCAATCTTTCCAAAATTGCCTCCGGTTCTTCCACACATCGACTCTATTCATCCACTCTGACATCAGTAAGTGGAATCACATCTTCCTCTTCGGCTAAACACTTCCGAAGATAACAAACATGGAAAGTATTGTGGATTCCTTCTAATTCAGGTGGAAGATCCAACTGATAAGCCTACAATCCTATCCTTTTAATAATAGTGAAAGGTCCTAGAAAACGAGGACTTAGCTTCCCGCGTTTACCAAACCTTATCACTCCCTTCCAAAGGGATACCTTAAGCATCATACGCTCCCCAACTTGGAATTCTTTTGGTCTTCTTTTCGGATCAGCATAACTCTTTTGTCGATCCTAGGCTGCTTTCATATGCTGCCGAATTTCTTTCACCTTATCGGCTGTTTGTTGTACCAATTTTGGACCAGCAAACTGTTTCTCTCCGGCTTCTAACCAACATACCGGAGTTCTACATTTACGACCATACAGAGCTTCGAAAGGTGCTCTTCCAATACTAGAATGGTAACTATTGTTATACGCAAATTTTACTAACGGTAGATGCGTATCCCAATTACCTCCAAAATCCAATACACAACACCTGAGCATATCTTCCAAAGTTTGAATGGTCCTTTCACTCTGTCCGTCAGTTTGCGGATGATAAGCAGTGCTCAGATTTACCTTTGTACCTAATTCTTCTTGAAGTGACTGCCAAAACCTTGAGGTAAACCGACTATCACGATCCGACACTATAGACACTGGTATACCATGTCTTGACACCACTTCATCAATATATAGCTTCGCCAATTTCTCTATTGGTGATGCTTCTTTCATAGCCAGAAAATGAGCACTCTTAGTCAGACGATCCACAATCACCCAAATAGTGTCGTTACCTTTCTGAGTCCTTGGTAACTTTGTCACGAAATCCATGGTGATCTTCTCCCACTTCCATTCCGGAATCTCCAAAGATTGGAAACTTCCGTAAGGTTTCTGATGTTCAGCTTTCACTAAAGAACATGTTGTACACTTTTCCACTATTCGCGCCACATCTACCTTCATAGCTGGCCACCAATAGTGTAACTTCAAATCCCTATACATCTTAGTACTTCCAGGATGTATAGAATACTTAGATCTATGAGCATCTTCTAGAATCAACTCTCGATTTCCTCCAACTTTTGGCACCCAAACCCGACCTTGAAACAACTTAATTCCACGACCATCTTCAATCAGTTGAAGATATTGTTTGCTCATCACCTCTTCTTTCAGATTTTCTTCTCGTAAGGCTTCCGCTTGTGCCTCCTCTATCTTTTCTATCAAACTTGACGTTACATCAATCCTAGCATTAGTCAATTTCAAACACCCACTATACTCTTTTCTACTTAAGGCATCAGCTACTACATTTGCTTTACCAGGATGGTAATGCAATTCACAATCATAATCCTTAAGTAACTCTAACCAGCGTCGTTGTCTCATGTTCAACTCTTTCTGATCAAAGACGTGTTTCAAGCTCTTATGATCAGTATAAAAAGTACACTTCGTCCCATACAAATAGTGCCTCCACAGCTTCAAAGCAAAAACAACCGCTGCTAACTCTAAATCGTGCGTTGGATAGTTCTTCTCATGCTCTTTAAGTTGCCTTGACGCATACGCAATTACCTTGCCTCGTTGCATCAATACACATCCCAGGCCCATCTTGGAAGCATCACTGTAAACAACAAAATCTTCGGTTTCTTCTGGTAAGGCAAGAATAGGGGCTTCACACAACTTTTGACGTAAAGTTTTGAAAGCCGATTCTTGTTTCTCCGTCCAGACAAACTTCACATTCTTTCTAGTCAATAAAGTCAAAGTAGAAGCAATCTTCGAGAAGTCTTTAATAAATTTCCGATAATAACCCGCAAGACCTAAGAAACTTCTTATTTCAGACGCATTTCTTGGTGTCTCCCAATTCATCATAGCTTTTATCTTTGCTGGGTCTACCTTAACTCCTTCCGAAGTGATCACATGACCTAGGAATTGTACCTCTTTTAACCAGAATTCACATTTTGAGAACTTCGCGTACAACTTCTCTCTTCTTAATACTTCTAAAACTTCATGTAGATGATGTTCGTGATCTTCTTCAGTCTTAGAATAGACTAGTATGTCATCAATGAATACAATGACAAACTTGTCCAAAAATGGTCGGCATACTCTATTCATCAGATCCATGAATATTGCCGGAGCATTGGTCAACCCGAATGGCATCACAAGAAATTCGTAATGCCCATACCTTGTTCTAAACGTTGTCTTAGGAATATCTTCATTCCTCACTTGAACTTGGTGATATCCTGACCTTAAATCAATCTTAGAAAAACATCCCGCACCTTGGAGTTGATCGAATAGGTCATCAATCCTCGGAAGCGGATACTTGTTCTTAATAGTCACCTTATTCAGCTCACGATAATCTATACACATTCTCATAGTATCATCTTTCTTCTTAACAAACAACACCGGAGCTCCCCACGGCGAAGAACTCGGTCTAACGAAACCTTTATCCAACAATTCTTGAAGTTGTGTCATCATCTCTTTCATTTCGTCCGGCGCTAGACGATAAGGCGCTCGCGCAATTGGTGCCGATCTAGGAATGAGATCAATACGGAACTCTAACTGCCGCTCAGTCGGTAGGCCTGGAAGATCATCGGGAAATACATCTGGAAAATCAATTACCACCTTGATATCTTCCATTCGCTTCTTTTCTGACTTTACATCTAAAACATAAGCTAGGTAGGATGAACATCCTTTCATTAAACATTTACGCGCTTTCGCAACAGAAATTAACGGAACTTCCCCTTTTTGCTTTTCCCCAAAGATAAATACATCATCCCTATCAGCCATAGGGATCCGGATTAATTTCTTTGCACAAAGTATCTCCGCCTGGTTGAATGTCAGCCAGTCCATACCCACGATCACATCAAATCCCCCAATTTCCATCAACAACAAGTCGATCGGAAATTTTGCCTCTTCTATCGAAATAAAACAACCATCAAGTCTTTCACGAACCAAGACCTGACCCCCATTAGCTACCTCAACTACTAAGGTATCTTCCAGAGTAATAACAGGCATAGCTAACTTGTGAAAGAACGACTTGGACACAAATGACAAATTTGCACCACAGTCGAACAAAATGCGTGCAGGACAAGAATTAACAAGGAAAGTACCCGAGACGACATCTTTCGATTCTTTAGCTTCATCAGCGGTCATCTGAAACGCCCGACCTGTTGGCTTTGGGATGTTTGATTTCTTACTTTCATCTCCACTCTTTTTCAACCTTGGGCAATCCCGGCGGAAGTGACCCGATTGCTTACACTCATAACATGTAATTCCTTGTACCGGACAATTATTCATCATATGCCCACTTTTACCACACTTGAAACATTCCAAGGCTGTCACCCGACACGGCCCAAAATGTTTTCTTTTACATTTAGAACACCAGCTTGGTTCCCTGCGAGAGTCGTAACGAATATTCTTGCCAAACAACTTGGTTTTCTGAGAAGATTCCGAACGACCTTCCCATTTTCTCTTTTCCTCCACATGTGCTTTCTCCTCTTTGTCTTTGGTGTACATCTCTTCTATTACTTTCGCTTCTTCGATTGTCTCCCTTAAAGTAGTAGTTTTCGAACTTCGGACCCTCGTCATCATATCCGCCGGTAAACCCTTCAAATAAGCTTTAACTTTATCTTTTTCATTTGGAGCCACATGCCCCACCAGGTCCAGCTTCTCCATGAAGGATTTTGTATACTTTCTCACAGTCATATTGCCTTTCTTGAGGTTCCTGAACTCTTCCTCGATTCGATCCATTTTAGTTTCGTTACAGTACTCCTCCAGAATCTTTGCTTTGAACTGATCCCAAGTCATAGCATTCAAAATAGAAGCTGACACAGAAGCTGCTAGCACATTCCACCAAGATAACGCGTTACCGCGTAACATCTGTGATCCAAATCTAACTTTAGACTTTTCATCATAACACTCACAAGCTCGAAAAGCTTGTTCAATTTCCCTTAGCCAATTCATGCAAGCTATTGGACTATCTTCTCCTTTGAATTCCGGTGGTTTACAGCTCAAGAAGGTTTTGTAGGAGCAGTTTCTTTCAACCCTTCTTTCATTCTCGGCCCTGGGTTGCCAGTTGGATTTATCACACTAGTATCAACTCTTGTCCGTCTTGGTTCCGTACTTCGATCATTAAACAATTTCATAAACATTTCTGCTTGTCTTCCCATGGTGGTGTTCATCATTTCAGCTTGTCTTTCCATTGATGCATTCATCAATCTGGTAACATTATCCATAATGCGTCCTTCCATACTTGCTTCCGATGGTGTTTGATCGACAGTACTGGTACCCACTCTGTGTGCCGGATTACGCACTCCTCCTAAAGAAAGAAAATCTGGTGGCGTCTCATGAATTCCGCCTACTCCAGTTTGTCTTTCTCCCGTATCGTCTAACCAATTCCTATTCATAGAAGAATTAGGAGACCTTGGCGGAGTATTTACCATTGTTCTGGATGAGCACAAAAGAATACCCATCAGTAATGGTTTATACATAACTAGACATACAAAAACGTAATTTACCGCTAATCAGTCACTGTAACCATTTAGAAACAAGCATGCTTATGTAACAATATATTCATAAATAACAGTAGCTAATTGAAATTGTGAATATATTATATAGGAGAATCCTCATTACCATCATTACAGTACTAATTTCACGTATTTCCGTCACCTCTAAGACTATCCCGTCTTAGTATTCCTACCCATTCTCACGAATCATAACTTAATTCATCACAGCTTAAGTCTAAGTATCTCCTCAGCATACTTAGTTCGCTTAAACTATTGCTCTGATACCATATTGTAACACCCTAAAATCAGGGCTAATTTGAACCTCAAAATTTCACAAGTTATGATACAATAACTTCAACTTATAAATATATAGCAATGTAATTAACCACCAAGAGTAAATTTACAATACAGGATTCTTCAAATAACCTATTAATCTAATTACACCACTACAATCAGATTAACTAAGTTCTAAGCAATCCAACAAAATCTCTTCTGGTTAATTGACACCTCTGCTATTCCAAAAACGCTCGTCCCACAACCCTTTTACTTTCCCGAGCTTGTACCTGGTAAGAAAACATCATCTGAAACGATTAGGCCAACGCCTAGTGAGAACATTCGTTTCCACAATAATATTTGCAAAATCAATGTAAACAAGTTATATCAAACCTGATTACCCTTTTCTTACCATACGTATAACTCTATTCCGTTAACACGATTTTCATCCAATCCCATGAATATGACTGACACACATTCCATCATCATATCATGCCTCAGAGCCTCACTACGAATCTTCAATGATTCTAGATTAATGCTCTTATCCAATAAATCGCAATTACACATGCCCATTTATCGGTAAGGAAGCAGAGATCACAAGCACTTATGTCAATCTCACTCTCTTCCTTAGAAATCAGGAATAACGATTAATACCACACGCCTATTCCATGATTTCCCACACACACTGGAATAACGATTAAACGAGTAATACCACACGCCTATTCCATGTGATTACCAAACACTAGTGCCTATGGATCCATTACACTTACCAAACACCTGCCTAGTATCAAGCTAGCACAGTCATCAACACTATCGTACTACCATTCGATCGTACGTATGTTCAAGCTAAACTAATTATGTCTTAATCACTAAATTACAATAATTCATGATTAACAGAACTAATAATTATCCAGCTGCACAAAGTGTCCGGACAACCCAAAGTTTCCGGATAACCCATCTTATCCGGACGTTTCCATTTTCCGGATACCATAATTTTCCCGGACAATCCCAACACCCGGACAACACATCCTTTCCGGTAAATTCCTACTTTTCCGGATAATATTCAAATCCGGACAACATCCGGACTCTTTAGTCATCCGGATACCATCCGGTACTTACTTCATCCGGATTCTTTCATTAAAAGATAAAACTTACCCGGTATCTATCGCATCCGGAAACATTCATCATCAGGGTGTCCGGATACGGCGATTCATCCGGACAACTCGCTCCTACAGCCTAAAATTCAATCTAACTTCTTGTCTGTTCGATTCAGCTCATTCCCAGTACAACCACACAGTTCATAATCACTTTATACATCTATTTCAAGGTTCAATTTAACATAAGAACACTGATTTAAGCAAAGTACAAATGAACTCACCTTAGGTTTGCAAAACCCACTTTAATCCTCAATCTGATGCTTCAAATATGATGTTACTGGTATGTAAATCAAATCCAAAACATAATTTCGTTCATAATCTAACACATACAATAATCACAACTGAAAACATCAACAAATCCCTTACCAATTTGATGAAAATCTTGCTTTCTTCCCTTTTTCCTCTTTTCCTGCTTCTCTCTATATCTCCCTCTCTCTTATGCCGACTCACACTTATAAAATGAGATAGAATCTCAATAAATCAGATATTATCATATACACATTTGCTTATTAACAAAACACTCCCTCATGTTTCATTAATTCCAAAAGTAACACCAAACTTTAATCTCTTGCATTTTTAACTCTAATGAATTATAAAACTTCTATATACTTCAAGGTTACACCAAAATACAAATACATCCCAATTCTCATTAAAACACTATTACTGAAATTTCAGGATGTTACAATACTCCCCAACTTGAAAATGATTTCGTCCCCGAAATCAAGATCAAGTAAACAAATGAGGATACCTATCCTTCATACTATCTTCTGACTCTAAAGTCACATTAGCACCTCGATGGTGTTTCCACTGTACTTTCAACATAGCTACTTCCTTACCATTATGCAACCTTCTAACCAATCTTTCCAAAATTGCCTCCGGTTCTTCCACACATCGACTCTATTCATCCACTCTGACATCAGTAAGTGGAATCACATCTTCCTCTTCGGCTAAACACTTCCGAAGATAACAAACATGGAAAGTATTGTGGATTCCTTCTAATTCAGGTGGAAGATCCAACTGATAAGCCTACAATCCTATCCTTTTAATAATAGTGAAAGGTCCTAGAAAACGAGGACTTAGCTTCCCGCGTTTACCAAACCTTATCACTCCCTTCCAAAGGGATACCTTAAGCATCATACGCTCCCCAACTTGGAATTCTTTTGGTCTTCTTTTCGGATCAGCATAACTCTTTTGTCGATCCTGGGCTGCTTTCATATGCTGCCGAATTTCTTTCACCTTATCGGCTGTTTGTTGTACCAATTTTGGACCAGCAAACTGTTTCTCTCCGGCTTCTAACCAACATACCGGAGTTCTACATTTACGACCATACAGAGCTTCGAAAGGTGCTCTTCCAATACTAGAATGGTAACTATTGTTATACGCAAATTTTACTAACGGTAGATGCGTATCCCAATTACCTCCAAAATCCAATACACAACACCTGAGCATATCTTCCAAAGTTTGAATGGTCCTTTCACTCTGTCCGTTAGTTTGCGGATGATAAGCAGTGCTCAGATTTACCTTTGTACCTAATTCTTCTTGAAGTGACTGCCAAAACCTTGAGGTAAACCGACTATCACGATCCGACACTATAGACACTGGTATACCATGTCTTGACACCACTTCATCAATATATAGCTTCGCCAATTTCTCTATTGGTGATGCTTCTTTCATAGCCAGAAAATGAGCACTCTTAGTCAGACGATCCACAATCACCCAAATAGTGTCGTTACCTTTCTGAGTCCTTGGTAACTTTGTCACGAAATCCATGGTGATCTTCTCCCACTTCCATTCCGGAATCTCCAAAGATTGGAAACTTCCGTAAGGTTTCTGATGTTCAGCTTTCACTAAAGAACATGTTGTACACTTTTCCACTATTCGCGCCACATCTACCTTCATAGCTGGCCACCAATAGTGTAACTTCAAATCCCTATACATCTTAGTACTTCCAGGATGTATAGAATACTTAGATCTATGAGCATCTTCTAGAATCAACTCTCGATTTCCTCCAACTTTTGGCACCCAAACCCGACCTTGAAACAACTTAATTCCACGACCATCTTCAATCAGTTGAAGATATTGTTTGCTCATCACCTCTTCTTTCAGATTTTCTTCTCGTAAGGCTTCCGCTTGTGCCTCCTCTATCTTTTCTATCAAACTTGACGTTACATCAATCCTAGCATTAGTCGATTTCAAACACCCACTATACTCTTTTCTACTTAAGGCATCAGCTACTACATTTGCTTTACCAGGATGGTAATGCAATTCACAATCATAATCCTTAAGTAACTCTAACCAGCGTCGTTGTCTCATGTTCAACTCTTTCTGATCAAAGACGTGTTTCAAGCTCTTATGATCAGTATAAAGAGTACACTTCGTCCCATACAAATAGTGCCTCCACAGCTTCAAATAGTGCCTCCACATCCGGACTCTTTAGTCATCCGGATACCATCCGGTACTTACTTCATCCGGATTCTTTCAATAAAAGATAAAACTTACCCGGTATCTATCGCATACGGAAACATTCATCATCAGGGTGTCCGGATACGGCGATTCATCCGGACAACTCGCTCCTACAGCCTAAAATTCAATCTAACTTCTTGTCTGTTCGATTCAGCTCATTCCCAGTACAACCACACAGTTCATAATCACTTTATACATCTATTTCAAGGTTCAATTTAACATAAGAACACTGATTTAAGCAAAGTACAAATGAACTCACCTTAGGTTTGCAAAACCCACTTTAATCCTCAATCTGATGCTTCAAATCTGATGTTACTGGTATGTAAATCAAATCCAAAACATAATTTCGTTCATAATCTAACACATACAATAATCACAACTGAAAACATCAACAAATCCCTTACCAATTTGATGAAAATCTTGCTTTCTTCCCTTTTTCCTCTTTTCCTGCTTCTCTCTATATCTCCCTCTCTCTTATGCCGACTCACACTTATAAAAATGAGATAGAATCTCAATAAATCAGATATTATCATATACACATTTGCTTATTAACAAAACACTCCCTCATGTTTCATTAATTCCAAAAGTAACACCAAACTTTAATCTCTAGCATTTTTAACTCTAATGAATTATAAAACTTCTATATACTTCAAGGTTACACCAAAATACAAATACATCCCAATTCTCATTAAAACAGTATTAGTGAAATTTCAGGATGTTACATCTATCGACCTCAACGTATCCTATCTTAAAGTGTCTAATAGTACAATCTCACTTTCACCCACTTAGAAGAACGCTAGTTTGAGTCTAGGTATCCAAAATCAACACCTAATTCTCTCAAACTTAAGCTCTGATACCAACTTGTAACACCCTCAAATTTGGAATGAGCAACTACATAAAATCTTCAATAAAATAACCAACTAAAGGATAAAATTCTTTCTACAAATCCAACCTTGGAAATACCCCAACTTTAAAACATATAATTAACATCAACGTTCATTAACTTAAGTCATACACCAAGACTACACAAGGTCGGGTGTTACTCAAACCAAATACAAAGTTTCTATTCCCAATATGCGGAAGACTTCACCAAGCTATTCACTCCTGGGCACACATCTAGCTCTCAACTCTTCACAATGTCACTAGAAATATTTTCCAACTGAACCTGTTGCACATGCTCCTTCCATCAGATTCGAACCCACAACCAACAAGATGTAGAGGGGCGCCACTACCAATCTGCCATAGCCTCTATTTGTGTCATAACAGTCTTTTAATTCATTTATTCCTTTTCAACCAGATTTAACTTTTTTCCAACTTCGACATCAAATTTGGATCCGATGCGGCTCGAATTTTCTAAAACTCAAAACACAAATGTTGTAGCTATGTGTGTTAATTTTTCATGGGAGCTTGAATCACTTAAATCGGGGCTAAGACGAGTGAGATATGATCGGAATGGAACAACATCGTAAAAATGTCAAATGTTTCCTTTTTGCTATTTTTTCACTTTAAAGCGTTCCGAACCAAAAATCCGGGTGTTACACCTAGTTTTAATAAAAATTATTAGAATTTTGAAGAAAAATTGTACTCATCCCTTTCTAGTGTGTTATTGTCATTGTTGTTTAACTTTCAAGACCAACAGTTACGGTAGTTATGGTGTTGCTACAGGGGCGGGGATTGGCCAAATCTGAGATAGAGGTGGCTAGAAGAGTCGTTGAGAAATGGGGAGGGTTGGGCGAGTCAAAAGGAAAGGGGGGTTTCACTAATTTCCGATGTTTGTAATATATATATATATATATATATATATATATATATATATATATATATATATATATATATATATATGATACAAATCAAATACAAACCATGTATTTGTTGCACCCCCTTACAAACCAATGTGCATATGTGAACAATGTGTGCATAATTTGAGATTCATATATGCATTATCCCATATGAATGTATGTCTATTATATGTTATATTTTTGGACGTATGCATATGCATATGTATATATATTCACATTGTTCACATATGCACACTATTTGTAGAAGATGCAACAAATTCAAGGTTTGCATTTTACGAAGCCTCTATATCTCTCTCTCTCTCTCTCTCTCTATATATATATATATATATATATATATATATATATATATATAGGATACAAATCAAATACAAACCATGTATTTGTTGCACCCCTTACAAACCACAGTCTGCATATGTGCAGACTGGTTCTGCATATATGCATTGTCCCATATGAATGTATGTCCATTATATGTATATTCTTGCATGTATTCATATGCATATATGCAGAACCAGTCTGCACATATGCAGACTGTGGTTTGTAAGGAGTGCAACAAATGCAAGGTTTGCATTTTACGGAGCTTCTCTCTCTCTCTCTCTCTCTCTATATATATATATATATATATATATAGAGAGAGAGAGAGAGAGAGAGTGAGGATCATACGAGAATGACAACTATTTAAAAGAATAAAGGAATAACTTACAACCAATCATTTTTATGAATAATTCTAAAAATAATAACTTCCAAAAATCAGTGATTATGAATAATTCCAAAAATAATAAACTTACAAAAATCAGTGATTATTTTTGGAATTGTTTTTAAAAATGAATGGTTGAGAGTTATTCCTTTATTCTTTTAAATAGCATCCATTCTCGTTTGAACCCACCTATATATATATATATATATATATAGGGGGGGCCTTATTTTGTAAACCATTCTAATCGTGTAAACCGTCGATTTCATTGCTTAAATTAATGAAATTGTTTATTTTGATAAAATTGCTTCATATCTTGATGAAATTGTTTCATATATTTGTGTTTTTTATGTAGTTTCATGTATTTTTTTCATCAAAATAAACAATTTCATAAAATTTTATTAATTTAACCAATGAAATCGACGTTTTACACGATTATAATGGTTTACAAAAGAATATCTCTCTCTCTCTCTCTCTCTATATATATATATATATATATATATATATGTATGTATGGGGGAGCGTTTAAATGCAAACCACTATATTTATAGGCACCATACAAACTCAAACCAACCAATCAGATAATTTCATTTTTTTTGTAAGGGCATTATTGTCTTTATACTACATATCAGATAATTGGGGTGATTATTTAATTCCGATTATTTTGGGAAGCATGATCTTAATAACCATTTTTTAGGTATGTATTCTTTTATAATTACAAAATTAGGTTTTTTTTAGTTTACGATTTTTTATATAATTATCAGTATTTCAGAAATTATCATCCCTGGTTATTCTTGTTTTTTCATATTTTCAATATTTTCCGTGCTTCACTTTTGAGTTTCATGATTTCAATGATTTTGTTTTCTTGAATTATGAATAAGAAACATTTATTCTTGATGAAATTTGTTTCATCTGTTTCATTTGGTTTGATGAAATTTGTTTTACCCGTTATGAAGCTATGTTATTTAGTTTGATGAAATTTGTTTCACCTGTGATGAAACTATGTTATTTGGTTTGATGAAATTTGTTTTACCCGTTATGAAACTATATTATTTGGTTTGATAAAATTTGTTTCACCTGTTATGAAACTATGTTATTTGGTTTGATGAAATTTGTTTCACCTGAATATTGCTTTTAAATGGAATAAAAATGGAATAATTCAATTTTTAAATTACATAATGAAATTGGTTTAATAGATTAAGTCGTCAGAATAATTAAAAAGCTTTTATAATATAGTGTGCAAAATGAAATTCGGTTGTTTGTTAATTGTTTAGAATGAAATCAGGATATTAAATAGTTAAGAGAGGCCCATCATTCAGAAGATTTTAATTTAGAACAATTAAAAGACGGACATTTTTTGCCAAACAAGATTTACCTCTTAGTGATTCAGAGGTTGCCTCTTAATAGAACTATTAAGAGGTATTCAAACACCCCTCATTAGTTCAAATCTATTTTGATTTTTAGTCAGAAATAAATAAATTGATTTGATTTAAACTCTATATTAATCAGAAGACAAATATGCAGCGAGCGTTCTCTCTCTGCAGGACCATCTGATCTTCCTCCTCCGATTCCGATACCTTCGCCATATCCACCGACCCCACTACACCTATCCTATTCCTCTCTATCACAAAACTTCAAATCCACTCTCTCTGGTCTATGCTACACTAGTAGTAGTAGTTGCACCCTACTCTAACTTTGCACTAGTCGATTCACAAATGATTAAGTACCTCATCGGCTGCGCCGGAAGCAGCGGCTACGGTTCCAGATCCACCGCCGACCAGGTCACTGATAACTGCCATAGTTTATCCGCCTGCACCGCCATCATCACCGGTAAAATATAAATCATCATCTATCAATCTCTATATAATCGTACTCGTATTCATGCACATGCATACTCATCATCATTATTATTATTTTTCAGTCGAGCGATAGAGAATCTTTTTCTTTTCTTTTTTTGATTTTTAAGGGCAGCTAAATCACGTAAAAAGTGTCATTTTTTGTGAGAAGTATTTTTAAACTGTAGATCAGTTTTAATCAAATACCCTCCTATGAATTGTGGCTTAAAAGGGAATTGATCTGGTGCATGTAAGTGCATCTTATCTCGGTGCATCTAATCCTAATGTTCATCAATTTTCATCCGACGGTTGATATGCACTTCTCACGGTTTTCACCAAATTTGGCACTTCTCCCTGAACCCAACACTCGATTTCTATATGTATAAATAAATCTAATCTAGTGTTTTGTGTTTATTGATTTTCTGAAAACTTAATCCAGTTTCATCTTCTCAGGTGCGACGTCCGGGATCGGAGCTGAGACGGCTCGAGTCCTGGCTAAGCGCGGTGCTCGTATCGTGATGCCTGCTCGGAACCTAAAATCTGCGGAGGAGACAAAGGCTCGTATCTTGTCGGAGTTTCCTGAATCGGAGATTATTATCATGACTCTTGATCTTAGCTCGCTTCATTCCGTCAGAAGTTTTGTTTCGGATTTTGAAGCTCTTAATTTGCCTCTTAATCTCCTCATGTAATTAACTTGACTTTTTTCGATATAGCAATTAATTCTATCTCTCTTTCTCGCACAAATACTCATGAGTGGATCAATTTTATCGCAGAAACAACGCCGGAATATTTTCTCACGATCACTGTATATCGGAAGACGGAATGGAGATGACGTTTGCGACTAATTATCTAGGTAAGTTGTGTGAAAATAATAACTTGTCAGATTGCACGGTGAACGTGATTAGTGTATGCGTATGTGTTTTGATTCATATATATAGGTCATTTTTTGTTGACGAAATTGGTGATGAAGAATATGATAGAGACAGCAGAAGTAACCGGCGTACAAGGTCGTATAGTCAACTTGTCGTCCGGCATCCATACCTGGTTTTCCGGCGACTTGATTCGTTCCCTCGGTCAAATAACTCGAGATAAAAGGTACTTCTTCACAAGTAATTACTTCATTAAAGTTTAAATAAAATATCGAGAAGACAATTAACGGGATTTCATCCAATAAAACCCAGATTTTGTCTACTTTTGTTTGCTAGCAGATGATTCTCATATGTTCTTGGCTAATTCCACGCTCTAATTGCTGCGTTACACTTAAAATTTTGAATTTTTTTTCCAAGCAGTTGCAGGAAATTAACATCCAGTTCGTTTGCCCATATATATATATATATAGAGAGAGAGAGAGGGGAATGAGATCATGTTAGAAGTGTCATTTGAGAAATACTTTTAAACCGTTTGATCGATTTTAATAAATACCCTCCAATGAATTGCGGCTTAAAAGGGTATTGATCTGGTGCATCTCATCCTAATGTTCGTCAATTTCTCATCCAAAGATAGACAACCACTTCTCAGGCTTCTCACTAAATTTGACACTTCTCACCGGAACCCAATGTTATATATATAATTCATATTTCTTTTATATTATAAAGAAAAAACAACTAATAACAATAAAGGTAGAAGGAAATAAAGAGATGTCATCGAGATGGAATCAAATGATACAGGAGTTACAAATCAATTGATATGGAATTTACAAAATCTACATTAATTTGATATGAAAGTTACAATGTTACATTAATTAAATAGATATTGTTACATAGGTTAAAGTTTTATACTTGTAAATAAAAACCCTTTAACTTATGCAACAATATCTTTTTTTTTACAGCAAAACACACAGCACCTTTATTAAACAAAAACTAGCGAGAAGCTAGCGGTCCACATAGAGATTACAAAAACTAGCTATGCAACAATATCTATCCAATTAATGTAATATTGTAACTTCCATATATCATATTAATGTAAATTTTGTAACTCTCGTATCATTTGATTTGTAACTCTCATATCATTTTATTCCATCTTAAAATTATCTCTCTGTAATAATCTCAAACTTGCAACTAAATTAAAGGATATGGTTGGAAAGTATTAATTAGTCAAATTTACTGATGATTGGGTAGATGCGACAGTACAAATTAAATACAATTACTGTATGATTGATTATATATATATATATATATATATATATATATATACGGGCTTTGATTATGTATATGTTGTTGTAAAAATGGAAGATTAATTAAGCTATGAATATATGTGAGTGATGATGGGATTATTATAATAATTGGTTTTGACTAGTTCTTCTGCATATTTGTCTTGTGTATGCAGTCAGTACGATGCAACACGTGCATATGCAATCTCGAAGCTCGCTAACGTTTTGCATACCAAGGAGCTTGCTCTCAGATTCAAGGTATTATGTAGAGTAAATTACATGTTTAAATATATATATATATATATGTATATTAATTTCTAATTGAAGAATAAATATAAAAAGATTTTGCTGATTAAAAGACCAAACTTTGTTTTTTTCCATTTCTTCTTTCCTGGACATATGCAACAGGACCAAGACAACATGGCGTCTCACTGTTACCATGTTTCTATGTCATTTTGCGCTAATGTACTATCGCTTTCTAACACTTCTGTTCATATATATATATATATATATATATATATATAGAGAGAGAGAGAGAGAGAGAGAGATACAATTTCATAAAGAGAGAGAGATATACAGGGGAAAACCTCAAAAAATGAAAAACCGAAGAACACCCTTATAGCCCTTCATCTACACGGTATGCATTTGTGCATACAAGTAAGTTAAGTTGTTTTTTTGTTTATGCACAAGTGCATCATGCATTTGTGCATATATGCACGTGTGCATGTTACAAATTACTTATATGCACTTGTGCATACGGTCCAGATGAAGGGCTACCAAAGTGTTCCTTAGTTTTCCGTTTTTTAAAGTTTTCCCCTGAACCTGACCCTATATCTATATATATATATATATATATATATATATATATATAGAGAGAGAGAGAGAGAGAGGGATATACTCTTTTGTAAACCATCGTTTTCATGTAAACTGTCGATTTCACAGATTTTTTTGATGATTTTTTTTATAAGAATGAAACTACAAATATATAAAACAATTTCATCAGAATAAACAATTTCATAAAAAAACCTATAAAATCGACGGTTTACATGGTTTACACAAAAATGATGGTTTACAAAAGAAGAGGCCTCTATATATTATGAAACTGTATATGGAGGATCATGCTAGAAGTTAAACGTTATGCGAGAATGAGATAAGTGTGATATCATATATGATTACACGGCATGTGGGTGTGATTAATCATATATGATTAAACGTCTATGTATTATCAATGTAACATGTGTTTAATGATAGATGATTAAGCTTGTGTATCATATATGATATCACACTTTTCGCATAAGGTTTAGCTTTTCGTTTATATATATATATATATATATATATATATATATATATATATATATATATAGGGTATAGGGTATAGGGTTGAGGTTAACGTGAGAAGCGTTGATCAATTTTAATCAAATGCTCTCACATGAATTGCGGCTTAGAAAGAATAGATCTGGTGCATCCAGTTTTCATCCAATGATTGATAACCACTTCTCATGTTTCTCACGTTAATTTCAACTCTTTACCGGAACTCAACCCTATATATATATATATAATCTCATTCCATGTAATTAACTGCAGTTACAAAATCGTTTCTATTCCATAAAATTACATACTTCACTTTTTTCTACAAAAAAATTATAGTTATAGTATATCATGCATATCGCCTGATAATGTATATTGAGCTAGTGTTAATTTATTTACTTTCGGTGATCGATATATACTTGTTTATCTGGGTAGATGAATATTGAAAACTAAACTCGGTATTATGCAGCGAATGGAGGCGAACGTGATTGTAAACTGTGTTCATCCTGGGATCGTAAGAACCGGATTAACTAGAGATCACAACGGCTTCATGACAGGTATATATCGCTTCGATGCCATGAACCATTTATACAAAAGCAAATAACTAAAAGAAAAATAAAACTAGTTCTAAACTCGTAGCGTGGAGTTTGATCATGAATTTCTATTTTAAAGATGATAGTATATAGATTGGTACCGATGTTCCGAATTCTAAAATCACAAATTAAACCTTGCAGATCTCATATTCTTTTTGGCTTCAAAGTTGTTAAAAACAATTCCTCAGGTAATATATTTTCAGGAATCAATCATCTCTTTAATTTCTATCACACACATGCACATGTATGTAATCCTTCATTTTGCGTCTTGCGAGTTTCGCGTTAATAAATTTTAGCGTTCAAAAAAAAATATAGAATTTTATTTATGATGATTTTAAAAAACAGGCAGCTGCCACGACATGTTATGTTGCAACTCATCCGAGACTAAAAAATGTGAGTGGAAAATATTTTGTAGACTGCAATGAAGCTTCAGCCTCAAAAATAGCATGCAATTCAGAGGAAGGTGGTCGATTATGGTCCTTCTCTGAAATCATGGTTTCTAGTGAACCCAAAACAGTGGTCACCCATTTCCATGGATTAGATTAATTAATTAATCAACTACACCTACTATACTATACTGCATGTTATACCATCAAATTAATTTTAAAAAACCAAGATACTCGATGATTTTTATACATATATATTATCAAATTAAAAAATATGTAGATACTCTATGAACATGTTATGGTTACAACATATACTCTAAAGAAATTAGAAGAAACCTAATAATTAGAGCTGGCAGTTTAATTATATATATACATATACCTTATAGTTTAAACACTTCATCATGTGAAAATAGTTGATGGTCAAATATATATATATATATATATATATATATATATAGAGAGAGAGAGAGAGGGGGGGTTCAGGAGAAAACCTCAAAAAATTGAAGAACATCCTAATAGCTCTTCATCTATACGGTATGCACTTATGCATACAAGTAAGTTAAAGTTGTTTTTTTGGTTTTATGCACGTGTGCATCATGCATTTGTGCATATATGCACGTGTGCATGTTACAAATTACTTGTATGCACAAGTGCATACCAAAGTATTCCTTAGTTTTCCGTTTTTAGGGTTTTTTCCCTGAATCTGACCCTATATATATACATATATACATACACGTAGAGAGAGAGAGAGGAGGTTCAAGAGAAAACCTAAAAAAAATGAAAAACTAAAGAACACCCTAATAGCCTTTCATCTACACGGTATACAGTTGTGCATACAAGTAAGTTAAGTTGTTTTTTTGGTTTTATGCACGTGTGCATGTTACAAATTACATGTATGCACAATTGCATACCGTCCGGATTGAGGGCTACCAAAGTGTTCCTTAGTTTTCCGTTTTTTGAGATTATATATAGAGAGAGAGAGGTGGGTTCAAACGAGAACGGTAACTATTTATGAGAAAATGAGAACGGTCGCCCATGTACAAAGTCACACGTGATTCACGTACAAAATCACATGTGATTTTACACTATCTGGAAATCTGGACGTGAATCACATGTGATTTTGTACAAAATCCAGGTAGTGTAAAATCACATGTGATTTTGTACAAATCACATACAAAATCCAGGTAGTGTAAAATCACATGTGATTTTGTACAAATCACATACAAAATCCAGGTAGTGTAAAATCACATGTGATTTTGTACGTGAATCACATGTGATTTTGTACATGGGCGGCCGTTCTCGTGTTCTCGTAAATAGTTAGCATTCTCGTTTGAACCTTTCTATCTCTCTCTCTCTCTCTTTATATATATATATATATATATAGAGAGAGAGAGAGAGAGAGTGTGTGTGTGTTTAATTTGGAAAAATGTCTCTTATTCAAGATGTGTCTCGTTTATGGTCCAATGGTTTATATACTGTGTAGAAAGGGATGTTGAATACTATTTGTAATGCATATTGACATGTGGAAGTTTAATAAAAGAAAGAACAGTTTTTCATAATTTTTTTTTTTTGGACAACAAAAGGCATGATTCATTCCAACCAAAACTAGCGACGCTAGATAACACAAGTTATTTACAAACTTTGTGGGGGAATTATTCCAATCATCCCAGCATAAGACACTACCAATATTAGATCTAGCTTTAATCCAGTAAAATGCAGAATATTTGATTAGATTAGCGATCTCCTTTGTGTTTTTCATCTTTCCTTTATAGAGTTTCTCGTTTCGTTCGTTCCACATGACCCAAGAATAAGCCAAGAAGATCACCTCCGCCACCTCCCTTATATGGTTGTGAGCATTCGTTTGTTGCGCAACATCCCACAGGTCCTTAACCGAAACATCAGCTGTCGGTTAAGCGTTCCACCATTGATGCAGATGAGCTCCCACTTCCCGAGCCGTCGAACATTGCACAAAGAGATGGTCTGAATTTTCTGGATGCGATACACAAGACGGGCAGTCATCCGCCTCAATAACGATCCCCCTCTTGGTTAAATTATCTTTGGTCGCCAATCTTTCTTGCCGTACCCTCCATGCGTGGACGTTAACTTTACCCGGACCCACCTGTTCCAGCAAGTTACTAACTCAGTCCCCGAGAGCAGTGAGTTGTCGATAACTCTTCGAAGAGAGACAACCGAGTACTGGCTATCCGCCTCCAGCTTCCATTTCCAGCAAGAGTTGCGTGAGTCCCACTCGAACATGTTATCAATATTGACCCCCAACTTCTCCAAGTCATTTTGCAAGCCCACAATTGTGTTCCAAATGCCACAGTTGTCTCTGTTTTTGCTTCTATCCAGGAACACCCCCCCCCCCCCCGGAACTACCATAAAAGTTGTTCACGATCCCCCTCCACAACGCATCTGTTTTCGTTCGAAATTGCCATCGCCATTTACCCAACATTGCGAGATTAAGAGCTTTAAGGCTGCCAATTCCAAGTCCTCCCTTGACTTTGTTATTTAGAACTTTATCCCAAGCAACCCAACATATTTTTTTCTTGTCTTCATTACCTCCCCAGAAAAATCGGCACCGAATACTCGCTAACGTACGGAGGACTTTGTTAAGAGCCTTAAAGAGGGCGAAAAAGTAGGTCCCCAAGCTTCCCAACACCGACTTACAAAGACAAAGTCTTCCCCCAATGGAGATGCTTCTAGCCTTCCAATTCGAAAGACGGGATTGAAACTTTTCAATAACCGGTTTCCAACTAGAAGCTTTAGACATCTTCCCCCCTACGGGCATACCTAAGTATGTGAATGGAATCACTCCTTCCTTGCAATGCAACCATCTAGCCATTCTTTTAACTTCTTCAATACTGGCTTTCACACCCATCACTTTTCTTTTTTCCAAATTAACTTTAAGGCCCGAGCAGACTTGAAAGCATTTAAGGATCCGGACTAGATTGGTTGCATTATTCCGAGACCATTCCCCCATAAATATGGCATCATTCGCGTATTGGAGTAAAGAAATGTCCTCTCCATAATTTTCAAAGTGGACCCCTTTAAACAACCCTTTATTTTGGGCTTCTTTCATCGCCACATTTAGCCCTTCCGTGGCCAAAACAAAAAGGAAAGGAGCTAGCGGGTCCCCTGCCTCACTCCTTTCTCCATACAAAACTCTTTAGAGGGAGACCCATTGACTAGAACCGGGACTCTCGCCGTTGAGATGCACCCCCGAATCCAAGCTCTCCATTTCTCTCCAACACCCATTTGATCAAGCATGTCATCTAGAAATCCCCAGTTAAAAGAGTCAAAAGCTTTTTCGAAGTCCACTTTAAATATTAGAGTTTTTTGATTTTTCCTTTTTGCCCACTTTATAATCTCACCTACAACCAGTGGGCCATCTAGGATATTTCGTCCCTTGATGAAAGCCGTTTGTTCCTTACTGATCACCGTCCCTATTACAGGTTTGAGCCGACCCGCAAGCAACTTCGAAATGATCTTGCATAACACCTAATAAGGTTTATCGGACGATATTCTGATAGAGTGAGGGGGTCATTTACCTTCGGGATGAGAGCAATAAAAGACGCGTTGCTACCAGGGTTGATCATCGGATTTATCTCGAAGAGTTTGACCGCTTCGAAGACGTCCTCTCCAATTTTATCCCAAAACTTCTTTAAGAATTCGAAGGAGAAACCATCCGGGCCCGGTGCTTTGTTATTGACGCAACTCCACACCGCTGCCTTGACTTCTTCAAATTGAAACGGGGCCTCAAGTCTCTCTCTTTGGTCAGCCGACAACCTTTTTATAAGGCCACTACGTATGTAGCTTCTTGTAATGTTATGTTCAATTATAAGTTTGGTACCTGTTGATATATTCTTCGGGTAACCGTACGGATTTTGAGACAATTTATGTGCATCGATTAATCTACGGACAACCATGAATGTCTTGGACATGGATGGACATGCGCTACTTCGTTCCTCCATTGCAATGTAAAATTAAAAGTTATAGGGATGTCAAAAGTGTTATCATATTAATTTGTTGTAGGTCAACATATATATTTTGAAACTACACTGAAAACACAAATTTATTTTGCTAGAGTTGGTTTGCAAGACTTTTCTTCTACCCTATATCCGAGTTTCAATCATTTAGTCTCATTTTCTTAGTTTTTAACTTTTAGTTCAGATTTATTATGATTCTGGGAAAAAAAATTGCAATAAAAACTTGAACCTATATGACTTCACTTGTGGAATGAACTAACCAACACATGATCAATGATGATTTTGTGAAAGATATACATATATTTGTTTCTTATAGTCACATGGTGTCACCACTTGAAATAAAGAAAAAAAATACATCCGTCTTTGATCATGGATTCATCGCAAGTGAACCTTTGGGTTGCGTCTAGATTCAAATTCCGAAGAAGATAAGATTTCTACTACATCCCCCGAGTCCTTAACCCATGTAGCACAACCCAAATGCTTAACACAATGTTAATTGGTTCACATTATCTACATTTGGAAGGAATTGAAGCTGCTGGTTCTCTTGCATATTCTTGATTTGACACGTTATACGAATTATATGCACAAAAATGCAATATTATGTATTTAGGGTCCACCTTTTTTAGAAACTAGGGATGACTTTAACCTAAGGGATTGGCCTTGTTTGGGGCCTTGCTTGTTTCAATAGTTTCATATTCAAAATGCTCTTGATACTGTCTATTGTTTAAAAGTCATTTCTATTAACTAAAAGGCCTAAAATATGTTTAGTTAATTAATGGATTTTATAAAATGGATAATCACAAAACTTGTCCAATTTGGATGGGGCAATAAGAACATCCAACTTTCAAAAATAAAGTACATAATAGAAAACATTTAACCATTCTCCGATTTATATCATATCAACCAATTCAGTTACGTTAGCCTATAGCCACGCAATTCACAAAATGGGCTCACAAATAAGAATAACTCGCAAAATATGTTATGTTTAATTTAGTCAACGTACAACGGTTAATTTTGTTGTGATCGTTAAATCCTTGTGTTCTTTTGAGTTTTAATATATGTTTTAGCTAGAGTTAAAAAAAAGCATGCCTATGCTTAGCTCATAAAACCTTTAAGTATATTTTTTGTATTAATATAGTTAACATTTCGTATTAATAGGTTCAAAAATGTAGCTCACAAAAAAGTGGGGAGTTCGTAAAAACACTTTGCGGACTCCAAGACTATTTTGTATAAAAGTCTAAAAGGTTGAAGTTGGCTTTCTTGTGATAACCCCCAACCAAATTTGGCTAGCTTTATGACTATCCATTTATAAACTAATTAAATATCAATAACATTTTTGTAATACATAACCTTAAGAAATTTGTATCTTAGGGGCTTTTTTTTAACTCTTAATACCTCTGATGTCTGAATCGGTTAGACGTTTTTACATTCAGACCGTTTGTTTCTTTTTTCAGACTTCAGAGACTCTTAAGCCTGAAATACGTTTGAAATTAGAAGAGGTAATATAATGTCTTATAACCTCTTAAAGCACCACATCTTATTAATCAGAAGTGAAATAAGACCTTAGACTTCGAACCTCCTAAAAAACAAATGTGTAACACCCTCAAAATTTGAAAATAGCAACTAAATAAAATTTTCAATAACACATCCAAGAATAGAATTTCTTCCTATAATTAAAATCTATGATTACCTTCAAACAATTTATAACTCAAGTCTTATTTCAAATACTAAACTCACATCGGGTGTTACTTAACACAAGTACAAGTTACTAATCCCAAAATAAGTGCGGAAGACTTCACTAAGCAATTCACTTCTCGAGCACACTACTAGCACTCATCTTTTCACAGTGTCGCTAAAGTTATTCCCAATCTGAACTTGTTGCACATGCCGACAAATAAAAAGGGTTAGGCTAACGCCTAGTGAGTTCAAGAGTTTTATCATGATTATATAATTCGTAAAACGAAAGAGATGCAATTTAAATCATTAGTTCAAAAGAATTTACTTTAGATGCAAATCACCCATTTTCCACCGCACACAAATCTCGTGCTGAAAGTTTTAATATAAAATGATTCTCAAAATGGACTCATCCCAAAAACCCACTTGAAAAGTGAAATAGTATTTGATTTCTAAAATGATTGAAATCATGAATAAATCGCTATTATTCAAAACATCCCAAACACGGATGAGGCATAAACCACAACTCATATATTATGGAAAACAATCTATATAAATATAATACGTCACCGAAAACATGGATAGAAATAAACACCCAAAGCAACACCTTTCGGTGACGGGGGAGGCCCGTTTACATCGCACGTGACGGAACACAAAAGTGGGTCACATATCTATGTAATAAAACAAACATATGGATTATTCTCATAACATATCGAGCTCAACCACTCCAGATCTATTGCCCGAGGAGACTTGGGAGCCCCCAATTTCAACCACTCCAGGTCTATACATTGGGTCACTCCAAATCCACAAAAACAAGCACATTGGGATTACACCTCACTGCCCATGGGACGATGCCCGACCATATAGGCCCACATCTTACTTACCATGAAACCCGATGCCTATCACATGCCAAACACATATGGAATTACACCTTACTTACCATGAAACCCGATGCCTATTCCGTGCTACAATGAGAGAAACTAGTGTCTCATCATTGAACGTAAAACTCAAGTGCCTATGGATCCATAGCAAATAAGGTCTAAAACATCACATGACCCCAAACGAATGAACAAACGCATTCAAAACATGTAATTCTCCAACAAACAGATATCACAACAAAAACTTTACTTTAAGCTATCAAAACTGGACAAATGTCCCCAAAAGTTAACAAAATCCATTACCGAGCCAGAAGCTCGACTAACTCAAAAGATCAATCGTGAAAAGTCATAAAATGAAATTAAACGTAGTAACACACACATTTGTCAATAAATATTTCGAATCCATAAAAAACACGAAACAAAACCTTGGGTTAGGACAACTCTTATTTCTAAGGAACTCACACAGTTACATTTTCAAATCGTCCCACAACGTACTATATGCACATTTCCAAAATATACACTAAAATGCATTTTCGTATCAAGTAAACTCCATTTATAAATTAAATCATCAAAACATTTTCATTTATGATTTATCTATCAAATTTCTCAAAAATCCCAGATATGAGTGTTTTACAATATTTACATAGTTAAATACTTTAAAAGGTCAAAACCCACCAAATAACTCAACAATTGATAATTTTCATGTAAAACACACAGGTACTTGGAAAAATAACATTTTTGGCATGTACAACGTTTTCACAAATCAATTTGAATACCAAAACATTTTACATCAAGATCTCAACTTATACCAAAACCCTAATTTCAATAGATGAAGAGAAGAGAAGGTTACCTTACCACAACTTGAATCCATCAACAAAACATCTCTGAGGTTATCAAAATAAAGGTTTGGGAAGTGAAGATGAACTCACAAATGGGTATTTACAGAAAACCCCAAGATAGCTCAACAATGGTGGTAAATGATGAAGATCTTGAAGCCTTGGAACCTTAGAAGCTTGATTCATCAAACCCACTTTGGTGTTCTTGAAAAGAAGGGAGATGGAAGAGAGACAATGGATGAGTTAGGGTTTTGGGGAGGGAAAATTGAGTGAGGGAGGGAGAGAGATCTGATTTGTGGTTTTGGAATAAAATGAGGGAAGAGAGAGGGAAAAGCCTTAAAAGCAACCAAAAATATCTCATAAGACTCATCGTGGACGTTCGACTGGAGGCCTATGTGGACGTCCGACCTTGCCCTGACCGAATTCTCAACTTTTATCTATTGCTTCCGCGGATGACCCACGGACATCCTGCTGGACACGGACGTCCGGCTGGACACGGACGTCCGGCCTTGTCTCTATGCGGACGTCCGCAAGTCCAAAAATCGAAATTTCTTAAAATAAATTTAGGTGCTGTTTGGTTCAAGGTTTCTGATGGAATTGAATGGAATTGGAATCTGACATTCCTTTGACCAAATTCAATTCCGTTGTTTGGTTCATGGTTTTTAAGGGAATGGAATCTTTAAAATTCCATGAATTCCATAAAATTGCTAATTTTCATTCCTTCCCTCAGGCGTGGTATTGCGAAGGAATGGAATTGAAATTTTGTTAATCCCAAAATTACCCTTGACCTAAATTTCCTTTTATCAGACGCAGGAAACACTCTCTCGATTTCTCTCCATTCTCGTTCTCTCCACAGGGAAACACTCTCTCGATTTCTCTCCATTCTCGTTCTCTCCACAGGAAACACTCTCTCGATTTCTCTCCATCGTCGCACGCAAGCTTCTTCTCGACTGATCTGGTAAGTTTTTTGGTTCGATTTATGTTTCTTGCTTCGATTACTGTAACAATCTGATCGATTTATGTTTCTTGCTTCGATTACTGTAACAATCTGATTCGATTTATGTTTCTTGCTTCGATTTAACAACCTGATTTCGTTTACTATTGCAATCTGCAATCTGATTTCGATTTTACAATCTGATTTCGATTTTACAATCTGCAATCTGATTTCGATTATTGTTGCAATCTCGACTTATGGTATTTGGGTGCAATCTGATTTCGATTGTAATCTGCAATCTGATTTCGATTACTGCTGATTTCGATTACTGTCACTAATTCTAGGTTTGCTACACAACTTCCACTAGTTTCCTCTTTTACCTCATCAAGAAAGCTATTTTATTAAAATGTTTTTTTTTGAAAAAAATATATAAAATTATCAAAAGGGTATTTTGGTCATTTACCAAAATTTCATTCCAATTCCAAAGCTACATTCTGTGAACCAAACAGACAGATTCTTGGAATCTGACAACATTCCATTCCAATTCTGTCAACCAAACAGCTGGTCAAACCTGACAACATTCCATTCCAATTCCTTCAAAGTCAAATTCCTTTGACAGATTCCATTCCATCCAAAAACATTCTGCGAACCAAACGCCACCTTAGGGTGTTACAAAATGTCACCTTAGTCTTAAAAACTCTTGATTACTTTATTTCGGTCGGTTTATATCTTTTTCAGTTGTGTTTGGATTGTATAATTGTTTCTTCTCACATCAAGAAAAGAGATGAATGTCTCGTTTTTTTCACATTCTAAAGTTAAAATCCTACATAATAAAAGGAACTTTGAATTATATTTATCCAGTTTTTATATAAACTAGAGAAACTAAGTTTGGCTAATTACTGGGATAATAAGCCAAACTGTATTGTTTTTACGAAACCAAGGAAATGATGAATGCATTTATATATTTTGATGGATTAGTTGATTGTTTCGTTTGTATCGTCCACATATTTGGAGTTAAGTGTGACGTGTCATCCCAAAAAGAGGATATATAAAGAAAATTGGGTATGTGGGTTGGGCCATGTCATAGAGATAAAAAGGCATGTTACTTAAAAAGGCCCCAACCCCAACCACCAACGTGGAGAATCATTGTCCATCCCAAATTCCCAATTCCCAACTTTCACAAAATTTAGGCATTGTATGTTCATATTTTTGTTTAATCCAACAATATATATATATATAGATAGAGAGAGAAAAGAAAAATAATTTGTAAATCTCTAAATGTGTGTAAACTTTGGATTTCATAAGTTTTCTTGATGAAATTGTTTCATGAAATTGCATATTTTTATGAAATTGTTTTATATCATTCATTTCATGATGAAATTGTTTCATATATTAGTGTTTTTTATGTAAAAACGAAAAGTTTAATCAAACTGAAAAAATATATAAAATAATTTCATAGGAATGAAAAAAAATATATGAAACTACATAAAAAACACAAATATATGAAACAATTTCATCAAAAAATGAATTATATGAAACAATTTCATCAAGAAAACCTATGAAATCCAAAGTTTACACGAAAAAAAATATACAAAATAGTGAGCATATATATATATATATATAGGGAAATTAATTAAAATACCCTAAGTCAAACCAAGTGTTACCAAAATACCACAAATCTCTCCCAGTTTGCAAAAATACCCCTTTTTTCCACGATGGTAGCCCGCGATCGCGGGCCAGGGACCATTTCTGACACTTTTTTAAACTTGCAGAGACCATTTTTGAAAAATGGTATCCCGCGATCGCGGGCTAATCCCGCGATGGGATTATTTTTGTGACTTTTCAATTGCAAGGGACCATTTTTGAAAATTTCAACCGCGTTTGACACTGTTCACCCCTGCTTTGACACTGTTCACCCCGCTTTTGTCCAATCTTACGAATTTAAAATGAAATGTTACACTTTCAACCCCTATACTTATTTACTAAATTTACTTTATACCTTTTACTTTCATTATTTTAATTTTACATTTAACACATATAATCGTTTATTAACTAAAATTCGTTAAAAAATATGTTTTAATTTTAACAAATTACACCATTATAATCGTCTTTTCGATACGTTCGAAATGAGCCCAATCTTGAATTTTTTTGGATTTATATATTTTAATATATATCATATACAGTTATACACTACATAAAAAAATATTTTTTATATTTAAAATTCATACCCTTATAGTTAATTATTTAATTTATGGTACATCTTTTTTTTTCAATTTTGTTTTACACTCCTATCGCATTAACATAATAATCATATATTAACTAATTTATTAAATCGTTTTAAATTATTATTATTTGAATATGTTTATAGATATCGTGAATGGCAATAGGAGAAGGTTTCACGAGAAGAATATGAAATGGGGTTTTGAAAAGTTGGTATCACTGGACTCATTTAAGAATTGTGAAAATGGGTATTTGACGAATGATGATTCATGTGTGTTTGGAGCAGAAGTATTTGCAGTTACAGAGTATGCACAAAAGAATCGATGTATTTCCAACGTAACTTAGATTAAAATTATCTCCTTCAGTTTAGTCCCGTCTCGTCCCATCCAGTTCAGTCTCGTCCAGTTCCGTCCCGTCCCATCTAGTATGCGTATCAAACGCTACCTAAGAGTACCGTAAATTAAATAATTAACTATAAGGGTATGAATTTTAAATATAAAATATTTTTTATGTAGTGTATATGATATCTATTAAAATATATAAATCCAAAAAAATTCAAGATTGGACTCATTTCGAACGTATCGAAGAGACGATTATAATGGTGTAATTTGTTAAAATTAAAACGTATTTTTAACGTATTTTAGTTAATAAACGATTATATGTGTTAAATGTAAAATTAAAATAATGAAAGTAAAAGGTATAAAGTAAATTTAGTAAATAAGTATAGGGGTTGAAAGTGTAACATTCCAAATCAAAATCACAATTTCGAATTGAAATGTTACACTTTCAACCCCTATACACATATAATCGTTTATCAACAAAAATACGTTAAAAAATACGTTTTAATTTTAACAAGTTACACCATTATAATCGTCTCTTCGATACGTTCGAAATGAGCCCAATCTTGAATTTTTTTGATTTATATATTTTAATATATATCATATACACTATATCAAAATATTTTTAATATTTACAATTTATACCTTTATAGTTAATTATTTAATTTACGGTACTCTTAGGTAGCGTTTGGTACGCATACTAGATGAGACGGGACGGAACTGGACGGGACTGAACTGGATGGGATGGGACGGGACGGGACTGAACTGAAGGAGATAATTTTAATCTAAGTTACGTTGGAAATACATCGATTCTTTTGTGCATACTCTGTAACTGCAAATACTTCAGCTCCAAACACACATGAATCATCATTCGTCAAATACCCATTTTCACAATTCTTAAATGAGTCCAGTGATACCAACTTGTCAAAACCCCATTTCATATTCTTCTCGTGAAACCTTCTCCTATTGCCATTCACGATATCTATAAACATATTCAAATAATAATAATTTAAAACGATTTAATAAATTAGTTAATATATGATTATTATGTTAATGCGATAGGAGTGTAAAACAAAATTGAAAAAAAAAAGATGTACCATAAATTAAATAATAAACTATAAGGGTATGAATTTTAAATATAAAAAATATTTTTTTGTAGTGTATAACTGTATATGATATATATTAAAATATATAAATCCAAAAAAATTCAAGATTGGGCTCATTTCGAACGTATCGAAAAGACGATTATAATGGTGTAATTTGTTAAAATTAAAACGTATTTTTTAACGAATTTTAGTTAATAAACGATTATATGTGTTAAATGTAAAATTAAAATAATGAAAGTAAAAGGTATAAAGTAAATTTAGTAAATAAGTATAGGGGTTGAAAGTGTAACATTTCATTTTAAATTCGTAAGATTGGACAAAAGCGGGGGTGAAATTTTCAAAAATGGTCCCTGAAATTTTTCAAAAATGGTCCCTTGCAATTGAAAAGTCACAAAAAACATCCCATCGTGGGATACCATTTTTCAAAAATGGTCCCTGCAAGTTTAAAAAAGTGTCAGAAATGGTCCCTGGCCCGCGATCGCGGGCTCCCATCGCGGGAAAAAGGGGTATTTTTGCAAACTGGGAGAGATTTGTGGTATTTTGGTAACACTTGGTCAAACTTAGGGTATTTTAATTAATTTCCCTTATATATATATATGTTTAGAGGTGATGTAAAATTTACAGACTTGATCCCTATAATTTGATGGTTCTTACAAACATAAGGAAAAGCAAAAGAAATTACAAAAAGAAGACAAAAAAATGTGTTTGGACGAAAATACCCCGGTCACTAACGATGACATTTGACGGAGTTAGTGGTCAGGTCATGTTTCAAAGCAAAATCAAAACCCTAAGGACGAAAAGTCTAATTATGAAACCATAGGTCCCTGTTTCAAAGAAATCGACATACATCAAGGACCAAAAGTAGAGTTTACTTAAGTTATTAATAGGCCCCTAAGATAAGGTCCAATCTAATTCTCTCCCTCATTTACAACACTTATTTTAAGAAATTATTATTTTAGAGATCAGTTATACTTTAATTTTCTTAACTTCTATGTTTTAACCTGCTGAAAATCACTTTATTTCTTTTATTTTGTTTGCTATAGTGATAACAATTTGATTAATCACTATTTTTCCAACTTTTTTTTGAGTTTATTATTTAATTTGGGTTTGTTATTTTGATTTAAGGTTTGCTATTAGTTTGCCTTTTCTTTTTTCTTGATTTCTTGGCCTTTTCCTATTTTTTTTTCAAACTAAATCTAAGTTATTGATTTCTTTCCACCAACTATTATTGTGTAATGTGTTTATTTGCTTTTAATTTAACCAAAATAGTAAAATATGTGTAGCAGTATAATATCTCGGTTTATTCGAAATAGTAAAAAAAATTGAAAACCAAACCGAATAAGTTTTTTTGGAGTATATAATATCTATATACGGCAAATAGGGGTGTACACGGGTTGGGTTGGGCGGTTTGGGACGTTTTTACAACCCAACCCAATTACGACGGTTTGGAAAATCTCAACTCAGCCCAAACCATTTAAAAGTATAACCCAACCCAACCCTTGCGGATTGTGGCGGGTTGAGCAGTTTCGTAGTAGAGATAAAATTGAGAAATGAAATATGACAATTACTACTAAAAATGTACAAAACGAAATTATTAATTATTAGAATCATCCAAATATATAATTAAATTTTAAGTCTTCAAACCATGTACTTCAAATCATCAATTAAATACTTCAAAATTTTGAATAATAGGATTACTACTAAAAATATATAAAAATAAGTTATTAATTATTAGAATCATCCAAATATATAACTAATTTTTAAGTCGTCGAATCATGTACTTCAAATCATCAATTAAATACTTCAAAATTTTGAATAATAGATGTCCAGGCCATCCAAATGATCAATCAAATATGACCTTTAGGGCTGTAAACGTAGCAAACGAACAAGAATGTAGGTTTGTTTGTGTTCATTCGTTTAACTTTACCCAACAAACCAAAAAACACAAACGGTAAATGAACGATTTTTTTGTGTTCATGTTCGTTGGTTATAGAAAATGTGTTTGATCGTCTTCATTTACGTTAGTGTTCGATTATGTTCGTACATTAAGATGCTAAACGAACGAACCTAAATGAACATAAACGAAGGAACGGAAATGAACAAAAAACAACCACCATTAATCATCATTTTGTTCCTAAAAAATAACATAACAAAACTAAAAATCGGGTAAATAAGAGGGATAAAAAAGAATCCTAAAAACATAATTTAATTTAATTTAATTAATTATTTTACAACTTCACGAACATAAATGAAGAACGAGACCGTTGTTCATGTCCGTTCGTTTAGCTAAACGAAGAAAATGTTATGAAAACAAAATGGACTAGTATTTTTTAATTCTTATATATATATATATATATATATATATAATGTTATAAAATTTATATATTAGCGGCTGGTTGGCGGGTTGGCGGTTTCGCAGGTTGAGTTTAATTGGGTTATTAGCGGCTTGGGTTGAGCGGTTTCACGGGTTGACGGTTTTCTGTACACCCCTAACGGCAAATATAACAAATAAACTCACACACCATCTTCACCTTTGGTGAGGTTTGAACCTCTAACCTCCTATGAGGCAAAGGCTCAGATACCCCTAGGCCAAAGACCCTTTGGTCCGAATAAGTTATACTGAACCATTCAAGCCGAAAACCACCCGTGTAAATCAGCAGGGAAAACTTTTTAAGGCTAAATACTTTTGGGTGATCGATAGAGAAAATAACCCAAATTTGTATTGGTACGAATGAGTTACTCGGTTTAAGAATTTTTTGACACCCAAAAAGGGCCCCCAATAATATATATTTCTGGATCCGCCACTGTATACAATTTGAATATGTCAGCAATTTGAATATGTGCATATATGCATATATGTGCAATTTGAATATGTGCATATATGCAAATTTGAATATGTGCTTTATATGCAATTGCAAGAACATATGCAGTACTAAGATGCAGATTTATAATGGGAAATTAATTAAAATGCTCTTAGTTGACTCAAAATTAATGAAAATGCCCCTTCTCTCTCCAAAATGGCTAAAATGCCCTGGAAATCCGTGGCCCATCCCGTGGCCCACGGACATAAGCTGAAAAGAGGATTCTGACCGACAATCCGTGGCCCACGGACCCTTGACCCGTGGCCCACGGACATTTGACCCGTGGCCCACGGAAATCAGCTGGCAAACCTAATCCGTGGCCAAAGATGCAGTCCGTGGCCCACGGGATTGGGGCTGGAAACCCTAATCCGTGTTCGGCCCACCTACCCCACCCACACCATTAAATCATCCGTGGCCATTATAAAATGAAGATGGGACCACTAGAAAAAAACACACAACTCTCATTCTCACTCACTCTCACTCTCACTCTCTCATCATAGTCGCGTGGTGCACGCATTTAAACAACGTGAACGTGATGGCTCGTAACGTGATGGCTCGTAAGGTAAGTTTTGAAACCTCGTTGTTGTATTTATGTGTTATAATAATAAAATGTGTTTGATATATTTATTCGAATATATAAGTTAAGTTTCATAACGTCATTGTGTTATATATAGGGTGTTTTTATTAAAATATGTTTAAACTGTGTTATATATTTGTTAGATTAGAGACTGTTTTTTTATAGAAATGTTTGTTAGATATATGATGATTTTTAAAAAAATGTTTGTTAGATCAGAGCCTGTTTTTTTTATAAAATTGTTTTTTCTGCAAAAATGTATTTTTTTATAAAAATATTAGATTAGAGTCTGTTTTTTTTTATAAAAATGTTTGTTAGGTATATGATGATTTTTTAAAAAATGTTTGTTAGATTAGAGCCTGTTTGTTAGATATATGATAATTTTTTTAAAAATGTTTGTTAGATTAGAGCCTGTTTGTTAGACATATGATTATTTTGAAAAAAATGCTTGTTAGATTAGAGCCTGTTTGTTAGACATATGATGATTTTCAAAAAATGCTTGTTAGATTAGAGCCTGTTTTTTTTATAAAATTGTTTTTTCTGCAAAAATGTATTTTTTTATAAAAATGTTAGATTAGAGCCTGTTTTTTTTATAAAAATGTTTGTTAGATATATGATGATTTTTAAAAAAATGTTTGTTAGATTAGAGCCTGTTTGTTAGACATATGATGATTTTCAAAAAATGCTTGTTAGATTAGAGCCTGTTTTTTTTATAAAATTGTTTTTTCTGCAAAAATGTATTTTTTTTATAAAAATGTTAGATTAGAGCCTGTTTTTTTATAAAAATGTTTGTTAGATATATGATGATTTTTTAAAAAATGTTTGTTAGATTAGAGCCTGTTTGTTAGACATATGATGATTTTCAAAAAATGTTTGTTAGATTAGAGCCTGTTTTTTTATAAAATTGTTTTTTTCTGCAAAAATGTATTTTTTATAAAAATGTTAGATTAGAACCTGTTTTTTTTATAAAAATGTTTGTTAGATATATGATGATTTTTTAAAAAATGTTTGTTAGATTAGAGCCTGTTTGTTAGACATATGATGATTTTCAAAAAATGTTTGTTAGATTAGAGCCTGTTTTTTTATAAAATTGTTTTTTCTGCAAAAATGTATTTTTTATAAAAATGTTAGATTAGAGCCTGTTTTTTTTATAAAAATGTTTGTTAGATATATGATGATTTTTTTAAAAATGTTTGTTAGATATATGATGTTATTTATAATTTAGGTCCCTTAAGTTTGCCCAAATTACAACTTAGGTCCGTGAAGTTTGCATAATTACGAATTAGGCCTTTTAAGTTTGCCCAAAACACAACTTAGGTCCTTCAACTTTTCATAATGACAAATGAGGTCCCTTAAGTTTGCATAAATACGATTTGGTCCCTTACCTTTTCATTACCATGTAGGAGGATTTTTACTATACGGACTTGACGCTCAAGTGTCGCCTGTCATTTGCAAAAGAAATTAAAACCCATATGGGCAATCTAATTGGACGGGAATTGATCTCAAGATTTCAGCTCACACCTTTCGGTCCATGGCTCCACGTTACCTTGACTGATGGCCACCCGACGCTGGTTCACATGTTTTTGCAAAGGGAGGTCATTGTGCGAAACGCAGATCATTACGTGATGTATTTTGATGTGTATGGACGTCACATGCACTTTGGGAGTGCTGAGTTCTGTCTTCTGACAGGACTCCGTTTCGGACCAGAACCCTCTCTTCCTCCCCTACCAACTGACGGGTTCGTTAGTAGGGTTTGGCCCGGAACCAATCCGGAGGACTTGAAGATTGACATGGTGGTTCAGCGGGTTAAGCGAGGTCTTAGAGATTATTCAGACGACGATATTATCCGTGTGTGTATAGTGCTGATGGTAGAGGTCATGTTTATGGGTCGTGAGCTATATTCGATCGTTTCTGAGACAGTCCTTAGAGCCGTCGAGGACTTGGATACATGTAGCAGTTTTCCGTGGGGTAGCTACATCTGGACCCATACATTTAAACAATTGCACCTTGCCATCGTGCGACGCAAAGACAAGCATTCCAAGATGACTTAGTCCGGCTTTGTATACGCTTTTAAGGTTAGATAAGTAGTATAACATAAATTATAATTCGTTTGAGGTTGCCTTTTTATACGTACTTGTTGTGTAATTCCAGATATGGATCGTAGAGATGTTTCCTGTTGCCCAAGGAAATTTTATTCTGCGTAGCGATAGGTTTATTAGAGGAACCCGTTGGGACCGGGTTGCATCAATGAACAAGACTACTTGCCTTGCCGTGTTCAACTCAGTAAATGTAAGTTATTTTACTATTTTATAATTTTAGTCCTGCATATTAATTCTATCATGGTTTTCAATTTATTTAGTCATCGCGTCCGCCGCTTGGTGAGCTTGAGCCTACGGATGCCGAGCTGGCTCAACCCTGGTTTAGCGAGAGTCTCGCCTTCATTCGGAGATCTGTGGAAAGGTCGACGAAGAGGTCACGACGGTCCTCTCCCGTCCAGGATGACGAAGATGACGAAGATGACGAAGATGATGAAGATGACGCGCAACCTCAACATCATGTTGGGGTTAACGACCAATATGACGCGCAACCTCAACATCATGTTGGGGTTAACGACCCATATGAGGCGCCCCCGCCCCCTTGCTACTCCCATGATGGTATGTCACATCCTGACCCATATCAAGCGAAGTGGGACGAGCTGACAGCGCTGGGCCGCTATGTACGCGAGGAGCTGTCAGCGCATGGCCGCTACATACGCGAGGAGCACGAGAAACACGAGAAACGACTAAAAGCTGTCGAGGATATTTGTTCACAGTTTAACGCCGTTCACGTTAGTGTTTAACATAATTTTTCCCCATAGATGTTTTACTTTGTGTATTGATATTATGTTATATACTTGTATTAGATGTCGATCCCTCAACCGGCCTACGTCCCAACTGGACACACGCAGGCTGCACCGGAGACGTTTGCCACTACGTCGACGTTTACCCCGCAGAATGTAAATAACCACCACTTCTCATTATATTTTTTCCTTATTATGTTTGAAATAATCTTATAATGAACAATGTCACCCAGTTTCGGACGTCAGGGGCGGACTGTTACGTACCTCAAATAGAAACGAGCTACGATACACCGCCAGGCTACATGATGCCAGGGTCGTCGGGGTACATTCAAAATGTAAGTTTTTTAATAGTTTTGGTTTAATTACGTACTTGACAAAAGTATACTTAAAATTAACAATAGTAATTTTTTTAGCCCATCCATCCAACCCAGTTGGGCAGCGGTTTGATGGACCAAATTTTTGGTCAAAATGTGGAGTATTCGCGGGTTGAGCCCTTCCAGGCAATGGGGTCAGGAATTCGCGGGGCTGATATGATTGGAGATCACTTCAGTGATCCATCGAGTTCGAGTGATGACGCGATGGAGGTGGATGCACAAACAAACATACCGCGACCCACGATGGTCGCGGCTTCACCACAACGGAAAAGGACCAAGTTATTTGGAATATTTAAGCGTCATCCATATACAGAACAGGGGCCGACCACACCAATCCCTGTCAAAAAGACGAAGGCACGGACTCAGGCAATTGGAAAAGGTAAGATGAAGTCCACCGTGCCTGGGTCTTACGTGCCTTCTTCCAATATCGAAAGGCGCATTCCGGCTAGCGAAATCGTCATCCAATGTATAAATAAGCAAATCCCCGTAATGGTATTACCATTCTATCAGGTACTCCCCGTCGGAAATGACTTTTTTGCAACTCTGTTGGGGTTAGAGAGCGATGGGAATTTTGAGGACACGGTTAGTATTTAACTTGTTTAACCTATCCATAAAGTAATATAATAAAATATTTTTTAGTTATAGGTCTAACCATCTAATTTTTGTGTATAGCACATCGATGCTTGGGTCAGAATGATCCAAGAAAGTCGCTCTACATCAGCGAGGTGGGGGGTGATGACATCAAATTTCTTCGAACTGATGGTGCAGGAGAAACAAGATGCGAGGGCCGTGTACAAGATGTGCAATTCTAAGTTAAATCCCATTGACCCGCATTGGAGGAACCTTGACCGGGTATGGAAATGAATTTACATCTATTTTATTTAACTTGTTTATTGCTAACTATTTGCTTGTTATTGTAATATTTCAGGTGTACATCCCTATCTGCATTCCACCCCATCATTGGGTGCTCGGGGTTTTTGAGCTTAATGAAATGGTCATGGTTATATACGACAGCCTTAAGATTTCCCTATTCGAGTTAATATTGAAACAAACCTTGTCAATCTTTACAAAGCGGTTGAGAAAGTTATTTCAGCTCATCCACGACACACGGCGAAAGGACATGAGCCACAACTTCAAATGGGTGCATGCAGATAATGCACCACAACAGTCTGGACTCCTTGGGGATTGCGGTGTGTGGGTATGTAGTAACCTATCAGCGTTGATTGACGAGCGACTCCCAGCATGTGCTCCAGATGCCGTCGCAGATGAGGCCATGAAGTGGCGACACCATATGGCGGAAACCTTTTATTTTTTCGGACAACCCCCTGTAAACGATGAGTAGTTTATTTTTTTTATTTCTTGTATAACATGTATGGGTTGTATTTTTAATATGAACCACTTTTCAGACTATTTTTAATGTTGTGTGGTGTTGTGAATCCTGTCATCAACTTTTCGAACAACCCCCTGTAAACGTGTTTGCTTTTTATACGAATCCTTTCATCAACTTTTCAGACTGTCAGCAGCTTTCAGGCTTGTCAATGCAGAGATGCTTTTCAGACGAATCTTGTCAGCAGCTTTTCAGACGAATATTGTCATCAACTTTTCAGACTGTCAACAGCTTTTTGCTTTTCAGACGAATCTTGTCATCAACTTTTCAGACTGTCAGCAGCTTTATTATAGGACAACAACTCTTGCGACTATAAATAAGTGGTATGTTGAAGAAGTAATTCACAACTTCCTACAACTTACACCGTTTACAAACATTTGATAGCTTTCGTTCAACACAATGGTTGGAGGTTCCAGGTCTAACAAGAAGAAGTCAACGAATGGGGCCGGAACTTCATGTTCCGCCGAGCAGCAAGAGTTGAATGATGGAAGTCAAAGAAGAAACTGGAAGGTCCCAGAAACAACGGAAGAATGGTCACAGTTTGGGAGAACCCAGGCTGATTGGCCAATAACAGATGAGGAGGTAGAACAATGGGAGTATGCATTGGAGTCATACATTTACACACATCACTTCGCTGAACCACCAATGTGGTCTCCCAAGCTGGACGCGAACGACGACTTCATAAGGTGCAAGTCCTGTCAGGAAGCGAACGCCGACATCGACAGGGTCAAAGAGATATGGCGGAAAAAAAGGGAAATCCAACTAGAGAAAGAGAAGTTGATAGCTCAAAGGAAGCGGGAGCTAAAAGAGTTGGAGGCCCAGATTGCATTCCTCCAACAAGAGATCTCTGAAGAGGCGATTACGGTGAGAGAGATCAAAGAGAACTACACCGGCCTGGAGCAGATGATCAACGAAAAGTCTGAGCGGATCATCCGATGCCAGGAAATCTACCCGCACTAGGTCATCAGATTTCTCCCAAGTGTTGCTTCTTTTGTTGTCATGCATTAGATCATCAGATTTCTCTTTTGTTGCTTCTTTTGTTTCCATGCATTAGATCATCAGATTTCTTTTTTGTTGCTTCTTTTGTTTTCATGCATTAGATCATCAGATTTATCCCAACTGTTGTTTCTTTACTTTAAATGGAAATCAATGGAAATCAATGTTCAATCAATGAAAATCAATCTTCAGCGCGTGAAATAATAACAAAAGTCGTTACAATCAATGTAAATCATTCTTCAGCGCGTGAACATAATTACAAAAGTCGTTACAATCAATGGAAATCAATGTTCAAGTCAAGAGTATCAGATCTAAGCGTTCCATGTGGTTCTAGCTCCGATGGGCCCCGCGACCAATAGCTTTGGCTACTTGAACTTCTATTATGGGGCACGCTTGAAGGTGCAGGATTTGGACAATCTGCACGAGTATGTCCTACTAATCCACACCTAGCACAATTTCTCTGTATCGGACCTTCCCCCCGAGATGGACGTCGATCATTCTTTGATGGTCTCCCAGCACGTTTCTTTGTTATTAACGGTGGATAGCATGGCGGAAGGGGGTGGTGTGGCACTACCCATGATTCAGGGGGTCCAGCTGGATGAATTAACTCCCGATATGTAGCTCGGTAATTTTCGGACATGAAGTAACTTATAGCTAAATCACTGCAATCTCTGTGACCCATTTGTCTTGTAGCAGCGATGGCATGACCGCACGGCAACCCAGAACCTTGCCATTGCAGGCATGTACATTCATGGTTGATCATATCGACAGTCGCGTCCAAACGGTGATCCCGAACATGGTACTTGTCATGTCCAATGCCGAAAACCCTCCAAGTGGCAGACTTTCCGGCCCTTCTGAGAAGCACCTTCTCCGCCTCTGGTGTGACTCTGCTACGCATTTGATCTACAATTATATGTGTTAATTATGTTAAGATTTATAAACATCACAAAACTTATATATATATATATATATACATATACATATAGGTTCCAATTTTTAGACTTTATCAACCTCCCTTTAGTCGTCGAAGATAGTACCACTTTTGTTGAAAGGTGCGAAAGTACTCCATAAGCTTCACAATCGGTAATCTACGAGCAAAACGAGAGAGTGCATTCACCGACTCTACACTGTTGGAGGTCATAATGTTATATCGTGCACCAGGAAAATGGGCCCTTGACCACCTCTCCTTACCAGCATCGTCCATAACTTTAACTCCATTTGGTACACTAATTCGTAATGCATTCATGTAACGGTCAAACTCCCGAACCGTGTACGCCTTGCATGTCTTCCAGTAGGCCGTGTTGTACGTCGTAATACGTTTGTCCTTGCTCTTCACGTTCATCTCCAAATGCCGACAACATAGGGCATGAGGGGTATTTGGGTACACGGCGGAAATTGCAGCGCTTATGGCCGGAGCCCTGTCGGACATAAACACTAACCTTGTCGGCTCTCCGATACATTCTCTCAACATGGACAAAAACCAACCCCACTCCTCCCCGGTCTCGGACTTTCCTACTCCGAAACCAATGGGCACAATGTTTTGATTTCCGTCCATGGCAACAGCCAAAAACATCATACCCAAGTAACGTCCCTTTAAATGGGCAGCGTCTATCACAACGACACGACAAAGATTTGTCAAAAAGGTTCTGATCTGCAAAAATGTTGGTGGTTTCCATCAGTAAATGCTATAGTTTATAATATTAGTACATATGACGTATTTATATATGTACCGCAACTCCAAGGGCAGCAAAACACAACTCAAAACGTCCATTTGAATCTGTCCGTATTCTGGTGCGTGTACCTGGATTATTCAACTCCAGATTATATAAATATGTAGGGAGTCGTTCATACGACTCCTCAGGAGTGCCCCTCACCAGTAGTAGAGCCCTACATCGCGCACGCCAACTTTGGTGGTAACCGATAGTGATCCCGTACTGGTCGTTTATATCGTTCATGATGTCCTTTGGCCGAAATGCCCTACTAGCATCAAGAAATTTTCCTTTGAGCATATGGCCCAAAGTCTTTTTGTCGGCTTGTCGGTGGTTGGGATTCAGTTGCGTCCTGGAACAAGTGTGTACGTCGTGCAACTTTGTAACGTGAAACATCCCTCCTTTAGCGCCCACGGATCTCGCTGTAAAACGCCAATTACAATTCTTTATTGCACATACAGCCACATATCTTTCTTTGTCAGATTTCTTAACTTTTCTCTCAAAACCCTCTTCAATGCACTTAATGCCGAGCTGTATAACCATTTCATCCTTTGTTTCAAACATCTGACCTTCGCGTATCCTTGAACTACGATTATAAGGTGCAGGTTCGTAGGTTGGTGTAGAGGTCTCTGAGGTTCGAAGGGTAGAAGGCATATCAAAATAATCATTTAATTCACTAAATGATTTATTACTAGGGACATATTCCTCATCATTATCGGTATCTGAGTGGTCAAAATCAGATATACCCACTGTGAAAACATGGGCTTCGTCATCAACAACTCCAAAAAACTGTCTTCCTTCGTCTTCTACTTCTTCTTCTTCTTCTAATCCTTGTGTCTCCGGAACAAATTCGGTATAACAGTCATTAAGACCATATGTATGATCCGGATTATTTGTTTCGTCATATGACGCCTCAAATTGAGAACACTCACCGACATGGGTTTCGTCATCACCTTCATCCTCACCTTCGTCATCACCTTCATCCTCACCTTCGTCATCACCTTCATCCTCACCTTCGTCGTCACCTTCGTTGCACATCGATGGAACGACATACACAAAAAGAGCTGGAGGTCTGTCTGACTCGACTGCAAATTGCATAAAATCAGAAACATGTTCATCGTTGGTTAACTCGAAGATTGAGCCATCATTCATGTACACTAACTTGGTTTCACCAACAGCCGAGTCAATACCACATTTTTCAATGGCATAAGCAAGCAACTTTTGATGTGTAATGTTTACTTTCAGTTTCACCCCATGCTTAGATTTATAAGCAAAATCCCACACATCGTTATGTTGCACCCATTCACCATCGAAACAAAAATATAGCTTAGCTTTTTCAACATGTGAACTCATTTTTCAGTAGAAAGAAAATGATTCAAATGATGAAAACATTCAGAGATGTGATTTAAATGGTGAAGAGATGAAATGAGAAGTAATTGAAATGGCTTACTGATTTTATAGATATAAAAGGATGTGATTCTAACCATACAATTGTGGAATGCATGCCAAAAAATCGTACCCTTTATCTTGTGGAATGCATGCCAAAATCTGTACAAATCCAAATCCAGCTGATTTCCGTGGGCCACGGGTCAAATGTCCGTGGGCCACGGGTCAAGGGTCCGTGGGCCACGGATTGTCGGTCAGAATCCGCTTTTCGGCTTATGTCCGTGGGCCACGGGATGGGCCACGGATTTCCAGGGCATTTTAGCCATTTTGGAGAGAGAAGGGGCATTTTCATTAATTTTGAGTCAACTAAGGGCATTTTAATTAATTTCCCATTTATAATTTTACAATTGCAAGTATATATGCACTATAATGCAATTTCAAGAACATATGCATTAGAATTTTACAATTGCAAGTATTATGCAATTTGATGTCGGGTTACAATCATCCACAAACTGAAAAGAAACATCTTCAATCCCACATGACTGCAAATTTGTACTTGTCTGGGTAAAAACATCATGAACATGATGAATTCTATCATTCATCAAAGTTTGATTTTCAATTTCTTCTGCAAAATCATTGTGATCGACATTTGAAAAGAAAAAGTAGATGCAATATGTTCATCTTCAATGGAATCCATAATTGATTGCATAAAAAACGTGAAAAGGTTGTAGAATCGCACAAGAATCCTAGGTTTTAGATGAAGAAATCGTGAACTTGGAGATAATCATACAAACAAGAATAGTGATTTTAGGAAGATGAATATTATCATTAATAACTACCATAATTATCTAGTGCATGAAATTAGGAAAGTAAATAAACATTAGAACAAATTAAATAAACATTATAAGAAAGTATACACTTATTTTTGAGTGTATTAAATAAAAATCACATAATATTAAAAGTATATAATCATTATATTTTTAAGAGTAAAATAAGAAAGTATACACTTATTTTTAAAAAATAAACACTTATTTTAGAACAAATTAAAATAGTATATATACTGTATACACTTATTTTGAACGGAGGGAGGAATATTATATATATATATATATATATATATATATATGAGGGTGGGGGGGGGGGGGGGGGCTCTGATGAGAAGAGAGTTATGGTGATAAATTTAAGAAGGGGGGTCTAGACTTTTGGATCAATCATAATTAAAGATCAACACTAATGAGATACACCAGATCAATTCTCGTGAGAAACGTAATTTATGGGTGGGATTAGATTAGAAATAATCAAGAGTTCAGATCCCTATATGTAGGTGTATATAGGGGTCATTCGTTTGAGTATCCATAAAATTGTAATAATTTTGAGAACCGGTGCATCGTATGATATTTCACATGAATTTTTTTTTCATCTATGGCTTGCATTTAGTGTATTGTTTAACATATAGTTGTTTCACAATGTGTTTGCTTCACAATGTGAGTATATATTGTTTATGTGATTGTGCAACAAAAAAATACAACTAAAAAGTTTCATATTGTGAATCGAATAAGTGTGAAACAAACACATAGTATAACAAATATATGTTAATTAATATATTGAATTCTAGTATGAGATGGAAAAAATAATATGTTACGCCTACAAAGTCATTAACAATTGTAGAAATATTTAATATTGTGTAACTAACCTTGAACGGCTGGATAAATCCCGTTAACGTCAGCTTCGGCCTCTTTTCATGCCGACGGCCCATAAAACCTTTCATCTGCTTATATGTTGCATCCCAGATGAAACTACCCCAAGAAAATCGGTTCCAAACCCCAATATTCTCTATCAACGTAACGACCGTGTGCGAAAGGGGCAAATTATGCTGTCGGCCAAGGAACACCTCCTCTGCCACCATCATCAAACATACTCGGACAACATCAATGTCCGAGTAACTGTCTGCACTAGCTGGGACGCGGAAGGTGTCGAACAGCTTCTTGAGGTGGCCAAAGGTCAATTTTGCGTTCCCAAAAATTCTATTAACAAATCCCCGACTCTTGGGGGCAGGAAGGGCCGGCATGGGGCCAAAAGTGAGTCCCGTAATAAGACAGAACTCCTCCGGGCCATATCTAATCGTGTGCTCGTGAAAACTGTAATATAATGACTCCCTTGGCTCACCACCAGGGATGGCTATCTCCTTCTTCAAAATGGAGAGAAGAAGTGCAGGGTCGTTATTCAAGTCCTCATAATCCATCAACGTACCAAAACAAGTGGCGCGAAAAAGATCAAGCCTATGTTCGGTTAACTTTGCACGGATTTCTCTCAACCGGCTTAGCTTTGACTTAATCGTCAAAGATTCACTAGCCTCCTGCGTATATAAAAATCCAAGTTTAGGGGGCTAAAGTGCCAATTTTCAAAGTTTAGGGGCCTAAACCGTCATTTTTTCAAACTATAGGGACCAAACATGTAATTTTTCCAGAAAACAGAATTTTGTAAATGCATGGGACTACTTTCCTACAAGGTTGGGGGAAAATCTAAGTTTAGGGGGCTAAAGTGCCAATTTTCAAAGTTTAGGGGCCTAAACCGTCATTTTTTAAACTATAGGGACCTAAGCTGTAAATTTACAGAAAACAGAATCTTGTAAATGCATGGGACTAGTTGTCTACAAAGTTGGGTGAAAATCCAAGTGTAGGGGGCTAAAGTGCCAATTTTCAAAGTTTAGGGGCCTAAACCGTCATTTTTCAAACTATAGGGACCTAAGCTGTAAATTTCAGGAAAACAGAGTCTTGTAAATGCATGGGACTAGTTGTCTACAAAGTTGGGTGAAAATCCAAGTGTAGGGGGCTAAAGTGCCAATTTTCAAAGTTTAGGGGCCTAAACCCTCATTTTTCAAACTATAGGGACATAAGCTGTAAATTTCCAGAAAACAGAATCTTGTAAATGCATGGGACTAGTTGTCTACAAAGTTGGGTGAAAATCCAAGTTTAGGGGGCTAAAGTGCCAATTTTCAAAGTTTAGGGGCCTAAACCGTCATTTTTCAAAGTATAGGGACCAAACATGTAATTTTTCCAGAAAACAGAATTTTTTAAATGCACGAGACTACTTTCCTACAAAGTTGGGGGAAAATCCAAGTTTAGGGGGCTAAAGTGCCAATTTTCAAAGTTTAGGGGCCTAAACCGTCATTTTTCAAACTATAGGGACCTAAGATGTAAATTTCCAGAAAACATAATCTTGTAAATGCATGGGACTAGTTGTCTACAAAGTTGGGTGAAAATCCAAGTGTAGGGGGCTAAAGTGCCAATTTTCAAAGTTTAGGGGCCTAAACCATCATTTTTTAAACTATAGGGACCTAAGCTGTAAATTTCCAGAAAACAGAATCTTGTAAATGCATGGGACTAGTTGTCTACAAAGTTGGGTGAAAATCCAAGTGTGTGGGGCTAAAGTGCCAATTTTCAAAGTTTAGGGGCCTAAACCGTCATTTTTTCAAACTATAGGGACCAAACATGTAATTTTTCCAGAAAACAGAATTTTGTAAATGCATGGGACTACTTTCCTACAAGGTTGGGGGAGAATCTAAGTTTTGGGGGCTAAAGTGCCAATTTTCAAAGTTTAGGGGCCTAAACCGTAATTTTTCAAACTATAAGGACCAAACATGTAATTTTTCCAGAAAACAGAATTTTTTAAATGCATGAGACTACTTTCCTACAAAGTTGGGGGAAAATCCAAGTTTAGGGGGCTAAAGTGCCATTTTTCAAAGTTTAGGGGCCTAAACCGTCATTTTTCAAACTATAGGGACCAAAGCTGTAAATTTCCAGAAAACAGCTTTTTAAAACTTAAAAAACATTACATACTCCAAAATAGAAAAATTGTGAACAAAAACATTATGTAAAATTTAAACAACAATACATACTTCATACAATACATACATTAATAAACTTACACAAAGTTTACTCCAAACTTAGATTAAAAATATCATGTCTTTTATAACACAATACTAAATAACAAAATAAAATTTAAATAACATTACATACTCCAAAATAGAACAAATATGAACAAGAACATTGTGTTAAAAAAAGCGTGTTAAAAAAAGCAATCTTAGATACAAACTTTACATTACATTACATACATTAATAAATTAGATACTTAGATACAAACTTTACATAAAATACATTTGTTAAAAAATAGAACAAATGTGAACAAGAACATGTGAACAACATTACATACATTAATAAACTTAATGAAAGTTTAATACAAACTTAGATTAAAAAAACGAAAGATGCGGACAAAAATAGCATAAAAAAACTTACCTCGTCCGACATTGTGTTAAAAAAGCGTGTATCCCACTCTCGTTGACTTCACGTGGCAAAAATCGTAGAGGAAAGGGGGACCAATGTTTTAAAAATGAGTGTGGGGCATGTGGGGGGACCAATCTTTTAAAATATGGACGCAATGGCGGTTGAGGCGCTGAAAAATTAGGGTTTCGCTCCGCATCCGCACTTGCGAATGCGGAGCCCATGGAGTGCGGATGCGGACCGGGTCGGGTCGTGTATGTGCCAACACCCGATTGTAGCTGAAACGACGTCGTTTTTGTGGGGAGTGCGGTCCGCACTGAACCGAGTGCGGATCCGTGGCCATTTTGGTAAACCGGGAGAGAGAATGGCTATTTTCTCAAAGTTGGTTTTTGGTATGGCTATTTTCGTCAATAAGAGCATGGCATCGGGTGCCGGGCATGTAACTATAATTAGTTATTTGACTACTTTTTATCCCTTACTTTTTCATTTTTCATTTTTCATTTTTCATTTTACATCCTTATTATATTAACACAAATAATTTTATACAAACAAAAATACAAAGAAAAAATACGTTTCTTTTTTTGACAATTTATACCATTATAATTGTATCGTCAATACCTTCAAAATGAGTCCAATTTTTTTTTAAAATTTAACCGTATATTAAATATCATAAATATCTACGAATTAAAAATATCTACGCTTTATCCAAAATATCTACGCTTTATTTTTTCAGTTTTACCATATTAAAAATACATAATCATAAGTCAAGTAAAATACATAAAAAAAACTCGTTTCATTTTTATTATAAATTTCACCAACATTGGGAACAGATATTGCAGTAAAAAATCAGGTATACAAATCTATGTGTATCTAGATTAGGTATTTTTTTAACTTCATGTATTCAAAATTTATAATCAGCTACATTAAACAAGTATACAACTAACATCAGTATGAAAAATAAAATGAAAATATGATTTGACATTTTAATTTCTTAGTTATCAGTTTTAAATTAAGATACAGACCACCGCATCCCACGGGCATATTACTAGTATAATATGGAAAGGAGAAAGAATGCGGGGTTCAAGGTTCAATTGGTGATGGTACCAGCTTGATGACGTGGAGGGTTCAAGGTTTATAACATGACATGAGCTGCTGGTGTCAATTTGATGACATGGAGGGTTCAAGGTCCAAAGGTGTGTGATCAAATTGGATCATGGTTTAAGCGGTCCACCACCACCCAAAAAATTATGTCTCATAAGTCTCAAGATTTATTAATTCCTATGTTGCTTACGAGTTGAAACCGAAAAACAAATGTTTTTTAATCAAAATTAGCAATTCAGGTACTAATTTAGGGAAATTAATTAAAATACCTTAAGTTTGACCAAGTGTTACCAAAATACCACAAATCTCTCCCAGTTTGCAAAAATACCCCTTTTTCCCGCGATGGGAGCCCGCGATCGCGGGCCAGGGACCATTTCTGACACTTTTTTAAACTTGCAGGGACCATTTTTGAAAAATGGTATCCCGCGATCGCGAAGGAATCCCGCGATGGGATGTTTTTTGTGACTTTTCAATTGCAAGGGACCATTTTTGAAAAATTCCAGGGACCATTTTTGAAAATTTCAACCGCGTTTGACACTGTTCACCCCCGCTTTGACACTGTTTACCCCCGCTTTTGTCTAATCTTACGAATTTAAAATGAAATGTTACACTTTCAACCCCTATACTTATTTACTAAATTTACTTTATACCTTTTACTTTTATTATTTTAATTTTACATTTAACACATATAATCGTTTATTAACTAAAATTCGTTAAAAAATACGTTTTTATTTTAACAAATTACACCATTATAATCGTCTTTTCGATACGTTCGAAATGAGCCCAATCTTGAATTTTTTTGGATTTATATATTTTAATATATATCATATACAGTTATACACTACATAAAAAAATATTTTTTATATTTAAAATTGATACCCTTATAGTTAATTATTTAATTTATGGTACATCTCTTTTTTTTTCAATTTTGTTTTACACTCCTATCGCATTAACATAATAATCATATATTAACTAATTTATTAAATCGTTTTAAATTATTATTATTTGAATATGTTTATAGATATCGTGAATGGTAATAGGAGAATGTTTCACGAGAAGAATATGAAATGGGGGTTTGACAAGTTGGTATCACTGGACTCATTTAAGAATTGTGAAAATGGGTATTTGACGAATGATGATTCATGTGTGTTTGGAGCTGAAGTATTTGCAGTTACAGAGTATGCACAAAAGAATCGATGTATTTCCAACGTAACTTAGATTAAAATTATCTCCTTCAGTTTAGTCCCGTCCCGTCCCATCCAGTTCAGTCTCGTCCAGTTTCGTCCCGTCCCATCTAGTATGCGTACCAAACGCTACCTAAGAGTACCGTAAATTAAATAATTAACTATAAGGGTATGAATTTTAAATATAAAATATTTTTTATGTAGTGTATATGATATATATTAAAATATATAAATCCAAAAAAATTCAAGATTTGACTCATTTCGAACGTATCGAAGAGACGATTATAATGGTGTAATTTGTTAAAATTAAAACGTATTTTTAACGTATTTTAGTTAATAAACGATTATATGTGTTAAATGTAAAATTAAAATAATTAAAGTAAAAGGTATAAAGTAAATTTAGTAAATAAGTATAGGGGTTGAAAGTGTAACATTCCAAATCAAAATCACAATTTCGAATTGAAATGTTACACTTTCAACCCCTATACTTGTTTACTAACTTTACTTTATACCTTTTACTTTCATAATTTAATTTTACATTTAACACATATAATCGTTTATCAACAAAAATACGTTAAAAATACGTTTTAATTTTAACAAGTTACACCATTATAATCGTCTCTTCGATACGTTCGAAATGAGCCCAACCTTGAATTTTTTTGATTTATATATTTTAATATATATCATATACACTATATCAAAATATTTTTAATATTTACAATTTATACCTTTATAGTTAATTATTTAATTTACGGTACTCTTAGGTAGCGTTTGGTACGCATACTAGATGGGACGGGACGGAACTGGACGGGACTGAAGTGGATGGGACGGGACGGGACTGAACTGAAGGAAATAATTTTAATCTAAGTTACGTTGGAAATACATCGATTCTTTTGTGCATACTCTGTAACTGCAAATACTTCAGCTCCAAACACACATGAATCATCATTCGTCAAATACCCATTTTCACAATTCTTAAATGAGTCCAGTGATACCAACTTGTCAAAACCCCATTTCATATTCTTCTCGTGAAACCTTCTCCTATTGCCATTCACGATATCTATAAACATATTCAAATAATAATAATTTAAAATGATTTAATAAATTAGTTAATATATGATTATTATGTTAATGCGATAGGAGTGTAAAACAAAATTGAAAAAAAAAGATGTACCATAAATTAAATAATTAACTATAAGGGTATCAATTTTAAATATAAAAAATATTTTTTTATGTAGTGTATAACTGTATATGATATATATTAAAATATATAAATCCAAAAAAATTCAAGATTGGGCTCATTTCGAACGTATCGAAAAGACGATTATAATGGTGTAATTTGTTAAAATAAAAACGTATTTTTTTAACGAATTTTAGTTAATAAACGATTATATGTGTTAAATGTAAAATTAAAATAATGAAAGTAAAAGGTATAAAGTAAATTTAGTAAATAAGTATAGGGGTTGAAAGTGTAACATTTTATTTTAAATTCGCTGTTGAAATTTTCAAAAATGGTCCCTGGAATTTTTCAAAAATGGTCCCTTGCAATTGAAAAGTCACAAAAAACATCCCGTCGCGGGATACCATTTTTCAAAAATAGTCCCTGCAAGTTTAAAAAAGTGTCAGAAATGGTCCCTGGCCCGCGATCGCGGGCTCCCATCGTGGGAAAAAGGGGTATTTTTGCAAACTGGGAGAGATTTGTGGTATTTTGGTAACACTTGGTTTGACTTAGGGTATTTTAATTAATTTCCCATTAATTTATTAATGTTATATTGCTGTTATTATATATAATATAATTGGTTGTTTATTTTACTAAGAATATTGTTAATAATAAAAACAACAATAAAAAAGACAATCATAAATATTGTTAATAATCATATATTTAATATTATTTGGACAAAAAATTAATTACTGAAAATTGTATTCGATATTTTTTTTGACTCAGTTAGCAGCTGAGGCTAACAAGGAAGTCTAGGATTGAACCCAAGACACGTCTTGTATTTGGACAAAAATCACCCTATCCCTTTACCAACCGAGTTACATGGCCGATACATCTATCTAATTAGTATTATTTGTTAGTAATATGATATGTTTGTTTTCAGTGTCTCCTCCATTGGCATGTTTTTTAAAATAAATGTGTATTTATTATTTGTCTGTTAAATTATAATACATATACTTGTTTGTCAAATTAAAAAAAAAATCGTAGATAAATAACAAGAAGGAGAAAAAAGGCAAGCAATTGTTTTGACTTGATTTGTGTTTTTGTAAATAAATTTTGAATTTTAAAATTCAAGTTCAAGGTTTCAAGTGAACGACCAAATTAAATTGAGGATGAGTGAACCAACTTATTCTTGATTTGTTTTTTGCTAATATTTTTTTCGATTTTGCATATGAAAAGGAGAAAGAATGCAGCAAAATCTTTCACGGTTTCACCTGATGGTGTTACTTTGATGGTATGGAGGGTCCAAGGTCCAAGGAAATTTGATGACGTGGAGGGTTCAAGGTCCAAGGGGTGATGGTGCCAATTTGATGACATGGAGGGTTCAAGGTCCAAAGGTGTGGTCAAATGGTTCAAGCGGTCCCCTACCCCCTAAAAAGAATTATGTCTCTTAAATATGAAGAATTAGTAATTTCCTATGTTGCTTACGAGTTGGAACCGAATACAAAATATGTTTTTAGTCGAAATTATCAATTCAAGTATTAATTTATTAATGTTATATTGTTGTTATTATATAATATAATTGGTTGTTTATTTAACTAAGAGAATTAAAAAAACAAAAAACGATTATAAATATGGTTAACAGTCATATGTTTAATTAGTATTTGGATAAAAAGTTGATTATCGACAACCTCAACAGATATTTTTTCGGAGGATGCTTGGATCGAACCTATGACATGTCTTTTATTTTGATAAAATCACCCTATCATTTTTTCCAACTGAGTTACATGTTAGATACACGCGTTTAATTAGTATTAATCGTTAGTAACATGATATGTTTGTTTTTAGGGTCTCCTCCATTGGCATGTTTTTAAAATAAATATATATTTTTTATTTATCTGTTAAATAATAATACATATATTTGTTTGTCAAATTAAAAAAAAAATCGTAGATAAGTAACAAGAAATTTTGTAAATAATTTATGAATTTAAAATTCAAGTTCACGGTTCAGGTGAAGAACCAAATTAAAGAATTAGTGAACCAACTTATTCTTAAGTTGACCAAAATGAAAAATCACTATTGTGGACATAGAAAAGAAGGGTTCAAGGTTCATGGGTCATGGCTCAAAGTAGTTTACGTATCAAATTAAGTCTCATGCTCTATAGCACCATGGGCTGAGTCTACTTGATGGTGCACGATCCAGGATTTCAGCTACCATTATGCCCCATGAGGCTAAGGGAAGTCGAGCTATATGGTCTTATTGCGTCGGATACGTGTGTTTAGTTCATTTGATGAGTCTATATTGGCTTAAACCCAATCCATTTAACAAGTTCGTTCTTTATGACAACCAAAATAACATACGGACAACAAATTAACTACTCTCACAGAAAGTATCGTAAGACACATGAAATTATTTAAAATGAAGCCTCCTTAAACACGAGATGACCAAACCCTAATCTTCTTCAAGCTCGTCAACCACATTGACAACAACAAAGTGATCATCCAGCTCCTGTTGATCAACCTGTGCTTCTTCTTCCTCATGACATCCATTAAAAACACAAAGAAGTTCAAGGATAGGAATGGATTTGAGGGTTTGATAACACCAATCATCGACAAAATGAGATAATAAAATAAGAATGGGATTGAGAGTCCAAAAGTGTTGTGTGGACAAGGAGATCAAAGACAGAAAACATGTCATCACGGAGACTGACATGTCTAATGCTTGAAAGCGGAGGAGATAACAGATGGGTAGTTGTAAGCGAATAACAACTTTGATGGAAATAAAGAGAAGAAATATGGTTAACACGATGGAGGTGAAGTGGGAATAAGGGAAGAGGAGATGAGCAAGAGGTAGAAGAAGGTATCGTGTGTCAAACTTGAAATCCATTTGATTTTATGATTGTGAGGGAATCGGTTGAGAGGTATTTATAAAGTAGATCTCCTAAAAAGATGACTTACATGGAGGGCTCCACGTTGAATTTTAAGTACTAAAGGAAGGTCCAAGGTTCAGGTTCAAGTTCAAGTTGTGAAGTTCATCGATGTGAAGGCTAAGGCCAAAAGTTGAAGAAGGTGCGTGGAAATTAATATATATATATATATATATATGAATAATATTCTTGTTCAAATTAAAAGAGAATACATGTGGATAATATTATGAAAGTTTTCAAATTAAAATAAACTGCTTATTACCAAAGCCGCTATGCTGCGTCATGACATCAAGGCTAGTGTCTCACGTCACAGTAAGTCAGTGGCGCGTCATGGCGTAATACGCAGTTTTCATAATGTGATATTTGATTTTTTTTTACGTTTTTAATATCTTATTTGCAAGTTTTTAATATATAACCTAATTTAAGTTACTTACTACTATTAGACCTGGCAAAACTGACACGACACGCTAACCGGACACAAACTCGACACGAAATAAACGGGCTTGGGTAATACATTTCAATCCGCTTAAGTAAACGGGTTGACACGACACGACACGACACGAAAATTAAACGGACAAGGTCAGAGTCAAAATTTTCAACTCGAAAATGACCCGAATAACCTGTTTATATATATATTATAGGTTTTCTTTTTAATACTTTTGATTTTTTGGATTTGGTTAGAAATTATAAGTTTGAAGTATAAACTTTAGATTTCTAATGCTTTCATTTGAATTTGTGATTTGTAATCTTTTTGTGAATTTTCGATTTTTAATTTTTAGTTTTTGTAAATGTTAAACGGGTTAGGCTGGTCGTGTCGAGTTAGGGTTGAGATTTTCTGACCCGTTTATTAAACGGGTCGGGTTAGGGTTAGACACTCTCAACCCATTTAACTTTGAGCCCAACACGACACGACACGTTTGCCAGGTCTAACTACTATTGGCTCATTGAATAACATTACAAAACATATGTTTTTATATATAATATTATATATGAATTAGAAATTTGACGTCATAAGTCACGCCTTGAAAACGTCATGACTTCTCCATGGCTTCTAAGGCTTGAGACTTGACATCGCTACCACGCCACGCCGCACGCCATTTAGAACCTTGCTTATTGTGCAATCCTTATATCGCATAATTAAATAAAATGGATTTCGACTAAAGTGTTTAATTATGGATATGCTTCAAAAAACAGAAACCAAATGAAAAAAAAAATGATCAACGATTTTAGCTAGAATCAAACAACTTACTGCTAATGAAGGTTAGCATTTACATGGTTCCTTAGGGTAAAAGGGCATATATAATGTGAATAGGATACTATAATGCTTTTGCATCATTCCTGATGGTGGTATGTTCATGACATGGAGGGATCATGGTCCATGATCCATGGTTCAAGGTTCAAGGTTCAAGGCTCAAGGCAAAGGTATATCTATAACAAAAGGAGAGGTGTATATTTTTCCATCATGTATGATGGTGATATATGTTGATGACATGGAGGGCTAACTTTAACAAAAAAAAAATGATGTCTAATACAAAGATTTTGTCCTATCAAAGAAGTCAATGGTTTAAGCTTAAAGTAATAAATAGAGTAGCTTTTAACGTTTAGCTCAGTTGCTAAGGTGTGGGGTGATTTTGCCCGAATATAAGACATGTCTTGGTTTGATTACAAACCCTTGTTAGTCTCAGTCGTTGAATTGTCCAAAAAAGCCCCCTCACATTTGTGTTCTTGGAGATGGTTTCATGTGGGACTAGTCAGGATTGTCGATAATCAACTTTTTACCCAAATAAAAGAGGTATGTAAATTTATTTGTTGCATTCATTGTATAAAAATTATAACCCTTAAAAAGTTGCGAGAAGATGAAATGTTGATGACATAAAAGATTCTTGAGTCAAAGGCAGAGCTAGATTTCAAAAAAAAAAACAAAGGGTATTAACAATAGTTAGGCCATCAGTACCCCATCCCTTCTATCTTTCAAAGATTCCACTCCACATCAGCGCCACATCAGCTTTTCTTCCATCCCTAACTCCATCCCTAACGATCCCTAAACATCCGTACCCCATTCCCTCAAACCCCTTTGCCACCTCATTTATTTTAATTCTTTTATTTATACATTTAATTATTTAACAAAATAAAAATATTTATATATATTTTTAATAAATAAAAATAAGATAAATAATAAAAATAAAAATTCATATCATTCATTAAAAAATTAAAAATTACAAAATAAATTTAAAAATCTACTCGTCGTCATTCCAATCATGATATTTTTTAATTTGCTCTTTTCTCTTTAGCGTAGCCATCAAAGCGGGGCCCGAAAGGTGATCATGCGGGGTTATGTAAAACTGGAAGTCTGCATCAAATCGTTTTGCTCGTTCGAGTTCTCGTTCGTGTTCCAACCTTTGAAGTTCGACATCGAGTTTTTTCATTTTGTATTCAATTGCACCATCAAACTTGTCGTTGAACGTCGTCAACAACTGAGTAACACTTTCGTCCGTATTCGTCCCGGACGTATTACTCGTTGATGTTTTTTTTGCCTTGTTTCTCCCGATGGGTCGTTGAATTGTCTCGTCATCGTCATCATCGGAAGTTTAGGTACGTTTTGAACCCCGCGATGAAGTTGTCGTCATCGTTGGAACGGCTCCCCATTTTGGACATTTTTTAGGATGTCCCAAGCTTGTTCGTGAGTGAAAGCAACGTTATGGCGTGCTACATACCGTTCGTGTGCCGTTCGGGATATATCGGCCTCACTCATCCCGCTTGATCTATTACTGAGCAAGTTGTTGTAGATGCCGCCAAACAAATTAACTCTTTTATTGACGTCGTTGAACTTGCTATTGAGTTGATGGGTTGATCTATAACCTGGTTTACGACTCATGCGAGTAAAGAACAGTTGCCCGATTCGGGCCCAAAAACTTCCTACATTTATGTAAAATAAAGTATAAGAATAATAATAATAAGAATAATAAGAATAATAATAATAATAATAATAAGAATAAGAATAATAACAGTAAAAATAATTACCACCGCTTTGTGCGTTACCGACCACGGGGTCCTCCGAAACGTCAACCCACGCCGACACTAACGCGAGTTCCTCGGCTTTACTCCACGTTTGTTTGGCGGCTTTCGTTCGTCTCGGATTTGATGGTTCCGGGTTAGATTGTTGTGTCGGGATAAACTGTGGTGAGTTCGGGGTAGAAGGTTGGGTTTCCGGAACAATGTCGTCGTCGAGATTGATTGCGGGTGAAGGAAGATTGTAGTTGGTCGGAGTAAAACCTTGTTCAATCAAACCGGGACGTGTAAATTGGTAAGGAAATTGTTGCGAAAATTGTTGGTGATATTGTTGGGGAAATTGTTGCGGAAATTGTGGCGGAAATTGTTGCGGAAATTGTTGCGAGAATTGCGGATGATAACCTTGTTGTGTAAACGCTTGGAAACCAAGCTCTTGATCTTCTTGCGATTGTGGTGTATTCGGTCGGTTACGACGGGATGTAGGTGTTCTGTTTGGATTCATGATGAGAGAGGTGTGAAAAATAAGAGGTTGAGAGAATTTGAGAGAGTTTGAGAGGTGTGAGATTGAGAGAATTTGATAGTGTGAAAAATAAGAGGTTGAGAGGTGTGAGAAATAAGAGGTTGAGGGTTAAATATATAGTGGGATTAAATTGAGAAATTTTTTTTTTTTTAAGAAAGAGCCGTTCAACGGTTATTTTTTAAAAAATTTAATTAAATTTTTTTTTTAAAAAACCCTCGGGATGGATCGGGATCCCATCCCCGAAAACCATCCCGCCCCGCATGCCCATCCCGAGCCGTAGCCCAACCCCGCTGCCACCTCACCCATCCCGAGCCCATCCCGAAGCCCGCTACTGATGGCCTTAGAATGATCTCATGTAAAACCAATTTTGTCTATGACTTGTACATTATTATTATTATTATTATTATATTTAATTGTATAAGCTGAGAATAATGATTTACATTCATCAATTTCAATTTTTATTATTTGAATTTCTATTCTTGATATCGAAACATTAGGTACATTCATAAAAAAGTTCTTCAATGTTCATGATATTCCCCTTTTGCTCCGCTTGCAAACAACAAGAATACAAGTTCCAAAAATCATATTATGCTTCCAAAAATGAATAAATCAAGTAATATAATTAACTTCTTAATTAAAAAAGAGTAAATTACATTTTTGGTCCTTGTGGTTGTCACCTATTATCAAGTTTGGTCCATCTTTCAAATTAATTACAATTTTAATCATTATGTTTGCCATTTTGTTTCACCTTTGGTCCCTCTAACCAACTTTAGTTGAAATACTTGCTTCAATTAAGGGTATTTTGGTCCTGTAGCCTTTTCTTTGTCTTTTTCATTTCTTGTTTTATTAGATTATATAACAAATTACAATTATAGTTCTTTTGGTTTGTCTTTTCTTCTTTTCTTTTCTATTCTTTCTTATCTTTTTTTTCATTTTAGACACTTACTAGGTTCGAACCCGGGTATTACACGAGGTAATTTAAAATAATTAAATCATGTCAGAAAACTTATCTTACATATATGAATGATCATCGAAAGTATGATGCTACTTTTCCAAGTTTTTTTTCATTCATAGTTGTTGTTTTTTTGCATCTGGTTACAAAATGTCCTTGTTTTAGGCAATTTTCACAAAGGATGTTTTGCAAAAAATTAATAAAAAATATGAATAAATATTAAGAATTTATAAAACAAAATTTATAATAGAACGTAAATGAAATTATGGAAAAGTAGATAGTTAAAATATTAATAAAATAAGAACCACGTATCATAAATTACCAAATACTTCTTTATATACAACATTTTTTATTCTATTGCTAATTATACATTCATCATCTATAATTATGTAACGTCCCAAAAATTACAAGGAATTTAAAATTTTAAAACATGCATTTCATTATAAAACAACCACAATTTAATAATTCGTAACTCAATTGAAATTAACGTCGTTAACTCAAACAGTCAATAAAGTTTATGCAGCGGAAATCTTATTAAATAAAATCCAAAGGTTTGAAAGTGGAATTTAAACAATTCTCGACACCCCGCGCTTAGTGTGTGTACCGTCAAGCCCGACTGCCGCTCGCACCTGAAAACACAACATATTGGGAAAAAGGTAAGCTAAACGCTTAGTGAGTCCTACCACACACGTAGGTAGCAACCCCACGTACATCGCCCCTACTCGCAAGTAGGCAACATCACCATCACCACGAATATAAAACCACATAATGATTAATGCATAAATACGAACCTCGGTCCCACCGAGCACACCAAAAATATATCGACACAAGCTCAGTCCCACCGAGCCCTCGGTCCCACCGAGCACACCAAAAATATATCGACACAAGCTCAGTCCCACCGAGCCCTCGGTCCCACCGAGTAAAGATAATATAATTGTACTAGCTCAGTCCCACCGAGCCCCCCAGTCCCACCGAGGTGTACGTAAGCATAAATAATCCACATATAGATTCCACAAATCACAACTAATTATCACATCCCACTAGTTCACGTAACACATAATAACACGTAACAACACGTAGCACAAAATAACGATATACATGAAATTCCTAACTACGCGGTGAGAGAACTCACCTCCAACGCACAGCTTATGACCTCAACCGCAACACGAACCGGCCAACTCCAGTTCACCTTGTTCCACCTAAATAAGCGCTAACAACTGTCAAAGTGACGCCCCAAACCAAAACCACGACTACTAACTTTAAAACACATCTTACCAGTTTTTTACTCTCAACACGCAGGTCTGTTCGGGACCTGTTTAACCCCTTATAAACTGATTAAACCAGAAGTATTTTTCCATAAACACAAAGTCCCATGTCTTAGGGTTCCAGGGACATATCGCACGCGCTCTAACGATTTTTCTACAATTTATTATGGATTTTATAAAACCAACCTGCTGCACAGCGAAAAACAGTACCTTTCAGTACAAAACAGCAGTTTGACACTAGCTATGGTCCGAACTGGTTTTTCCGCAAAACATAAGAAACTTACTAGACTCAGAATGGACGCTTTTGGCACTGGTTTCACCCCAATACGACGTTCCTATGAAAAGTTATGTCTTTCCCAAAACAGTGGCAGAAACTGCCAATTTCACATGAAATGATAACTATTGATTAAAATTCTATTAAGTCAAGTCTTAACCCAAACAGACCCGAAAAGCCTAATAACTTACTGGAAAAAGGTCATACTAAGCTGGACAACAGCCGTGCACCACCCCCTGCCGCCTCCGGCTGCGGTGGTGGTTGGCGGCGGCGACGAGGGTTACGGTAACACCCTCCGGCGAGACCTCCCAACGTCACCCACTCCCGACTCCTACGCAACTTCACACCCGCACACACCCACACACCCATACGCACCCCCTGCCGCCACCACAGCGGCGTGCAGCGGCGGCCCCACCGCCGGCAGCCGTGGCTGCGGGGGTGGTGGTGGCGGCTTGCGGCGGTTTTTGACAATTAAAAAAACGAAAGGTTTACGAACTACCTCGACGCAACGTTTTCTCGTCCTCCAAACCGACCGAACTCGCCGGCGATCACCTTCTTCCTCCTCTCTCCTCGTCGCCGGCAGCAGCCTCTAACTCTCTCTCGGCTTCTCTCTTTCCCTCTCTCTCTCTTTGATTTCTCTCTCTTTCTTCTCGGTTCTTTTCTCCGGCCGACGACAACAAGAAAAAGAAATGGAAGAGCCGTAGGGTTCTTTTGATTTCTTTTGCTTTGTTTCCTCCTCACGCTACCAACCCACACAACAAATCATATGGACTTCTTTTCTACCTGCATGGGCCGAAACCTATGAGAGTTTTGGCCCTTGACACAAATGGTCCCTCAACTAACAACCTTCTCGCAACTAACCAAAAAATTCCGACATTTTAACGATTAGGCCCAACTCGACTAACCCCGTTAACGGAAACCACATAAAATCAAACCTAAAAGAAAAGAATTAATACTAATAAATTACATACCGGGATACGGGCTTTACAAATTAATATTTTTAAACATTGCCTACTTTTTACTCTAGATAAAGCAACATACAACTGACCATGGGTGAAGAATAGTTGTCTCATAAAAACCAACATTCGATAATGACTGTCCCTGGCTTTTATTTATGGTCATGGCAAAACATACAGCAATTGGAAATTGTCTTCTTTGAAACTTGAACGGAATCCTTTTGTCTGTAGGTGTCAAAGACATTCCTGGAATAAATGTTCGGCTTCCAATATTGCTTCCAGATATGATCTCTGCTTCTATAACCCGATTTCCCAAAGATAACACCCGTAGTCTAGTTCCATTACATAACCCAGATTTATGATCAATATTCCTTAGTAACATAATTGGAACACCGACTTTTAGTACTATCTTATGGTTTGGCAAACCCGATAATTTAAGACCATTTAAGACATCAGGTGAGTACAAAATTTCATCAAAATGTTCGTGAAGATGCTCTGATTCACACAGACTATCTGAACTTAGGTACTCCTTTTCGTCTCATGGAAACAATGATAGCAAGCGATCATTTATTTCTTGAACGACTTCATGCTTGGGTGCAAGTATTTCTCTTTCCTGAAAATAGGATGAATTCTTGACATTTACAAGAATAGAAGGATTGACTTCAATTAATACAGATATAGGATCCGTTAAATCGGTAATGAGAAGATCATCAGGTATATCGATAATTGCCTCACCATCATTTACACTACCAACCTTGCCTTCTCCTAAATCCAAAGCCAGTTTGCAAAAATCCTTGTTTGTTCGATATCAGAAGTTTGACTGTCAACAGTTAACCTCATGTTTTTAGTTAACCTTAGGACTTTGCATTTTTCCCAAATGTAAGATGAACTTAACGACGCATTAACAATGTCTTGTCTACTTACGTTGGGAATAACCGACATAATTTGTCTGAAATCTCCTCCAAAAACAACTACTTTGCCACCAAAAAGCAATTCCGAGTCAGTAATGCCTTGACTACCAAAAATATCGTTCATACTTCTATCCAATGCTTCAAATGCATGCCGATGAACCATTGGTGCTTCATCCCATATAATCAACCTAGTCTTCTTTATTAACTTGGCAACATCATTGTCTGACTTTATGTAACAAAAAGAATCTTCGTTAAGAATTAGAGGAATTTGAAATAGAGAGTGTGCTGTCCTACCTTCTGTTAGAAGTAAAGAAGCAATACCACTCGAAGCAACGTTTAAAACAATTTCTCCTCTAGATCTTATTGATGCAGATAATGTCTTCCATAGAAATTGTTTTACATGTTCCGCCATAACCATATACAAAAAACACACCTCCTTTGTTATTTTGAACCGCTGTAACGATATCGTCATAAACACCTTGTTGCTTGTTTGTTAAAGCACCTAGAAGTTAACGAAACTCGTTCTGTAGATTAGCTATGTCGTAATCTAGCTCCTCCGTAATCAAACAATTGTTTGAAGACTCAACAAAATCATCATCAGGGTAAGGCATAGTGGTGAATTTTTTTAAGCTGAAATTGTTACGAAGTAAAATCTTTTCAATCTCAAACAATGTCAAGTTTTTGACTTGAACATCATTAAGGGATAAACCTGTAACATATATAATATAAATGTTAAACAACCATAACATAGAAATAATAACTGAAAAAATATTTAAGAAAGAAAATAATATTTAAAAATAATAAAACAATAAATTGGTTCGTATTTAAATAATAATTGTATAAATACCTAAATAGATAATTAACATACCTGGAGACTTTAGTGCAATTCATTGATTGTAAAGAATCCCATCGCCAAGTATTGCCATGTTTTTTGCCAAACAAATTCAGGTCTAGACATACTATTTGAAATCAGCATGGTTGCAAATAAAGACCGTAGATAAAAACCAGAATCGGTTTAACTTGCTTCTTCAATGGCATCAACATATTCCTTGTCGTCGTCTAAAAGCCCAATAGCATAACATGCATCTCTAAAAGTAGGAAATATATCTCCATTTACTGTACGAATGTCTTCGAATGATTTAGGACCTTTGACTTTATTCAAAAGAATTCTTAAATAATACGCTTCACCGAGAAGTTACTTTCTACACCGAGAAGCTTTCGTTCCTTGGTTTCATAGTCGGAGAAAACAGTATCGAGGTGGATGAAGAAAAGGTAAAAATCCATCATGATCACGAAGAAGATTAACGACAATGCTTACATCGTATCTCTTCCCCATTCATTACATATATCAAACACCTTCAACGTCGCCGACTGAATACCACAAGGATGAGTCGATTTCTTTAGAAGAGAATTCGGGTCGAGTTCTTCGGAAGTGGGAGAGACTAATATAAAGAGAGGAAGAGACAATGCACACGCGTTAGGCCGCAACACACCCGCCTTAAATATGCTTCTTTATGACTACCATGCGGGTAGGAGTATATGCATGTAACCGGCCCGAGCAATGCACACGTCGCCTTCGTTTTCCTTTTCAAATTCTATTGCTAATAATCTTTTGCTTTGTTTTATTTTTATTTTATTTCTTTTTTAGTTATCTTTAGGAATAGATTTTAGTTTCCCTAATTATATTTTTCCTAGCTTAAGTTATAAATAAGATTGTTTGGTTTCATTGTTTATCAAGTATTAATCAATCAAAGTTAGCCTTTAAGAGTTTTCTTTTGAGTTCTCGAGTTTACGTTCGTAATTGTCAACCGTTAAGGATTTAGACACTTGTCGATCCTTCCGCAAACCTACGGTGCATCAAGCCTGCTTTAAATAATATGTTTATGTATTGTTAGTAACATGATATGTGTTGGGTCACTTAAGATTTGAAGATGACCTCCGGTCTTTCTTTTTTACACATTTCATACTTAGAATACTTTTAGGTTCTTTACAAGCAGCTTAACTATAGAACACAAAATGTTCGGAGAAATTAAAGATCAACCGAAGAAACAAAGAAGAAGCGTATCTTCAAAGCGAATTGAAGATGGGCTTATCAGCCAAAGGTTAAGCTGCTACTTGAATACATCTTAGTCTTCGGCTAGAACACTTAAAGACATCTTCGGCAAGGATCACTTGAAGACATCTTCGGCAAAGTTCACTTGAAGACATCATCGGCAAGAATCACTTGAAGACATCTTCGGCCGAAAGTCTTCGGCAGGTATTGTACTTTCTCTACAAAGTACATTTGTGATATCTTGCATTGATGGGGACATCTTCCGAAGATCAGAAAAAAGGTTGTCTGGCTTTCTTATCACTTTCAAGAAAGGTCTACTACAACACACTGCAAGTCAACGCTTCAAGACAAAAGGTACATCTCAGTACTTTACAGAAGAACCTGCCTTCCTACCCATGCTTGACAAGTGTGTAACACCCTAAAATCAGGGCTAATTTAAACCACAATTTTCCACAAGTTATGATAATATAAACTTCAACTTATATAACTATAGCAAGGAAATTAACCATCAAGAGTATATTTACAAATACAGGATCCTTCAAATAACCTATCAATCTAATCATATCACTATAATCAGATTAACTAAGTTATTTAAGCAATCCATCAAAATCTCTTCTTGTTAATTAACACTTCTGCTATTCCAAAACGCTCGTCCCACAACCCTTTATTTTCCCCGAGCTGGTACCTGATAAGAAAACATCATATGAAACGATTAGGCCAACGCCTAGTGAGAACATTCGTTTCAATAATAACATTTGCAAAAATCAATGTAAACAAGTTACAACAAACCTGATTACTCCTTTTCTTACCGTACAACAACTCCTTTCACTACTGGGAATCTACCCCACTTTCACAACTATGACTAATTCACCTAGTCATATTATCATATACCAAAGCCTTCTACGAATCAATCCCAGATTCTAGATCAATGCTCTCATCCAATAAATCGCAATTACCCATGCCTATTAATTGGAAAGAAAGTAGAGCTTACAATTACTCATGTCAATCTCTATTCATCCCGAGAAATCAGGAATTACGATTACTCACATCAATTCCTTATTTCACATACACTCAGGAATTACGATTACTCACATCAATTCCTTATTTCACATACACTCGGGAATTACGATTACTCACATCAATTCCTTATTTCACATAAATGGGAATTACGATTACTCACATCAATTCCACATTTAACATACACACAGGAATTACGATTACTCACATCAATTCCATATTTCACATAAATGGGAATTACGATTACTCACATCAATTCCACATTTAACATACACACAGGAATTACGATTACTCACATCAATTCCTTATTTCACATAAATGGGAATTACGATTACTCACATCAATTCCACATTTAACATACACACAGGAATTACGATTACTCACATCAATTCCATGTGTTTATATCAAGCTAGCACTTATGGATCCATTACACTTATTTCTACTCGTGCAAGTTAATGCTTAATACAGATTTCTCATATCATTCAGTATGAGCAAATCGCCATTATACCATATAGATTCCTCATATCATTCAGTATGAGCAAATCACATTTAACACAATCCTGCCTAGTATCACACTAGCGCAGTCTATAAACCTAACATACTACTTTTCAAGGGTATATATGTTCAAGTTATAAAATTTCCATCACAAATTCTAATTCGCATATTTCCACGATTTACATAAATGCACATTTCATTACATCCGGAAAGATACATAAAATACAAGGCCTCTAGATACTTAACTTATCAGATCTTTGAGCCATATCAAATTTTGATACCATTTAGATATACTGGTTTCTTTACTCAACTCCCGATATGCTGTACCGGGACTCACCTGTACCGGGACTTGCCTCTACCGGGACTTGCCTCTACCGGGACTTGCCTCTACCGGGACTTCCAACTACCGGGACTTGCCACTACCGGGACTTCCAACTACCGGGACTTCCAACTACCGGGACTTGCCACTACCGGGACTTTCAACTACCGGGACTTTCAAGGTTTTGCGTACTGTCCGTTCAACAAGTCCTCGAATCGATTTAAAACATGAAATCAGTTCAATCTACTCATTCTAATCAATCCTCAGTCAGTTCATACAAATATACCAAGGTTACTAGAACTTAAAAACACTGATTTGTACAAAGAATCGAATGAACTCACCTTTTTGAAGAAAACCCACTTAAATCTCAAATTGTTGCTCCAATCTGCTGTGAATGATTCTGGAAATCAACCGAATACACAGATTCGTTTATAAACATACCTCTACAACAAGTTTTATCAGAAATCATAACCAATTTCTTACCAATTGAAGACAAAACCTAGCTTTTCTTTCTTTTCTTCCTTTTTTCTTCTTTTTCTTTCTTTCTCTCTTGATTCTCCAACCGACCTAACATATGAAATCAGATAACAATCTGATTTCATCTACTTTATCCAAACACACTTTTCACAAATGACCACTTACACCTCCAAGTTTTCATTATTTCTCAAAACAACACCAAACTTTAAACCCTTGTATTTTAACCCTACTGAATTATAAATTACAACATAATTCAATGTTTTTAAACCAAAATACAATTAGATCCCAATTCTCATTAAATTACTATTATTGAAAATTCAGGATGTTACAATACTCCCCAACTTGAAAATGATTTCGTCCTCGAAATCAAGATCAGGTAAACAGATGGGGATACCTATCTTCATATTCTCTTCTGACTCTAAAGTCACATTATCACTTCGATGGTGTTTCCACTGTACTTTCAACATAGCTACTTCCTTGCCATTTCGTAGCTTTCTAACCGATCTTTCCAAAATTGCCTCTGGTTCTTCCACACAACAATTCTTCTCATCCACTCTTACTTTAATAAAAGAAATCACATCATACCCACATAAAATATTTTGTACATCTCTTCCCTTTAAGTCTTACATACTTAATCACAATAAAAAAAAATCAGAAAGAACAAGAATTCATCCTTTCATACTTTCTGAACCTTAACTCTTTTATTAGCATCCGCTCCCCAACTTGGTTTTGCAAACCTCCTTAGAGTCACTGTTCATCATCAATTCCTTACCCGACTATTTCTTGGTCTACCATACCGACATTAACCGTAACTCGATCTCCGGGTCTCAAAATAACATTACTATCTACTGCTTGAAAATCTATACTCACCACTTGAATACTCCTATAAATACGACAAACCTTTGTTACATCCATGACTCACACGTTTCTTTAGTACAAAGTGCTACCATTTCCTCACACCACTATCGCACTATGCTACCATTCAACTTTTCATGAGAATTCTCGTTGCCATTGCTACAGTACTAAATTCACATATTTATGTTGACTCTAAGACTATCCCGTCTTAGTACTTCTACCCCTTTCTCACACATCATAACTTAATTCATCTCAGCTTAAGTCTAAGTATCTCATCAGCATACTTAGTTCACTTAAACTAATGCTCTGATACCATATTGTAACACCCTAAAATCAGGGCTAATTTAAACCTCAATTTTCCACAAGTTATGATAATATAAACTTCAACTTATATAACTATAGCAAGGAAATTAACCATCAAGAGTATATTTACAAATACAGGATCCTTCAAATAACCTATCAATCTAATCATATCACTATAATCAGATTAACTAAGTTATTTAATCAATCCATCAAAATCTCTTCTTGTTAATTAACACTTCTGCTATTCCAAAACGCTCGTCCCACAACCCTTTATTTTCCCCGAGCTGGTACCTGATAAGAAAACATCATATGAAACGATTAGGCCAACGCCTAGTGAGAACATTCGTTTCAATAATAACATTTGCAAAAATCAATGTAAACAAGTTACAACAAACCTGATTACTCCTTTTCTTACCGTACAACAACTCCTTTAACTACTGGGAATCTACCCCACTTTCACAACTATGACTAATTCACCTAGTCATATTATCATATACCAGAGCCTTCTACGAATCAATCCCAGATTCTAGATCAATGCTCTCATCCAATAAATCGCAATTACCCATGCCTATTAATTGGAAAGAAAGTAGAGATTACAATTACTCATGTCAATCTCTATTCATCCCGAGAAATCAGGAATTACGATTACTCACATCAATTCCTTATTTCACATACACTCGGGAATTACGATTACTCACATCAATTCCTTATTTCACATACACTCAGGAATTACGATTACTCACATCAATTCCTTATTTCACATAAATGGGAATTACGATTACTCACATCAATTCCACATTTAACATACACACAGGAATTACGATTACTCACATCAATTCCTTATTTCACATAAATGGAAATTACGATTACTCACATCAATTCCACATTTAAAATACACACAGGAATTACGATTACTCACATCAATTCCTTATTTCACATAAATGGGAATTACGATTACTCACATCAATTCCACATTTAACATACACACAGGAATTACGATTACTCGCGTCAATTCCTTATTTCACATAAATGGGAATTACGATTACTCACATCAATTCCACATTTAACATACACACAGGAATTACGATTACTCACATCAATTCCATGTGTTTATATCAAGCTAGCGCCTATGGATCCATTACACTTATTTCTACTCGTGCAAGTTAATGCTTAATACAGATTTCTCATATCATTCAGTATGAGCAAATCGCCATTATACCATATAGATTCCTCATATCATTCAGTATGAGCAAATCATATATATAAATCGTATTGATTCCTCATATCATTCAGTATGAGCAAATCACATTTAACACAATCCTGCCTAGTATCATGATAACTCTATTTTTAGAGTTATTATTTCCTTGTATTTCCTATTTTATTCTTTCAAATTTAGCCATTCCGCCTCTCAAAACCCCCATTCTTGGTATAAATCTCGAAAATGAGCAAAAGGAGCGAACCTTAGTGTTTAATAAACTATTTGGTAGAATTTGGGTGTTTTTCACATTTTATCCTGCAGTGATCACTGTTGTGCCCACTCCGGCTGCCCACTATTCGAGCTGATCAAGAAAGACAAAAGAAACTACTAGTTGGGACTCAATTTGTTGGAGGAAGAAGGTTCATTAGCAGGGAAATGGCTGGAGGGAGTACAAAATGGCATCTACATTGAAGATTGCAACAAGTACTCCTTTATATACTTAGAGATTGACTTGGAAAAGGGTCCATTGGGTAATTGGTTTGCACAAGGTGCTGATTTCTGCCACAACACAGTAGTTTTTACCCATTGGAAGACTCATCTCTTTTGTGTAATACCCAACTCTTTCTCCTAGTATATAAAGGAGCACTTGGGTTCATTTATTACAACCTTGGAATCTTACAATCATCGTGGGTTAAGTTTAGATAGTTGAATAGCTTTAATTTCTCTCATCTACCACATTAGTTTTAGTCTTTTAATTACTGCATTAACTTAGCTTTAATTCATGTAATTTCCTTTCCTAGTTAATTGTAGTTCGTAAAACACAGTGGACAGGGACGAATTCTCGTTCCCCACTGTGAGTACTATTCAATCCACTATCAGTTTTATTGTGTGCAAATCTTCATCTTTTGTTTTCTTTACTTCGGAAATGTTAGGCTAAACAATCTTTGGGATGTAGGAAGGAGAAGTACCTGGATTTTATTAAAAATGCTTAAGTAATCTTTATACTTAGAATATTTGTTGTTTTGGTCATTCATTCTCGATATTTACCCAAAGATGCGAACAAGCCGATCACTTGCAAGGATCTAAAAGTCTAGTTCTTAACTTAGAAATGAGTAGAACGCAGTGACACGAGCTTGAATGATGCTAGGGGATTCGAAAGAATTCTTATGACACTTACGAAAGTGAGGTCGGCACAGTGAGCTAATCTCTGCCCACTGGAGTAGTAGGCAAGCTAATTTGTGTATTAAAAACACTTAGAGTATTTGTCTCTACGCATTCCATCAAGGCCTGAAAAGGTCCATTTAGAGATTACCATTGACAAAACAACAAGTACTAAGAGTATGGAATTTTTATCTAACGGTGTGAGTATTTTGTAACCGGGCTTTTCTAGCGAAAATGTCCACCACGAATACGAGGATCACTTCTAAGGACCGAGTATTTGAGATAAAATCTAGGGAAAATCCAACCTACATTCCTCCTTTTTTTAACATTTAGTAAATCGTTTAAAGTAGCTATATCACCAAACCAAACCAAAGTATTATTTTCTTCTCTAGTTGAAACTTGTAAAAGGAGCTCATAAGAACCGTATTGTCTTGATTGTCCAGTCCCTGTGGATTCGATTCTGGTATTTTACCAACTATTACTTGCTGTGACGATCATAGTGGATAGTGTACACTTGCACTTCCCACTGTGGACAGTTTGCAACCCACTGCGATTAAAACACATATTTCGCACGTAACAAGTTTTTGGCGTCGTTGTCAGGGACTGGCGTGATTTTAAATCTCAAGACATTAGTTTTTGTTCGAGCCCGAGTAACTCGTTTTTCTAAGCTTTTCGTGTTGCATGCCAAGGCAACAACATGAACCTTTGTTACCAATCGATCTTGAAATAGAGAAAACTTTTCGAAGAAAACGCAGAAACAGAAATCGACAACCCCCTGTGATCCCCACTGTGAACATGGCTGCAATACCGCCACCTGTAGTGGAGACCACAATCACGATTGCCGATAGCAAAGATCGAAAAATACGGGACTATGCTACTTCCGGAGTTAGTGATTTAGGCCCCGGGATTCGAAGGCCCGTCCTTGAAACAACGCATTTTGAACTCAAACCGGTGATGTTTCAAATGATCCAAGAGCTTGCCACTAAATTTTTGCTCACTAGATAACCACTTGGCAAGAGCTTGCCGATAAATTTTTGCAAAAATACTTTCCTCCAACAAGGAATGTAAGGTTTCGAAATGATATAATTTTGTTTAGGCAAGAGGAAGATGAGGCTGTTTCGGATGCATGGGAACGATTTAAAGATTTACTTCGAAAATGCCAACATCATGGCATCCCACATTGCATCCAATTGGAGACCTTTTACAATGGTCTTTCCAATGCAGCCAAAATCATCTTAGATGCAACAGCCGGTGGAACATTTACGAGTATGACTTACAACGAAGGATATCAAATCTTAGAAAAAGTGTCCAACAACAATACCGAATGGTCAAATCCGAGAGCACCCATGTCAAAGACCAACACCATCGATTCCGAGGCACTTAAAACCATGAATGCGCAATTAGTGGCCTTGACCAAAATCGTTTTAAATCAAAATATAGGCCAAGTCAATTCCGCAACGCATCTCCCTGAAAACTGCTCCCTCTGTGGAGAAGAGCACGTTTTCGATTTTTGTCCAACAAATCCCGAATCTGTTAATGTCATAGGGACCAACCCGATGAACAACCCTTATTCACAGAATTATAATCCAGGTTGGAGAAATCATCCGAATTTCTCTTGGTCTGGTAATCAAGGACTCCAACCCCAAGGGCCGAGTCATATCCAGCAAAGACCACACAACCCCTCTGGATTTCAATCACATCACAGTGGGCAATCCTCACATCACAGTGGGCAGCACCCACAGAACTTTCACCAAGGGCAGTCCTCACAACCATACCAACCACGATCCAACCAACCAGCTGAGGTTCAACAGTCGATTGAATCAATTTTCAAGGGTTTTATGAACCAAACCCAGGCAGCCATTAGGAACATAGAGACTCAAGTAGGACAACTAGCCGTTGAAGTTAAGAATAGACCACCAGGAACATTACCTAGTGACACCGAGCAAGCTAGGGTGATAGGAAAAGGGCCAGAACATGTCAAGTCCATAACACTGAGGAGTGGAAAGGATCTTAAAGATATCATTTTTGAGTCTGATGATTCGCCTCAAATACCCACTGTGAGCACCACAGTGGGCACTCCTCAAGTCACTGTGATCCCCACAGTGGGGACCGACATCCCTGACCTTCTCACTCTTGGACCTGTCCCAAAGCCTACTATTCCAAAGCCAATACCACAGCAAGCTCAAATTTACCCACGAAATATTCCTTTTCCTGAAAGAATGAAGCCGAAAAATGTCGATGTTCAATTTAAAAAATTCTTAGACATTTTTAAACAACTTCACATTAACATACCTTTGGTAGAGGCTCTCGAGCAAATGCCAACCTATGTTAAATTTTTAAAGGATATTTTGAACAAAAAGAGAAAATTGGGTGAATTTGAAACTGTGGCTTTGACCGAGGAATGTAGCGCCCTCCTCACTAGCAAGATTCCACCTAAGTTGAAAGACCCAGGTAGTTTCACCATTCCATGCACAATAGGAGGACAAGAAGTAGGTCAAGCACTCTGTGATCTAGGAGCTAGTGTCAACTTCATGCCGCTATCCATTTTTAACAAGTTAGGTATTGGAGAGGCTAGACCCACAATCGTGACATTACAATTAGCCGACCGGTCCATTGCCTATCCCAAGGGAAAAATAGAAGACGTTTTGGTCCAAGTGGATAAACTTATCTTCCCCGTCGATTTTCTAGTTCTAGATTATGAGGCCGATAAAGAAATCCCAATCATCTTAGGGCGTCCGTTTCTTGCAACCGGACGTACTTTGATTGATGTGCACAAAGGGGAACTCACGATGAGAGTTAATGACCAAGAGGTGACATTCAATGTTTTTAAGTCTCTTAAATATATAGATACCGAAGATTGCTTTGCCTTAAGTTCGATTTACAGAACCCACAGTCTTGACACACTGCCCACAGTGGGGAATACAGTTCCCACGGTGGGGAGTGATAGTGAGCACTCTGAATCTGAGAGTGATGACACTTTTGAGGATGAGTGTAACGAAATGGTTGCAGCTTTTGAACCTCTGGACTTTAAGGATAGAGATGTTCAACCCCCTTCAATAGAACAACCTCCCGAGTTAGAGCTTAAACCATTGCCTTCCCATTTAAAATATGCTTATCTCGCTAAGGGTAATAAACTTCCCGTTATTATCTCTTCCAAACTTAGTGAGAAACAAGAACAACTTCTGATCGATTTGTTGATAAAGCATAAGGGAGCAATTGGTTGGACCATAGCGGACATTAGAGGAATTAGCCCCTCTTTATGTCAACATAAGATTAACTTGGAGAGTGACCACACTGGAAAAGTCCAACCTCAAAGAAGGTTGAACCCCATCATGAAGGAGGTAGTTAAGAAAGAAGTCTTGAAGTGGTTAGATGCCGGTATTATCTATCCCATTGCTAGTAGTAGTTGGGTGAGCCCCGTCCAATGTGTCCCTAAAAAGGGAGGGACGACCGTAGTAAAGAACGAAAAGAATGAGCTCATTCCCACTAGGACTGTCACGGGATGGAGAATATGCATGGACTATAGACAACTCAACTCGGCCACTAAGAAAGACCACTTTCCCTTACCTTTCATCGATCAAATGCTTGATAGGTTAGCAGGAAAGGAATTTTATTGTTTTCTAGATGGATACTCCAGATACAACCAAATCCACATTGCACCCGAGGACCAAGAAAAGACCACCTTTACTTGTCCCTACGACACTTTTGCATTCCGGAGAATGCCATTTGGATTGTGTAATGCCCCCGCCACTTTTCAACGTTGTATGATGGCCATTTTTACCAACATGATAGAAGATACCATAGAAGTTTTTATGGACGATTTTTCTGTGATAGGGACATCATTTGACAATTGTTTGGGAAATTTAGAGAAAAGCCTAGTGAGATGTGAGACCCACGACCTAGTCTTAAATTGGGAAAATGTCATTTTATGGTCGAAGAGGGTATTGTTTTAGGACACCTTGTCTCAAAAAGAGGGTTGGAAGTTGATAAAGCCAAGCTTGAGGTAGTGGCACAACTTCCCGAACCCACGACGGTGAAAGGTATTCGAAGTTTTTTGGGTCACGCAGGTTTTTATAGGAGGTTCATCAAGGATTTTTCGAAAATTACAAAACCCCTATGTAACCTGTTACAACATGAAAAAGACTTCATTTTTACCCAAGAATGCCGAGAATCTTTTGAAAAAATCAAGGAAGCATTAGTCACAGCACCCATAGTGACCACTCCTGACTGGTCACTCCCATTCGAAGTGATGTGTGATGCCAGCGATTGGGCTGTGGGGGCTGTTCTCGGACAGAAAAAGAACAAAGTTTTTCACCCCATTTATTATGCAAGTAAAACACTGATTGAAGCTCAGATTAATTACACTGTTACTGAAAAAGAATTACTTGCGGTGGTGTTTGCTTTTGATCGTTTCAGGTCATACTTGATAGGGACGAAGGTCATAGTGCACACAGATCATGCAGCGATCAAATATTTGATCAACAAGGCTGATTCCAAGCCACGGTTGATTAGATGGGTTTTATTGCTGCAAGAATTTGACCTTGAGATCGTCGACAGAAAAGGAACAAGCAATCAGGTTGCCGACCATTTGTCCAGGCTCGAGAAGACAGTGGGCACTGTTGATCCCACTCCTGATCCCACTCCGGTAAAAGAAACTTTTCCCGATGAACAATTACTATCTGTTCAACATCGTGAAAATAATATTCCTTGGTATGCTGATATTGCAAACTTTTTAGCAAGTGGACTTAAGCCCCACGGGATGAGTGGACAACCATTCAAAAAGTTTTTACACGACACACGACAATACGTTTGGGACGATCCTTTCTTGTACAAGATAGGGGCGGCCCAAATATTGAGGCGTTGTGTCCATGGGAGTGAGCAACATCAAATACTTCATGGTTGTCACACATCCCACTACGGTGGCCACTTCGGTGGAAACCGTACCGCGGCAAAAATCTTGCAAAGTGGATTCTTTTGGCCCACTGTTTTTAAAGACTCGTATGAATTTGTGAAAAATTATGAGCAATGTCAACGTACGGGGAATATATCGCAAAGAAATGAAATGCCTCTTAACAACATTTTAGAGGTTGAACTTTTTGATGTTTGGGGAATCGATTTCATGGGACCTTTTCCAAAATCCAACAATAATTTTTATATCTTGGTTGCGGTAGACTATGTTTCGAAATGGGTAGAAGCCATTGCATGTCACTCTAATGATGCCAACACCGTGGTGAAAATTTTGCATAAAAATATTTTCACTCGATTCGGAACACCACGGGCATTGATTAGTGACGAAGGCACCCATTTTATAAACAAAGTCATGGCCTCGGTTCTTGCTAAATATGACATACATCATAGAGTGGCCACCGCATACCATCCACAAACCAATGGTTTGGCCGAACTTTCAAATCGTGAAATCAAAGGGATTTTGGAAAAAGTTGTTAAACCGCACCGAAAAGATTGGTCAACCAAACTTGATGATGCTCTTTGGGCCTATCGAACGGCCTACAAAACTCCTTTGGGAATGTCTCCATTTAAATTAGTTTTTGGCAAGGCTTGCCATTTACCAATTGAATTAGAGCACAAGGCGTTTTGGGCCCTTAAAGAGCTTAACATGAGTGAGGATGCTGCGGGAATCAAAAGGAGTTTACAAATGCATGAGCTAGAGGAGTTGCGATATCACTCCTATGAGAACGCAAAGTTGTATAAAGAGAAGACCAAGATGTGGCACGATCGAAGGATCAACTATAGGGAGTTCATGGAAGGACAACAGGTACTATTGTTCAACTCCCGTCTCAAACTCTTTCCAGGTAAACTAAAATCAAGATGGACGGGACCATACACCATTGTCAAGGTGAGTCCTTTCGGAACAGTAGAGTTGAAATCTCCACAATCGGGTCAGACCTTTAAAGTCAATGGACAAAGGGTAAAGCATTTTCTGCATGAGAGTGCCCACATCCCCGCCCATTCTCCACCTCACTATGGTTAGAGAAAGTCAACGCTGTTTGTAAATATTTTATTTCAGTTAATTGTTGTCTTTTTATTAAATTTGGTATTTTTAATTCTGCATGGTAGTTTATTTCTATGTGTGTAGGAGAATTTTAGCACTTTTTGGAACAAAAAGGTTCGCAGTGGGCAGAGGCTGGTCACTGCGCTCCTCACTCTCGGTCTGACATATGAAGAGACAGTTTGGGGGCCCAAGGCTGACACACATCATACTTTTTCTTACACATATGTCATCCTTTCCTGCCACTTGTCCTCTCCCCACCTATTCCCAAGAGAAACCATCATTGTCCTTCTCTCCCTCTCTCCTAAAAACCATTCCCTCTCAAAAGCCAAAAACCCCTCCTTTTCAAAAATAAAGCCTCTCTCTCTCCATAAACCACCTACACTTTTCATCTTCTTCTTTCTTTTTCACGAACCAGACAAATCCCAAAACCCTAAAATGGCTAAAAGCAAAAGATTAACCTCTCATCCCGAGGCACCCACACGTCCGGCGGTCCACCGCCGAACCATCGAAGACCAACCACCGGAGGCCGTCACCGGCGATCTCAATAAAACCCCACCGATCTCTGGCGAACCTCCGGTCATCTCCAATGTTGCAGACGCAAGTTCGTCCAAACCAGAGAGTCCAAAAGTCGTATCTTCATCAAGGGTCTCGGACTCTGTTCAAACCCCTTTTGATGATACAGATTTGCAGGAGGGTGAGGAAATGCAGAGGTTACGAGAGGAATACAACCAAAGGGTCGCGGAAATCAAGATAAGGAAGGAAGAAGCCGAGAGGAAGAGGAAAGATTAAAACGAGAAGAGGGGGAGAGATTGAAGAGGGAAGAAACCGAAAGATTGGCTAGAGAAGAAGAGGAGAGAAAACGAGTAGAGGAGGAAGAACGAAAGAAGGCTGAGGAGGCAAGGATTCTCGAGCAAGAAAAGAAAAAAACAGAAGACGAGCGATTGGCACGTGAGGAAGAAGAAAGAAAAAGAGTCGACGAAGAAAGGCAGAAAAAGATTAAGGAGCAGACTCAGACTGTAGAAATTCCCCAAGACAAAAATGCTGATAGTGTGAAGAATGTTCACACCACTGCCCACAGAGAGGAAACCCCGACCAGAACACTCCAGAGGAGCAGGGGAGTGGTTACACGATCTGGTGTAACCAAGAAGGCATCATCCGCAAAGCCTAAAAGAAATGCATCGAGAAAAGGTAAGGGTATTGAACCCTCTTTAAGTTCTTCTTCTAGTGATACTAATACGGGGAGTGAACAAAACCCATCTGAAAATCCACATCTGTCCACTGTGGGGACTGTTCATGCCCCCAGTGGGATACCGAGGCAGTTCACTTCCCCCGCAGCTAGAGCCCACTATGAGTGTATTTGCACTCGGAAGTTGAATTTAGAGAGGGGTTTCGACCCCGACTTCGTAGAAGCCAATCCTTTTATCAAAGATAAACTAATAGCGCAAGATTGGGCAACCATTGCCACTGCCAATCTCCGCGCTAATGCATCATTAGTCCGGGAATTTTTTGCTGAAGCCTCCCAAGCCAAAGAATCGTTTGTGAAGGTTAGAGGAAAGGTTGTGGACTATACTCCAGGTCAAATAAATCGAGTGTTAGGTAGAGGAGCCTCGGAACCTTGTGCTTTCGGACAGTTCTTGGCAAAGATGACTCCGGTTGATGAGGAGTTGATTTTAAAAGAAATAGCAATAGAGGGAAGGCCATGGAATCAAGATGGCCAGAGGAGGTGTCTATACGCTGGCTCCCTCACAACTGAGGCTGCTGTGTGGTTCCAATTCCTTCGGGCCTCTGTGGCCCCAACATCACACGACACGACTCTCTCCATGCATAAGTGTGCCATGCTTTACTGCGTTCTCACTAGAAAGAAGATCAATCTGGGAACCGTTATGCATGGTGCCATCCATCAGGCCCGAACACGAACCAAGGTAATCCTACCCCTTCCTTGCCTTATTACACTATTGCTAATAGATGCCGGAGTGCCCACAGCTGAAGAAGACCAGTGGATCATTTCCACGAAAAACATCAGTGTTCAGACCATTAAGAAGATGAGAAGAGAGACAGGAGGCCAGTCTGATGAGCCTGCCCAGGTACAGCCCAATGTGCGAATAGCCGACGAGCACATAGTGGGCACTGACTCGCCTACTGTGGAGAAGAAGGGTACCTCACTGCGTCCGAAGACTACAGGAGAAGCAAGCACCAGCACAGTCAACCCGATGACCGCCATTCTGCACGCCATTTCAGCACTCACGCACAAAGTCGACCTCCTCGCAGCTGAGCAGAAGCATGTCAACCGCGCCCTTGAATCAGTATGGATGTACAACCGCGATCGTGATGAGGTTGTGAACCAAATGTACATGGCTGCCGATCCTCTCCTTGCCGCACAAATCACAGAATTTCCAGAGGGGATCTGCCCCACTGTGGCAAGTGAGGATGATTTTGAGGAAGACTTGGCCGACAGTTCACCAAAGGCAACCCAAACGCCGTAATGGTTTGTTTTAAACACTTTGGTTTCATTCCCTATGCTCTCAAAACAATTTTAATTTTTCTGTATGATGCCTATGGCTAGGCTCTTGGTACGTGCGAAATGTGCGTTTTAATCGTAGTGGGTTGCAAACTGTCCACAGTGGGAAGTGCAAGTGTACACTGTCCACTATGATCGTCACAGCAAGTAATAGTTGGTAAAATACCAGAATCGAATCCACAGGGACTGGACAATCAAGACAATACGGTTCTCATGAGTTCCTTTTACAAGTTTCAATTAGAGAGGAAAATAATACTTTGGTTTGGTTGGTGAAATAGCTACTTTAACGATTTTACTAAGATTTAAAAGGAGGAATGTAGGTTAGATTTTCCCTAGATTTTATACCAAATACTCGGTCCCAAAAATGATCCTTGTATTCGAGGTAGGCATTTTCGCTAGAAAAGCCCGGTTACAAAATACTCACACCGTTAGATAAAAATCTCATACTTGTCGTATTTATTGTTTTGTCAATGGTAATATCAAAAATGGACCTTTTCAGGTCTCGATGGAATGTGTAGAGACAAATACTCTAAGTGTTTTTAATACACAAATTAGCTTGCCTACTACTCCAGTGGGTTGAGATTAGCTCACTGTGCCGACCTCACTTTCGTAAGTGTCAAAAGAATTCTTTCGAACCCCCTAGCATCATTCAAGCTCGTGTCACTGCGTTCTACTTATTTCTAAGTTGAGAACTAGACTTTAGATCCTTGCAAGTGATCGGCTTGTTCGCATCCTTGGGTAAATATCGAGAATGAATGACCAAAACAACAAATATTCTAAGTACAAAGATTACTCAAGCATTTTTAATAAAATCCAGGTACTTCTCTTTCCTACATCCCAAAGGATGTTTAGCCTAACATTTCTGAAGTAAAGAAAACAAAAGATGAAGATTTGCACATAATAAAACTGAAAGTGACTTGAATTAACTGCTCACAGTGGGGAACGGGAAGTCGTCCCTGTACTGTGTATTACGAACTACAATTAAAATAAATTACTGAAATTAAATGCTAAGTTACTGCAGTAAATGAAAGCTTACAACTTAAAGAAGTACTAGATAAATTGCAAGAAAGATGGATGCAATAAATGAGACCCAACACCCCTTTTTATACCAAGAAGGAGGTGTTGGTCTTTACACAAAAAAGGTTTATCCAAGGTGTAAGGACTGCAGGGAAATGCTGAAATCAGCTCAAAGGATAATACTTCAATCTTCCATGTATAACTCTCTTTACCCAATGGTCCTTTAGAAGTCAACTTTTGCAAGTACAAAGGTACAATCATTATGTAAAGCCTTGAGGAACACTTGTAACAGCCAAATCTCAGCTTCTCTGCCATTTGAACCTTCTTAAACTCCAGATTTTATATTTCCAGCCCAAGGTTTTCTTGATCTGCTCGAAGAGTGGGGAGCAGAGTGGGCACTGTATACGTCACTGCGGATAGAAAATCGTGAAAAACACCCAAACTTCCACCAAATAATTTATTAAAGACCATGGTTTACTACCTTTGCTCGTTTTCGTAAATCATACCAAGAATGGGGGGTTTTAGAAGTGAAATGGCTAAAATTGACAAAATAAAGTGGAAAATAAATGGAAATAATAACTCTAAAAATAGAGTTATCACAACCTCAAACTTAAATCATTACTTGTCCCCAAGTAATAAAAAGAAAGAAATAAAATGAAACACAATGCATTTGAATCTTTGAGGGACTTACATACTTCTTGACTTGAATGAGCGTTTGATCTCCTTCCTCCGATACTTCCTTCGGTCCGAAACTTAACAACTTCACTTTTGTACTTGACAAAATCTTTCCCTTGTTTACCATTTGATCAATAGGGCTTTCTTGGGTTTGAAGGGTTTATGGCTTTGAATCTTTTCCGAAGGGTTTTTGGCAAGAATTTCCAAACATGGACCGAAGATCTCACTTTGAGATTTTTATTTCAAGAAGTGGGTGTTTAGTATTTTGCAATGATAGGTACGTACACTTTCAGGCTTTATTTGGGTATGGCTATTTTTTCTTCTGATGGTCCAGAATGGGCACACCATCTTTTTCTGGGAGTGAGCACTTTGATGGTCCAGAAAAGGCACACCATCAATTTTGTTAGTGACACTCCGTTTTTCTTCTGTTTGTGTATTTTTGTATTTTCTCTTTTTTTTTTTGGGAGGGGGTATGGCTTACCTACCTCAAACTTGGACTTCACAGTTTCCCCACTGTGGGCAAACTGGAAGTCACTCTGGAAATCCCCACCTCAAACTTAAGATCTCACAGTGTCCCCACTGTGACATAGAAAAATGGACCGAAGGTGGTGGTTGTGGGTAAAAAGGGTCGTGTTTAGATGCGAAAAATGGCCTAATTCATTTCACGGGACAAGTTGAGATTTGTACTTACAAAAGTGACCTTTTTAAGTCGGAAGCCGAAGGTTGTACCTTGAAATGGAAACGAGGTCAAACAAGCATTCAAACAATCAATACGTTAGTACCCAAAAGTACCTACCTACCGGTAGGATTTGCATGCATCGATAATAAAAAAAACAGCAAATAGTGTCAATGCCTAGCCATAGGCACAAAAAGATCAAACAGACACAAAATAAAATTGTTTTGGTGAGCAAACGAGCGAAACCATTGTTTTAAAACAAACCATTCACGGAGTAGGGGTAGGTTGCGGTGAACTTTCGGCGTCTTCTTCGTCAAACTCTTCATCACTTGCAAATGTCGGGCAAATGTCCTCGGGGAATTTAAGGAGCAGTTCGGCCAGCTGTGGGTTTGCCTCAGCCATGATCTGGTTCATCACCTCATCTTTATCCCTTGTATACATCCAAAATGATTGAGTGGCCCGGTTTTGAAACCTTTGCTCTGCTTCCATCAACTCGACTCGGTATGTCAGCTTCTTCACAGCTCTCAACAGTTCAGCCATGGGATCGCTGCTACTCGTGCTTGCGGTACCTGCAGGGGGTTGTTGGAGTGGTGTACGAGGTATGCCCACATTATGCTCCTCAGCTATGCGCACAGTGGGGTTAACAGTCCCCACTGTGGGAATCTCTGCAGCAGGTTCGTTGGGAGGAGTGGTGATATGGCGTCCCATCTTGCGGATGGTTTGGACACTGATGTTACTTGTGGAGTCAAACCACTGATCCTCCACCGAGGAGGGCACACCTGCGTCTATCATTAGTCGAGTAATGAGGCAAGGAAGGGGTAAGACTACCTTCTTTCGGGTCCTCGCTTGATCAATGGCCGCATGCATGACTATCCCAACGTTGATTTTTCTTCCAGTGAGCACGCAGTACAAGAGGGCACATTTATGCATGGACAGGGTTGTATCGTGCGATGTAGGGGACAAAGAGGCACGAAGAAATTGAAACCAAACAGCGGCCTCGGTGGTGAGGGAGCTAGCGTTTAGGCAACTTCTTTGGCCATCTTTGTTCCAAGGTTTCCCTTCTATCGCTATTTCTTTCAAAATAAGGTCCTCATCAGCTGGGGTCATTTTTTTCAAAAATTTGGCAAATTCGCACATGCCCGGGCTCCTTCTTCCCAACACCCGATTAATTGCTCCTGGATTATAACTTACTGGCTTTCCTCTAACTATCACAGTGGGTTCCTTAGATTGTGATGCTTCGGCATAAAACTCACGAACTAATGAGGCATTCGCGCGTCGATTGGCCTCGGCCAAAATCGACCAGTCTTGTGCTATGATGCGATCCTTAACAAAAGGATTTGCCTTAACAAACTCTGGGTCAAAACCCCTCTCCAACTTAAGTTTTTGTTTAGCAATGCACTCATAATGGGCAGCCACCTCCGGATAAGTGAACTGCCTTGGCACCCCACAGGGGACATGTGAAGTTCCCACTGTAGAGTGATGTGGGTTTTGGGTTTGAGTTTGGTCATCCCCAACATCAGCATCCACAGAGGATGAACTTAAAGAGTGTTCGAAACTGGTACCTTTCCTTGACGATCGTTTTGCCGGTCTTTTTGATGGTTTTTTCGGCGTCGCGGCCAGCGCAGACCTGGTGACCATTCCTCTCTTTCTCATTGCCCGCAGAATAGGATTCTCCCCACTGTGGGCATCCTTAGTCACTGTCTTTCTTGCCAAAACTTCCCCAAGCTGTCGGTATTCCTCCAGATAATCTTCATCCACCTTTTTCTGCAACTCTTCATCTTCAACAAAAACCATCGCCTCAGCCTGTTTCCTTTCTTCCTCGAGAATCCTTACTTTCTCAGCCTTCAACCTTTCCTCCTCTTTTCTCTTTTCTTCTTCCTCCTTGCGAACCCTTTCTTCTTCTTCTTGTCGTCTCCGCTCGACCTCTTCCTTTCGTTTTCTAATGGCCTCCATTTTTTTTTGAACTCTTCTGCCAACCGCCTCTCTTCTTCCTCGGCTAAAAGTGCTTCGGTCTCAAATTGGGCAACACTGGTGTTAGTGATTTGAGAGGATGACATCGCCCTTGGGCTTTCAAGCTGTGAAGAACCCTCGTCCGGTGCACCGGATTTTACAGTGTTATCGCCGGAGACCGGCGGCGGTTCGTTGAGGTCGCCGGTGACAGTTTCCGGTGGTTGTCCTTTGATGATCCTTCGACGTACGGCCGCACGAGTGGTTGCATCAGGGTTGGTGTTTAGCCTCTTGCTTCTTGCCATTTTTAGGGTTTTTGGAAGGGTTTTTCGTAGAGAGAGAAATGAAGAAGAAAAAGTTGCTGGGTAAATTTGGGAGCCAAGGTGGTTTTTGGTTTTTGGATTTTTGGAAATGTGTTTAGTTGTTTTTCAAACCAAAATGGGGAAAACCGTCGGATGGAGAGAGAAGACAATGATAGCTTTTTCTTGGAACAAAGCAAAAAGGGACACATGGCAGCCAAGGGTGACACTAGTTGTAAGAAAAAGGTGATGTGTGTCAGCCTTGGGCCACCCAAAATGGTCCTTTCATTCGCTAGATGGGGAGTGGGGAGCGCAGGGACATGTATTTTCCTCACTGTGAAGCCTTTTCCTTGATTTCTCTTCAAAAAGTGGCACGTTCTTCTACACACATTAAAATAACTACCCAGCAGAAATTAAAAAGACCAGAAATACTAAAAATGCAGCAAATAACTGAAATAAAATATTTACAAGCGGTCCCGATGTTTTTTAATCAAGGTGGGGTGGAGAGTGGGCAGGGATGTGGGCACTCTCGTTCAGAAAATGCTTCACCCTTTGCCCATTGACTTTGAACGTTTGACCAGATTGTGGGGACTTCAGCTCCACTGTTCCAAAGGGACTTACCTTGACAATGGTATATGGTCCCGTCCAACGAGATTTCAGTTTACCTGGAAAAAGTTTAAGACGAGAATTGAACAATAATACCTGTTGTCCCTCCATGAACTCCCTATGGTTAATTCGACGATCATGCCACATCTTGGTCTTCTCCTTATACAACTTTGCGTTTTCATAAGAGTGATAACACAACTCTTCTAACTCATGCAACTGTAGAGTCCTTTTGATTCCCGCAACACCTTCACTCATGTTAAGCTCTTTAAGAGCCCAAAATGCCTTGTGCTCCAATTCAATCGGTAGATGGCAAGTTTTGCCAAAAAACTAATTTAAATGGAGACATTCCCAAAGGAGTTTTATAGGCCGTTCGGTAGGCCCAAAGAGCATCATCGAGTTTGGTTGACCAATCTTTTCGATGCGGTTTAACAACTTTTTCTAAAATTCCTTTGATCTCACGGTTTGAAAGCTCGGCCAAACCGTTGGTTTGCGGGTGGTATGCGGTGGCCACTCTATGATGTATGTCATATTTAGCAAGAACCGAGGCCATGACTTTGTTTATAAAATGGGTGCCTTCGTCACTAATCAATGCCCGTGGTGTTCCAAATCTAGTGAAAATATTTTTATGCAAAAATTTCACCACGGTGTTGGCATCATTAGAGTGACATGCGACGGCTTCTACCCATTTCGAAACATAGTCTACCGCAACCAAGATATAAAAATTATTATTGGAATTTAGAAAGGGTCCCATGAAATCGATCCCCCAAACATCAAAAAGTTCTACCTCTAGAATGTTATTAAGAGGCATCTCATTTCTTTGCGAAATATTCCCGGTGCGTTGGCATTGCTCACAACTTTTTACACACTCGTAAGAGTCTTTAAACACAGTGGGCCAAAAGAACCCACTTTGCAAATATTTTGCAGCAGTGCGGTTTCCACCAAAGTGGCCACCGTAGTGGGATGCATGACAACCATGGAGTATTTGATGTTGCTCACTCCCGTGGACACATCGCCTCAATATTTGGTCCGTTCCTATCTTGTATAAGAAAGGATCGTCCCAAACATATTGACGAGTGTCATGTAAAAACTTCTTAAATGGTTGTCCATTCATCCCGTGGGGCTTAAGTCCACTTGCTAAAAAGTTCGCAATATCAGCATACCATGGAATATTATTTTCATGATGTTGAGCGGATAACAATTGCTCATCGGGAAAAGTTTCTTTTACCGGAGTGGGATCAGGAGTGGGATCAGCAGTGCCTACTGTCTTCTCGAGCCTGGACAAATGGTCGGCTACTTGATTGCTTGTTCCTTTTCTGTCGACGATTTCAAGGTCAAATTCTTGTAGCAATAAAACCCATCTAATTAACCGAGGCTTAGAATCAGCCTTAGTAATTAAATATTTTATTGCTGCATGATCAGTGTGCACTATGACCTTCGTCCCTATCAAGTATGACCTGAAACGATCAAAAGCAAACACCACCGCAAGTAATTCTTTTTCAGTTACAGTGTAATTAATCTGAGCTTCAATTAGCGTTTTACTTGCATAATAAATGGGGTGAAAAACTTTGTTCTTTTTCTGTCCGAGAACATCCCCCACAGCCCAATCGCTGGCATCACACATCACTTCAAATGGGAGTGACCAGTCAGTAGTGGTCACTATAGGTGCTGTGACTAAAGCTTCCTTGATTTTTTCAAAAGCTTCTCGGCAATCTTGGGTAAAAATGAAGTCTTTTTCATGTTGTAACAGGTTACATAGGGGTTTTGTAATTTTTGAAAAATCTTTGATGAACCTCCTATAAAAACCTGCGTGACCCAAAAAACTGCGAATACCTTTCACCGTTGTGGGTTCGGGAAGTTGTGCCATTACCTCAAGCTTGGCTTTATCCACTTCTAACCCTCTTTTTGAGACAAGGTGTCCTAAAACAATACCCTCTTCGACCATAAAATGACATTTTTCCCAATTTAAGACTAGGTCGTGGTTCTCACATCTCACTAGGCTCTTCTCTAAATTTCCCAAACAATTGTCAAATGATGTCCCTATCACAGAAAAATCGTCCATAAAAACTTCTATGGTATCTTCTATCATGTCGGAGAAAATGACCATCATACAACGTTGGAAAGTGGCTGGGGCATTACAAAGACCGAATGGCATCCTCCGGAACGCAAATGTACCGTAGGGACAACTAAAGGTGGTCTTTTCTTGGTCCTCGGGAGCTATGTGGATTTGGTTGTATCCGGAGTATCCATCTAGAAAACAATAAAATTCCTTTCCCGCTAACCTATCAAGCATTTGGTCAATGAAAGGTAAGGGGAAATGGTCTTTCTTGGTGGTCAAATTGAGTTGTCTATAATCCATGCATATTCTCCATCCCGTGACAGTCCTAGTGGGAATGAGCTCGTTTTTTTCGTTTTTTACTACGGTCGTCCCTCCCTTTTTAGGGACACATTGGACGGGGCTCACCCAACTACTACTAGCAATGGGATAGATAATACCGGCATCTAACCACTTCAAGACTTCTTTCTTAACTACCTCCTTCATGATGGGGTTCAACCTTCTTTGGGGTTGGACTTTCCCCGGGTGGTCACTCTCCAAGTTAATCTTATGTTGACATAAAGAGGGGCTAATTCCTCGAATGTCCGCTATGGTCCAACCAATTGCTCCCTTATGCTTCATCAACAAATCAATCAGAAGTTGTTCTTGTTTCTCACTAAGTTTGGAAGAGATAATAACGGGAAGTTTATTATCCTTAGCGAGATAAGCATATTTTAAATGGGAGGGCAATGGTTTAAGCTCTAACTCGGGAGGTTGTTCTATTGAAGGGGGTTGAACATTTCTATCCTTAAAATCCAAAGATTCAAAAGTTGCTGCTACTTCGTTACACTCATCCTCAAAAGTGTCATCACTCTCTGATTCAGAGTGCTCACTGTCATTCCCCACTGTGGGAACTGTACTCCCCACTGTGGGCAGTGTGTCAAGACTGTGGGTTCCATAAATCGAACTTAAGGCAAAACAATCATCGGTGTCTATATATTTAAGAGATTTAAAAACATTGAAAGTTACCTCTTGGTCATTGACTCGCATCGTGAGTTCTCCTTTGTGCACATCAATCAAAGTACGTCCGGTTGCAAGAAACGGACGCCCTAAGATGATTGGGATTTCTTTATTGGCCTCATAATCTAGAACTAGAAAATCAGCGGAGAAGATAAATTTATCCACTTGGACCAAGACGTCTTCTATTTTTCCTTTTGGGTAGGCAATGGACCGGTCGGCTAGTTGTAAAGTCGCGGTTGTGGGTCTAGCCTCTCCAATACCTAATCTGTTAAAAATGGACAGCGGCATCAAATTGACACTAGCTCCTAGATCACAGAGTGCTTGACCTACTTCTTGTCCTCCTATTGTGCATGGAATGGTGAAACTATCCGGGTCTTTCAACTTAGGTGGAATCTTGCTAGTAAGGAGGGCACTACATTCTTCGGTCAAAGCTACAGTCTCAAACTCACCCAACTTTCTCTTTTTGTTCAAAATATCCTTTAAAAATTTAACATAGCTTGGCATTTGCTCGAGAGCTTCTACCAAGGGTATGTTAATGTGAAGTTGTTTAAAAATGTCTAAGAATTTTTTAAATTGAACATCGACATTTTTCGGCTTCATTCTTTCAGGAAAAGGAATACTTCGTGGGTCGATTTGAGTTTGCTGTGGTATTGGCTTTTGAATAGTAGGCTTTGGGACAGGTCCAAGAGTGGGAAGGTCAGGGATGTCGGTCCTCACTGTGGGGATCACAGTGACTTGAGGAGTGCCCACTGTGGTGCTCACAGTAGGTTTTTGAGGCGAATCATCAGATTCAAAAATGATATTTTTCAGATCCTTTCCACTCCTTAGAGTTATGGACTTGACATGTTCTGGTCCTTTTCCTATCACCCTAGCTTGCTCGGTATCACTCGGTAACGTTCCTGGTGGTCTATTCTTAACTTCAGCGGCTAGTTGTCCTACTTGAGTCTCTTTGTTCCTAATGGCTGCCTGGGTTTGGTTCATAAAACCTTTGAGAATTGATTCAATCGATTGTTGTACCTCAGCTGGTTGGTTGGATCGTGGTTGGTATGGTTGTGAGGACTGCCCTTGGTGAAAGTTCTGTGGGTGCTGCCCACTGTCATGTGAGGATTGCCCACTGTGATGTGATTGAAATCCGGGGGGGTTGTGTGGTCTTTGCTGGATATGACTCGGCCCTTGGGGTTGGAGTCCTTGATTTCCAGACCAAGAGAAATTTGGACGATTTCTCCAACCTGGATTGTAAGTCTGTGAATAAGGGTTGTTCCTCGGGTTGGTTCCTATAACATTAACAGATTCGGGATTTGCTGGGCAAAAATCAAACACATGCTCCTCTCCACAGAGGGAACAGTTTTCAGGGAGATGTGTTGCTGAATTGACTTGGCCTCTATTTTGATTTAAAACGATTTTGGTCAAGGCCACTAATTGCGCATTCATGGTTTTAAGTGCCTCGGAATCGATGGTGTTGGTTTTTGACATGGGTGCTCTCGGATTTGACCATTCGGTATTGTTGTTGGACACTTTTTCTAAGATTTGATATCCTTCGTTGTAAGTCATACTCGTAAATGTTCCACCGGCTGTTGCATCTAAGATGATTTTGGCTGCATTGGAAAGACCATTGTAAAAGGTCTCCAATTGAATGCAATGTGGGATGCCATGATGTGGGCATTTTCGAAGTAAATCTTTAAATCGTTCCCATGCATCCGAAACAGCCTCATCTTCCTCTTGCCTAAACAAAATTATATCATTTCGAAACCTTACATTCCTTGTTGGAGGAAAGTATTTTTGCAAAAATTTATCGGCAAGCTCTTGCCAAGTGGTTATCGAGTGAGGTGCATGTGCGTTCAGCCAAGACTTCGCCTTGTCCCTTAATGAAAAAGGGAAAAGCCTTAGTCTTAATGCCTCATCACTAACACCTTGCAACTGAAAGGAATCGGTCATTTCTAAAAAAGATTTTAAGTGTGAGTGCGGATCCTCAGATGGTGATCCTCCAAATTGACCCATGGCTTGGATCATTTGAAACATCACCGGTTTGAGTTCAAAATGATTTGCAACAATATTGGGTCTTAAAATCCCGTAGCTTAAATCACCACTCCGGAAGTAGCATAATCCCGTATTTTTCGATCTTTGCTATCGGCAATCGTGATTGTGGTCTCCACTACAGGTGGCGGTATTGCAGCCATGTTCTCAGTGGGGATCACAGGGGGTTGTCGATTTCTGTTTCTGCGTCTTCTTCGAAAAGTTTTCTCTATTTCAAGATCGATTGGTAACAAAGGTTCGTGTTGTTGCCTTGGCATGCAACTATAAAAGCTTAGAAAAACGAGTTACTCGGGCTCGAACAAAAACTAATGTCTTGAGATTTAAAATCACGCCAGTCCCCGGCAACGGCGCCAAAAACTTGGTACGTGCGAAATGTGCGTTTTAATCGCAGTGGGTTGCAAACTGTCCACAGTGGGAAGTGCAAGTGTACACTGTCCACTATGATCGTCACAGCAAGTAATAGTTGGTAAAATACCAGAATCGAATCCACAGGGACTGGACAATCAAGACAATACGGTTCTCATGAGTTCCTTTTACAAGTTTCAATTAGAGAGGAAAATAATACTTTGGTTTGGTTGGTGAAATAGCTACTTTAACGATTTTACTAAGATTTAAAAGGAGGAATGTAGGTTAGATTTTCCCTAGATTTTATACCAAATACTCGGTCCCAAAAATGATCCTTGTATTCGAGGTAGGCATTTTCGCTAGAAAAGCCCGGTTACAAAATACTCACACCGTTAGATAAAAATCTCATACTTGTCGTATTTATTGTTTTGTCAATGGTAATCTCAAAAATGGACCTTTTCAGGTCTCGATGGAATGTGTAGAGACAAATACTCTAAGTGTTTTTAATACATTAATTAGCTTGCCTACTACTCCAGTGGGTTGAGATTAGCTCACTGTGCCGACCTCACTTTCGTAAGTGTCAAAAGAATTCTTTCGAACCCCCTAGCATCATTCAAGCTCATGTCACTGCGTTCTACTTATTTCTAAGTTGAGAACTAGACTTTAGATCCTTGCAAGTGATCGGCTTGTTCGCATCCTTGGGTAAATATCGAGAATGAATGACCAAAACAACAAATATTCTAAGTACAAAGATTACTCAAGCATTTTTAATAAAATCCAGGTACTTCTCTTTCCTACATCCCAAAGGATGTTTAGCCTAACATTTCTGAAGTAAAGAAAACAAAAGATGAAGATGTGCACATAATAAAACTGAAAGTGACTTGAATTAACTGCTCACAGTGGGGAACGAGAAGTCGTCCCTGCACTGTGTATTACGAACTACAATTAAAATAAATTAATGAAATTAAATGCTAAGTTACTGCAGTAAATGAAAGCTTACAACTTAAAGAAGTACTAGATAAATTGCAAGAAAGATGGATGCAATAAATGAGACCCAACACCCCTTTTTATACCAAGAAGGAGGTGTTGGTCTTTACACAAAAAAGGTTTATCCAAGGTGTAAGGACTGCAGGGAAATGCTGAAATCAGCTCAAAGGATAATACTTCAATCCTCCATGTATAACTTTCTTTACCCAATGGTCCTTTAGAAGTCAACTTTTGCAAGTACAAAGGTACAATCATTATGTAAAGCCTTGAGGAACACTTGTAACAGCCAAATCTCAGCTTCTCTGCCATTTGAACCTTCTTAAACTCCAGATTTTATATTTCCAGCTCAAGGTTTTCTTGATCTGCTCGAAGAGTGGGGAGCAGAGTGGGCACTGTATACGTCACTGCGGATAGAAAATCGTGAAAAACACCCAAACTTCCACCAAATAACTTATTAAAGACCATGGTTTACTCCTTTTGCTCGTTTTCGTAAATCATACCAAGAATGGGGGTTTTTAGAAGTGAAATGGCTAAAATTGACAAAATAAAGTGGAAAATAAATGGAAATAATAACTCTAAAAATAGAGTTATCAGCTCTTGACACAATTTGCTGCTTTCAATACTTTTGGTTAATGATGCATGGATCCCTGCTATGTTTAGCAGGTGCTTTTGGTTACTAACTCACTTCGAATTTACATGTTTGTTTGATCTCGTTTCCAGTTCTAGGTACAACTTTCGGTTTCCAACATAAAAGGGTCACTTTTGTAAGTACGAGTCTTAAACTTGACGCTATGAAATGGTTTAGGCCATCTTTGCATCCAAACACAACCTATTTTTGTAACACCAAAAACCACCTCTTTGAACCCAATATTCAAGTCACAGTGGGGACACTGTGCAGTTTTAAGTTTGAGGTGGGGACTTCCAGAATGACTTCCAGTCTGCCCACAATGGGGACACTATGAAGTCTAAGTTTGAGGTGGGTAAGCCGTACCCACCTCCCAAAAAAACACAAAAATACAAAAACAGAAGAAAAACGGAGTGTCACTAACAAAATTGATGGTGTGCCTTTTCTGGACCATCAAAGTGACCACTCCCACAGAAAAAGATGGTGTGCCTTTTCTGGACCATCAGAATGCCCACTCTCACAAAAACAGCCATACCCAAATAAAGCCTGAAAGTGTGCGTCCATACCCATGAAAAATCTAAACCACTCACTTCTCAAAATAAAAATCTCAAAGCGAGATCTTCGGTCTATGTTTGGAATTTCGTGCCAAAACCCTTGGGACAAACACTCAAAGCCACAAAACCTTTCGAACCCAAGAAAAGCCCTATTGATCAATTGTGAACAAGGGAAGATTTCGTCAAGAACAAAAGTGAAACTTTAAAGTGTTAGAATCGAAAGAAGTATCCAAGGAGGGAGATCAACGTCCATTCAAGATGAGAAGTCGGTAAGTTCCTAAAAGCTCTAAGTGCATTATTTTTATTACTTGGGGACAAGTAATGGTTTAAGTTTGAGGTTGTGATAACTCTATTTTTAGAGTTATTATTTCCTTGTATTTCCTATTTTATTCTTTCAAATTTAGCCATTCCGCCTCTCAAAACCCCCATTCTTGGTATAAATCTCGAAAATGAGCAAAAGGAGCGAACCTTAGTGTTTAATAAACTATTTGGTAGAATTTGGGTGTTTTTCACATTTTATCCTGCAGTGATCACTGTTGTGCCCACTCCGGCTGCCCACTATTCGAGCTGATCAAGAAAGACAAAAGAAACTACTAGTTGGGACTCAATTTGCTGGAGGAAGAAGGTTCATTAGCAGGGAAATGGCTGGAGGAAGTACAAAATGACATCTACATTGAAGATTGCAACAAGTACTCCTTTATGTACTTAGAGATTGACTTGGAAAAGGGTCCATTGGGTAATTGGTTTGCACAAGGTGCTGATTTCTGCCACAACACAACAGTTTTTACCCATTGGAAGACTCGTCTCTTTTGTGTAATACCCAACTCTTTCTCCTAGTAATAAAAGGAGCACTTGGGTTCATTTATTACAACCTTGGAATCTTACAATCATCTTGGGTTAAGTTTAGATAGTTGAATAGCTTTAATTTCTCTCATCTACCACATTAGTTTTAGTATTTTAATTACTGCATTAACTTAGCTTTAATTTCTGTAATTTCCTTTCCTAGTTAATTGTAGTTCGTAAAACACAGTGGACAGGGACGAATTCTCGTTCCCCACTGTGAGTACTATTCAATCCACTATCAGTTTTATTATGTGCAAATCTTCATCTTTTGTTTTCTTTACTTCGGAAATGTTAGGCTAAACATCCTTTGGGATGTAGGAAGGAGAAGTACCTGGATTTTATTAAAAATGCTTAAGTAATCTTTATACTTAGAATATTTGTTGTTTTGGTCATTCATTCTCGATATTTACCCAAAGATGCGAACAAGCCGATCACTTGCAAGGATCTAAAAGTCTAGTTCTTAACTTAGAAATGAGTAGAACGCAGTGACACGAGCTTGAATGATGCTAGGGGATTCGAAAGAATTCTTATGACACTTACGAAAGTGAGGTCGGCACAGTGAGCTAATCTCTGCCCACTGGAGTAGTAGGCAAGCTAATTTGTGTATTAAAAACACTTAGAGTATTTGTCTCTACGCATTCCATCGAGGCCTGAAAAGGTCCATTTAGAGATTGCCATTGACAAAACAACAAGTACTAAGAGTATGGGATTTTTATCTAACGGTGTGAGTATTTTGTAACCGGGCTTTTCTAGCGAAAATGTCCACCACGAATACGAGGATCACTTCTAAGGACCGAGTATTTGAGATAAAATCTAGGGAAAATCCAACCTACATTCCTCCTTTTTTTAACATTTAGTAAATCGTTTAAAGTAGCTATTTCACCAAACCAAACCAAAGTATTATTTTCTTCTCTAGTTGAAACTTGTAAAAGGAGCTCATAAGAACCGTATTGTCTTGATTGTCCAGTCCCTGTGGATTCGATTCTGGTATTTTACCAACTATTACTTGCTGTGACGATCATAGTGGACAGTGTACACTTGCACTTCCCACTGTGGACAGTTTGCAACCCACTGCGATTAAAACACACATTCGCACGTAACATATCACACTAGTGCAGTCTATAAACCTAACATACTACTTTTCAAGGGTATATATGTTCAAGCTATAAAATTTCCATCACAAATCCTAATTCGCATATGTCAGGATCGATTCTTAACAAGAATTAAACTTCTTAGAAACAAAATTTAGAGAATCTTACGGAATAGAACTCTAAATCAATTAAAGAACAATCAATAGAATTCAACACACTGTATATATCAAACTGTATTACTCACAAGCTTTACACCAAACCTCAATCTTGATGAACAGATCTCACCAAGACGACTTCTACTTCTCTAGAAATAGGATCTATGATCTTGAGGTTAATTCTCTCTGAATGGCTAAACAACTTTTTTTGAAAAACTGTTCTCTCTATCGTGTATATTGTCTATTGTATATTGTCTATTGTCTGTCGTATATTCTAATAGCTATCTATCAATACTATTTATACAAAAGTAATTACAAGATAACTGTCAAAAGTAAATTGATCTTCTGAATCTTCGTTAAACATATCTTGATCAATTCCTTCTTTGTCTCCAAAAGTATCGCATACCAAACTTATCAAGTCAGCAGTATTAACAACCTTCAGCAGTATTAACCTTCACAGTCTTCTAGCAGTAGTATCTCAGCTCAGCAGTACTAACCATGTCTAGCAGTAGTAATTTGGTCTAGCAGTACTAACCGTGTCTAGCAGTAGTAATTTGGTCTAGCAGTACTAACCGTGTCTAGCAGTAGTAACTTCGTCTAGCAGTAGTAACCTTGACCAGCAGTAGTAACGAAGAACTGGCAGTAGTAAAATTGTCTTGGCAGTACTAACCATACTTGGCATATCTTCAGTTCCCAACAATCTCCCCCTAACTTGACTTTTAGGAAAAGAAGTCAAGTTCTTCAGATGATGCTTCCAAAACCTAATCATACATGCCTAGATTAGGATTCAACCCCAGACTTTGATTGAGAATCCTTTTTACCAAGAATCTACCCATTGCTGAATCCTTGTTGCAGGTCAACTTAGCATGTAGCATTCCTTTCAGCCTCTTCATGTTGTGATTGTATATTTCATCCACCAGATAGTATTCTTGAGTCGTAGAGTCAAGGGAGATGACATATACTCCACAGTTTTCATAGAGCATCCAGTTGGTAATGGCTTGAAACTGTGTGTTTATCCTATGCTGAACCGCTTCAGGTTTGAACATTTGGCACAAGACTTCAAGTACCATTTTAGAGATTGACATCCCTTGCTCAGTCAGCATGTTTTCATATAGCCTCATCCCAACTTTGAACATCTCTTCTAAGTCTGATCTTGAGCAAGTTCTGACAATTTTTCCCCAAGTTGAAAAGACTTCAAATTTTCCATCTGCTCTTTTTATCCTAATGAACTCCTTTCTACCATCTTTCAAAGTGTCCCAAAAGATGATTTCAGGAGCCTTAGATGATATTGGTTCAGCCTGAATTGGAATTGGGTTAGAGTCAACACCAGTAATATACAAATCACATTGGGCATTAGTTTGTGATTGTACATTGCTTGATTGCCCTGATGGAGTTGCCACTTCTTCTTCAGCAACTTTTGGATCAGATTTTTCTTTCACTGTTTCCTCCTGGGCCTCTTCTGCAGTTGGCTCCACCCTTGGCTTCTTTTCATTTTTCTTCTGTGAAGTTATGGGCTTGGTGCTTGGTCTTTTCTTTGACATCATCTTGGTTCTTTTAAGAGTTTTAACAGCTTCAGGAGTTGGTTCAGCTGTTTTAAGTTTTTCAGCAGCAATAACCATTTCTGCTGCTATGGTTGTTACTGCTTCTCTTAGAACATGTAATGATGCTGCTTCAACACTGTTCTTCACAATCCAGTATACTTCTTCATCAATTTCAGCTTGAGATGTAGTTACTGCTTCCTGCTCAGTTTCTGCTGCTTTTTCTGTTTGCCCTTCAGCAGCATTAACTGTTTCTGCTGCTTGTTCAAACTCAGCAGCATTAACAGTTTCTGCTGCTGTGGTTTCTGCTGCTGTTGTAGTTTCTGCTTCTTTAACAAGCTCTTCCACTTTTTCTGTCTCCCCCTTATTCTGTGCACTGGACTCCCCCTTAAACTGTGCATTATCAATTTCCATCTCAGTCTCCATCTGAACTGTCTCCCCCTCAACTTGTGGACCCTTCATATTCAGTTCTGCTTCTGATTCTGACTCTGACTCCCCCTTTTTGGGAGCATCATCAGTTGGAATTCTTCTTCTCAGCACAAATCTTGCCTTTTTCTTTTTGTGCAACAACTTGGTGACCATCTTCTTGAGCTTCTCAATTTGAGTCTGTTGGTAGGTGACCACAGTCTTCAGTTGCTCAATCTCCTTCTTCTGTGCCATAACATCCAAGTTGACATTTCCAATGGTTTCCATCAATTCATCATAGTTATATCTATCCTCACCTTGTTTAGAAGTGTTTACCTTCTTTAAAGGATCACTGGAAGTTTTAGCAGAAGCCTTCTGCCTAGCAGAAGCACTAACTGCCCCCTTGGTTTCTTGGCACCTGGGTCCTCCTAATGATTTCTCATTTAGAGTTGCCATGGGGAAGGTCTTATTTATGTTACCACTGTCCTTCTCTGTGCTAGCAGAAGTAGTGGCAGCCTTAGCACCCATATGCTCATCCTTCTCCTTAGAGAGCACCTTCTTGGGGTTGGGAGACACCCCTGTGGTTTCCCTGTTGATATTCTCAATTGGAGAATGCTCCAACTGAGGGCTTAAAGGCTTAGGGCTCTGAGTAGGTACATCAAGGGAAGGAACCTTGTGCACCTTTCTTCTTTGAAACTTGTTGGATAAAGCAGGAGTGGGCTTTTGAAGTATGTGCTGAGGGATATTTATAGTGAGTGAAGGTGGGGTTTGGCCATCAGTGGGATGATCTAATGAGGGCCTTGATCCTGATGCCATACCTTCAGAGGGGTGGGACACAACCATCATTGTAGAGAATAATGGTGTGTCAACTCCTTCCGAGTCCCTAGGAAGTCTTTTCATATTTGAAAAAACCTTCCCTTTAGGGGATTTGGGTACATATACCTCAGTAAACTGAGGTAAGTCCATCAATTCCTTGTTAATAACTTCTTGCACAAACCTTGGATACATGTAAAAGCTCTTTTTGGATTCCAAGTTTGACACAAGATCAGATAAAATCATTTGGGAGAAATTGAACTTTCTGGAAGTGGCCAAACATACCAGAGCATAAGCAGTGGTACTGCTGAACTCACTCCATCCAGTTGTTTTCTTTGAGATGCAGTGCATAAGGGTATGAACAAGAAATCTCCATTGGGAAAAGAATTTTGACTTGAAAAATTTGAAAATACCAATAGAGCCTTCATACCCCATTCTTTGTATGGTAGAAAAGAGTTCTTCATTAGGAATAGAAGATATACCTGAAGCATCATTCAACTGAAGATGTATGCGAATAATCTCCTCTGTTACTGTCAAGGGTTTATCACAAACCCTGGTTCGAATCTCCGTTTGCCCGTTTTCTGTCACCACAGTAGCATTATCCCAAAATTGTTTTTGATGATTAATGAATATCTTGGGAGCCACTGTTAGTGCATAGGAGATATGCGAAGACGTGAGAAAATCGACAATTTCATGGAATCCTGCAGATTGCTTCGGCTTCTGAAGCATTGCAATCTCATTGTGTTCATCAACAAACTCTCTTTGAGCCATTGTATCTGAAAATCCTTGAGCAAACACAGAAATTCTTGGGAGAATAGGTTAGAAAGAGAGTGAGAGAGAATCGAGTTCAAAGAGACGTTATGAGCGAAGGCGGGCTTACAGGGTATTTATACGCAGTATTAACCCTAGAATTACCAAAAGCAGTATTAACGACATAAGCAGTATTAACTACTGAGCAGTATTAACTGCAAGCAGTATTAACTGCACAAGCAGTATTAACTGCTGAGCAGTATTAACTACACAAGCAGTATTAACTGCACAAGCAGTATTAACTGCTGAGCAGTATTAACTACACAAGCAGTATTAACTGCTGAGCAGTATTAACTGCACAAGCAGTATTAACTGCACAAGCAGTATTAACTGCTTAGCAGTATTAACTACACAAGCAGTATTAACTGCACAAGCAGTATTAACTGCTTAGAAGTATTAACTCTGCACTTTGCATTACTAGTCAAATCCTCAAATGTCATCTTACCTTCTGACACATCACCTTTACCACTTCTCTTACCTTCTGCAGGATTATTTCCAAAAGTAACATGTCCTTCATCAATTCATTTGAAATTTTTGAGGCAGGCCATGTTACCTGTCATGTGCCTAGAGCAACCACTGTCAACATGCCAAATGCTTCTCCCCTTAAGCTGTTGATTGCCCTGCACATTAGATAAAACAGTTAGTTTTTGTTAGGGACCCAAGCCATAGTGGTCTTGGGTCTCCCTTGATCATCAAAATACTTACATTCTGTTTTGATGAGCTTGTCAAAGTGAGGAACATCAGTGCTTGAGTACTTTGTTTTGATGATAGGTCTAGAAGCAGTACTAACTGATGCAGAAGTACTAACTTTGTTAGCAGCACTAACACTGCTTCCAGAAGTACTAGCCTTCTCAGCAGTATTAACTAACTTAGCAGTACTAACACTAGAAGCAGTATTAATTGTTGAAGAGGTATTAACTGTGTTAGCAGTACTAACACTGCTAGCAACATTATTGCTTCCTGCAGTACTAACATTGTTAGCCATACTAACTGAGTTGGCAGTATTATCATTAGTACCTTTAGGCATCCATACTCTAACACTTTCTGTTTCTGCCTTTTTCATGTGGCTTTTGGTTTTAACTTGTTTCTTTGCCACAACTTTCCTCACAGACTTTTTATAGCCACCATTCTTTCTGTAACCACCAGGTTTTTGAAAAGATCTTTGAGCATTAAACCTTTGGTTAACAGGATTGAAATAACAGTGTTTGGCTAAATGATTTAGCTTACCACAGATGAAACAAGGTTTTGGCCTGTTAATTCTGTTCAGATCAACTCCTTGTCTCATAGCCCACTGGTTATTCCAGTTCCTTTGATTACCCCTTTTGTTATCATGTTTTTGGGGCTTAAGCTCTTGAGATTTCTTACAAGAACAATGTTTACAGGTATTGGGAGCCACAACTGTGGTCTGTGTGTATTGGACTCCCTTTACTGTTTCTGTCCTTTTCATCTCATTGTTCTTTCCCCAAGGATTTCCATCTTTCTCATTGGTCACAATTTCATTGTCTAAGGGAACCCTACTACTAATACTCTTATTCTTCTTGGATTCTTCCTTCTCTGTTTTATCCTTAACTACTACTTCTTTTTCACAAGGATCTATATTAATCTTTAATTCAGGTTCCTTCCTATCCTTGGTCTCTAACAAATCAGACTTAGGAGGTATGTAGTTGTTATTGTAGGGTGGAGGTGTGGCATTGTATCCTATCCCTACTTTCATCTTGTCATGGATTTGAGCCTTGATGATGGTATCCATGGTTTTAGAAGCACAGGTAAACTTTTCAACATCAAGTTTAACCTTCTTAAGCTCCTCTTTTAATTTCTCATTCTCCTCCCCAGACACTTTCAGCTTAATCTCATACTCATTCTTCTCCCACTTCCAATAGTTAGTATCATAGTGGTGTTGAAGTTCATTAGCTTGAAAAGCTCTAATCTGTTCCTCAAACCTTTCTACAATCCTAACATAATCTTTCACATCTTTCTCTAGCCTCTTAAGGTTATCACACATACCCTGATTGTGATCTCTATATCTTTTAACAGCATCAATGCAAGCTTGAGAACAGAGTTTAGATTGTACCTCAGTGGGAATATCTGAGACTTCTGCCATAAGAGCTTGATTCTGAATTGCCTCTTCTGCTTGATCACTCCAATCAAAAGTACTGTTTGATTCAATAGAATTTTTCATAATGATTGTAGATTTCTAAGAAACACAAGCTATGATACCACTTGTCAGGATCGATTCTTAACAAGAATTAAACTTCTTAGAAACAAAATTTAGAGAATCTTGCGGAATAGAACTCTAAATCAATTAAAGAACAATCAATAGAATTCAACACACTGTATATATCAAACTGTATTACTCACAAGCTTTACACCAAACCTCAATCTTGATGAACAGATCTCACCAAGACGACTTCTACTTCTCTAGAAATAGGATCTATGATCTTGAGGTTAATTCTCTCTGAATGGCTAAACAACTTTTTTTGAAAAACTGTTCTCTCTATCGTGTATATTGTCTATTGTATATTGTCTATTGTCTGTCGTATATTCTAATAGCTATCTATCAATACTATTTATACAAAAGTAATTACAAGATAACTGTCAAAAGTAAATTGATCTTCTGAATCTTCGTTAAACATATCTTGATCAATTCCTTCTTTGTCTCCAAAAGTATCGCATACCAAACTTATCAAGTCAGCAGTATTAACAACCTTCAGCAGTATTAACCTTCACAGTCTTCTAGCAGTAGTATCTCAGCTCAGCAGTACTAACCATGTCTAGCAGTAGTAATTTGGTCTAGCAGTACTAACCGTGTCTAGCAGTAGTAATTTGGTCTAGCAGTACTAACCGTGTCTAGCAGTAGTAACTTCGTCTAGCAGTAGTAACCTTGACCAGCAGTAGTAACGAAGAACTGGCAGTAGTAAAATTGTCTTGGCAGTACTAACCATACTTGGCATATCTTCAGTTCCCAACAGCATATTTCCACGATTTACATAAATGCACATTTCATTACATCCGGAAAGATACATAAAATACAAGGCCTCTATATACTTAACTTATCAGATCCTTGAGCCATATCAAATTTTGATACCATTTAGATATACTGGTTTCTTAACTCAACTCCCGATATGTTGTACCGGGACTCACCTGTACCGGGACTTGCCTCTACCAGGACTTGCCTCTACCGGGACTTCCAACTACCGGGACTTGCCACTACCGGGACTTCCAACTACCGGGACTTGCCACTACCGGGACTTCCAACTACCGGGACTTCCAACTACCGGGACTTGCCACTACCGGGACTTCCAACTACCGGGACTTTCAAGGTTTTGCGTACTGTCCGTTCAACAAGTCCTCGAATCGATTTAAAACATGAAATCAGTTCAATCTACTTATTCTAATCAATCCTCAGTCAGTTCATACAAATATACCAAGGTTACTATAACTTAAAAACACTTATTTGTACAAAGAATCGAATGAACTTACCTTTTTGAAGAAAACCAATTAAATCTCAAATTGTTGCTCCAATCTGCTGTGAATGATTCTGGAAATCAACCGAATACACAGACTCGTTTATAAACATACCTCTACAACAAGTTTTATCAGAAATCATAACCAATTTCTTACCAATTGAAGACAAAACCTAGCTTTTCTTTCTTTTCTTCCTCTTTTCTTCTTTTTCTTTCTTTCTCTCTTGATTCTCCAACCGACCTAACATATGAAATCAGATAACAATCTGATTTCATCTACTTTATCCAAACACACTTTTCACAAATGACCACTTACACCTCCAAGTTTCCATTATTTCTCAAAACAACACCAAACTTTAAACCCTTGTATTTTAACCCTACTGAATTATAAATTACAACATAATTCAAGGTTTTTAAACCAAAATACAATTAGATCCCAATTCTCATTAAATTACTATTATTGAAAATTCAGGAGGTTACAAAGTGTCAATGCATTTAATGCATGAGGCACTATATAAAGAGGACGTCTCCTTCTTTGCAAAGATTACCAGTTTACAATTTCTCAAGGCTCACAAGTGCTGGCATTTCCTTCTCTCTCAAAGAAGTTCATTGTTTATCTAAGTGTATTTTCAATTGTTCTTCATTCTCTTTGTGTCTGTGTGTAAGATTCTTTGAACGAATTTATCTGTTCTCTTCCGCAACAATCAAAAGTTTTCTTTGTGTAATTCTTGATTTTAAATCAATAAAGAATTAATTAAGTGAAAATTTTTGTGTATTGTATTCAACCCCTATTCTATAATAGTTGTTTATCTTTGCTACTCCATAGCTGGGACCAACAATATGTGTTATTCAATTATCTATTAATTTAAAATACATGCTTACAAGTACACTTGTTTGTCAATTTAAAAAAAATCCTAGATATTTGATAAAAAAATGAGAAAAAGATGGACAATAAGGCTATGTTTGGTAAACTAATTGATAAGCTAGTTGATGAATAAGTCGTATATGAAAAAAACTACCAACAAACATATAAAATGTCCAAAAAAGATATCTTAAAAAATTTATCAATTACAACATTTCGTAATATAACTAAAACAAATTTATAGTAATACAGTATGTTAATTAATACAAACAAGATAGTAAAAAAATTAAACAATATTTTAAGTTAATTAAAAGAAATTAAACTTTATTATATACACACTATAAATTTTGGATTTAATAGAGCAAATTTTAGAAAAAAAATTACATTCACTTATGATTTTAAAGAACCGGTACATATAATATGAATGAAAATAAATAATTAATTAAAAAAATAATAGTAATTGATAACTAAAGTATATTGACTAATATTAAAAAATAATATAAAAATAACTTATATGATTAATAATAATTCTAAATATATAATAATGTATAATTAAAATTTAATTAATTTATTTCAATTAATATTTATCGCTGTTCTAAAAGGCTCGCCACGACAGCCGTCATGGCGCGCCGTGGCTTAAGGCTTATGTCTCACGCCACGTTATGTCTGTGGCACGTCATGGCCTAATGTGCGATCTTTTATAAAGCAATATTTGTTTTTTTACGTTTTTAATGTCTTATTTGCTTGTTTTTAATATATAACCTAATTTAACTTGGTTATTGTCATTGACTCATCGATTAATAGTACAAAACATATGTTTCTATATATAATAGTATATATGATATAGAGATTTGTCGCCATAAGTCACGTCTTGATAAACGTCATGGCACGCCGTGGCTCCTAAGGCTTGAGGCTTGACCTCGCCGTCACGCCACGGCTCACGCCATTTAGAACCTTGATATTTATTGATATTAGTAATAATTAATTTTTAGTAATTAATATTAATTTATAATTAATAGTTAATATATAATATATAATATATATTTATAATTAAGAGTTAATAAATAATAAGTAATGTTAAAGAGGGTATAACTGAATTGAAGGGTTCAAGGTCCATTGTTCAAGTATTTTACCCGTCAAACTAAGTTGACTCATGCTTTAGCTAGGCTTTCTTGACATGCACCATTGGCTGAGTTGATTCATTGGCAGTCTTGAATTTCAGATGCCACATGCTCCATGTGGCCGAGGAAGTTGAGCATGGTCTTATTGCCTTCTTACGTGCGGGTGTTTACAATTGTGGCCAGTGAGGTTTAATCAGGGCTGGTGTCTTACGGTCATAATTTGCTAAATGATTAGTCTAGGCATAGCCTAAGATACATTTCTCGAAAAAAGTCATGAAATTCTAACAAAGGCTCAAGGTTCAAAGTCCAAGGTCGGGTTTATGTATTAATTTAAATTACATGCTTACAAGTAGGGCTGGCAACGGGTAGGGTATGGATAGGGTAAAGGTTAATTCGTAGCGGGTAACGAAACGGGTAATTATCTGTCTCATAAAACCCTTATCCATATCCTACCCAACACATTAAAAATACCGGGTAACGAAATGGGTAATGGACAAATGTTAAACAAAATTTTATTTTAAACTATAATTGATATCATTAAATCTCAAGTATATAAGTAAAACATAATCTCATAAATATAGTTACTATTTTATATCTAATATGTATGCGTACTAAACATTTTATTATTTTCAAATAATTATCATAGTATAATATTAAAAAAATATATAAATTATAAGACTAACACTTTTTATTGTATTTATTTACTTGAACCCGTCTTGTTCCTTGTTTAATCATCATGAAATCTTTTACTCGATAAATATAAAAAATAAATTAAAGTACATATTAATATACGACAATATTATAAAAATATTAATGATATATAATTTTGTATATATACACATTAATATTTAATTATATATATGTATATATATATATATATTATATCGTAACGGGTAATGCGTAATGGATAACGAAAAAAACCGCTTATCCATACCTGTTGGGTCTTCACAGATTTGAAATTGACTCAATTAAACCCTCTTAAGTACTTAGAATATTTTTGGATTCTTTTGTGTAACTTGTACTCTCATATCAATTGTTCGGTGAAGTCGAAGATCAACCGAAACCAAGTGCGAAGACTATCTCATTGCGGAAGTGAGAAAATCGGCAGCAACTCTCTACAAGTTACACCACCACCGATATGCTTGTGCTATCGGTGGACAAGCATCACCGAATTGAAGAAATTCGGTGAGAAGCTCAAGAAGACTCTCACCGATATGCTTTCAGAAATCGGTGGAAGTTCAAGAAGATTTCCACCGATATATGATCAAAGATCGGTGGAAATTTGAGAAGACTGCACCGAAATATTCTACACTTCGGTGAAGGATCTCTCTTCTCTAAAGAAGTGAGATTTCAAATTGGTACAGTTTCCAATACAGGAGGTCGGTAGCCTTATTCTCTGAAGACAAAAGAAAAGATCATTTATTATGAGACAATATCCTATTGTCAGATAAAAGTGGCAGTTTGTCATCTTATCTATTCTCAGATAAGGTCTCTTTCTGGTACGACTGTCCTCCTGGTTCTTTGGATAAGTTAAAAAGGAGATATCAGCTTTTCAGAAGTCAACCTCTACAATGAATGGAAGAGTGACAAGTGTTCCAAGCATTAAATGATGCATGGACTATAAATAGAGGAAAAGACTCTCCATGCAAATCACGCTTCTGAAGATCACTAAGTGCAAGCTCCTTTCTTACTGAAACTGCATCTTGTGTCTAAGTGCCCAATTTGTTCTAAGTGTTTTACAGTTTACTTTGTGTTAGATTGTTAGAATAGTTTGACTGTTCTTTTCCGCAACAATCTTTTGTTTTCTATGTGTAATTCTTATTGAAAGATTTTCAATAAATTGAATTAAAACTTGTGAAAAATCTGAGTATTGTATTCAACCCCCCCCCCCCCTTCTACAATACTTGTTGAGCCATTTTGGGACCAACAAGTGGTATCAGAGCGGAAAGTTTAATTCATAAACTTGATCCGCAATGGCTGCCTCATCTTCATCCCTAACTGTTGAAAACACTGGTCAAAACAATTTTGCTGAAAATGGTTCCATTTCAAAACCTCCCAAGTTTAATCCTAACAACTTTTCTCTATGGAAAAGCCGTATGATGCTATTTATGAAAGGAGTGGATACTAGATATCCAACCATTCTCAAGGAGGGACCTATCATCCCGAGAGTTTGGGCTCGCTATGAAAAGCAGAGGCCTGGTAAGGAACCAGTTGATAAATCAAGTGACTCTGATGAATCTGAACCTTCCGACATAGAAAAAGCAAAGACTACTGGTCGTTACATTCTCAAAAACCCAAAGGAATATACTGATGAGGAAAAACGATTGGTGTCTCTGGATTCTCGGCTTAGAGCAATCATTGCTCTCTCACTTCCTGATGAAGTCTATCACTCTCTTGTTAATTTCGGTACTGCTAAAGAGATGTGGACTACTTTGTGTGTACTTTATGAGGGTACAGAGGAAGTAAAGAAAAGCAAAAAGATTGGCCTCATTCGAAAATATGAGCTCTTTGCCCATGAAAAGGGAGAATCTCTTCCAAGCTTTTATAACCGTTTCAACTCTCTCTTAAATGATTTAAAGTTACTAGGTAGAGTTTATGATAATGAGGAAGTTCTATGCAAGTTTATGGATTGTCTTCCTGACTTTTGGGAAAACATTTGCACTTGCATTAAAACTACCAAGGATTTGGAATACATGCCTTTAACTGTTTTGTATGGAACTCTGTTCAACTTTGAACAAACCAAGCTTCATAGAAAAACCATCTTCAAAGAGATAAAAAGCTCTTCAATAGCTCTTATCTGTGAAAGTTCCAAGAAAAGTCAAAATGTTCCTTGTATCACATATCCCTCATCAGACTCTGACACTGAAAATCAGAACAACCGCTCTCACCAAACGGAGGCATATCTGAGTGATGCCGATGATGAAGGTGATGAAATTTCGGTAGACCGAATGTCTGATGAAATGGCTATGATGGCCGGTTTTAAAAATAAATCTCGAAATTTCAACAAACCCAGAAGTTTCAGAAAACCATCCTTTACAAAAATGTCTTCTTCTGATAAGGCAAATGAAGAATGTTTCAACTGTGGTAAGAAAGGACACTTTGCTGCTGAGTGCAGAAACAAGCGTGTGTCAAAAGTCAATTCTACGTCCTCTGACAAAAATCCTTCCAAATTTGAGAAATCCAAAGATAAATCATATTTCAAAAAGGATTCTCAATCCTCCTTACTCTCTCATCAGGAACGTGCTGAAAAGTACAAAGCTAAGTACAAGAAGGAAAAGGAAAGAAATGAAGGATCTCAAAGGAAAGGAAAAGGATTAATGGCTGAGGCTCATGACTGGGAAGAAGAAGAAACCTCTGACAGTGATTATCAAAATATGTGCTTTATGGCCATATCAGAAGAGGTGAAGGAAGAGAAGGCAAAGTCTCCAATGGCATTAGTTTCAACTGAATGCTCATCATCATACTCTCAGGTACATCCCTTCAATGACATGACTGATATTGAAAAGATAAATGCTTATGAGTCTTTAACTCAAGATTTTTACAACGTCAAAGAAAGCAAGAAAAGAAAATCTGCTCGAGTTAAAAATCTTAAATCTCAACTTGAAGCTTTCATGTGTCAACTTGGAAAGTTTGAGATAATCAAAACTGAGCTTGAAAATCTAAAAGTCATAAATCATGAAATTGAAAAGGAAAAGAATAAACTGTTCAAGAAGTTAAAGAAAGAACAGGAAATTGTCAGAAAATGGACAAATTCTTCAAGGAATCTTGAACAGATCTTTCAAGACCAAATCCGTGGTGGTAACAAGTCTGGGTTAGGATATGAAAAATCCATGCCTGAAAAATCTACTCATGCACTTGTTCCCATCACCGATGATGACTCTGAGTCAAGCTCTTGTGATTCCATTTCTTTAAATTCTGCTGATCTTAGTGAAGCCTTAAAATATGGAATGTTTTTAAAAGCCAAAGAATCTTCATCTGATCAAACCCATAAAGTGCAAGATGTTGTCAAACCCATTCATGATGTGTTCAAAGATCTAACCATTGACAACAAATCTTCTAGTCTTACAAAACCACAAGCTCTCAAAGAAAACCACACCACCGAAAAATCCTTCGCCGATTTTGTGAAAAAGGGAAAGTCCAAAGCTTTCTCAAGAGAGACCCCTGACCATGCTTCAACCTCAAGAACCGAACTTTTTAGAGGTCCTCGCAATCCCCTTCTCGGTCCAAAGATTAAGATTGATATATTTGGAAAAGAAAAAGGAAAGGAACAAAAACCCAAAATAACTTTCATCTATCGAAAATGTTATAATTGTGGTGATACCTTTCATTTTGCTAAAGACTGTCCAAAGGAAAGAATTGACAGATCTAAACCCAAGGTCTCTCACACTTCTAACCCAAAAGGACCCATTACCAAATGGGTACCTAAGAACTGATTTGATGTTGTTTGCAGGTTTTTGAGCACCAACAAGTTTGGTATTTAGATACCGGGTGCTCACGTCACATGACTGGAAACAAACATCTTCTTGTAAACTATGTGTCAGAGAAGGGTCCTTCTGTAACTTTTGGGGACAACTCCAGAGGTCATACTAAAGGATATGGAACTCTCACAAACGGAACCCTCACCTTCAATAAAGTGGCATTTGTTGAAGGTCTCATGCATAACCTCCTTAGTATTAGCCAACTGTGTGATCTTGGATACAAAGTCATCTTTGAACTGCGTATCTGTACTGTTGTTGACAAGAATATGAAGGTTGTCCTCTCTGGAAGAAGGCTAGATAATGTGTATATCATTGATATGAGTCAAAACAACTCTTCAAATGTCTGCTTCGTGTCTGACGATACAGTCAAAAGAAACTGGCTGTGGCATAAACGTCTGTCTCATCTTAACTTCAAAACCCTTCATAAGTTATCAAACAAAGAGCTGGTGACTGGCATGCCTAAGTTAAACTTCGTCAAAGAAAAGCTATGTGATGCATGTGAAAAAGGGAAGCTCACCAAATCCTCTTTCAAAACCAAGCAATGCACTTCCATCAATCTTCCACTTCAGATGCTGCATATGGACCTATGTGGACCAGTCAGCACTCCCAGTCTAGGAGGAAGAAGGTACATTCTTGTTATTGTTGATGAATTCTCTAGATATACTTGGGTGTCTTTTCTCAGGTACAAAAGTGATGCAACTGAAGAAATCATCAACTTTGTCAAAAAGAATGAAGTTCTGAATGGTCAGCTTGTGAGATCAGTAAGAAGTGACAATGGCACCGAATTCAGAAACAGCAGTTTAGAAGATTTTTTTAATGAAAAATGAATCTCTCAAAACTTCTCTGCCGTCAGGACTCCACAACAAAATGGCGTTGTGGAAAGAAGAAACAGGACACTATGTGAAGCAGCAAGGTCTATGCTGTGTGAAGCAAATCTGCCAACCTATTTTTGGGCCGAAGCTGTCAACACTGCCTGTTTCACTCAAAACAGGTCGGTGATAACAAAACGACATGAGAAAACTCCATATGAAGTCTTTCATGGAAGAAAGCCAAACATTGGTTTCCTTCATGTCTTTGGCTGTGTGTGCTTTATCCTAAATGACAGGGAAAATCTTGGGAAATTTGATCCTAAGGCAGATGAAGGAATCTTTGTGGGATATTCCTTGAATTCTAAAGCCTACCGAGTCTACAATCTTCGGAGAGAATGCATTGATGAATCTATCCATGTAAAGTGTGATGACTCAAGATCATCTTCTATGACAAATGATGATGAAGAACTACACAGATGGATATCATCATGCATTGGGGAATCTCCCATTTCAACCTCCACCGATCAACCCTGTATTCCAAATATTCCTTCTGTTCCAAACAATCAAGCCGGGTCATCGTCTTTATCACCTGAAATCCCCTCTGCCGAAATTGCCTCCACCGAACCCTATCCATCATCCACCGAAATTAACCTCATTACCGAATCTCTTCCTGCCGATAATCCCTCTGACAACCCACCTTCATCACATCATGCCGACACCCCAGCCTCGAACTTTCCTTCCACGTCAACTATTCCTCCACCGATGCCCCCTGCTCTTAAATGGACCAAAGATCATCCCATTGATCAAATCATCGGTGATCAGCTAGCTGGTGTTCAAACAAGAAGAGGCACCAGTAACATCTGTCTCTATGTGAATTTCCTATTTCCTGTTGAACCTAAAAAGATTGAAGAAGCCCTAACTGACCCATGTTGGGTTTCGGCCATGCAAGAAGAACTCTCCCAATTTCAAAGAAACAAAGTCTGGAGACTTGTGCCTAGACCTTCAAGAAAAACAATCATCGGCACAAAATGGGTCTTCAGAAACAAAATGGATGAAGATGGTACTGTCATCAGAAACAAAGCCAGACTCGTAGCTCAAGGCTACCGACAGGAAGAGGGTATTGACTATGATGAAACTTTTGCTCCAGTTGCCAGACTTGAAGCTATCCGGATCTTTCTTGCTCATGCTGTTCACAAGAACTTCAGGGTATTTCAAATGGATGTAAAGAGTGCTTTCCTAAATGGAGAACTAGCTGAGGAAGTATATGTGAAGCAACCTCCAGGCTTTGAAGATTCCACACACCCAGACTATGTGTACCGACTTGACAAAGCTCTGTATGGGCTCAAGCAAGCTCCTCGAGCCTGGTATGACACTCTCGCCATCTTTCTACTCAAGCATGGCTATACTAGAGGTACAATTGATAACACTCTCTTCCACAAGCAATCTTCAGGTAATCTCATTCTTGTTCAAATTTATGTGGATGACATTATTTTCGGTGCCACCGATGAGTCTATGTGTGATGATTTTGCTTCTCTCATGAAAAGTGAATATGAGATGAGCATGATGGGGGAGCTAACTTTTTTCTTAGGTCTTCAAGTGAAACAAATTTCAGAAGGAATTTTCATAAACCAAAGCAAGTACATTAAAGACCTTCTGAAGAAATTTGACTTTGAAAACTCATCCCCTATGAAAACTCCCATGGCACCACCTTTGAAACTTGACACCGATTTAAACGGTGAATCTGTGGATGTCACTCATTATAGAGGCATGATTGGTTCTTTGCTTTATTTAACTGCTAGCAGACCAGATATCATGTTTGCTACTTGTCTGTGTGCCCGTTATCAAGCAAATCCAAAGAAATCTCATTTGGATGCTGTGAAACGGATTTTCAGGTATCTAAAGGGTACCATGCATCTGGGTCTTTGGTATCCCAAAGACTCAGGTTTTGAACTCATGGGATATTCAGATTCTGATTTTGCAGGTTCAAAAATTGATAGAAAAAGCACAACAGGCAGTTGTCAATTCCTTGGTGGAAAACTGGTAAGCTGGTCCAGCAAAAAGCAAAATTCAATCTCAACATCCACTGCCGAGGCTGAATATGTTGCTGCTGGAAGTTGCTGCGCACAGATTCTATGGATGAAAAACCAGTTGAGAGACTACAATCAGTTCTACTCCAAGATACCCATCCTATGTGATAATTCAAGTGCAATTGCAATTGCAAACAATCCTGTTCTTCACTCACGGCCCAAACACATCGATATCAGATATCACTTCATCAGGGACCATATCTCCAAAGGTGACATTGAGCTGCATTTTATTCCAACTGATCTTCAGCTTGCAGATTTGTTTACCAAACCTCTGGATGAGGCCAGGTTCACTTTCCTCATCGGTGAACTTGGCATGTTGTACTTAGAATAGGTTCAAAAAAAATCGGTCTGATAATTTTCGGTGACTCTTCTTTTCGGTGAGTCATACTAAGTGATCTTTTCGGTGATTCATATTTCGGTGATTCATCGTTCGGTGATTTTTCTTTCGGTGATTCATCCTTCGGTGACTCTTCTTTTCGGTGAGTTATACTAAGTGATCTTTTCGGTGATTCATATTTCGGTGATTCATCGTTCGGTGATTCTTCTTTCGGTGATTCATCCTTCGGTGACTCTTCTTTTCGGTGAGTCATACTAAGTGATCTTTTCGGTGATTCATCCTTTCGGTGATTCATCTCTCGGTGCTTCATCCTTTCGGTGAGTCATCCTAAGATTTTTTTGTTGTGATTCTTCTCTCGGCCTTTCTCGGTGTCTCAACACCTCGGTGGATCCTCACCGACTACCGATACTTCTGTGTGTTTCCCACCGATATCCACCGATTGTCCCCTCACTTTCCTCACCGATGTCCACCGAATTTCAATCCTATCTACACGTCACCCCTATACCCCTAGCCTGTCAGACCCGTTTCACCTCCCCGTTTCGTGAAACGGATTTCTGACCACAATTCCCAAGTGGTCATGATTATTTTTTTTATTTTATTCTATTTTATTTTAACTGTTCCCCCCATTTTTTTAAACCCTATATATACTCGATCCTCCACTCTCATTTTCCCTTTACGTTTTCTGATTCTCCTCCGTGCTTCCTCTATAACCTGCAACTACACCAACTTTGTGCTCTCTCTCTCTTGATCATCAATGGCGTCCTCGAAGAACATCTCCCCTACGTGTTTTGCTGATCTCAAGTTCAACCCATGCAATCACGTTGCCAGATTTGAACCCGATCCCTCCCATCCTGAATTTTCCCATGTGATCAAGTTCCTCACTCGATCTCCCCTTCTTCATGCCTTCACTTGCAATCTCAAAATGAGCAAAATGCTCGTTGGGACATTCTGGCTCTCCTGTGTGTATGACCCCTCCAATGATGTGATTCACGCATCCATACTTTCTGAAGACGAGGATGATCACGACCTCACTTTTGGGGTCGATGATGTTCGCTCTGCCCTGAAAATCGATGCTTTCGATTCCTATGACGATTGGCATTCCGATATTGTTCTCGAAGATGTTCTCAGTACCACAGGATACGTGGTCGACGACAACTCCAAAAGCTCCAAAGGTCCTGGAACTCTTCTTAGGAGTCACATGGGTAGTATATGGAACTTTTTCTTTGCTCATGTGATCCACTGCCTCTCCCGAAAGACGAGCGGCCATGATCAATCCCCCTCATACATCACCAAACTTGCCCATGCCCTCATCTTTCAACGCCGAGTTGATTTCGCCCAGTACTTCTTCACCGAATTAGTGGAAGTGATCTCCCATCCAAGGAAGTGCCACGTTTCCTATCCCCGATTCATCTCCATGATCATCCAGCACAAACTTGGAAAGTCCCTGGACGAATATAGCAAGTCCCGCACTCCCCGATTCTCTTATGACTGGGCTCCACCGATCGTCGGCAGCAAAACTCTCAACGTCGGTGCTCTAGACACCGATCGTCCTTTACGCCGAGGTATGATCACTTTGGCCATCTCCCCAGAACTTCAATGGGGTGATTCTGAAATTCCAGGGTTTCACCACCCCGATATCCCCGAAGTCCTTGCTGCTGCGATGACATCTTCCCCACGTTCCAGAGCAAAGTCAGTCGGCGCGAAGAAGAAATCGGCCGCCGACACCTCCGCCGCTGCTTCCAAGACCACGCCACCGATTAACCCATCGGTGACTTCCCCGGTCCAAAAACCTTCTAAACGGAGGCACTCCTCGTCCCCCCCGAAAAGTCGGTTAAAACGATCTCGGGGCCCTGTCCGTGAGTCATCCCCTTCCGAATCTTTTCTGTTCACCACCGATCACTTGTTTATTCCTAAGGCATCCCTCAATGTACCTCTTCCCACCCATTCTCTGAGTGAACATGCTGCTTCTCCCGCCGAATCTCTAGACTCTCCCTCCGAAAGTCTGGACCTTGCACTGCACGCCCTTTCACCCGGTCAGTTCTTGATCGATGATGATGCACAACCCGATCAGGGTTCCCCCCCATTAGATCCCCCCCCCCCATGACTTCTTTGCAGGTCTCTTTGACGACACTGGTTCTCCCCGAACCTCCCCGTCTGACAGAGCGACCCTCATTGAGTCCGCTTCCCCTTCCCCGATGAAATCTCCTGTGAACCAAACTTCTCCCCGAAGTTCCCCACGGGTTCACTCTCCCCGAAGGTCGCCTACGCAACACCGATCCCCCCCCGGTTCAGGTATCTCCCCGATGATCTCCCACTCCGCCACCGAGACCGCTATTCCCCGATGAAATGTTATATCCCAGCAACACTCCCATCTCGGCGGAGGATCCCCTTCGCATCCGCTACATCGTTCCTGGGGATATCGGGGGTCACTCAACTGTTCAAGAACCCTCTCTCATTGAAGACTTACAGGAAACCGCTCGACAGTGTCGGCTTGTCGGCACCCAATTTGAATCCTTCAAACAGGCCACTCTTGCAATGATCGCCATGACGAGCTCCCGAATGTCCACCATCGAGTCTCGGCTGCCACATATTATTTCAGATACTATTACCGATGCTATCAGGCCTCTTACCACCGACATCTCCACTTTGGTTCCCAAGGTGGACTCCTTGTCCCGATCTCATGGGGACCTTGCCTTCTCCTTCGGTGCTTTCAAGGCGGCCTCCACTGTCAAGGACTCTGAACTTCAGAGGTTGCTTCAAGAAGCTAAGTCTCATCAAGACTTCGGCCAGGCCACTGCCAACTCTCTTCGTGATATCAACACCAAACTTCGGGAATTCGGTCACCTGGAGATGGATCTCGGTGACTTCACCATGGTCTCTGATGAGGTACCAAATCGTCTTTCCCTTCTTCATGAAAAATTCGACTACATTTTCCGACAGATGGGTTTGAAGATTCTGGCTAGTGCTGAGGGGGAGAAAAAGATAACCCATCCCAAGTTGCCATCCCTTAAACAAACGGTCATCCCCAAGCCTCCATCTTCCACCGATGACATCCATGTAACCACCGAAACCCACGCTGAAACCACCAATATTGAGGGGGAGCAACTCTCTAAAGAAAAAGAGTCGAAAGACAAGTCAACTACTGAGGGGGGGAAGCTTTTTGCAGCCGAAACTGACAAGGGAAAGAAATCTCTTACTGCCGATCAATTGGCCGAACAAGAAAGACTAGAGAAAGAAAAGATGAAGTATGGGATTCGCCCCACCGATGCAGACAAACTCAAGCTTAAACCTCCATCGCATCCGCAGGAACCCAATCTTGGTCTGACTCCTCAAGAAATTGAGGAAGCCAGATTAGCCCAAAAAGCCCTTGATGATACCAAGGCCCTCTCTCTAAAGGTTGCAGAGGAAGAAGCCAAGAAAGCCAAGACCACCGATGCCGTGTCGGCACAGAAATCGGTACTGAGTGAATTTGAACAAGAGAGAAATGAAGAGGTTAGATGGTACAAGTTGAAGATGCACCACCGATCTGACAGAACCCCAATCTCAGGTGTCAAGATCGCAACCTCCAGATCCAATCCAAAAGACATCAGGCTTATCGTTGATCGGGAAGATGGCTCCTTAAAAAGTGTGAGAGACTACCAACTCAGAACCTACGGTCTCCCCGAATGGTACAAAATCTCTCGACACTTGGCAAAAAATCCAAACCCAAAGAAGGACATCTTTGTCAAATACATTGATGATCTAATGGCAAAGATGAAGGAGATCAAAAAGAAGTATAGCATCGTGCTTACCACCGATGAAAGATCGAAACTGCAATCCTTGAAGGAAGAAGTGTGCCTTCCTAAAGTTTAGAATCCCCCCGACACGGTCTTCAAGGATATGGCAAAGGAAGGAAAGATACCGAATGTAAGTAACTTGAGTCTTTCCTTTCCCTTTTCGGTATCATATCCCACGACAACTCTGGGTCTTTCACCGATTCCTGGTCTATACTTCAACGATGGATTCGGCAAACGAGCCTTCTTCAGATTCTCTCAAATTCCCGTTGCCGACACCATGTTTCTTGAAGACCTCCACAACTTGTTCCCTCACATCCCCGAAGCTCAACCCTACTACCGAATCTTAATGGACAAGATCAAACGCCGACAATCGTCAAAGAAGTAGGTCTTTTTTTTCGGTAGTTGTGATAATCTTTTGCTTACCGATGTATGAGAATGACTTATGCAATTCAAAGTGCTTCTCTTGTTTATATTTTGTACATACCTTTTCCTGCTTCATATACACTGTATAGATATACTCAAACAAACATAGATCAAAAAAAAGGTCTATGTGAAAAAGAACCCAAAAGAGTAAAAAGGGTCAAAATGCTCTTATTTTCATTTGCTCTTTAATATTCTAAGGATAGAGATCAAATTCAAATAGGGGGAGATTGTTGGGTCTTCACAGATTTGAAATTGACTCAATTAAACCCTCTTAAGTACTTAGAATATTTTTGGATTCTTTTGTGTAACTTGTACTCTCATATCAATTGTTCGGTGAAGTCGAAGATCAACCGAACCCAAGTGCGAAGACTATCTCATTGCGGAAGTGAGAAAATCGGCAGCAACTCTCTACAAGTTACACCACCACCGATATGCTTGTGCTATCGGTGGACAAGCATCACCGAATTGAAGAAATTCGGTGAGAAGCTCAAGAAGACTCTCACCGATATGCTTTCAGAAATCGGTGGAAGTTCAAGAAGATTTCCACCGATATATGTTCAAAGATCGGTGGGAATTTGAGAAGACTGCACCGAAATATTCTACACTTCGGTGAAGGATCTCTCTTCTCTAAAGAAGTGAGATTTCAAATTGGTACAGTTTCCAATACAGGAGGTCGGTAGCCTTATTCTCTGAAGACAAAAGAAAAGATCATTTATTATGAGACAATATCCTATTGTCAGATAAAAGTGGCAGTTTGTCATCTTATCTATTCTCAGATAAGGTCTCTTTCTAGTACGACTGTCCTCCTGGTTCTTTGGATAAGTTAAAAAGGAGATATCAGTTTTTCAGAAGTCAACCTCTACAATGAATGGAAGAGTGACAAGTGTTCCAAGCATTAAATGATGCATGGACTATAAATAGAGGAAAAGACTCTCCATGCAAATCACGCTTCTGAAGATCACTAAGTGCAAGCTTCTTTCTTACTGAAACTGCATCTTGTGTCTAAGTGCCCAATTTGTTCTAAGTGTTTTATAGTTTACTTTGTGTTAGATTGTTAGAATAGTTTAACTGTTCTTTTCCGCAACAATCTTTTGTTTTCTATGTGTAATTCTTATTGAAAGATTTTCAATAAATTGAATTAAAACTTGTGAAAAATCTGAGTATTGTATTCAACCCCCCCCCCCCCCCCTTCTACAATACTTGTTGAGCCATTTTGGGACCAACAATACCCTACCCACTAAAATTTCGGGTTAACGGGTAACGAATAAGTGAATAAATGGATAAAATTTTCTTTATCCATACTCTTATCCAACGAGTCGAAACATAACGGGTAACGGGTTTACCTTTACCCATTGTCAGCCCTACTTACAAGTACTCTTGTTTGTCAATTAAAAAAAATCCTAGATATTTGATAAAAAAATGAGAAAAAGCTGGACAATAAGGTTATGTTTGTCAAACTAGCTGATAAACTAACTGATAAATAAGTCATGTTTGAAAAAAAAAACTACCTGACAAACATAAAATGTCAAAAAATGACATCTTGAAAAATTATCAATTATAATATTTCGTAATACAACTAATTTATAGTAATAAAATACGTTAATTAATACAAACAAGATAGTAAAGAAAAATTAAATAATATTTTATGTTAATTAAAAGAAATTAAAATTTAATATTATATATACACTATAAACTTTGGATTTGGTAAAGCAAATTTTAGAAAAAATCTCCACTAACTTATTTTTTAAATAACTGTTTACATATAGTATGAATAAAGATAAATAAATAAATAATAATTAAAAATATAATGGTAATTGATAACTAAAATATATTCACTAATGTTAAAAAATAATAATATAAAAACAACTTATATCATTATTAATAATTCAAAATATATAAAAATTGACATCAGTGTATAATTAACTTCTAATTAATTATTTTCAACTAATATTTATTAATATTAGTAATAATTATATTAATTTTTAATAAGTAAAATTAAATTAATAATTAATAGTTAATAAAAAGTAATAAATATTTATTTGTAATTAATAGTTAACAAATAATAATTAAAATTAATGAGTGTATAACTGGAAAAAAAAAGTCATAAAAAAACTATTCATAAACTACTTCAAGTAGCTTATCAATAAGTTAACTTTTTTTGGAGTATATAATATTTATATACGGCAAATGCAACAAATAAACTCACATTACCCTCATTTTTTGTGAGTTTTGAACCATTGACCTTCTAGGAGGCCAAAGACTCAGATACTGTTAAGTCAAAGACCTTTTGGTTCAATAAGCTAACTTATGTACATCTAAACATGTACTTATAAAAATAAGGTAGCATATTTTTGACAAACTGTGTGTGATTTGACTTGAATGAAGTTTCGTAAATAATGAGGTGATTTATAAATCTAGTTCAAGGTTCAAGTTTGATGAAAAATAATAAAAACGAATTAACAAAAGACAATTCTATTATTAATTAAGATACAGGACGAATGAAGAAAATATTATTAATCCGAAAGAGAAGTCAACCAAGTTATATATTCTCTGATGACGACGGAATAGATCAAGGTACATAGCTCGATGTGGGTGAGGGAAGTTGAGCATGGTCTTATTGGCTTGATGCTTCATCATAAGCTTTAACAAGTTCTTATTGGTTTGCAGAATAAAATCTAGTAAAACAAGAGAAACTTGATATGATAAAAAAAAAAAGAAAAATGATCTGATAAAGTCATGAATGCTAAGACCATGCGTACCGCCCTCGGGTACGCAGACGGGTTCGACCATCGGGCACATCGGGTTAGCAGGTAAGGGGGTACCGGGGGGGAGCGGGTAAGGGTATCGGGTTCATGAACCCGAACATATCTCTCTCTCTCTCTCTCTCTCTCTATTGGAAATTAACCATTGACTTAGTTAAAAACCAAAGACTTGAAGGACATGATTTGTATTAGTATGTAATTAGAAGTTAGTGTTGTACTATTATGTAATTAGATTAAATTTAAGTGGTGCAATGGTTGGTCAAAAGTCATAACCATTAGCCACCATATGAAAGGGTGGCGGTTATCACGAAACACCACCATTCAAACAACACAATGGTTCACTCGTAACCATTCAATTAGTATATATAGGTTTATGTATTGTAAGCAAAAAACAACAATTCATTATGTTTAATATATAACCTTATTACATACTTTGTTTTGATTCTACTGGGCCAACAGTGGTATCAGAGCACAGAATCCGTTTGTGATTTAGAATCAACCCTAAATCACCAGTTTATTCACAGAATTCGTTTGTGATTTAGAATCAACCCTAAATCACCAGTTTATTCACATAGTTCGTTTTTTTGTGATTTAGAAACACCCCTAAATCACCCGTTTATTTTGTTTTACAAAATCAGATCACATACCTTACAATCGAGTACCGTTTTACTCAACTGCTGTTTTCGATTGCCGATTCAATCGCCGTTTTTCAGTTTTGTTCGCCGTTACCGAACAATAGACCATCGAAATATTCGATCAGTATACAAAATTGAAACTTTTTGTTTCAATCAGAAGTTCAGAACATCGAAAAAAAGGAGAGAAAGAAGGAGACAACTTTTCGTGTTTCGATTTGAAGAACGATAAGAAACGATTGAAGATAGAAGAAACCATCTGTGATATTCAAAAATCCCAGACGTTGACGTTAACAGGAGAACGATTGAAAGAGACGCAGGTTCCATTTGTTTCCCCAAATCAATTTCTTTTGACTCTTGACCTAGAAAGTTGTTTGCTTTTACACATATATTAATATAATATATCTTAATATAAGATTTTATTATTAAAAGATTTTTATAAGTTTTATAAGATTAAGTTCTTAAAGGGGTTTGTTAAATTTTAAAGAATTTTAAAGATATAAAGTATTTAAAGTTTTTTTTAAGATTTGTTAAGTTTAAGATTAAAGTTTTAAAATTTGTTAAGCTTCTAAGATTAAAGTTTTTTAAGATTTGTGAAGTTGTTTAAAAGATATAAAGTGTTTAAGTTTTTAAAAGGTTTGTAAAGTTTTTTTAAGATTTATAGTGTGTAAGTTTTAAAAAAAAAGGGATTTAATAAAGTTTTTATATAAAAGTTTAGAATTGGATTTAAGATACTTTAAAATTAAAGATTAGTTAACACCTTAAAATTATGGAAGACAAACCAAAGGATGAAACAAGTACTCAAATAAAGGGGATGGGATCGTCACCCTATTTCCAATGCCCCTTGTTGAAGACAACAAACTATACTATATGGTCAATAAGAATGAAGATCATTTTACAAGCAAATGGTCTATGGGAAATGATTGAGCCTACCCCTGAAACTCAAGTCGATGAAAAGCAAGACAAGACTGCGATTGCGTATCTATTTCAAGGACTATCCGAAGATATGATACTGCAAGTGGCAAATAGCAAAAGTGCAAAAGAAGTTTGGGATACATTAAAGACTAGAAATGTTGGAGTGGATCGAGTACAAAAGGCAAAACTACAAACTCTCAAATCCGAATTTGAGATGTTACAAATGGAGGAAGATGACACTATTGATTCATTCACCGCGAAAATGACGAGTATTACCTCAAAAATGACAAGCCTTGGATCAACACTTGATGAATCAACTCGTGTACGAAAGCTGCTAAATTCCGTGCCCGAAAGGTTCATTCAAATTGTCGCATCCATAGAGCAATACTCCGATCTAGATAAAATGACCCTAGACGAAGCTATTGGAAGATTGAAAACCTTCGAAGAAAGGGTAAAGCTTAAGAAAGGAAAAGTCTTCGAAGATCAAGATAAGCTATTGTTTGCAAAACACAATAATAATGGTCGAGGACATCACTATGATAATCGAGGAAGAGGAAGTTATGTTCCACCACATAACCGAGGTCGTGACGATACTAGACAACATGAAGGAGAAGAAAATCACTCGCAAGATACATTCAAGAACTATAGTGATTACAATGAAGCAATGAAACACCCTAGAGATCAAAACAGATTCACAAGAGACTTCAGCAAAGTAAGATGTTATAATTGCAATAAATTTGGACACTATGCCTCACATTGTCAACAAAGACCTCAAAGACAACAAAGACAACAAAGACAAGAAGTATCAAACCTTGTGGAAGAAGATTTAGAACCAACGTTGTTAATGGCATCCACAAGCTTCAACAAGACCCAAAAGAAATCTAGCAAGGATACACCAACAAATGAAAGCAATTCGTTTGCAAAATCTATGATGATGAAGACTCAAAGTTGGGAGAAATTATACTAGACGGAGATGAAGGAAGACATGATCAAGAGCATGAAACAAAAGAAGACTATGATGAGCCAAGTATGGAAGATCAACAAGTCAAAGAAAATGACGTTTATGAGAAAGGAAGAAAGCCTAAAGTTAAGACACACTTTTGGAGCACTATTATTTCAAAGGTGGTTCAAAAGATCAAACCAAAATGAAGACATTGAAGACAAGACATGTGAAGATTAACTTCGTCAATGGTTAAGGGGGAGTATTGGAAATTAACCATTGACTTAGTTAAAAACCAAAGACTTGAAGGACATGATTTGTATTAGTATGTAATTAGAAGTTAGTGTTGTACTATTATGTAATTAGATTAAATTTAAGTGGTGCAATGGTTGGTCAAAAGTCATAACCATTAGCCACCATATGAAAGGGTGGCGGTTATCACGAAACACCACCATTCAAACAACACAATGGTTCACTCGTAACCATTCAATTAGTATATATAGGTTTATGTATTGTAAGCAAAAAACAACAATTCATTATGTTTAATATATAACCTTATTACATACTTTGTTTTGATTCTACTGGGCCAACACTCTCTCTATCCAATATATACATAGGGGTTGGGTTCAGCGGGTAGGAGTGCGTTCGGTGAATAGGTGGTACTCCACTTTAGGATAAGGAGGGTAGGAAAAAGAAAAGCTGATTTGACGCTGAAGTGGCAATTGGGTTCAGTAGGTTTATTGGATTCATTGGATAGGCGGTACCCATGGTCTAACAAAGACTCAAGGTTCAAAGTCCAAGGTCGGGCTTAAGGTCCAAGTTGCAACAGGGTCGAAGACTAATTCAAACTTGAAAACAAAATTAAGTTATTCTTATCTCTTTATAAACATATATATATATATATATATGTATGTATGTGTGTGTGTGTGTGTGTTTGTTGGTAATTGGGAATTATGGCTGATTTTCATCCTCCCCCTCCCCCCAAGGATCTTCACCCATCATCTGCTTCTAATTACTTTGGAGGTGAGTCAACTATATATAGATTCATCTAATTTCACTCTTTCTTTTATTTGTTAATTATTGGATCATCTATATATAACCATTGTTTATTACACAGACGACCCTCCAATTCCAGAATCTGTTGAAGACAAGCTAAGATATGTATTTACTTCTTTTTCTGAAAAATGGTTATTTAGTACTTCTTTAATTCAGTTTTGGGCACCGGTAGATATGGACGGCAGACGGCTTCTTACAACTTCTGATCAACCTTTTTTCTTAAAAGATAAAGCTTTTGAAGAATATAGGTTATGTTGTGTGAAGTATAAGTACAATATTGATGTGAATAAGGTTGACGTTGAAGATGAAGAGGACCCTACCATCATATGCACTGGTGCACACACCACTGCATTCTTGAACCATATTCCAGAGTTCGTTGAAGATCCGAGGGATCACCAGATGACTCCATTGGAGGCTTCTGCTTTGGAGTGTGGATTGATGTATTCTGTTGTGCTCCCTGTTTTTAATCCTGCGCAAAGTTGTTGTGTTGGTGTCATTCAGTGTTTTGCCGGCTTTCTTGGCTACCTTTATTCTGTGTTCAATAGATTGAATAGGGAACTGGAGGTTTGTATTTAAAAGTCTTACTACTTTATTCAAACAATTTCAAAACAATTGCATAGATCCCATTATTATTTTATAGGCTCATTTAACTTCTTTTAATTTTCAACCGGTTGTGGTATAAAATTAAATGATATAAACAAGTAAAAATTATTGCCTTAATGAAGTAGAGCTAGATCTATATTCCATAAACCATTATTTGTGTGGTCCATAAGCTAATCTAGTTATCTCCCTATTTAATTTGAAGACATTTAATCTAACTTACTTTGCAGGAAGTGGGTCTCAAGACGTTTGATGTAGGAGAACGTCTACCATACAAAGTAAGTTTCTAAAACAACTCACATCTAATATGACTCTTCTGTCATTGAAATATATATATGGTAACTTAATAGCAGTCAACCTGATCTTGAATGAGACAGTTGTATCATATAAAAAACTGTTGTACATGCAACTACTGAAATTTCTGAATTTTCTTTTCAGTTCCATATCTTATTATTAGAAAATGGATGTGTAATTACTTTATACCCATAAAACAGACTATATGCGGTCTCCAAAATGCCAAGGATGAAATTGATGAGGCACTAAAGATCATTTCGGACGCTCATCGTTTACTTTTTGCTCAAGTGTGGATTCGTTATGAGGATGAGAATCAGGTGGCCTTCTCATCTTCTTTGCGGGACATTCGAACAAAACGAATGTTATGGCTCAAATTGACTGGCCAGGATCATGATACTTACAACGAGGAATATGGTACTGCTTGTTATGGGCTTCCTTTGAAAATGGACAAAGACTTTACCGGGAAGACGCTTGAAAACTATGAACCACACTTCGTCAATGACATTTCAAAGTTGAATGATAATAAGCCACAAAGGTTATGCCATATCGGCTTTCCCTGTAGTTGTTTTGTGATCTGTTTGAGGAGCACCAAGACTCGTGATTTAGATTATGTTTTTGAATTCTTATGGAGTCGTGAGAAAAGACACAAAGTTGTTATCTTGTTTGAGTCACTATTATTAACACTAGAGAGGTGTTTGCCAAGTTTCAAGATTGCTTCTGGTGCAGAAGTTGGTGATGAATTACGTATTCTAGATGTTGAGGAATCTACAGAAAGTGAAAGAAAATATTTTAAGATTTTCCAAAGAAACCAATTATCACCTGTATCTGTAACACCAAAAAGAGGAAGGAGATCTTCGAATGCAAAAGGCAAGACAGAGGAAAGAAAATTTTCTCGAGAGGAGATCGAGTCAGAATTTGGTAAAACCCAAAAGGAAGCTGCAGAAAATCTTAAAGGTAATGATAATCTTTTGCTTTCAAATTACACTTGTTTTTACATGATTGGAATCCCAAATTTGGCCTCTAATCACTTGAATCCTTTGGATAACCCAAATGTCTCTTCTTTCTTGAATCTTGATGTTGTTTTATAGTTGGTTTGTCTACATTGAAACGCAAGTGCCGTGAGCATGGCATTTTTGAGTGGCCTGGACCACAATATATGAAGAGAAATGTAAAACAGTCGCACAAGAGTCAAAGCGACACGAATGAAGAAGAAGATAATGGAGGAACAATTCAAGAGGCCTCGGCCAACATCCGAGAGACATCTTTGGGTGAAAACATCCTGACCATAAAAGTAAAGTATGCAGATCATGGTACAATCAAATTCCATCTCCCAATCGCATCAGCAACATTTAAAGATATTGAGAAGGAAATTAACGAGGGGTTTAAGTTAAATCCTAGTGATTATAAGATCAATTACCTTGATGAAGATGGCGATTGGATTTTATTATCTTCTGATAAACACATGAGGGTATGTATACGAAATCACAGAAATTTAAATTCCACTCCCATCAATATGCAAGTGCTACTACGGCAAATATAGGATCCATCTAAGTCTCTTGAATCGAATCGTCACGGATGAGCAACTCTACATTGCTATGGTTGTGTTTGTTTTCTATATAAATATTGTATCATCTTAAACAGATAAATAAATCATTTGCTTTTTGATGTAATATTTACTTCAAAAGACTTTTCTAGTGAAATTGAAATTACATGGCTTGTATTTGAGCATGTGTTGGCTGATCCTCAGTTTCTAGTGAAATTGAAATTAAATGGCTGATCCAAATAATCAATACGAATTCTGATAGTGTTGACTTAATACATGTGCTTTGGCTCCTGGTTAACTCAAGTTCTATTCGGCAACCAAACGCTAGAGTGAAAGCGCTTATATATAGCTTAACCAATGACATCGACGGTTTGCACAATTTGCAAAATAAAAGTGGTTTGCATTTGATCTCTCCCCTATATATATATATATATATATATATATATATATATTAATGATTTAATGTAGAGAAAATATTGATCTGATTGTTTTTTAATAGACCTCAAAGATGAAACGTTGGATATTGACTCACAACTCACCAAAATCAGGCATTTGACTTCCTATCCTAAGCTTCTAATCTCCTAACTCTTCTGTCTTTTCTTCTCAATGCAACTACGCAAATACGATTACACGAAACACTAACTCTCTAAATCTCTTCTCTTCACAAACGCAATGATGGACAACACATTATTTGAACACTCACCTAGTTTGTATCATTAATTTGTATTAGTTCATTTAATTGTAATTTCAACTTTTGAGATGTAGGTACAAAACCGTACCAACATGAACCAGCCAAAAAATGTTGGTACCAATTAAGTTAGTACCAAGTAGAGTTGGTTGGTACACGGTATAATTTTTTGTGTATCATTTATAATTGATTGATATACGGTATTGAGAAAAGAAAAGAAAAAACATGGTACCGTACTATGTTCACCCCTACTTCTACCTACTTTCATGGTAAAATCTAGAATCCTCGACTAATCCTCTAATAAAACAAAACCATGTGTTCATTAAAATTTTTGATTAGTTGTATAGATGGGTTACCAAACAACTGGTATGTATATTTGTATCCGGTCATATCCCAACTTTCATTGGTGACAAATCAAAACCAATAAACCGATACTTTTGGTTTCCTAGCTCCGGAAGCAGAGGAGTTTTTGACTAGGGTTCAACGGGTTGTGTAAAGTAATTTTCGACCCTTAAGACACAAAATTTCATTTTTAGTAGGATTGGTTTTGCCATCCAAAAGGGGGTTGCGGCACAGCTTGTTGCTCGTTTGCCTGCCATCTTATTGTAATTGGAGACTTTTTATCATATATATAAATTGATCATTATAATTCATAAACCGATAACTAAAACCGATTAGTCAAATTCTCAATAAAAACCATACAAGATTGATAACATTAATCAATACTACAATGAACCGAAAAGAACGTCAAGTAATCAAATAAAACACAACTACCACTCTATATGCAAAACAACGACTTAACATTAACCATAAGGATTGTGGCATAGTGGTTAAGGCTCTGGGGAATGTGGTGGAATATTCCATCTGCTCAGGGTTCGAATCCAGATATACACAACAAATATCGTTTGGCCTTTCATTTGTTGTACAAAATTGATAGATATTTGTTTGATAGGAGGAAATATTATTATTGGGTCATGGACTTGGTGATGACCCTCTGGTCTTCTTTCTAATTCTTAGTTTTTTGGTTCTGTATTTGTTAAGGGTGTGTTTGGTACACTGGACAGGACATGATAGAACGGAACATAGATCACTGTCCCATGTTTGGCAAAACTTTTATGTGGAATAGACAGGAACAAGCCTATTCCACCCCCACCCCATGGAACAAGCTGGAACAAGGTGAAACAGACTTATGTTTTACCAGTATAACCTCAAAATAAAATAATCAAATTCTCTTCTAACATATCAAATACACGTTATATTTTATATTTTATTCATTTTTTAAATTTTATTTATTTGTATTTTGTCTAATGTTATCTGTTCTGTCTACCAAACGTTGAACAGTTGTTCTGTTCTGTCATGTCCCGTCCTGTTCTATCATGTCTGCGTACCAAACGCACCCTAAAAGCTCAATATGTATGTATTGATATGTTTATGGTTTAGCGACATCAAAGACTAGCCGATTTCCAAGGAAGTGGATCCACCGATGCGGTTGAGATATCATATACCATCTAACTCATGCACTAAGCTTTCCTTTATGTAGCCGACGGCTTGTCAAAAGGACTATCAACTCGACTGCACTACCAACCTTGTCCTTGAAAAAGATATTCTCTCAACAACTGGAAAAGCATGCCTAGCTTCAACCTCTCACAACTATTTCAAATATGTTTAGCAACAACTCCCTTTTACTTACTCCTCAAGTGTCCTCATGCACTTTAATGCAAGTAAAGTGATTGGCTCTCTCTCTCAATTGGTTAAAGATCTAAAAGTGTTCTTTGAGTGCTTTGTGAAAAGTAAAGAATTTAAACCTAATAAATATAAACTTATTTCTCCATCCTTATCATACATGTACATAACATGAACAAAATGACCGATATAGTTCACACATTGTGAATCAAAACACCGACTCTGTAAATACAAAACATTTGATAAACAGTAATTTCTCACTCGTCAATTGTTCGAATCAGACCTCTTCCCCTGATCAATACTTACCCACAAACTTTGGTAAAGAAAACATCACTTCACTTGACTTGGAATATAATAACATCTACTTTTCTTTCCTCCCATCTATTTCATTATTCACAAGTTTCCTGTTTATATTTGCATGGTTTTATAATTAATTTCAATATCGTTTTCTAGCTTTACGTACACCCACATAAATCATTTCACACAACACCAATCAATCACAGGATTCCTTCTTTTTTTCTTCTTCTTCTCTTCTTCTAGTTTCAGGATCATCCACAAAACACATGAAGATATAACACCCAAAAAGAAAGTTAATATACCTTTTTTGAAATGTCTGTTATATGTCAAAATTAACAAGGATGCACATATATCCATGGATGGAACTGGAACTGGAACTGGAACTGAACTATTATCTCCTACAGACACCACCTCCTCACTCTTCTGCATTGATTCCGAAAATTCGGACCTTATGCATGTGTGGGAACTTGGCAATCACCAGCACAAAAACCGCCAATGTGTTCAACGACAGCATCGGGTTATGATAGTCCGTTGTGTGGGATGCTATCAAGTACCTGTATGTATAAAGTATAAACATCATCCACATATATAACAATCAATCACTTTACATTTAATAAAAGAAATGGGGGTTACATTGAAACATCAAACACAAATGATCCTTGCTAAAAGTAAGGTCTGTGTTTAAAATTTAAGCAAAGTTTTGGGAGCTCCAAGAAACCAATCCAAATACTACAAAATGTTTCGTAAATGTATTCGCTTAAATAATGTATTAATGTATTGTAGACAACATCTAGATAGATCAACATAAACAAAAGAATACCAGATATGGGCATAGTTGTTATAAGCAGGTTTTGAGGCTCATAAGGCTTAAAGTCTTGGGCTTTTTTATAGTCAAGGCTAGGCATATTCACGAGGCTCACTAAACCAGGAGTTGTACAACAAAAACAGAAAGAGCATAGCACACCTAGAGTGACAAGGAGGTCTTAACCACTCAATATACCAAGATACAAAACTGAGAGCCCATCTAATCAACCTCAAACTTCTTCTTTTTCATGGGTTTCTGCTATCGATAAGCAATCCTGTAATGATTAGATGATATTGCTATATCCTAAAAAGATGCATCATATCAAGTGAGAAAACATTTTTTCTGCCATAATCACTAATTACCAGGGACTTCAGTGATCATACATTAATCTTCATATAGCTAACAACCTAACACTACCGTATACTTCTTTCACAAAAGATTGATCGAGATGACATGCTTGTGAGTTGTGACAGATGGGGAAGTGTGTCCATTGGCCACCTTTTTTGTATTCAATGTGGAGTGAGTAAAAGTATAAGGGATTGAAAAGAATATAATTTTCCCTCAAAAACAATAGAGACCCATGCTTTAGATATTGGTAAATGTGTCCTGCTCTAAGCACCCTCGATCCATAATAAAAGTTAACAAGTTCTTTTGTCCAATTTGACCACCCAAAGTATATTCACAAAAATTGATGGTAAAATATGGATTAAATCTTCAATGTAGTGGAAAACAATGACAGAAGTTGATAATTGAAAGCATCATTACACAATAGCACCAAATGACCTCCTAACCTCCATGATCAGGATGCAAGCAAGAAATCAAGTAGTGTTTTAAGAAATTGCTATTAGCCGATTAGGAAATCAATATATTGATTTCCAAATAATATATATTTCTTATAATTTTATTCTTTTCTATAATATGTTTCCTTCACCTTTATTTGTAGTTATTAGAAAGTGACTTGAGTTTATTTTAGTTCTACTAGATCTACAGTTTCATATTCTTCTCTTAACAAGATTGATGTAATCACAGAATACAATTAGTTATGGTGTGAGCTAGGATCTTATGGCCGTCCAATGAAAGATAGCAGGGTTCCTTCTCCTACACCATCTGTTTCTATTCTCCCACATGAATATCTTTCAATAATCAGTCCTGCATCAACTCCTAAAGCAATATGCATTTGTTGGGCATTTCATAAATTGTCAAAAGTCTGGCCCAGATTCCTTTAAATCATTACTTTTCCAAGCCAGCCTTACAAGTTACAATTACGAAAAATTCAATATGAAATTTTCCAAGGGGTTCCATCCCCTTTATTGGAAAAAACAAAAACAAAATTCAATATGCAATAATACTAAAACATAGCTTTAAGACCGTGCTTATAGGTTTAAGAAACTGAGAGAACTTACAGCACCACGGGTACGACAGTAAGAAACTTCCTGTTGCGAGTTAGCTGTTTGCCGCTATCAATTTGCTCCCACCAAGTCAACCTGTTGTAGATGCCCTGGTCATCAGCAAACGGTGTTCCCTTCTTCCAGTGAAAGAAGTGATATGTAACCTGATGAAAAAGAAAAGGTAGCACTTAAGTTTAGCCAAGTGCACACGTTTGCAACCAATCAAGCGTGCAAGGAATAGATAATAAATAGTGCATGATGAACAAATTAAACTTTCTGAAGATAGTTTGTCGAGAATTCCCAAGTCCCAACTAAACATCAGGCTGGACAAGGGAAGGCCCTTCCCATACAAATCAAATATACTCATTTTGTCGACAATCAATAAGATAAAAACATAGATATTTAGAAGGAATCAACTTATTATATTGAGGCCTATAGTCTGTGACCCGTGATTGCACCAGGAGTAGAACCCAATTCTTCAAAAGGATAAGTCATGATGGTTCTCATAGAAGCAACAGTCGCAACAACACATATCTATAGTTCAACCTCAGGCCAGCTTAGCATAGAGTTCAAACCCTAGGTAGAGATCAGAGATCTTTCTAGGCACCAATACTCGATCCAACCAACAAAAGTATATAATTGCAACAACTAGAAGCACAAACCAACTCAAGTCCCCTTCTTCTATCCTCCACTTTTTGCAATTACCAGTATAAACTCGTCATAGTGCCGAGTTCAATTATTAAAATAAACCATCAAAAACACAGATCAAACAAACTACACAAAATTTTCATACTTCAAAACCCTAACACCATATCATAACATCAAAATTCATCAATACGGATAAAAATTAAAACAAATTGGCTCAAACGCCATCACAACCAACTCTAGTCCCCTTCTTCTATCCTCCACTTTTTGCAATTAACAGTATAGACCTAAAGTGGTCATGCGTCAGAGTTCAATTATTAAAATAAAGCATCAAAAACACAGATCAAACAAACTACACAAAATATTCACACTTCAAAACCCTAACACCAGATAACCTAAAATCAAAATTCATCAATACAGATCAAATTTAAAACAAATTGACTCAAACGCCATCACAACCAAGTGATCGTGCATGTCGGCATATAAAATTTAAATCGAAATTAAACATCGAAACGAGATGAAATCAAAAAATATATATAAAAAAAGAAGCATACCAGAGCGTGACCTAGATTGACGGTGGTCCAGGCCATGCCAGGAGAACAACCGGAGATGGAGAGAACGACGAGCCAAGCGAAGAATAAGATGAGTATGTAGGTGGTCCAGACGCCTGGATACATGAACCACTCTGTATTCCGGTTGAGATCCGTGGGCGGAACCGCTTGAACATACAAGTTAGCCATTATAGTGTAGAAGGAGGATCAGAATGAGGTGGATTTAAGATTATGAAGCAGGTAGGAAGGTGGTTCGTGGTGGTTGTAGATGGTGGTTGTGTGGACTTGAAGAGAATAGAAGAGAAGAAAGAGATGTTTGTTGCTATGCTTGGTGATGACGATGGTGATGATGGCAATTGGTAACGGCGATGGTGGTGGTGGTCATTATTAGCACGCAAATTTAGACATAATTGAAACGCATAACCAACCAAAGTTATATTCAATACTTATCGCATACCAATAATTAAATGGAACATATTTATGTCTTCTTCTTTTATTTCATCATATCTTATTATCTTTGATCTAACTAAAGTTTTCTATTAAAAACTCAATGTTTTATATTATAAAATAAAAAGACCAATTTAAGGTTTAGATTTATTTATAAATAGTTTTTTTTTAAGGAAAACTCCAGGTAAATATTATAAAGACGAAAAAAGGAAAGCGAAACAAACGAGTCTAGGCACAAGGCCACACACCAAACCACCAAAACGACTTGGCAACCGACTTATACCAAGCCACAAACAACCAGAAAAAACACAACTCAAAAGAGACCAAATGCATACAAAATAAAATGAACCCACACCCAAACCAAAAAAGCCACCCAAACTTCAAGTAGCAACCGAACACCTCAAGTCGTACGTCCATTAGCAATCACAGATCGGGTCCTACCTTTCCACGCCACCCGCAAATGAACCACCTCCTTTATGCTCTTGACCACTTGATCAACCGTTCTTTTCTTGCCTTGGTACAATCTCCTATTTTTTTCGCGCCATATGAAGTAAACGGCAGCTCCAAGAAACAACTTTGACGTAAACTTTATTGGTCTATCACTAGACATGGCTAGAACTATGTATTCCCACCGGTTCGGCCAAACATCAACATCCACCTCTCTTTTGATCCGGGTCCACACATCCAACGAGAACCTGCAAAGAAAGAACAGATGGCACGTCCATGCAGCATCCTCATGGCTCCACACTGATAACCGATCTTATGTAGGGAGCTGATTGTAACAAGCAACCCAAAGACAAAAAAACATGTTTTGGGATATGACCCGAAAACTAAACATAATTATGCCAAGGAAATAACGGGTACGACCCATCCAACGATTGCTAAGCCGTATTATCCGAAACTCCACAAGATTATTGTGGGTATCAACCCATCTCGGCTTGTCCCTGTTTCCAAACTCAATCACCGGTAATTGATAATTAATGAGGTTCGGGTATCTTGGATCCATCTCGCCGACCAAGTCCCCATAAACCGTTCCACCACCTCACGGATTGAGGTGGATGGAGAGAACCCAGTTGTGATGATGAATCGACACGAGAAGACTGATGCTAACGGCTCACCATGCGCCCATCGATCCTCCCAAGTATTTGTACCCTCTTTGTTTCCAACACGCATCATAATGTGAGGCTGCACAAGAGGACGCAAGTCCATCAACTTGCATAGAATCCATGATCATCTCGAACTTTTCTGAACCAACCAAAAATATGTGGATCTTAGACAATATAGGTAAACCCATCTTACCCATAAAGATTGTCTACGAGTTGGGATGTCCCAAACATGTTTGGTTAAAAGCGCCCGATTCCAACCCGCCAATCTTTTTATTCCGAGACCTCCACATGAAGTTGGCTGACAAATTTGTTCCCACGAAATTTTACATCTTCCACAAGAGCTATATGATTTTCGGTTAAATAGTTTAACGAGTCTAACGACATTTACAATTTATTCGGTTACTTATATATGATTATTTAATAGTGGATTAATGATATAAAAAATGACTTATTTAGTAAGTTTATTGGAAGGATCTTTATGCAAAAAGTCTAAGTTTTTTTTTAACTTGCCCCATCCCAATTAAAAAACATGTTCCCTCCGGTAAAAAAACTCTCCCAAATTAAGACCTTGAAATCTATATGAACAGATTAATCCATGCAAAACTTAACAAAAAGTCAAAACTCAACCAAATAGCCCCCTTTGTGTTATTTGGTCTAATCTAAAGATGTACAATAAGTTGTCACTGATTCGGTATTCATAAGTACAGTCCCAATGGTTTATACTATGAAAGGGAATGGAGCTGGAAGGGGTAGGTTTTTTTTACAGTCTTCGTCCTCGTTCTCCATTATCTTATCTTGTTATTGTACCTAGGGGTGCTCAAATTTCCGACCAACCCGGCCAACCCAACCCAACCCGAGGCAAAAAAACTCAAACTGAGCCAACCCGATGTATAATCGATACTATTTTTCACCAGCCCGCATATATTGGGTTGATAACGGGTTAACCCCAAGCCAAACCGACCCAACCCGTCAACCCATGAAAAACATTTAAATATAATTTTAGATTCTTGTTACCGTCATTTTGTTACTGTCGAAGCAATGTTACTATTGAAAATTTATAAATAGACAATTGTTGGTCACTTGTTACTTTTGTAATCTTGTTATTGATTCTTGATGTCGCATTTATAAACAAAATATTTATAAGAAATCTTTTTTAGACGATTTAGAAAACGGTTGAACATTTAAATAGTTAGAAACATTTAGTAATTTTTTAGACACGACAACTTAGTAAAATAGTGAAAGGATCGATAAAAGTTTCAACCCGACAAACCCGACCAACCCAATCCAACCCGAACGGTTTGGGTTGGGTTGGGTTGCACTTTTGATTGGGTTGGGTTGGGTTGAGATTTTTCAAACCGCAATGATCGGGTTGGGTTGTCAAAGTGCCTTCAACCCGGCCAACCCAACCCGCGAGCAACCCTAATTATACCCATTGAGTATAGGGAGTTGAATTTATGTCCTTTTGGGATACTTGGCTCATTGCTAGCTCATTGCCGACAAAAAAACATATTTAGTTCAATTGTTACAGATTTCGGTTAAACATAATTTTTACATACTTCGTCTTGTATGAAAAAGTCAAATATTTTAATAAGCTATTATTAATGTAAGATAATTTAATTCATTATTTTCAATGAGTATGTGATGTGTTTAATTAACTATATACCTAGTTGAATGTGTGTATCCTACCTCAAGTATATTTTTGTGATTTAAAAGTTCCAATTATATATGATTACAATACAATTGATTTCATCAAACACTAATCTAAAAAAATTTGGATTCTTATGTGCGTTTATTGCGTTTGGTATTCTGAATAAAAAAATGAGTTTAGCGTTTTATTCAGTATTGAACAAAGAATACGAAAATAGTGAGAGATCAATGGGGGAGTCGTCGAGGCTCGAGGGGTGCATAATTGACGAATTGTGTCAAAACAATTGGAGATAAATGGTCATTGTTGAGAGTGGGACGAAAATTATGAACTAAATAGATTAATGAGAAAAAGGTAATATATAGGGGTGGGGTTAGGTAGGGAATACCATAGTCATCCCCGCGAATAGAAACGACATATCCCCGTCCTTGTACCTGATACCCGGTTATGTGAGAAATCCTCGTCCTCGACTGGGTCGAGTGAGCTCGTTACTTGTCAAGGTTGGTCAAACCACCATTACTAGTTCAAAAATAATTTGGTCCTTAACCAGTCTTTTGTCTGAAAAAATGTTATCGATTTAGGTTTGACAATCCTAACGGGTCTTAATCAAGTCCGATTTTTTAATTTAATGAAAAGGAAAAAAGAATCATTTTGTTACCTATGTTGAAGCAACAATCAGTCACATGATTTCCACAACTAAAAAATGCAAGAACCTTTGACCAAACCCAATTCAATCATTGATCGAAACTGAACTTCTCGTATTATCTTTTACCAAACTAGTCCTGAACTAGTTAAGGCTCGAATGATGGGGATTGTTTTTAGCCCAAAGGAATGGACTTCATTCGTATTCATTCCTTCTAGATCCAACCCTCATAATAACACTCGATTGAGATTCAAACAACAAAATGTTTTATGCATCTCTATCAAAATCCCATTCATCAAGTCGCTTCTGACATTTTAACCTTTGATTCTAACTGATCAACCTAATCCAAGGTGTTAGGCCACCTCATTTGCCTTCATGAAGAACATTTTTGTCCATTCACGGATTCACCAACTTTTTTTAACCTTTGTCTTCTTCTCATTAACATCTTTTTCTTCATGTTCTTGAGTTTCTTTTATCAAATCTTAAATCAAAAATATCAAACCACAATAACTTTAGTCCCATACCAGGTGACCTAAGCAATTACTTTAGTCCATTCCATACCCATTCAAATTGCTTTGATCCCATATCAAACTTGATTCGCGTTTTTGTGTGGAGGATGTTATAACATATTTAGGGTTTGATTTTGATACGACGGTTTTTTTATGTAAGACTTGGGGTCTTTTATTGTTTTTTATTTTGAGTAAGGTTTTTTTTTATTCTAAGTAAGGGTGTTTGATATAAAAAGGGCGGGTTTTGTACAATGATTTGGTAATAATGTATCCATTTATTTCAATGATATGCATAAAGAACAAGAATATGGACTAAAAACTAGTCTTTAAAGAAAGGAAAGTAATATGACAAATTTACCTTTCATGTGAGAGTTATATAAAGAGGTTAACGTTAACAAAGTAGACTCAAATAACCAAATTTGTATGAAAATTAAGGACCACAAACATACATAACGTGTTTTAAAAACTCAATCCAAAATTGAAGTATACCACATGAAACCAAGATTGTAGTTTACACGTTTAATAAGACCATCCGTAGCGGCACCTCGGGCTCATCCGGGCTTCGTTTGGGTTCGAGCGGGAATGGGTACGGGGGGCTCGGGCTTAGGGCGGGTTCCAGCCCCGGGTTCCCCAACCCGATTCATCCCGATACATTTTATTTTATTTTATAAAATTTTGAAAATATAAACGTTGCTCAACGGCTCTTTGTTTATATTTTTTTTTCATTTTTTTTTTCAATTTAATCACACTATATATATTAATCCAAACCTCTTATTTTTAATGTTTTTGAAGGTAGGATTTAATTTATTATTTTTAAAATGTTGATGTTAGGTTATGATTGGATGGTAGGGTATACAAGATATTTGGACTCATTATTATTTGTCAATAAAATAATCTAAAAATGGTGTTCAACATGGTTAAGTAAAAAAAAGAGATTGAGATCTTAGAGCATCTTCGACAGCTATGCTAAAATAGAAAAAAGTGAGATTTTAATAAATTTTTTTGCTCCAACAGCTATGCTATACCATGTGCTAAAATAGAGAAAAGAATAGAGAGAAGGTTCAAATCTCCAAATTTGAAAAAATCTCTAAAACTCTATATTTAAGAGAGATAAATAATATTATATTCTTTCTCACAGATAAGAGGCATTAAAGTTGTGTGTTTAGGAGAGAACAATAATATATTATTAAATGTATTTAATATTTTAATAATATATTCAATGAAAGAATTGTTAAGATAGAGTAGTTGTTGGAGTTAAATATAATATTTTTAGAGATTCTAGATTTTTATACTCTATTTTAGAAAAATTATAGCATAGCTCTTGAAGATGCTCTTATAGGTGTCCAAAAGAGGTCATTTTATTTTACATTCTAATTTCTATAAATATTTACAGGGAAGATGTGAATAAAAAGCTTAAAAATATTGAGAAAGTTGAGAAGAAATTTTAACTATTAGATGAGATTTTATAATATCAAGATTTTAAAGACAAATTATGTATAAAATCACAACAATAAAAAATGAGCTTCACCAACATGCCTTTATTGATGATATATTTCAGCCATAAGAATTAAGATATTTCAGCCATAAGAACCTTTGACCGAACCCAATTCAATCATTGATCGAAACTGAACTTCTCGTATTATCTTTTACCAAACTAGTCCTGAACTAGTTAAGGCTCGAAAGATGGGGATTGTTTTTAGGCCAAAGGAATGGACTTCATTCGTATTCATTCCTTCTAGATACAACCCTCATAATAACACTCGATTGAGATTCAAACAACAAAATGTTTTATGCATCTCTATCAAAATCCCATTCATCAAGTCGCTTCTGACATTTTAACCTTTGATTCTAACTGATCAACCTAATCCAAGGTGTTAGGCCACCTCATTTGCCTACATGAAGAACATTTTTGTCCATTCACGGATTCACCAACTTTTCTTCAACCTTTGTCTTCTTCTTATTAACATCTTTTTCTTCATGTTCTTGAATTTCTTTTATCAAATCTTAAATCAAAAATATCAAACCACAATAACTTTAGTCCCATACCAAGTGACCTAAGCAATTACTTTAGTCCATTCCATACCCATTCAAATTGCTTTGATCCCATATCAAACTTGATTCGTGTTTTTTGTGTGGAAGGATGTTATAACATATTTAGGGTTTGATTTTGATACGACGGTTTTTTATTTAAGACTTGGGGTGGTCTTTTATTGTTTTTTATTTTGAGTAAGGGTTTTTTTATTCTAAGTAAGGGTGTTGGATATAAAAAGGGCGGGTTTTGTACAATGATTTGGTAACAATGTATCCAATTATTTAAATGATATGCATAAAGAACAAGAATATGGACTAAAATCAGTCTTTAAAGAAAGGAAAGTAATATGACAAATTTACCTTTCAATATAAAGAGGTTAACAATATAAAGAGGTTAACGTTAACAAAGTAGACTTAAATAACCAAATTTGTATGAAAATTAAGGACCACAAACATATATAACGTGTTTTAAAAACTCAATCCAAAATTGAAGTATACCACATGAAACCAAGATTGTAGTTTACACGTTTAATAAGACCATCCGTAGCGGCACCTCGGGCTCATCCGGGCTTCGTCTGGGTTCGAGCGGGAATGGGTACGGGGGGCTCGGGCTTAGGGCGGGTTCCAGCCCCGGGTTCCCCAACCCGATTCATCCCGATACATTTTATTTTATTTTATAAAATTTTGAAAATATAAACGTTGCTCAACGGCTCTTTGTTTATATTTTTTTTTCATTTTTTTTTAATTTAATCACACTATATATATTAATCCAAACCTCTTATTTTTTATGTTTTTTGAAGGTAGGATTTAATTTATTATTTTTAAAATGTTGATGTTAGGTTATGATTGGATGGTAGGGTATACAAGATATTTGGACTCATTATTATTTGTCAATAAAATAATCTAAAAATGGTGTTCAACATGGTTAAGTAAAAAAGAGAGATTGAGATCTTAGAGCATCTTCGACAGTTATGCTAAAATAGAAAAAAGTGAGATTTTAATAAAAAAATTTGCTCCAAAAGCTATGCTATACCATATGCTAAAATAGAGAAAAGAAGAGAGAGAAGGTTCAAATCTCCAAATTTGAAAAAATCTCTAAAACTCTATATTTAAGAGAGAGAAATAATATTATATTCTTTCTCACAAATAGGAGGCATTAAAGTTGTGTGTTTAGGAGAGAACAATAATATATTATTAAATGTATTTAATATTTTAATAATATATTCAATGAAAGAATTGTTAAGATAGAGTAGCTGTTGGAGTTAAATATAATTTTTTTAGAGATTCTAGGTTTTTATACTCTATTTTAGAAAAATTATAGCATAGCTCTTGAAGATGCTCTTATAGGTGTCCAAAAGAGGTCATTTTATTTTACCTTCTAATTTCTATAAATATTTACAGGGAAGATGTGAATAAAAAGCTTAAAAATATTGAGAAAGTTGAGAAGAAATTTTAACTATTAGATGAGATTTTATAATAATCAAGATTTTAAAGACAAATTATGTATAAAATCACAACAATAAAAAATGAGCTTCACCAACATGCCTTTATTGATGATATATTTCAGCCATAAGAATTAAGATATACCAACCATATATCATCTCTATTTATCACTAATAATCCACTCATTAAAAAAAATTACCCACTTTTTATTTTCAAATTAAAACTAGATTACCCATTTTTAATTTAAATCATCTCAAATATAATCAATCTTTTATTTAAATAAATTATACTCAAAATGAGAATTTTATTATCTTTAATTTAAGATCATATATATTCATATGTGAATCTATATATATATATATATATATATATATATATATATATATATAGAGGAAGGTTCAAACGAGGAGCGCACCAAAACGTGAGAACGTGAGGAGCAATTGACAGTTATGAATCACATGTGATTGGCAGTTGTGGATCACATGTGATTCACAACTGATCTGGAGGAGCAATTGACAGTTATGAATCACATATGATTAACAGTTGTGAATCATTAATGATCCGCGACTTGCCACCTCGCGCCACGCCTCGCGCCACATCTTGCGCGAATTTTCGATTTGTTCCGATTTTTTAGCAGTTGTTGATCACATGTGATCAGAAGCGTGGGAGTGCTCCTCACGTTCTCTTAAATTGATGCGCTCCTCGTTTGAACCCGCCTCTATATATATATATATATATATATATATATATATATATAGATAGATAGATAGATAGAGAGAGAGAGAGAGAGGCTCCGTAAAATGCAAACATTGCATTTGTTGCACCCCTTACAAACCACAGTCTGCATATGTACAGACTGGTTCTGCATATATGCATATGAATATGTGCAAGAATATACATATAATGGACATACATTCATATAGGACAATGCATATATGCAGAATCAGTCTGTACATATGCAGACTGTGGTTTGTAAAGGGTGCAACAAATACATGGTTTGTATTTGATTTATACCCTATATATTATTTATATATATATATATATATATATATATATTAAGATTCACATATGAATCTTTAAACTAATTCAAAATCTCGAATATAAGTTATAAATTGATTCACATATAAGTTATAACCAAGAATCATATGTGAATCTATGATTCACATGTGAGGATATGTTAGAATTCACGTTTCGTATATAAATCGTAAATTAAGAATCTCGGTTATAAGTTTTAAATTAATTCACGTACAAGTTATGATTACGATTCACATGTGAACTTGTGTTAGAATTCACATATTCGTGTTTAAACCAACATACACCTAATTATCACCGCTTGATAATGCTTTGTCGGGATCTTTGCGTTTTGTTATATTAAACGACCAATGAAGAACATTGATGTTCGTGTTCACATAATGAAATTTAGGCAGATAAGATTTAGGGGGTGTTCACCATATGGGACACACCCCCATCTCACACAAATGTCATAGCTCGTCCACACGATTAAATCACACTTTTCATTCATGAGCACATGATAATATGAACAATTGCCATTAATTATGCATAAGGATTCATATAACAAACCATATGGGACACACCCCCATTTCACACCAAAGCCAGAGCATGGTCACACACATTTAAATCGCACATATTGTCACACACTTACTATTTGCTTTGAAATAAAAACAGTTTGTATCCACAAAATTAAATCACACTTTCCATGCAAGGTTAAAAGAATAGTACGAGCATTTACCAATGTAAACATGCATAAAGTTCCACATTTGAAAAGGGATTTAGGATCAGAAAACTCACCCGCCGTCCTGTTAAATCTTCTCACTAGATTGATATTTCCTTCAATGGCACTTATAAGGTTACACACTACCACGGTAAGTCACTTGCTTGGATTACACACTCATACAGTTAACCTCTCGGACTAACAGGTTGCACTACAGTGCCATACCACCACTTTCCGAACACTTTATTCGGACAACCACAACTTTCCGGACAACCAGAGCTATCCGGACGTTCTACCCGGGTAACCAAAACTATCCGGACGTTCTACCCGAATTCTCAAGGGTTTCCGGTTAAACTACTGGAAACTACTACCACGAATTCTACCCGGACAACAAACTCAACTGGACACTACTCTCATCCGGACACCACAAGATATCCGGACACTAGCTTGGTTGGGAGGTTTCCGGATGCGACGAACTTTAAAAAAAAAACACAGGAATTTGCTCATCTTTTGTCCTAATCCTCCCAACACCTCCAGATTAACACAATAAGGGTCGGTGGTGAGCACAACCACCCATTCCTAATCCTTCTTAACAATTGAATGAGAAAACACAAGAATTCCATAAAACTTAGTTTTTCTCCTCACAACCCAAAACATTTCATCAAAACTAAAGAAGAGGGCAGAATGAAAGTTACCTGAAGTTTTACAGATTAATCCAAGAATCTCAGCTGCTAATACCTCTTCCTCTTCTTCAACTGCCACAATATTCCTCTCTTGCTCCTTCTCTAAGCCGCACACATACACACACACTATGAAATTGCTAAAATGAGTCATTTAGGGTTTTTCCCACACTTTATATACTTTTCACACTAAACACTAAATTTAACTTTCTTCATACTTAGGCCACACAACTTCCTCAAATTAAATTTCTCCCATAAACTCAAACTTTTGACTAAAATAAATCTCGGTTATTACACTTCAAATAATCAAAACCCACTAAATAACTCAACAATTGATAATTTTAGGTAAAACACATAAACACTTTAAAAACAAACATTTAGGCATGTACAACGTTTTTACAAATCAACTTGAACTCATCTTGCTAGATTTAGGCTAAATCTAGATTTTTCCCAATATGAACTCCTTTTAAGAAACTTGAATCTTCAAGCCAAATTTTCCAAAAACCTAGATCCACAAGTTTCCAATCATGAATATTCATCTCCAAACACTTATACTCGTTTCCCTCAACATAAAACACCAAAACCACCAATAATACCAAAACCATAATTTCTTAGATGAAGAGAATAGAAGATTATCTCAACCACATATAGAATCCACCAACAAAACATATATAGGTTGCCAATAATGAGCCTCAATCTTCATTTCTTCAAGAGGAAGAGAAGGGTTTAGAAGAGGGTTGGGTAAAACCTTAGAAAGTGTAGAAATCCAGCCAAAATGGAAGTGACATGAAGAAGTTGTAACATCCTAAATTTCGTTATTATTATTTTAATAAGATTTGGAATGTATTTGTATTTGGAGTAACCTTGAATTATATAGAGTATTATAATTCAATTAGGGTTAAAATACAAATGTTGAAAGTTTAAAGATTTCTTTTGAAAAATATTAAACTTAAGGGTTGCTGTGTCATTTCTTTGAAAGTTTGGTGTGTATGTTGGAAATTGGGTTTATGACTCATTAGTTGAAATGAGGTGTCAAATGGAGAATAATCAGTATTTTGAATACTGATTTCTCTGATTAATTGTTTCACAAAAAAAAAGGAATTAAAATTAGAACAGAGAGAGACAGAGAAAGCGAGACAGAGAGAAAGAATTCGAGAAGAAGAGAAAATCGGTTTGGTGATCTTGTGGTAAGAAACTTGAATCCTTCTATTGATTCTCGTAAGGAAGTTAATTAACTGCATATTTATTTGTTTAGAACTGTTTGGGAAGTTAACTTGAAGCTGTGAAGAAATCGATCAGAGCTCAGTTTCATTAAGGTGAGTTATTCAACTTTCTTTAAAATTAAGCAAATGAGAATGTTAATAGATGTGTTGTATTTGTTATTGAACCACTAAGAATGCTTAATGGTTAATAAAAATCGAGACTGGCTTAACAGATGAAAGTGACGATGAACAGTGAACTTTTCGCAACAGTAGGTTGCGCAAAGTGAAGGTTTTCGCAATAGAGGATTGCGAAAAGTGGGGTTTTCGCAACAGAGGGTTGCGAGTTCTGGAGTTTTCGCAACAGAGGGTTGCGAGTTTTGAACTTTTCGCAGCTTTGGCTTGCGAAAAGTGTAGCTTTTCGCTACAGTGGCTTGCGAAAAGTTTTGGACTTTCAGTAGTAGTTTGAAGCTTTTATGTGGAATACAATCTGATAGTTATATGCTAATTGTTATATGTTTATAACTCTGTTATTGATATAAAAACCATGTTATGTTAAATTGCAAGGACTTTTTATGAGTCCGGATCTGTAATTAATTGTTGAGATGTTGATCCCCGATGCTAAATAGTAAAGTGGGGATAATCGTTGAAATTAATATTCTGTACATAGAGATATAGAATATATGATGAATTGTATAACTTTAGCATACAATAGAAAGAGTGATGATACACAATTTATTGTGTGGCGTTGGCTAGAAATATGCATCTGGTCTAGTGGGCATAAAGTACGGTATAATGAGAACCGTTTACTAGCCAGGGACTGTTGGGATGTATTTCTAGTTGTTGGAGTGAATCTTGAATCATCTGTGAGGGTCTCTGGTGGTTGATGATCGCGATAAAATAAAATCTCATTTGGGGGGACCAGTGATTCAAGGTGGGGAGGAAATGCAATGAGGAATAGCAGACTTAGAGTTGTAATTCCCATTTCAAATGGAAGATCGGAGATTTCCATTGTTAAAGGGAAGATCGGAGATTTCCCAATGGTGAAAGGAAGATTTGAGATAGGCATAAAGTAATTTGTAATCTCTACTTCCGGGTTAAGAAATAGGCAGGTTTTGACTTGTAATTTCTTGGTTAAGAGTTTGACTTCGAATCTGGGATGATTCATGGTAAATTCTTGGTAATGTTATTATGACTAGATGAATAGTCATAAGTTGGGAATGGGGTAGATTCCCAGTGGTGAAAGGAGTTGCTGTACGGTAAGATGGATGGAAATAGGTTTGATTTATCTGTTGAGATTTTGATTGTTGAATTTTAATTTGATTTGAATATTCTCACTAGGCGAAAGCCTAATGTTTCAAGTTGAACTTTCTTACCAGGTACAAGCTCCGGGAAGTAAGCGGGAAAGTGTGTTGAGAGCTTTTGGAAAGACTCAGACTTGGAGATAATAGAGGATCTAGTTATTCTTTTGATACTTTTGGGACAGATGATTAGATAACCTAGTTAATCTAATTATGATGTATGATCTGATTAATAGGTTATTTGATTTAGATGTTTATTGTACATAGAACCTTACTGTTGATCCTCTTGTTATAAAAGTTTGAAGTTTTATTGTCATAACTTGTGGAAAGTTTTGAGGTTTAAATTGGCCCTAAATTTTAGGGTGTTACAGTATGGTATCAGAGCAATAGTTTAAGCGAACTAAGTATGCTGATGAGATACTTAGACTTAAGCTGTGATGAATTAAGTTATGACTTGTGAGATTTGGGTAGAAGTACTAAGTCGGGATAGTCTTAGAGTCGACAGAAATTCGTGAAATTAGTACTGTGATAATGGTAACAAGGATTCTCATGTATGATATGTTCACAATTTCAATTAGCTACTATTATTATGAATATATTGTTACGCGAGCATGCTTATTTCTAAATTGTTACAGTGACTAACGATCGGTAAAGTATGTTTTGTATAGGGGTATGTGCATAACCATTTCTTATGGTTATCCCTTTAGGTTATAGTAGAACGATGGTGAATATACCACCAAAATCCTTTGGAGGACAGATCGGTAAATAATTGGGGGTTGGAAGGACAACCTGGAAATTGGCGGGACTCATGAACGTCCGCCAAGGTAACCTTTAATAGGTGATTGATGTGTATGGAGATAGAATATAAGATGTTTGATCAAGACGAAAATAGTATGACATGGTTGATACGTGAATCGTGGAATGTATGTATAGCAAACGTCATAAGACCGAGAGGGCGACCACCGGTCGGAGGTAGAATGTCAATGATAAGTTACGTAAGTAAGACGATTGACCTCGTTGAGTAATTAGCCTTCATTTGCGAGTAAAGTTTTATGCATGGTGTTCTAGTGTGTATTACATGAATTTTCATGATTTCAAACCAAATTCATAAATAACAGTTTTAGTCAAGGTTGAATTAGTATGTGCAAGTGTGTATTTAAAGAAAAGGCAATCCCATTTACGTCACACAACAAAATTTTTGGAGTTGTTACAAAATATTTCTTACTTTACAAGAAAAGTTGATTTATAGCAAGAAAGCGTTGGCCAGCAAAACGTTTAATAACCAACAGGAGTATTGATCTAATAACATCATATAAATAAGTGGGAGAACCGACTAGCTTAATTCATGTCGGTAAAACTTTTTCGAACTATTGTTGTATGAAACAATTTTATTTAATATATTTCCGTTGTAACAACTTTGTTTTGGTTGAGAAAAAAATTGAGTTACGGAAATTTAGTATGCACACCATTCTCGAGATCGTTATACAATACATTGGAGTCATGTGAATGTTGGGGTCATGTGTGCCCAAGTTATTCCAAATGTTGTTATTTAAAATGAGAAAATGTGTGAAGTGATTTATGTATCAAGTTGTCATGCATGAAGGCTATGAACTCGCTAGGTCGTAGAGTATTACGCTTTAAGCTATGAAAGAACTCCAAGAATGGAGAAGTGTTGGATAAACCTGGGGAAAAAGTTTGTAGTTTTGGTAATTGTGTTAAAATGAGAAATGATCAGTGTGAGAGTCGAAAGTAGACTTTAGTGTCGATTGCATGAGAGTCTGTACCCTTGTTCGCTGACTAGGAATACAGTTGCCGAGGGACGGTTGTGTCCGGAGGAAGAATTAGGTTCAGTTAAGGACCTTAAGGTTAAGGAATTGTCGACATGTCAAGTATTGACTTTGAAGTCGATAGTTGTGTAAGGTGTATGAGACCTTTCGTCTGTCATTGGGTGCGGTCTGGGTGCGTCCCGCGTATGCCCGTGCGGACAGGAACAAAGACTGTGAGCAGTACCAGTATGCTGTTATGCAAAGGGTATGCGCAAAGCAAATATTATTGTGTACGACATGGTTAAGGATTTTGAGTGATTGACGAATAAATCACTACTGAAGGAAGTCTCAAATTATTGTTGCACAAGCGAAAGATATGTAGTCAAAAACACGCTTTTAATATTTTGTGGATGTGCAATATTTATGAGGTATTATGTTTTAACAATGTGAACATGTGAGTTGGGGGATTTTGGTAAATCCGACCAGGTAAAGTTTTTTTAAGAGTGGTAAAACTTTGTTTTGGGACCGATGGCCAATTAAGGGATTAAAAAGGTAAAGAATTGGGTAACAATGTATTTTGGTTTATGTAATCGTGTGCGTGACACATGTTTAACCAAACGTTTATTTTGGCCTTAAAGGCTTGATTGATATTCAAATGAGTCTTTGAATGGTTGTCAGTTTTAATGACTCGAGATGGAGTCTTGGTTGTGTTATATGATTAACTGCATTCTATTTGAATAAGTGTCGGTCTTAAGTGTAAAGACTGTTTGATAATTTTCGCGTTTTAATACCTTTGGAACTAACGAACCTTGGTGAAGTATATACATTGAGAAGTATATAAGAATTGCATATACCTATATAAATTGACTTCGTTGGGAAAGTAGCAATGAAGGAGTCATAGATTTATTATGCCTCGGAACGTATGTTGCATAATGATCATTGATCCTTGGAGTAGATGGCTCGGTTTTGAACTCAATTGAGTCTTAAGAGCATTGACCCGATTTAATAAGCTCGTTGTAGACTTGGGTTGGGATTACATGGATTGTATTAAAATAGAAGTTTGTATGATGTGAATGTTTTGGGTATTCTTTTGGATTTAATTATTGTTAAGTCTTAAATCAGAAGAATAAAAGCTGAAGGACCACTTTGTAAGAGTGTTAAGATTTTGAAGGACTGTTGTGTTATAGAAGTGTTTTACTTGCGATGTGGATGGTTTACCAAGGAGAAAGTATTAGGCACAAATGAAGTGAGGTATGGAAAATGTTGATCCGTGAAGGATTGTACCGTGTTTTAATATTGGTTTGGAATCACAAGGAGCTAGTATGAACGAATAAGTTCAAGTTATTTAGCAAATCGAGAGTGGTAGTTCAACTAAAGTTGGGGAGGAGATATTTAGTGAAATAAACTCGGTTAATATGTGTATGAATGATTGTGAGAAACCTGGTATGTGGTGAAAGGTTATGTGTGGAGAATGTACGATTGAGTATTGGTATCAACTGCCAAGATAAATGTGTCAACTAGTATGTATTATGAAGTTAGAACTAGGAAGCATCTGATGGAAGTCTTTTCGGGGATTCCGGATGAAAAGTACCACTTTGTCATTAAAGTTGTTGGGGCATGTAGTTTGTAAGATGGAGTAGTGATATGGCTAATATCGAAAAAGAATGTCGGAATGGTATTGGGTGTTTACCCAAAGTGATTTTGATTGTGTGAGTTGCTTCCTATGATAGAAAGATTGGACTTAAGAATGTAATCATATTGCAGGTTCAATAGAGTTATCACTTTTGATGTTCAATACTTTGGTGCTTGGTTGTATTGTGGTTGTGCGATGAGATGATGATGTAAGGAAGTGATAACATTCTATACCGAAGAAACGTGTAAGTCATGGATGTAATAATGGACTGCCGTGGTTGTTGAAGTATTTAATAGTAACGAGTATGCTTAATTTACAGTGTACGTGGAAATTTCAGGTAGTACATGTTAATGTTATTTTGAGACATGGAGAGTGAGTTGGGATGATGATGGAGTGAAAGGAAGACTCTTGTTCTTCTAAATCCCATTGGTTTTAGGTGAAGAGAATACTGTAACCGTTAAGCTATAGTGTTGGAGTATTCAGTAGATGTAAAAGAAATACATCGAATGCAGTTCTCGGTGTTACGAGGATTTGGCTAGAGATCTTAACTGACGTTTTTAGAGAAACTGCCTATTTGGACTGTAGCTGTGTGGTGGAGATTCCGTGTAAACAAGAGAGAAATGATAACGGTATGCTAGACTAAGAAGTAGTCAAACATGGATTTGATGATAACAATTACTCTAAGAGGATTGGTTTACAAGGATATCATGTGGATCTTCTGCAAGAATTGGGAGGGGTACATAATACCTTCCAAGTATGATATCTTCGGAAATGTTTGGCCGAAGAGGAAGATGTGATTTCACTCACTGATGTGTAGATGAAAAGAGTCGCGGTGTGGAAGAACCGGAGGCAATTTTGGAAAGATCAGTTAGGAAGCTACGTAGTGGTAAAGGAGTAGCTATGTTGAAAGTTCAGTGGAAACACCATAGAGGTGCTATTGTAACTTTAGAGTCGGAAGAGAGTATGAGGGATGGGTATCCTCATTTGTTTACCTGACTTTGATTTCGGGGACGAAATCATTTTCAAGTTGGGGAGTATTGTAACATCCTAAATTTCGTTATTATTATTTTAATAAGATTTGGAATGTATTTGTATTTGGAGTAACCTTGAATTATATAGAGTATTATAATTCAATTAGGGTTAAAATACAAATGTTGAAAGTTTAAAGATTTCTTTTGAAAAATATTAAACTTAAGTGTTGCTGTGTCATTTCTTTGAAAGTTTGGGGTGTATGTTGGAAATTGGGTTTATGACTCATTAGTTGAAATGAGGTGTCAAATGGAGAATAATCAGTATTTTGAATACTGGTTTCTCTGATTAATTGTTTCACAAAAAAAAGGAATTAAAATTAGAACAGAGAGAGATAGAGAAAGCGAGACAGAAAGAAAGAATTCGAGAAGAAGAGAAAATCGGTTTGGTGATCTTGTGGTAAGAAACTTGAATCCTTCTATTGATTCTCGTAAGGAAGTTAATTAATTGCATATTTATTTGTTTAGAACTGTTTGGGAAGTTAACTTGAAGCTGTGAAGAAATCGATCAGAGCTCAGTTTCATTAAGGTGAGTTATTCAACTTTCTTTAAAATTAAGCAATGAGAATGTTAATAGATGTGTTGTATTTGTTATTGAACCACTAAGAATGCTTAATGGTTAATAAAAATCGAGACTGGCTTAACAGATGAAAATGACGATGAACAGTGAACTTTTCGCAACAGTAGGTTGCGCAAAGTGAAGGTTTTCGCAATAGAGGATTGCGAAAAGTGGGGTTTTCGCAACAGAGGGTTGCGAGTTCTGGAGTTTTCGCAACAGAGGGTTGCGAGTTTTGAACTTTTCGCAGCTTTGGCTTGCGAAAAGTGTAGCTTTTCGCTACAGTGGCTTGCGAAAAGTTTTGGACTTTCAGTAGTAGTTTGAAGCTTTTATGTGGAATACAATCTGATAGTTATATGTTAATTGTTATATGTTTATAACTCTGTTATTGATATAAAAACCATGTTATGTTAAATTGCAAGGACTTATTTATGAGTCCGGATCTGTAATTAATTGTTGAGATGTTGATCCCCGATGCTAAATAGTAAAGTGGGGATAATCGTTGAAATTAATATTCTGTACATAGAGATATAGAATATATGATGAATTGTATAACTTTAGCATACAATAGAAAGAGTGATGATACACAATTTATTGTGTGGCGTTGGCTAGAAATATGCATCTGGTCTAGTGGGCATAAAGTACGGTATAATGAGAACCGTTTACTAGCCAGGGACTGTTGGGATGTATTTCTAGTTGTTGGAGTGAATCTTGAATCATCTGTGAGGGTCTCTGGTGGTTGATGATCGCGATAAAATAAAATCTCATTTGGGGGGACCAGTGATTCAAGGTGGGGAGGAAATGCAATGAGGAATAGCAGACTTAGAGTTGTAATTCCCATTTCAAATGGAAGATCGGAGATTTCCATTGTTAAAGGGAAAATTGGAGATTTCCCAATGGTGAAAGGAAGATTTGAGATAGGCATAAAGTAATTTGTAATCTCTACTTCCGGGTTAAGAAATAGGCAGGTTTTGACTTGTAATTTCTTGGTTAAGAGTTTGACTTCGAATCTGGGATGATTCATGGTAAATTCTTGGTAGTGTTATTATGACTAGATGAATAGTCATAAGTTGGGAATGGGGTAGATTCCCAGTGGTGAAAGGAGTTGCTGTACGGTAAGATGGATGGAAACATGTTTGATTTATCTGTTGAGATTTTGATTGTTGAATTTTAATTTGATTTGAATATTCTCACTAGGCGAAAGCCTAATGTTTCAAGTTGAACTTTCTTACCAGGTACAAGCTCCGGGAAGTAAGCGGGAAAGTGTGTTGAGAGCTTTTGGAAAGACTCAGACTTGGAGATAATAGAGGATCTAGTTATTCTTTTGATACTTTTGGGACAGATGATTAGATAACCTAGTTAATCTAATTATGATGTATGATCTGATTAATAGGTTATTTGATTTAGATGTTTATTGTACATAGAACCTTACTGTTGATCCTCTTGTTATAAAAGTTTGAAGTTTTATTGTCATAACTTGTGGAAAGTTTTGAGGTTTAAATTGGCCCTAAATTTTAGGGTGTTACAGAAGTCTAACCTCCAACTATAAATCCTTGCTAAGAGATGGGAGAGAGGCTTTGATTCACAAGATTTGTGGCTTTAAGGGCTCTAAAATCGGTTTAAAGGGTTAGGGTTTGGTTTGGGAGAGTTTAGAGAGAGGGGGTGGAATAGAAATGAAAGGAAGCTGAAATTCGTGGGTTTAAAACCCTCTGGAGCCCGACTGCTAGAGTGACAAGTGAGATTGCCACTGTCACTCTCGCGGGACACTATTGCCCGCATTATACCGTGCCAAAATGCCTGCTCGTGATTGTGCCACGGCGAGAGTGCCCATGTCACAATCGCTGGGCACTGCCCAATCTGTACTGAGGGTCATCTCTCCCTCGCGATTGTGACACGGCGATAGTGACCTTGTCACTATCGCCGGGCACTATCGCCCAAGCTGCCCCGAAGTCCGGTTCATCCCGAATTGTACCCGATCCGTTGAGTTCTTACGCACACCACTTCCTAACGTTAGACCTTCACCTTAATAAAATTCTGGGTGTTACACCTATTCTCAAGTAAAATGCAATTAAGTGCATAACACATCCAAGGCTCCATCTCGAGCTACTAAAACCGGCAAACACCCTAAAGACTCATTTGAGTATAAATCAAACCCATAGAGGCAAAATAAACGTTTGGCTAAATACGCGAGCCATCACAGTTACATAAACAAAAATAAATCGTCACCCAAACTCTTTTTCTCTTGACACTCAATCGGCATTCGGCCTAAAATCAAAAGGTTTACAATTCTAAAAATGTTCATAAGGTCGAGATTGGCAAAAATCCACAACTCACACATTCACATTTTCAAACGTAACATATCATAAATATTGCATAATCTCAACAAACACTAAAAGTGTATTTTGACCAAACAACCTCCAGTTATGCAATAAATTAACAAAACACTTTCATTCGTGATTTATTTATCAATTACCTAAAAATCCCAAATGTGGGTGTTTTACAAGGTTTGTTAAGCTCAACACTTTGATTAATCAAAACACACTAAATAACTCAACAATTGATAATTTTATGTAAAACACATAAACACTTTAAAATAAACATTTTGGCATGTACAACGTTTTCACAAATCAACTTGAACTCACCTTGCTAGATTTAGGCTAAATCCAGATTTCCCCCAATATGAGCTCCTTTGAAAAAACTTGAATCCTCAAGTCAAATCGTCCAAAAACCTAGATCCACAAGTTTTCAACCATCACTATCCATATTCAACCATCTAGAATCGTTCCTCAAACATTTTACATCAATATCTCAACTTATACCAAAACCCTCATTTTCCAAAGATGAAGAAAAGAAAATATTACATCAACCACAACATGAATCCACCAACAAAACACCTCTAGGTTACCAACGAGGAACCTCAAGCTCCAAATCTTCAAAATGGACAAAAAAGTTGGATGAAACCCTAGAAAACTTGGTGAAGAAGATGAAGTGAAAGGGTTTCAAGATTTGTTTCCCAAAACCATGGTAGATGAAGAAATCATTTGCAAATCTCGAATCTTGTGGCTAATTGGCTCAAAATCGACTTTGGGAGAGAAAGGAATGAAGGGAAGAAGTGGGAAATGAAATGGGTGAAAATCGCGTTTTTAAACTCCAGATGCCCGTCGGCTAAAGTGACGTGCGATAGTGACAATTGTCACTTTCGCTGGGCACTCTCGCTGCGGTCCCGTGACTCTCGGTACAAAACCAACGGGTGTGACATGCGATTGTGACAAACTTTCGCCGGTCACTTTAGCCGATGTTGTACAGAATGTTGTTTTGGTTATAACTTCTTCGTTTTAGCTCCGATTTTGCTCCGGAAAGAACCGTTGGACTCGTATTTGGATGCTCCATCCAACAAGACTATAGAATCTAGGATTTAATCTAAATCATATTTTTCATATTTATTTTAAAATATCGATATCTTCCAAAGATCGGCGTGTTACAATATTCATAATGAATATAACACATATAAAACATTTCACATGAAAAACGGTTAAAATGGAAAAAATCGAGATGAATGTCATATTGAAGAGCACGAAATTCTCGTTTTTATGTAATTTATTTGATTAAAATATAAGTAGTTTTTAGATTATTTATTTTAAACTTTAAGAATGTAAAAGTTTTTTTTTAATTAAAAAAGAAAAATAAAAAGTCAAATAAGGTAAACGTTGATTCAAACTTCCATTTTCCCCCTAATCACTTCTCAATTAACCTTAATATGTTTTAACGATTGATTAGTTTTCTAAATTTTGATTAACGGTCAATATTGTTCCCCGTGTTCACAATGATAATTTGGTTTTCATTTGTTTCATAATATGATAGTTTCACCATGTGAATATTTGTTTCATAATATGATAGTTTCACCATGTGAATATTTTTTACGAGTACTTTTCATTTCAGTAGGTGAAACAAAGTTCGTTTTTCACATGTAATTTAGTTCACAAGGTGAACACGAAAACACTATCTTAAATCATTGGTTTTAATGAAAAAAAAATCATGTAAACAAATATTTTTATATTGGTTCTCACGGGTTTGTAACATATTTATAGTGAGAGAGTCGGTTTACGATAAAAATAGTGGTTATCGTGATAAGGGTAAGCATAGATCTCCACCATTGGATCAATTGAAAATCCCTTTTAAGCTATTAGATCAACCTAATTAAAAATGATCGAGGGTCCAAGTCCCTTTTACACTTCTCTGTTTAACTCATATTCTCACACGATCCGTCATGTAGGTGTGTGTGTGTGTGTATATATATATAGGGGGTTAACGTGAGAAATGATTATCAACCGTTGGATGAGAAATGGATGCACATTAAGATGAGATGCACCGATATGCACACGAATCATGATCAATTTCTTTCGAAGCCGCAATTCATGGGAGGACATTTGATTAAAAATGATCAACGGTTCAGATTCATCTCTCGCGCTTCTCAGGTTAATCTAACCTTCTCGCACGATCATTCGCCTATACATGGTTGAGTTTCGGTGAAAATAAAAGTTATGGTGAAAAGTGTAAGAAAAGATCTCCACTGCTAAATGCATATTAGGACAGTGCACCGGATTAATCCTTGTATCAACCATCATAATTCATGGATAGTTTTTGAATTAAAAATAATGAAATTTCCAGATCTCTTCTTGCCTTTTTCATATTATCATCTTAGACAGGATTCTTCTTCGTGTATATTTTATAGACGGACAGAAAAGAAGGAGGTGAAAGGTAAGAAATAGGTGGTGCCTGGTGGTGTGGAGAAGGTGTAGCAGAGGATGTAGCTTATAAACCCCACATAACTGTAGTCTGTAGCTAATGGACCCCAAACCCCACTATCAATTACTCACTCTTCCCTAGAACACAAAATACAATACGACTTACGCTTCCTTCCTCATCCTCCCTATCCCTATTCTTTCCTCCCATTTTTGTAACTAAATTTACCAAACCAGCTGGTTTCCATTCAATCCCATCACTTCAATTTACTCTTATTTGTATGTAAATCACATTTCTTTTCCCTTTTATAACCCTTGATATATCCCATCATAATCAATTCCATCAAGCACTCCCTATCACTTAGATTTATACCAATTCTCTATATGTGTTAATGTTAGTAGTATTCTTTCTAGACTTAAACTAATTATGGTATCGGATCATGTGAGAAGTGTCTTTTTTAGTGAGAAGTACTTTTAAATCGTTGATCACTTTTAATCAAATACCATCCCATGAATTGCGGCTTAAAAGAGAATTGATCTGGTGTATCTCGATATATCTTATCTCGATGAATCCAACGGTTGATAACCACTTTACCAAATTCAACACTTCTTAGCTCTCACCAGAACTCAACCCATCAATTATCCTCTGTATATACCCAAACATTTAGCTTTTCCCCCAAAAAAGTCTTTTAATGGAAGAATTAAAAAAGGATTAAGAAAACTAAAGAAGACAACATAAATAATTATTTATATCAATATTATAATAGTCATCTCCCTAAAAATGACAAAACAACACAAAACACCATCCCCCTATCAACCCCATCTAGTCTCAATGGCTCTATCTATACCTCTCTAAATATTATATGTGATGTATATTGAATAATAATAAACTTCCCTTTCAAAATTCCAATTTCTGTCTCATGCCTGAGACACCTTTTCAGCTTTTTCTACACACATTTGGAACCCTTTTTCTTTTTCTTGATTTTTTTAATTTATTTAAATATCATATTTCCATTGATATAAAGGTTCAAACACCCAAAGACCATCATCCTGTACTACTGTTTCTGGCAGTGAAAAAAACAACAAGACATCACAAAACCATTCATTTCACTCATTTTTTGGGAAAACAATACCTCACCTTTCACTTTTCTCAAAGCATCCTTCCCTTCCTCCCTCACAAACATAACCTCAAAAAAACACTTCTGCTTTCTTGTTTTTTCAACTTGGGTGTATATGCACTTTACTCACAAAATTGCTTTCCCAAAGCACTTATTATAACTGGGGTTTTCTGGTTTTTTCAATCTCTGGTTCTTGGAACAAAAAGAAGCCATTTTGCTCAAGAACAACAACTTCTTGTGCCAAAAAAAGCACACCTTTTTTTGGAGTGGTTTCTTGATTTTGTTGTGTAAATGGGAACAATACAGAGGGATCCCATTGTTAAGAATGTGCTTAAGAATCTGTGCTGTTCTTATGGATGGTCTTATGGTGTTTTTTGGAGTTTTGACCAGTCAAATTCAATGTATGCATTCACTTCCTCTACACTCAGAAATTTGTTGATAGAGAATGTGGGAGGTTGAAATGAGAAGGTTAAATATGGTGAGGATGGTGATAAGAGGAAGTTCATATGTGAAACATTGAAAAAATTGGGGAAAAATCTATTCAAAGATGAATTTCTGAAACGATATTAACATATGCATATGAATCATCCTTTAACCTTTCTTTCTTGCTTTCTCAAGATATTCATCTTCAAATAGATTATTCACATATGAATATCCTTTAACCTTTTCTTCTTACTTTCTCACTATATTTAGTCTTCTTATTTGACCTATAAGTCAAATATTATAAAATGCATATAGTTAACCTTCAATTCATTCTTGAAATACAGTTGGTGGCAAAAAGCATTTTTCTTGCATAAATGCTGTTTATGATTGCTTGATTTTATTAGTTTTATTTTCTTGGATCTTTATACACCCACTATTTTCTTGTCTATAATATGTGTTTTCATTCTAATCTTCCTGTTTATGTTGTGTAAAAAGGTTCCAAATTCTTCTGTTTTTTTTTCTTTGATACAATTTGTATGGTGAATTTTGAGATTATGAGCTCTGATCCTTGAGTATTGTTTGCTTACTAGATTCTTGACTATGCAAGATACCTATTATGAGGAGAAATTTGGAAATTTGATTGAAGATTTGCACCTACAAGTACCCATGCTTGGAGGAGGGTATGCTCATTTACTCAATAATTTTGCCTAAAAACACTAAAGTGCCCGTTTAGTCTGCGGGATTTGGTGGGATTTAGAATTGGATTTCCGCAATTTGGTGGGATTTAGAATTGGATTCCATTCCACTCCCCTTTGGTTAAAAGGATTGGAATCTTGGGATATTAAAAAAATCCTACAAACATGTGATTTCTAAATCGAAATCACATGATAGGTATTTCAAGGGATTTCGTAAATGCTTTAAAATAATTTAAAAATACTTGTTTTTAAACAATCAATTAACAAAAAGTAAATAGTTATTTTATTTATAATTTCTTTTTATAAAATATCTACAAAGTTTGAAATTTAATTCCATTCCAAATCCTAAAAACCAAATGATTCCAAAGATTCCAATTCCTCCTGTTCTTAGTTCTTCCACGAAATCTAAATTCCTCAAAAACATTCCGTCAAACCAAATGGGCAGGCATAATTACATTAAGCTAGATTCAAAATTAGTAATGATAAATATTTTCTTGAAAATTTGAAGGGTAATTGGACAAGCTGCTTTTACCAAGAAGCACCAATGGATATCCTTAGAAAATCCTAGCAAAAGAGTACAAGATTCTTCAAATTCGATCTGGGATATGTTTCTGGTATGAATTCTTCAAATTCGAGCTGTTTACAGTTCATTAAAACACACTCCAGAATTGCTGATTTTTAAAATCTAGTTAGAGTGTATTTTGCAGGATGATTCTGAATTCCATTGCCAACTTTCCTCTGGTATAAAGGTAGTTTCTTTGGTTTAATCCTATATTTGGATGGTATCGGTTCGAAGGAACTTACCCGTTGCATTCTTTAATGATTTTGGTCCATTTTTGCAGACAATTGCAGCAATCCCTGTGGAACCACAAGGAGTAGTACAGTTTGGGTCCACTGAAAAGGTTAGTTCTAAAATAACTCAACAAGATCCTCAACAACAGTTCACACTACAACAAAATCCTGTTTTTAGGACACAAAAAATGTCCTAATTTATAGGACCAAAATCTAAAGGTGTTGTAATAAGTTTATATCGCGCTTTTGGTCATCTTAAAAACCTTTTTAGGACACTTATGAAACAAAGTGTCATATTAGCCCTTTCATAGGACACTATTTGAAAAAAAATGTCTTATAATACAAGGGCTAATAGGTCACTTTGTTCAAAAGTTAAAAAGATTTTTAAGACGTCCAAAAACGTCCTATAAACTTATTACATAACATTTTTAGATGCGACACATAAAGGTTTGGTCCAATAAACTTAATTTTGTTGTAGTGCCAGTTTTCGAATAATATGTAAATCTAATGAATTCTTCTCATGATTCAGATTATGGAGACATCAGAATTTGTAAATCAAACAAAAAGATTGTTTCAGGAAATCGTAAATGTTAGAGTGCTTGAAACAGCACCTTGTTCTTCTGAAAACACCCCAAGTTGTCCTCCAAATGGGTTGTTTCCGTACTTGATATCATCCGAAGATGCCTATTTTAAAGATAACTCACTGGGACCCGCTTGTGCTTCGGTTGGTCCTTCACAGTCGTGCTCTTTCAGCTCAAATTCTCAAGCCACGTTACTTGATCGAAATGAGCCCATTACTTGGTCACAACCAAACAATCTTTTTCCCTTCCAAGAATCATTAGCATCAGAATCAAGAAATCTTGAATCTTGGAATGCTTTTCCTACCCAATGTGACAATTCTTTACCTTTGACAAACAAACATCAAGATTTGTTAGATTTCGGAATCCCAGATGAAATCCTGCAAACGGGCGATTTCGACATTTCCCAATGGATTCCTCCGTCACCCGTTCAAACCAACGACTTAACATCGCAAACCGAAGAACTTGTTCATATGAATTCTGAAGAGAAAACCGGCGATATTACTGTTTCTGGGAATACAGGAAACTGGGGAGGCGTTTTGATGCCGGTTGATAATGGAAGTCATCTTAACTTCCATTCCTACAAGTCAATCAAGCATGTTGGAAATGACACTAATGCCCTTGGTCCAAGGAAAGGATTGTTCACAGAACTTGGGATTGAAAAGCTTTTGGAGGGACTTTCTTGTACTTCAAACGCAATGTCGTCTTCTTCTTGCATTGAGGATCGAGTTTCTTCAGCAGTGAAAAGAATGAAAACGAGGAATTCCATGAGTTCGTTACAGCCGGTTGTGTATAATAGTCTTGAGGGAAAGAAAGAGGCCATGCCTAAATCGGAGACAGGTGTTTGGATGGGTAATGCATATAGTATGAACTGTTTGAGTCGGGTTTCACAAGCTAAGAAGGAAGTCGAACCTCATAAGGTCACGGTTAAGAAAGCTAAACCGGGGACTCGACCACGCCCTAAAGACCGCCAGCAGATCTTGGACCGTATGGCTGAGTTGAGGGAATTGATTCCCAATGGTGACAAGGTATATAATTCAAACAAAATCAGATTTATAGGACGCCAGATATGTCTAGATATCATAATAGACTGTTTTATAAGACTTAAGTTTTCATTAGTGCATCCTATAAAGGTGTTACAATAAGTTTATAGGAGTTTTGGGTGTCGTACCAAGTTTTTTGCGTCTTTTTAGTCTTTTTGATATTACATTATTTGAAAAAGTTCTATAACTAGATGTATTCATAGGACATTTTTTCAAAAGTGTCTTATAAAAAAGCTAATGGGACATTTTTTTTAAATATGTCCAAAACACTTGTTAAAATGCGAAATACTACCTTAACATTCTATTGTACCTCCTTTATATAGGACGCACAATTGTTTGGCCGACCCTAGACTCAGGTTTAGAGGAAAACCAATTTTTTTTTGAAAAACTGAGATTCATTTGTCCGGTATTCACACGTGCATAAAAGTGACTGAAATCTTTCCTGATTTCTATACAAATGAATGGTTACTAGGGTGCTCCTTGATATTCCAGTTTTTTGTGGTACCCCATGAACCATATCATTATAAATTTAACTCTGATAAAATAGTCTATTGGTACATTTAGACATCTTTTGCCTCTTATAAAGCCGATTTTGTTGTAATGACTTCTTCAGGAAAAAAAATCCTAAGTTGATTAACTCAATTATTTTCACAGATGAGTATCGATTGTTTGTTGGATCGAACCATCAAACACATGCTTTTCTTGCAAAGTGTCATGAAACATGCTGACCGAGTCAAACAGGCTGATGAACCAAAGGTGAGCCGAGCCGAGCCGAGCCGAGCCGAGCCTTTCTTTCTACTTGCATACTATTGCTCAATGAATTATATTCAGGATCATGGATTCATGGTTTCGAAATGATTTCAGAATTATAAAGATAAGGATCCAAGCTCCAACGGTGCAACATGGGCTTGCGAATTGGGAAATCAAACGATGGTCTGCCCGCTAATTGTTGAGGACCTTAGTACCCCTGGACACATGCTTATAGAGGTAAAATAAAAGGTCATGCGTGTAATAACTCAACAGCATATGTTGGATAAATCTTGACCAATTGTTTGCGTTTCTGGTTCAGATGCTATGCGAAGAACAAGGGTTCTTTCTCGAGATGGTGGGCGTGATCCGAGGCTTTGGCCTGATCATCTTGAACGGAGTGATGGAAGTACGCGATAAGATATGGGCCCGCTTTATAGTTGAAGCCGAGGTAACAAATTCATCCAACCAAAGGGATAAATCACGGAAACGATGTCTAAATGTCCTAATAGACTGTTTTTTAGGACCAAAGATGTCTAAATGTCATAATAGACTATTTTATAGGACCAAACAATTGTGCGTCTTATATGAAAGTGTGACAATAGGATGTTAGGAGGTATTTGGTCATATCCTAACAAGCTTTTTAGGACATTTTCGGATGGTTTGGTGCAAAATGATTAAGGGGCCGTTTACAAAACGCTTACCCGGGTAAGTGCTTACCAAATCATATTAGCTTACCAGATGAATATGGCAAGGACCGAGAATCTTACCTGGTAAGAGCGGAAGCAAGGACCGAGAATCTTACCCGATAAGTGAGTGCGACGACTCTTACCACGGTTAGCGCTTACAGGCTAAATTGTAGCATACGATGCCATTTTGGTGGACTAAAATCTTACTCGGGAAGTAGGTGATAGTGTTAAATTTTACCGATAAGCACTTACCCGGGTAAGTGATTAGGTAAACAGCCCTAAGTGGTCAGAATGATTAAGAGGCTCTTATGAGATATTGCAAAATGAAATATGGTTGTTTGGTAATTATTCAGTATGAAATTAGGGTGCTGAATGGTTAAGGGAGCCCAAGATACAAAATCATTCGGAGGGTTTTAGAACTATTTAAAGGCAGACTTTTTTTTTGCCAAAGATTCATCTCTTAGGGATTCATAGGTTGTCTCTTAATGGAACTAACAAATAGCCACAAAGTGTTATATTAAATTTTCTATAAGACCCTCTTGAGAAGTGTCTGATCAAATTATTCGACTGGATACTTGTTTTTTATAAGACATTTTTTTTAAAATTTTGTGATGTAAAAATACTAATAAGACCCCTTGTATCAAGATTGTCCTAGAAAACTTAATAAGATGTCCACAAACGTCCTATCAACTTATCCTAACACATTTATATAGGAGAAATCAATGTCGTTGTTTGGTCCTATAAACTGAAGTCCTGTTAAGCAGTCTATTTAGATATAATATGACGTCATATAAAACCGGTTTTGTTGTAATGAACAGTACAAGAATAAATATTTCTTACAAACAAGCGTTAATTTTGCAGGCGAAAAGGCATGTTACTAGGCACGAGGTGTTTTCCGCTCTCGTTCGGCTTCTACAAGTGACGTGTCTCGATGATAATCAGGTTCTTAATAAGGTTATCGAAGCAACTAATCCGCTACTTGACAGTTACCAGCAATCTCTGGTGCAAAGCTTTCCCGATACAGAATATTGCATAAACATATAACCAAGTATTTATGAAAACTTTAGCTTAGCAGGTAAGGAGGTCGGCATCCTTACAGAAAATTATTTATGAGCGCCATTGAATTGGTGTTTTTATTTTTATTTTTTAAAGGGTGTCCTATGCCTAAACTAATCCCTTGGCAAATTATGACCGTAAGACATCAGCCCTGATTAAAGCCACAAGTTGTGTACGCGACAGATGGGATATTCCGCCACATCCCCGGGCCTTAACCAGTACACCACAACCCTTGTGGTTTTGAATTGGTGTTGTGAGTAGTAGTTTTCTTTTGGGTTATTTTTGTTTTGGGGCTTGAGTTTTAGGTTTGAAATTTTAGTTTTCTTGCCAGAAGTTTCCATGGTATGTTCATATTTGGAAACCAACAGATCCAAACAAATGTAGTTTGTAGGCTGACAGCCACCTTTTTATGATTTTATTTCCATCTGAGGTCTGGTTATGGTCAATGTTCAATGAGCTTTTTTTTAATGTTTTCACTGTGGTTTATTTTTGTATGGATAAAGATGTATGTGTGGATTAATCATTAATCTGTCTGTGAAAGTTTTTGTTTGAAAAAGTTCCTTTTTCATAGATAGAAGGAGTGTATCATTTACATTTTAATTGAGAGGAACAAGTTTGGAAAAACTTGGCTTTTTTAAATAAAACTCCTTCTAGAATAAGCCACTTTATATATCATCAAGTCACTATCAAATAGTCATGTATAAAAAAATTCACAAAATCAACCCAAAAAACGACTTTACAAACCTTTTGATCCACTTTAAAAATACTACTAACTGTTTGACAAACCTTTTAATCAATCCACTTTAAAAATACAACTAATTGACAAAAATGATTGGCTCCAAAAGGTGTTGGTGCTTTCACTTCTTTTACATGTTACATGAATGTGGAAGATATGAAGTTTTTAGCATATTAACCTATTAAGATTTTGCCACATGGATAATCTAGTGGAAAATAAATTTCAACTTAAAATATTTTGAAGTATATAAAAAAAGAGGGTGCATTTAATAGGCATATGATCATGTGAAAAGTGTCATTTTTTGTGAGAAGTATTTTTAAATCGTGGATCACTTTTAATTAAATTCTATCTCATGAATTGCGTCTTTAAAGTGAATTGATCAGGTGCATCTCATTCTAATGTGCGTCCCTCTTTCATCCAACGGTTGAAAACCAATTCTCATCAAATTTAACATTTTTCACAAAAAACCAACCCACATCTAATAATAACGTAAAGTTACGGGCATAAAATGAAAAGGACCTGAAACACAAGGGGTGAAGCAAAAAATAAAATTCCAAGTAGGATTTTGCCGTTTTGGGGTTTTCTCATCTGGATTAATCGAGAACCCTCACATATGTTCGAATCATGTCTGAATGATTTGATTCATTTACCTCCGTATCATTCAGGGGCTAGTTTTTATTCACGATTGCCTTTCTCTCGTCTTCTCTGCTGCTCGCTTGCCGCTCGTCTCTGATCTCATCGTCGCACCCTCATCTTGTTCTGCTTTCTTGAGCAATAGGTAAACCTTCACCCCATGTTCTCTTATTTTTAAGTATTTAATGGTTTTATCGGTTGAAATTCAATACTGCTTCTCCATCCTTGCACCATACAATGTCTGGTTATAGGTTAGTTTTTGTTTTACTATCTCGCCCACCAGGCCACCAAGTGTTTGTGTTATTGTCTCTGTGAGCTGTAGTGTCACTAGGAGTAGTTCTTGATATGGGTAAGTTATATTTTGATTGTTGAGGTCAAGCTAGCTCTTTTTTGACGCAAAATTGATATAAATTTCCTTGCAACTTAAACACCAACCACACGTTCAGTTTGATTGCTTTTGTGCTGTTGGGTTTTTGCCTTTGAAGTGGCAAATGGGTTCATCAGATTTCTTTGTTAATTGCATATCCATTTGCAACTTGATTTTGTGGGATTGAAGCCACCACACACGGTAACAAACATAATTCTTTTGATCTCAAAGTTCCATAAGATTTCAAATGTTGCAAGTATATGTTTGTTTATGTTTCTTTAAAGTATATGATGTACACGTAATAAGCTTCTTGTTCTTTGTAATCTTGAAAGCTTTTGTGATGTTAATAAGCTGTTTTTAACCAAACTTGCGTGATTGTTGATCATAGAAGTCAAATTGTTTTTTGATCATAGAAGTTAAATTATTGTCAAATATAATTTTGTTCTTCCCTTCAAATTTGTGTATATATAGTCCTAATTGGTAACTTTCGTGAAAATTTGACATTTTGCTATGTTATTAACTTCTTGATCAAAAAAAAATTGTCTACCAGGAACTGCAAAATGGCGGATTCAATCATTACTTCGGAAGCACCAACCAGTTCATCCCAACTAGATCCTCCCTCCCGTACTATCTGTCGTGTGTATACTCTTCAAACCCTTCTAATTCCATTTTTATACTGTATCTACATGTCTTCTATAAGTCTGATTTGATTTTGCAACTCTTTCAAATGAAATTTAAGATTTTGAAGTGATATTCTTGTGTTTAAGTGCAGATGCCAAAAACAATTTTCGCAATATACATGTCCTAGATGTAATACCCGTTATTGTTCGCTTCCATGTTACAAGGTAAGCTTATCTCTTCTCTCCTTGTTTATGGAGAATTGTGTCACTCATTAAGCTGATATTGTTTTATGTGTTTTAGTTGTGGTATTGGAATCCTAAAGTTTGTGTTGTAAGGTTTTGTTTTAATAATTGTTGCAGTCGCACAGTCTCCGATGCACGGAATCGTTTATGCGAGAAAATGTGATGGGGGAGATGCAGCAACTGGAACCTGGTGGTGAAACTAAGCAGAAAATGCTGGATATACTGAAACGGTTTCATTCAGAGGAAGAGGCCGATAGCATAGACGATGATGGTAAGTTATTTTTGTTTTTCAAGAGGTGCTGAAGTCTGAAGTTTTATTTCGCTTCTAATTGATAAGAGGTGGTGCTGAAGTCTGAAATCAGAATCGATAAAACTGTTTTTATAAACTGATAAATGTCTAAATTTGTTTAAATTATGTATTTGACTTGTTAGAATATTATAGTGTTGAGTTTATATATATATATATATAGGACGATAATCAAATGAGAACCACAAGTATGTTACAAACCCCTGAGAACCGATATAAAAATATTTGTTTACATGATTTTTTTTCATCAAAACCTTGTGAAAAACGAATTTTGTTTCACCTAGTGAAATGAAAATACTCGTAAAAAAATATTCATATGGTGAAGCAAATCCATGTGAAACTATCATATTATGAAACAAATATATGTGAAGCAAAGTATAATAAATCCTAGCATTTGAGGAAAAAATATCATGTAAAAAAATATTTTTTATATCTGTTCTCACGGTTTATAACATATATATATAAATTTATACAATTTCACATTTTTTTGCATCATCATTACAAATTTACATATAAATTATAAAACTAGCATTCATTTAAACGAATACGTTTAATCGATAATAATATATTTAAATTGCATAAATTTAAATTTGAAAGTCACCTAATTATAGTAAATTGAGTTTTATACTGAGAGAAAGGATCTATTAAGGTTAATTCATTGAGAACAATAGCAAATAAGAGGTTGGTTTAGCTCTTACACAATGAGACATAAGTGGCTCTGAAAATTTGGAAAAAACAAACAAGGCCTTAGTGTGTTTTGTTAAAAAAAATATTGCATCTTTGTTGATTTGAATTAAATCTCTTGCTTCAACTTTCCCCTTTTGTTTTGAACCCTAATTTCGAGTGGGATATACTGCGCTCATTTGGTTTGGTTTTATCGATAGATTTTTGTGTTTTTAGGTTTGGCAGAGTCAGCTTTGTCCGAGGAGACCATTCAAAAGATCATGTCTGGTATGTTTGGAGATCATTTCTCGTATATTTTCTTCCTATATTTTGTCGGGTTTTTACTTTTTTCACGGAAACAACTTGTCTACTATGCGTGGGATTTACGGGGTTCGTTTGGTTTGGTTTTTAACTGAGGAAGTTGAGTTATGTTAACTTCTTGTGATTGTAGGACTCGAAATCAGCTTTGATGATTTATCTAACGAAGAGAAGAAACATTTTCAAAGAGCCGTGGCTTCTGGAGAGCTAAGCAAATTGATTGAACCATGGGAACCATGGTGGTTAAAGCCCTCGGCTACAGCAATATCTCTTAGCCGTGAAGGAACCCAACGTGTTCAACCTATAACAAAACAAGAAACCGACTCCTCACCCCGTGTGCCCGAGGTCCCACCAGGTCCTGAAACCGCATTGACTCCGGTCAACAAGCTCAGCTCAACTGAGCCATCCCCACTTTTAGCCGTTCATCTTGTCGACATCTTATACAGCTACTGTTTCACCCTTCGGCTGTACAATGGAGATTGGGAATCAGACCCCATGGGGTCAGTCATGGTGGTTTTGACCATTTCGTTCGTTTTGGGTCAAGGTGGTCAACCAGAAACGGTCTCCGAAGCGCTGTCTAACTGTTTGGAACAAACTTGTTCTCCGGGTTTTAGACACACGGGTGGGTCCCGGTTTGGGTTGGGGCTTATTGATGATGTTGTGAGCTTATTGTCTCTTGGGGGTGATGGTTTGGTTTGTGGACTTTGTGATTTGCATAGGATGATTAAAGGTGGTATGAGAGAAGTGAAGTCTGAGAAGGGACGAAACATGAAGCGGAAACTTATGGCTGGTGAGCGGAAGGTTTATTTTTTGATGTGTTGGGTGCATGAACAGCCGCCGGAGGCTTGGTCATCGTTGGCGGCGTTGGTGGTGGCTGAGAAGAATGCCGCCATGGATTACGTAGGCGGCGGTGGACATGGTGGTGGGAGAGGCTTGAAGAAGGCGGAAAGGAAGGGGAAGGTTATAATTGAAGAGGTCTAGTATTCCAACATTTTGGGGGTTCTATTTTTGGCCAATTTTGCAGGCTGAAAGCAGGAATATTTGATTTGGATGAGGTAATATCATGCTGCCGTCTAAAACGTTGCTGCTGTACTGGTCTGACGATTTGTTGATGCTGTTAGACAATTGTATCATGAGCATATATAAACGGGAAATTGACTCAAATAGCCAAACCCAACATCAGTATTGAGAAAATAGTCATTTTCTCTCCGACTTTACCAAAATAGCCATGGGTCCGCACTCTGACCCGACCCGGTCCAGTGCGGACCGCAATTGAAAGCTAAACGACAAAAAAATCGCCGAACCCTAATTTTCGATTGCGTCTATATAACACTGGCTGAGCAATTGCGGACCTAGCTGAGCAATCCGTTTCCAAGCCAATTTTTTGTCGTTTTGTGACGCATTGCAGTCCGCACTGGACCGGGTCGGGTCAGAGTGTGGACCCGTGACTATTTTGGTAATCCCGGAGAGATTTTGGCTATTTTCTCAATAATGATGTTGGGTTTGGCTATTTGAGTCAATTTCCCTATATAAACATACTTTTAGGGTTTTTTTGGATTTATTTTTTTGACTATTGGAAAATGATTATTAGACCATCCACACACCTGTAAGACCATACTTCTTACTAAAGTGTCACTTCAGTTTTGTAATAACACCTTCCACACACCTACAAGACCAAACTTTTTTCTAAACTAATAAATTATAGGGAATTTAATTAAAATACCCAAAGTTTGACTTTGACTTACCAAAATACCCATTTTAACTTTTGCAAAAATACCCAAAAATCCCGCGTTATGTCCCGCGATCGCGGGATAGGGGGTTTTCTGAAAATTGTTGATCCCTTCGCATCCCGCGGCACACACACAATTGTGATTTCTAATTCAATGTTACACTTTCAACCCCTATACTTACTTTACTTTATATCTTTTACTTTTCTAATTTTAATTTTACACCTTCATCATATTAACACATATAATCATTTATTAACTAAAATACGTTTAAAAAATACGTTTTAATTTTAACAAGTTACACCATTATAATCGTATCTTCGATACGTTCGAAATGAGCCCAATATTGAATATTTTTTGATTTAATTATTTTAATATATATCATATATACTACATAATATTTTTTTTCTATTTAAAATTCATATTCTTATAGTTAATTATTTAATTTATGGTACTTTTATAGTTAAAATACGTTTTAATTTTAACAAATTACACCATTATAATCGTCTCTTCGTTTTACACTCTTATTGCATTAACATAATAATCATATATTAACTAAAATATGTTAAAAATGTACGTTTTAACATATCACATTAACATACATAATTATGTTAAAATATGTTAAGGAGTTCGATAAATATATATATATATATATATATATATATATATATATATATATATATATATATATATATATATATATATATATGGGTGGTATTTTTTGCAAACCAGTGTATTTGTACAAACTCGTACAAACCATACCTAGCTTCATGATTTTGTAAATTTGGCTTCATGAATATTTATATATATATTTTGGCTTCATGAATATATCATTTGGCATTTTTAACTAATTTTTTTACAAAAATAAGAGTATTTTAGGGCTCCACCGAAAAAAATTAGTTAAAAATGCCAAATGATATATTCATGAAGCCAAATTATATATTCATGAAGCCAATATATATATATATATATATATATATATATATATATATATTCATGAAGCCAAATTTACAAAATCATAAAGCTAGGTATGGTTTGTACGAGTTTGTACAAATACACTGGTTTGCAAAAGATACTCAGCCTATATATATAGGGGAGGTATCCGTTGCAAACCAGTCAGTTTGTGCAAACTATACAAACCACTATATTAGGAAACAATAGATGTATTTATGGACAATCATTATGATTCATTAATTAAGACTGAGATATATATAGAAGATGATAAGATTCATTCATTATGATCATGACTTTAGATTAGGAAACATAATAAAATCAGATATTTATTAGACTTGATCAACGGCTAAGATTGGTTTGCAGAGTTTGCATGATCTGCATGGTTTGCAATTGATATTTCCCCTATATATATATATATATATATATATATATATACACTAGTTATTTACCCGTTGCAATACAGCGAGACGTATAATCCAAATAATTTGACGATTTAATCAATTATTAACTAAAATGCGTTAAAAAATGCTTTTTAATTTTAACAAGTTACACCATTAATATCGTCTCGTCGATACCTTCGAAATGAATTGTAAATATTAAAAATATTTTTTATGTAGTATATATGATATATAATAAAATAATTAAATCAAAAAATATTCAATATTGGGCTCATTTCGAACGTATCGAAGAGACGATTATAATGGTGTAACTTGTTAAAATTACAACGATTTTTAACCCATTTCTCTTTGGAAACTCCTCCAAAACGTGGAGGTAAACCTGCTATCTCGGTCAGATACAATCGACGAAGGCACACCATGACGGGTTACGATCTCGTCGATGTACAACTTTGCTAACCGCTCCAACGAGTAAGACTCTCGTATAGGTAAGAAGTGTGCCGACTTTGTGAGACGATCCACAATCACCCATATTGCGTCAAAACCCTTTGGAGTCTTAGGCAAGCGGGTTACGAAGTCCATCGTAATTTGATCCCACTTCCACATAGGTATCTCTAACGACTGGAGTTTCCCAAACGGTCGTTGATGCTCAATCTTTACTCGTGAACACGTCAAACAGATCCCTACAAAATGAGCTATATCCTTTTTCATTCCCGGCCACCAATAGTCTCGACGTAGATCTCCGTACATCTTATTAGTCCCGGGGTGAATCGTGTACTTTGATTCGTGTGCTTCTTCTAAAATCCGCTTTCGGAGCTCTCCGAGTCTCGGGACCCAGATTCTCCCACTAAAACACTTCACCCCTCGACTATCTTCCATTAGTGAGGACGCTTGTCCTACCATTCTCTCTTTTTTGAGATTTTCCACTCCAAGCGCCTCTTCTTGACATTTCTTTATCTCAGCAAGCAAATTGAACGTCACCTCAGCCCTCATGGCAACAATACTGGGGGTTTCGCTTCGTTCCTTACGGCTCAAAGCGTCCGCCACTACGTTGGTCTTACCCGGATGGTAATCGATCTTACAGTCGTAGTCGGTTAACAATTCAATCCATCTCCTTTGACGCATGTTCAACTCCTTTTGATCGAAGAGATAACACAAGCTTTTGTGATCTGTGAAGATCTGGCACTGAGTCCCATAAAGGTAATGTCGCCAAATCTTCAGAGCAAAAACCACTGCCGCTAATTCTAAATCATGCGTGGGATAACGAGTCTCGTGATCCTTTAGCTGCCGGGAGGCATAAGCGATCACCTTACCTCGCTGCATGAGTACGCAACCCAAACCGAGCTTTGACGCGTCACTGAACACTACGAAGTCATCCGAACCGTCCGGTAAGGACAACACCGGAGCGCTGCTCAACATCTCCTTTAACTTTTGAAAGGCTTCGTCTTGCTTCTCTAACCAGGCGAACTTGACATTCTTCTTGGTTAAGGACGTTAATGGCGTGGCAATACACGAAAAGTCCTTGATGAATTTCCGGTAGTAACCTGCCAGTCCGAGAAAACTCCGAACTTCTGACGGATTCTTGGGCTGCTCCCAATCTCGGATAGCTTCGATCTTAGCCGGGTCTACCATTATTCCACTCTCAGACACCACGTGTCCAAGAAAGTGCACCTCCCTTAGCCAAAACTCACATTTAGAAAACTTCGCATACAGCTTCTCTCGCTTTAGCAACTCGAGAATTGTTCGAAGGTGGCTTTCGTGCTCCTTTTCCGATTTTGAAAATATCAGAATGTCATCTATGAACACTATCACGAACTTGTCTAAATAGGGTTGGCACACCCTATTCATTAGGTCCATGAATGCTGCCGGGGCGTTGGTCAGCCCGAACGGCATCACCAAAAACTCATAATGTCCATACCTGGTTCTGAAAGCGGTCTTCGGCACATCCTCCTCCCTTACCTTGAGCTGGTGATAACCGGACCTCAGGTCAATCTTAGAGAAGTAATTGGCTCCTTGCAATTGATCAAACAGGTCGTCAATCCTCGGTATCGGATACTTGTTCTTGATAGTGACCTTGTTGAGCTCACGGTAGTCTATACACATCCGCATAGTACCGTCCTTCTTCTTCACGAAGAGCACAGGTGCTCCCCACGGAGACGTACTCGGTCTAACGAACCCCTTGTCTAACAACTCCTGCAACTGAGTCATCATTTCCTTCATTTCGGACGGAGCTAATCTATAAGGTGCGCGGGCAATTGGTGCAACTCCTGGCATCAGATCAATTTTGAACTCGATCTGACGATCCGGCGGTAAACTTGTCAAATCATCCGGAAATACTTCCGGGAACTCTTTTACTACACGCACATCACCCAACCCCCGCTTCTCTTTCTTGGCGTCCAACACGTACGCCAAGAACCCTTGACACCCCTTCCTCAAACACTTAGTAGCCCTGATCATCGAGATAAGGCTAGTCTTCCTATCACGGCGATTCCCATAGATCACTACGGAATCCCCATTAGGTAACCGAATCCTGACCAGCTTCTTGTTACAAATGATAGTCGCTTCGTTCGCTGCTAACCAGTCCATTCCTAACAATATGTCAAACTCTCCCATTGCCATGGGATATAATTTCATTGACACCAACCTCCCTTCTATATCTATGACACAATCCTCCACAACCTCCTTAATGTATACCCATCTATCATTGGCGGTTTCCACCTCTAGTGCTCTCTCCAAACGTCTAGGCCTCACCCCCAAACATTTCATAAAAGCATGTGATACAAAAGAGCGATTCGCTCCCGAATCCAATAACACCTTGGCACACAGAGAGTTCACTAAGAATGTACCTGCCACAACATCATGAGCTTCCTCCGCCTCCTCCGCAGTTATGCGGAACGCACGTCCCTTCGAACGCGCCGGTTCTGCTCCCTTGTCATTTCTTCCGTTTCCTTGTCGCCCACCAAACTGGGCTGGTCCCCCTTTCTTCAGCTGAGGACAATCATTACGCATGTGGCCAGTAGCTCCACATTGGTAACAAGATTTTCCAGTCCCCGGACAATCCCTTGACAAATGACCGGGCAAGCCACACTGGTAGCATGAGTTTGAACCTGCCATGCATTCTCCCCGGTGCACCTTGTTACACTTCGAACACGTTTGCCCAGCGGCTTCCTTGTTAACACGGTTGCCTGGTCGGAACATTTTCCCTCTTCTTGAGTCGTTACCCGGACCATCCCATTTGCGCTTCTCCCCACCCTTCTCAGTCGTCTGACGGTTCTTTTCCTTCTCAATCAGCTCGGCCGTATTGATGGCCGCCTGAAAAGTAGTGGGGTTTCTAGTCAGAACCAATTCCCGAATACTGCTCTTCAACCCATGGATGAATCGTTCTACCCGACGCTCTTCTGTTGGCACATACAAATCAGCAAAGCGGGACTTCTCAATAAACTTAGAAGTATACTCCCGCACCGTCATTCCTCCCTGATCCAGACCCAGAAACTCTTCTTCCAACTTTTTCACTGCCGCGAGTGGACAGAATTGAGCTTTAAATCTGTCCACAAACATTTCCCACATCATCCCCTTAGCCATTGCCGAACCCTTTCCCCCAGTCTCAGCCTCCCACCAGTAAACTGCATCAGATTTCAACATGGACAGAGCAAACATTACTTTATCCCCATCAGTACACTTGCATGTATCGAAGACCAGTTCCATTTCCTTTACCCATTTCATTGCCAAGATAGGGTCATATTCGCCCTTAAAAGTAGGGGGCTTGCATGAGGCAAAGGCCTTGTAACTGCATCCCTTAGCTGCTAACTCATTCATCACTTGAGGGTTTGAATTCAAGTGACTCCCAGTACCGGTCACTAATGGACTAGACAGTTCCACGCTCTCCCGGTTCTCACTTGCTTCTTTGCTTCCCGAAGCTGACTCATTCTGCTTAGTGAGGAGAGCCTGCAAGGTCTCTTGAATCTTACCCAATTCAGCAGCTAGGTTCTCTCGAGTGACAAAAGTAGATCCGCGGCCTCGACCCCGTCCCCTTGGCTGAGTTACCCTCCTTGCAGAAGCTGAACTCTCCTGAAGGGAGTCTTCTTGATAAACGGGGGCTTCCACACTCCTCGTTCTTCTAGTTGCACGAGTCGTTCTCAGGTTCGGGTTTCCCCCATCCCTAGCCACTTGGGTGGCGGCCCGGCGGGGTGTTCTTCCTCGACCCCTTCCACGACCCCTACCTCTTCCCCTTCCCTGGGTAACAGTTGCCCTCGCCGGTTCCACCGGTCCATTCTCTAGTACCTCTTCATATTGATTCCTTGGCACAGCAGGTGCCGACCAACTCCTCAAAGTTCTCCCAGCCATTTCGCTAATGCTGAAAGAAGACAACAATTAACCCTTGCTAAACATGACACAACAAATTTGCTATAAAAAGGTAATTTAAGCACGCACATGTACCTGTAAGTTCATAATTACACTGGCCAGGTGCAATCCCAAACTTACCTTACACATTTGTCCTTGGCACCTTATTTCCTAGCGCATTTTAGTGATCGTTCCTAGAGGCAATCCTATGTCTCGGCTGTGTTCCTCATCTTACAGTTTAAGTTTAGGCCCGACTGGTCACCTAAATCCCTTAAACTAAGGTTCTGATACCATTTGTAACGTCCCAAAAACATGATCAAGCAATACCATAAAATAAACATTCGAATTACATAATAATCTTGTCTTTACACCATCCATAAATCATACTAAACAAAATTGACAGCGGAAGTCTCTAAATTCCACAGCCGAGAGCTATTCTATAGTCATCATAATCAAAACTTGAAGTTGCTCTAAGCTTCAAGTCCTTCTTATTGCCTCCTAGTTCTTACTCGAAGAACCCTTAACATGCTTACCTGAAAATGGTTTAGTTTTGAAAGCGAGGGTTAGACCAAAATGTCTAGTGAATTCCCTCCGAAAACAACATGTACACAGTATAAAATCATTTATATAAATATCATCGTAAACCTTAACATAACATCAGGCATGGTACTACACTGTATATAGGATCACATAAACATTCCGCGATTGGGGCCCAATGGGCTACCCTCTCGCCCTCAACCGGAGCCTACGCAAACTCCCCTTCCCGGAGCTTACGCAGACTCCCCTCTACCAGAATAGGGGGAAACGGATTCCAGCCTACCGGTCTGTCATACCCATCCAAGGGATCATCAGATCCCGATGATCTATCTCTGATCCCACAGTGTAGACCGACTCCACATAACACGTCATTCATTTCATAAAAACATACATCCTTCAACCTTTATAAATCATCATTCTCAGTTCATCAAGTAAAATACGTTTTCTCAAGTAAAACAGGTATTTCATGGAAAATCATGCGTGACGGTTATAAACATTTCATGCTCGTAAGAGAAATCATAATCAGTTAAAATGTTTAACACTTTAAGTCGTAAAAGGTTTAGGGAACTCACCTTGATAACGCTGAATGCACTCTTTAACTACCTCCAAGCTAATCCAGTCGAACACCTAAGGGCATTAGATTCGGATCAGATTAAACGGCTCAAACCTACTGACCAGTAAACACTTTCCGGGTACCAACCTGTCCGGACACCCTAACTTCCCGGATACCCACACTATCCGGATACCCGGACTTCCCGGACACATCTACTTTCCGGACACCAATCCGGACACTCTACTTCCCGGACACGGCAATCCGGACGCGAGACTTATCCGGCCAAAACCACCCGGACACTAACATGAAATTCTACCCGGGAACTAGCATCCTTATCCGGAAACCACTGAAGCACGAAGAACTGCTAGTTTCCGGGTACTACGACTGTTCGACCAAAAAGGATCTAAAAGTGATCATTAAGCCCATTTTCCGCCATTAATTGATTAGATAAACTTAAGGGTTCGTCCACCAACCCCAAACACCCATTTAAACCACATTCCTACCATTAAATCGATTCCAAAGCCAAAAACCCTTAAAACCCACTTTTAAGAAAAATGTGGATAAAACCTCCTGAATCCTTATAATCAGGCTTAAGAACCCAACCCAATTAAGAAAAGGAACACTATAACAAAATGGAATACGAATTAGAAAGGAATACCTTGCAGAATCTTCCTCCTTATCGATTTCTTTGTCCAAAACTCCTTTGTTCTTCTCTTTTCTTCTCTAGTCACCAAACACACCAAGAGCAACCAAAAATACTGATTTCTAGCAAAGGAGGCTGCCCTAGGAGTTAGTGTCTATAAATACCTTTCACTTATTGCAAAAAGGGTCCCTCCCTTAACTTTCATTTCTTTCGCAATAGACACCAATCTTATACATACTTGCAAACAAAACCCGGTTGTTACACAGCATCAACAAGCAAGGGTTGTTTGTTAGCAGCTTAATAAGCTTAATGGGACATATAACTTATTCAGTCAGCTATACATGACTGTTTGGTAGTGGCTTAATGATATAAAAAGTGACTTATTTATTAAGCTTTTAGGAAAGAGCTTTATGCAGAAAGCCAAGTTTTGTCCAAACCAGCCTCTCCCAATTAAAAAACATGGTCCTTCCATCTATGGAAACACCCTCCCAAACAAAAATCTTTCCAATATATACAGACAGATTAATCCACACAAACAACTTTATTCATATAGGACTTAATGGAAAACCAACCAAACAGTCCCTAAGTTTCCGTTATATTTAATTTCTTGTGTACACATATAAAAGTATATAATAGAACATAAATACTAACACCAATAAATCTTTTGCTTCCAAATGTGATGAGTTATATACTTATACATGTTTTATGAATACGTTATTCTTAATAAATTTTTGAGTTTTTATTATTTAACAAATTATCTTATTTTATGCATCAATCTCATGAATATTTAATTATTAATATAGATTGTTATTTTATATCTATATTTGTTTGTTATAAATCTAGTATCAAGTCTTTTATTAAAATAATAATATTTTTTTATTAAATCAGGTATCAAGTCTTTTATATATGTTAATTAACTTTTATTTAACGTCATTTAATTTTAATTAGATAATTCATTTTTTAATATATTATTGTTATATATCCCACGTAGGCTTGATCATTTGATTTGTTATCTTATTAATTTAACCATGTTAAATATTTTCATGGGTTTTTTTGGCTTACTAATTTAATTTGCTCCGTTTAAACTAGATTAATTATATTGTTATGAGATATAATAACTATTTAAAATGCTAATCTATTTATCTGATTGAGTTTGTAGTTTTATTTCGTTATTTAGATCTATTAACTTTTATTAAGTTAATTATATATTTAGTTCTTTTTATTTGCTTTCCTCACATAATTCAAATGTTTATTTAGTTTCTTAAATTAACTTTACCATATAATATTTAAATGCTTATCGTAAATAAATATTTACGTTATTCAGTTGTTTATCTTAACTTATAATTGTTATAATTTAAATGCTTATCTCTATCATGAGTTCCTACTCATTTTTTCCAATCTTATAAATAACTTTTGGATGTTACACTTCCAACCCCCTAATATTTGGTCTTTTACCAAAAGATCCATAAATACCAATAAGATGTTATAAGTTTGAATTTGACTTTATGTCAAAACTAATATTGATTTGTCTAATGGAAAAATCTCTAAAAATACTATTAAGATATTAAAACATTGGAATTGGCTTCATATGCCAAACCCTTATTCTTTTCGGCCTCCTGCCAAAAGCTTTATAATTAACAATGTTATATTCAAATTAATTAAATCGCAAGATATCGATTTGGATTTTGTCGAACGGGTGTAAATAGCCCTAAGGTTTATAGGGACTTAAGAAATCCATGTGATTCCCTTACTATCTGGAGATCCAATAGATTGAGTGATTTTTATTCGCAAATTAAAATATTGATGAAATATTATCAATAAAATGTAAGAGTACAAAAATCCAATACTATTATGATAATGAAATTTCATGCATAACATAATAAGTATAAACCATAATTCACTATTTTAGAAAATAATATGTTCTCCATTTTCTACGACATCTTTGAATCAAAAGTACTTGATTAAGATACAAGAAAATACGCAAAAGTCATCGAACCATTTTGACCCTAAAGAAAAAAAACACTAGATGTTAAGATACAATTAAATACTTTAAAATTTTTTAGACGATACATCAGTCACAACCTTCAGAGAGAATAACTAGAAACCCCCAAGAACCGTGGGTAGTCCTAAAAAGGAAATTCGGGAATATTCAGTACCATATACTTCTCAAACTAATCATACAGTGGAAAGAAACCTACTTACTTGATTACAAGAAGGTAACTGATTTTGACAAAGAAATGTCATGTCTCAAAATGCATCTCAATCTTTGTGGCAAGGAACTCACAAAAGATTATGCGAATCATAACATCTTTTCATCTTTCCTATATCACCAATCATACTAATGAAACAACATAAGCTGCAATATAACCTTTAACAAACTCGTTAACTTAATGCAAGTGGTTAAGAGTTGTAGCAATGTTTTTTTAACAACGCTAGACATACCCAGATAAAGAAAATTCTTGGGGTTAATAAGGCAAGCGTTGGAGGTGGAAAGAACTCCAAAGGATAGTGAGTTGAACATATTAACCCACACACATATGCTAAATATGTACCATATGGACAAGGTTATGGAAAGGGTCAAATTCATGGCAAGAGTCGGGAACGAACTCCTAATAGAAAATGAGACAAGTTATAAATGAACTATGTCATATCTAAGATTGGTTAAGTATAAGTTTATACACTTTAACTATCAAATTAATTGCATTTGTGTATATATACACCTGGGTTTATAACCATTAGAGATGTAAATGATCACATAAAAAACAAATGCAAAACTCTCAACGTTCTTCGTTCCATGTAGGAATGTATCGAGGAGAACTTGATTGTTTTTGTGGCATCTCATACAATCCTAAGAAATAGATTATTTTCTTTTTAATTCCCGTAAACACTTAGACGATGGACTGTCACTTGTTGCTAGAGCACTATATCAATATGAACCTTGTTAAAATATTCGTACCAATCATATTATAAGAATGGAAATGGGTATATGTACATCAACTCTAATGATATGAAAGCAAAATATATTAGAGAAATTAATGTATCAGATTAATGGATTATCTATGTTAGTAAATCATATTTTGTCACCAATAAAGAACTTTGGAACAATGACACATATATGTTTCGGCATGACCACGTGGGACACCATGGTCATGACATAGTGATCTATGTATTGCAAAATACACTTAGATACATTCTCTTTCGAGTGAAAGATAAAACGAGGGAATTAACCAAATTGTAAATGTTGACTTCTACTGCACAAGAAGCAACACCACCATTGTAACACCCTAAAAATCAGGGCTAATTTAAACTTCAAATGAAACCAGTTATGACAAAATAACATCCAAACTTTTATATAAGAGGAGAATTAATGAGGTTTCATAATTACAACATGGAATTCTCCCAATAACTTATTAATCTAATCATGTCCACTACAATTAGATTAACTAAGTTATCTAAACAATCCATCAAAAGCCTCCATGCTTTAGCTAACTCCTCCGCTTATCTCTTAAGTTGGATACATCAAAAGCTCTCGGCCCACATCCCATTTACTTCCCTGAGCCTGTACCTGGTAAGAAAATTTAATTTGAAAGATTAGGCTTACGCCTAGTGAGAACATCCAATTTCAAATTAAAGACATTAACAGTTTGAAAATATCTAATACATATAAACAAACCTGTTCTCCACCGTTCTTACCATACATATGCTCACCTCAACGACAGGATCATGCCCGATCCCATGAATATGACTAACATTCAGTAGGTCATATTATCCAAATCAAGAGACTACTACGAATCCTTATAGATTCTAGACTATTGCTCTTATCCAAGAAATTACATATTGCTTTATGCCTATTTCTTGACCCGGAAGTAGAGATTACAAGTTACTTTATGTCTACCTCTGATCTTCCCTTAGAAATCAGGAATTACAATTTACTTTACGCCTATTCCTTGATTTCTATACTATGAAATAGAAATTACAATTTCCTTTATGCCTATTTCTCATTTCATAACACCTTTACTAAATAGGAATTACAATTTACTTTATGCCTATTCCTCATTTCAGGTCAACGAGAATTACAAATTTCTTTATGCCTATTCCTCGTTACAATACGTACCGTGCCTATGGATCCATTACACATACTATACACAATTATAGTATTCACTTAACCCCAACCTTTTAGCCTAACACACTAACATCCGACCGTAAGTATGTTCAAGCTACTAAGATTGTAATTCAATTTCTCAATCATACACTGTCCAAAAGTTATCAAAACTACAAGTTATCAGATACTTAAAAGAATCCAGAATATCAAAAGTGGCCAAACAGCTAGAGTTTCCGGACACCCCCAAACTATCCGGATAACAGAACTTCCCGGATACCCACACTTACCGGACATACTAATCCCATCCGGATACCTATCGGAAACATAAACAGTCCGGACAACAAAACTTTCCGGACAACATGTCTTTCCGGTCAATATGGCTTTCCGGACAATATCCGGAAATCAAGATAATCCGGATACCATCCGGTATCTAATTCATTCGGAAACCACAAATAATTAATACTTACCGGATGTTCTTGCCTCGTCCGGACACCTTCGCATAGAGGTTTCCGGATACTGTTCTTTTGTCCGGAAACCTCGACCTGCAGCCTATTTTTTCAGTCCAAATCCGTGTCTGTTCTATTCAGCTTGTTTCGACACTTTCATTCAGTCCAAATACAGTTTATACACATGTCTTAATGTTATATTTAACAGAAAACAAGGATTTAGATCAAAATAGAGAATGAACTCACCTTTAAAAATAAACCCACTTCTCTTCTCAATCTGATTCCAAGCTGTTGTCAATGATTCTGGAAACCAATTTCAATAAACAAGTTTGTTTACTACCATACATCTATAACAAGCTTTATCTAAACCCATGGTAAATTTCTTACCAAGACGAAGACCAATGCTTGCTTTCTTCTTCTTTTCCTTCCTTCTCTCTAATTCTCTTTCTCTCTGCCTTGTTTGTCGACTCCAGAATCTGAATTGAGATAATATCTCAATTCAGCCCAAGCCCATCCCCTTAATATCCCAATTTTCCAATATACACCCACAAGTTTCCAACTCTACACAATAACATCAAACTTTGGCTATTTAACTTTTAACCCCCATTAATTTATATACTTGTAAAGATAACACAACTTACAACTTAATTACAAAACCACTTCACTTATATTAAAATATAACATAACGAAATTTCGAGATGTTACAACCATCATAATATGCCCTCTCTAAAACTTAGAACTTTTATACCCTGATCCTTAACCAAAACAGGAATGAGACCATCCTAAAGCTAAGGACATAATATAAAAAAAATATTTCATTCTTACAACAAATACAAGGTGATATTTATGGACATAAACATCCAGAATGCGGGCCATTAAAGTACTTGATGGTTCTGGTTTTTGACACGATGAACATGTGTCGTATTATAGTCCACATGAAATGTTGCACTCCTACATTAATTATACGTTTAAGGACTCACCACCCTGATTTTTCTCATCAAGTCCACATGACTTAGAATGCTGGAGAATTTACATCATAAGGATCTGATGATTATTGCATTTGTACCGCATGCGTATATATAAAATGGTCTCGTAGAATGATAAAAGTTGTCATCAAAAGAATTTAGATGGTAGCTAGGGCATTGGTTATGCACACCAATTTATCTACATATACACGGGGTAATGCAATATTACATGCAACTTTACTTATTCGTGTTTAGACCCACAACCAACCAACCAAACTTATGCGTTCCAGTTGGTAACTGGATATAAGCCTGATATTTTATATTTACGTATGTTTGGTTGTGTTGTATATGTGCCAATTACACCCCCACAACGTACCAAAATGGGTCTTAAAGACGAGTCATCAAATGTTGGATATGAACCCCCAACAACTATCCGCTAATTAGAACCCTTGACGAGTGATCCCTTTACCGCTAGATTTGCGGGTTGTCACTTTGATGAGACAACCTTCCTATCGTTAGGGGGAGATAGGAAAAGGATTTTCCATGGGAACGACAGGAAGTGTCATTGAATATTTCAAGTGTGTCTCATTTTGATCCCCGAAAACTTCTCAATGTAAAGTTGAAGTCAAACGAATCAGACTCGATACCTGATATGTTTAATATTATCTAGAGTGACAAGATCACATATACGAGCTGCAAACATACTCGCAAGGTCAAAATTCCCCAAACAAGGGCACAACGTCGCTGGAAGTACGTTGCAATCACACATGGTGGAGGTGTGGTTGAGGTCGTAGATCCCAAAAGGAAATGGGGGAAGCTACTTGGTTCGATAGATACTCATCTAAAGGAAGAGAAGAGTAAGGCACAACCATATATCATCAATACATGAGATTATCTCTGATTAAATCTATGTCTATGAATCATTACTGGAGGACGCTCCGAAGTTAATACTGATTCCAGAGATCAAAGAAATCTCAAATGAATATGAGTCGATGGACAGATCATACATACTCAATGATGATATATTTGCATATACCGTTGCTTATGAGATAACATAGAACGATGTCATCGAACCATGCTTAGTTGAAGAATGTCAACAAAGAGCAAATTGGCCTAAATGAAAAGAAGCAATCCAGGATAATTATTTGACAAATGAACAGGTATTTGGTTCGGTAGTGCTAACTGACCAAGTGTAAAGCCTGTAGGACATAGATAAATCATTTGTCAGGGAAGCGTAATGAGAATAATTAAGTCATAATATATAAGGCTCTCCTTTGGCGCAAGGTTTCTCACAACGCACTGGATTGACCACAATAAGACTTATTCTCTTATGATGGACAACGTTCTGCTAATTAAATTAGCCACGTAGTTTCCGAAGGACTGGAAATTGGAGCTCAACAATGTAGTAACTACATATCTCTATGGGGATCTAAATTCAGAGATATATAAAAGTGCTTGATGGCATTATACCAATATCAAGTAACTTTAAACTATGAAATGCGATTACAATAAATATGAAACACTCACTTTATAGATTAAAACAATCTATGCAGATGTGGTATACCCGCCTGAGTGAATACTTGATTGGGAAACGATAAATAAGAACGATGAACTGTGCCCTTGCGTATTTATATAAGAAAACAAGTCCCAGATTTTCATAGTAGCTCTATATGTCGATGTTATGAACATAATAGACACTCTTGATGAAATAAGAGAAAACACAAGCTATTTGAAATCTGAATTTGAGATAAAAGATCTTGGGAAAACATGGTTTTGTCTAGATACTTGAGCTACGACACCAAGTTTGTGGAATATTGATCCACCGATCCGCATATGTCTAGAATATGATCAGGCGACCTAATATGGACAAAGCGCATCCGATTAGCACTCCCATGATCGGTCAAAATGTTGGATATAAGGAAAGATCCACTACGTCTAAAGGATGAGGACGAAGAGGTGTTTGGAGCTGGAATTCCATACCTAAGTACAATAGGTGCATTATTGTACTCAACATAATACACTTGACCGCATATTGTACTTCTCACTGAACTTGTCAGCTAGATTTAGCTCAGCGCCAACGCAACGTTATTGGAATGATTTCAAATTAATCTTTTGGCACCATTGATGTGGGCTTATAATTTCCCTATGGAGATAAATGGATTGATAATGAAACTTCAATACCTACTTAAATTGTAAGCGACAAAAGTACTGACTTTTATAGAAAAAACACCAAACAATGCCTTGGTATATATTTACTGATATTAGGTATATGATTGATTCATATAAAGATTGTTCCCAAACTGGATAAGGAATTATCATATGGAACATGTCGATTGCTTGGAAGTAAACTAAGCAAATTCTTAATAGCTATCTTCTTATCAACAATCTTACTCTCCATGAGACTATTCAAGAGTGTATATGGTTAAGGACTATCATTACACATATAAGAGGAGCTGGTAATTTTGAGTTTAACCACTATACAACTTGCATATATGGAAATAATGCATCATGTATCGAATAAATGAAAGTAAGATATATCAAGGGTTATAACACAAAGCATACTTTGCTTAAGTTTTCATATAATCAATTATCCTCAAGATTCAATTGAACTGAATAAGATGCGAGGAAAATGTGACATGTTTGTTTACCAAATCAATACATAAACCCATATTTAGGAAACATGTAGAAAATATTAAAATAGAAATGTTTTAAACCTCCTTTGATTAATGCACGAATTAGGGGGAGTGATAGACAAAAGGGGGAGTCTACTATATATGTAATATTGGTATGTTGTGCTCTTTCCTTCAACCAAGGTTTTATTTTTCCCATTGGGTTTTGTTCCTTGGTGTAAGGTTTTAGTGAGACAACAGTTTATATACCATCATGTTTTCTTAACTCTCATGATTAATGTATGAATCTAAGAGAAAACTAGACTAAAGGAAAAGTCTATGTATTGCAAAGAAGCTAGTGCGTTGTACTCTTTCATTCGTCATTTTTTTATTTTTTCCCACTAGGTTTTTATTTTGGCGTAAGGTTTTAACGAGACAACAATTGTGCACCTTCACTCCTTTGACTCGACACAAGGGGGAGTGTTGTAGGATAAATGTGTCACCGTCTAAAGGATATGACGATAGAGATAGAGATAGAGATAAATTAGAATTGAAATATCTTGTAGTTATCTACTTGTAACTCATCCTTATATAAAGGACTTATGATTAATGAGAATTACGATTCATTCTGTCCATTCTATTATGTTCTATTTAGCTTTCCATTTAACATATATATATATATATATATATATATATATATATATATATATATATAGGGCCCTTCTTTTGTTAACCACCTTTTTAGTGTTAACCTTATTAACTAATCTGGACCATTAATCATCAAAATCAATGGCTAAGATTAAAAGCATTTTTTAATTCATAATTAAAATAAACACATGGCTGATTTAAGTTGAAGCATATATGCATAGGGGTAGTATTGTCATTTAACAAATGTTGGAAACTATCAGATAAGGAAAGAATACATTAAATCCCTACATTTAAGGACCTCCACACATTCTCTTTCTCCACACATTCTCTCTTTCTTTCGAAATCTCATGAACTCGTCCTTTTTCATGGAGTTTCAATCTTGTTGAGAACTTTTTCTTACCAAAAACATGTTCTTTTCTTGAAAGCAAAATTGGATCAATCAAAGCTGGCCTGCAACCTGTTTTTCTGTAAGCATCTTTCTTCAAATCATCGAGCGATGGTGGCTGAGGGTGATGGTGGTGACAGCGGCTGGGTGGATGTCGATGGTGGCAGGGGTTGAAGAAATCGAGAGGAGGGAGTGGGATCTGCGGTGGTCGGCGCTGGTGGTCTGTGGTTCTTGTTGCGGTGGTCGGCGCTGGTGGTCTTGGTGGTCGATTGGGGCCGCTGGAATGTGCAATTCGAGAGAAGAGATTGGTTCTGGTTTGCACTTGGAGTTTGTGGTCGTGAAATCGATGGGGATGGAGAAAATCAGGACTGAAATCGACAGGGCTGACGGTTGTGGAATCGAAATTGTGAGGGTGATGGCCGCCAGAGGTGTTCTCCACCATTATCATCACCGGCGATGCCCCACCGGTGATCCACCGGCGCTATCTTTCCGGCGAAAACCAACAAAAAGGTGAATCTGTATCGTCTTCCATCCCCCATTTCACCAAGAAAAAACCCCAATTTCAGTTGCATCCAATCTTCAAACCCAATCTCCAATCTCTCTTTCCATTTTGTGGTTTTTTCTATGTTTTAATGTTGCAGTAAATTAGTTTTGGATTAGACTTTTGGTTTATAGTTTGATGTTGGTTTGCAGTAAATCAGATTTGGGTTTATAGTTTTGATGTTGTTTTGCAGTAAATCAACCATACCGTTAGTTACTGCATATATGCAATTCTCTAATGTGCATATATGCTATTCTCTGATATGCATGTTGTTGGTGTACAATATGCATATATGCATGTTGTTGGTGTACAATATTTCTTAGTATTTCTACCCAAATCTCACATATCATAACCTACTACATCTCAGCTTAAGTCTAAGTATCTCATCAGCATACTTAGTTCGCTTAAACTATTGCTCTGATACCATATTGTAACACCCTAAAAACAGGGCTAATTTAAACCTTAAAATTCCACAAGTTATGACAATAAAACTTCAAACTTATATAACAAGAGGATCATACATCAAAGTTTTCTATAAACAATAACTTCTAAATCAAATAACCTATTAATCAAATCAAACATCATAATTAGATTAACTAGGTTATCTAATCATCAGTCCCCAAAAGCACCAAAAGAATATCTAGATTCTCTGTTAATTCAATTCTGAGTCTTTCCAAATGCTCTCAACGCACATCCCGCCTATTTCCCGGAGCTTGTACCTGGTAAGAAAATTCAACTTGAAACATTAGGCTTTCTCCTAGTGAGGATATTCATATCAAATTAAAATTTAACGACTAAAAATATTAACAGTTATATCAAACCTGTTATCAACCATCTTACCGTACCAAAGCTCTTTTAAACAACAGGAATCCACCCAATTCCCATCCTTATGACTAATTCATCTAGTCGTAATAATATCAACAAGAGTTACTATAAATCATACCAGATTATAAGTAGCTCCCCATCCAAAGAAATTACAGTTTCTATACCTGCTTATTTCTTAGTCCGGAAGTAGAGATTACAAATTTCAATATTTGTTTATCTCCAAATTTAAAATGAAGATATCAAATCTTCCGCCTGAAATGGGAATTACAAACTCTATGTCTGCCTATTCCACATTTCACTATCTCACCATCTTGAATCACTGGCCCCCAAATGTGATTTAATTTATATAGCGCTTAACAACAATGGCCCTCACAGATGATTCAAGATTCACTCCAACAACTAGAAATACATCCCAACGGTCCCTGGCTAGTAAACGGTTCTCATTATACCGTACTTTATGCCCACTAGACCAGATGCATATTTCTAGCCAACGCCACACAATAATTGTGTATCATCACTCTTTCTATTGTACACTAAAGCTATACAATTCAACATATATTCTATATCTCAATGTACAGAATATTAATTTCAACGATTATCCCCACTTTGCCATTTAGCATCGGGGATCAACATCTCAACAATTAACTACAGTTCCGGGCTCATAAATAAGTCCTTTACAATTATTCATAACATGGCTTTCGTATCAAATTTTGAGTTATAATCATATAACAAATAGCATATAAATATCAGATTGTATTCCACATAAAAGCTTCAAACTATTACTGAAAGTCCAAAATTTTTCGCAAGCCACTGTAGCGAAAAGCTACACTTTTCGCAAGCCAAAGCTGCGAAAAGTTCAGAACTCGCAACCCACTGTTGCGAAAAGTTCAGAATGTTAGACAACCTAGGGGGGGTAAGGTTGTATTTTAAATCTTTTACTTTCAAAAATTCTTTTACAAATAAATACAGTACAAACAATACAGTAAAAATAAAGCAGAGTATAAACAAATAAATATACAACAATTATATAAACAGATATAATTTAAATGCACAGCGGAAATGTAAATAGATAAGGGAAAGAGAATACTTGACAACGAAATTTTTAAAGTGGTTCACCAAACACAAAGTTGGCTAGTCCACCTCGAGAAAATAACACTTCTCGGAGATCCAATACGAACGTGTTCTTTACGGTAGAAACACAAACCTTAATACAACAAACGCGAATCACTCTACTTTGAGAGATTAATGTGGATCACTCACTCTTATTCAAACACTTACAAGAGGGTATAATTTTAATATGAATAATCACTCTTGAATAAGGTTTATCACTTGGATATTTTTAGAGAGTTTGATCACTTGAGTTGTGTTGCTGATTCAACTAATCGAGAGATTTTAATCTGCTATCAACTCAAGATTTCTTACTCAAAAACGAGTTTTATAATTTTAACAGTTTAAATATCAAGAGAAGATGTTGCAGAGTCTTTATCAAATGCAGAGGAGTTAATGTAAATTGGTAGCATTGAAAGCTGGTGGTTGCATGTATTTATACTGGATGAGCAACAGTCCTGAGGCTTTCGCGGTATACCGGCAATCCATCGTGGTATACCGTGCAGAAGAAAGTACACTGCAGAGGAGAAGGTCAACCCTGCAAAAAAAAACGGTAATGGTACCCGCGGTATACCGCGTTGCACACGGCGGTATACCGCCTGACAGTCGTACAAAAAGGGTGGTCCAATCAATCAGCATGCCGCCGCGGTATACCGGCTTTCCATCGCGGTATACCGCCCAGATAAAAGGTGCAGGAAGAAGTACGCATCGCAGATTTCTTCTAGAAACAAATCCTTCTCAAAGACAGCAAGATGATAAGATGTCTGACTTGGTTTATTTTAAAAACACAGTATTAGAAAAATCCAAGTGGTATATTATTTTAGGGTGATTTATCATTTTAAAATAAAATGACGCAAATCTTCAGACTTGGATTCTTCAGATAAAAAATTTATCGAGATCATTTAATAACTGCACACTCAGATAAAATATTAGATAACAAATAATGCGGTGTGTTTTGTAATCATCAAAATAAATATGGAGATGTGATTTTATGTGTACCAAAAATATATCTTAATATTAAAGCTGGGTACACTTGCACCAACAATCTCCCCCTTTTTGATGATGACAAACACAACGCTAAACACGAGAGCATACTCGGTTTCTCTCCCCCTTTTGTCGAAGCAAAAAGGGTTTAAGAAAGTCGCTTATGCTCCCCCTCAAAAGATGCTCCCCCTCAAAATATGAAATATTTGAGAGTTAGTATTTATCAAGGGTTATACTCAAGCATGCCTAAACCAAGTCTTAATTTAAAGAACGCTTTTTTGTTAAGGGCTTTTGTAAAAGTATCGGCCAAATTATCTTCCGAATCAACCTTTTCAAGCACGATTTTGCCTTTTTGAACATTATCTCGTAAAAAGTGATGTCTCAATTCAATATGTTTTGTACGAGAGTGTAAAACGGGATTTTTACTTAAGTTTATGGCACTTGAGTTATCACACATAATTGGAATTTTGGTTAGGTGTACCTCAAAATCGGTAAGTGTGTGTTTCATCCAAAGGACTTGAGCACACGCTCTTGCGGCGGCTACATATTCCGCTTCGGTAGTAGATAACGCTACGGATTGTTGTTTCTTAGAGAACCAAGACACAAGTGAGAGACCTATAAAGGCACATACCCCACTAGTACTTTTTCGGTCAACAATAGATCCACCAAGATCGGAATCGGCGAAACACGTTACTTCTAACTCGGGTTTCTTTGCGTACCATAAGCCAAGATTAGTAGTACCTCGTAAATATCGAAAAATACGCTTGACAGCTTCATAGTGAGATTGTTTAGGTGAAGATTGAAAACGAGCACATAAACATACACTAAACATAATATCAGGTCTACTAGCAGTTAAATATAACAAGCTACCAATCATACCACGATAAATCTTTTCATTAAAATCGTTTCCCTCCTCGTCACGAGATAATTGCAAATTTGTGGTCATTGGAGTTTCAACGGGTTTGACATTTTCAAAGTTAAACTTTTTCAACATATCTTTACAATATTTAGATTGACTAATAAAAATACCAGTTTCACATTGTTTTATTTGCAATCCTAAGAAGAATTTTAATTCTCCCATCATGCTCATTTCAAATTCGCTAGTCATTTTCGCAGAAAATTCATTACACAATTTTTCATTAGTGGAACCAAAAATAATATCATCAACATATACTTGCACAACCACAATATCACTTTGAACATATTTCACAAATGAAGTATTATCAATTTTACCCATAATATAACCACTAGAAATTAAAAAGGTTTTTAATCTATCATACCAAGCACGCGGAGCCTGCTTTAAACCATAAAGCGCCTTTTTTAATTTATAAACATGTGTCGGATTTTCAAAATTTTCAAAACCGGGAGGTTGAGAAACGTATACCTCCTCATTTATAATACCATTTAAGAAAGCACTTTTAACATCCATTTGAAATAACTTAAAATCTTTAGCATTTGCAAAAGCGAGAAGCATTCGAATAGACTCCAACCTTGCAACCGGTGCAAAGGTTTCGTCATAATCTATACCTTCTTGTTGACTGTACCCCTTGGCAACTAAACGTGCCTTGTTTCGTGTGACTCCACCGTTCTCGTCTACCTTATTTCGGAAGACCCATCTTGTGCCAATAATGGTTTGACTACTAGGGCTAGGCACTAAGTCCCACACATCATTCCTAGAAAATTGGTTTAACTCTTCTTGCATGGCCATAATCCAATCCTCATCACCTAAAGCTTCATCTATGGTTTTAGGTTCTATGGTTGAGATAAAGGCATGGAAAGCACAATGGGTATGGATTTGTGATCTAGTTGTCCTTTGGTTTAGGTCACCTATAATTTGATCTACGGGATGGCCTCGAGCGGTTCTAAGATTAGGATCATCTACACCTTGTGGAATAAAACAAGGAGGGGCATCACTAGTTTCAATATTATTTGTGGAAGGTTGGGTACCTAAATCCAAGGTACTAAGTTGTTGGGCTAAGACATCTCCTTCACAAACATTGTCATTTGCTAAGGGTGCACTCGGTTTGGGAGGACTCTCGTCAAAACTAACATTAAGGGATTCTTCCACTACCATGGTTTCCTTATTTAGGATTCTATAGGCTTTGCTATTCCAAGAGTAACCTAGGAACACTCCCTCATAGGCTTTGGGGTCAAATTTGGTTAGGTAGGATTTGGTGTTTAAAATGAAACATTTACAACCAAAAACTTTTAGGTGAGCTAAGGAAGGTTTTCTACCACGGTAAAGTTCATAGGGTGTCTTATTTAGGATACCTCTAATTAGGACACGGTTAAGCACATAGGTCGCGGTAGCAACGGCATCACACCAAAACTTTTGGGGAACTTGATGTTCGTTTAGCATAGTTCTACTCATTTCTTGCAACGTTCGATTTTTCCTTTCAACAACCCCGTTTGACTGAGGAGTTCGAGGAGCCGAAAAGTTATGAGTTATACCATGTTTATCACAAAAGGCACCAAATTGTACATCATTATCGAATTCTCGTCCATGGTCCGTACGTATGGAAACTATCGTACAACCTTGTTGGTTTTGAATTCTTTTTCCTAAAATTTTAAACTTTTCGAAAGCCTCATTTTTATGTCTTAAAAATAAAGTCCAAGTATAACGGGAATAATCATCCACAATAACCAAAGTATAAAAATTTCTTCCAAAACTTTGAATAGCCATCGGGCCAAAAAGATCCATATGTAAAAGTTCTAAAACTCTTTGAGTAGAAATAACATTTTTTGATTTATGAGAAACGTGATGTTGTTTGCCGACACGACAAGCATCACAAAAATGATTATCAAACTTTAATTTTGGCAGGTCACTCACAAGCTCCTTATTTTTTAAGTTTTGCATTAATCTTAGATTAGCGTGACCTAAACGCCTATGCCATAAAGTAGAAACATCATTAATAGAAGATAAGCATACATTTTCAGATACAACAGTTTTACAAATATATAAATTTCCTTTTACAAAACCATTTAAAAGAACTTTGCCATTTTTTATGATTTTACAAGAATCTTCTTCGAAGACAACAGTTGTATTATTTTTACACAATTGGCGAACACTTAACAAATTAAAATGTAAATTATCAACATGATTCACATTAAGAAATTGAACATTATTGCAAGAGACTGTACCTCTACCAATTATATTTCCTTTGGAGTTTCCTCCAAAAATTACCTGTCCACCATCACATGACTTATATGATGAAAAGAGATTATTGTTTCCGGTCATGTGACGTGTGCAACCACTATCGAGTATCCAGTCCATATCAAGGTTTATCTACAATAATAAAGATGTAATTTTTATGGTCCCCATTTCTCGTGGGTCCTTGACAATTAGTTTTAATAAAAAAATATATATAAAGTCAAACAGAATATATATATATAATACATTACACAATATTAATATATATATATAATACATCAAACAATATTAATATTAATATATAACACATATCAAGTCAAACAAAATATATATATAATATATTAAACACACAAAATATATATATATGTAGTACGTATATATATATAAACAAACAGTACATAGTAATATATATTACTTATATATATAATATATACAACAAATTATATTTAAACTATATATATATATAACATATATACATAACACATTTAAAACCATAAACGCATACCACCGGGATTATCATTACTAAACATTCCTTTTGGAATCCATTTATTTACCATTTTAATTTTGCGATTATATTTATCATACACATAAAAACAAGTATTTATATTCGCATTATTATTAGGTTTAGAATATTTATCATGGTACATGCGAGCATACGGTTTTCTCGTATTTACATTATTTATTTTACGCACATACGGATGTTTTTGCACATATTGATTTCTTGTATTAACTTTAGGTGATTCATAAAGTCTTTTGATGGGTTTACAAGAACATTTATCTTTGCATGTATCGGAACCAATACCTTTTCTACATTTTATACGGTTAGGCATATTAAGCATGTTAAGAACCTTTTTATTACTACTTTCAAAGGCTTTAGCTAGCATGTTATCTTTTTCATATGAAGCACATTTAGCTTTTAAACATGTAATCTCATTCTCAAGAATATCACATTTTGTACAAATAATATTTTCATGTGATTTTTTATTTAAGCATGCAATTTCTTTATTTAAAGCATCACAAGATTTACAAAAATCTTTTTCTCCTAATTTAGTTTCTAATTTAGCAATTATATCCATATCATTTTCAGATTTTTGTTTAACATTATTTATTTCCTTTTTACATGCATTTACAGTTTCTTTTAACATAGCATTCTCATCTTGGTAACGATTTGCAAGAGCGGCCATTTTATGAAAAGATTCATATAATTCTTCAAGATTATTTTCATTATCACTTTCATAATCACTATCGTAATCCGAGTAAGAAGATTTTACCTCGTCGTCGCTTTCGGCCATAAGACAAATGGCTTGATAGTCATCTTCTTCTTCACTCTCGCTCCACGCGCCTCCAATGAAGGCTTTCTCCTTCTTCTTTTGGAACTTGTTCTTTTTCGGACATTCATTGGCGTAGTGGTCTTTGTCACCACATGAGTAGCAAAAGCCTCTCTTTGGCTTAGCTTTATCGTCTTCACTCGAGTCGCCATTTTTCTTAACTTTTTCGTCTCGTTTATGGAACTTACGACTTCGATTTTCACCACCACGACGGTAGTTACCGTTTCTTTGAAATCTGCCATTGTTAGAAAATTTATTATTATTAAAAAACTTGGAAAAGTTTCTTTCCAACATGGCAACTTCATTGAGAGTTTCGGATGGATCTTTTGAGGTGCTAGCTTCCTCCTTCTTCTTCTTGACATTCGGAGTTGAGGCATTAAGAGCGATTGACTTCTTTTTAACTTGCTCCCGATCTTTGTTTCTTTTAAGTGCAATTTCATGCACTTTAAGATTACCGATCAAGTCATCTATCTTCATTATTGAAAGGTCACGGGAGTCTTCTAAAGATGTTATCTTTTGCATCCACTCCGAAGGAAGGGCTCGTAGGATTTTCCTTATATAGTCCTCGTTAGGATAAGTGCGATCCAAACCTTTCAAAGTAGTCACAATGAGGTTAAATCTTTTAAACATTGAATCAATTGACTCATCTTGTTTCATTTCGAATAGTTCATAATCGTGAACTAAAATATTCACTTTACTAGATTTAACCTCCGTGTTTCCACGATGAGTATTATTTAAACTTTCCCATATTTGATTTGCAGTTTTATATGTATATACTCTTTCAATTTCATCAGTTGTTAAAGCAGCATATAATATATTCTTAGCTTCAAAGTTTAAACAAAAATGAGTTTCATCAGAGGTAGTCCATTCATCTATAGGTTTATCAATATAAACATCATCTTTCACAATGGTGGGTTTAAAATTCCCTTTTTCTATAATATTCCAAATCTTTTGATTTTTGCCACGCACGTGACATTCAAATAGCTCGGCCCAAATGCCAAACTTTTCAGTATCTATCAAAGGAGGTTTTGAAAACACGATATTAGTTTGTTGAGCCATTTAGAAGAATAAGAGAAATTTATGCAGAATATTTTTGAAAGACCTGCTCTGATACCAAATGTTAGACAACCTAGGGGGGGTAAGGTTGTATTTTAAATCTTTTACTTTCAAAAATTCTTTTACAAATAAATACAGTACAAACAATACAGTAAAAATAAAGCAGAGTATAAACAAATAAATATACAACAATTATATAAACAGATATAATTTAAATGCACAGCGGAAATGTAAATAGATAAGGGAAAGAGAATACTTGACAACGAAATTTTTAAAGTGGTTCACCAAACACAAAGTTGGCTAGTCCACCTCGAGAAAATAACACTTCTCGGAGATCCAATACGAACGTGTTCTTTACGGTAGAAACACAAACCTTAATACAACAAACGCGAATCACTCTACTTTGAGAGATTAATGTGGATCACTCACTCTTATTCAAACACTTACAAGAGGGTATAATTTTAATATGAATAATCACTCTTGAATAAGGTTTATCACTTGGATATTTTTAGAGAGTTTGATCACTTGAGTTGTGTTGCTGATTCAACTAATCGAGAGATTTTAATCTGCTATCAACTCAAGATTTCTTACTCAAAAACGAGTTTTATAATTTTAACAGTTTAAATATCAAGAGAAGATGCTGCAGAGTCTTTATCAAATGCAGAGGAGTTAATGTAAATTGGTAGCATTGAAAGCTGGTGGTTGCATGTATTTATACTGGATGAGCAACAGTCCTGAGGCTTTCGCGGTATACCGGCAATCCATCGCGGTATACCGTGCAGAAGAAAGTACACTGCAGAGGAGAAGGTCAACCCTGCAAAAAAAAACGGTAATGGTACCCGCGGTATACCGCGTTGCACACGGCGGTATACCGCCTGACAGTCGTACAAAAAGGGTGGTCCAATCAATCAGCATGCCGCCGCGGTATACCGGCTTTCCATCGCGGTATACCGCCCAGATAAAAGGTGCAGGAAGAAGTACGCATCGCAGATTTCTTCTAGAAACAAATCCTTCTCAAAGACAGCAAGATGATAAGATGTCTGACTTGGTTTATTTTAAAAACACAGTATTAGAAAAATCCAAGTGGTATATTATTTTAGGGTGATTTATCATTTTAAAATAAAATGACGCAAATCTTCAGACTTGGATTCTTCAGATAAAAAATTTATCGAGATCATTTAATAACTGCACACTCAGATAAAATATTAGATAACAAATAATGCGGTGTGTTTTGTAATCATCAAAATAAATATGGAGATGTGATTTTATGTGTACCAAAAATATATCTTAATATTAAAGCTGGGTACACTTGCACCAACACAGAACTCGCAACCCACTGTTGCGAAAAGTTCAGAACTCGCAACCCACTGTTGCGAAAAGTTCAGAACTCGCAACCCACTGTTGCGAATTCCTTCACTTTTCGTAAGCCACTGTTGCGAAAAGTGTACTGTTCATCGTCTCTTTCACAAACTTTAAACCATTATCGAATTCTTAGCAAATTAAGATTACAGATGGTTCAATCCCAAGGAAAATATATTTATTATCATTCTAATTGCTTAATTTTAAAGAGAGTTGAATAAACTCACCTTACTAAAATCTGAACACTTCTTGAACACAGACTCTTCAAACCAGCAGCTTAATCAATCAGCTGGACCATAAAACTTAAAATCAAATGCTTCCCATTCAAGAAATCAGTACCACAACTTAATTTCTTACCTTAATTTCACCAAATTCTGATTTCTTCTTCTTCTTCTTTTTTCTCTTTCTCTATCTCTATCTCGGTTTCTATCTCTCTCTGTTTCTCGATTCTTTTGATCCCAGACAACAAAACCCAAAAGCAAAGTAATCTTACTTATTCTAAGTAAGACACCTCAGTTAAATTAGATGAGTCATCACCCAATTTAACAATTAATACTCCAACTTTGAACAAAAGACAAAATCAACCCTTCAAGTTGAAATTTCTTAAAAACTTTAACTTTAACAAAATTACAAACTTAACCTCAAAGTTTATAATTATAATTTATAAAAATACAACGGAAATTCAAGATGTTACAGACGGTTACTGACGGTTGATGTTCTAGACGGAAAATGGTGATGTGGTGGAGGTGAGAGCGGCGACACTAGAGGTGTACGGTGGTGGTTGTGCTCGTCGCCGGCAGTAGAGTGGTGTGTGGCGGCCGGTAGTGAGTGCACGGTGAAAAGGGAGAGAAAGAAGTGAAATTACTCAAATTAGGGTTCTGCTTTTTATTGTTTTTGTATTTTTACTTTTGTTTTAAGACTCTAAAAAAATCAAAAAGGTAAACCAAGATAATAAAAACTCAGATTGTAATTTGAAATTTGTGCATATATGCATACATGCCACTTTAATATATGCTTATATCCGGTTGTAATTTGTGCGTATATGCAAGTTTGATATGTGCATATATGCATTTGTGAAGTGATGCATATATGTTTTGGGTGTAAAGTATGCATATATGCAATTTTTGATATGTGTATATATGCTGCATGTGTAAAATTTACATATATGCAGTTTTAATAAGTGCATATATGCAATTCTCTAACGTGCATATATTCTATTCTCTGGTATGCATGTTGTGGGTGAAAAAATATGCATATATGCAATTTTGATATGTACATATATGATGCAGGTGTAAAGTGTAAGTATATGCAATTGTAATATGTGCATATATGCAATTGTCTGATGTGCATATATGCAATTCTCTAATGTGTATGTTGTAGGTGTAAAATATGCATATATGCAATTTTGATATGTGATACTGAAAGTAAAAATTAATATATCAAGTAATAATGGAATTAAAAATTAATACTGGAATTAATATGGCTGGCGTGAAATTAATATTGGAATTAAAAATTAATAAGTAATTAAAAATTAAAAATTAATATAATATAACTACCTAATTTAACTAGGCGTGATATTAGGAAAGTGTGGTTACTGCATATAACAAAAGATTTAAATTCCAATAATACCCTTGAATGAAACGTCCAAGTAATGTTAAAATCATCCATGTATCTTGCTTTCTATTGGTCCAAAATAAGTTAACAAAGTTAACATTAATTGAGTGGTTAACAAAAGAAGGGGACCCTATATATATTGATGATTATCATGTTTTATTTAGCTTTCCATTTAACATATATATATATAATATATATATATATATATACATATATTGATGATTATCTAGTCTTTTGGGCCTGGATTAGACTTATAATTTGTCCAATCAAAAACCGTTTTGTAGAAGTCTTGAACGAAAACAGTAATTACAAAACAAAACCTAGACAAGTGCATAATCGATTTAGATCACCAAATTCAAAAGGGGCCCAAAGACCATTCCAATAGCTAAAAACATGGATCATCCATTTTCCACTATTAAAAAACCAGACGTGTAAAAACCAAACAAAAAATTATTTATTATGCATAGGTCCAAAATGATTTGATTTGATTTGAATTGTTGTTTGGCATGGAGATATTTTGGTATGTTTTTCAACAATTAGAGCAAGATATTTTGGTATGTTTTTCAACAATTAGAGCATATTCAGTTTGTTATAATTTTTCTAAAATAAAGAATCAATAGATAAAATTTTTATAAAGAGTTACATTCATCTTCAACCGCTAGCTTGAATAAAATAATTATTTCTCTCTCATGTTTAGAGAAATCTCTATAATTTAAAGATTTCTTCGTAAATCTCTATTTTAGCAAACAAGATAGCAATGTTATTAAAGAAGATTACCAAACAAAAATCTAATTTTTTCTATTTTAGCAGGTGTTGGAGATCCTCATAGTGTCGCCATTTGTAATCAAGCAATTCCCACAGTCTTGCTTCCCATACCCCATATCATATCATATTATCATCCACCAAAATTCTTGCACAAGAAGATACCTCTTCTCTTCTCTGTTTCCTCAAACCCTAAACAAATCCCCTCGCATCGTCATTGATCTTCGATAATCGTTACTCAATTTGTATACAGATTGATTATCTATATTGAGAGAGATTCAGAGATGAGTGGTTCGGCTGATAAATTAGCTCACTTTCAAGCAATTACAGGTCTCCAAGACGCCGATTTGTGCACCGAGATCCTCTCCGCTCACGGATGGGACCTTGAACAAGCTATCTCTAGTATTACTTCAACATCAGATTCCGACCACACCACTTCCGTCACCGACAACGTCGCCGCCGACAGATTCGAACAAATACAATCAGGAGTCGTTGCCGCCGATGGTGCAGGTCCACCAGGTTTAGCATGGAAACTCATCTCGCTTCCCGTTTCTATCGTTTCCGGAAGCCTAGGGTTAGTTTCCGGCGCCGTTGGCCTTGGTTTATGGGCGGTTGGCGGTGTTCTCTCTTATTCGCTAAGCATGATCGGATTGACTAATTCCGGTCGTAATGACGGATCGTCGTCGACTCCGTTAGTTTCACTGTCAACGGCGGCATCAGAGGCGATGGATTTTGTGGCCAAATTCGAAGGTGAGTTTGGGGATAGACATCCGAATTTTGTTTCCGAGGGTTTTATGGACGCGTTACAGCGATCGAGGCATGAGTTTAAGTTGTTGTTTGTGTACCTGCACTCGCCGGATCATCCTGATACACCGTTGTTCTGTGAGGGAACTTTGTGTTCTGAGGTTTTGTCAGCGTTTGTAAATGAGAATTTTGTTGCTTGGGGTGGGAGTATTAGGGCAAGTGAAGGGTTTAAGATGAGTAATAGCTTGAAGGCTTCTAGGTTTCCTTTTTGTGCTGTTGTTATGGCAGCTACTAATCAGAGAATTGCTTTGCTTCAGCAGGTATCTAACCTATTTTTACACTCTTGAGTATACCAATAAATTGTTGTCTTTTATGAAGTTTGAAGAGTGTAAACCATTAGAATGAATCAGTACTTACCCAAACTAAAATCAGCATTTATGTTAAGTAGTTTGGATAAGGTATTAGCTTCAACCTTTCTAGTTGATTGGCATTTCTGTGGCTTTAGAAACATTGATTTTGGGAAAGCAATGTGGAAAGCAAAGGTATAAGTATAACATATTTTTGCTTGTTCTTAGCATTAATAACTGTTCTTATTGGAATTAGAAATCTGTACACTGTGTGAATTATGTAGAGATCTCCTAATTTTCTTTATGTAGTGGCCTTCCTTGCGTATCCAATTTTTGAACTTTGTGAATATATTTTAGTATTTTACAAGTGTATATCATTTATGTTATCTTATATTTATTGTAGGTTGAGGGACCTAAATCACCAGAAGAAATGCTTACAGTGTTGCAGAGGGTTCTTGAAGAAAGTGCCCCAGTCCTTGTAACAGCAAGACTTGAGGCTGAGGAACGTCGAAATAACATACGATTGAGGGAGGAACAAGATGCTGCATATCAAGCCGCACTTGAAGCTGATCAAGTATGTTCTCATTTCATTTTTCTGAATTGTCATTTGATGATTAAGACCTAGTTAATGACCATTCAGCTTCAAATGCTTAAACACCAAACAATTGAATCCCAGTGGAGCCGTTAACACCTTCCTTCACTTTAAGCTCACCCTACATATAATATATATTGTCCATGGAAAGCATGACTTTCTAACTGATCAAGATGGGGAAGATGTAAGAAAACTGGACAATGAGCTCAATGATGAATAAATAATGAAAAGACATAAATATACATATTTTGGCATGTTCCAACTAGTTTGGGATAAAAGGCTTTTAGTTCATGGTGATTGAAAGAGTTTAAATCCATATATATGCTTTGAATTGATTGCTTAACTTTTTTTAATGCTGAATCAGTCTAGGGAACGCCAGAGGAAGGAAGAGCAAGAACGACTAGAAAGGGAAGCTGCTGAAGCTGAGAGGCAGCAAAAGGAAGAAGAAAAGGCTCGTGAAAAAGCAGCACGTGAAGCTGCTGAAAAAGAAGCTGCATTAATCAAACAGCGTGAGGAAAAATCTCTTGCTTTGGGCCCTGAACCTGAAAAGGGCCCTGATGTTACTCAGGTATTCCATATATATACCCTTTTCTTGCTTGTTAAGTTTTTTAGAAGAAATTTGTATCATAATTGAGTTTGGATTTATAATTGTATTGAACTTGTTGATATTAGGTATTGGTTCGGCTACCAAATGGAGAGCGAAAGGGAAGGAGGTTCCATTGTAGTGCAACGATACAATCTCTATACGACTTTGTTGATTCTTCTGGTTGCTTGGAAATGGGAAGCTACACTCTTGTCACCAATTTCCCTCGTGTTCTTTATGGTCCGGAGAAACTCAGTTTAACGCTGAAAGAAGTTGGATTACATCCTCAAGCCAGTCTTTTTGTGGAGCAGAAATCTTAGAGGTGAGTTCATAGCCACAAACAGAACTTCAGTTTCCGTGGTATAGGATTTTCTATCTAACCTTCATGAACAAAGAAGAGACCAATTCTGTTCTTAGGATTATGTTATCGTCAAATATTTATTGTTAACGATGTATTATTATTATGCAGATTAGTGTTAAGTCTGTATATGTATTTGACCTAATAAATAAACCAGACCCACAAACAGAATTGCTTGTTCATTTTATTGGAACACAGAGATAACGGCTATATCCTTTTAAATACTTTGTTGTAGGTATTTTATCATCCCGCTTTTGGGTGGGATATACAGGGTTTGTTTGGTTTGGTGGAAAAACAGTTCTTTGATTAGTTCTGATTCTGCTGTGGTTGCAGAGTTTGGCAAGAAGAGAAAATCTAAGCTTGGCTGGCTTGGCTAGGCTTGGATGAACCAGTATGTGTGACAGCCTCTGCTTGGCTTGGATTAATGTGGCCTTCAATCTTCAAGTAACATTGTCGAGATTGATAATGGGTCATCGGTTAAGGCCAATTAGGTTACTAATTGTGTCGAGATCATATGATGAAAATGGTAATTAAAAGGTTTTAAAAGTACTCGATTTAGTTCCACTCGTCGTAGTAGATGTACTTAGGTTTGGTTTTATTTATCGGGTTATGTATGGACTTTAACTTTGAATGTTGATTTATTTTTGGTTCAATTATTGTAACGAATTTGCTATTTATAGAGAAGAATGTTGCAAAAAGGTACAAGTAATATCCTCAAAACCTCCAGCATGTTGAGGCTTGAGATCATCATATTTTTAAATCAAACAACAAAAATGTTTATGCAATTGGATTGTTGAAATTTTAGGGGTTGTTTTGTTGGTTTTCTATCAAATCCTCCATGAATAAAGTTTTTTGTCTGTATAGATTGGAAAGGTTTTTATTTGGAGGGTGTTTTCATAGATGGACCATGTTTTTTAATTTGGAGAAACTGGTTTGGACAAAACTTGGCTTTCTGCATAAAGCTCCCTCCTAAAAGCTTAATAAATAAGTTACTTTCTATATCATTAAGCCACTACCAAACAGTCATATATAGCTGATATATAGTTGACTGAATAAGCTATGAGTCCCATTAAGCTCATTAAGCTGCTAACAAACAGGCCCTTACTTTTATGTTTTTATCCTATGTTTGTGATGTATACTTCTACCTTTGAGTATCATACAATAACATGGCAAGCCCAATCGGCCTTTGTTAAGGCCTATAGTGTAACCGGCTTCCCTATTTTGGAGAAAGTGGAGAATATAGGGATTTTGGGGGGTTGTTTTTTTCCAACAGCTTCTCCAAAACTATCTCTAAAATGGAGAAAGTAAGAGAGAAGTTTTTCTCCAAATATGAAGTTAACCCCAAATATGATTACTAAGTGAGAGCACCAATAGAAATCCTTGAAAAATAATATTTAGAAAGAAAAATAATATTTTAATAGATTAATTTTAATATTATAGTTATTGTTTTTTTCTCCAAAATAAGGAATCTGTTGGAGATAATGTAACTTTTTGGGGGGATTTTGACTTTTGGTTTCCATTTTGGAGAAATTTTGGGGAATCTGTTGGAGATGTTCTTAAACCTAATCGGTTCACGTTTTCAAATTACCAATCGGGTCTCCTATGAGGTTGTGACCCTTGGTTAACCGGTTATGGCAACCCGTCATGTGACCGACCTTACGTTGTGTTCTTGAGTCTTATTTTACGAGGAAAGAAGAAGAAAGAGGAAAAAAGTAGGAGGGAAAGAAAAATCTCGTGTTCTCGAATTTTAGAGAAAAAGAAAGAGAAGGAAAAGAAAGAAATATATTTATTTGTGCTCTTGAGATTGAAGAGAAAGAAAATAATTTTTTATGTTCTTGAGTATGAGAGAAATGAAAGGAAAGATGACAATTTTATAAATTTGTCTTTATTTATTTTATGTGGAATGTAATTGATGGGTATATAAGTAATTTTATAAATATTTTAAAGTTTTTTTAAATTCTTTTCTTTCATTTCGGTTCATTTCCTTCCTCATTTGGGAGGAAAGTTTTTGGAGGGAAATCAACATCATTTTTCTTGTCTTTCATTTCCTTTGCCTCCTTAAAAAACTAGAAACACAACATTTTCTCTTTGGGAAATCGACTCAAATAACCATTCTATTAATTTAAATTGGTCTCCTAACTATTTCTCTTCTGATTTTACACAAATGTCACTACTTCCAGAATATTACGGACCTGATTAAACGACATTTTTTTTGAAAACAACTGGTCAATTTTCCTTAAAAATAATTATCTGGGTTCGTAATTTTTTAGGGTAAAAATTGGCCAGATTCGCTTTTTTTTGTCATTAAGCCAGGTCTACAAGTTACAGACCTGAATATTGCGGATGTAGTGACATTTGGGTCAATCCATAAGATAAATGACTAGAAGACCAATTTCCCTTTTTCTTTCACTCCTACTTTTTTTCCCTTTCCCTTCTCTTCCCTTCTTCGTAAAAAAACTCGAGAACATAGCGTTAAAGAGGGAAGAGAAAAGAAAATAAAAGAATGTTGATTTTCCTCTCAAAATTTTCATTCCAAAGTAGGGAGGGAGGAAGGAAAGAGAAGAGAAGAAAAGGAAAAAATTTATAACAATTAAAAATATTTATTAAATTACATATATATACTTATTAATTACATTCTACTATACTCTATTATAAAGTATTTGAGACAGTCTTAGAAATAATTTTTGTTGCATTAAGTATTGTTTTTATGCATATTACTCAAAATTCAAAATTACAAGTAACGGTACATAAATACAATTTTTTTAAACTACATGTTTAAGCTCATATAAGGCCATGCGTACCGCCCATCGGGTACCATGGCGGGCTTGACAAGCGGGTAGGGTGGGTTAGCGGGTAGGGCGGTACGAGGGGATCGGGTAGGGGGCGGGTAGAGGGGATCGGGTAGGGTAGGGTTCGTGAACCCGGTGGAACCCGAGGAACGCTGTGAGAGGTGGCGAAGAGGGTGGGTGTGGACGGGTAGGTAGCGGGTAGGATTGGGTTCGTGGGTTGGCGGTACTCCACTTTAGGGTAAGAAGGGTAGGAAAGAGAAAAACTTATGTGGCGCTGAGGTGGCATTCGGGTTCAGTGGGTTCGTGGGTAGGCGGTACTCATAGTCTAAGAGCATCTCCAACCGTACTCCAAACACCAATTTTTTGCCGTGCGAAGCCCTCCAATCACACTCCAAACTCCATTTTTTTTGTCGGCCAAAGAAATGATACGGCATATATGCCGTGCAAAATTCAAACGGCAAAAACATGGGACCACCTCTACTTCTATTTCTTTCTCATATTTAGTATTAAATTGATTTAATTATTATATAAATTAATATATATGTATAATAAATTATAAATAAACTGTTTTTTTGTTTTTATCATAGCAGAAAATTAAAAAACTAAGACATAAAACCTAAGAGTTGAGATGGTGAACAATAACAATGATGAACTTGAACAATTTATTGCTCAACATAAAAAAATCAAAGACAAAACCGCTCACTTTAATATTATTATCAATTAAAAAATTATCGTTTTTATTTTTATTTAAATGTATTATAAATTAATTACTGATTATTTATTATTATATTTACAAATTATAATTATTGTTATTAAAGATAGTTAATAGTAAATAAAATATGTTATTTTAATGTGGGGTCCATAAATTTGGTGTTTTTTTTAGTATGGTTGAAGTTGAGGTTTTTTTTTGGTGTTGGGCCCACCAAAATTGGTGGTTTTTGTGTTTTTTTTTGTGCCAAGGTTGGAGATGCTCTAACTAACTGATAAGGTTAATAAAAAACAGGACAAATATTTCATTTAAAAAATAAAAGATCTAAAATATAATTAAGATAAGCATTAAGCTCTCAAATACTTAATTATTATCTTTAAAAAAACATTAAATTACAAAACCTATAATAAATTACAACCTAATCTAAATAAATTATAATAAAAAATGAAATTAAACAAGTTATACAAAAAGGCAAGAACTATTAAATTATTAATTTTATAATAATTAAGATTTATCACGTTACGTGATTCAAATACACTTCTAATTTATAAATGCAAATAAAGACAATTCTTAAATTTTCTTTTCCTTCCAATTTTTTTTTATTTCCTTACAAAAACCGTAACCCAATGTTTAGTTGTCATGTGACAGATTTATTTTCAATTTCGTTTCCCGATAAATTAAAATTGAAAAATGGCATCTTAGGGACCGTTTACCTAATCACTTACTCGGGTAAGTGCTTACCGATAAAATTCAACACTATCACTTACTTCTCGGGTAAGATTTTAGTTCACAAAAATGGCATCGTATGCAACAATTTAGCTGGTAAGCGCTAACCGTGGTAAGAGCCGCCGCACTCACTTACCGGGTAAGATTCTTAGTCCTTGTCATTTTCATCCGGTAAGCTAATGTGACTTGGTAAGCACTTAGCGTTTTGTAAACCCCACAATTTGACAACATTTCAATTTGCGGTCATGCTTGGCGGAAAAGAAGAGCATAATTTATACGGTATATTGTGCTTCTTATGCCGTCGGAAAATTCCGACTTAAACATTGTAATATGTTTCTTACTTTCTTATAGCCGAGAGACATTTGATCTTAAAACGTCATATTGAAAAATCCTTACAATAGTTATATTGATTTGCTTTGTTCATTTAAGTGTCGACCTTTATTTGTTTACTTATTGACTGAAATACTTTGGTTTTATTCTTCATATGCACATGTGTAACTTTTTTAATACGTGGTTATTAATTTCGGCTACAAATTCTTGTATCAAAATTCAAACCTAAACGACAATATGTATCCATTTCAATTATTGTAACGGATTTGCTATTTATAGACATGACATTTTGTCTAGTGGCATCCCGAAACGACGCTTCTATTAAAAATAGAGTAAACTACACGATTGGTCCCTGTGGTTTACATAAAATTGCATTGTTGGTCCCTAAAATGAAATAATTACGTGTTTGGTCCCTGTGGTTTACATTTTCTCACGCTTTTGGTCGCTGTGTCCTAACACTGTTAAAATATTATGTTAAGTAAAGTTTGCTTTAAGGGCCTTTTGGTCATTTTATATATTTCCTATTTTTGATAAAAAAAATTAATTTGTATATTATATTAATAATATTATTCATATATATATATATATATATATACTTTCTATTTTATATTAAAAAATAAAATGTATTATATTTTATTTATACATATATTGTACATTATTACAAACATACATCATACATAAAGAAACCATCCCCACGACCGTCATCCACATCTCGTCACCATCATTCACCATTCTTTTCCAGCCACCATCACTAGCCTCCACATCTCGTCACTATCACCCTCCTCCACCGTCCCCCACCACCGAGATCATGGAACCCACGACTGTCGTTGTTACTCCGTTCTCGTACCGATTTTCTAGGTTTTGAAGAGTGATGATTATCGACACACATCGGTACCCAAAATCTTCGTCGGTGAACCACGTCGCCTCCATCCTCCCCTTCTCTCCTCCTGTCTCTCCTTCTCTCTCTTTGACTCCCCGGTGAAACCCCGTTCTCCATCGAAGTTCGATTTTAGGGTTTTCAGATCTGAAGTTTGATTTGGGGTTGATCAAATTTGAAGTTCGATTTTGAAACTATTGTTTTCTTAATCTGCTGGAGTTCGAACAAAGATAAAACCCGATTCTGTAGATTCATTTCATCTTCTCCGTCAATGTACATCTGCATCAATTTCTTGAGGAGGTTGTTGATCCGATGTGAAGAGTTAGTTACACAAACTTAGGTTTTCTTGAACAAATTTGTTGTTTATCTTGTGTTTTGTATGAATTAGTTTGAACAAATTCTAATCTGCATCCATTTCTTGTGTTTGTGAATAAAGTGGGTTAATGTTTATGTCATGTTTTGGATTGATGAAATGGGTTCCAGCTTTTGTGTTCTTAAAATAATCACTATGCTTTTGTGTGTGTGTGTGTGTTATATAAATATGTATAGATGTATGTGTGTGTGTGTGTTATAAATATGTATAGATGTGTGTTACATTCTTGGTCCCTCTCAAATTCAATGTCAATTGGTGACAAGGTTGTGCCTTTTGTTTGATTGGCACTTGATTTCCAGTTTAGTATCAAGAGTTTTGGAAGACTTTTAGATTTTCATAAAACCAACTTTTATTTACAATTAGGTAGCATGACTTTCATCTACCTTCCACCTCTGGATAATCATCAAATAAGGAAGTCTTGCCTTCTTAAATTTACAACAGATTTTCTTTTTTGTTTGATTTAGTGTGTATGTTTGATTTAGGTTTTGAAATCTGAGTTTGATCTTGTTTATAAAATCTAGGTTTGACTGAACATTAGAGTAGAAGGAAGAAATTGATGTAACTAATAACCAATTGTTTTTAAAATCTGAGTTTGATCTTGGTGTTCTTTGTTCTTGGTATGGTGTTTTTTTAAAAGATATGATAATAGTAAGAGTAAATTACACGATTGGTCCCTGTGTGTACATATTATATATATATATATATATATGAATAATATTATTAATATAATATACAAATTAGTTTTTTTATCAAACATAGGAAATATATAAAATGACCAAAAGGCCCTTAAAGCAAACTTTACTTAACAGAATATTTTAACAGTGTTAGGACACAGGGACCAAAGGCGTGAGAAAATGTAAACCACAGGGACCAAGCACGTAATTATTTCATTTTAGGGACCAACGGTGCAATTTTATGTAAACCACAGGACCAATCGTGTAATTTACTCTTAAAAATATGACATAAAAAAGTATTATTTTATTATAGACTAAACTACAAATTTGGTCCCTTAGGTTTACACGTAGCTCCGGAAATGGTCCCTAGGCTTCAATAACTACAGTGAGTGTCCCTACTGTTTGCATTTTGCTTTGAAAATTGTCCTGATCACTAACTCCGCTAAAATTGTTCGTTAAGTGAAGGGTATTTTTTGTTCTTTTACTTTTTTGTCTTTTACCCCAAATTATTATATACATATTTTAATCTTGATTAATATAATCACACACATATGTATACATACACGACTAAACATGTCATCTTCTTTTGGTGAGCTTCATCGGGGATCTTCTCCGACATTGTCTCCAACATCTTCTCCGCCTTGGACCACCACATTGTCTATCTCACCTCCACCACGTACGGTATTTTGACCCACGACCTATCATCCTCTTCGACCATAGTACTTCCCAACCTGCCACCACGTTTCACTCTCAGCTTAATCTTCTTCTGCCCACTCTCTGAACCGAGATCCAACCCACCACTTGAAGTCATCAACTCATGGAAGCTTATGGTTGGTCTCCATTCCACCACCGATAGCTTTCGTTTCTCTCCTCAACCCTCTAAACCATCTTCGACATGCAACTTTAAACCCTATCGTCTATGAACTCATAGAATCACCACCATCTCCATCGCCCCCTTACACGAGTGAATTACCTTGAAGGGCTTCAAACCACATGAAAGATACGATAGGGACAATAAGTTATAGATACAAAACCATGTGTGAGGTCGATCACAGGAGGCATGTTGTTATCGTTTTTGGGCATTGCAGCGAGGAGAGAGGTCGCCAATGACGGGAAGGGGAGAGGTAGCTGTTAGTCCCAGATGGCTTAACAAGTATTGTAGAAGGGAGGGGGGGGTTGAATACAATACTCAAATTTTCACAATTTTAATTCTATTATTGAAAAACTTTCAACAAGAATTACACATATAATCTAAAGACTGTTGCGGAAAAGAACAGATAAACTATTCTAACAATCTTTCACAAAGTATACTGAAAACTAAAACAACTTGAACACTTAGAACAAAGCTTTAAAGTTCTTGAGAGAGTGGAGGATGCTTGAACTAAGAATTCTTCCAGTAAGCGTAGTTTGCATGGGAGCCTCTTCTTCCTTTTATAGTGTGATGAGCATTAAATGCTTGGGACACTTGTCATCAGGAGATTTGCTTGTAAATGTTGACTTCTGAAAAGTTGATGTGTCTTTGTCACCTTTTCCTTGGTACTAGGAAGAATACCCATGCTGAATGAGACTTTATCTGATAATGGATAAAACGACAAATAGTCACTTTTACCTGGCAATAGACATTGTCCCATAATAAATGATCTTCTTGATGTGTCTTCCAAGACAATTTCACCGATGATGTTCCACCGATATGAGTGACTTGAATCTTGTGACTTTCTTTGAAGAAAACCATTCATGAGAAAAGAGTAGTGATCCCACCGATTTGAGCATCCTTATCGATGGGATGATGTTGGCCGACATGATGAAGGTCGGTGGGTGAGTGTCCACTGATGTGTGGGAACACCATCGGTGGACAATGACTTGTAAGTTGTTGATGTAGTATTTCTCACTTCCACACTGAGAGAATCTTCAATCTGAGCTTTGGTTGATCTTTGACTCCACCAAACATTTGCTATCTTGTACAAGTCATCATAAAGAACCATGCTAAAATATTCTAAGTAAGATATAGGGAAAAACATCGGTGAGTCAATTTCAAATCTTTGGTGACCCAACAATCTCCCCCTATTTGAATTTGAGCTCTATACTTAGAATATTTAAGAGTATCTGAAAGTAAAGTGCATTTTGACCCTTTTTACTCTTTTTGGGTTCTTTTCACATAGACCATTCTTTTTGTTCTTTTTGATATATTTTTCTTTTGTATGAGTTTGTACACTATAGACAATATTTACAAGTAAGGAAACATAACTATGTGCAACAGGGAAATTCAAATAAAAGAGAAGTACTTGCATTTACTTAAATTTTCATACATCTAAAATAAAGAAAATTTTACAAGTACTTAAATGGGAAAAGGAAAACACTTAGATTATTTTCTTGGTACCTGTTCGCGACGCTTCATTTCTGCCACTATATTTTGATAAAAAGGTTGAGCTTCAGCGATGTAAGGCATGAGTTCGTAGATGCCTTGAAGAAGGAGGATGTCGGCGAGATGAATCTGTGAGAATCGGAAGAATCGTCGGTGTCCAAGTGCGTCGTTGAAGAAGAGACCAGGAATAGGTGAGAGGCACAATGTAGTTGGGGGATACTGAGTGGAGGTCGGTATGGACAAGTCAAGATTTCCCACGTAAGGGAATTTTCCTTTAGCAACCATATCTTTGAAAATTGTATCTTTCACCGATTGGTTTTTGGTTTTGGGCAAACGAACTTCTTCTCTTAAAGATTGAAGTTTGGCACGTTCATCGATAGAAAGAACAATTTTGTGCTTCTTCTTCAGTTCCTTCATCTTGTCCATCAGTTCATTAATACATTTAATGAACACGTCTTTCTTAGGATTTGCACTTCTTACCAAGAGTTTAGAGATTTCAAACCATTCGGAGAGGCCAAATAGTTTGAGATGGAAATTTCTAACACTTCTTGATGATCCATCTTTTCTATCAATGACCAGTCTTATGTCGGTAGGGTGGAGCTTTGAAGTGGCGATTTTGACACAAGAGATGGGAGACCTGTTGGTTCGGTAATGCATGGTCTTTTTATACCAGTTTATTTCTTCTTCCTTTTCTTCTTTTATCGTACCCAATTCAGATTTCTGGGCAAGTATGGGGTCGGTGGACTTGGCTTTTACCGATTCCTCTTTTGCCACTTTCAAAGAGAGTGCATTGGATTCATCCAATTCTTTCTGAGCGAGTCTAGCCTCCTCAATTTCTTGAGGAGATAGACCAAGGTTGGAGACAACTCCTTGGGAAGGAGGTTTAAGTCTCAGAGTTTGAGCATCTGAAGGACGAGACCCATACTTTGCCAATTCCTTCTTTTTCTTCTCTTCTTTTGCCTCATCTTCGGCAGAAAGGACTTTCTTCCCTTTGTCTTTTGGAGCCTCACTGATTTGCCCCCCCTCAACTGTTGCATGCAATTTCTCCACCGATGAAGAGTGAATCGGTGAGGACATCTCCACCGATGGAGTCAGTGTAGAATAGATAATTTCGATGGTACCTGTTGGTTTCGGTGGGGATTTCTCCACCAATGCCTATGTGGTCGGAGAGATATTGGTACCTGATGTTTCGGTGGCCTTCTTGGAGATGTGGATCGGTGGTTTATCGGTGGAAGGTGGAGGCTGATTGCTATTCGATCGCCTTACAGAAGGCATTTTCGGTGTTGTGAGAGTTCTCTCCCCCTCAGCAGCAGCCGAAACATCCAAACCCAGATGAGAAATAAGCTGATCAACTTTGGAGTGAAGGAGATGAATACGTACCGGATCAATACATGTCAAGGAAAAGTCACCCAGGTCAAGATTCCAATCTAGACTTGCATTGAGGGTGTCCATCTTTCGATGAAGGCTTTCGAGGGATGTGGACAGAGAGGTCCGAAGTGATTGATGCCGAGTCTCCCGGTTGATAAGCCGAAATAATTCAGGATCCTTTACGTCGATAGAGGCTTTGATGGTAGCAATAGACATAACCATGTTGGAGTGGGAGGTGGTTAATGCCTCCAATTTTGTAGAGAAGGTGGCCATATTTTCAGTAAGAGGCCGAAGAAGTTCCTGTAGAGTAGAAGCCAATAACTGAGGTTGCCCGGATTCCAATACCGAGACACGCTCATTTGCTTGAGCAATCATTGAGATAGTGGTTTGTTTGAATGACTCAAATTGAGTACCCACCATCCTACATTGACGAGCACTCTCTTGAACTTCAGCTATTAAATCACCTGGTAGCCGAATACCCGTAGAAGATGACGCACGCACTTCGGGGAGTTGGAATCGGGGAGTGGCGGGTGATAATGGGGTATGGGGAAGCAATATTTCCTCAGTAAAATTAGATGAGGAGGGGTGAGTGCACAAAGGATCTGGATAAAGAGGCCTTCTTGGGGGTGAAGGTGGCCTTCGTGGGGGTGAAGGTGATGGGGGAGGACTATCGGTAGAAGAGGAAGATCGGGGAGATTGATCATTGGGTGATTGATTGGTGAGGGATAGGGATTGTCGGGGGGTAGGGGATCGGTGGTGAGGAGAAGATGGGGTCGGTGAGAGTATCTTCGGTGGGGGTGAGGGTGGGGTCGGTGAGGATACCGTCGGTGGGTGGAGGGTGGGGTCGGTGAGGATACCGTCGGTGGGGGGAGGGTGTTTTATCGGTGATCATTGCGGCAATTGATTCAGTTGACACATTTCTAGGAGAACCAGTGTCTTCCAACAAAAATTCAAAGAAATCAACAGGTTTTGAAGCATTGGGGGAACCCTCGGTTTGTTGTGCATCATCGATCGTAAAATCGGGTGTTAGGCTGTGCAGTGTGAACTCGGAACCTTCGAGGGGAGAGACCTCGAAGTCATCTCCACCACCCAAGGAAGTGAGTGTGGAGGTAAGTTGTGGGTTCTCCAAAAATACAACCGAGGCCTGTTGAGAGGCAACAGAGGAGTTGGTAGGAGGTATAACTGATTCCCTTGGCCCAGATGGGAGAATTTCAACAACTGTTGATTTTTGAGAATCATCAGTTGGCTTAGATGGCTTGGCCGAAGGTTTCCGAGACCTCTTTAAAGGAGATCTCGGAGGGGATTTCGAGTGCCTCCGCTTTTGAGACGGGATATGGACTTGGGTAGCCTCCGTGGGATCTCTCAGAGGCGTAGTCCTAGAAACGAGTGCGGAGGTGTCGGGGGCCGTTCGTTGTTTCTTTTTAGCGCCACCCAACTTTACTCGGGGACGGGGAGAAGGGGCCACTACAGTTGGAAGTTCCTCGGGAATTTCCGGGTGTTGAAACCCGGGAATTTCCGCATCACCCCAGTGAAGATCGGGAGAGTGAGCAAAAGTGAGCATACCTGGTCTGAGAGGAAGATCGGTAGCGAGGCGGCCAACGTCGAGTGTCTTTTGGCCAACAATGGGAGGCGACCAGTCGTAAATAAAACGAGGAGACGGAGACTTGCGATCCGCATCCAAATCCGAACCAAGCTTGTGTTGTACGATCATAGAAATGAAGCGAGGATAGGCCACATGACAGCGTTTCGGGTGCTTGACTACTTCAGACAGTTCAGTAAAGAAATACTGAGCGGAATCTATTTTTCTTTGGAAAATGAGTGCATGGTCCAATTTGGTAATGTAAGAAGGGGATTGGTCTTGACCACTTGTCTTTCTAGAAAGACAATAGATCACATGAGCGAATAGAAAATTCCATACACCACCCATTTTGTTTCGAGTGAGTGTACCTGGGCCTTTTGAAGATTTGGAAGCTTTGTCATCAGATTGGTGGATATAGCCAAGAGCACTAACTACTTGTTCATGAAGGTAGTCGACGTGCATGTCTTCATATTCTGAAAAGGCATCGATCTTAAGGGCACGACGAACATCATCAACACCGAAGGTGAGATCGTGATCACCTTCCTCGTCAGAAAAAATAGAGGCATGAATGGCTTCGTTCGATGGGTCATACACACTGGTGAGCCAAAATTTGCCAATGAGCACCTTGCTCATTTTAGGGTTGCATGAGAAAGCATGGAGGAGAGGGGAGCGGGTCAAGAACTTTGTTACCATATTGAATTCGGGATGGGCCGGATCGGATTCAAACCTTGCAACGTGATTGCAAGGATTGAACTTTAAATCTGCAAAGCATGTAGGAATGTCCTTGACAATCTTCGTAGATTTTGGAACCTTGGAGGAAGTCGAGGAAGCCATGGATGTGAGGAGGTGCATGTTTGAAATGTTTTGATAGGAACTCGAGAGTTGCAGGTTTGGATGATGAAGAAAGAGAGAAAGTGGTTTGTGTATGTAGGGAGAAGATGAGGAATATGAAGAGAGATGGTCGTGGGTTTTTGTTTTTAAAAGAAGGCGGCAACGGTTATGAGGGAAGATGAGAGGGTTGGTCGATTTAAAGAATAATATTTTAAAAAAGGTAATGATTAGGATTTGGGAAGATGTGGCTAAGAGGGTTCGCAAGGAATAGGAAGAGTCAACAGGATCTGACAGCTAGGATTGTAGGATGATGTGAGCATAGGAAAGCGTACATGATAAGCATAAACAATCGGTGGAGGGATCGGTGATATTGCTTCACCGATATGAGATTGTTGGGGATTTCCACCGAGTTGAGTCACCGATGAGTAATCATTAAGAAAACCATGGTGTCGGTGTGGTCTAGGGAATCGGTGAAGAGGATTTTGGTGGATAGAGTTTATGAGTGGGAAAAGAGGAACCACCGATTGGGTTGTCGGTGTGGAATAAAGAAGAGGTGTATCGGGGACGAAGGATCGGTGAGAGAAGTATATGGTGTACCGATGTGAGAAGGTCCGTCGATGTGATACTTCGGTGGGGCAATCGTTGGTGGATAAATCTTACCGATGAGAAGCAAGTGGTTCGGAGAACTGAGCAATCGGTGAGAGTAATGGATCGGTGAGATTAGTATACCGATTGGGATTCGATGGTGGTATCGGTGGAAATAGGACATCGGGGGGAATGGTAGAAAAGGCTTAAGGTTACCAAGCTTTATAAGAGCCAAAGAGTGTCGGTGATGACATCATGAAGACTATACCACCGATTGAAAGAAGAGTGTCGGTGATGCTCGAAAATATCGGTGGAAGAGTCGGTGAGACTATACCCCGAGAAGCAATTTTTTTTTATTTAAATACTATCTAAGTACAACATTCCAAGTTCACTTATTAGAAAGTTGAACCTGGCTTCATCCAAGGGTTTGGTGAACAAGTCTGCAAGCTGAAGATCAGTTGAAATAAAGTGCAGCTCAATGTCACCTTTGGAAATGTGATCTCTGATGAAGTGATATCGAATATCTATGTGCTTCGATCTGGAATGTAGAACAGGATTATTTGCAATGGCTATTGCACTTGAATTATCACACAAAATTGGGACTTTGGAGTAGACTTGAGCATAGTCCCAGAGTGGATTTTTCATCCACAGAATTTGAGCACAGCAACTTCCAGCATCAACATATTCAGCCTCAGCAGTAGAGGTTGATACAGAGTTTTGTTTCTTGATGGACCAGCTGACTAATTTGCCACCAAGAAGTTGGCAGCTTCCTGTGGTACTCTTCCTGTCAATTTTAGAACCTGCATAATCTGAATTTGAATACCCAATTAGCTCAAAACCTGAGTCTTTGGGATACCAAAGACCCAGATGCAAGGTACCTTTTAGATATCGGAAAATCCGTTTTACAACGGCCAAATGAGATTCTTTTGGATTGGCTTGATAACGGGCACACAGACAAGTAGCAAATATAATATCCGGTCTGATAGCAGTTAAATAAAGAAGAGAACCAATCATCCCTCGATAATTCGTTACATCAACGGATTTACCATCCATATCAGCATGAATTTTTAGAGGTGGTGCCATGGGAGTTTTCATAGGAGAGCTATCGAGGAAATTAAATTTCTTTAGAAGGTCACGAATATATTTGCTTTGATTTATAAAAATCCCTTCTGAAGTTTGTTTGACCTGAAGGCCCAAAAAGAATGTAAGCTCTCCCATCATACTCATCTCATATTCACTCATCATGAGAAAGGCAAACTCATCACATAGTGACTCATCAGTGGCACCAAAGATGATGTCATCTACATAAATTTGAACAAGAATGAGATTACCTAAGGTCTTCTTGATAAAAAGAGTGTTCCATATCCTTTGGTGTAACCTCTAGAGTTATCTCCAAAAGTTACAGATGGACCCTTTTCAGACACATAGTTAATGAGAAGAGATTTGTTTCCCGTCATGTGGTGTGAGCACCCACTGTCCAAATACCAGATTTGATGGTGCTCAAAAACCTGCATGCACACACAGATTAGTTCCTAGGTACCCATTTGGTGGTGGGTCCTTTGGGGTTAGAAAAGGAAGAGTCCTTAGGTTTGGTTCTGTCGATTCTTTCCTTTGGAAAATCCTTTGCAAGATGAAAAGTGCCACCACAGTTATAACACTTTCTGTAGATAAATGTCTTTTTAGGTTTTTGCAATTTTTCTTTTCCTTTCCCTATGGCATTAACTTGAATAGCTTTAGGACCAAAGGATGAGATGAGGGGAGGAAAACTTAAAATCCCATTACCAGAAGTGGAAGCAAAGTTGGGAGGATTTCTTGAAGAGTTTTTTAAATGATCTTTCCTAAGGTCTGAGGATTTTCTTTTTAAAGAGAGATCGGTGTTATTATTAGCTCTTTTGAAAAACTTTGATTTTGAAGAGTTAGAAGATGAGACTTCATCAATGGCTAAATCTTTTAAAAGATCATGGATAGGTTTAGAAACATCATTGGAGTCCTCTTTTTCCATGGTTTGAACATACGAAGATTCTTTAGCTTTTATAAACATTCTGAACTTTAAAGCTTCACCTAGATCAACTGAGTTTAAAGAAATAGAGTCACAAGAGCTTGACTCTGAGTCATCATCCCATACACTAGAGGTAGAGACAAGAGCATGAGAAGAGGATTCAGAAATGGTTTTTCCAAAGCCTAAACCAAATTTGTTATCACCAGAAATTTGATCTTTAAAGATTTGCTCAAGATTTTTTGATGAACTTGTCCATTTTCTAACTGTCTCTTGTTCCCTTTTTAATTTCTTAAAAAGCTTGTTTTTCTCTTTTGAAATCATATGATTTATGGTTTTCAGATCCTCAATCTCAGCTTTGATTTCCTCAAACTTTTCAAGTTTAGACATACAAATTTCAAGTTGAGAGGTGAGGTTTTTAACTTGAACAAATTTTCTTTTCTTGCCATCCTTGACAGTATAAAAGTCTTTAGTTAAGGATTCATATGCATTAATCTTTTCACTGTCAGTCATATCATTAAAGGGATGTACCTGAGAGTATGATGTCGAGCACCCAGTTGACACCAGAGCCATTGGAGAGGTAGCTTTTTTAGAATCTTCCATATCTTCAGATATGGCCATGAAACACATGTTAGGAGAATCACTGTCAGAAGTTTCTTCTTCATCCCAATCATGAATTTCTGCCATGAGACCTTTTCCTTTTCTTAGAAGACCCTCACTCCTTTCTTTCTCTTTCTTGTACTTTGCCTTATATTTCTCAGCACGTTCCTGATGGTCTTGGGAAGAAGATTGAGTATCTTTCTTGGAAAAGGTTGATTTAAAGGAGTTGTTTTTGGGTTTCTCATACTTGGAAGAAAATTTGTCAGAGGATGTGGTCCTAGATTTTGCAACACGCTTGCTCCTACACTCAGAAGCAAAATGTCCTTTCTTACCACAGTTAAAACACTCTTTATTGGACTTATCAGAAGAGGGAGTCTTTGTGGAAGAAGAGGGTTTTCTGAAATTTCTAGATTTGTTAAAAGGACGAGACTTATTCTTAAAACCAGCCATCATAGCCATTTCATCAGACAACTGTTCAACTAAGATTTCCTCACCTTCATCATCAGCATCACTTAGATATGCCTCCGTTTGGTGGGTAGAGTTGTTTTGGCTGTCATTGTCAGAGTCTGATGAAGGATAGGTGATTCGAGGAACACTTTGAGATTTCTTGGAGTTTTTACTGACAAGGGCTATAGAGGAGCCCTTTATCTCTTTGATGAAAGATTTCCTTTGTAACTTGGTTTGTTCAAAGTTGAAGAGAGTTCCATACAAGACAGTTAAGGGCATGTACTCAAGGTCCTTGGTAGTTTTGATACAAGTGCATATGTTCTCCCAAAATTCAGGGAGACAATCCATGAACTTGCATAAGACTTCCTCATTATCATAGACTCTGCCCAATAACTTCAGATCATTTAGAAGAGAGTTGAAACGATTATAGTAGCTGGGAAAAGATTCACTTTTTTCATATGAAAAGAGTTCATACTTTCTAATGAGACCAATCTTTTTGCTCTTCTTCACTTCCTCTGTACCTTCGTACAGTACACACAGTGTGGTCCACATCTCTTTTGCAGTTTCAAAGTTAACCAGAGAGTGATAGACCTCATCAGGAAGAGAAAGTGCAATAATTGCCCTGAGCTTAGAATCAAGAGAAACCAAACGTTTTTCCTCATCAGTATATTTCTTTGGGGTTTTAAGGATATAACGACCAGTAGCTTTGGATTTCTCTTTGTCAGAAGGCTCATCAGAATCATCGGAGTCACTAGAGTCCTCCTTATCAATGGTTTCTTTACCAGGCCTCTGCGTTTCATAGCGAGCCCATACTCTAGGGATAATAGGTCCCTCTTTGAGAATGGTTGGATATCTAGTATCCACTCCTTCCATGAATAGCATCATGCGGCTTTTCCAAAGAGAAAAGTTGTTAGGGTTAAACTTAGGAGGTTTGGTTATGAAGCCATTTTCAGAAAAGTTGTTTTGAAAAGAGCTTTCAATTGTTGAAGATGAAGAGGCAGCCATCGCAGATCAAGTTTATGAATTAAACTTTCTGCTCTGATACCACTTGTTAGTCCCAGATGGCTTAACAAGTATTGTAGAAGGGGAGGTTGAATACAATACTCAAATTTTCACAATTTTAATTCTATTATTGAAAAACTTTCAACAAGAATTACACATAGAATCTAAAGACTGTTGCGGAAAAGAACAGATAAACTATTCTAACAATCTTTCACAAAGTATACTGAAAACTAAAACAACTTGAACACTTAGAACAAAACTTTAAAGTTCTTGAGAGAGTGGAGGATGCTTGCACTAAGAATTCTTCCAGTAAGCGTAGTTTGCATGGGAGCCTCTTCTTCCTTTTATAGTGTGATGAGCATTAAATGCTTGGGACACTTGTCATCAGGAGATTTGCTTGTAAATGTTGACTTCTGAAAAGTTGATGTGTCTTTATCACCTTTTCCTTGGTACTAGGAAGAATACCCATGCTGAATGAGACTTTATCTGATAATGGATAAAACGACAAATAGTCACTTTTACCTGGCAATAGATATTGTCCCATAATAAATGATCTTCTTGATGTGTCTTCCAAGACAATTTCACCGATGATGTTCCACCGATATGAGTGACTTGAATCTTGTGACTTTCTTTGAAGAAAACCATTCATGAGAAAAGAGTAGTGATCCCACCGATTTGAGCATCCTTATCGGTAGGATGATGTTGGCTGACATGATGAAGGTCGGTGGGTGAGTGTCCACCGATGTGTGGGAACACCATCGGTGGACAATGACTTGTAAGTTGTTGATGTAGGATTTCTCACTTCCACACTGAGAGAATCTTCAATCTGAGCTTTGGTTGATCTTTGACTCCACCAAATATTTGCTATCTTGTACAAGTCATCATAAAGAACCATGCTAAAATATTCTAAGTAAGATATAGGGAAAAACATCGATGAATCAATTTCAAATCTTTGGTGACCCAACAGTAGCCACCATGTGTTCACACATATATATTATTTAATTACTTAATAGGTCACTAACGTTTTATGGTTGTTACAAAAATAAGAAAAAAACAAAGAAAAACTGCAAAAAGAGAGAAAAAACATGGTTGAACGAAAATACCCCTGGAATTAACAAACGATTTAACAGAGTTAATAATCAGTGACGGTTTTCAAAACAAAATGCAAAAATTAGGGACACTAACTATAGTTATTGAAGTCTAGGGACCATTTTAAGAGTTAGATGTAAACCCCATGGACTAAACTTGTAGTTTACTCTTTTATTATAAGATAAAGTGAATTTGAAGGTATTTGCTTTTGGCCTATTGCGCCGCCGCCGAACCCCCACGAAGCACGGATGTACGATTCCTTTGATGACTAGAAAGGTATTGTTACACAACTCCCCTTCAAGTTTATTTTAACTACATAAATGACCCTTTTACTTCTAAAGATCACAAAACAGACCACACTTCTATTATTTACTTTCACTCTTTATTTTTTAATTTATGGTTTTTGTTTTTCATGTGTTTTAAAATCAAGCAAAATAAAAATTCATAGTATACCTTTTGTTCCCTTTATCATTTGAAGTAGAATATGAGTAAACTTATTGTTCGTATTTAATATTTAATCTCAACTACTTTAATTATTTCTATGTTGTTACATCATGATAAATCAATATACATGATATTTATTTACTCGAGATTCTTTGAGTGGTCGAGTATCAATCACATTTATGAGTTTTGATTTGTTGGAAGCTTTTCTATCCGTGCATCTTTTTTTTGAAAGGGTGTCATAGGTTATGTCTAGACTAATTCTTTGGCAAATTATGACTGTAAGACATCAGCCCTGATCAAAACGACTGTTTTCTTGTTTGATATTATATGTTTTTTTTATCTCCAAACAAAACATAAAGCAAGGAAATATACGATTATTTTTTCGAGACCTTGATCAAAATGCAAGGTCTTACAGAATATCAGGGATTAAGATTAATTTCAAAACTCGAAGGCAATTTTGAAAAGTAAGACTAAACCTTAGGGTGGTTTTAGCACAAAACTATCTTAAAATCATAACCGTCCCATTCTATCTTTATCCCATAATCCGATTGATTAATTGTGGCATGGTTTTAAATTTACAAAAACCATCCCTACATTATTGAATCATACTCGTATCTCAATATCTATAATTTTGGTTTTAAATATAGCATTTAAAATCAAAACCTGTAAAAGATAAAATATTTATAAAATATTCTATAAATTTATCATTCCAATACACTTTTAATTTTAAGAAAAAAATATAACACGTTAAATTTCATTGATGAAAACAATCAAAGTAACATCTCTTTTTTTTCTTTATAACATACACTTTAACATAACTGTTCGAGCAAACAAAAACTATTAAATCTTTAAAATCTCTACTTTAACATAGTTTCCTTTAATAACATTTTTTTGCAATGATGATGAAAAAGAACAATTACATTTTGATTAAAGATCCATTAAATATGACATCTACAAAGCACACAACCATAATAAAGGATAACATTGTCAAATTGTCTTTAGAAGCCTACAAAAAGTAAAAGTATTTTAGGAAATTCAAATGTTTGACTGATTTGAGATTTAATTCTTTTCGATATTCCAAACCTACCCATATTCAAGACTAAATTGTCATAAAAACAACCATTTTGAAACAATAATACAAAAAAATAAAGTAACTGGATTGAACATGCAAGCTCGTCCATAGCTTAGGGGCCATTTATGTAACATAGTTTCTTAGAAAAGGCAAGTTTGTTTTGATAAAGACTAGAGAGATTGTATCATCGTAGGATTGTGATTAGGGTTTTATAAATCTGTCAATGCTTGCCTTCCGATTTTCAAACATTGCTTCCTTTCGATTCCAACTAGTCGCAGCAAACGATCTAAAATCCTGCTTCTTCATCCTTCAAAAGGGGGCTTGATTTGTGGGTTTTTGGTTCCCTTAATTCTTGCCCCCATCGCCTTGCTTGCATTTAAAGCAATTGCATCACATATGTGTATATGCATGATTGGGGATCTGAAGATTGTGAGTTATGGATAGGTTAATTGGGGAAGAAGTACGTACGGTTGATAGAATTTTGATTCTCTCGAAGAATTCACACACATTATCGCCGATGAGTTTTGCTGGAAATTACTTCAGGATCCGATCATCAATCGATTCGTTTTCCGTTGCTTGTGAAGCGTTTTCCGAACATTGTCAACTCTAGGGTTTCCTTTCGTTTTTCTCTCTCCTTCGTTGCTTCTGTTCTCTTCTTCTACGTTATTCGGATCCGTTGCGTTGTAATTGCTAATGGCTTCTGAAGTAGGGTTATTGGGGCCTGAGAATGATTTGCTTGCGAAATTGAGATTGTGTTCGAGATTAAAACCAGAGCTTGAGGACGCTGATGTTGTAGAAAGATGCCCTAACGATCGGTACATTCGGGTAAGATCAAACTTCAATGTATAATACTATTTCAATATCTGATAAGGGTGAAAATATTCATGATCTAACGTTTATATGGCTATGTTTCGTGCATTGTTATTGTAAAGATACCGCTGCAAGGTAAGATCGGAGTCTTACATATATGATATCACTAGATTTGAAGCAACATAATATGCATTAAGAGGATAATTCTGCCTAAATTGAAGTTTTATTAACTGTTGTTGAAGTAGTATTGAGTTGGTTAAACAAATATGATATTCACCAGAATTGGGCATATATATATATATATATATATCTAGTATATTTTTATTAACTGCTATATTTTTACTGTTTGGTTTATTGGCCCTAGTGATGCTTTTACCGGTTTCTTAGTGCTTTTTGTTTCTCTTCTTCAGTATAATGAAATGCTTGGGAGAGGAGCATTCAAGACTGTGTATGATTTCTGCACTTGCATCCTATATCCTTTATATATTTGTATATTTTAGTTGTAGATGTAACTTTATTTTACTGATTTAAGTTTTATAGGATAATGTCTTTTTTACATAAGATGGATACTTATTTATGTTCTCTTTTTGGGTATGGACAGATATAAGGGATTTGATGAAGTTGAAGGAATTGAAATTGCTTGGAACCAAGTGAGGTTAGATGATGCTATGCAATCTCCAGAACATCTGGAGAGAGTTTATTCTGAGGTTCACTTACTGAGGACACTGAAACATGACAACATAATCAAGTCATATGTTTCTTGGGTGGATGATGAGAAGAAAACCATTAACATGATCACCGAATTATTCACCTCCGGGAGTTTGAGACAGTAAGTCTGTAAATTCATGTTATTACTCTAATTAAATTCGGTTTTTGAATAATGTTTAAACCATCTGCATTTGTATTTAGATACCGCAAGAAGCATAAGAGTGTTGATTTGAAGGCTATCAAGAATTGGGCCAGGCAGATTCTTCGAGGCTTGGCTTATCTCCACAGTCATGAGCCGCCTATTATTCATAGAGATTTGAAATGCGACAACATATTCGTCAATGGAAATCATGGAGAAGTGAAAATCGGAGATCTGGGATTAGCAACTCTGATGCTGAGTCCCACTGCTAAAAGTTTGATTGGTAATAATTCATTTAGATGCATTTGAAAGTGTCACATATTAATTAATCATAATCTAGCAGAACTTGTAATCGGTTCATATAAATTGCAGGAACTCCTGAATTCATGGCTCCAGAGCTTTATGAAGAAGAATATAATGAACTTGTCGACATATATTCATTTGGCATGTGCATATTAGAGTTGATTACTTGTGAATATCCGTATAGTGAGTGCAGAAATCAAGCACAAATATATAAGAAGGTTACTTCAGTAAGTTTAACTACCCTCTATCACTTAGGTGTTGTTTGTTTTCTAAGAGTTGTTCAACTCTGAAGTCTTATTTCGATTCTTATTGATAAGAAGTGGTGCTGAAGTAATCATAAATTGTTTTTGTAAACTGATAAATGTCTGAATTGCAGGGTATAAAGCCCGCTGGTCTTTTAAAAGTAAAAGACCCACAAGTCAAGCAGTTCATAGAGAAGTGTTTGGTTCCGGTGTCTGAAAGATTGTCTGCACAAGAGCTTCTTAAAGATCCATTTCTTGCCGTAGAAAGTATGAAAGAGCGTGTATCTGAGCCAAAGTCCAACCTGGCAAAGCTCAACTTATGTCCCATGGACATAGACCGTAATACATTGTCATCTGGTAGCTCCTGTGTGAAGAGCAACAATAGCAGCCCCCGTTTTCCATCAATTGAAATCCAATGCATTAACGAGAGAAACGAAATCAGACTGAAAGGGGAGAAGGATCAAGAAAACTCTATCTTGCTATCCTTGAAAATAGCTGATTATACTGGTATAACAACTTTGTTTCTGTGTAAAAAACCATTCTTTATTTGTATTGGTCTTCGTGTTCCAATTCGATTGTTTTGTTGTTTTATAACAGGTCAAGTGAGGAACATTAAGTTCACGTTTTATCTGGACATGGATACTGTGCATTCAATAGCTCTTGAGATGGTTGAACAACTTGACCTGTTGCACGAAGATGTTGCTGTCATAGCAGAGCTGATCGATGGTCTGATTATGAAATTTGTGCCAACTTGGAAACCTTCATTCGGGAAATCTAATTCTAGTGGAGGATCTACTTCACCTGAGGGTTCTATAATTGTTCAAAATGGGCAAATTGCATTGGTTCCACCAGCAAAGAATCATGACTGCAAAGGGTCAGAGAATTCATCGATTATATATTCTGGTGATTGGATGAAGAGCTCAGGAGTGTTTTCGAATGATTCTTGCAACAGAAACATGTCTTCTAATGATTCTTCCAATGATGAGAAAGATGTTGAGTTGTCTGAAGATTTGAAGCAAGAGATTCAAGCAATTGATGCTCAATACAATCAATGGTCTAGTGAGCTGCAGAGGTATAGAGATGCAGCAATTGAAAATGCTAAGAAGAGATGGGTCTCGAAGAAGAAGGTGCTGCCGACTTTATGACCGAGTGTAAAAACTCTCTATGATTTGAATCATTTTTTTTCGTTCTAGTGCTGTCTTGTGAGTTGCGGGTTGTTCTAACTTCGCTGTTCAGTTTTTTCTTTCGTTTCACATGTTCTGTTTTTTCTTTTATTTCATCCTTTGAATTTAGATGGTTGTCTTAGAATTGTGTATGCTGAATTCATTTGACCATAATTGATTTAATCTGGAATTGCAAATTTTGGACATCATTCCTTGTGTGGATTTTACATCTTTACCAGTGGGTTTGTTTTGTTTAGTGGTAAATTCTTGGTACATCGTAGAGGTTGTTTTGTTTAGTGGTAAATTATGCGTACATCCTAGAGGCTGTTTACTAAACTCTTAGGTAAGTGCTTACAGATTGAACATGACAAGCAACAAGAATCTTACCTAGTAAGAAGCATAACAATGACCGAGTCTTATCCAGTAAGCGCATACCGGGTTTAAGACGCTTACCAACAATCCATTTTAATGGCCGATAATGTTACATGATAAGGTAAGTGAGGGTAATTTCTCTTGTTGGTAAGCGCTTACCCGGTAAGCATTTGGTAAACGACTTAGATGTTTGTTTGGTTTAGTGGTGCTCTCTAGGCTTTTACCTCTACCTTTGAGTAAAATATACTATGTAAATCTTGAAAGCTCATACATACATAAAGAATCACAATACCAAATTCTGAGATAACTTAAAACCCTTTGATTTATACAAGAAATCTGAAAATACCCAACAAAGCTGTTCATAAGTTTCCATTATCTTAAATGCAGGTTTCCATGGGAGAGACAGAATCAACATCGCGTAGAGGATAAACAACAAAGAAACACTTTCCAATCAATATGAAATTATTGGATAGCATCAACACCCACTTAAAAAAGACATTTTAGATACCAACTACTATTACTATTACTATTTACTACCAATTCTCCTTGACAATTTTCGATTTCTCAAGAATGAACTTGCCTTCCTTGTACTTTTGTGATTCCTCATACGCCCTTTCGTATTTCCATCCCAACACCTCACGGCAATCGGAGCAGAACACATCAGCAACCGTGTGGAGACCAGTCATGAGGTGCCGATCTTCTTTTGGTCCCATAGAAACATTCATTGCATGGGAGAACAAAAAGGCTCTACCATTTCTCCCCTAACATCAATCAAAACCACCCGATTTCAATGCAAAATCAAGTATCCTTATAATCAGCAATTAAACAGAATCAAACCAAACAAACCCATTATATTGGTATGAGGATAAGATGTACCCAAACCTTACCTCTTTCTCAAGAGACAAAGAGTTTGTTTATTATGATCTGCAATTAAACTAAATCAAACCAAACACACCCAGAATATGTATATCTCACCCCATGTGGAGGTAGGGTTTGAGGGTAAGATGTATGCAGACCTTACCTTTGTCCTAAGAGACACAAAGATTGTTTATAATCCGCAATAAGAATTCAAATATCTCCATTATTAGAGATGCTACAAAAAAACAACAAACCCCTCTTTCTCATCCCATAACTAGTCCTTGCAAGCATAACTGAAACATGATTAACCTCATCTAGACCTTTCAAACATGATTAGCATCCTTCCAACAATCTTCCCACATTGGAATATAACTATATGACTATATATAGTTATATTATCAAGAAACTACCTTTTTACATGGTTTGTTATTCCTTGAAACTTAATGCCACAAACCCAAATCAAGAACAAAGATGTATTATTTAACTTGATAGAAAAGCATAGAAATTGCCATATTTACCTATCCATATGTTTGCATATGGCTAAGCCGCTAAGGTGATGGTATGACACATAAGAACTAGGGGACCACCCACAACATGGCACGTGGCATATTCATTGAGAATATGGACGTGTTATTCATCATGAATAACACGCCCATATTCATCTCCGAAGGGGGACATGTGGTGCGTTGTGGGTGGTTCTCGTGTTCTCAATGGAAAAAAAGTTCTCAATCGAACTTTCCTCTATATAATAATCATATAAAGATGCAAACTTCTGATAAATAGCTGAGCTCTCAAACATTATTCTATGCATACAAACAATTCACCTGCTGCTAAGAATTTTACCCCCCTTTTCATCTCTAATTACTAGTTTCCACTCCCCACAGTCCATTTCAATGACACAAACAAGATATGCCACCATTTTTCTTGATCTTTGAAGAGCAAAACAAAGTTGAGAATTGGATATGGAAACTGGGTGTTTTCTTACTCCCAAATATATAAGCAAGTGATCAAGAAAATATCCCCTTTCTACTATATTTTCATCAACAAACATCTTCTATTTGCATAAAACTATGATTTGGGAGTTCAAAACCCACAATTGATATAAAGAGGACTTCATAGATAGATCATCAAACAAGCAAAATCAAGAATTGAACTTGAACAATTTCACAGATACTTGAGCAAAATCAGTCTAAAAACCAATAATTCTGTAAAAAAAAAATAACACACCTGAAAAGCTTTAGAAATGACATCATCGTGAAGGGCCACATGGTTTCGACAATTACAGCAACTGTATAACCTTGGACCAACCATTTCCGCCATTGAAGATCAAACACCGATATCAAATCTGTTGCCAGAATACCCAAAATCAGATGATCACTCAAATCAAAACCACAACAAGAAATCTTGATACGTAACTTGTACGCACTTCTTTGACCAAGTATATCTGCTTTTCAACAAAGCATTATTTATATTTTATTTTATTTTATTTCATTTCATTTTTAATATATAAAACAATGAAATTGAAATGGGTAATTAGCAATCATATGATTAAGCTGAAGAAAACATAAGATAGAATTGAAATCAATCAAGCGTACCCAGTAACTGAAAGTAGTTGCAGTGTAGAACATGAGGATCCCAAAGTGTGATGACATGCGACTTCTTGTATGTATGAATATTTATGGCATAAAAATGATGACTTTTTGTTTGATTAATAATGCTAATCTACACGGAAACTTGCAAATCCGTGACGTGGGTATTTGAATTTGTTTATGATTTATGAATATTATGATGGTATTGGACTATTGGTAGGGTTTTTTCTTTGTTTTTGGAGTTGGATGAGGTGTGTCGGATTTTAGGTGGGTTTCTAATCAATTTTTGCTTGCCGACCCCCCACCCCCTTTTTCAATTATGGTGTTTATCCATCACCCTTCTCACACTTTTTTCATTTTTCGTCCATTTTTATTTGTCTTCCTACGAACCTGTCGGTTGGTTGTTGTATTAAACCAATCGGTTTAAAAGATTTCTTTGTGTTGGTTTGTTAACAACTTTAATTTTCAAGAATACATTATTATTATTATTCATTTTATAATTTAAAAAATCTATGTACGGCACTGTTTGGTAGTGGTTTAATGAGATGTATGGTTTATTCGGTAATACATAATATTCACAATTAACATCAAAACAAGAAACTAGAATTTAATGCGGTTTTATTACTGGTTGAAAGTGTACATCCATAAAAAGGGAGAGAACGATTTTATTAACCAAATGAGAGTTACAAGCAACTTACAAGATCAATGATTCAAGAAATCAGCAATAAAATGGCTTTAGTCTGTTGAACTTGCCAAAAATGGAAGGTTAATTTGATTTTTGTCAAAGGCCCATGAAATTAGACCTAGAGCAATTACTTGATGTTTGAAGCACAGATAGCGAGTTGGTGTGACCAATTACCTAGGTCACGAGGTCGAATTTCTTGTGTTGCAAATCATGTATATAGAGTTCGAATAATTACTACCTATGCTAATGAGTAGTACCACCTGCTCCAACGACATGCATTGCAATCCTAAGCAGTACTGACCTTGGCCATGTCCAGCTCGTGTGGCAGCAGAAGACACCATAAGCCCAAGGGGCATCAAGTTTTGATATGCTATTAGCTATGAGTTTAGTACCAGATTATAACTAGCTCATGCCCAAGCCGCTAAGATAATCAACCAAGTGTCTAATTGATATTTGGTCCATTAATGAGAGTGAATGGCATCATGAACGTTCAAACAACTAAGTCAACTTGTTTTGTTCTTCACCTATCCGAGTTTGACTATTCCGATTTTCAAGACTTGAAAGATGTTCCATATTTAGCCGACAACGATGGTGATGAAACAATACTTCTAAAATCAAAAAACTGTTTCCCCATTTTCCACGTTGCCCTCCACTTTTCGTTATCTATGTTTATCCTCCCAAATGTTCATAGGTTACCTTCTTCTAGGAAACATTTTTTTATACTAGATATTTGTAAAGAAAAAACACCCATCTTATTCTAAGAAACATTTTCTCTTCATATTCAAAATGATTTTCGTAAGAAAATAACTTATCTTATTCTAAGAAACATTTTTCTCCTTGTATTTAAAATGATATTTGTAAAAAAAAAATTACATATTTTTCCATAAATACTTGTGAGAGCTTCAAATTTCATACATTTAAGAAATCATTTTTTCCTTTAGTTGTATTATTTTATATATGATCATTTTTGGTATGTTAAATGTGTGATTTTGAACAAAGCCCCAAAATTTTGGGGCCGAGTTTTACATTGTATAGGGTTTTTTGTCAATGAATGTAAAACTATATCTACCTTAGTGCATCTCTAATTTCTAGCAGAAGAAAAAACTAATACGCCTCACATCACCTCTGTACTTTTTATATATGCATCTTGGTTATCTAATTTTGCAGTGTAATAAAAAAAATAGGTGTAACAGGGCCTCCAAAAAGATTGGAATGTCCTTGTTTATTATATTTAATAAAATTCAGAGTATGCAAGTGAGCTGAGTGGTTTAACTAGGTTCCAGACCCCTTAAAAATAGAATGTTGCATTTGCTAAAAAAATCGACATGTGGGCACTTTCTTAACCTTCCTGCAAAGGGCATCAGAAACCTCAAGAACGGCCATGATCCTAGGTCACGTGATGTGTTGCGATCGGACCATGTGATCTCCAACTCGCAAAATCAATGCCGAGTTTAACAACCATAAGCTAACTTATTTTTTAACTTACTGAAAAAACTCGTTTGGTAAGTCATAAACTTTTTTTTTTGAAAGACAATTGCGTTTCGGGGGTATCCTGAACTATGTCTAGACTAATCCCCCTTCGACCCGGCCCCGATTCGGCCCACGACCCTCGATATCCGCCGCGTGCTCACCCCTGGATTCAAACCCGGGTAGTAAGGGCTTCCACCACTTACCCCCCAGGATGTTACCGACCAGTAGGCTACAACATCTTTGGATTAGTAAGTCATAAACTAGCTTATAAGCCAGCTTCTTAAAAAACTAGTAGTGTTTCAGTAAGCTTCTTAAAAAACTTCTTGAGGTAGTGTTTCAATAACCAGTCATGTTTCTTATATTTTACGTAAATGACCAAACACCCTATCATTTTAATTAATTTTACCCTATCATCTTGCTTACCAACCGATAATTTTTACCAACATGGTTGTTTGTTAGCAGCTTAATGAACTTAATGGGGGCTACAACTTATTCGTTTAGTAATGGCTTAATGATATAGAAAGGGGCTTATACAGTGAGCTTCTAGGGAAGCTTTACGCAAAGCCAAGTTTTTTTTTTCCCAAACCCACTTTTCCCAATTAAAAAATAAACTCATTTCATCTATGAAAACACTCTGTCAAACAAAAAATCTGTCTAATATGTAGTTAATTCATATAGACAATTTTAATAAATAAATAAAAACCAACAAACCAACCCCTAATTTATAAGCCAACATTCAGCTTCTACTCAGCTAGTTTCCCAGACATTACCCAAGTTTCAACAACAAAAACTAAATACTTTTTCAGACAATTAGTTCACTAAGGGTGTGTTTGGTACACTGGATAGGACAGAACAGATATCACTGTACCATATTTGGCAGAACTTTTATGTGAAACAAACAGAAACAAAGTAGAACACTATCCTGACTGCGTACCAAACGCACCCTAAAAGATCTTAGCCCATGTTTTTGACATGAGTTGTAAAGTTGGAAAGGGAGCACCAACAATGTTTGCTTCATAATGAATAATACCATTAATGTTGATACATTACAAAAATAAATAGCATTGTGATACTACAAAATGTGAAAAGAGCTTAAGTTAGAAATAACCATTTTTTTATCTTGTATCAGATTACGAAAACCGCATAACACGCTATCTTAATAGTATACTCGCTCCCTTATTCTTCAACCAAACTTTTAATTCTTTCTCTTCGTGTTCTTCATCACCCGCTACGGCCCTTGAGATCATCGATCTCCAAGAACTCAACACGTAAACTATATTGCACACAACTTTAACAAGAATGATGTAACCATTTTCCTATAAAATCCCAATATGTTTCTTAATCTTCGATGTTTAGTGGTTCCGACTCCAATTCCCTCACCTTGTCTTGCCCTGAAACCAAACATACAAAATGAACAGTTTACACACAAAAGAGAGAGATGAAACATTTGTCGTAAAAGATATGTTCATTCAAACTCACTACAACAAAATCTGTTTTATAGAAAATATGTCTAAATTTCCTAATAGACTTGTTTTATAGGACCAAACAATTGTTTGTCGTATGTAAAGGTGTTACAATAAGTTGATAGGACGCTTTTGGATGTTGTAACAAGTTTTTTAGTACCATTTTGAAATAACGTGCCCTATTAGTCTTTTTATATGGCATTATTTGGAAAACGTCCTACAAAAACATGTGTTCATAGGACAATTCTCAAAAGTGTTATATAAAAAAGCTAAAAGACACTTTATTTTCGAAAATGTCATGAAAAACTCGTTAGGACGTCCAAATACATCCCAACATCCTAGGCGCACAATTGTTTGATCCTATAACCATAAGTCCTACAAGGCAGTTTATTTACCTCTTAATGATTCCATTAAGAGGTAACCTCTGAATTGCTAAGAGGTGAATCTTGTTTGGCAAAAAAAAGTTTGCCTCTTAATGGTTCTAAAACCCTCTTAATGATTTTGTATCCTGAGCCTCCCTTAACCATTCAGCACCCTAATTTCATTGTGAGCAATTACCAAACAACCATATGTCATTTTTACACTAAATCAAAAGAGCCTCTTAATGATTCTGACCACTTAATCATTGTGCACCAAACTACTCAGCAACTGTCAAACAGCCCTAAACCCTAAACTCTAAACTAAAAGCAGTTTATTAAGACATTTAGACATCTTTAATGGCGGAAACTGGAAGCAAATAAAGAACATACTTGATCTTTCTGCAACACCCAAGAGGCGCCTTTGTAGCATAGATGCAATGAAGAGGAAAACAGAGCACATTCCAAACATTACGGTAATTGGGAATGCATCAACCTTCGATAGAAGTAAAACGGAGTGGTTAATAGAAGCTCGAGTATAATATATATATATATATAGATATAGATATAGATAATATGTGCAGAAAACGAGATAGAGATAAAGAGAACTCACGTTATACAGCACGATGCATACAAAGATGTTAAGAGGAATGCGGAAAAAGTTCATAATGGTGCTTCTAGCCTCTTCCGGAATGTATTGAGACCTCATTTTCATAATAGATGGCCAGAATAAGCCAACACATGCTTCAAAAATACAGAATCCAAGAAGCTGGATACACCCTGCAAATTTGATGCTTCCACCCTTCTCTTGAGAAGGAGCCACCAAAAACTGTTGAAAAGAAAGAAAAAAGATTAAAAAAATGTCGTATTTTTTTGGTGAATGAATCTAAAATGAGGTTAAAAAGAAAGTGTTGCATACGCTTGTAAGAACGGGAAGCAAAAGAGAGGCAGAAGAGACGACAAAAACGACTTGCATGTAGCTCTCGACTTTGATTGATGCACGGGCCAACAGTCGAGAAGCCAAAGAGCTTCCCAACATGGAGGATAACATGAAAGTAGCAAAAATGAAACCGTGTGGAAGGTCTTCGCCGTTTGGGCTCAAAGCCGGGGTCCACAAGAACACAAATGTGTACATTGATCCTTCGAAAAGGGATTGTATTGCACCCAACAATGCTATCTTTTCATCTGATTTTATACAAAAAAACAACAATATTAGGTTATAATTTAGGAAGGGGGGGTAATATATATGTAGGGACAGGTTAAAACGAGAACCATAAATATATACTATCAAGATATGTATCTGTCAATTAGTATATTGATAAATGTATATGTATTATATATGCATTGGCGCATATACCTATTGAAAATCATATAGTGTATATGCATCAATGCATAGCGGGTTCTTTCTCAAAATATTTATGGTTCTCATTTGATTCTTTGATTATATACGTATACTACATAGAGGCAGGTTTAGGGGAAAACCCAAAAAAAATGAAAAAAAAAACACTGGTAACCGTTCATCTGTACCGGTATGCACATGTGCATACAAGTAACTAGAGCTGTTTTTTAATCACGTGTTACAAATTACTTGTATGCACATGTGCATACCTTCTTCCAGGTGAACGGTTATCAGGGTGTTCCTCAGTTTTGTGGTTTCCCCCTGAACCTATATATATATATATGTGTGTGTGTGTGTGTGTGTGTAAGAGAGATAGAAATACCAGAAGCAATTGCCACAGCAGCTCCCCTGAATTGGGTCAGTAAATCTTTGCTTTCTGATGCATCACCATAATTTTCAGTCCAGGTTGATATAATGATAGCCATGCCGATGGCAAGAAAGATGGAAGCTGCATCAAATGGCGCCACGGGTCCCATTGCCAATGAACCAACTAATAGATTCCCAAATAAACCAGCCAATATTGCAACTAATCCGTTCCCAAGAAAGATTGCCTTGGAGAATGTTATCGATAGCCATTGTTGCTCAAAACCCCTCTACAAATACAAAATTAAGTTAGAACTAAACACAAAACAATGACACCAAAAATATGGTCTACTAGATGATGCAATTGAATGGTCATATGAACCAATCCGTCTTCTATCTATCTATCTATATATCTATATAGGGTCAAGTTCAAGGGAATACCGCCAAAAAATAAAAAACTGAGGAACACCTTGTTAACCATTCATCTGGACAGTATGCACATGTGCATACAAGTAATTTGTAACATGCACATGTGCATACCGTTTAGATGAACGATTACCAAGGTGTTCTTTAGTTTTTAGTTTTTTTGAGGTTTTCCCCTGAACCTCCCTCCATATATATATTACATCTAACCTTATTGTGTTCAGCAACAAGCCATGATTCAAAGGCTGAAAAGAGGAGAGAAGTGGCAATCCCTCCCAATATTCTTCCCACCATCAGAATTCTGTACTGAGGTGAATGCTTGGTGATGCAACTCAAAATGTAAGTTATACAGTAAGTAACCGAAGCTCTTTTTCGACCACTGAATTTACCACAACAAGTTTCAAGTTAAATTCACAACAATCATATTTTATTTAAACTTTAAACAAACTTTTACTGAAAGAGGGTCAAAATAAAATTACTGTTTATCAGCTAAGGATCCAACAATTGTCCCAAAGAGCATGGAAGATCCAAATCCAGCAATAAAGAGCTGCCCAATATCTCCTTTCCCAAAACCATATGTGGTATAAAGATAGTATACATATGGTCCCTGCAACCAATCACCAGCTACAACCACCATGAAATTTGTTACAAAAAGATGATCAAAGTGGAAAAAAAACAACTTTTGTTCAACAATTAAACCATAATACACTCATCAAAGTAATTAGTGAGCTGTAAAGGATCAAGAATTCAAGATTCTCCTCAAATTAGCTCCCCATTATGGATCCAAACAAATACATCTAACTATTTTACTTTATTTCAAGAAAAGATCTTAAAAACCCATGATAAGTTTGAACATATATCAAAATTCAACAGGGTTATTAGTAGTTTAGATCCATAAAGGTTGAGAATTTAGCAACATTTGATGCAAATCTTGAATAACCCAGATCTGATTCCTCATCATAAATGTCAACCCACAAGTGGGTAATTAACTCAAATCAAGAACAATTGATGGGAAACATAAAGAGAAAATGATAATGTGGATAAAAAGAAATGATACCCATCATGAGGGAGTAGACGAGGAGGTAATTGTTCTTGAAGGAATTGAAAGCAGAAGAAGTATTGATCCGATCTTTGTTGTTTTTACTGAGCTCCATTGTTGCAACAACAACAGCAAGGCCACCAAAGACTAGCAAGTAGAAAAGCTCCATGATTCTTGATTCTTGATCTTGATCTTGATCTTGATCTAAATCTCGATCTGTGTGTGTGTGTTATGAGAGAAGAGAGTGTGAATGGAAATAGAGAAGACCACAAAGCAAAGCAGAATCCAAAATCTTGATTTGGAAAGGAAGGGAAGAGTGTGTGTTGATATATAGTATGGGCCAAAGCCCTTAACCTCCAAGCAATTCTACCCAAAGGGTGTCGGTAGGGTAGTAGTCGTAGTATAGCTTAAATTATTTTCGGATTTATCTTTGCAAGAAAACAAAATAAAAAACGTATATTTAAAGATATTGAAATAAAATGTATTTTATTTCCTTACTGTAAATTATAAGAAGTGTACTCGTGTTATGTATGACTAGAAGTCTATTCGTGTAATGCAGCGTAGAGATGGATCCAAGAATTTTTTCTTACGGTGGCACCTTTGATGAACCTAAAAAAATTTCACATCGCCCGATGTTGTTTTAGCCTAATTCCACTGCTTTGAGATTTTTTTTTATTTTTTTCTCGATTTCGAGGAACTTTAAAAAAAATCAATTTCGAGAGAACTTTTCGGGGTTTTTTGGTTGATTTTAAGAGTTTTTTTTTGGGATTTTTGGTTGTTTTTAAGAGTTTTTTTTTGGAAATTTTGGTTGATTTTAAGAGGTTTTTTGATACGGTTGCACCATTTAAAACGATACGGTTGCACCCTCCAAAATAATACGGTTGCACTCTTCATACCGCTACAAAATTTTACCCTTCGCCGGACAAACGATACGGTGGCACGTGACACCGTATGCACTACTCTAGGTCCGCCATTGATGCAGCGCGATATATCTTGATTTTAATGTTCTAATTTATTTTAATGTGTGGTTTTGAAAAAACGGTCATGTTTTTTTCTAAATTTGTTTAAAGAATGATGTTTTTTAAGGAGTTTATGATTTGAGGATTTGAAAGTGGTTAGAGATAAAAATTAATTAATAAGAGACAACGATTTAAGGATTTGAAGGTTGTTAGAGATAAGTATTAATCAAGTAATTAGCATCAAAAGCGGTACATAAAACTTCATTAGTTGTTTTTAAAAGATTTTAAATAATTAGCATTAAATAGCGATACATGAAGCTTTAAGGATTGTTTTTAAGAATTTTTAATAAATGTTTTATAATATAGTATATAGATATATCTTAATTTTAATGTTTTAGTTTTTTCTTTTATCCATAGGTTTTTTACGGTTTCAAAAAAATGATAATGTATTTTTATAAATTTATTAATTTAATTTAGATTTAATATTTTATTTTAGATTTAATAATATATGTTTTTAAAAATAAATTAAATAATTTATATTAGATTTCAATGATTATTTTAATTAATTATTTTTAAGATTTTTTATATTTAAAATGAGATTGTGTCATGTATATGATTATATTTATCAAGTAGTTATGAAATCAAACATGCCGCTGTAAAACATTGTACTCATGCATCATTACTTATAATCTTAAATTCTTTAAGTAATATGTACCATCAAATAGTATTTCATGTAAAAATATTTGTTTTTAAGAGTTTTTTTTCAAATATCTTATAATATAGTATAGATAAAATAAATAATTTGTTAAGATGTTGTAGTATATGTTTAATGAATTTTTGGATTTTTCATTATTAATCAATTTATGGTTATTGTTAGACAACCTAGGGGGGGTAAGGTTGTATTTAAATAATTTTACTTTCAAAAAACCTTTTATAAAAATATCTTAATAATGTAAATACAACAGAGTATATGAAAACACAACAGATATGTATAAATACAGGATAGTATAAATACAGTAAATAAAGCAGAGTATATATACAATAATTATATAAACAGATATAATTAAATGCACAGCGGAAATATAAAGAGATAAGGGATAGAGATACTTGACACGGAGATTTAGTGATTTACCACAACTTGGTAAATCACTAGCCGAGACACTTCCCGACACGATCCAATAAACGTATTCTTTACGGTAGAATACAAACCAAATACAAAGGTAAGCAATAGGCTCTCAAGCTTCAGCTTATTGAGATATACAGGATCACACACCCGTTATTCAAACACTTACAAGAGGAGTATAACTCACAATGGAAATCACTCTTGTATAATATTTATCACTTGGATATTTTATAAAAACGTTTTATAAAATAAATATGTAGTGATAATATGTAGTATGGAATATTAGTTGGGAGAGATCAGATGGATAGATGGCTGTTGGTTTGTATCTGTATTGTATTTTTTTTCTTCTCCACCATCGCATGCATTATATAGCAGCTCTTCCAACGGATACATGCATCCGCGGTATACCGCCAAAAGCACGCGGTATACCGTGCAGTAATAAAGTACGTGTCAGAAGAGAAAGGTCAACCCTGCAAAAACAAACGTAAACTGTACCCGCGGTATACCGGGCATTCTTCGTGGTATACCTGCGTCAGAATATGTACCCGCGGTATACCGGGCATTCTTCGCGGTATACCTGCGTCAGAATATGTACCCGCGGTATACCGGGCATTCTTCGCGGTATACCTGCGTCAGAATAGGCAGCTTCCAGGACGCAACCAATCTTTCTCAATAAACCATATTTAATTAAAATCATTTATTTGGTTTTTAGAAATATCCAAGTGGTATATTATTTTAGGGTGTTTATCATTATAAATTATAAACACTAATGACAACGTAAATCTTCCGTCTTGAACTCTTCAGATAAAATCTTCGTGTTCTTCAAGAACTGTACACTTGGATTGGATTGTTAGATAAACAATAATACGGTGTGTTTGTAATCATCAAAATAAATATATATAAATATATAGAGATGTGGTACACTTGCACCAACAATCTCCCCCTTTTTGATGATGACAAACACAACCGCTAAGCATGAGCATATGCGGTTTCTCTCCCCCGTTTGTCGAAACAAAAAGGGTCAAGAAAGACGGTATGCTTCCCCTCGAGAGATGCTCCCCCTCAAAATATGCATATAATTGACATGAAACAAAATAACCAAAAAGAAACACTTGCACCAAAAAAGGATCTTAAGGCTTCGATTTTTCGGTTAATTTTATGTGAGCAAAAAATTACCACGTATTATGACCTCGTCAGGGAACACGTATTATATCCTCGTCAGGAAACACGTATTATATCCTCGTCAGGAAACACGTATTATATCCTCGTCAGGAAGCACGTATTGTATCCTCGCCAGGAAACACCTACAAAAGGCAAAGAAAATTTTTTGTGGTATCCTTTTCTTATGGGTCCTTTTAACAGTTAGTATAAAGCATAAACTGCAAAAAAAAAAAAAAAATTAAAATATGTTGTCGACATAAAATAAAACATGACAACATACAATCCACAAAATTTGTTTAAAACCACAAACGCATCCCACCGGGATTGTCAACATTAAACATTCCTTTCGGAATCCATTTTCTAACCATTCTAATTTTGCGATTGTATTTATCATACACATAAAATGAAGCATTTATATTCGCATTAGGTCTAGAAAAATTACTATTATACATGCGAGCATACGGTTTCCTCCCATAATTCACATTTTTCATTTTTGACATATATGGGGGTTTTTGCACATAAGGTTTTCTCGTTTCAACTCTAGGTGGTTCAAAACACTTTTTAATTTGAATACACGAGCACGTATCAATACATGTATTAGAACCAATGCCTTTTCTCCAATTAATGCGATTAGACATATTTAGCATTTTTAACACTTTATCATTGCTATTTTGAAATGCTTTAGCTAACATATTATCTTTTTCATATAAATCGCATTTAGCTTTTAAACAAGCATTATCATTTATGAGAATATCACATTTTGCACATATGTCATTTTCTTCTATTCTTTTATCTAAACATGCAAGTTTCTCATTTAAAACATCACATGATTTGCAAACAATATTTTCGCATGCTTTCTTTTCTAAAGTGATAACTTTATCATTTAACTCATTTTTGATTTTATTATCACATGCAATGGTTTGTTTACAATTATTCAACTCATTTTGACATAATAATAATTCTTCTTTTAATTTAGCATTCTCATTTTTATAACTATTTACGAGAACAATCAATTTTTGAAAAGAGACATTTAACATATCAATATCATCATCGTTATCACTACAACTAGAAAAACTTGAGTATGAAGTACATACCTCTTTCTCGCAGTCGACGATGAGACAAGTTTCTTCATTTCTTTGATCTCGGGTTTCGTCTCTCTTTTCTTTTGAGTTTTCACCATAGGTGATGTTCAAGTTCTCCCAAATATCACGAGCAGTTTCAAAGAGATAAACACGCTCAATATCATCGTTAGTAAGAACCGAAAAGAGAAAATTTTTGGCTTCATAATTTAAACAACAATTATCCTTATCTTCGTCGGACCATTCCGAGCTAGGTTTTTCAACAACTTTGTTGTTTTGAAATTTTGTGGGTTTGAAATTTCCTTTAATAATAATATCCCAAATATTTTGATTTATCCCACGAACATAACGTTCAAAAGAATTTGCCCAAAGATCAAAATTTTCGAAATCAATAAGAAGAGATTTAGAAAAACAAGCATGTTAGACAACCTAGGGGGGGTAAGGTTGTATATAAATCTTTTACTTTCAAAAATCCTTTTAAAAAAAATACCGTACAGAAACAGTATAAATAAATCAGAGTATACAAATAATAAATATACAACAATTATATAAACAGATATAATTAAAAATGCACAGCGGAATAAATAAAGAGATAAAGGTTAGAGATACTTGACACGGAGATTTACTGATTTACCACCAACTGTGATAAACCAGCAGCCGAGACACTTCTCGACACGATCCAATAAATGTATTCTTTACGGTAGAACACAAACCAAATACAAAGGAATTTGTAATAGTTTCTCAAGCCTCTGCTATGAGATAAACAGGATCACACACCCGTTATTCAAATACTTACAAGAGGAGTATAACTCACAATGGGTAATCACTCTTGTATAATATCTCACACTTGGATATTTAAAAAATATTTTATAAAATATATAAATATATATTAAAAGAGAGAGCTGAGAGAATGGTGTTGTTGATGCTTATTGTTGTTGTTATTCTGTTACTTCCATCACCACCAGCATGCATCATTTATACCAAGGAAGCTCCAACGGCATTGTGAGTTGGCGGTATACCGGCTATCCCCCGCGGTATACCGTGCAGAGGAAAAAGCACATCAAGATCAGAAAGTCAACTCTGCAAAAACCAACGGAAACAGTACCCGCGGTATACCGGCTGAACACCGCGGTATACCTGCGTCAGAATATGTACCCGCGGTATACCTCCTGAACCTTCGCGGTATACCTGCGTCAGAAAAAGAACTTCTAACCAATCAGAGAGGTACACCACGCCTGCCGCGGTATACCTCCTGAACCTTCGCGGTATACCTGCGTCAGAAAAAGCAAAATCTTGCTGGATCTTCTAAAAAAAACTTTATTTAAATAAATTATTTATTGGGTTTTTAGAAATATCCAAGTGGTATATTATTTTAGGGTGTTTATCATTATAAATTATAAACACTAATGACAACGTAAATCTTCCGTCTTGAACTCTTCAGATAAAATCTTCGTGTTCTTCAAGAACTGTACACTTGGATTGGATTGTTAGATAAACAATAATGCGGTGTGTTTGTAATCATCAAAATAAATATATAAAATATATAGAGATGTGGTATACTTGCACCAACAATCTCCCCCTTTTTGATGATGACAAACACAACCGCTAAGCAAGAGCATGTGCGGTTTCTCTCCCCCGTTTGTCGAAACAAAAAGGGTCAAGAAAGACGGTATGCTTCCCCTCGAGAGATGCTCCCCCTCAAAATATGCATATAATTGAGGTAGCATAAACTCATGGGTAAAGAGCTAAAACGCTCCCCCTCAAATTAATAGCGATATCAATTTGATTTTATAAAATTTGAGAGATAAAATAAGCATAAAAAAATACGCATATAATTGACATGAAACAAAATAACCAAAAAGAAACACTTGCACCAAAAAAGGATCTTAAGGTTTCGATTTTTCGGTTAATTTTATGTGAGCAAAAAAAATTACCACGTATTATGACCTCGTCAGGGAACACGTATTATATCCTCGTCAGGAAACACGTATTGTATCCTCGCCAGGAAACACGTATTATATCCTCGCCAGGAAACACGTATTGTATCCTCGCCAGGAAACACGTATTATATCCTCGTCAGGAAACACGTATTATATCCTCGTCAGGAAACACGTATTATATCCTCGCCAGGAAACACGTATTATATCCTCGCCAGGAAACACCTACAAAAGGCAAAGAAAATATTTCGTGGTACCCTTTTCTTATGGGTCCTTTTAACAGTTAGTATAAAACATAAACTGCAAAAAATATGTTGTCGACATAAAACAAAATACGACAACATATAAAACCATAAAAATGGTTTAAAACCACAAACGCATCCCACCGGGATTGTCAACATTAAACATTCCTTTCGGAATCCATTTTCTAACCATTTTTATTTTACGATCGTATTTATCATAGACGTAAAATGAAGCATGCAAATTTACATTATTCTTTGGTCTAGAAAATTTGCTATTATACATGCAAGCATACGGTTTCCTCGGCATATAATTCACATTATTCATTTTGGATACATACGGAGGTTTTTGCACATAAGGTTTTCTCGTTTTAACTTTAGGTGGTTCAAAACACCTTTTAATTTGAATACACGAGCACGTATCAATACATGTATTAGAACCAATGCCTTTTCTACAATTAATGCGATTAGACATATTTAGCATTTTTAACACTTTATCATTGCTATTTTGAAATGCATTAGCTAACAGATTATCTTTTTCATATAAATCGCATTTAGCTTTTAAACATGCATTATCATTTTCAAGTATATCGCATTTTGTACATAAAATATTTTCACATGTTCTTTTCTCTAAACATGCAATTTTATCATTTAAAATAACACAAGATTTACAAATATCTTTTTCACTTAATTTATTTTCTAATTTAGTGATAACATCTAAATCATGAGCAGATTTTTGTTTACCGTCATCTATTTCCTTTTTATATATAGATACGGTTTCTTTTAAATTAGAAATTTCATCTTTATATTTATTTGCGAGAGCAGCCATATCATGAAATGATTTATATAATTCGTCAAGATTATTTTCATTGTCACTATAATAATTATCACTATAATTACTATCACAATTATTTTTAGAAGAATATGATGAAGATACCCCATTATCATGGTCGGCCATGAGACAAAAATTTTGGGCCTCATTTATGCTTGCGCTACACGCGCCTCCAACTAAAGCTTTTGGTGTGTTGATTTGTTTTGCTCGTTTCGGACACACACTTGCATAGTGATCCTTGTCACCACACACATAGCAAAAGCCTTTCTTTTTATTGGCTTTTTCATCGTCGCTAGATTCGTCATATTTGTCTTCACGTTTGTGGACGTTGCGACTTTGGTTTTTACCACCACGACGGTAGTCTCCATTTTCTTGAAACCTATCATTTTTGGCAAACTTTTTGTTAGATAAAAGTTTAGAAAGTTTTCTTACCAACTTGACTAAATCGTCAAGATTTTCGGGTTCGTCATCGGATGAGCTAGCTTCTTCCTCCTCTTCCTTTTCCTCTTCTTTTGAGGCAATGACTTTTAAAGCTATGGATTTCTTTTTGACTTGCTCCCGGACTTGATTTCTTCTTAGTGCAATTTCGTGCACTTTAAGATTGCCGATGAGATCATCGAGCTTCATAGTTGCGAGATCTCGGGAGTCTTCCAAGGATGTGATTTTTGCCATCCACTCCGAAGGAAGTGCTCGTAGGATTTTCCTTACATAGTCTTCGTTAGGATAAGTGCGACCTAGTCCTTTCAAAGTAGTCATAATGAGGTTAAAACGTTTAAACATTGAGTCGATTGACTCATCTTTTGACATTTCGAACAATTCATAATCATGAACAAGAATATTTATTTTAGAGCTTTTAACTTGAGTATTTCCACGATGAGTGTCGCTCAAGCTTTGCCAGATTTGATTAGCAGTTTTATAAGTATAAACTCTTTCAATTTCATCAGAGGTTAAAGCAGCATATAATATATTTTTAGCTTCAAAATTTAAACAATAATGAGATTCTTCAGCGGGAGTCCAATCTTTTATGGGTTTATCAACAATAAGATCATTTTCAACTTTGGTTGGTCTAAAATTCCCATTTTCTATAATATCCCAAATTTTTTGACTTTTGCCACGAACGTGACATTCAAATAGCTCGGCCCAAATGCCAAACTTTTCAGTATCTATCAAAGGAGGTTTAGAAAACACAAAATTAGTTTGTTGAGCCATTTTTAAAAAAAATATTTAAACAGAAAATTTTTGAAAGACCCGCTCTGATACCAAATGTTAGACAACCTAGGGGGGGTAAGGTTGTATATAAATCTTTTACTTTCAAAAATCCTTTTAAAAAAATACAGTACAGAAACAGTATAAATAAATCAGAGTATACAAATAATAAATATACAACAATTATATAAACAGATATAATTAAAAATGCACAGCGGAATAAATAAAGAGATAAAGGTTAGAGATACTTGACACGGAGATTTACTGATTTACCACCAACTGTGATAAACCAGCAGCCGAGACACTTCTCGACACGATCCAATAAATGTATTCTTTACGGTAGAACACAAACCAAATACAAAGGAATTTGTAATAGTTTCTCAAGCCTCTGCTATGAGATAAACAGGATCACACACCCGTTATTCAAATACTTACAAGAGGAGTATAACTCACAATGGGTAATCACTCTTGTATAATATCTCACACTTGGATATTTAAAAAATATTTTATAAAATATATAAATATATATTAAAAGAGAGAGCTGAGAGAATGGTGTTGTTGATGCTTATTGTTGTTGTTATTCTGTTACTTCCATCACCACCAGCATGCATCATTTATACCAAGGAAGCTCCAACGGCATTGTGAGTTGGCGGTATACCGGCTATCCCCCGCGGTATACCGTGCAGAGGAAAAAGCACATCAAGATCAGAAAGTCAACTCTGCAAAAACCAACGGAAACAGTACCCGCGGTATACCGGCTGAACACCGCGGTATACCTGCGTCAGAATATGTACCCGCGGTATACCTCCTGAACCTTCGCGGTATACCTGCGTCAGAAAAAGAACTTCTAACCAATCAGAGAGGTACACCACGCCTGCCGCGGTATACCTCCTGAACCTTCGCGGTATACCTGCGTCAGAAAAAGCAAAATCTTGCTGGATCTTCTAAAAAAAAACTTTATTTAAATAAATTATTTATTGGGTTTTTAGAAATATCCAAGTGGTATATTATTTTAGGGTGTTTATCATTATAAATTATAAGCACTAATGACAACGTAAATCTTCCGTCTTGAACTCTTCAGATAAAATCTTCGTGTTCTTCAAGAACTGTACACTTGGATTGGATTGTTAGATAAACAATAATGCGGTGTGTTTGTAATCATCAAAATAAATATATAAAATATATAGAGATGTGGTATACTTGCACCAACAAAGCATTTTGTTGAGCCATAACAAAAACGGATTTAAAAAATTAAATAGACGATTTTTGAAAGCCCCGCTCTGATACCAATTGTTAGACAACCTAGGGGGGGTAAGGTTGTATTTAAATAATTTTACTTTCAAAAAACCTTTTATAAAAATATCTTAATAATGTAAATACAACAGAGTATATGAAAACACAACAGATATGTATAAATACAGGATAGTATAAATACAGTAAATAAAGCAGAGTATATATACAATAATTATATAAACAGATATAATTAAATGCACAGCGGAAATATAAAGAGATAAGGGATAGAGATACTTGACACGGAGATTTAGTGATTTACCACAACTTGGTAAATCACTAGCCGAGACACTTCCCGACACGATCCAATAAACGTATTCTTTACGGTAGAATACAAACCAAATACAAAGGTAAGCAATAGGCTCTCAAGCTTCAGCTTATTGAGATATACAGGATCACACACCCGTTATTCAAACACTTACAAGAGGAGTATAACTCACAATGGAAATCACTCTTGTATAATATTTATCACTTGGATATTTTATAAAAACGTTTTATAAAATAAATATGTAGTGATAATATGTAGTATGGAATATTAGTTGGGAGAGATCAGATGGATAGATGGCTGTTGGTTTGTATCTGTATTGTATTTTTTTCTTCTCCACCATCGCATGCATTATATAGCAGCTCTTCCAACGGATACATGCATCCGCGGTATACCGCCAAAAGCACGCGGTATACCGTGCAGTAATAAAGTACGTGTCAGAAGAGAAAGGTCAACCCTGCAAAAACAAACGTAAACTGTACCCGCGGTATACCGGGCATTCTTCGCGGTATACCTGCGTCAGAATATGTACCCGCGGTATACCGGGCATTCTTCGCGGTATACCTGCGTCAGAATATGTACCCGCGGTATACCGGGCATTCTTCGCGGTATACCTGCGTCAGAATAGGCAGCTTCCAGGACGCAACCAATCTTTCTCAATAAACCATATTTAATTAAAATCATTTATTTGGTTTTTAGAAATATCCAAGTGGTATATTATTTTAGGGTGTTTATCATTATAAATTATAAACACTAATGACAACGTAAATCTTCCGTCTTGAACTCTTCAGATAAAATCTTCGTGTTCTTCAAGAACTGTACACTTGGATTGGATTGTTAGATAAACAATAATACGGTGTGTTTGTAATCATCAAAATAAATATATATAAATATATAGAGATGTGGTACACTTGCACCAACAGTTATTTTATCAATATTTTATTCTGGATTTAATTAGTGATTTATGGTTTTTTAAGCATTAAGTCAACATTAAATTCATCATTAATTTTGTTAACTTTTAACTATTAATTTATTGTCATGATTTCAGAAAAAATGTCATAAATTTCTGAAATAGAAAGCATTAAACAACTTCTATCTACTAAAAACAATACCAATAACAATAAACTACATATAAAGATTAAGTATTTACGAAAGGACATTAATAAGTCATTCGAAATATAAATGCATTTACACAACCGACAAAACAAAAACAAAAAAGACATTAATTACACCGACGCAAAAATAATTCCAATCTTGTTTTTTCTTGATATTTATCTTTATTTTTTAAATTTTTTATTTTTAATACGTTACTTAGAGCATCTCCAACATCTAGAGAAAATTGTATTTTTTGTTTTCTATATTGCTCCAATAGTTTTTCTATATTGTTCTCTAAAATAGAGAAAACTCAAAATTTAGAAAATTCTCTAAAATAGATGGAGAAAGAAATTACTTTTTATTCAATCCCACCAATAGGATTGGGTTATCATTATTTTATACAAATTCTTTTTAAAAATCGTATTGGAATGATAAATTTAAATAATATTTTAATAATATAATAGATGTTGAGTTCTTTAAAATAAAGAATATGTTGGAATTAAATATAATTAATTTTAGAGATTTTAACTTTTAAAACTCCATATTTTAAAAAAATTATAGAAAATATGTCGGAGATAATATATCTTTGTCATATTTAATTCTATCAAGATAAAAGTTCTAGGATTTAGACGTCGATAATGAGGTCTATTGAGCCTTTTGTTGCTTGTTTGATTAATTTAATAAATTTAATGATTTTACTTGTTTAATTTATTGATAACATTGTTTTTTTCTTATCAACTTTTAATTATTTGTTAAAATTAATAAAATTAGAAAACTATGGTATTCATGTTCTATCATCTTATTATATATTAATAAAATAAAATAAACACCTTTAGTTTTTTGAAAATAGGTATTCTTTTTTTGCTTTGATTTTCGTTGTTCTTTATTTTTGGGCGATTTTTTTAAACAAAGATCATAACTTTCAGTCCCAAGAATAATATAGCACTAAATTCGGTCCCTTGTTCTTTATGTTCTTGATATCTATTGAAGTCTAGAGGAAGAAATTAAGGAGTTGTGATCGCATTTAAAGAAAGAAGCTGATTTAGATGAATCTCAAAATTGGAAGAAGATAAGTGGATGCACGTTGTATATTGAAGGAATCAACAAGTTTTAAAGACCAACTAATGGTCCAAGCACTGAATTGTATACAGATTTGAATAGAAACTCGTATCGATGTGAAATTTTGACAAAAAAAAAACTAAGTAGTTTTTTGGATTGTTGTATAGAATAAGATTGATCTTGTATGCAAGATAAATCATGGTTAAAACAAGTTTTAGACCTTATTTATATTAAAATAGGGTATAATTTAATGAGAAAATAGAGTTGGAAGAAAACAAGCAAGTACATATTTTCGTCCATCAACGTAACATTATGCTAGAAAAGGCATAGGGTTACAAATTTTGGTTACAAGGACTACAATGACATTTTTCCTAGGCCTAAGATCATAGTTCTATAAAATGTATTTTTGATGCAAGAACATAATTATGCTAGTTAGACGCGTTGTTTACAAAAACCCACACATGGTTAGATCTTATTGGTATCCTACAACCTATCTTTTGTTTATAGGTGAAAGAGAAGTACTGCATACACATTAAAGTGCAAGATCAAACTGACACTTTAGATGATCGAGCTCCATGAGTAAATTAAAAAGTGGACACATGTATAGATGTTCTTAAAGTTGTTTCCACCAAGAATTTATATGCCTATGATGAAATGTTATATGTGACATGTTTAGAAATTGTATGACTCAAGAAAGTGTTACCGAAGCCAATAAAGTAATATAGTTTAATGGTTATTGCATTTTTGTGGTTAGCCAAGAAGTGGAGGTATCAGGTATCTACATATATAGAACTTTCCAAGAAGCGGAATTAGCCATCAAAGGGTTATTGGCTTATTAGTACCAGGGACCATGATTAATGGTAGAGACTAGTCTTCTAAGATGTCAAAACCTCAAATTTCATCAAAGATAAAGACTATGCAGTTGGCGTATATAAAATATTATATACCATTGACTCGTCGATTAATACTACAAAACATATGTTTTTATATATATATAATATTATATGTGATATAGAGATTTGCCGCCATAAGTCACGCCTTGATAAACGTCATGGCTTCGTCATGGCTCCTAAGCCTTGAGGTTTGGTCTCGCTGACACGCCATGACTCACGCCATTTAGAACCTTGTGTGTATCTCAAATGGAAAGATTTTGGAATCAAGCAACATGAAAGGAAAGAAAGGAAAAGATGCACATGCTTGCTAAATGTTATGTTTATGTACTTCTTATGTAAGCAAGAAATAATTGAATGTATAGACATTTGTGTTTATATGAAAAGAAATACAAAAATACTAGTCTTCAAAAAATAAATAAAAAAAATACAAGAATACAAGATATGATGTATCATGTCTAAATAATTTCAGACCGATCAAGACCCAATTTTATATATAACATCATGGGCGATTGATATGAGATTCACTCGGGTCATTTTCGAGACTGATGCAAAAATTGTTGTGGATGCGGCCAACGTCTCGGAAGAAGACATCTCGGAGTTCGGGGATATTATGCATCGTATTCGGTACATGTTTGGCAATCAGGAGTCCTTTTCTATCAAGGCGGTTAGTAGACAAGCAAATGGAGTAGCCCATGCTCTTGCTCAGCTATCCCATCTCAACCCTTGTCTTGTTTCTTATCCTAGTTTACCGTCTCATATTTCTTACTGTATGAACTTCGTTTGTCCTTTGGGTGATCATTAATTCAAGTTGGTTTTGTTTCAAAAAAAACTATGTTTATGCTTATTAACCAACAAGAGATAAAAAGGGGAAGCTTTCTACAAGAAGTAGAAAGCACAAAAAAGAAAGAAAAAAAAAAGACGTGAACTATCTTTGAAGACCATGTCCCCACACCACTCCATCCATGACAAAGAGAAACCTTTGGCTTGCCTGGAAATCAAATGGAAGAGAAGTGTTGAAGAGCAAAAAGAAGATCGACGTCCTCAATCGAGTCGCCCATATATTTGGGTTTTTGAGACATTTGGAGATACAAATCACTAGAGTGATATTTTAAAGATTAGTTCAAATAATTAGAGTTTTGGGATATATTCCCATTTTGATAAATGAAGTTGCATAAATATGTTTCTATTGACTTATGTTGACTTTCACCATAGTCGATGGAAAATGATCTCCCCCATCACCGAAAGGTATTGTTTTGGCTAGTGAGTGATAGCCATGAACTATTGTTTTGGATATCGAGTATTATCCATATAGGTATTGTGGATGTTGGAGTTTTATCCATGTTTCAATATATGAATATTTTGATGTATTTACGTTTTGTGTGAGTACTGGTTTTGGTTCCATCTTCGAATGAGTGCTTTACAGATGGAGTCTTCATAACGAACATGGTGTATTTTAGAAAAAATGTTGTTTTTACGATAAATACATTTCATTGGAAATTGTGATTTAAATAACATTCTTTTAGTTTTACTATTTTGCATATTTAGGATGAAAACTGCTTAAGTTTAAGCCTAATACTTTTTTGTCGACATGTGCATTAGATTCTGGGGCGGTACTAGTGACACTTAAGATGAGTTAAGTGGTAGTAGAGATATGAGAATGGGTAACACCCCTAAAGTTTAAAAATAGCGAACAAATTAAAACTTCCGAAATCCTTTAAATACAACCTGAAATAATAATTATCTAAGTTTACAAAGGAAAAGAATACCAGGAACAAGTATCAGAGTGTTACTAAAATAATAATTATCTAAGTTTACAAAATAATAATTATCTAAGCACAACCGAAATAATAATTATCTAAGTTTACAAAGGAAAATAATTATCCAATCCCACAAACTGATATAGAACAAATCGGGTTTTACTAAAATTTTCGTTTTCACAAACGGATGACGTCACTAGAGCCATCATACCGGAACTCCTACCAAGCTCCTCACGCTACTCAGATCCATCTAAGACCTGATATACATGTCGAAAAGAAAGGTGTTAGGCTTAACGCCTAGTGAGTTAAAGCAATTTTCATCATATAAATCGTAAAACAGTTAAACAAACATTTTACTATAATTGCAATCATCCTTTAAAATCATGAATTATAAGCAAGGTTTTATTTGCAAATAATGTTACTTCCAATACCAACACCCATTTCAAACAAACATCCAACCTTCAACTTTCCCAAAACGCACGCACGAGGTGCTTCACCAAAATACTATTTGTATAAATAAAGTTGTACTTTTCAACACCGAAAGTATGGGTAAGGGAATACCCGAAAATAACACATTTCGGTGACGGGGGAGACCCGATTCCATTGAATGTGGCGAGTACACAAAGTTAAGCCACTTATCAACGTTCGCGAGATTCCCTTCGGGGCATGGATCCCCGTATACGGCTCTATTGAGCAACCACCGCAAGATACACCAATTGACCCAGTGTCTACTCTACTTCTAGATGAGTGTCACCACAAAAGTCACGAGTCTCTGTATCCGGCTCACCATGGGCACCACCGCAAGACTTAGCTCCGTATACGACTCCTGTGAGAACCACCACAAACTTCACATAAAACATGACTTGGGGATCACTTACTAGACTCAAACATGGACACCCAAACTCCACGTAGAATAAACAGACTCTTATGACTATGGATCCATTGTATACAAGCTAAAACATTACATAACTCAAATGAATGACCAATGCACTCAAACATGTAATAACCAACACTTATGCTATAATGCATTTTTTTATATAAAGCTCCAATTAGGCCATTTAAAACCGGACAACGTCCCCAAAACTCATTTGAGTAATTCTCAAGCCATAAGGCACCATAACATGTTTGGCAAAATAATATAACCAATATGGCTACGTAAGTCGATATACAACTTTCCCAAAATTGGTATTTTCTCCTAGTATAAATGGCCAAAGGCCAAACCATAAGATTTACATTTTTCCTTAAACACCCCGAAATTCACAACAAATTTAAACCTTAAATTATTAAAGTTCACCACTATAAATCAAACTTTCATTTACATCGAAGAATTCACGACGAGTTTCAAACCTATACAAGTTTATCATAATCATCAGCTAATCTAAATCCCTGATCAATACACAAATCCAAAAGCACCACTCTGGGACTTCTCGACACTCATCCCTGCTTATCCTTTCCCGAGCTATTACCTGGTAAGAAAAGTTAATTTGAAAAGATTAGGCTTACGCCTAGTGAGAACATCCATTTTCAAATTAAAACTTTATAAGCTTTGGAGACCAAA